>OX422208.1:250672186-251984686 GCA_949130495.1 Sambucus nigra
GTTTTTTTTCGATAAAAACTGACTTTTGTGATTTTTTATATTTTCAGAATATTAAAAAAAATACTTTTCCTAATTACCAGGATTTTTATATTCAAAACATTATGTTTTTTATTTCCAAAATAGTACGTATTTAAAAATCGTTTTTGATTAACTTCCATTTCTATAAAAATAATATAACTTTTTTCCCGAATATTATGTATTTTCAGAATATTTAAAAATTATTTTTCAAAATATTAGATTTGTTTATATTCAAAATATTATATTTTTTTATTTTCAGAATATTATGTATTTTAAAATAAATAATAGATTTTTGACAAAATATTATATTTGTTCAAACTATTTTTTTTGATAAATAAATGTATTAATAATTTTTTTGGAAATTTATTATTTATGTGGTTGTTTATTTGCATTTTTTTTGTAAATATTAGATGATCTCTTGTCCTTCAATTTGTACTCTCAATTGAGTTGATAGCAATAAAAGTTAGAGTGAGATGAAGACAAATATATGAAAAGTAAGTTTTAAGGGTAGTAAAGTCTTTTAGCAAAAAGGTGGAGTGGGAGAATGTAGATTTGGAGTGAGAATAGTGGGACTCTAAAAGAACTATGGAAGAGGAAGGGCCTAGCAATACAAAGAAACATGAAGATAGTGAAGACGAAAATACCAGAATTTAGAATAAAGATATTAATAAAGATCAAATGAGGGATATTGAAGAAAAATTAGAGTTAATGAAGAAGACAGTGTGCATAAGGTTATGGTAATTGATCTCACAAAGGTTAATAAAAGTCCAAACAGTTCTGGAGTGGTTATGAATAATTCATTTAAAGCTTTGGGACCTATAAAAGAAGATATCAGCAATGCTACGGAGACATTGAAAGACATAAGTACTGAAGAAGACAGTAAAATCAAGAATATAGTAAAGAGTCAGAATTGTTATCTAGCCCTGTTATAGTCAAGCATCTAGCAGTTCAGAGTAATCAGTCACTGGTGGTAAAGAGCAACAATGCATCTACAATCAAGGGAAGAAAAAGAGGAGGTAGAGGGCAGCACAAATCCAAGTAATGATAAATTTTGCAATATGGAATATTAGGGGTCGTAATGCCCCACACAAACAAAGAGAGGTTAGTAAATACTTAAGGGATAACAACATAAGTATAATCTGCTTAGTGGAAATAAAGGTAAGAAAGAACAAAATTAGTAATGTGAAAGATGGTTGTTTCAACTAGTGAAATTTAATTCATAATACCCTTGACAGAGGCCCTAGGAGAGTTTGGATTGCCTGGGATCCAAATTTGGTCCTTGTGGAATAAATTAGTAGCATAAGTCAAGATATTACTCTAAAAATCACTTTCACAAATCCCAGAATATCATTCTACTTTACTGGTGTTTATGGTGACAACAAAAGAAGCCTCGAAATTTCTTTATGGAGGTACTTGGAGAATAGTTCAGTAAATATGACAAATGAGGCCTAGATAATTAGAGGATATTTCAATGTAGTGAGAAGAACTAATGAGAGATTGAATGGAAATGGTATTTATTGGGAGGAAACTAATGACTTTAATGAATGTATTCGGAATATTTGTGTTGATGATCTACCTATAAGGGTTAATTGGTTCACTTGGAATAATGGAAGGGGAGGAGAGGCCAACATTCAGTATAAAATTGATAGAATCCTTCATAATGAAGTATAGCTAAATTCTTTTATGGAAAGTGAAGTTCAAATGGATTTTTCAGGTATTTTTTTATCATACTCCTTTAGTTATAGCATCTGTTATGGAAAAAGAAAGAATTAATAGGCCTTTTAAGTTTTTTAACTTTTGGATGAGGAATAATGCCTTTAAAGAAGTGTTAAGTAAAGGTTGGGATATGCATATTAATGGGAACCCTATGTTTAGAATAGCTAAGAAGATCAAACTTCTAAAGAAGGATTTTAGAGATTTTAATAAGAAATGTTATTCCAACTTATCATTTAGAGTAAATGCAAAAAAGATAGAGTTGGATGATATCCAGAAAAGTCTGATTGGAGATGTGGGGGGTGGGGGGGTGGGGGGGGTGGGGGGGTGGGGGGGGGGGCTTAATATCACTTTGATTGATGCTAAGAAAAAATGTCAAATTGAATATTTGGAGTTAAGGGAGATAGAAGAGGATTTTTTCAGGCAAAAACCTAAAATAAATTGGTTGGAACTTGGAGATAAAAAATAATTCTTTTTTCCATAAAAAGATTAAGTGTAATTTTAGCATAAAAAAAATTTACTCTATTAATAAAGAGGATGGCTGTGTTTGTAATGGGTAAAAGGAGGTGCAGATTAAAGCTATGAGGTTCTTCAAAAATCCACTTGGCAAGGATGAAGGTAACTATGCGTCTGATCATAATAGACTTAGAGCAACCCTTACGGGTAGTTCAAATTAACTCTCAACTAGTGTCAAAATATAGACATAAACTTAAGTTTTTTGCTGTGGGTAAGCTAAATATAGAATGGTGAGATGAAGAAGGAACCAAAACGACGTCGTTTTGGGCTTAAAGATTGAACCCTTGGGCGGAACATGATGTTCCGCTTAAGGGTTTTGGAATTTCGATTTTCACCCGAAAAGATTTAATCTATTACATTTTTCCCCAAATTTATTACATCAACCACCCCACCTACATTTCAACCACAAAATTAAATTCACCAACCCTATTTAAATCATCCCACATTAAATCATTTTTAACAAAAAAAAAAAACATTGGATAAATAGCTGTTGAAACTATTCGAAAAATTTGGGGGTGAAAACAGAAATAAGGGGAAATGTGTAAAAGCTTGGGCGGAACATGATGTTCCGCTTAAGCCTTTTTTTTTTTTCCCGCTTAGATGCGGGTCCCACAAAAAACCAACTAGTGCAATTGTATGTTTGTTATTTTTTACCCTACGAACCCTTAAATTTACACTTCTGCCTTACCCATAACATACAAATATAAGGCATATATACGGGTTTAGCATACCCGTAAGGGTTGCTCTTAGAAGTATAAGACAGAGAAAGTTAAATAACAGCCAAACTTTATCTATTCAAGCCCCTGTTACTGGGTTAGAGATTAAAGAAGCCCTTTTCAGTATTGATGCTAATAAGTCTCCAGGGCCTGATGGTTATAATACTGCATTCTTTCAAAACAATTGGGAGATAGTGGGAGATGATTATGTGAAACAGTTTTATCCTTTTTCTCATATTGAAGGATTCTTAAAGAGTGGAGTAGTACTGTTATAAGTCTTATTCCTAAGGTGCCTAACATAAATACCATGAAGGACTTTAGATCGATTTCTTGTTGTAATACTACCTATAAAAACATTTCAAAAGTTTTGGTGAATACTTGGGGATATTATTCTGTAACACCCCGTACTTTTGTGCATTTAATATTTAATTAATTCGGGATTTTAAATTACTGGTGTGTTGTAATTTTAATTGAATTAATTATGATAATTCGGGATTTTAAATTACTGGTGTGTTGTAATTTTAATTGAATTAATTATGACAATATATATTTAAATATTAATCGAGAAGTAAATGGTTAATGTTTAGGGATATTTATTTACTAAGTGAATAGTAATAATTTAATTACGTCATTTCGGGTATTAATGACGGGGTATGCACTTATTCCAGCCGGGAGTCGGTATAGACTTAATGGGGTGTGAGATAAGGATTTTTATAAATTAATTCGGATGTCAATTCGGACTGCGCGGTTGAGTCCGGATGGGTCGAGTTAGTCAGAAAAGAGTACCCGGGGGTAGTAATTGGGTCTCGGGGTATTTTTGGGCATAGCCGGACCCACACGGGGTGAGTTAGGGCACTTTAATTAAGCCCATTAGGTGAAAAACGGGATTAAGGGTTTTTAACCTAATGGGGAGATTAGAAAATCAGCAGCCATCAAATTCTAAACCTAGGGTTTGAGGGGGGATTTGGGGAAAAACAAATCAAGAGCAAATTGGAGGTGTTTGGAGCCAAATTGAGGGACTACCCCAACGGATCAGACACTACGAACACTTTTAGGCAAGTGGTTAACTGTTTTGATTCTTAAAACATGATAATCAATTCATATCATAGTAATGTGGGTATGAAAATCCGTTTTGGGTGTAAATGGGTACAAATTGGGGTTTTTGTTTTTGAAACACTTGAATGAGATTCAAAGTAAGATTTAGATGGGGGATTGATATCTGAATATGTATATATGATTTGGACGAAAATTTCAGAACATAAAAGAGTGGAAATTGAATCTGAAATTTGGGATTTAAAACAGATAACTAAATTTTATGGTGTAAGACCCATTTCGAAAATTATGAGATAATTAGAGAAGTTGATTATCTTAATGGTCTCTATGATTGGATAGGATGTGGATTAACCATGTGTAGATGATGGAATGATGTAATTAGAGGTTTAAATTCTGGTTTAGAAACCTTGAGGTTCGTTAATGGTGGAAAACAAGTGGGAGGCAGACCTGTAACAAAGGGGTCGATCGATCGATCGGGGGCATCGATCGATCGATGGTGGGAAATTTTCCCCAGTTCGGCCTGGGTGAGTTATAAGGGGAAATTAATTTATAAATTAAGATTCCATATGTTTATTAGTGATAAATAATTATGAAACAAATATTCCTAGTAATTATGGGAAAGAGTAATTGGGACTAGGATGAATTTATGTGGGACATTTAATGGAGAAAATTGAGAGACTTTATTCCAAAATAGTGATGTACGGATCAAGTGAGTAAATCCGGGTATATTGGTAAAGCGACCCAAGGTAGTGAATTAAGTTTGGAGATAAACTAAATAATTTTGAGTCGGGATATAGACTCGGGAAATATTAAGTTACGGGCCAAGTAAGTGAGTCCGGGGACAACGGTTGAGTGACACCAAGTTATTAAATTAATAAGAGTGATAATTAATTTAAAAAGAGTCAGATTGTAGACTGGGGTAGAATTAAATTAATAAATGTGTTAATTAGTTTAATTAAAGTCGGTTTGTAGACTCGGGTATGATTAAATTAAGGGGTGGGATAATTAGTTTAATTAGGATCGGATTGTAGACTCGTGAAGGGTACTTATTAATTAATGTGATAATTAATTATATTAGAGTCGGACCACAGACTCGGAATTTGGGTTGATTAATTAATTTGTTAGCTAATTTGATTAGAGTCGGGCGATAGACTCGGGGAGGTATTAAATTAAAATGTGTGTTAATTAATTTAAGGAGAGTTGGACCATAGACTCGGGGAAAGTATTATATTAATTAAGGTGTGAATTAATTATATTAGAGTCGAACCATAGACTCGGGAATAGGATAAGTTATTAAGTGAGAAAATTAATTACATTTGAGTCGGGCCACAGACTCAGAAACTTACAGGCAGTGTATGGGATTTTGAGTATACGATAAAGCCGGGGTTATTAATATATATATATATACGGTGTAGTGGTAGTATATATATATATTTGTATGTATTGTGTGTGACATTAAATTACAGGCAGTGTGCGGGAGTTTGAGTACACGGTAAAAACCAGGGGTTCATAATATATATATGCGGGTACTGATAGTATATATATATATATATATATATATATGTGTATATATTGTGTGTGATAGTAAATATCAGTGACTAGATATTTATTCAATTTAAATACTCTAATGCTATCAAGGGAGGTTGCGCGATGTGGGTGAATCCCCTAGCTTGAGGAGTAGGGCGAGTATATCCCCAGGTCATAGCGTCCGGTATATATGGGTGAGAGATTTATCTCACTTTCAGGGAAGGAATATGACCGCCTTCACTTCGTTATATTTTAGTCCAAGTTGGTGAGCGATTCTAACTTGGGGAAACTAGGTTTTGCGAGCACACCTAGTGAGATAGCATTTTAGAGGGAATCATCCGATGAGGGTATACTCGGAAGGATGGATACGCGTATGATATATGTGTGGATGTTAGTAAAGGTACGTATAATATAATAGTAAATATTATATGTAGGTGATAATATAGTGCGTGATGTATTTACCTTATATAACTCGGGTTACAGTTATATGTTGTTAATTAATGAGAAATTAATTAAGTTAATTATTGGTGGAAATAATACAGTGTTTGACGTATGTACTTTATATAACTTGTGACACTGTTATATGTTATTATTTAAGAGGAATTAATTAAGTTAATTGTGAAATAACTTATAATTCAAGAAATTATTATACTTGGGTTAGAGTAGTGTGGCAAGGGAAGGTTATACCAGGACTAGTTGCATGGGGTAGTACAACTAGGTGGGGTTAAGGTAACCGATAGGTGTGCACATTAGTGGAGGGGTGAGAATGTCCACAAGGGAGTGCGACACTAACTTAAATATGAAGTGCATTCATGCATTTTAAATTACTGCAGTTAATTCACTTGCTAAATATTTTCAAAATGTTTTGGGTTCTAACCCTTGCTATAAAACTATTTTCAAACCTTTTAGGTGTCCAGCCACAGGGACGCCAGGATTGATATTCTATTCCAGGGACACGGAGCTGCGGCATATGTGGATGCTAGCAGGAGTTTGGATTAGACGCATCATTCGTTCATTTCTAGAGTAGGAACCTTGTATCAGTTTCAGTTTTATTTATGGCTTGTCGCCCAGACTTCTCGGTACAGTTTTCAGATGTTGAATATTTTTATTTGAATTATTTCTTTGGTGGCCGGTGATTTATTCGGCATGTTGTGTATTTATGATTCAGTTCTTTTTCATTCAGTTGTGTGAATGGTTTATATTTTCCACATGTACTGTTTTGGTTTTATTAAAAAGTTAAAATTGGCACCAGTTTTTGGAATACTAGGTGGTTAGTAAGTTTTAAAAAGTTTTCGACAGTGATGCTAATGATGATCCAACTGGGATTCCTGTTTTAATTTGGTATAGGACTGATCACCCGGTATTTTATTAGGCGGGGTGTCACAGATGGTATCAGAGCATCAGGTTCTAGTGTCCTTAGGATCTGTGCGGCTTTTCACGTTTCTTCTTGACAATCTTTGATATAGAGACCTATTATAGGATTGTTGTATTCTCATACGTATGCGCATATACGTTCTTCCGCGAAATTGATATTTGAGAGTGAACTCATACAAAATTCGATTCTCATTCCACATGATGCCCAGGAGAGAGAGAGCAGCTAGGGCAGCAGGGGGAGATGAGACGAAGGAGGCTCGTTAGGAGCAAGAGATACCGTAGCAACGGCCATGGATGAATTTGGCGGCATAGGTCACTGAAATAGTGGCACAGGCAGTTGGAGCAACAATGGTCACAACGGCAGGGTACTTTCCACGGGATCAGCCACAAGTGTTAGTGGCGTCGGATGTTCAGACTCACACAGGGTCGTCGGGGTGGAAACAATAAAGAGAGGTTATTTTAGCGGGAACCCACCAGAGTTGCGAGGGGGTTCAGGTGTAGTACTAGCGTGTCAAGGAAGAGAGGTATCCAGCGTCACCTACGCATGGGAGATTGCGATGGGGTGCGAAAGTAAAGGCTAACCACTTTTAGTTAGTGGGAGTGGTGCTACAGTGGTGGGAGTCAATCACCACAGTTGAGGAAAGGGACACACTAACTACTGCCGAGTTTTGGGGGCGGTTCGACTGCAAGTATTTTTCCTTCAGCGGTTGAGACCGAAAGAAGGAGAAAATTTTGTGAGGTGACTCAAAGGGAGGCCGTTTAGTGGCCGATTACGAGGAAGATTTCACTCGTTGGCAAAAAATTTTACCGGATGATGGTAAGCTAGGAAAAGAGAAAGAAAGCAAAGTTTATGGATGGGTTAGTCTGGAGAATCAGACAACATTTAATTGAAAATTCCGCATTAGTAGATTATACTGAAGTCATTAATGCAACACTCCGGCACTGTCGGGAATATCGCTTCCACGCGAAAGAAAGCGGGAAGGGAGTGGGGATTAACCAGTCGGATGAGGCAGAAAGGAACAATACCAGTGGGGTATCCCAGCAGCAGACTGGGGGAGACCAAGGGCAGGATTTCCAGCAGGGGAATTTTTCCACACGATCTAGAACTGGAGGCTACCGGCGGGATGGCCAGGAATTTCAACAAGGTTGGCATGGAAGGGATCAGTGGCAGGATGAACATATTAGAAAATGTTTCGTTTGGGGAAAAGCGAGACACATGAAGAGATATTGCCTTAAGCAAGGCGGGAGTCAACTACAGGATGAGGTCCTGGATGTACAACCACTAAAGCAAATCACGGGTGCATTCGGGCAGGGAGAAGCTGCTCCGGGAATCGAGAACCAGCCGTTGCAGCTGGAGTATAGAAGTAATTATTTTACCCTAGGGGCATGGGGTATATTGTTGAGTGACAAAGAGGATGTCACAGTATAAGACTTATTTTTACTAGAATTCGCAAGTGAGTCGAACTTAGTGGGTGCGTTGGCGGTAGCAGCCATAGCATGTGGGTAAACTCTTTCGTAGGGTAGCGGAGTTCCTTAGTGTCCTTCATGAGAGAGTGGAGGCGTACACTGAGTGATTGGTTGAATTAGGCAAGGAATTTCTACTTTCGAGAATTATGGGAGTAGGGATGAGAATACTTTTTAAACATCGGTTGGATAGCGATGGAATTTAACTATTGTGGATAGTGGAGTTAAATTTTGGGGTCCGCGACACCAGGGTAGGGTTGGTACTAGGTATCACCGGACAGGGCGTATAGCCTAGATATATGTGGATGTATAGATGTTGTATTGCGTGGTGCGATAGCACATAGTGAAGTTTTGTGTCCTCACATTTTATCCCAGTATGTGGGGATGTGTACTGAAGTGAATCAGGGTGGTTAAATTTATTTTCGAGCAAAGAGTGATAGCTCGGGGTTTATTTTGCGCAAGGACTAGTGGTAGTAAGGCCGCGGTATTTCATGTTATCTTCGGTAGCATAAGGGTAAGCGTATATACTTTTACGTTGGGAGGCAAGTATTTATGGGGAGATGGTTGGACGTAGCATGGGTGGAGTACCCGGGCAGTAACTATATAGGTATATATATATATATATATATATATATATATATATATATATATATATATATAGGTAATATGAATACGGGTTCGAAGTTATATTACGGGTTACGACTAGCACAGTCGGGTAACTTTCGTGCGGTACAGCGCGGGGATAGGGTGTATGGGCACCCGGGTTAATTAAGGCAAAAATTTTGTGCGGTTAAGCACGGGTATAGGGTGTATGGATGCCCTGACAAGGTTTAAATGCATGCTTGTGTAACGTATGTTTAGAGGCGGATGTGATACATATAGCGGGCTTGGAGGCACTTGACTAGTGAGTAATATGTGAATACTGGATCACTACGTTTATCTTAATTTCGAGGACGAAATTCCTTTGTAAGGGGGGAAGTATGTAACACTCCGTACTTTTGTGCATTTAATATTTAATTAATTCGGGATTTTAAATTACTGGTGTGTTGTAATTTTAATTGAATTAATTATGACAATATATATATATTTAAATATTAATCGAGAAGTAAATGGTTAATGTTTAGGGATATTTATTTACTAAGTGAATAGTAATAATTTAATTACGTCATTTCGGGTATTAATGACGGGGTATGCACTTATTCCAGCCGGGAGTCGGTATAGACTTAATGGGGTGTGAGATAAGGATTAATTCGGATGTCAATTCTGACTGCGCGGTTGAGTCCGGATGGGTCGAGTTAGTCAGAAAAGAGTACCCGGGGGTAGTAATTGGGTCTCGGGGTATTTTTTGGCATAGCCGGGCCCACACGGTGTGAGTTGGACCACTTTAATTAAGCCCATTAGGTGAAAAACGGGATTAAGGGTTTTTAACCTAATGGGGAGATTAGAAAATCAGCAGCCATCAAATTCTAAACCTAGGGTTTGAGAGGGGATTTGGGGAAAAACAAATCAAGAGCAAATTGGAGGTGTTTGGAGCCAAATTGAGGGACTACCCCAACGGATCAGACACTACGAACACTTTTAGGCAAGTGGTTAACTGTTTTGATTCTTAAAGCATGATAATCAATTCATATCATAGTAATGTGGGTATGAAAATCCGTTTTTGGGTGTAAATGGGTACAAATTGGGGTTTTTGTTTTTGAAACACTTGAATGAGATTCAAAGTAAGATTTAGATGGGTGATTGATATCTGAATATGTATATATGATTTGGACGAAAATTTCAGAACATAAAAGAGTGGAAATTGAATCTGAAATTTAGGATTTAAAACAGATAACTAAATTTTATGGTGTAAGACCCATTTCGAAAATTATGAGATAATTAGAGAAGTTGATTATCTTGATGGTCTCTATGATTGGATAGGATGTGGATTAACCATGTGTAGATGATGGAATGATGTAATTAGAGGTTTAAATTCTGGTTTAGAAACCTTGAGGTTCGTTAATGGTGGAAAACAAGTGGGAGGCAGACCTGTAACGAAGGGGTCGATCGATCGATCGGGGGCATCGATCGATCGATGGTGGGAAATTTTGCCCAGTTCGGCCTAGGTGAGTTATAAGGGGAAATTAATTTATAAATTAAGATTCCATATGTTTATTAGTGATAAATAATTATGAAAAAAATATTCCTAGTAATTATGGGAAAGAGTAATTGGGACTAGGATGAATTTATGTGGGACATTTAATGGAGAAAATTGAGAGACTTTATTCCAAAATAGTGATGTACGGATCAAGCGAGTAAATCCGGGTATATTGGTAAAGCGACCCAAGGTAGTGAATTAAGTTTGGAGATAAACTAAATAATTTTGAGTCGAGATATAGACTCGGGAAATATTAAGTTACGGGCCAAGTAAGTGAGTCCGGGGACAACGGTTGAGTGACACCAAGTTATTAAATTAATAAGAGTGATAATTAATTTAAAAAGAGTCGGATTGTAGACTCGGGTAGAATTAAATTAATAAAGGTGTTAATTAGTTTAATTAAAGTCGGTTTGTAGACTCGGGTATGATTAAATTAAGGGGTGGGATAATTAGTTTAATTAGGATCGGATTGTAGACTCGTGAAGGGTACTTATTAATTAATGTGATAATTAATTATATTAGAGTCGGACCACAGACTCGGAATTTGGGTTGATTAATTAATTTGTTAGCTAATTTGATTAGAGTCGGGCGATAGACTCGGGGAGGTATTAAATTAAAATGTGTGTTAATTAATTTAAGGAGAGTTGGACCATAGACTGGGGGAAAGTATTATATTAATTAATGTGTGAATTAATTATATTAGAGTCGGACCATAGACTCGGGAAGAGGATAAGTTATTAAGTGAGAAAATTAATTACATTTGAGTCGGGCCACAGACTCAGAAACTTACAGGCAGTGTATGGGATTTTGAGTACACGGTAAAGCCGGGGTTATTAATATATATATATACGGTGTAGTGGTAGTATATATATATATATATATATATATATATATATATATATATATATTGTATGTATTGTTTGTGACATTAAATTATAGGCAGTGTGCGGGAGTTTGAGTACACGGTAAAAACCAGGGGTTCATAATATATATATGCGGGTAGTGATAGTATATATATATATATATATATATATATATATATATATATATATATATATATATATGTGTGTGTGTATATAGTGTGTGTGATAGTAAATATCAGTGACTAGATATTTATTCAATTTAAATACTCTAATGCTATCAAGGGAGGTTGCGCGATGTGGGTGAATCCCCTAGCTTGAGGAGTAGGGCGAGTATATCCCCAGGTCATAGCGTCTGGTATATATGGGTGAGAGATTTATCTCACTTTCAGGGAAGGAATATGACCGCCTCCACTTCGTTATATTTTAGTCCAAGTTGGTGAGCGATTCTAACTTGGGGAAACTAGGTTTTGCGAGCACACCTAGTGAGATAGCATTTTAGAGGGAATCATCCGATGAGGGTATACTCGGAAGGATGGATACGCGTATGATATATGTGTGGATGTTAGTAAAGGTATGTATAATATAATAGTAAATATTATATGTAGGTGATAATATAGTGCGTGATGTATTTACCTTATATAACTCGGGTTACATTTATATGTTGTTAATTAATGAGAAATTAATTAAGTTAATTATTGGTGGAAATAATACAGTGTTTGACGTATGTACTTTATATAACTTGTGACACGGTTATATGTTATTATTTAAGAGGAATTAATTAAGTTAATTGTGAAATAACTTATAATTCAAAAAATTATTATACTCGGGTTAGAGTAGTGTGGCAAGGGAAGGTTATACCAGGACTAGTTGCATGGGGTAGTACAACTAGATGGGGTTAAGGTAACCGATAGGTGTGCACATTAGTGGAGGGGTGAGAATGTCCACAAGGGAGTGCGACACTAACTTAAATATGAAGTGCATTCATACATTTTAAATTACTGCAGTTAATTCACTTGCTAAATATTTTCAAAATGTTTTGGGTTCTAACCCTTGCTATAAAATTATTTTCAAAACCTTTTAGGTGTCCAGCCACAGGGACGCCAGGATTGATATTCTATTCGAGGGACACGGAGCTACGGCATATGTGGATGCTAGCAGGAGTTTGGATTTGACGCATCATTCGTTCATTTCTAGAGTAGGAACCTTGTATCAGTTTCAGTTTTATTTAGGGCTTGTCGCCCAGACTTCTCGGTACAGTTTTCAGATGTTGAATATTTTTATTTTAATTATTTCTTTGGTGGCCGGTGATTTATTCGGCATGTTGTGTATTTATGATTCAGTTCTTTTTCATTGAGTTGTGTGAATGGTTTATATTTTTCGCATGTACTGTTTTGGTTTTATTAAAAAGTTAAAATTGGCACCCGTTTTTGGAATACTAGGTGGTTAGTAAGTTTTAAAAAGTTTTCGACAGTGATGCTAAGGATGATCCAACTGGGATTCCTGTTTTAATTTGGTATAGGACTGATTACCCGGTATTTTATTAGGCGGGGTGTCACATATTCCTCATATAGTGAGCAATAGACAATCATCTTTTATTAAAGGGAGGAATATTTCTGATAACATACTATTGATGCGAGAGGTTGTTAGAGGGTATCATAGAAATAATGGGTTTCTTAGGCGTGCTCTTAAGATTGATTTGATGAAGGCCTATGATTCTATTAAATGGGGTTTTATTGTTGATATATCCTTTTGGCCATGGACTTATCCCAAGTTGTTATTCAATGGATAAAGGAATGTGTTATGACAACCAACTTCCCAGTTAGTATTAATGGAGGACTAGATGCGATCTTCAGAGGCACTAATGGGCTTAGACATGGTGATCCTATATCCCCATACTTATTTCTTCTTATGAAGGAGGCTTTTTCTTGGATTTTGGATGATGAAATCAATCGGAATGACTTTTATTACCATCCTAATTATAAAGATTTAAACCTAACACATGTGATCTTTGCTGATAACTTATTCATTTTGGCTAAAGCTGATCAAAAGTCTTTGATGATTTTTAAAAGAAGTTTTTCATGAGTTCAAATAACTGCTTGGTCTTGGAGTTAGGTATCCTAAAATTGAGATTTTTATTACTGGTATGGAGGATTTGGAGAAGATTAAATTGTTTGGTTTTATGAATATGAGACTTGGTGATCTTTTTGTTAAATATCTTGGGGTCCCTCTTATTTTTACAAGGCTAAAATCTTGTCACTGTAAATTCTTAGTAGAAAAGTTAATGCTCAAGATCAAAACCTAGACTAATAGTTGGTTGTCTTATGCAAGGAGAGTTCAGTTAGCAATTTTTGTGCTAATTAGTATCAGTGTTTACTGCATTAGTGTGTTCATTATTCCTAAAAGGGTTAATAAAGACATTGATCAAATTTTAAGAAGATTTATTTGGTCTGGTATTAATATGGATAAATCTGGGAGTAAAGTCTCTTAGAAAGATATATGATATCCTATTAAAGAAGGAAGGTTAGGAATAAAGGATTTAATTGTTTGGAATAAGTCATGTATGTTGAGGCATATTTGGGACCTTGATAGGAAGAAAGACTAATTATGGGTAAAGTAGGTTCATTCAGTGATCATTAAACAAAACTCTATTTAGACAGCTAAAGTTCATGCAGACTCTTCTTGGGCTTAGAGAAAATTATGGAGGTTAAGAGATCAAGCTAGGAATATTATAGTATATCCTATAGGGAAAGGGGATACGACATTCTTTTGGGTTGATAATTGGTATGAAAAGGGACATTTGATTAGTACTTATGGTATAAGAATCATATATGATGTTTTGAGTACCATTAATGCTAAATCTTCTGAATTCATTATTGATAATACTTGAAATTTACCTAGGCCTAATTCTAATGACTTAATGGAGCTGTCTAAAACTCAAATTAATCCTCAGAATTATTGTGAAGACTGGGTTAGTTGGAAGATTTCTAAAGATGGCAAATACAACTGTAAAGAGACCTATGAATTCTTGAGAAATAAAAAAGATTTGGTTCCTTGGTAAAAGACAGTGTGGTTTTCCAAAAGAATCCCTAAATGCACCTTTATTTTATGGATTGCTTGCCATGACAAATTATGGAATAAAGAGAAGTTGAAGAAATGGAAGATTATTGATAATGATCTCTGTATCTTTTATGGGACCTGTTCTGAAAACAGAAGTCATCTATTTTTTTAATGGCCTTTCTCTAATCAGGTTTGGGGGGATGTTAAAGGGAAAAATGGTATTAGAGGAAGTATAAGGAATTTTTAAGATGAAATTGAAGCTTTGAAAGTGAACAGTAAAAATTTCAAGATTTTAATTCAAAAATTAACTCTTTCAATAGCTGTTTATAATATCTGGAGAACTAGAAATGATAAAAAAAATTCAAAATAAAAAAGTCTCAGTGGATAGTGTTTTAACTAAGATCGGGAAAATGGTATACGAGTCTACATGCATATGGAAGAACTCACGTAAATATGATGAGGGTCTAGATATATGTAAAAACTGAGGGATTAACGAGAGAATTCTTATCTGAGGAGTTAGAGAAGCGTTTGAGAGTTTTGGTTGATCTTCTAGTACTTGCATGTGGATTTTCTCTCTATGTCCAGTGAGTTTTTACTTGATTGAAGACTTGATCTGTATTCCAGAGCTCGATTTATAACCATCAAGATGATTTTATGTGCCCGTCTTATAAGATTTGTTGAGTTGTGGCTTTGCATGTTTATTGTCATCTCTGTCTAGGATTCTTGCATTTTGGAGGATAGATCTGAAGATCAGTGCTTGCGTGTACTCCTTAAGTTGATTTTCCTTTGAGCTTGATGGAGCTGAGGCATTGCATGCTAGAGTTTCCCCTCTGTCTAATGCTTACATTTGCTGGAGCTTGGTTCTGGGATTTTCTGATAGAGTTTCCCTATCAAGATCCTTTCTTCACACTCTATGTTGGTTATAGTCTTATGTTTGAAGGTTTATTTTTTGGTATAGTGGGTTTTGTGTGGTTTATGCATGTTGACGGAAGTAATAGATTTGAGGTGAGTTAAAGGTTGGTGGTTTCATTCTTAAGATTAGTTAGAGTTCTCTTATTTGTCGGTTGAAGTTGCTAAAGGTTGAAGATGATGGAATTCGAAGATGGCTTTGTTACAATCTCTCTCTATCTTCAGTATATATGTTTTGTGGAAATGGTTTTGTTTGAATTTATATGCTGGATTTGGATTTGAGTGGATGGCTTCTGATTGGCTCTCCAAGTGGTGGAGGATAAGTGTAGAGGTTTCTAGAAATCGTGTGAAGTTTAGTGGGTTGGATGAGTTTTGGGTCGGAGCTTTATTTTGTTTATTTTTTGGACTGGGTTGTTAGTGTTAGAGCCTTTGTGCCCTTTGGCAGTGTTGCCATATTTGGGCTAGTGTTTCTTATTGAGATTTGTTTCTTGTTGCGAAGTTGTCGAGCTCTGGCATCATTTTTTTTAAAGAAAATGGGGTGCCAAATTAAAAAGGGTACCAAACCATCATTTGAAGGTGTCAAACTAAGATCTAGGAATTGCAACGGGTCGGTTTTGAGACGCGTTTATTAAAACCCGAACCCACCACGTGATTTTTTTAAACCCGGCCCGCCCCACGACCCGTAACAGATTTTGTTTAACCCGCCCCAAACCCGATTAAGTGTAAACTCCCTAAACCCGCATGATAAACCCGCATACCACATATATAACTATATATATATATATATACAGAAAGTCTTTTGTAAGGACTCCTTATGGTGCAACCCCGGTACATACCATTTTTTTAAAATAGTAAAAAAATGAAGATTTTGATGAAACTTCATGGATACGATTTTCACGGTTAGAAGATCATCTCCAATTTTTTTCAGCAAAAATTCAATAAAAAACCGTTGAGATGAAGTGATATGTAAAAAAAGGGTATAAATATTCATTTTCAACCGTTGAAATGTTAGGTCGGTGCCAGCCACTTTATTGATTGATTTTTTTATGAAACTTCATGGATATGATCTTTTCACTGTCGAGATCATATCCATGAAGTTTCATCAAAAAATTCAATCAGAAAGTGGGTGAGATGATCGTCAACATTTCAACGGTCGAAAATGCATATTTATACCATTTTTTCACATATCACCTCATCTCAACGGTTTTTTTATTGAATTTTTTGATGAAAAAAATTGGAGATGATCTTCTTACCGTGGAGAAAAAACCAAGAAGTTTCATAAAAAAATCATTTTTTTACTATTTTAAAAAAGTGGTATATATCGGGGTCTGCACCATAAGGAGTCCTTATAGGAGTCTTTCTCTCTCTCTCTCTCTCTCTCTATATATATATATATATATATACACACACACACACACACACAAGGTTTTAGTGTAATTAATATATAAAAGAAGGTTATTTAAGTAAGTATAAGAAATAAACGGCGGGACGGGGCGGGTTCTACTTATGTACAGTAAACCCAAACCCGACTGATTTAATAAACGTTTTTTTTAGAAAACTCATACCCGCCTTGTTTATTTTAAAGGGAGATTTGGGGTTTAGTCTTACGTTTTAAGAATAGTTAGCCTCCAATCCTAAGTATTTTATATTTTGTTAATGGTCCTGTTAAAAGTTGATTATAGATAAAAATGTCAGCAATTGAAACCAACTTTACATAAAATAACCACCCACATTTCTACAAGGATGACTGATTTTGGAGCACTATAGGACTGAAGACAAAATATAAAAACACTTAGGATCGAAGGCTGTTAAAACTAATGAAATGGGACGACATCCAAAAAAAACTATATTTTAAACGAATTTTAACCCGTCCCATTAGGGTGGGGGTGGGGTTGAATTGCCATCCTTAGTAAGATATCCCATGCTCTAAACTGTAAATAAGAAATTTAATCATGACAAAATACTTCCAATATACAAGGGCAAATTGTTTAATTGGTATAATCCATATATGCTCTGTCAACAAACCAAATAGTTCAAGGGTAAGTATTTTACAACCTACAAATTATCTAGAAATACGGATGCAAAGATCAATAAAAATAGTAAAAGATAATAAAATTAGTTCAATTATTCAAGTGGTAGCATACTTTAATGGGGCTTTTACGGTCTAGTCCTTGGACTGAAAATTTTGAACAAAAAAACCAGGCCCAACAAATTTTAAATGATTAGGTCCAACATATAAATACCCCGAAATTAAAACAAACACGCACTATTCAGAAATCGAAGCGCCAAAAATACTGTATTCTCTCTTGAATCAAAACCTCAATCGTACCATCTCTTCGATCAAAATTCCAAAATGAATCTATTTCTCAATCAAATTTTGGTCAACAACAACATATAAATACTCCTGATCGAAGCTCTAAAAACTCTGTTCGATCAAAACCCTAGCTCTCTTCGATCAAAACCCTAGCTCTCTTCGATCAAACCCTAATCGTTGAAGTTATACATTTTACATTCTAAATCAAATTCTTCCAAACACCACTAACAAGTATGTATACATTCTCTTATCACCTTTTTGTCCTTGTGTATTTTGTGTTCTCATATGTATAAATTTGTAGACACATGGACTGATGAAATCACATTCTTCTTCTTCATGATATGTATTTCATCATATATTTGTTTCCCTCATTTTAATTGCAAAACACACTTTTTGCATGTTAGATATATGTATTTCATCATTGTAATTTTCCTCCTGTATACATCATTTATAGAGGATTTATCAAGGACTAGGAATATATACATGATTGGAATATGTACATGTACAAGCCATGTATTGCGTGTACTATGTGTATTTTGTGTGTACTATCAAAAAGTACACACAAAATACACAGAGTACACGCACATTGAAATTGAATTTCTCACTTCATTATGCGTGAATAGGGCTGTGTTTCGGCCGGATCGGATCGGAAAATGACCTTTCGGAAAAAATTCCAATTTTTTCGGAAATAAAATAATTATTCCAATTTCCTATCCAATTTTTTCGGAAAATCAAAAAAGTTTCCGAATTCGGAAAAATCGGCATATCGGAAAAAAATCGGAAAAATTCGGAAATTCAAAACATATAATAAAAATTCAGAAATTTTGGAATTCCGAAATTTCAAAAATATTAATATAGGATTTTCGATTACTCGAAATTCTCATTTTAAAGAAATCGGAAAAAAGATTTAACCCAACATGTAAATATGTAAGGATTTAACCATTTTTTCATTTGTGTAGACTCTACAATTAACCCAACATGTAAATAGGTATAGAAACATGTATAAAAACACGTAAACAACAAGTGTAAATCAGCAATTAATATTTGATCTCAGTATAAATCAGCAATTAATATTTGATCTCAATATAATACAGCTATAAAACAGATATAGAAACATGTAATTAAACGGTCGTTACACAATATATAATCTTACAGATCCTATAAACATGTATAATCTTATAGAAACAAAAAAACCATGTATAAACAGATCCTATAACAATCCTATAGAAACAAAAAACATGTATAATCTTACAGATCCTATAAACCGCTCGTTACACAATATAAAGTTTATCTCATAACGAGGATATGAAAGCTTACTGATTAAAAATTTATATTATAAACAGATCAGATCCTATAACAATCCTATCGTTACATATCTCATCCTATAACAATATAAACAGATCAGATCGTTACAGATCCGAACGTTACAGATAAGGGAAACAGATAAAAGGGCTTACTGATCCTTCGTTCGACTTGGATATGAAGAGATGCATTCTAATCGTTACAGATCCGTATCTGAGAAGCGTAGAAACCAGAGAGAGAGGTGAGTAGATGGACGAGAGTTGAAAGAGAGAGAGGGGACTCGATGGTATGCGCCGTATTGAGAGAGAGAGAGAGAGAGAGAGAGAGAGAGAGAGAGAGGAAGGATATGTCTAACCCTAAAACTAACAACATATATATATGGGTAAGGTAAAAAATAAGGGAAATATAAATGTAAACATTCTTATTATTAGACAATGAAAATCCAAGGTAAAAAATATATATAAAATATTTGGAATATTAATCGGAAAAAATATTCGAAAAATTAATTGGAAATTATATCGGAAAATCGGATCGGCTAAAATATCGGAAAATCGGATCGGAAAAATCGGAAAATCGGAATTTAAAACATAGTTCCAATTTCCTATCCAATTTAATTCGGAAAAATCGGAAATCGGAAAATCGGAAATCGGAAACCTTATATATGTTCCAAAATCGGAAAATATCGGATCGGACATCGGAAAAATCGGAATGTTCGGAAAAAAAGCACAGCCCTATGCGTGAACTTTTATATTTTATACGTGTACTCTATAAAATATTTATTTCAAATCCATATTTGATCAATCCTATGTTATTTTGGTCCGCGCCAGTGGCATTTGAATGATATTCCATGAGTTTGTAAGAAGTATTATTGTTTTGTTAATATTTAGGAGTATTTTTGGTCCGCACCAACTGCATTTGAATGATATGTTGTTAGGTAATAATATGTATTATTGCATGTACTTTTTCATTTTTTGCGTGTAGTTTGTTGAAAGTACACGAAAAAAATTCATAAAGTACACGCACTTTGAAATTCAATTTGTTCAATCCAATATCCATGTATTAATGTGTATTATGAGTGTACACTACACCAAAATGGGCAAATTGTCACCTTTCAGCCGGCCAGCCTTGTCAAGGTCATTGACCGTGACAAAAAAACACGTGTTTTATGTCACGGTCATTGACCTTGACACGACCGTGACAACTAATTGTCACACGGTCATTGACCGTGATAAGTCCGTGACAAATTTAATTGTCACGGTCATTGACCTTGACACGACCGTGACAACTTTTCCAGCAAAAACCCTTTTCCCCTTCTTTTTTCCCTCCCACCGTTCCCTCCCCCCCTCTCTCTCTCGACGCTGCTCTCTCTCTCTCTCTCTACTTTCAGGTTCAATTTATCTCTCTCTCTCTCTCTTCCATTTATATATATATTTGTGTGTATATTTATGTGTGTATGTGTATATATATATGTGTGTATGTGTGTGCGTGTGGGGGGGTGGGGCGGGGCAGGGTGGGGGAGGGGGTGGTGGAGGGGGCAGGGGGTGGGGTGGGGTGCGGTGTGTGGTGGTGTGTTTTGGGGGAGGGGGTGGTGGAGGGGGGGGAGGGGGTGGTGGAGGGGGCAGGGGGTGGGGTGGGGTGGGGTGGGGTGTGGGGGGGGGGGGGGGGAGGGATAATTCACGGGCTTTAGCTAAACTAGGGTTTTATAGAGTTTCGCTCCTACTACTTGGGCAATGACTATACTAGGGACCAAAGATAAATAAATAAACTGAATTCAAAGTAAATACTAGGAAATCCCAATTTATAACCGTCTAATTTATATCCTTTATTTATTTAATCACGATTCATTCCACTAAATAATCATGATTGCACTCAAATTTAATTATTTATAAATCACTCGAAAGAATGTGTTCTGATTATTAAAGTTGATTACGGTATATTATGATTCCCCACGTTCTGTTTTCGATACCCTCTTGGTTAAATAAATTTTCTACTAACCGATTTTAATGAATATGATCAATTCCTTGATTCTAAAACTTAATTCTATAGGATTATAAAATAGTTCATCGGTCGGGTAAACAAAACATATAAGTCTATCAAGGGGTATCACAATCCAAATTATTTCTTGGACGTGAATTCCTCCAAATTATGATCTCATACCTATTCACACAATAATTGACCAACTTGCGAGGATCTATTGTTCTAGCATATAATTGAACTTCACCCATCGCAATCGAAGAAATAATTGTGAAAGAAATTTAATATCCATAACCCTAGGGATTAAGAATCTATGAACTTTTTGCAAACGATATGAGATTTCCCATGTTTAATCAAGAACATCCTTAGACTTGTAGGGGTGGGGTGTGTGTGTGTGTGTGTGGTGGTGTGTGGTGGGGGAGGGGGTGGTGGAGGGGGGCAGGGGGTGGGGTGGGGTGGGGTGTGTGTGTGTGTGTGATGTTCAATTTAGTTGGTGCACAAACTAACGGTCAAAGTAATAGTATATAATTCCAACATTTCAAACTACTTGAACATCACAAATGGATACGAACTTAAAATATAAATTGAGATAACCTTAGAATCTAATTAGGGCAAAAATATAATGGCATCAACTAACATATATACACAACACTAAAAGTAGACATCAATTTTATAAATAATTGATAATAGTTGGATAATAAACATCGGGAGGGGGTGGGGGTGGGGGTGGGGGTGGGTGGGGTTTTGACTATTATTTACATTCAAAATAAATAATTGATAATAGTTAGATAATAATTAGATAATAATTGATATTTTCATTCAAAATAAATATTTCATTCAAAAATATTGGATAATAATTGATATTTTCATTTAAATTGATAATAATTTTATTCATGAAATTAATTCAATTAGGTAAAACCCATGATAATGAAATTTATGCTACAATTATAATTATCTCATGTCATAATTTTATTGATAAACAATATATGTAGTTGTCACGGTCGTGGTGGGGGTGGGGGTGGGGTGGGTAGGGGTGGGGTGTGTGTGTGTGTGTGTGTGTGCGTAGGTGCGTAGGTGTGCGTGTGTGTGTGGCGGTGGGTGTGGGTGTGGGTGGGGCACCCATTTAATAACTCTTTAAATATTTGGAAAAAACATAATATTACAAAATTGAAACGAAATGGTATTGACGGAACTTACACATACGTTATAATATAGACGGAACATTTTTTTATCTGTACTATTAATTCAATTAATTCAATTAGGTAAAACGAAATGTGTACTATTAACATTTTTTTTATCTGTACTAATAACATTTTTTTACAGCAAAAATGTCTCCTTCAGATGTTAAGGCGAAGATGATGATGCTGTTTATGATGATGTCGTCTGGGTTCGGTGGTAGCGGAGGCGACGAGGGCTCCTCCGCCGCTAGGCTCCCCAAATATGAAAAATTTGGGATTACCGTCGAAAACAAGTCGGAGCTTTTAGCGAGATACCTCGAGCTGCTAAAGACGGTCATCGGCCCGGGGTTTATGAGTTTGAAGGAGGTGTCGTATGAGCTCAAGTTAGCTGTTTGGGCGCCACTACAGGTAATATTTATATGAATATTTCAATTTATATTTATATTTATATTTATTCCCAACTAACATTGTATTTGTTGGACAGGAACAATTCAACTTGGATCCAAAGCTACGCGATTCCGTCTTGGAGCAGTTGAGGGAGCAACACAAGATGTGGAAGAAAAATATGCGGACACGGTACTTTGGAAAAATACGAGAGTCCATTTTACAATGGCGCGGATCCGTCCCGCCCAAGGAGCCGATCTCATTGGCACAATGGCAAAAGTTCATTGACAATGAGATCGAGGATCGACAATTGGCATCTCGCCAATCGGGGAGGGAAAATCGGGCTAAAAAGACGGACGTGCACTACTCCGGCCGGACCTCTTACGCTGAGGTGGAGCATAGGATGCAGGTAAGATTTAATTTATCTATAACTACAGAAATATATTATTGGATATTATTTTACTTTGCGGGGCCGATACTAATTTTACTTTACTTTATTTTATTTCAGGGGGTAGGGAGTGGGACAGGGGGTAAGCCACATAGGCTCGATACTTATGTGGCTCTTCGGACGAAGAAGGGGAAGGACAAGGAGGTGTCCCCGAGCGTCGCGGCCACGATTGTAAGTAATCCGACAGTTTAATTATTGTTAATTACGTTATAATTTTTTAGTTTACTTATTTTACTAATCATGTGCTTTTTGTCGTTTCAGGCAAAGCTTAAGGAAGTGCATGAGTCGCAGTCTGATGCCGACAAGGCATCTTTGTCCACAGACGCACTCAGCCAAGTGCTTGGCTCTGATCGCAAAGGGAGGACAAGGGGAGTGAGCTCGCGGGTGGCCAAATCTAGGATCATCGGATTGGAGACGAGCGACACCGGGTTGTCTCGAACGGTGGATTCACACGACGCGAAGCTATCCCGTTTGGAGGCGACGGTCCAAGATATATACGCATTCATGAAGCGTACGTTGGGTAGAGACCGTAAAGCGAAAGGGAAAGAGAAGGAGAAGGCGGTGGAGGAGGAGGTGCGGGAGGACGAGGCGCAGGATAACGAGGATGTGGACCTCGTTGCTTCATCACCGACACGTTCGTACTTCGACGATCCACTTCCCTATTTGACGCCCTCCAACAGACCATTGTCGACAATTGGTTGGCCGAGCGTGTTCATATTGGACGTATTTGATGGCCATCGGATAGGGCGGGGGTTGAGGGACCCGAATATCGTCGAGGGTGGAATAGTCCATGGACGTGTGCTTCAAGAGATGGAGTCCAGGGTGCTCGTCACGTATGTCATACCCGGGAAGGAGAACTCCCTATTGTGGTTGCGCGAACAATGCGGCACGACGTATATTAGTGGGTGCTTCAATTCGTATGTCGTGTGGCCTACTCACCTCCTCAGTTTTATCCAAGACATGTAGTAACATTATTTTTAAGTTTGTCCATTTTAATTATATTTGGATTATATCGTCATGTATATTGTTTTTACTTTGAATATTTGGATTATATCGTCATGAATATATATTTGCATTATCTTTAGTTTGTGTTGGATATATGATGTTTGGAACAG
Source organism: Sambucus nigra (assembly GCA_949130495.1). NCBI lineage: Eukaryota > Viridiplantae > Streptophyta > Magnoliopsida > Dipsacales > Adoxaceae > Sambucus > Sambucus nigra. The sequence goes on from OX422208.1 coordinate 250,696,249, forward strand.
GTACAACGTTGCTATAACAGGTACAAATATACTGCTGGGCAGTGGCGGTGGCCATACTGCCCAGCAGATTTTTTTTAAATTCTGCCCAAAATTATCACGGTCAATGACCGTGACAATTCTGGACAAGAGGGGTCACGTTTATGTCACGGTCAATGACCGTGACAAACGTGTCACGGTCATTGACCTTGACACGACCGTGACACAAAACGCGAGTTTTTTGTCAAGGTCCATGACCGTGACACGACCGTGACAAAAAAAGTTGTCTCGCCTCGAAATGTCACGGTCATTGACCTTGACAAGGTGGATTTGTCAAGGTCAATGACCATGACAAATGGGCAGATTTGGTGTAGTGGTACTATTTTGTATTGTTGTGTTTCGATTTAGGAATCATACGATCAAGCATGTTCAACTACAAAACTGCTGCTTACACGTTCAAAGATCTTAACAATACAAAACCTTTCACATTGACAGTCAATAGTACTAATGATGACGAAATTCATTTTCTCCTTCGCATCGATGATAGAGCTAAAAGGTTACATGGTTTTTATTACTACTATGAAGACATTTAGTGCACTTTTGATGTGCAACAGCTTCAAGTAACTGAATCGAAAGCGAAGGATTTAGCTAAACAAATTGAGCAGTGTTGCTTAAGGGGTTTTGATAATGTTGGAGCTTTTAGCATTCATCTATTGTATCACTTCTTTACTGAATATGTTAGGAGTAGAGAATCTTGGTTTTTGACTTGTCGAACAACCTCTGTTAAGTATTACCATGAAACTGACGATATATATTATCGCCTTTAGCATGTATTTTGTTGAGACTTGTATAAATTATTTGTGAGAATATTGCATGTACTTTTGTTAAATACGCTTGCATTTTATTATTTTAGTTTATGTTTTATTCTAATTCGCATGTATTTTATTTTTTGTACATATCATTATAGGTTAGTAATTTAAATTTTGTTTATAGATCAATATAATGGGGATGAAGATGAAGGCAAGAAGAGGAAAGAAACAAAAAAAGAGTAGTTCTGATGATAGTTCTTCATCCAGTTCCAGTTCTAGTTCTAGTGTGGCATTGAAATCTAAACGTCCTGCAAAGAAGAATGACCAATATCGGTCAAATATTGTTAGCTTTCTCTATGATTTGCATCAGATTAAAGATAAAATAAACAATAGCCATATTAAACTTCTTAAGAAGACTCCATTTTGGGAGTTTTTCAATGCCTACTACAGTAAGAAAGTAGTAGAAGTGGACCACAAGAAGACAGATAAAAATATTTTATCAATTATCGAGCTGTACAATACGAAAACCAAAAGTTTCCGTATGAAGAGTAGGATTCCAATAATGCCAATAGATATAAGTGAAATATTTGGCATACCCCTGGTTGAGGGTTTAAAATCAATAGAACTGAAAAAGGGACCGAATACTGCTAAAAAATCTGGATTACAAGAACGATACTTCGCAAAAAGAATAGGAAAGTAAGAAATATTGAATGGTTTGAAGAAATCGGTTGAATTGGAGACAGATGAAGGAATAGCTGAATTTATTAAAATTATGTGTCTCCACTTCTTGAACACGTTGTTTTTCTCCAACTCAAACTTCACCCTTAGAGAATTTTGGTTGAAATACATCGACGATATTGAGGAAATGAATAAGTATGATTGGGCATCTGTTGTGCATCAATTTCTCATACATTCACTTGACAAATCAGCAAGTTCAAAACCTAGCACAGTTACTGGATGTGTCATTTTCATACTGGTGAGCAAAAAAACATCCTGAAATTTCAAAATTTACATACCAATACTCACATGTATTTTGAAAATACACGTGATATTTTCACTTGTATTTTCAAAATACACGTTTATTTTAACGTGTATTTTCACGTGTATTTTTAAAATACACTTGATATTCCTGATATTTCAAAATTTACTTAACAATACTTACCTTTACTTTGAAAATATTACGTGTATTTTCAAAATACACGTGATATTTTCTCTTGTTCTTTCAAAATACACTTGATATTTAACGTGTATGTTGAAAATACACGTCTTATATCACCTGTATTTTGAAAATACACGTCTTAATCACGTGTATTTTGAAAATACACATCTTATATCACGTGAAAATACACTTGTATTTTACAAAGTACACGTGTACTATGTTTTGTAAATATAATCAGTGTACTTTCAAAATACTCTTGTTATATTTTTTTTTCAATATTATAAATGTACTTTAGAAAGTACACGTGAACTTATATTGACAAAGTACACGTTAAATTTGTAAAAATCACGTGTACTTCCAATATATAATTGTAAAATTTGTAAAGTACACATTTAATTTTGCGTGTATTTTGAAAAAATCACATGTACTTTCCATTATGAATCCCTAGGTAATACAAGTATTAAATTCATTTTGTTTTTTGTATGATCACAGTATTGGGCATGTGAGAAATTTGAAATTATTTCTCCTGTTGAAGAATTTAAAGAAAATACTCCAAAATTCATGAAGTGGAAATTATCATCTTTGAAACAATGGTTTGTGAAGAATGACATCGCAACAACAACTTTGAAGCAGGCTATAAATAAACTAGCTTGTAAGGACAGTTCTGTACAAAAGGAATCTCAGTTTGAAGGGCTAAGTTACTCTTTGAACATATCTACGGAAAGTCCTATACATGCTGATTCATCATAAAAAAAAGTTGCTGAAGATATTAATGACAATGAGTTTTCACATGGTTGGAATATTCCCCTTAAAAACATTGTGACTCCAAAGAAAAAGAAGGGAAAAGATCAACCAAAGGTTAATTTGGAGGAACAAATTGCTGTTTTGAAAAGGGAATTGTTGGAAAAAAATAACCAACTATCTAAAGCAGCTGAAGACATTAATGGTGCACTTGAGAAGGTGACCTCTTTGGAGGTGGAGAGTTCCATTTTAAATATACGGTCGCAGGTAGATCGTGATTCACTTTTTTAAGCCCATAAGGAAATGAAGAAGTTAAAGGTGGAAATTCCAACCTTTTAAAGGAAAAAGAGTTATTAAATAAGTTGGAGGTAGAAAATGCCCAACTAGTTGATTTAAACAATTCTTTAAAAGAAATGCTTGATCAAGTCACAATGAGTGACTCAGATAGAATTAAAGAATTGGATGAATCATTGAAAAAACAGGCAGAATCAACACGAATTTTGGAACAAAAAAATGGATATCTGTCTTTGAGTAATGAAGATCTCAAAAAAAAGTATGATGATACATTGCAACAATGGAAAGATGCTGACATAGAAAAGATGACATTGAGGCAGAATCTTGAGGAGTCATAATTGAAAAGAACTCAACAGGTACTTTTGAATGCAGAGTACACGCTGTTTTTTTAAAGTACACGCAGTTTTCCTAAAGTACACGCAATTTTTCTAATGTACACGCAGTTTTCCAAAGTACATACAGTTTTTCCAAAATACACGCAGTTTTATTTCATAGTATTTTTAATGCAGTTTTCCTAAAGTACATGCAAATTTCCTAAAGTATACGTTTAAAGTACACGCAGTTTTTTCAAAGTATATGTAGTTTTATTTTATAGTATTTTTAATGCAGTTTTATTTGATATTAGAAATAATGCAGAGTACGCATTATTTTATTAAAAATAATGCAATTTTATTCAAGTATTGCTTAAAATGTAACATTCTTTTTGTATAACAGGAAAACAATAATAAAATCCTTAATGACGAAATTTCGGAATTGAAGAATCATAATTGAAAAAAACTGACCAGGTATCTATAAAATAAAATAGATATATAGTACACGCTTTACATTCTAAAGTAAACGTAAATTATGTTGAAAGTACACGTGTATATTATAAATTTTATAATATACACGTGTTTTATAATATATGCGTGTATATTATAAAATGCATGCAAGTATTAAAATACATGCGTGTACTTTATAAAATACACGTAAGAGAAAATGAATCATTGTTTAAAAAAATGCTTACAATCCAACATTCCTTGTTAAATATATCAGGAAAACATTAATAAACAACTCATGGACGAAATTTCGAGTTTGAAGATTGAACTAGCCTCAAAGACAGTTCAGGGCACCCCCAAAATATCCAAAACAAAAGGACCTCTTACTAGAGGGCAGAAGAAAAGAAAAGCTAACAGCGAAACCGAAAAGCATGAACCAATTAAGAAACAAAAGAGTCAAAGCTGAGAAAAGGCCGTCTAACAATAACTGAACAAATGAAATAAACTCACTTCAAGTTTGAAGCAATCGAAGTATATAAATATCTCGATGAAGCTTCGAAAAAAAATATTGAAGAGTTTATTCAAAAGGCTAAGCCAGGGTAAAGTTTATTGTTTTATGATTTATCACTTCGCTAATTTATATTTTTTGGGGGGCAAAAGAATAAGGTTATTATTATTATATAATTCATATTGATTATATAAAATGCAGGGAATTTATTTTCCAAGGGCTGGTTTCGTATGTCCTATGGGAAGATCTTGTTGAAGTCCTCAACAATCAAGAAATTTCAAGTCAAGTATGTAGTCCAAATATTAGACATCCATTAAATTTCAACATTATTATTTCCTCACCATTTTATATTGTGTGAAACAGATAATACTTGCCTTTAGTGAAGTATTGAGGTTAAAATTGTCAGAGGAAGGGCTCTCCTACTCACACGCTTTTTTTTATTATTGTTTGGTAAGTATAATTAAACCGAAAGTTTTGAGAAACAAAATTTCAGTTTTTTTATTAACACAATGTCTATAATTTTTATTCAGATAGAAGTTTGTAGCACAAATGAAGTCAATAAGAAGGGGGAGTTATACAGAGATTTATTTGAATACTTAGGCACTTGTAATAATTTGTTCATTGTACTAAGACATAGTGTAGGACATTTCACATTACATGTGATATACAAAAAAGAAAATAAAGTGATCCACATGGATTCCTTTCGACCGAACGACAAGGAAAAAAACACAATATTCTTCGATGATGCAAAAAAAATGATTAGTGCCTAAACTTAATTAGTAATGTTACTTGTCCTTATATTATACACGTGTACACATGTATAATATAATGCGTGTACTTTGTATTAGTTACACATAATTATCCAGATTATCAAAGTACACACATCATATTTTAAAATACACGTGAAATGAACCATTACAAGTTACGTGTACTTTAATATTATGCGCGTACTTTTAACTCATTAGGCAAAGTACACGCATCATATTTTAAAATACACGTGATATGAAAAAATAAAATATGCGTGTACTTTAATATTATGTGTGTACTTTTAACTCATTGGGTAAAGTACACGCATCATATTTTAAAATACACGTGATATGAAAAAATAAAATATGCGTGTACTTTAATATTATGCGTTTACTTTTCACTCTTTAATCTTTATATACTCTTTTATTTGTATACACTAAATATTTGTCTTCTTAACAGTTTTCTGTCTTCCAAAAAACACTGTGCCTATTGAAGACTGAAGCAGAAATAATGAAAAACAATGGTTTCAAAATTCAGAGGAAGTTTGATGAAGGTACACCAAATGAGTTTACATTGGATGATGATCCATTGACAGAGCAAGAAAAAAAGACAGTAGATTTCTTGCTGGAAAGTGATCTCAAATTTGACCTAATAAGAGATCATGAATGCCCAAAACAATATAATGGGTAAGAAAAACTTCATTTCTAAAAATTACTAATTTGTATCTTTTCAAAAAAAATCATTCACATCATACTAATTTGTATATTTATTTTATTTTAATTTCAGGGTTGACTGTGGGGTGTTCTGCATGTACTACATTAAACAAATAAGAAGAAACAAGGAAATGAAAAAATTATTTCAAAACCCTGACATGCTAAAACAAAGGGCATATGTACTCGGGAAAATTCTTCTATCAAAATATTTCTTCCCCCAAAAGGAGAAAAAACTTCTATAAGTTGTGATTCAAATACAAAATATATTTGTAATTTGTTTTGTGTTATATTTGTTATTATTTACAATATTTATTACACCAAAATGATTTTTTTTCGTTGGCGCGGGCCACAATCCACATAAGGTTTAGACAAACAATGCACCTGAGTGTTATGAAATAATGTACAAGTAGTTTTCACGAAAAATACAAGTGATAATTACCAAGTACACCAATGAATTATTCAAAGTACACGCATTTTTACTAAAGTACACGCACTGATTAATATAATAATTTTTTATTATTTTAATTGAAAACTACTTTGAAGAATTCATTCAGGACACAATAACCAAAATCAATTTATTAAGCTCAACTACTTACTTCCCAACTACTTCTGGTCAAGAAATAAATAGCTTTAACATTTCCTATAAAAGAGTAATATTTGTTCCTTTCTTAACCATTACATCTAGGCTAAAGATAACATAATGGCTATTCCAGCAGAAAACTTGCGAGAAACTCTTGAGAGAGATGAAAGAAATAAAAAAAATAAGGCAAATTGAGGAAAATATTTCCTCATATGAAACTGCCTTTGAGTAGTTTCAAACATATGTGAGGGAAGGCTATTCTGGACTTCCACCCAATCCCATAGATTTATTTAATGTGTATGAGGACCCTCCTCAAACACATGAAGACCTCATGTCTTTCTATACACAAGAAGTTCCCATGAAAATCGCCAAGCTGAAGGAGAAGCAGGCTCTCCATGAAGGCCTTGTACCTGTCATAGAAGAAGAAATTCGACACTGGTCGAATTTAATTGACTCTCTTCCTGACACCCTAGATGCCTTTGACAAACATCCCTAATAGAAGTCTTCTTTAATTTTTTTAGCTTTCGTTATTTGAAACATTGTACTTTATTTTTTTTGTTTTTAATAAAAAATTTATTTCTTTCATGCATGTGTTCTCAGTTATGTCATACACCAAATATAATAAAGTACACGTGAACCCTTATAAAAAGGATCACGTGTATTGTAAAAAATGTAAACATTAATATCATTTCATGTAAAAAAATTGGTATGTCAAAATATGATTGCGTGTATTATAAATTATAATACACGCAAATTTTTATAAAGCACAAATAAGATATTGTCCCAAAATATTTTATAAATGCATGTACTCTATATATTACACGTGTACTTTATAAAGTACACGCATAGTCTATAAAGTACACGCCTATTGAAATACTTGTATAATAATGCTGCTGGCGCGGACCATAATACACATAGGAGTTTAAGAATATGAGTGACTCAAATGTCTTTTATAAAGTACAAGCACAGTGTAATGTCTAAAACCATTTTCCAAATAGTACATGCATTTATATACGTCTACTTGATAAAATTACATGCAGAATACATAAAGTACACGTATATTGAATTAGATTTTTGTCATATCAATATGCGTGTACTTTGCTAAAACATGCATGTACACTTATATTTAAATGCGTGTACTTTAATTATCAATGCGTGTACTTCATAAAGTAAACGCACATTTCATTAAGTACACACATATTATATTTATATTATGCGTGTACTTCATGCATGTACATTAATAAAGTACACGCATACTTTTATAAAGTACACGCATATTGAAATGACCAAATTCATTTTTAAATGCGTGTACTTTATGTATTCTATGTGTACTTAATAAAGTACACGCATATTTCATCAAGTACACACATTGATAAAATTTCTTTGGATATCAAAATGTGTGTGTGCTGCACATAACATGCGTGTACAAAGGTAAAGTACACGTGAACATCAGGAAAAATGATTACGTATGTTTTATAAAAAAATATGTGTACAGTAGCACAAAAAACAGACTAAAAATGAGACTTAAAAATAAATTACATTCATTATGTGAAACAAATGGTTTATTAATTAATAATTCAATCAAATGGTTAAAATGAATGAATTCAACAATTTTAAAAATAGTCAAATGGGTTCCTTACAAGTAGACCTGTAATGACCCATTTTACTACACCTCGAGCAAGTAACTTCCCTTACTGTGATCTCACCAGAAGACTTTATTCTCTTATTTCTTGGCCTGCCTATTGGTCTCTTAGTCATTGGTGGAAGGACAGATGGATTTTCAGGAATAGGAATATTTAAGGAAATCAAATCAAGAAGAGGAACTATAGGTATCAAGTATGATTTTCTGTAGAAAGATACCTTATAGTACTCCTCAATATAATCATAAATACTGGTCCCTTTCCTCCGCACAATACAAACAGCATGAGAACATGGAAAACATATAATCTGCCAACTCTTACAAGAACAAGTCATTTCTTCTAAGTCAAATGTTGCTCGCACTTATGAATGAACTTCAAATACATTTTAACTTGAGCGACTAATAGTCCAATGTCGTCTTTTATTCCAATTTTCATTCAGTAACTTTTGAAAAAAAAGGACATAGCTCATTTGTCCAGGTGTCAGACTCAACAAGTTTGTTTGCATTGAAATTAATAATCTTCACTCTCAATTTATCAAGCATATTTATTACTGGTAAATGACTTTCCTCCAATATCCATGAATTGAATGACTCTGCAACACTAGATGCCATGTCACCATACCATTTACCAAGGAAATATGCACAGAACCAATTCTCAGGAGGCAAACTATCAATGAAATCGGCAATAGCAGCTCCTCCTTCCTTCTCCAATGCATCAATATTCTTGTGAAATACATCTACTGAGACAACATATGCACAAGACAAAAAATCTTTAACAATTTTCTTTCGAAATCCAGCATAATTCCCACGAATTTTCTGTTTTATATTCCCTTGTAAATGATGTATACAGTAGGAATGTGCAGACAACGGGAAGACCCTCGAAACATCTTCAAGTAATCCATTGTTTCGATCTGATATAAATGTTATGTTTCGATATTGTTCAACTACTGCACTACGGAAATTGACAAGAAACCACATCCAGTTATCTTCGATTTCGGAATCAACAACAGCATATGCAACAGGAAAAAGTCCTGAAATATAAAAATATATCAAAATTAAAATAAATAACATATCCATGTCAACACTTTGTAAATTGATGCTGCTGGCGCAGACCCTAAAACACATCGAAAATATATTATGTGTTTAATTTAAATTGTTTGTAAATAATAAGACAAAACATAAAAATGTACCGTACACATGATAAAGATAAAAAGACATGCACGTTTAATTTCCAATCTTTTGCTTGGCTTTATTATTAACAACACTAACATCAACATACACGCATAAAAATGTAAAGTACAGGTGAACTAAACAAAAACATTCAAAGGTACTTTACATTTTTAACATGTACTTTGCTTTATTATTTCTAAATAACAACACCTATCATCAAAGTACACGCATAAAAATAAAAGGTACACGTGAAATTAAGAAAAACATTCACGTGTACTTGACATGTACTATGCGTGTACTTTGGTTTGTATTCAACATAACATCATCATCAAAGTACACGCATAAAAATAAAAAGTACACGTGAAATTAACAAAAACATTCACGTGTACTTGACATGTAAAATGCGTGTACTTTACTTAGTATTACACACAACATCATCATCATCATCAAATTACACGCATAAAAATGAAAAGTACACGTGAACTTAACAAAAACATTCACGTGTACTTGATATCTAAAATGCGTGTACTTTACTTAATATTGCACACAACATCATCATCATCAAAGTACACGCTTAAAAATGAAAAGTACACGTGAACTTAACAAAAACATTCACGTGTACTTGACATGTACTATGCGTGTACTTTATTTAGTATTACACATAATAAGACATATCATGAAAATACATGCAGAAAAATGAAAAGTACACGTGAACTAAAACAAAGACCTTCAAAGGTATTTTATATTTTTATGCTTGTATTTTGATGATATGGAATGGAACAAATAAAATGTCAATGCAATACACAAAATAAAATATTTACAATTAATTTACCATTATTCCGATTCCTTACAGTAGCTGATAGTATTGTTCCACGGTAACAGCTCTTCAAAAAGGCACCATCAAGAAATAAAACAGGTCTGCAGTATGAAAATCCATAAATACATACTCTAAACATTACAAATATTCTCTTGAATTTTTACTCTCATGTTCCACGTCAAGGATGCAATGCGACCCAGGATTATACTGCAATAGAAGGTCACGATAATTATTCATTAATGCATAAGAAACTTTTTCATCACCATGTATATCAACAACAGCCATCTCTTTCGCACGCCATGCATGTTGATAAGCTAAATCAAGACCATAATTCTTCTTCATATCTCTAACTACATCAATTGGTCTCAATAGCGGGTTATCTCTAAGATCATCAGCTACCAATGTTGAAACCAACTTGGAGGCTATTATTTTGGCTGACAGACTACGAAATACACCTCTACATGTATGCTCATTATTCATTGCACGTATGTAAAAGTATCCATTTATTGTAGATAATGAAGCATGAATTCTCCACATGCAATTCTCAGTAGTCTTTTTAGAGCATTTAGCCGTCACTCGAGTTTTATCATTCTTCAAATACACATACTTGAACCCAACCTCAACGGCATACTTTCGTAATTTATTCCGAAATTCCACTACACCTCCTTCAAAACACTGCTGCTCATGACTTATATAAGTCTTCCAATCATTCGAAAGATAGACTTTCGACTTACTTGACTCCACACCTCCAAGATAAAAGTAATTTTCAATGCAACTATTAAAATTATTTGTAGTGCCTGATGATAAAGACTCTAACCTCTGTGTATTTGTATCACCACTGTTAACCCTCTCAGAACTTGTATTACTGCAGTCAACCCCTTCAAAAATTCGATTAGAGCATTCAACCCGTTCACGACATGTATTACATGAAAATGGTAATGAATCAATAACATATATCCAAATGAAATTAGCTTTCACGATCAATTGGGACCACAACATACAACAAATATCGTTGTCACAAATCAACATGAACCGACATTCATCACCAAATGAATACCTTAATGAAAAACTCCCACTTCTCAAATTAGTAAACCTAATACACAACTCATTACGTATGATATCTAATGAGCTATCTTCAAATATTTCAATACAAGCCATATTATCCAAATAAGAACACCTTGCTATTACACTACTTACCATAATGTCCTGCAGTAAAACAAAGACAAAAAATATTTACTTCAAGGTCAACAATTCTAAAAAAGTGTGCAATAATTTAATGCATGAAATATCAAAATATTTATTTATAATTAATATAAAATCACAGGCACTATTTAAAAATCTATACATGAAGCAATAAAGCACACACATATTTTCAAAAAATCAATCATGTGTACTTTATAAACACCGCGTGTACTTTAAAAACTGATATCGAACTGGTTATTTTCGTTGGCGCGAACCTATATCAATAAGTGATTCAATACCAAATCAAAATCAAGGACTCTTAAAATTAGAATGAAACATCCATAATATTCATTCAGCACATTCAACTAACAATTACAAATATTGATAAATATAACTTATATATGAAGAATCCGAACATAAATGCATAAAAAACACAAAATCAAAACATATACATATATAACATATAAAAAGCTATTCAATCACATGAATGAATATTACAATGAGTCTCTTGAATAAAAACAAAGGACATATACTTATTGTAATCAATCAAAAATAGAAAAACCAATTGTTGATAATGATAAACTTACAAATGATAGAGCCACGTGATACAGGTATAATCGATTAAGAACACTGTAATCGATTACAGGACAGACGATCAAACCATAAGATTGATGTTATTTTTGATTTCGGAGAATAGTCATTAGTTGCAGAGAAAACATCAATAGTCGATTAGGTTTATGATTTTTTTAAATTGGGGGTATTTATATGTTGGACCTAATCGTTTAAAATTTGGTTCACCGATTTTTTTGTCCAAAATTGTTAGTCTAAGGACTAGACCGTAAAAACCTATACTTTTATAGTAAAAGATTACCAAACGATTTGAGAAATAATAGCATGAGGATAAGTGCTATGATGAAGAACCAACTGTTAGATGTAGAGGCGGTTCCCACCTATATGTGAATTCCTAAAAGCTACCATTATGTTAATTTATTTATGGAGTTTGGCAAATATATCTTATTTACATAAGGCATTTCCTAATATGTCCTGTTAAAATATTTTTTTCTCAATAGATTCCATTTATACATGTAGTGAATATTCACTCCATGTTTACAAATATAACCTAATTGAACAAATTTTTTCATGAGACTTGTTGGAGAAAAACAAGATCGCCGAAACTATTAAACTAAATACTTAGTAACAAGACTAATTGATAAAAAAACTCTTTATTCTAAATTACGTTACACATACTAATTATAGATAAGCTTAATAAAATCAATTGGGATCCATGTTAAATAAAATAAGATATGGGAAAGAACCTAAGAACTAATACTAAGCAATATAATATAGTTTTTTTTGGTAACGAAGGATAATTCCCGGACCAATTTGGAAGCATCCCGGACCTAACCCCTTCGGGAGTAACTAGCACGATATCCCAATGCCATGACCTCTATTTAAATCTGAATTGCCCAAGTGAGGAATCGAAGTTGTGACCATTGTGCCTAACCACGCAATCATAGCTTCACCCTTACCACTAGAGCAACTCAAGATGTGTACATTATAGTAAAGTTGCATTCTTCTTCTATATAAAAGTAAATTTTTTTCATTCCATTTCAATATCCGACAACAGTGCAATTGCCTAAATTTCCACGAAGGATAAGCTTCTCACACTTTTTTGAAGTAGCATAATAATATGCAATCTCATTTTCAGCTATATACACTACCTATTGATACCAAATTTAGTCTGCTGACATGGATCAATAAAGTGAAGACACGTGGCAGTCTACGTGGCAACACCAAACACTTACGAAGAACTCACACGCTCCGAGGAACCATACTACAACGAGGAACACTGATTCCCCAAAGAACTCGTACGCTCCGAGGAACGAGAACTCTCCGAGGAACCCTTGAGCACCGAGAAGCTTAGACGGTCCGAGCAACTCAGGTGGTCCGAGCTGCACCTCGAACAAAGCATTAATAGTGGGATAACCAACAGTTTGACTGTTCATTAAATACTTATCATTCAGACGCATACGCTTAAGGAGCATTGAATGTATCACCTTTCATATGTACATCATTTAATGTATTACCCTTTCACATTACAGCATTGTACAATCCTCATTGTAAAGGGACCGGAATTTTTTTAGATAACTTGTAATCGAGAATTCCCATACAATCAGCAATACCATAACAGTGGACGTAGGCCATTCTTATAAGGCTGAACCACTTTAAAATTTCTTTGTCTCATTTATTTATCTGTGATTGAATAATTAGATATGATCTAATTTTTTACATCAACAGATTGGCGCCGTCTGTGGGAACGACTGGTAATATCGTTTTCCATAAAAAATAATCCATCACAAATGGCTGATATTCCAGAATCAAGCAATAGAAACACTGGAAGCCTTCCAAATCCATCTGATCCGCCAAATATTCTAGATCTGGCTGGAATAATGACAAATCTGGCTCAAGGCCAGACCGTCATGCAAAAAACTATGCGTCAACTCATACAAACCCTCTATGGCGGTGCACCAACCCATTTAAGACCACGAAGTATTCAAAGAAATACCCGTGCATTTTCTTCACGTACTAGGCGTACCAATTCATATCGCAATGAGGAGTCTAAAGATTTTTCTTATCAACCTGGGCGAACTTCATCAGTGCGAGCCACAGATACTGAACAACGTATCACTCTTTCTCCAGAAAGGACCAGTGCGCTAGAAAGATTAAGCAGAGTATATCCTTTCGATCGATTAGGTCCTAGGAAGAGCAAAAGTCCTCCCAGAGCCCCATCGAGGAGTTTTTGATGACCATCAAACTTAAGGGAAGGATCTGCCTAGTCGCGACCAGCTGCTCGTCAAGATAGATCCTAGGAAGCCACCTCAACGCGATCAGCTGCTCGAACCAACAGGACCGAGGAAGGAAATGATGCATGGAAAGGCTATATTCAAAGGCTGGAGGATAGATTGGGGGAAATGGTTAAAGCTAAGAACCCTCTACAACGAACCTTTGTTCGAGGAACACCTTTTGTCCAGGCCATTGTAGATTTTCCAACACCATCAAAGTTCAAAGCACCTGTTATGACCCCCAAATATGATGAAAAGACAGAACCTGTCCTTCATATAGAACAATACCAAGCTGCAGCCGACATCTATGCTGTTCCAGATGAGATGAGATGTAGGGCATTCTCGAGAACTCTTACCGGATCTGCTCAAATATGGTATAATAATCTTCCTCGGGGTAATATTTTAACTTTTCTTCAACTGGCCGAGTTATTCATTGGGAATTTCTATTTTTGGGCAAAGCCAGTTAAACGAGTAGAGCATTTGTTAAGTGTTAGACAAAAGGCTGGTGAGAGTACCAGAGATTATATAACTCGTTTTAATAACGAGAAACTTGAAGTTATTGATTACGAGGAGAAGACAACGATTACCGCCTTGATGAGTGGACTACTACCTAACAAGTTGTACTATACTTTGGCCAAAGATCCACCTAGAACCATGTCGGATCTGATGGGAAAAGCGTCCAAGATTATGAATGCCGAGGAGGCTATGGCTGCGAAGAAGAACATGGATGCCAAAGAAACCAAGGTGGAAGGTGATAAAGCTAAGAAAAAAGAGCATAAGAACAATGGTAATGACAAACATTCAAGAACAAGGTCGGTATGGGATGCAATGAAGAAATTTGATAATTATACTCCTTTGAAGAAGGATATCAATCATGTTCTAGAAGAAATCAAGAGCAACGAGGAATTAAACTGTCCAGAGAAAATGAAGGCAGACCTTGACAAGAGGAATAAGGCAAAGTATTGCGAGTTTCATAAAGATCATGGTCATATGACAAAAAAATGCATAGCTCTTCAGAACGATATTGAAACACTCATCAGACAAGGAAAGCTGGCAAAGTATGTTGATCGTGGAAGCGAAAGAAGAAACAACGACAAAATGAGAGAGAGGCCTAGATTTCCTCGTCGAGCAGAGGAGAACAAGAAAAGAAACCATGAAGTTGATCCCGAAGACGACCCCGATCTTCCCAAGAGACCAAGGCATCCAGAACGAGAGGTACTTTCAATACGCTTGGGGTCATTTGACTGTAATGTTATTACAGGTGGAGATGCAGGAGGAGGAGACTTTACTGCAGAGAGAAAAGCTTACCTCTGTGAGGCTCAAGCTTTCTCGTACATTCAACGAATAAATCTCGCTGAGGATGATCGCCCGAGAAAGGTGAACAAAGAGAAGTTGGTCATTGGGTTCTCAAAGAATGACCTTGCAGGTGTTCTATATCCTCATGATGACCCGTTGGTGATCAAGATGAGAATGAAGGAGGTTATAATTTCAAGAGTAATGGTTGACAACAGTAGCTCGGCAGACATCATGTTCTACTCGTGCTTCGATAGTTTAAATTTAAAATTATCTCAACTGGAGCCTTATCATAGAACCCTCCTCGATTTTGCTGGCGAGAAAGTTTTTCCACTTAGGACGATCAAATTGGATATATTCATTGGTACATGGCCTGCTTGTCGAACAGAAAGAATACGCTTCTTCGTGATGGATAAGAATATTCAGTCATCATACAATATCATCATGGGAAGAGTAGGATTGAAGAAGTTCGAGGCTGTACCATCTACGGTGCATCAATGCCTGAAATTTCCAACAAATTTTAGAGTAGGAGTTGTTAAAGGTGATCAAAAAGTAGCTCGAGAATGCTATTATTCATCCGCCGAGCAAGAAGAACTGGAGGAATCAAGGAAAAATACTACTACTTATCAAGTGGAAGAAGGGGCAGAAATTGAAACATTGGATCCTAGAGATGAGTCACAACTCATGAAGGGTCAAGTGGTGGAAGCTACTGAAAACATCATTCTGGACGACGAGACCCTGAACGAACTACTCAAGTAGGTTCGTCATTGGAAACCTCACTAAAACAGAAATTGATAACTTTCCTTATAAGCAGAAAGTAAACTTTTGCGTGGAGTCATGAGGATATGCCAGGAATAGATCCAAATTTCTTATGTCACGAACTCAGTGTGAATAAGGAGATCAAGCCAGTAAAGGAGAGAAGAAGAGTGTTCAGCCCTGAGAAGAATCAAGCTATACAAGAGGAAGTTGAGAAGCTCCAGAAAGCTTGCTTCATTGAAGATGTTAAATATCCAGACTGGTTAGCCAATGTGGTGACGGTAAAGAAGAAAAACAACAAGTGGAGGATGTGTGTAGACTTCACCGACCTCAACAAAGCATGCCCAAAGGATCACTTTCCACTACCCCGAATTGATCAACTAGTCGATGCTACCTCGGGACACGAGCTGCTGAGCTTCATGGATGCTTATTCTGGATATAATCAGATTAAAATGAAACCTGAAGATAGGGAGAGTACTTCTTTCATTACCCCTAGGGGAACTTATTGTTATAATGTTATGCCTTTTGGTTTGAAAAATACATGTACGACATATCATAGGCTGATGAACAAAGTCTTTGCTAAACAAATCAGTTGCAATATGGAAGTCTATGTTGACGATATGCTGACGAAGAGTAAAAAAGCTGCTGATCATCTAGTTGACTTAAGTCAGACTTTTGATCAACTAGATAAATACCAAATGAAGCTGAACCCGACAAAGTGCATATTTGGAGTACAAGAAGGCATGTTTCTCGAATACATTGTCAACCAACGAGGCATTGAGGAGAATCCTGAAAAGATCAAAGCTCTTTTAGGGCTTCAATCTCCAACGACGAAGAAAGAGGTGCAAAGTCTTACAGGACGAGTAGCAGCACTCAATAGATTTGTATCACGAGCAACTGATCGTTGTCTCCCATTCTTCAAGACACTCCGAAAGACTTTTGAGTGGAATGATGAATGTGAGAAGGCTTTTCAAGACTTGAAGAAATACTTGGGAGCACCTCCACTGTTATCCAGGCCAGTGATAGGAGAAAAATTGTACTTATACCTAGCAGTATCGGAGAATGCAGTTAGTTCGGCGTTGATAAGAGTGGAGAATGGAGTACAAAAACCAATCTATGACACAAGTAAGGCCTTCCGAGGAGCAGAGATCAGATATCCAAGGCTGGAAAAGTTAGCACTGGCACTAATTGAGGCGAGTAGAAGAATGAGGCCATACTTCCAGGCTCATACTATAGTCGTATATACTGATATGCCGTTGAGGCAAGCCCTTCATAAACCAAAAAAATCAGGGAGATTGATATACTGGGAAATAGAGCTTGGTGAATATGATATAGTTTATGAACCCAGATCATCCCTTAAAGGGCAAGCTGTAGCGGATTTTATAGCAGAGTTCACCTATCCTGATACCCCCGAGGAGCAAAAGTGGCTTGCTGATCAACCTTTGGATGTTACAGGATCAACAAACACAAGCTCAGACCAACTCCGATTGGTAAAAGAGCAAGTGGATGTTACGGGATCATCAAATTCGAGCTCAGACCAACTCCGGTTGGTAAAAGGTCAAGAAAAGATGATCGACGAAGAGCGAGAAATATCAGGGGAAGATGAAAGGAAGAAACAAATATTTCACCGAGGAACTCTGTCAGATCAGAAGTTTGAAGACGAGTTACCTATATGGAGCCTATATGTAGATGGCTCATCTTGCACAATAGGCAGTGGGGTAGGGATAGTTTTGAACACTCCGGACGAGGTAGACATGGAATACGCCCTATGTTTCCAATTCAAAGCTTCCAATAATGAGGCTGAGTATGAGGCCATGATTGCAGGTCTTAATTTGGCAAAAATTATGGAGGCGCAGCAAATTATTGTCTTCAGTGATTCTCAATTAATTGTAAATCAAATGTTGGGAATATATGCAGCCAAAGGAGAGTTAATGATCAAATACCATGCAAAGGTGATGGAGTTGGTATCAGAATTTGCTGCTATTCAGCTGGTCAGAATACCAAGAATAGAGAATGCAAGAGCAGATGCCCTAGCTCGATTAGCATCAGTTACTCGTACCGAGCTACGAAGAACAATCCCAATTGAAGTTTTAGCTGGTCGGAGCATAGATGAAGATTTGGCGATGAACTTTATCACCCTTGATTTAAGACCATCTTGGATGGATCCCATCAGGGCATATATTGAGAGTTTAAAACCTAATAGGAGACTTGGGAACAAATCAGCATAAAAGACAAAATTCGCGCATCAGGTACCCCGAACCGGTTCGGGTGTACCTGCGAACCGGTTCGCCCCCTGAACCGGTTCAGGTTGGGGTTCGCAAATGTGTGCTGGCCTGGAGTTCAACACTTAGAATTTTTCTGACTTTTCTCTTCTTTTCTTGGATTTTTCTTCAACTTCAACTGAGCATAACTTTTTAACCGTAGCTCGGATTTGAGTGACGTTTCTTCCAATGTTCTCGTTGTTCCGAGCTCTTCAACTTTCCAGTTGGCTTCGTCTTTCGGATCGGGCTGAAAAATTACCGAATTGCCCTTGAACTTGCCTTCTTAGCTTTTCTTGCACTGTCTTGCTTCCTCTTTTGCACTGCTTGCATAATTAACCTGTAAAACCAATAAGAGAAGCACGAAACACGAAATACTCGCCACGAAGGTTAGTATCATAAATGTGAATCAAATCCATATTTGTTACATCACTCGGGTTCACAAATGTACTGAAATTAGGGGAATAAATATACAATATTTATGCCCAAACGAGAAGGTGTACCATGCTTTCATCACATTGATATGACGTAGAACATCATTTGTCGATATGGTATTCCTCATTCTTTCATCACAGACCATAGAACACAGTTTGATAACGAGGAGTTCGCTGCCTATTGTCATCAATCAAATGTTTTGAAGATCCACTCAGCACCAGGCCATCCTCAAAGCAATGGACAAACTGAAGTGACAAACAGAACGCTGCTAAATGGCTTGAAGAAAAGACTGGATGATGCAAAAGCAAACTGGATCAACGAGTTACAGTAAGTACTGCGGGCTTACCGAACTACTCCCCGAGTAGCAACTGGAGAATCACCATATATGCTGGCGTTTGGAAGTGAAGCTGTTATACCTGTCGAATTGGGCCTCCCAACACACATGGTACTAAATTTCAATTCCCATGTCAGCGACTTAATGAGAAGATTGGATTTAGACATGCTCGAGAAAGTTAGAGAAGAAGCAGCCATTAGGAATGCTGCTTACCAGCAGCGAACAACTCTATTCTACAATAAGAGGGTGAAGAAGTGCGACCTGAAAGAAGGAGACTATGTGCTGAAGAAAGTAATTCAAAAGCACAATAAACTGGAGGCAAACTGGCATGGGCCATACCGAGTTACAGAAGTTGTTCGACCAGGAACTTACCGAATAGCAACTTTAGAAGGGGAGGAGTTTAAGAATGCATGGAACGCAGAGCACCTATGCAAGTATTATCAGTGATGAATAAAATGAAGATATTCTGCCGAATTCTTTCCTTTTATTGAAAGTTTTTTAGGAAATACTAGTGCTATACACTACTCGGCAAAGCTCAGGCTACTCATATTTTTTCTCGAAAATGCCAACTAAGGTTGGTCGAGAAACCTATATTCCTGCGGGAAGTAAAACTTGTATTCCTACGGGAAGTAAAACTATATGTTCCTCGAGAAATAAAAGTATTCCTAAAAATGCCAATTTATGTTGTTTAGGAAGTAAATATATTCTTGAAAATGTGCCAAAGCTCCTCGTAGAGGAAAAACCCACTAACTGTAGTTAGTCGACAAGGAAAATTTACCGACCTTGGTTGGTCGGAAACATTTAAAAAAAATCTACTAACTATGGTTGGTCGGGGATAAAAACCCACTAACTGTAGTTAGTCGACAAGGAAAATTTACTGACCTTGGTTGGTCGAAAACATTTTAAACATTTTTTATATTCGTAACTTTTTACTAAGTTGGTCGAGAAACAAAACTTTATTATTAAGTGATCGAGCAACATAAATGATACTCGTAACTTTTTAATTACTACTAAATTGGTCGAGAAACAAAATATTATTTTTGCCAAATGACTACCACAAATTCAAGCTAGTCGACAATAAGTTAATCGACATACAAAACAACACAATATTGTTATCTTTTTAACAGACATACATGCACAAATGTAAAGTATTTTACAAGACAATAGCAATTAAGATTGCGAACAAAATAAAAGTCTTTCATTAAATCAAAAATAAATTACATTGATAATGAAATGTATACAAATTTATTACATCGATATTCCTATTCTACTGGGTTTTTTTCCTCTGCTTTTGAAACAGGTTCCTCGCCAGCAGGCGGATCATTTAAAGCAAGAGGAGAGTTTATGAAGTTTAAATCTTTTAACATCCTGGCATTCATCACGGATGGACGATCTAGAAGATGCTCGGGATGAGATATCTCAACACTTGAATGGAGATTGTAGTCGCCGAGATACTTTGAAATTAAGCATCGAGGAATGGCCCGAGCAGGGATCCAGCGCATATCAAGTTTGAATGGTGGCACGGGTAGGTCGAGCAGCCCAGGATCATGGTAATCCCATAGGTAGTGACCCTGTTCGAGTTGCATCACACCTAAGGCATTCAACCAGCCTTGCTTGTAGCCCTCATTATTGGCATTCTGGATACGATCGTCCAAGTGATAAAGAGCCTCGTTGTACCCAGCCATCCAAAACTCCCTGGGCTGTTTGTGGAATTGATATGTCAGTCTTTTCAGCTGCTCATGGAGACTTTTGATGAAGAGTTCCTTATTCTCCAAGACTGATTTCTGCGCTGAAAGCTGTTCTTCCAGGTCCTTGATCTTCTTTGACATTTCAGCCAACGCCTGGTTCTTTGCCATTAATTGGAAAGATTGGTTCTCCAAAGAGGATTGAGTCCTCTGTTCCTCGACAGGAAGTCGAGCTGCTCTTGCTCGTCCCCGAGGAACTCTTGCTCGTCCGCGAGAAGATGTAGAGGGACCAGCTTTCTTCAAGGTCTCCAATTCGTCCCTCAATTTGGCGTTCTCGACCTCCAAGAACGAAAATCCCTCATCATTCACTGGGATCAAGGCATTTGAAGTGGAAGCTACAGACTTCAACTGAGACAACTCTTTATGCAGGTTGTTATTTTCTTGCTCTAATAGTTCAGCTATCTGTCTTCACTCCTTGACTTCGCCCTTCAGAGTTCTCTCCCTCACCTCGTAGCCAGCAAAATACTTCTCGTACCCCTTGTCATCATCGAGTTGCTGACACTTCTTCTCATACCCCTCATGCAAAAGGGCCGTGGATTCTTTGTATTGTTGCTGAAGGTCTTCAAGAGTTCCTTGAAGATCCTCGATCATGTCATAATAAGCCACATTATTGGCCACTGCACGATCAAGCAGGGTCTTAAAGTATTGGTCGACCTCAACTGCCTGTTCCGAAGCATCTTGGCCAAGGATGTCGATAATTTGTGCTGCACTCAGATCTGTGTGACTAGCCTTAAAATAATCATTGCATTTCCTCAACAGCTTGGTATCATGAGCAGATAGTAATTCCATCCTGTCCAGAAACTAGTAGAGAAAGAATAAGTAGTAATTAATAAAAGTATCAACTAAGTATGAAGAAGAGACAACAGTATACAAGAACAAAAATTTAAGTTTTATTATATTAAGGATCAGAGTTACATATTCATGGTTACATTTGACAAAAGAAAAATATAAAGAGAAATCCGAACAACTCTACACCTTTTCCTTATGTTCCAAAACCTTCTCGGGAGACTGGGACGAGGAAGTAGGTTGCTCGGAAGGAACAGATAGTAGCTGGGGAAGTGCTGGAGGTTGCTCGGAGGGAGTAGCGAACTGCTGAAGTTCCTCGGTAGCAGGCTGGATGGCTGGGGGATGATCTCCCATCACCATAGAAGACTCTTCGGAGGCAGCTTCGTCCTCTTCTTCTTCTTAAGGAGTTGGAGGGGGACCAGGTATGTGTCGCTGAAAGAGTTCAGAATTTTCATCCACTTTCATCTCCTGCAGAGCAGCGACCCATCCATCCCTGAAGTACTTGAGACTGCCATATTCTACTTGTGACATCATGGCAGCCAACCCCTTATTCCACCCGTTGTCCCAGCCAGCGCTGAAAGACTTCTTCACAACCATTTTTCTCTTCAACTTCTCCGAGGAACGCTGCTCAGACAGAAGGTTTTCAGCAATCTTCAATTTATTTTCAACCTCCTCCTTCTGCCGATTTACCTCCCGAAGCTGACCCAGTTCTTCTTCAGCAACCTTGAGCTTATTCTCAAGTTCTCCAGCATTTTTGAGCTTCTCGTCGAGCTCTTTATTTTTCCCTTCCAAGTCCTTTATTCTCTTCTCCAACTCCTGGGAGACTTCAACAACTCGAGCCTTCTCCTGCTCGATGGAGGCAAGCTTCTTCTCCCAAGTTGCTTTATCATCAGCATATTTTTGGCGAGACTCTTTCAAAGACTGCCCCAAACCCATTAAAGCTTCATCTACACCAGACGAGGAGCTGGAAGCTTTGATAGCTTCATCCTTCTTTAAAATTGTATTGAAGCAGCTCACCAACTGTAAAAAGAAAATGAAAGCAAGTCAGAGACAGATATAATAAGAGAAAGATGAAAATTTTAAAGTAAAAGGACTTACAGAAGCAATGTGGCGAGCTGCCAAAGAGGTAACCATATCCCGAGAAAGGTTTTCTTCGATACCTTGGATCTTGGGAATGATCCAAGTCTTCACCGAGCTCATAGCAGAGCTCGGGGGAACGAAAGTGGGAACTCCACTAGTCAGGGGCTGAGAGATAGTGTCAGCCAAATTGATCGAGGAGCTTTTCTTCAGCTCCCTCAGGGGAGCAGGAATAGATTCAACTAAGTAGGAACTCTTGGTCGGTGATATTACAATCACCTCTCCTGGAGCAGCAGACTTTCTCAGAGCCACTGGGGGCTTCTCGACAACCTTCACAGCAGGGGCAGACGAGGAAGGTCCATCAGTTTTCTTTGTCCCCTCCACTGGGACATCAATCTTATGTCTTTTTGCCTCTCCAGCACCAGAGGAAGGTTTCTCAAAAAGGGTGGGAGGTCTTCTCTTATTCATCCTTTCACTTAAAGGAATGTGTGATTCAAGCGAGGAGCTGGTGGAAGCTGGTACTGGTTCTGCGTCACTTATCACCGGACGAGCAGTGAAAGAAGTGGTGTAGCTCTTGTACTGCAGCAGATACGAGGCTGACCTAATGTGCTCGTCGGCAACACTCTGATGCAAACTCCAGATAAGTTTTAAGTGCCTTATATTCACGTCTGCTTCTTTTGGACACTTTCTTTTGCTGTCAACTGCAAATAAATAAACATTGAAATATCAGTGGCTCATTTTGTCAAACACAGAAGAAGCATAATTTCAAAATAAATAAAATGAAATAACAATAACCTATCCCATTGCCATAGGAAGGGCATCTGGGACCCTGATACACTTCATCTCCTGATAAAGGAGCATGTTGCTAATTTTTATTACAACTCCGTGCTCAAAATAGTCCCTATTGGCATCCGGGAGATTGACCACTAAAGTCCTATTTAAAAACCTAGTATTTAAATAAAAGGTGTTATCACCAACTGCCCATCTATAGCAAAACATGATTTCTGGAATTCCTATGTGAGTTCCATGAATTTGATTAAACCTATGCACCCCATTAACTATTCTCCATGTATTGGGGGCTATTCTTGCAGGAACAACATCAAAGTATTGACAGAATTCCAGACATAAGGAATTGGGTGGAAAAGAAAATCCACACTCAGCAACAAAGAGACTGGGGAACCAATGTCCCTCAGCCAAACGAAAATAGTCAGAAGGCTCAGAAAGCTTTTCCAGAACAACCCAGGAGGGAATAGAAAAATCAGAGCGAAACTTATCAAGAGATTCTACAGGATAAACCATGATGAAAGAAGGAAATGAATAAGAAGGAAGAAGATCTTACAAAAAAGAGTGGATCTGTTGACAACGAACGGTGAAAATGATGAACGCACAAGAGAGTAAGGTAATGGAAAACTCGAAAATACAAATTTGAAAAGGTAGAAGACGATGGGAGTGTTTGTGAAGTTTAAATACTCTGCCTTGGGAAATGGTAAAGTAATGATTATAAAAAGAAACAATTACGCTACCGACGGCTAGAGGAACAAAAAGGGCGCAGCAATCGAAGCGAGAAGAAACGATTACGCTACCGGCAGCTAGAAGGACAAAAAGTACACGGAGATCGAGGCGGTTATGAAAATTCAAAAAAGCCTGATTCTACGAATTTGGAAGGAGAAATAAATACAAGGGAAACACTCCTAAAAATCAGGAGGACTATTTAAAGCTATCATATTCCGAGAAAGAATGTTCCACACTCCTCAAATTTTGAACTATGAAACATTGGAGGCTTCTGTTGATACCAAATTTAGTCTGCTGACATGGATCAATAAAGTGAAGACACGTGGCAGTCTACGTGACAACAACAAACACTTTCGAGGAACTCACACGCTCCGAGAAACCATACTAAAACGAGGAACACTGATTTCGCGAGGAACTTGTACGCTCCGAGGAACGAGAACTCTCTGAGGAACCCTTGAGCACCGAGAAGCTTAGGCGGTCCGAGCAACTCAGGCGGTCGGAGCTGCACCTCGAACAAAGATTAATAGCGGGATAACCAACAGTTTGACTGTTAATTAAATACTTATCATTCAGACGCATACGCTTACGGAGCATTGAATGTATCACCCTTTCATATGTATATCATTTAATGTATTACCCTTTCACATTACAGCCCCAGGGCTATAAATACATTGTACAATCCTCATTGTAAAGAGACCAGAATTTCTTGAGATAACTTGTAATCGAGAATTCCCATACAATCAGCAATACCATAACAGTGGACGTAGGCCATTCTTATAAGGCTGAACCACTTTAAAATTTCTTTGTCTCATTTATTTATCTGTGATTGAATAATTAGATATGATCTAATTTTTTACATCAACACTACCCGTAATGAAAATTTTGAAGGAATTGTTATGAATCTAAATCAAATATGAAAATATATATATATATATATATATATATATATATATATATATATATATATATATAAAGACTTTGGAGTGATACAATAACATTATTCTAGGCAAGGTTTGCACTTCACCCATAATAGTTTGATTTCATCGGACTCATGTAAAAAAAGAGGTTCTCTTGCTTATCCTCTACGTACTCCCCTGCAAACAAAAAAGGTTAAGAAAGCCATAAACATAAAACTGTTAGGGAGTTATATTAAATGAATGAAGAGAGAAAAAATGAAGTATAACTTTGTTTATTTTTTTAAGCTCCTTTGCTTCAGAGTTCTACTACCCACTATGTTTATGACCAACATAGATAGTGATGATAATGAAGAAGAAATCCCCAAAACAATCAAAAATAAAATTTACAAAGTCAACTTTTTCCCCCTTTCCTCCCTTTTTTACACAGCATTATACGGGTATTGTTTCCATTAGTAGGTGGAAAATCAAAGAGTACATTGTTTTAAGAAATCCAACATACCAAACGAGCTGAACTGAACCTTAGATAGAAGCCATATTTAAGAAACTTACTACTACAAATTGGTATTATCATGAACTGATTTGACTAAACACAATATCAAGAGCATGATTTACCTTCAATCGCAATGAAAACACCTTGTAACCAATCTACACATTCAAATTATCTGAACCAAGCTGGATTAAAAAATAGTGAAGATCTAAGTACAACAAATTCAGTGAACCTTAGAATAAACAGAGGGAGAAGTTCGTATAATGAAGCAAATTTGCAGACAAAATGTTATAGAAATTGAACAATTGATGTTGTGCATACCTTCCGCAATGAAACCCTTAACTGTTGTTCAAGAAGAGAAGACGGGGAAGAGGGTCGAGGAACGGGTTGTGCGTTTCTCAGAAATTGGGTAGAAAATGTGTGAATTAATAAAACCTCTTTTACGACTTAAAACTATCATGTACTCGCAGTTTATCTACCAAAATGAGAGAAATATTGTATATAAAAGAACGTTCTTAGAACCTGTCTCACGAGAGCTTAAATTTAATTTTTTTAATTACGTTTTCCTTTTTGTTAGTCATTAATTTCCAACCAAAAATAAATAATAGACAATCGAAAAAGGGAAGAAAGTTTTTAGATTGTTTGGCTTTAGTTCAATCCCTTTCAATCTATTGCAGTGAGTGAAAAGATTAACTGTGTTGATTTATTTTAAATTTGGTACATATATATATATATATATATATATATATATATATATATATATATATATATATATATATATATGTAACACCCCGCCTAATTAAATACCGGGTGACCAGTCCCATACCAAATTAAAACAGAATATACAGTTGGCTCATTCTTAGCATCACTGTCGAAAACATTTACAACTCACCCAATACCCAATTAAGCTGGTGTTAAAAACTTTCCAAATTTAAATTTCAACAAAACCATTTTTAGTTTAAGAATAACACAACACATTTTATTCTACAACACTGATAACCAATTAGATAACACAAAAGAATTTGAATGCAATTGGAATAAACATTCCCAAATAATATTAATCCGTTACAGTAATCCCAACAATATCAAATGTATTAAAATGACACGAATACCATAGTATTTGACCCCGTTAGAAGAAGATAACTGAATCCTTTGGGTGACATGCGCTGACTAAGAATACTGTGAATCAAAAAGATGATAGGCGTTTAAGCAAAACTCCATAGATCCATAGCCTATCATAATCCGCTAAGGTTGGCGTCCCTGTTGCTGGACACCTGATATAGAAGATACAATAGAAAAGAAAATATGCAAGGAAACGGGTCAGAGCCCGAATGTGTAAATGATTTTTAAAACAACAAGTATTTAACAAGTGCAATAAAGCATTTATTATGTACATGTTAGACCCAACTCTCACTTGCCATTCTCACCTCTCAACTAAAGTGCACACTTAACGTTTTCTATTAACCTCCTAGTTAATGGTTCCTCTTTTTTAGTCTCCATATTATAATTCCATCCCAATATCATAATCCCCATATGTCCCATACCATACGTCACATTATTATTCATTTACATTTCTCATCGTTTCTCATTAACATGAATCATTTCTCATTAATATGAATTAAGTTTTTCAATAAACATTCATTAACTTAATTCAATTATCTTTCTCTATTCACCGTTATCTAAAATTATCACCGTAGATAGATTTAACCATAATAAATATCCATTCATTCATTCATTCATTTAATCCATTATATATATATATATATATATATAATACGGCACCCCGAGTCACAACTGCGGTGCAATGCATTACTCTGCTATCATGTTCCAATATCGCTTGTCACCAAATAAGAGACAAAAGGTTCGGTAAGGATTTCTCGAACCACAAACAAAAACACAATCATTGGAGGCGAACATAGTTCTCATACCCATGGGTCACGCACATACCTACGTACCCATAGTCAGCGGACTTATCAACTCCCCGATAAGTCTTTCATAGACCTATGTTCTCGAGCGACAAATCAAATATCCCATGGATTCATCAGGATATGACTGCCCTCACGCGCAAACCTCCCACCGATAGCAAGTAAGCTAGGTATGTTATACACATAATCATTAATCAATCAAATAGGTATTATCATACCTATAGTATACTAACAACAAGGTACTCACATTAACCTTAGATTATTCCCTTACGTAGCATTATATCTCTTTAAATCCCACGTATTAAAATGTCATATCTTTACTTCATAATTTAATTATCCTCGCATCCTATAACATCTCTCCACTCCCGATGTCGTTAAGGTTCATGCGCGGAGCGTCTCGCAAAGCGAAATCCAAACAAGGAACCCCTCCAATACACTACTACTTAACTTTGTCGATCGAGGAGGTCCGACAATTTCAACTATGCGATCGGGATAACCTCATACCTTCTTTCAACCAAATGTGTTCTAAACTCCCATCTCTATCCAGAAGCCATATCACTACGCTCTTGTACTACACTCAACCCTTGCGAAATCAATAATGAGCTTAAACTCAGTCATTGATGTTTAAATTGTAACCCTAAGGCTACCCAAGTGTTATATTAAATCTCCCCTACTTGAACTATCCTTAATCCTCATACAAACATATTAGAATCCAACACATGAATCTAGCAACCGAAATCTCTTTAACTTTAATTATCATAATTCTAATGAATTAAATCCCAATCAAATTAATTCAAATCTTATCTAGGGCTTACTGGTCTTCTCTAAGTCCCATAATATCCAATTAATAATCACCGAAGATCTACAAAAGTTTTGGGATAAGAACCAACATTAAAAAGAAACAACATCATGAATTCTCATATTTTAAATACTCGGAAAAATCAAATCCAAAAATTATTCAAATCATCAATCCGACTTCAGATTTGGATTCTACACGAAAAATTGAGTCAGGTATGTGTTTTGAGTTTTTCTTAAATCTCATCCAAATGCACTAAAAAAGAAGATCTAAACATTTCAAATTGGCTCTTCTCATTCCACTCGTTTTTGCCTCTTTTTCCAGAAAATTATCAACATATTATCTTCAAGAACACTAAATTATTTTCAGAATTTCTTCCACAGATTGATGAATATTTATTGGATTACTAACTACCTACAACATGAGTTTAATTTCTATATATTTTTAGATTCCAAAAATCCATTAACAACTATATCCTTTCATCTTCCAAGCATGAAAATCATCTCTTTTTTATAACTATCCTAACATGGACAATATACGAACTTAAATTGCAAATATCAAACACTTTCCTCTAATGAAGATCTGACCCTTTGGAGTTGAATAACACAGGTGGTGATGGTGGTGGTGACCTTTGACCTTTGGTTCTCCTCCTTCCCAAGCAAACTTCTTTTTCTTTCCAAGCAACCTTCCACTCTCTCTAAGAAGATGACTTTTCAATTTTGTGTAGAAGAGATGAAATGAACCTACATACACTAATCTCCAAATACTTATAATAAGACAAAACTCGAAATCACTATTCATCTCCCTTGTAAAAATAACCAAAATGCCCTTTTGGGTTGTCTTTTCATTTCCAAATGACCCGAAACTCAAAATTAACATCCAAATAGACTTTTCTGACTATTTCGAACCTTCCGGACGCAACGACGCAGTCGAAATGACTATAAGGTCGATAGAAAATAAATTTCCTTTTTAATTTAATAAATTAGTCCCG
Organism: Sambucus nigra; assembly: GCA_949130495.1. Classification (NCBI taxonomy): domain Eukaryota; kingdom Viridiplantae; phylum Streptophyta; class Magnoliopsida; order Dipsacales; family Adoxaceae; genus Sambucus; species Sambucus nigra. The sequence goes on from OX422208.1 coordinate 250,725,497, forward strand.
ACACGTCCCATACCGCGTCTGAATAAAAATTCAAATTACCGAATTTATATCATACCGTCATATTAATGACATCACATTCATATATTACCTAAATATCTTTAAGTAATATTCAGAATCATCCATTTTAATATTCACAATTCGGATAAAACCCATATGAATTAATTTATAATAAGATCCAATTAATCCATTAATTTAAAATATAACCCATTTTAAAAGTCATTAAAATTACAGGGTATTACAATATATATATATATATATATATATATATATATATATATATATATATATATATATGTATATACACACGTGCATAATTGGGGAATTATATGCTAGTACCTTAAAGAATAGAAGAAAATAAGAAATTTCCATATTAAGTTGAATTTTGCCATACCATGTACATGCATGTTAGAGCATCCCTTACGGGGAGGCCAAATATACACTAAACTAGTGTAAAAATACACTACAAAAACTGCAGAAATTGTTATGGGGTAAATCATATATACAATATAACAACTTAAAACGACGCCGGAATGCAGATAAAAGCATGAACAGTGTAGAAAAGTAAAAACCCTTGGGCGGAACATGATGTTCCGCTTAAGGGTTCTCCAAAACTCATTTTTCCTCCCCAAAAGTATTATGTTATTATGTTTAGTCCCAACATTTAATACCTCAATGTTTTCAATAAAAAAAAAATGCTGGGCGGAATATAGAAAAAATGCTGGGCGGAATATAAAAATGTTGGGCGAAATATAAAAAAAAATGTTTAGAATAACAAATACAGCCCTTGCAATCTTTTGGGGATAAAAACAGAAATAAGAATATTTTGGTTTAAGTCTTGGGCGGAACATGATGTTCCGCTTAAGGCAATTTTTTTTTTTTTCCTTTTCTTACGCGGAACATGATGTTCCGTTTAACCTGGGTCCCATAAAAAACCAACTAGTCCAATTCTATATTTGTTATTTTTTAGCCTAGCAATGTGTATATATGCCATTTTACCCTACGCATAACATACATATAAACCGCATATATAGAAGTTTACCCTACCCATAAGGGATGCTCTTAGTATTCTTTTGAAGTAAACTGGGGTCAAAAAGGAAATACAGATTGAGACACTTTTCAGATATAGAGTTTGGATCCACTTTGCTTCTATGTTAATTCATAATTTTCATGTGTCGATCGCGTTACGTTTACATTGCGTGTCGAAATTGATTAATGTGAATAACATGAACTCACGTTCATAAAATAATAATCAATCGCAATTTTAATATTTCAGTGTGTTATGTCTCGACCTAAAATTATTATTTAATACAATATGTGACAAGACACAACATATGTAAAATAATCACTGATTTGAAAGTTAGATTGAAAACTTATGACTTTTAAATAATTGAAGGGTCACTCATTCTGACTCATAATAATACGAAGCCCCTGTCTCTCTCTCTCTCTCTCTATGTGCAAGTAGAATTCATCAAAAGTAACAGCCGATGAAATTCCATGAAAATATTATGCCAGAACTATATAACTGATAGGTGCAAGTTGTCGAAGCAGAGGAACAAGAAACTTATGATCTCTAATTAAACATTAAAAAGATCCCCAAAATTCATCGGGTTTTATATACGTATGGAGGAAAAGCCCCCGAGACTGAAGATGACGAACAAAAATTTTAAAAAGGCCAAATTAATTGGCTTCCAACGGAATGAAACCAACCAACATTAAAAACAAACTATTTTACATATCTGACTAGCCCTATCTCAAAATTTCAATTGCCGGCAATTATGGAAGACAAGGCTACCCTGAGCTGATCTTGAGTGAAAAAGCGACTGCCCATCTTGACTGTTGCTTGGTGAATCATGAGATCATTCACCACTGAGACGCTGGCATGGTGAACTTCTAGATCTAGCTCTTGTAGTGCCGCCATTAACTTGGCTGCTGGGTGGTTTTTATGACTACACTGAATATGAATCCTAGCATCCCACCCAATTATCTTGACATCAATATCCACATCCACCATCTTGTCGTTACAAACTTTCGCTTCTTGTTTATTTGGAGAAGATAATTCTTTTCTCCCCAATTCCTTCTTCAACATCTCGATTTCGTTTCGCAGTTCCTCTTTGGCAGACTCGTTTGTTTGAAGCTTCGATTTTATTTCCCCAATATAAGATATTGCGTCCCCAAGGAGGGAGGCTTTGTCCATTTTTGATACGTTGGGGACAACGGCTCGGAGGGCGTAGAACTTCTGGTTTAATTTCTCCCTCCTCTGTCGTTCAGCTTCCACGTGATTTAATGGTTCCTCTCTTCCATTGGCTGGTTTTCGCCCTCGTTTTCTTGGCCTTTTTTCCGTCTCCACAACTCCACTACTATCAGCCCCTCGAACCACCGACGCTTCAAGATCGGAGTGATCAGAAGTAAACGAAAGCATCCCTTCATCGTTATTACTACACCTAGAATTGGACGGTATCTTTTTCTTCTTGGCGTTATCTGTAACACCAAATTGAGATTGGCTGGAAAACAAGCTCCTCTTATTAGGAGCTTCCCCGAAGTTCAATATCTCTCCTGATTCAGGCTTGCAGGGATTTGAATTTCCGTTCCCCACACTATTCCCTTCGTTATACCCAAATTCCGACAAATTCAAAAACCCCTGTGATTGTGACTGTGAATGAGCATGAATAGCAGCACTAGCACTGGGATTTTCAGTCAAAGTGCTGGAACTGAGGTTGTTTTCAAATGGAATTTGCTTTGAAAGCAGTCGACCACTCGAAGGTTGTGGTACATCAGTATGAACGACCGAGGGTGAGGGATCTGTAAGCCATAGTGCAGATGGGTCATTCTCGCAATTATCGGTCACCAAACTCGTATCCGCAGCGTTGAAATTAAACAAGGCTCGAACTTTATTCATGAGATCCGAGCTTTGAGAAATAACATCCGTGGAACCCAATTCCACAACCCCATTTGTAGAGGGTATGCAAACAATAGTTTGCAAACCGAACACTTTCCCTTCCCGGGCTCTCTCACACTGCGAGAGCGAAAGCCTATCAGGTCCAGCAACCCAAACAGGAGCCGAATTGAACAAAGCCTGACCCGGAAGCCCGCTTCCGTTTACAAACGATTGAGTCATCGATACTAAAAAGAACCACTCAGTATCAGTTACCTCTTCATCAATAGACTCGTCCGGGGAAGCTTGTGAACCGGAAATGAGAGAATTGAGTTCACGTAGAACTTTTTTGCGGTGCTCTTGCTCGTCGGCTGTGGTGACGGCTGTTTTTCTTTTTCCTTTATTTTCTTCGCCTTTGTAGTAACCGTCCCCCCATCCTAACATAGATGGGGATGTGTAATCTGCGGGGGAGGTTTGCCAGAAGATGGCGTATGTCCAGTTTTCTCTAGCGCCTTCGATGAGAGCTTGAAGACGTTGTTGGAGAGTCTCTTGGTTCAAAACGGACGGTTGGGTTGGCTGCTCTGAAGTGGTGCCGGAGGATGATGATGCCCAAAACGACGTCAGATCGGAGGACATAAAAGCATCCATCATAGATGCGCTATCGTCTGTCCCCCACAGATTCATTGTCTTGGGTGAGAGAGAATTGGGTTTCGAGTTGATAGGAGAGTGATAATTTAGGTTGTTTGGGGGTACATTTGAGGTAAATTTTAGTGAGTGAGGTGGATAACGTAGGCGCATTCCACGAAGATTCGACGATTAATCGTCAGTCGTGAATAAATCGGGAGTAACTTTGAATGGGATGGGACCGAGGTCCTCAGTTTGTCCGCGTTGAAATCATAATTGAAACAGAGCAGTTTAAAACGTGGTGCCAACTAGAAGGAATAAGACATGGCATCTTTAGGGTATATAGCGGGATTGGACCCAGGTACACTCACTTTCTTTGCCAATTTTGGAAGATGTACCTCACCTGCTCGAATTAATGTACATGAAAGAGTAAGGCTTTGTTACAAGATGGGAAGCACAGAAATATTTGGAAATGTTTTACTAATTATATTTTAAACTAGTTGAAAATTGCACGACTTGCGAGTTATAAAAAAAATTGTGAAATTGTAAATACATGAAAATATATTAAATAAGAATAAAATTTTAATTAAAAATTTAAGAGTATTTGTGATCACAAATCATGTAAAGAAAATATAATTACACTTTATTCTTGAAAAATATACCAAAATTTTTCTTTTTATTTAAAAAATAATTTTTTTTATAAAACAGTTATAACATTTTTTGCAAATAAAAAAGAACTAATTTTAAAAAAAGAAAAAACTATTATTATATATAAGATGTGTTGTACGTAATTTATTAAAAAGGAGTAGTAAAACAATTTTTATCTTAATTGATTTTTTTTTATACTAAATAGTCAAAAACGTTTTTGTAACCTTAAAACAGTTTCTTAATTTCATAAAATAGTTAAAAAGGTAAAAAACAATTATATTAAAACATTTATTTTTACTTCAAAAGTTAAAAAGCCCATTAAAACCATTTCTTTTGTATATAAAAAACTCTTTAAAAGCAGTTTCTTATTAAAAAAAATAGGTTTTAAACAGTTAAATACATTTTTTAACAATATAAAAAAGGGTCAATTATTTAATAGTCCCTACTATAAATATATATTTTTTAAAAATGACACATATTTTTAGTTTAACCCATTTAGTCCCTCAAGCACTCAATATTCTCTTATTTTTAGAGGTCCGCGCCAGCGGCACTCCCTTTTCAAAATATGTGGCAAAGGACTTTTTTAGGCAAAATAAAAACGCTTGGACTAAATGAGTATTAAAAAATGTTTGAGGGACTATTTGGTATATGTCCCTATAAAAAAAGAATAGTTTTAAAGAGGAAACAAATTGATGGAGAAACCAAAGGGGTAGGGGAAAAGGAGAAAAGCCTCCCATATATACGATGAAAGTGAATTAACATGGCACGGGACATTATATGATGAAAGTGCATTAAAGATTCATGTTCTATCATTAAGTGTAGTCGAGAAGAAGAATAAGAAAATAGGGTTATCAAACACAGTACCTAAGTTGGGCAGTTGGTGGAAGAAATATGACTTGAATAATTGCGAGATAAGGAAATAAAATATGGCGGAACAAATATGACTTGAATAATTGTGAGATAAGGAAATAAAATCTTGCAACCTATCAACTATTTCTATACTTGATTAAGTTCTTCAAATTCTATGTAGTTTGAAAATTAACAATTTTGATATTGTAAAAGCCAATAATAATTAACATCACAACAAATACAAAACTATAATAACTATTTTTATTACGTTAATATCAATGATGACAAATTTCATGGTTTCTTTAAATTCTTATTTGGACAAAAACTCAACTACTTCGTCAATTTAAAAGAAATAAAGACAGTATGCTCTCGTGATGACTAAAACTTAATAATATTTTATTTACACCAGTTTGTCTATCAAGTGTATTAAATTTTTTAACTCTATGTATGTGTCTTATAGAAATTGAATATATTTTGGGCACTAATAAATAATAGTGTACATGCATATTAACACACATTAAATAAATTTAAGATTATGTGGAACATTCGTGAACATTCCTACTTCATTATTTAAAAATATGTCTATAACAAATTACACCAAATTAGTCATATGGCAATCTTTTTTTTATGCCCATGCCTATCTCGAATATCGGCCTAAGCATTACATATGTATATCATAAACAACCAATAATTTAAAAGAGTTATCCCATAACATGAAAAGATCACTAAGCTAGTACTAAATGCTTCCTGTATTTAGGCTGGAGATAGGATTCTTTTGGGATTCCTTATCCACCATTTCCCCCAAAGATTTCTGCACAATTAGGAGAATATTAAAAATAAAAATTTATTAAAAATCAAGACAATTAAAGTCTATATAAGTCACAAATAATCATTTTAGAGAAGAGGGTTTATATTGAACTAACCTTTACACATTATTTCCTCCTCTCATCTATAAAAAACACAAAATATCAATCACAAATCCTAAATAATAAAACATAGAAAAAAATGAAACATATTATTTTGAAAATTCTAAAAAAACAATAGCTTTACTAAATTATTCAAAATATTTAATCAAATACTCAACAAATTCCATATATATAACATTATATTTAAGAAAACATAAATTCTATATAAAACCGTACATGAATCGCAATAGTTTGAGTTTAACTGAAAGGAAGTGTAGAGTTACAGGAGCGAGGAATTCGGGAGATGCGTAAGAGGAAAAATGCTTGGGTTTCCAAGTTGAATGAATAAAAAGACAATGAAGGGAATATCTTCTCAACCCTTTTGCTACATCCTGAAAGAATATATCATCCAAAATATTCACACTCCATTCCCACTACACCTCTCTGTCACTCTCCCACAAACCCAAATGTCAGGTTCTCAACATTCATATGCTCCACTTCTAGCACCAATACTAGAGAAATTAAAGAACTACACTTTGATACACAATATTTAAGATTTATTGTTATGTAAGAGAAACAAAGTCTCCCATTTGGGCATTTCTTCAAGCATGTACCTTACAAATCCAACATCAAACCACTAGTCACAACCTCAAACCACCATTTGGACACTGCCACCATGGACACTCTAGTCTCTACTACACCACCCTAACCATTCTCTCAAAATTTGATATTGGAATGGATTGTTGCAAAAGACTGTCTAACATAGAGAGAGAAGAGAAGTTGAATGAATAAAAAGACAATGTTTGGAATAGAGAAGATTTTTTTTAAAATGCAAATAGAATTCAAGCTTAAGAAATTCTAATATCAGTATCCAAAACATAAAAACAACTATCCTAGTTCCTCAGCAAACATAAATAAAACAAAACAGAACTCAAATGCAACACAATAAAATATACCAATAATAATCAGTCAATGGTCTGCATGATATCCTCGGCAGTGAACTCGGTAACCTTGTCCTTGTTAGCAGTGGCACGACCCTTGGCCTTGCGATCGAGCAGGGACTTACGGTCCTTTTCGAGATGAAGCTTAGTAATAACAACCTTGGATGTGTTAATTCCAACATTGACAGTAGAGTCATTAACTTTCTCACGTGTGAGGCATTCAATGTGGATGACCCATTTGCGATGGTAGACTTGGACGACTTTGCCCTCGCAACCCTTGTAGGCGCCATGAATGACCTGGACCTCGTCGTCTTTACGGACGGGAATGGAACGGGCGTTGTACTTAGTTCGGAGATTAACATAGAGGGGTGCGCTCATAAAAAACGCGACGGACGCTTGATGGGGTCGAGAAACAGGCCTTTCTGTTCTTCTTACTTACTACACTAAAAATAATAATCTGGCACGATTTAAAACTCTTCCAGATCAAATCTGACACGATTTTGAAATGTGTCAGAATCAGGTGTTCCAAAATGACCATTTTTTTCTGGCACGGTTTAAAAGTGTGCAAGATTTAGTCAAATAGGAAAACTTCTGGAATACTTTTAAACCATACCAGAATTTGATATTTCTGGCACAGTTTATAACTATGCCAGATTGAGTACATTTTGGTACAATTTTGACACAGTTCAAAATTGTGCCAAAATTTGATACACTTTTGGCACGGGTTTGAACTGTGCCAAACTTTTGGATCAAAGAAAAAAATTAATTATTTGAAAAAAATTTAGAAAAATCATCAAATTCCAAATCTGGTTCGAAAAATATTTATTATTTGCCCAAAAAATCAAGGAAATTCACACATTGCCAATCTCTCACATTATTGATAAACTAATGTACATACAAACTTCAAAAATATTACAAGTCATAATCAATAGTTCACAAACCAAAAAAAAATTGGGCAGAGTTTCCTCTATTTTATGGACTTCTAGAACCTTCTAATATAAAACGTGCATATTATAAAGCCCACACAGCCAAAAAATATAACAATAAAATTATAAAGGTCCGCACGGCCATAAAAGTTAACAATAAATTACAAAACCCCGCATATCCATAACACATAAAAAAATCCTAAACATTAAAGACACTAAATAAACAACCCCCTTTTGTAAGCTATTGACTTTTTTGTGTGTTCCACATGGATAAAAACTAATGATAAAATGTTATCCTGCAAAAAATAAGATACAAAAAAGAGATAATATCAATAACCAAGTAATTTTTAAAAAATCGTATTCAAAATGAAAATTTGCATATGCGAGTTATAATTATTGTCATATTTTCAAATTGGGAGTCTTGTGACCACGCGGTCAGTTCCTAGGAGTTACATAAGTCCCGTACGAGGTGTTCGTGCCTCTAACAGGGCCTTTTGGTATTGTTTTAAATTTTCGCCCTCTAACGACATTTTTTAAGCCTAAGTCTAGATATTTTCAAATTATCATCATATTCTCAAACCGAGAGTCCCGTGATCACATGGTCAGTTCTTAGGAGTTACATTGGTCCCGTGCGAGGTGTTCCTGCCTCTCACGCTGCCGTTTCGGGCTGTTTTGATTTTTCGCCCGCTAACGACATGTTTTTAAGCCTAAATCTAGATATTTTCAAATTATCGTCATATTCTCAAATCGGGAGTTTTGTGACCACACGATCAGTTTCTACGAGTTACATTGGTTCCGTACAAGGTGTTCGTACTTCTCACGGGGCCGTTTGGGGGTTGTTTTGCGGTTTCACCCTCTAACGGCATGTTTTTAAGCCTAAGTCTAGATATTTTCAAATTATCGTCATATTCTCAAACCAGAAATCTCTTGACTATAAGGTGCGTTCCTACGAGTTACATTGGTCCCGTGCGAGATATTCATACCTCTTACGGGGCCATTTGGGCGCTGGTTTGGGTTTTAACCCTTAAACGATATTTTTTTAAGCTTAATCAATATATTTTCAAATTATCGTCATATTCTCAAATTGAGAGCCCCGTGATGATGCGATCAATTTTTACGAGTTATATTGGTCCCATGCGATATGTTAATGCCTCTTACGGGTCCATTTGGGGCCTAGTTTGGGATTTCACCCTCTAACCGTGTGTTTTTAAGCCTAATCTAGATATTTTCAAACTATCATCATATTCTCAAATTGAGAGTCCCGTGACTATGCGGTTCTTTCCTATGAGTTACATTGGTCCCGTGCGAGGTGTTTGTGCCTCTCACGATGTCGTTTGGGGGTTGTTTTGATTTTTTGCCCCCTAACAGCATGATTTTAAGCCTAAGTGTAGATAAATTATCGTCATATTCTCAACCCAGGAGTCCCGTGACCACGCGATCAATTTTTACGAGTTACATTGGTCCCGTGCAAGATGTTTGTGCTTCTCACGAGACCGTTTGGGGGTTGTTTTGCATTTTTGCCCTCTAACGACATGTTTTTAACCCTAATATAAATATTTTCAAATTATCGTCATGTTCTCAAAGAGGGATGTAATACTCCGTATTTTTACGCATATTTATTTTTTTATAAAATTATGGAAAATGGGGATTAATTAATTTAAAGGGAGAAAATTTAATTTGTAATTAATCCGATTTATTGGTAATAATTACTAGCGTGACGAGAGTTAGTAGTTATCGAACTAATATTATGGTCGGGATGACATACACGACATTCATGTTATAATTATTTGAGACGCGCGTATGAGTCGCGTCACCGGTATGTATTTGGGGGTTAAAAAGGTAAATTATTTTTATATAACTCGAATGACTATTTTGAGTGCGCCAGAGTGTCTGGAAGGGTCGAAATAGTCAGAAAATACTACTCGAGTATTTTATTTGGAGTCCGAGGCATTTTAGCCCAAAATGACACCCCGGAGGGGTATTTTGGGATTTGGGGATTTTTGGGTAATTAAATGGAAAAAATTGGGTTTAATTAAAAGCAATGAGGGTTTGTGGTCTGTCAGTTTCAACTTACGTGAGATAGAGAAAAAGAGAGAGAGAACCACGGAAGAAGAAGACTTCATTGGAGCCCTGAGCAAAGAACTCGAGCTTTCACACCAAAAATTACACCGACGCGTAGATCGTGTCAAGAGGATCGTTCCCATACCAATTTCAGTCCAAGAATCAGAAGTTCATTCCGACACAAGTATTTATCTTTCTCCTCTTTTAGCATATATTGTTCCCGTTAATTTAGGTTTGATGATATAGACTTAGTGCAATAAAAACTTAGGTTTAATTAGACTGAATTGTGAAGAAACCTTATGAATTGGAGATGGGTATGAATGTAGAGGTTTTTCCCTTGGTTGGATTATTAAAATCTAGAAATTTTATGTCTTAATCACGAATTATAACAAGAGTTTTGGACAATTAAAATTCTGGGTTCATATTTAAGAGGCTTATTGGAAATTAAAGAGATTGTGGAATTCCAATTGATTATATAAGGATTTAACCATTAATTCGTATTAGAAAGTATCTCAGGGTGATTGGGATTAGTGTAGGAACATTTAATTTAGATTGGGTTGAGTATTTGTATATTTTTTAAGAATAAAAGTTGAGAAAAATCAAAATTTGGAAAAACTGGGTCTGTCCGAAATTCTCGTTCGAACGACCTCGTTCGAACGAACCTTCTAATGAGATTTCCAACGAGATTTCTAACGAGTTGCTGAGTTCGTTCGAAGTGGGAACTTCGTTCGAATGAACTTGTTCAAACGACCTCATTTTAACGAGAATCCTGGAACTTCTAACGTGGTTATAAATTGAGTTTTAGGGTCCGTTCGACTTAAAAACCATCCTAGGGTCATCTAAGCGAGTGTATTAACCTATGTGAGTAACGGGTGGCTTAAATTCTAAAGTGTTAGGGAAGTAAGAGTGTAATGGTCCTCGGGGAATCAAATTTATGTGAAAACCTAGGAGAGAATGTAAGTCATAGGGAGGCTATATATATACGGATATCATGGAGAGTAATGGTATTAAGATTACTTAAGGATCATAGTATTTGGGTTATGTGATTACCTATTGATGTATATAAGTTATGTGCACGCTTATTACTGGGAATATCATGTGTATGACATACTAAGCTACTGGCTATAAAACGGGGGTTAACGCGTTGAGAACGACCATATCTTGTGTGCCTTCAGTGGATTTTGAGTCATACCACTAGAGCATGGAGCCTAGGTATGGGCTATCTGTGAGAACGATAATGTTGACGATAATATGGGTGCGTAGATATGTGCGTAGCCCATCAGCTTGGGATTATGTTCGCCTCCAATATGTGTATATGTTTTATTGGTTCTTGAGAGATTGAACCTGTTGTCCTTTATGCGTAAGCACTGCAATGGACCAGATAGCCGAGTATGCCTAGCACTAGGGGTTTCTTAACCATGGGTGCTGTATAGATATATTTATATGTATACATAGTGAGATTTTATATATGTATACTGAGTTCCTATTCTGTGTTTCTTGTTGGCTACTTTATTAAAGTGTATACTTATCGGGTCACCAGTTGGAAATAAAGAATACTATGAGAATGAATTATAACATCCTTAAATTTATTCCTAAATAATAATAATATATTGATTTCGGGTTACTTAGATATTGTATTCGGCATAGTGATTATCCTACATATAGTCAGGTAGAGTGGTGAGACTAGTATGGGTAGTTAGACTCGCTAGGTGTGCACATTAGATGAGAGGTGAGTATCTCTGGTGAGTATGCTAAGTTAACATGGATAATTTATGTGTTAATTAAATCAATTTAAGCACTTGTTATTTAAACTATTTTCTACTCAGGCTCTGACCCGTTTTTCTACAAATCTCTTATCTTGTTCTATTATTTTAGGTGCTCAGCCACAGGGACACCAGACTTATGAGATTCCATTCATTTGCCGAGCTGTAGCTGCTGTGGAAGCTACAGGATACTGCTAGTAGACATTTCTGAGTCTATTGCTCCTTCTTTATCAGTCATTTATTTCAGTTGGACATGTCGTCCCTTCTATTATACATTCAGAGATTTAGAGTTATTTTATTCTATCATTAGACTTTGATTTCATGTTATTGGATTATTGTATGGGATTTTGACTGGATGTGTTTATTCCTGTTCTTTATTTTACTTCAGTTAGTTCCTACCTTATACTATTGTGATGTATGGTGATGTTTAGATATTACCCTTAAATATTGATGGTTAATAACAGGATAAAATTTTGACACCAACCTTTTTAAATTTAGGTGGTTAGTTTTTCTTAAATTAAAAGTGAGTTTTCGACAGTGATGCATTATCTGAACCAACTTGATATTCTGAAATTATTTAATTAAGGACTGATCACCCGGTAATTAATTTGGGGGGTGTCATAAGTGGTATCAGAGCATCAGTGTCTAGTGTCCATAGGATCGGTACGACTTGTTATTTTTCGACGCAGCGTCCTTTGATATAGATCCCTATATTTTTGGATTATTGTACGCTTTATGCATTTTACATTCTTCATCTACTTTGAGATAATAACTGTATACTTATAAAACTTTTCTCTCATTTCAAATGTCTTTTAGACGTGCACAGAGAGTTCCCAGGGATGCCCAGCATGAGCCTCAGCCTGCTCCAGCTCAGGGTATGATGAATGCCACTAAAGTTGTTGTCATTGTAGCTCAGGCACCGGTTATGGCTCTAGTTTAGGACCAGGCCTTCCCGTCTTCTTGGGAACGTGTTAGGGATGCCTTCCAGAAGGCGTATCCTCCCGAATTTATAGGGAACTCCGATGTGGTGGTAGCGAGCTAATGAAAGAAGGATATCCATTGGCACTTGAGGATGCATGAGTGCATGGAGGTGCAGATTCAGATACTGGCCACGTTCAAGTTAGTGGGAGCAACACTGCAGTGGTGAGAGTCTATTACCACCGTTGAGGAGAGAGACACACTCACTATTCGAGACTTTTGGGTGCGGTTCGACTGCAAATATTTCCCCTCGGCCGTCTAGACAGAGATGAGACGGAAATTGGTGAACTTGAAACAGGAGGGAAAGATCGTGGCGAAATATGAGGCAGAGTTTATCAACCTTCTGAACATTGTACCGGATGAAATCCCGATAGAGGAGAAGAAGATTCAGCATTTTATGGATGGGTTGACATGGAGGATTCCCCAGCATTTGATAGGCAATCTTTCTTTGGCCACCTATTCGGACGTGGTTAATGTAGCACTACTCCACTGCCAGGACCACCATTTTTATCTGACAGAGGTTAAGCGAGTATGAGAGTCCAGCCAGTAGGGCAATACAGGAGGAAATAGTGCCAATGGGGCACAGGTAGTTCAGGGTTAGCATAGGCATAGTGGCTAGGGTTCCCAGTAGGGGAATCCTAAGAGGTTCAAATCAGGAGGTTTTAGACATGGGCAGGGAGGCTTCCGACATGTCCCGTAGGGTCAGCACGGTCATTAGGGACATAATTCCTAAGGGAGGGTTGGTAACGACCATTAGGGCCGGGGACAGCAGGGACAAAGGGGAGGACCCTTCCTAGGGAGATGTTTCACTTGTGGTAATACTGGCCACAAGCATCAAGACCGCCCTCAAAAGGGTAGAGGCCAGCAGTAGCAGGGTGCTCGCCAGGAGTCCCAGAGACCATTATTTCCCGCAGCTCTCCCAGCACCCCCACAGATGCCAGCACTGCCACCCATTCCATCCATCTCGGTTCAGCAGGGGAAACTTTAATACAGACGATTCTACAATCTTCACCAGGCTGCAGTCCCATAGAACCCACCCGCGATTGAGGGTATATTTTCTATCTAGGAGACTTTGGGGCGCATTCTATTTGACACGGGGGCCACACACTGTTTTATTTTCTCGGGGTTTGCATGTACTACGGGATTATTTGGTACAGTAGAGAGAACGGTCACTTGTGTGGATCCGTCGTTGAGCAGAGGTTCTGTTATTTCTTTTATTTATCGAGGAGTGAGTATAGAGATTGGGAGGTTTATCTTACCCGCTGACATGCTCCTATTGGATATGTCCGAGTATGACGCGATTGTAGGTATGGATTGGCTTGTCAGGTATAGGGCCATGATTGATTATTCTCGTAAGAGTATAGTTTTTGCCATACCCGGTCAGTAGATGTTCCTGGTGGCGATGCCTCGCTCTGAGGGAGTATCATCCACTCATTTATAATATATAGAGGAGGAGACCTCTACGGATGTGGTGGTACCGCTTAATTTGATTCATGTTGTTCGAGAGTTTGCCGATGTATTTCAGGAGATTCCGGGGTTACCGTCAAGTAAGAGATAGACTTTATCATTGATTTAGCACCGGACACTCGACCGATAGCCCGCGCACCTTACCGTATAGATCCAGCAGAGATGATGGAGTTACGTGACCAGATTGAGCAGTTGTTGGGGCAGGGGTTTATCCGTAGGAGTACTTCGTCGTGGGGTGCACCCATACTATTCATTAAAAGAGGTTTGGATCGTTGAGGTTATGTGTTGATTACTGGGAATTGAATAAAGTCACGATATGAAACAAATATTTGTTGCCTCGAATCAATGACTTATTTGACCAGTTGAGAGGAGCCTTCTTCTTCTCGAAGATTGACTTGAGATCGGGATACCATCAGTTGTCAGGGAGCAGGATGTATCAAAAACTGCTTTCTTGATGGGATATGGTTCCTATGAATTAAGGGTCATGCCTTTCGGGCTAACCAACGCCCAACTGTGTTTATGGACTTGATGAACAGGGTGTTCAGAGAGTTCCTAGACCAGTTCGTCATCGTCTTTATAGATGACACTCTGGTTTACTCACAGATCGAGGAAGAGCATGTCGAGCACTTGAGGCAAGTATTACAGACATTACGTCAGCATGAGTTGTACGCAAAATACGAGAAATGTGGGTTTTGGCTGAAGGAGGTCCAGTTTTTGGGACATATCATCTCTGACAGAGGGATATCAGTGGATCCGAGGAAGGTGTCAGCGGTGAGGGAGTGGGGACAGCCCATGACACCGATCGAGATACATAGTTTCTCGGGCTTAGCCGGATACTACAGGAGGTTCATTCAAGGGTTTTCGAAGATAGCGGGTTCGTTGACACACCTGACTCACAAAGGGGTGTCGTTTATCTGGACTGACGCCCGTCAGTTAGCCTTTGATGAGTTGAAAGATAAGTTAACCTCAGCACTAGTGTTAGCATTACCCAGGCCGGGAGTGGAGTATCTAGTCTACATTGATGCATCCTTATTAGGACTTGGAGGTGTACTTTAGTAGGAGGATCAGGCTATAGCTTATAATTCCCGTAAGCTTAAGACTCACGAGAGGAATTACCCCACCCACGATTTAGAGTTTACAGCGATGGTGTTTGCACTTCAGATTTAGAGAAATTACCTCATGGGGGAGAAATTTTGCTTGTTCACAGATCACAAGTCATTACAGTATCTCTTCAAGCAGAAGGAGCTGAATGTGCGTCAGCGCCGATGGCTTGAGTTTGTGAAGGATTATCATTTTAATATCTAATACCACCCAGGAAAGGCTAACGTGGTAGCAGACGTGCTGAACCGTAGGCATGTAGGGGAGGTGGCTGAAGTGTGGAAAGCGAAATGGAAGGAGTTAAGGCACTAGGATGCGGTGGCTCGATCGTTCATGTCTGTGATGACGGTTATGCCCCAGATTATTACGAGATTAGTATAGGCTTAGGCAGCTGATCCGTTCTGCCAAAGTCAGATAGTGCACCTTCTAGCAGAGGGGGACAAGTCTTATACCGTGGATTCAGATGGGGGTCTACGTTTCAATAGAAGATTGGTTGTTCCTGAGGGTGAAGACTTGTGACACGAGGTCATGACAGAGTCGCACGGTTCATGATTTGTGGTATATCTCGGTGGGGATAAGATGTACCAGGATATGCGTAGACAGTACTGGTAGAGCGGGATGAAGAAGGATATTACCGCGTTTGTCTCGAAATGTGACACTTGTCAATTGGTAAAGGTGGACCATCGAAGATCGGTGGGACTTTTATAACCATTAGAGGTTCCTATGTGGAAATGGGAGAGAATTTCCATGGACTTCATCACAGGATTACCTACATCACAGTCCGATATGGGTGATAATGGATTGGCTCACCAAGGTAGACCACTTTCTGCTAGCTAGGACAGACTACACCACGGGACAGTACGCCCAAATATTCATAGCAGAGATAGTGAGACTCCACGGAATGCCTCTCAATATCGTGTATGATAGAGATAAGGTGTTTGTGTCTCGATTTTGGGAGAGTTTTCAGGAGGCGATGGGTACGGAGTTACGACTGAGCACAACCTATCACCCGCAGATGGATGGTCAGACCGAGCAAATAAATCATATGTTAGAGGACATGTTGCGTATGTGCATCATTGATTTTAGCGGAGTCTGGGAGCAGTACCTTCCGCTGGTGGAGTTTGCATATAACAACTCCTACCACTTCATTATCGGTATGGCTCCATTAGAGACACTATACGACAGACCTTGTCATTCCCCATCATGTTGGTTAGAGGTGGGGAACAAAAATCTACTTGGTCCAGATGTGATTTAGGACACCTTGGTAAGGATAGAGTTGATACGGAGCCATATTTGGGTTCCTCAGGATCGACAGAAGAGCTACGCTGATGCTAAACAATATTTCTGAGAGTTTAACATTGGGGATCAGGTGTTACTTCGGGTGTCTCCTATAAAGGGAGTTATGCATTTTGGGAAGAAGGGAAAGTTGACACCTAGGTATGTAGGGCCATTCCCTATTATCGGGAGGATTGGGCCAGGTTCTTATAGACTTGGGTTACTGGAGCGCTTGCATCGGGTCCATGACGTGTTCTATATCTCTTCGCTAAGGAGATTTCTTCGAGATGATTTGGCCCATTATCACATTGAGTTGGAAGAGATCGACTTACATCCTGATAGCTCCTACAAGGAGGGGCCGATTGTTATCCTAGACTGTAGCGAGAGGAAGTTGAGGTAAAGATAGTACCACTAGTCCGTGTTCAGTGGCAGAACCATAATGTTGAGGAATCAACCTGGGAGCGCGAGGATAACATGCGTGAACGTTATCCAGAGTTATTCTTGCCAGCTATATTTCCATTTCCGAATTTCGGGACGAAATTTTGTTATTAGGGGGGAAGTATGTGATACCCCGTATTTTTATGCATATTTATTTTATTATAAAATTATGGAAAATGGGGATTAATTAATTTAAAGGGATAAAATTTAATTTGTAATTAATCTGATTTAATGCTAATAATTATTAGCGTGACGAGAGTTAGTAATTATCGAACTAATATTATGGCCGGGATGACATACACGGTAGATATGTTATAATTATTTGGGACGCGCGTACGAGTTATGTCACCGGTATGTATTTGGTCTTTAACAGGTAAATTATTTTTATATATCTCGAATGACTATTTTGAGTGCGCCAGAGTGTCCGGAAGGGTCGAAATAGACATAAAACACTACTCGAGCATTTTATTTGGTGTCCGGGGCATTTTAGCCCAAAACGACATCCCGGAGGGGTATTTTGGTCTTCTGAGATTTTTTGATAATTAAATGGACGAAAATTGGGTTTAATTAAAAGCATTGAGGGTTTGTGGTCTGTTAGTTTCAACTTACGTGAGAAAGAGAGAAAAAGGGAGAGAGAATCAAGGAAGAAGAAGACTCCCTTGGAGCCCTAAGCTAAGAACTCGAGCTTTCACACCAAAAATTACACCAGCACGTAGATCGTGTCAAGAGGATCGTTCCCATACCAATTTCACCCCAAGAATCAGAATTTCATTCCGAGGCAAGTGTTTACCTTACTCCTCTTTTAGCATATATTGTTCCTATTAATTTAGGTTTGATGATATAGACTTAGTGCAATAAAAACTTAGGTTTAATTAGACTGAATTGCGAAGAAACCTTATGAATTGGAGATGGGTATGCATGTAGAGGTTTTGACCTTGGTTGGATTATTAAAATCTGGAAATTTTATGTCTTAATCACGAATTACAACAAGTGTTTTGGACAATTAAAATTCTAGGTTCATATTCAAGAGACTTATTGGATATTAAAGAGATTGTTAAATTCCAATTGATTATATAAGGATTTGACCTTTAATTCGTATTCAAAAGTATCATAGGGTGATTGGGATTAGTGTAGGAACAATTAATTTGGATTGGGTTGAGTATTTGTATGTTTCTTAAGATTAAAAGTTGAGAAGAATCGAAACTTGGAAGAACTGGGTCTGTCCGAAATTCTCGTTCAAAGACCTGCCCAGGTCGTTCAAACGACCTCGTTCGAACGAACCTTCTAACAAGATTTCCAATGACCTTTCTAATGAGTTGCTAAGTTCGTTCGAAGTGGGAATTTCGTTCGAACGACCTCATTCGAACGAGAATCCTAGAACTTCTAACGAGATTCCAGATTGAGTTTTAGGATCCGTTCGAGTTAAAAACCATCCTAGGGTCATCCAAGAGAGTGTATTAACCTACGTGAGTAACGAGTGGCTTAAATTCTAAAATGTTAGGGAATTAAGGGTGTAATGGTCCTCGAGGAATCAAATTTTTATGAAAACCTAGGAGAGAATGTAAGTCCTAGGGAGGCTATATATACGGATATCGTGGAGAGTAATGACATTAAGATTACTTACGGATCATAGTATTTGGGTTATGTAATTACCTATTGATGTATTAAAGTTGTGTGCATGCTTATTACTTGGAGTATTATGTGTATGACATACCTAGCTGCTGGCTATCGAACGGGGGTAAACGCATTGTGGAAGACCATATCTTGTGTGCCTTCGAGGGATTTCGAGTCGTACCACTTGAGCATGGAACCTAGGTACGGGCTATCTGTGAGAACGATAGTGTTGACGGTCATATGGGTGCGTAGCCCATCGGCATGGGACTATGTTCGTCTCCAATATGTGTATATATTTTAATGTTTTCTTGAGAGATTGAAACTGTTGTCATTTATGCGTGAGCATTGTAATGGGACTAGATAACCGAGTATGCCTAGCACTAGAGGTTTCTTAACCATGGGTGTTGTATAGATCTATTTGTACGTATACATAGTGAGATTTTATATATGTATACTGAGTTCCTAGTCAGTGTTTCTTGTTGGCTACTTTATTAAAGTATATACTTATCGGGTCACTAGTTGGGAATAAAGAATACTATGAGAATGAATAATAACATCCTTAAATCTATTCCTAAATAATAATAGTATATTGATTTCGGGTTATTTAGATATTGTATCTGGCATAGTGATTATCCTACATATAGTCAGATAGAATGGAGATACTAGTATGGGTAGTTAGACTCGCTAGGTGTGCAAATTAGATGAGAGGTGATCATCTCAAGTGAGTACGCTAAGTTAACATGGATAATTTATGTGCTAATTAAATCAATTTAGGAACTTTCTATTTAAACTATTTTCTACTCGTGCTCTGACCCATTTTTCTGCAAATATCCATTCTTATTCTATTATTTTAGGTGCTCAGTCATAAGGACACCAAACTTAGGCGATTCCATTTATTTGCCGAGCTGTAGCTGCTATGGAAGCTACAGGATACTGCTAGTAGACGTTTCTGAGTCAATTGCTCCTTCTCTATCCGTCATTTATTTCAGTTGGACATGTCGTCCCTCCTATTTTACATTCAAAGATTTAGAGTTGTTTTATTCTATCATTAGACTTTGATTTCATGTTATTGGATTATTGTATAGTATTTTGACTGGATGTGTTTATTCCAGTTCTTTATTTTACTTCAGTTAGTTGCTACCTTATACTATTGTGATGTATGGTGATGTTTAGATATTACCCTTAAATGTTGATGGTTAATAACATGATAAAATGTTGACACCAACCTTTTTAAATTTAGGTGGTTATTTTTATTAAATTAAAAGTGAGTTTTTGACAGTGATGAATTATCTGAACCAACTTGATATTATGAAATTAATTAATTAAGGAATGATCACCCGGTAGTTAATTAGGCGGGGTGTCACATGGGTGTCCCATGACCATGCGATCAGTTCCTACGAGTTACATTGGTCTCGTGCGAGGTGTTCATGCTTATCACGGGGCCGGTTGAGGGCTATTTTGCATTTTCGCCCTCTAACGACATGTTTTTAAGCCTAAGTCTAGATATTTTCAAATTATCGTCATATTCTCAAACGGGAATCCTGGGACTACGGGTCAGTTCCTACGAGTTAAATTGGTTCCTTGAGAGGTATTCATGCCTCTTACGGGGACATTTCATGGTTGGTTTGGGGTTTCACCCTTTAATGGCATGTTTTCAAGCGTAATCTATATATTTTCAAACTATCGTCATATTCTCAAATTGAGAGCCCCATGACTACATGTTCAGTTCGTACGAGTTACATTGGTGCCGTGCGAGGTGTTAATACCTCTTACGTGTCTCTTTGTAGGATGGTTTCGAGTTTCACCCTCTAACGACATGTTTTTAAGTTTAAGCTAGATATTTTCAAACTATCTCCATATTCTCAAATCGAGAGTCCCATGACTACACAGTCAGTTTCTACGAGTGACATTGGTCCCGTGTAAGGTGTTAGTGCCTCCTACGGGTCCGTTTTGGGGGTTATTTTGGGTTTTCACCCTTTAACGACAAGATTTTAAGCTAAATTGTGTGGGAATTATAAATATGCAAGACATTTTCATAGGTGGATTATTTTCAGGTAATCAAACAGTATTATCTGAACACATACATTGAAGGCTGCTTAGAGGACTTTCTTATCAAAACCAAGCAATAAGTCTGAAAATGCTCACGTATGGCCCAGTTTATGGTTCCTGCAGGAGTATTATATATTAAGTTACAATATGTATACATAATTATGTACATTAACTTATATAGCAACATTTTATTACAAATGGAAAAAAAGGAGATATGGATAAAGTAATTTATGGGAGTATGTTTATGATTACATGAAAGTAACGACCTGATATTAGCCTTCCTTTGATATACCTTTTGGTTTAAACCCCAACATACCCTCAATATAGGATCAAACCTGAGAAATTATAACATTAATTAACAAGTGATACATATATGTAAAAGGAATTAATGTTATATGATTAATATTGAGATATTAACTCATATGTAATCTATTCAAAAATACAAGAACATCTCACCTACCCCCATGAATGTTTCAAGAAGTACCTCGGTAGCCTCTGTAGTGGAAGAAAGGTACTGGTAATAGTAATGGCGCAGGGCATCTGCTACGCGTGAAGATGAGTTCTGCCAAACATCAAGGTTTTGTTCGAGTACCTGTAAAAAATGTGAAGAGAAGTTACAATGATACCTACAATATTTAGTAGCACATCACGAGTCAAATTAACTTGGGGTCCCATTATCAAAACTTTCTACAGCTTCTGGATCACAACTGAATTGGCTAGGATGTCTTGCTCGATCGTCTGGTCCAGATCAACATGCTGTTTCGGAGGAAATCCTACTGTCTAAAGTTGATAAGACTTAGGCCCACCAGGCCGAGAAGAATCAATGAATCCGCGGATATCTCTAATGGTGTGGGAGTGGTTGAATCGAGACCAATTAAGGTGAATGAGGTTGATCAGCAACTCAATGAACATGTAGAAAGTAATTCAATAATGCTCCCCAACCAAAGAAGGTCTTCAAGAATTTCTTGACAAAACTTAAGTTTGTTTAAGTAAAATAGAATAAAAAGCGTGATCAGGTCCTATTCCCTTCCTACCATTGCCTTATTGGAGACTAAAGTGTTTTCAAGTAAAATGGAGAAATTTCAAAAGAAGTGGAGGTTCCATAATAATGTATATAACTTTTCCAAACATTTTGACTCTTATTTTTTCTCTTGCGTCTATGCTAAATGTGATAGAGGAGAGAGGTGGGAATTGTGGAATGAATTATTGGATTTTGCAGTGAATTGTAAAGAGTAATGGTTGATATGAGGGAATTTTTATGTAGTTCTCAATCATGAAAAAAAGCTTGGAGGCAATGAAATTGATAGGGGAGTTGTGATGGATTTTAACTTCGTCATTAATGAAGCAGGTCTTGTGGAATTATCATTTACTAGTTCTAAATATACATAGTGTAATAATTTTTTTTAGTGATCATTTCATTTGTTTTATTGCTTGTTCTTGAAATACATATTATATAATTAACATATAAAGTTTAAGAGTTAAGATAAATATGGGCATAATGTGATTCAAACTCTTTACAAGAATTTCAGGAAAAGCACAAAAAAACTTAAAAAACTAGCACTAGATGGTGAACTGGGCTATTTTACTTGTCATAAATCTGTTGAGGAGTGCAATTGTCTTCGATGTCTTTTTTCTCTGTTTCTTTACCATACTCATCAGTCCCACATATGTACAACACATTGTATCCACGAATACGACAATAATGAATGCATCGACACTTAAAACACCTGCTCAGAATTAGTGATATATTCCCTGACAATATACCGAAGTTTTGCATTCGTATCCATTAGCAAGAACTGAATACCACTCTCAATCAACCTTGGAGAAACTTTATCTATTTGACTCAAAAGGCCTCGTTGGAAAACTTTCATCACTGAAGAGCTAATGTTTTTTGTCATTTCAGCTTTACTGTAGCTGATCTTAAACAATGTGCGAGGTCTCCATTGGAGAAAGACACCAAGGGAGTCTAAAGGGGAGGTAGAGAGGGAGTGGGTTTGGTTATGAGGAAATTTGGTAAATACTCCCGCACGCCCGACCTTTATTCAGGTGGTCTGTCACAGCCGGATCTCTAACAGTGTTAGACATTCGATGAAGTTCTTTTCTAAAAAGTTGAAGAAATTTAAATCACATCTTTGAATATGAAATAGAGATGTGTTTACCATTGTATTTTAGTTGGTGTATAAAGAAAAAGTCAAATTGTTAGAAAAATAAATTGGGTTTGAGAGTGCTCCTACTGAGTCCAATTAAGAACATCTACATTAAGAGAAACCTTAATATCTTCTAGAACTCTTAAAAGAACAATACGAGAAGAAACATGCTAGAATTAAGTGGATTCAACAGGTTGCGCCAAATCTATTAAAAAACCCTAAAAAAGCCATTGATCTCTCTAAAAATTTATCCTTCTAATACTAATAATCCATCTTAAACGAGGTTCAATTTTTGATCTGATATGAATAATATTCCTCTTGTATTGGAAGCATAACCATTACAATTAGCCACAATAGGATACTAGTTTTTGCAGTATGTAGCACACATGAAGACTGCGAAAGAGAGTTCACAGTTCTAAATTTCCACCAAAGTTTAGAGATAAGAGATTTGATGATATTTTCCATAGATCTAATTTTAAACTTTCATTCATTAATTTATTTACACATAGCATCCCACTTCCTCTAATAAATCTTATGACCAAATCAGTATCTCCCCAAAAGAAGTTTGCAAAAATCTTTTAAATCTCTATGATGACTTATTTTAAAGGATCCAAAATAGAAAATAAATAAATTATCATTCTTTAGATAACATGTTTACTAATAATCAAATTTCCAGCCATAAAATTTTACTCCACCATTGGACTTTGGTGTATACTTTGTTAATGAGATAATCAAATAAGCCATAATATCCCCTATCAACATACAAGGGGAAGCCAAGGTAGGTAATTGGAATTTTTTTTTGAGAATCCAGTGATATTACCAATCATATTAGTTCTGGAACTATTCATCAAAGGGGATGTTTAGTAGCCACTCTTAGACTTGTTTATAAGTTGATCAGAAGCAGTTTAATATTCTTCAATGAGCCTCATTAGTTCTCTAATATATTTCTTGCCTCAATTAGAAAAAATAAGAACATCATTAGCATACACCAAAAAGGATATAGTATGGGAATTTCTAGCAGCAACTTAAGGTTTTATTCTACCCTCCATAATCCTATCATCGCAACAGTGGGAAAGTGGGTAGGGATACATGATCCCATTACCTCAATCCTATAAATGAAGAGAAGAAACCTATACAACCACTATTAACTAGATAAACAACCAACAATTTAAAATAGCCTTCCAAACAAGATCAATCCAAAATTCACAAAAGCCAAATTGCCTCACCACCTTAATTAAAAATACTGGCTCACTTTAGCATATGCTTTAGATATGTATTGTTTAAAAATTTCATTCCCACCACGAAATTTCTTATTGATGCTTTGAGCTAGAAGAATATTATTAGCAATTTCTCTTCCAAGGACAAAAGAACTTGATATTCATGATTTTAGGCAATATAAAAGCAATCCTAGCAACTATGAGATTATTTAAAATATTATTAAAGAGGTTACACAAAATAATAGGTCTAAGTTCACTAAAAATAGTGGGACCTTGAACCTTATGAATCAAGGCTATACGAGTACTAAAACAAGATTTTGGCAATTGAATACCAGGAAAGAAGCATCTCACATCATCAACTATATCTGATTTAATAATATCCCATCACTTGTGGAAGAAATAATCGTGGAAACCATCTGGACTAGCTGAACTATCACCATTCATGCCAAATACTATAGATTGAACTTCATCTATTTCTGGGAAACTTGTGAGAGCATCATTATCTTCATTATAAATTAACTTAGGTTTAATATGAATGAGGTAACTGTGAACACTACTTTAGGATTAAGAAAAAATAAGGTCCATGAAGTGATTGGAATCGTTTTGAGGAATGTTTTCAAACTAAATCCAATTTCCTTGATCATCTTTCATCTTGTGAATACATGTTCTCTATCTTTTAGACTTGTTATTGTAATCAAGATGGTTGAATCCCAAATTTATTAAAATTATTGGTAGAAAAGTCCTACCAAGGTAGCTTTTACAAAAGATATTGAAACATGAAGAAAACATAATGAAGGAGATATTGAACAGTTGTTTTCAATCTACTTTACAGCCACACTATCAGTTAATATACCAAAAAGAACAGTTATTCTTCAATGTTTTGTTTCATAATATAAAAAAATTTGTAAAGTAATAAATAAACGGGGTTATGAACTTTTTAGCTACCTTTCTAAGACCATTATCTGAATTCTCAAATACTTCTTGTGTAATCAACCTTAAACCAGATGTTAGAGCCTCTAATGTCGACATACCATCTAGGAAAGACTGAACAACACAATGAACAAAAATATCTTAGTATTTCAAAATGGGATTAAATATGCAAAGGGGGAAAAAAGAAGGGTCTTTTAGAATTAGGCCCCTAGGGAAACAAGTTTTAGCTATTAGGATGTTGTTTACATATATGTCCATATATTCGTAGATTGGAAGTATGGCATGGTATCTATTTGTTAAATAAAGTATCTAGTCCACATTTAAAATGAACGAGCGAATCCATTCAAACATTTAACAACGGACTTGTTTCTGAAGAGCAACTTTGGGGACTTTACTTGAATGAACTCGGGTAGCATGAATGAAAGATATCCAACCAGTTGACTAGAAATGGCCACAGATAAATGATGAGGATGAGATTAAAGATGAAATGAAGGTAAACAATCACATAAAACATATAAGAGCCAAAGGTTTCTAAAGTGGTTTGGCTATAAGGAAAGCCTACGTCCACTTTTATTTTATTCCCAGGGATTTATAATAGCACAACATGGTGTAGAGAGAGAGGTGTATAAAGAGTTTCTTAGTTGGTTCAGACCGTGTATGTCCCTTTGGCTAAGGGAAGACATGTATTTATAGTGATGGGAATCAAAAAAATATAATTTCTTTATATATTCAGACATTTATATCTATATAAAATGAATATATTTATTGGTCTTCTATGGTGGTTGGTCTTCCTTGAGTTGGTTGGTATGCCGAGAAAGTCTCCTCGGGTGCCGACCAACTCTCATCGGGTGCCG
Organism: Sambucus nigra; assembly: GCA_949130495.1. NCBI lineage: Eukaryota > Viridiplantae > Streptophyta > Magnoliopsida > Dipsacales > Adoxaceae > Sambucus > Sambucus nigra. The sequence goes on from OX422208.1 coordinate 250,751,153, forward strand.
AGCAAGTCTCCTCAGGTGCCGATCAAGTATAACTATTGCCACGTAGGATGATAGGTGTCCATTTCTTATTGTTTCGTGTAGTGGGAGAATTTTTGCGTTAACATAACCATTCCTCACTGAACATGAGCATCTGCAAAAGCACCACTAATGGCACATATTTTAATATAAGTTCCAATTCCTCCTTTCCCAGATGTATCCAGATCCAACTATGGCAGATACAACGAAAATGTGAATTAAAATGGATTAGCAAAACATTGAACTTTGGAGTGATACAAATTCAAATTGAAAGACCCAAAATTTGTGTCACTTACAACTAGTACCAAAAGGGTACTTATGAAGAAAAGAGAATATCCAAATAGATTTCATCGTCTAGTATTGATTTTGCCTCTTTGTATGACAGAATTGCGCGTGTTACTAACACAAATGGTTGATATATAAGAGTAAGGACCCGGTGGTACCTCTGTACAATTAAGGAAGTTATATGCCAAATGAGTTGGAGTGATACTTTTTTTTTGTCGGGACAGCAGTAGTGAAGATCCCAGTGCTATAAATGCTGAATCTGACTCTTAAACTTCAATAGCATGTGCATAATAACTCCCGGATGATGATTGGCTAGTGATATGTCTTATTCTGTTATGATTTGGAGCTGCTTCTGATGCTCGAGTGATGTTGCATGATATTATCAAACTATGCCACTAAAATAATTAATTTTGTAGTAAAAGCCCCCAAGTGTAGAATATGAACTCTGAATGTTTTCTTAGCCTTGAAGTATGTTGGTCTTGCTATAAAAGATAAGGCCGAGGAAATGTTCCCTGAAATGACTTCCTAAGAACTTTGCATGTGACTATAAAAATAATTGAATGATATTGCCGACCAAGTAATTTTGTTTGAGTAAACTTCTTTTAACATATAGAATGTGTTGGCATTCCAATTAGGAATGTGATATATTCCAATTAGGAATCTGTGGGAATTCCAATTAGGAATGTGATAAATTCCAATTAGGAATTCGTGATCGGAAAAGTCTGGAAATTTTTGAATTTGACAAGTTCAATCTGATTCTGATATGTGCCATTGACCAGCATATGTGGAGCCCCCAGTTGATGCCCGAGCAATTGTCAGGACTTGATATAATGATCTAATAATAAGCATGATTGATCATAATATATAATTTTCATCGAATATCCGTGCTAGTGAGAAATCCATATACATAATAGAAGTGCTAAGAAATCCAGATAAATAATAAGAGAGTCAACCATCTGTCGTGCTTAATAAGAAATTCAGATAATTAATAAGATTGCCTACCATCTGTCGGGCTTATTAAGAAATCCAAATAAATAATAAGAGTTCCAACCATTTTGCCGGGCTTAATAAGAAGTCCAAATAATAAGAGTGTTGACCATCTGCCGGGCTCAATAAGAAATCCAGATAATAAGAGTGCTGACCATCTGTCGGGCTCAATAAGAAATCCAGATAATAATAAGGAAGGTATCGATTGATCCTACATTGTTAGAGAATAATAGATTTCCAGTGCATTCTTCATACAATAATATATAATCATGAAATTTATCTTCTGTTAATCTCTGTGTATGAATTGACGATTTGCCAATTTAATTTGTCTTTGTGCCTAGGCAATGGAATATTTATCCCATGCTCCTACCTAGTTGTAGAGATCTTTTGATCACCCATAAGTGCCCAAGTAATGGAATATTTATACCATGTTCCTGCTTAGTTTAAGTGCCTAGGCAATGGAATATTTATCCCATGCTCTTTCCTAGTTGTAACAATCTTATCTATATTGCCTTGGTGCCCAGGCAGTGGATATTTTACCCAACTTCTTGCCCAGTTTAGATGCATTCTTGGGTCACCCATAATCAAGCAGGACTTGCCTTGCTCGATTGTTTTACCAACATTGTTGGTGTCTTTGTTGATGCCGACCAACATTTAGTTGGTGGTTGCTGAGGGCTAACCAACATTTAGTTGGTGGTTGCTATATATATATATATATATATATATATATATATATATATATATATGTAGAGAGAGAGAGAGAGAGAGAGAGAGAGAGAAGAATTTTCTCGACCTACTGTGTGTTGGAGATAAAATATAATAAATGCTGCAGATCTCCTCAGAGCTGAATATATGATAATAAATATTTTGTCGAGCTCCATGCTGAGATGAATATAGAATATGCATCCTAATGGATATAGAGAATGATTCGTACTTGAGCATATATTAGAGCGGTTAATAAAATCAATAGTGCCTTGTTGAGGCAAACTTTTATAATGCTGAGCAATGATAATATTTTCCAGAAGTTTAAGATTGTGGCCGAGCTGTCGTCGGGATTGAATCTTGTACCTATGGAATTTAATAAGTTACTCGAACTTCTGTGGAGGCTAAATCAATTAATCATGAGAATAATTTAGTCGTCCAATCAATAAATGATATGTATTTTCTTGAGCAATAAAAATATCAAAACATAAAATAATATGTTATGCCATATGTCAATGTAAGCAATTTTTTTATAAAAAATGCTAGACATTTTAATTTTATGTAAAAGACCAAATATAAGTTGATTTTTAGAAATTATTTATCACTTGATTTTAAAAATATTTTTGGGGTGATCACAAGTTTAAAAAATATTTATGCCCCCTATTGTCCCCAAGCTGAACTCATGTTCGAAGAAATATCTTGGGTGCTCGAAGTTGTTAACAACACAAGGTTCTATTGTCGCCGACCAACGACCTGGGTGTTGCCGACCAAGGATGAATGCTGCCGATCAGCTTTTGTATCGCCGACCAAACACAGTTGGTCGGGAGAAAAACAAAATCTTCCTACACCTTTACCGACCTATAAAAATGTCTCCGACCAGTATAAAAATCATACCGACCATCATTCAGGAGATCAGGACCCCTCAAGTTATCTAATATTCATTGCCGACCGACTCTGTGTTTCGCCGACCAGCTATAGGTTTTTCTATATTATTGTTCCTATCGTCGATCAACAAATGGGAGATCTCGAATTCTCAGTCTGCACACCTATCACTGATAAAAAATGAGAACCTCGTAATTACAGAAAATTATTTTCAGTTCGAGATTTTCGATCGTCGATTAATAATAGGTGATATCATAGTTGATGCTGACCATAAATGATGTTCCGTTGATGTATGCCGACCTGTATTCAGGGAATCATATGCCGACCAACGAATAGGTAGTCAAGGCTTTAAGTGCAATATTTGTATCCGATTAATAGATGCTGACCCAATAATAGCTCCCTACCAACAATAATTCTCTGATCAAGTTTTTATATGCTGTCGACCAAATATAGCTGGTCGGGAGAACCCCCAATCAATATTACACCTATGCCGAGCTACATTCGATCGATGCCACACTGTTGCCGACCAACAACTCCAAGTAATCATAACTGCCTCCGACCAGATAATAAGTATGGCCGACCATGAAAAGTATATTCGGAATTGTGGATTAGGCTACTGAATTATTACTGACTTCTCGTAATTTCATTTTGATGTGTTGAAAATTGTATTTAAGGGTTTATGGATCTTTTGTGCCCAGGGTTGGTAGGTTTTGATCAGCCAAAGAAGTCTGACGAATATAAAGATCCGACGATTGCGATTCTTTGTTAATTTCATACTTGACTGACTCTGATTTACTCAGAGCTATGGTTACGCTGGTGAAGAGTTAATATATGAGTCTGTTGCTCAGATGGAATTGATTTCACCCGATGCTACTGTGGATCTGCCAGTAAAGACCTGTAGGAGCCACAAATTGAGGCGATTCCTTGTGTTGTGATCCGCTGATAACAAATGAACCTAGCTATCCAGTTGGGGTTTGATACTTTTCAACATCTATGTTGATTAATGACGAATTATGGAGAAATTTTGATCACAAATTTTTGTCCCAATTTCGTAATTTTTGTTACTGTAGAACGTTGATGTCAAAACGATTGATTTGAAGTTAATAAATTCAAAACTCCTTCATCTTCCTGAGAATTATTAAAATGAAAGTTTCTCCATCGCCATTTCTTGAGTGACTATTCATTTTTCATCCTTTTATGAAAGTGGGTCATTGGCTTTCAGGAGAGAGAAAGTTGTTGATATTTATTCCTTCTTCATTCCTATTCTCAATTTGCAGAGATCAAAATATGGTGAATGATATTATTTCACCTCTAAAAATTATTACGAAATTTATATCAAAATCAATCAAAGAAACTTATTGACATAGATGATAGATGAAACAAACTGAATGTACAGTTCATTAAAATGAATGAAAATAAAATCGAATTAGAAGAGAGAGAAAGTAGATCTGTATCTTCAATTTGCAAATTGCATACAAAATTAATATGGAAAATCATTGTTTATAACTGTGTTATGTGAATTCTAAAAAATATATAGTTCTTGAATATATATACGAGATTCATGATTGAATGAAACAATATATGTATAATATGTAATTGTTCATATAGAAAGACTTAGATTTTGATGATGATCTTCGTCTCATCTAATAAGAAGGAAAGAATTATTGTGTCTAATTTCCATAGACGGCGCCAATCTGTTGATGACTAAAAATGGCCCCAAGCCATCTTATCGGCATCAAAAACAGATAAATTATGAGGATGAGATAAAGATGAAATGAAGGTAAACAATCACATAAAACATATAAGAGACAAAGGTTTTTAAAGTGGTTCAGCTATAAGGAAAGACTACGTCCACTGCTATTTTTTTCCCAGGGGTTTATGATAGCACAACATGGTGTAGAGAGAGAGGTGTATAGAGAATTGCTTAGTTGGTTCAGATCATGTATGTCCCTTTGGCTAAGGGAAGACATGTATTTATAGTGATGGAAATCAAAAAAATATAATGTCTTTATATATTCAGACATTTATATCTATATAAAATAAATATATTTATTGGTCTTCTAGGGTGGTTGGTCTTCCTTGAGTTGGTTGGTATGCCGATAAAGTCTCCTCGGGTGCCGACCAACTCTCATCGGGTGCCGAGAAAGTCTCCTCAGGTGTCGAGCAAGTATAACTATTGCCACGTAGGATGATAGGTGTCCATTTCTTATTGTTCCGTGTAGTGGGAGAATTTTTGCGTTAACATAACCATTCCTCCCTGAACATGAGCATCTGCAAAAGCACCACTAGTGGCACATATTTTAATATAAGTTCCAATTCCTCCTTTCCCAGATGTATCCAGATCCAACTATGGCAGATACAACGAAAATGTGAATTAAAATGGATTAGCAAAACATTGATCTTTGGAGTGATACAAATTCAAATTGAAAGACCCAAAATTTGTGGCACTTACAACTAGTACCAAAAGGGTACTTATGAAGAAAAGAGAATATCCAAATAGATTTCATCGTCTAGTATTGATTTTGCCTCTTTGTATGACAGAATTGCGCGTGTTCCTAATGCAAATGGTTGATATATAAGAGTAAGGACCCTTGAGGGGTGGTACCTCTGTACAATTAAGGAAGTTATATGCCAAATGAGTTGGAGTGATACCTTTTTTTTTGTTACGAAAACCCTTATGTGTTACCAAAAAGTCCCGGAGTCTTTGTAGAAAAATACTATTTAGGGGGTTATTTGAACATACATGGGTTATTCCCAAGTAGTTAAAAGTCAAGATTTTTTTTATTTTCTCCAAAATTAGTCAAATTATGTCAGCTTTTTCGTGGGAAGTTAAGTGGAGCATCTTTAAGTTCTAGTATGTTTTGCTTCAACCTTATATGATTTTCAATAATCTAGTTTCCATGAAGTTGGAGTTTACAAAATAAAATTGTTTTTACTTAAATTCTTAAATAAAATTGAAAACATATGAAATTACTAATCTTACATATTCCTGGAACTACAAATTCTCATAATAATCAAACATAGAACAAAATCATTTATTAAAACATTACCAGGAACAATGAAACATAATAATCTTCAATTGTCAGGATACTATTCCATTAAAAGAGGCACCCAATTCCAAGAAGCCAACAAACAAATTTTACGCCATATTTTCCCTGCCAAAAATAGTTCATTTATTCAACAAACACATATTAACATTAAAGAATCTTATAGGCTTTATGTTAAAGACTTATGTTAAAAACTACAAATGCTAACCTGATTGGGATGAATGGAGAGAGAGAGCTGAACGAAGAGAGAGAGAGAGAGCTAACCGGGGGGAGAGAAAGAGAAAGAGAAATAGAGAGAGACGAGCCGAGGGAAATCGAAGCAGAGAGAGAGAGGGTGAGAGGGTGAGCGGGAAAGAGAGAGCGGGGTACCACAAAGTTAGGATAATGAATTTTTTTAGGGTATTTTATATTTTAGTCAAATGTACTCCATTTTGGCACACTTTAAAACAGTGCCAAATTTTGGCACTATTTTAAAATGTGCCAAATTGTCATTAAACTGTACCTAAATTTGACACGGTTTCAAACTGTGCCAGATTTTTAATATCAATGTGTGCCTGATTATTGCTTTTGGTATAGTGCCTAGAGCTGGTTACCCTTAGATTGTACTTCATTTTCGCTGCCTCTCTCTCTCTTTGCCCTGCAACTCGAGTGACGAAAACTGGAATAGAGAAGATATAAGGGGTGAGTAAAAGGTATTTTAATAAAACCAGAAAACCAGAGGACATAAGAGAGAAATAGAGACGCTTGGAAGCCAAAAGGAAAAAAAAGGGTTAACCTTTTTCAAAAGACGCTTATGCTTCCAATAATTTCGAAATAGAGAATGTACACGTTGATAGCCTATTTGATCGGCAATAGTTAATGGTTGTAGTGCATTTTAGAGTGTATAAAAGATATACTTTCAATTGCATTTATTTAATTATTAAGATTCTAATATTACATAAAGGAAAAAAGCATATGTAATAAATTGCTTATAATTTTAATCTAAAATAATTTTTATAGTTTCAATTCAAAATAACTTGTAGTCTTTATAGTGAAAATTTTATATATGTACATCAACATATAGAGTTTCGATGAAAATTTCTATATAGGGAAATTTTTAAATGACTTGGACAAATATACTATTTATAACTTTTCTATTATTGACACAAAGGATACAAATGATTTTAGAAATATTACCATAAGAGATACTTTTTTTTAATCTTTTAATCAATGTTAAAGCGTCAAGTCACATGACAATTTTCTAAAAGTATATTGACACATAGGATCAAAAGAACTCACCATTAGATATTTCCTTGGTCCAAGGATAACAAATATTAATTGTACACAATAGAGGGCGTGTGCGGTAATTATTACTCCATTTTCTTACCACCTCGTTATGAAAATCTACACATAATGCTAATGTGACATTGTCACATGATAATCAACGGTGACATGACACTACCCCATTACCTTGTTATGTTGTCGCAACTATGTCATCATTGCAACATTAAATTAATTTTTAGGGAATAAATCATAATTACCCTAAAAATAATCATATCTCTTACCAGTCTTTAACACCTTGTTTAGTTATATAATTGTTCTTAGAAACATGCCATATCACTATGAGCAAGCCTACTTATATATGCTCTCTCTCTCTCTCTCCACACACATATGTGTGTATATATATATATATATATATATATATATATCCTCCCATGAGAGCATTTCCCCCACTTGGTGAGAAACCCTAGTGCCTTTTAGGCCATCTCTTTGTTTAGCAACCTAACCATTATCGAATGCCACTCAGGGAAAGATTTCAAAAAAAGTTTTTAACTACAGTAGAAGATTAAATCGAGATGAATATTAGATTCATATATATTGGGGTTCTAAAAAATTATTACCTAAGAGAGAAGGATGATACTTTTGTGGATCTAGTACATGATCTAATATAATAGGAGAATCGATTTAATGAAGAGGTTCTTGAATCACTATGAATCTTCCAGTATATGATCTATGGGATGATTATCCGACCTAATCGAAAGAATTGATACGTGTCTGGTAGTCCTCATAAACGGTCACGACTCATAGATAAGAACAAAATAGGATCTGATCAGTGAATATATCGGGCCTGGATCTACTTGGCCAGATCGCAAATGCATCCCATAGCCATGGAATCCTAAACGACACATTCTCTTTATGTTATCTATAAATGTAACCCACATCCCTGGTAAAGGGGGTCATAATCCTTTTTTTATTAAAAATTAATCAATAAAGAGAGAGAAAAATACCTCATGGACGTAGGCATATTGTTAAACCACTTACATCTTATGTTTTGTGTTATGTGATTTTCCTTTACTGCTCGACTTTACTGTGTTGAATTAATCTAAGTAGGAATTTACCATATACAAATGGTGTTGTCTGTGGTAACGAGTTTTATTTTCTCAGCCAATTAGAGCCAAGGAACAAGTATGTCTCACCCACTTAGTGCACTTAAACCGTATAATGGCGAGCATCAAGATGAATAAAATGGGCCTCCAATGCCTTGAGTCAGATCTGAGGTCCACCCCAACAAGAGTCACAATACTCCTAACTCATGCTATCGCCCTCAAAAGGAATAAATCGTGGAAAGCGACACACAACCGAAGTCCACCTAGATTACATGGCTCGTGGATGCTTATGAACGAAAAATTCATTAATAAGAGGAAAATGTACGTTTACAACGTTTGCTTGGAAATGATGGAGAAGGAGATCCATGGAGACAAGAAAAAACATTACGCCAGAACACCTAACCCTCATGTGAATAGAACTTGCAGCCGAGGAAGGAATTCGGATGAGATAAATATCACTCCACGCACATAAGTCTGCTGGAGAGGAGCAACAAGGAAGATGTAGCAAGAAATATCTTTGTTTTCGACCTCATCCATCGGGAGATGGAAGAGCACCCCTTTCACCGGGGAGTTTGATCTACCAAGGAGGGCCCGTATCAGCCAGATGAAATATCCATTCTTAAGAGAGATAGAGGAATCATAACCTCCTAAGAAATTTACCACTCCCATATTCAAGATCTACGATGAAATAGGAAGTTGTTAGGACTATATTCTACCATTTTAGTCTCTCATGGGCTATAAAAATATTCTCCTTCTCCTAAAACGTGTGAACATGTGTACACTATGTAAGAATATGCTACATATGCCATTTGTGTGGAAAAAAATGTATATATATATGTGAAATATGTATAGGGAGAAAAATCATAATGTCCACACCATGGAGGAGATGGGAATGAATTGTTATATGGAATGAGACTAAAATAAAGTAAAAAATACAGAGATAGCTAAGATATGAGTGATACACCAGATCGTGACTCACTATGAAAAAGTGAATACATATGTAAATAGGACTGCTAAAAAGATGATGAAATAAAATGAATAAAAGTGGTTAAACTATAAAATTTTTGTTGAATCGTGAATCACTTTGAAAAAATGAATACACGTATGAACGAGACTACTAAAAGTGATCAAATAAGTAAACTAGCTATGGGAGTATAAAATACTAATAAGAGAAAGTGAAATAAGTAAATGAGGACTCGAATCCTAAGATAATTTCGAGACGCCTTTATAGATGAACCTGAATCAAAGTCTACATTGTTCGAATAAGGAACAAAGTAGGATCTAACCCATAGTAAAAAATTAGAGCTTCTCGTTTTATTTTATGGAAAAGCGTGAAAATGTGGTGATAATGTTAGAAAAAGTGAGAAAAACTCTAATTTGGAGTTTATAGGATAAAATCTCTTTTTGGGTTTTTGATCTTATGAAAATAAGTTTGAAGATATATAAATAATAAAAATGTGATTAGTGATGGGGGAAACAAAAATTAACTAGAAAATGCTCTATAAGTAATGAAGTATGTAAAATGACACTAAATTGACAAAGCCGAATGAAGAGGGTTTATACCTTCTAAGTTATTTGAATTCTATTTTTTAGAGGTTTTGTAATCTAATTTTTAAATATAGAGGATGGTGGTGTAATGGTGGCAAGTGGTGGAAAATGATGGGGTGTAAGAGTAATATAAGAGAATATCTTTGGAAGTGATGTAATAGGACTGCCGCACAAATTACGAGATTAAAGGATTTGGAATGGTGAGGTCAAGATTTCAATAAATAGGAAATCCTAAAAGGTTCAAATGACTAATATGCCCCTGGTGGGTGCCTATTGGCATATGAGTTGGCCTGCTTACTGATAGAGACTTCATGACCAAGTAATTTTTTAATTGCCAACAGGTAGGGGGTGCCTATTGGTAGACTGAAATGGATTATTCGATAAAACACAACCACAATTCCTATTCATGCTAAACCTGGACCGTGGAAAGAGGATTTAAATCTTTATGAAATTATATTGAGATAATCTTGTGTCTGAGAGTTTACCATAGTCAAATAAAGCTTGAAAAACATTCATTCATCCTCTGGTTAGGGTTTGACGATTGATCGAGGCTCCAGGATTCGAAGAGACTTTGATTAGAACCCGTGGATGTGTAAGGGGATTTTAATATAACCGGACTTAAGAACAGGGTGTTAATAACCATAGGTATACCCACAATTACAAGGAAGAGTATTCGATTCCCTTAGGATGCCCCCATATATTAATGATGGTCAGATTTTCATATCCATAATCCTTCGTGATGTTTGTCACATTCAACACCAATATATTTATACCCTACCTGATTGTGTTACTTCAGAATGGGTGGTCACTCTCAAGGTAGTTCGCGTGGTGTATAACCCAGTGAGCATCACTAAGATGACTAGGTCATAGGAAAGTATGAGCTGGGAGATTTTATCAAAAATTATTTGGAAAGATGACTCCCCCAACACTAAGGCCCACACTATAAGGAATTAAATAATGCTTTGATATTCCATGTGTTTCCTACAACTTTTGATGAAATCTTCCACAAGTGGTTTGAGAATCTAACTCTAAGGTGAATTACTACCTTTGAAGATTTGTTCGAGTTATTCACTAGTCAATTCATCACCAATGTAAAGTCCATTAAATAAGTTTATTCCTTAATTTACCTCAATAATAAATAGGGGAGAACCTCCAATAGAATGCCTGAAAGTATTAAGAGACCTATAATGGAGAGACAACTATAATTTTAAGATTAAAGTTACATTGGTTTTATTTTGAATAAACAAAACATATCTATACGTATTTGAGTCATTGATGAATATAATATTCTAGACACATTCCCACTTAAAAATTCAAATTACTAGATTCGAACTTCATGCATCATCACATGGTACAAAAGTTTTTGGGTAAGTTATGGTGGGTTGATTTTTTTTATTGAGAATGCTGGATTTTACATGCGTTATATTTAGTAAGGAAAAACATTGTTTTTACTGTGTTTGATATAAATATAATTTTTTTATATAAAATTATTTTGATGCCTCATACGTACAAGGGCTTCGTATAATAGGAACTCGTTCATATAAGAGCTAACTATGAGGTTATTATGAAATTTAATTTTTCTTGGAAAAATATTGTAATATAAAAGTATCCTTTGAGGACCTCTATAAATTACTTAACCTACGAGGAAAAGTTTTGGACACGAAAAACCTAGTATAAAGCTCATGCAAAGAAAGCTTCTTATGAGGCATCGTACAAGACTTACACTTGTTCGAACAAGAGATATGCTCAGTCGAACGAGGAATCGAATTTGAGATATTTTTTTTTACTTTTGTTCTACTTGGAAAGTATAAGTACATCTCTAAATGAAAATAATAATAATAATAATAATAATAATAATAATAATAATAATAATAATAATAATAATAATAATAATAATAATAATAATAATAATATCTTCTTTTGTTATATTTTATAAAAATCCACGAAAGAGGTTTTTGTGAGTGTTCTTGTCATAACCCACATCTTACTTTGTGAGAGTTATTGTTAAATGCATGACCTTATAAACGAAAAAACCCTAATTTCATCAATACAAATCCGATTAGAGTTATATATTTGACCAAGCTTTGTGATATTTGATTAAGTTTTGATCAGTGTGTCCAAAGTCTTGAGTTGTGATTCAATTTTGTGTTAATATTTTAATGGTGGACCCGTGAAGGTCTAATAGTGCAATGCCCAAAGGAGATCGCTAGATTCCAATGATTTTGGGTTATGGGATATGCTTAAAAGCTATAATGGAGATAAATTAGACCGGTGTGTGTAGAGGTTAAAAGACAGAATGCAGAGAGAATTTGCCTGGACAGTAATAAAGTCTTGAGAGTAAGTTGCATCCATATTTACATGCACATTAAGCCGTGTCCGTATTTTTTAATACACTAGTTTTCAACCTCGCACGATGCGCGGGCTATTTATAAAAATGATAGAAAACAGTTATATATATATATATAATGCAGGAGCCTACTTACGGGACTCCATGCGGGTTTATTAAACACTGTAGGGGACCCTTAAAAATTAACTCAAAATGATTGTTTTTCGTATAAAAAAAATGGGTCAATACTAAATCAATTTTTTTGGGGATTTAAATTAAAAGTCCTACATGTCCCATAAGTAGTCTTCCGTACTGGTGCAATACGAGAGCCTCCTTACGAGATTGCATAGAGGAAATTGTTTAACTCCAAAAAACGTTTTTATTTTTTTGTATGAGTTTTAAATATTTCAAGGAAATCGACAAAAAATGAACTAAAAAAACTGTTAAATATTGACCCAAGAAAATTATTTTGAGTTTATTTTTTAGGTGTCTCCTCAAATATTTAAAACTCATACAAAAAAATAATAAAACTTATTTTGGATTAAAAAAAATCCCATATGGGTCCCATAAATAAAGCTCTTGCATTTCCAGCACAAATACTCAAACCATCTTTTAAATTAAAGTCAAAATTCAGAATAAATATTGAAAGCGAAAAAGTACCTTTTTAAAGTCTAGGAGCAATTTTTATGCTCAACTCTGCTAACAAAACAGAGAAAAATTATAGCAAACAATACAATAATTAAGTAAAATCAATATTTAAATAATTAAAACAACAAAGTTTATAAAATGAAAGATCATTTATATATAAATACAAATAGATAAACATCTTCTTGTTTGTGACATTTAATCTAACATGAAATTTTCACATTTGATCAAACATGAAATTTTTGTGGCAGAATTAAAGGGCAAATTGATTATTTTCCATCATCCAAAAGAATATAAATAAATAAATAAATAATATATAAAATTTTCACTTCAATAATAAAAAACACCGATTTATATGAGATTGCACATGTGTGTGTGTGTGTGGGGGGGGGGGGGGGGGGGATTAGATTCTTCAAAAGAAGGAAAAAGATGTGAAAATTTTATATAAATATGCACACATATATTTGAAGGAAAAAGACGTGAAAATTTTATATAAATATGCACACATATATTTGAAGGAAAAAGACGTGAAGAGTAAGAATGAAGTATATAAATATGCACACATACATACATGTATCTTTTAAAACAAACACACATATATTAAGGAAAAGGGAGAATAAAGGGTTTCTCTTCAAAAATCCTCTTTGGAAGTAAGTACAAGTTATGATGGTTGTTGACGCCCTAACTATATTGTGTTGTTCATCGACCAACTTGGTAATAAAAAAGTTACAAGTATTAGTAATGTTGCTCGATCACTTAATAATAAAGTAATGAGTATAAAAATGTTTAAAATTTTTCCAACCAACCAAGGTTGTTAAATTGTGCTCGTCGACCAATTATAGTTAGGGAGAGTTTTTATCCCCGACTAACCATACTTGGTAAATTTTTGTCGTTTTCATAAAATGTGTCCGACCAACCAAGGTCGATAAATTCTCCTCGTCGACCAACTACAGTTAGTGGGTTTTTATCCCCGACCAACCATACTTGGTACAGTTTGGAATATTTTTTCCTCGTCGACCAACTACGTTGGTACAATTTGGAATATTTTTTCCTCGTCGACCAACTACGTTGATACAGTTTGGAATATTTTTTCCTCGTCGACCAACTACGTTGGTACAGTTTGGAATATTTCTTCCTCGTCGACCAACTACGTTGATACAGTTTGGAATATTTCTTCCTCGTCGACCAACTACGTTGATACAGTTTGGAATATTTTTCCTCGTCGACCAACTACGTTGATACAGTTTGGAATATTTTTTCCTCGTCGACCAACTACAGTTAGTGGGTTTTTCAGGTGAGAGAAAATTATTTTTTATATTGATCCCTTCCTATTCCCTATTTGGAGAGATAAAAATATGGTGAATGATTAAAGTTATTACCAAATTTATATAAAAAATCAATCAATTTGACTTTATTGACATAAATGGAAGCTGAACCAAATTAAGTATATAGTTCATAAAAATGAATGCAAAGAGACTCAAACTTGAAGAGAGAAAATAGATCTGGGTCATGATTTCCATGAGAAAACTTTTTATTGTCTTTAACCTTTTCCCATTCTTTTATTAAAAATATGATGGGAATTTGAATAGACATCAAAGATCTTACAAAATTTATTTCAAAATCAACAATGAAAATGATCAAATCTTATCATCGTCGTATATATTGGTATATGTAATCATTTAAAATATTTATTCCATGATATAAAATAGAAACTTGATAATCAAGCAAAAAGTTATGATTTACGAAATCCACTATTTTTCAGATTTCTAAATAAGAATTAATCTAACAGTTATGATTTTAAAATCATGATATGCAATATTTTGCAAATAAAAATTGGACAATTAATTTATGTATATAAACATAAAAATCATGATAGAATCATATAGAAAATAAAAACTTAGCTTTTGATGGAGAACAATGCTTATAACACGTTCCTACAGACGACGCCAATCTGTTGAAGACAAAAAATGACCACTGCCATTTTAGTGGCGTCAACAGCAGATAAATGATGAGGATGAGATTGAAGATGAAGATAAACATTCACATCAAACATATAAGAGACAAAGATTTTTAAAGTGGTTCGGCTATAAGGAAAAGCCTACGTCCACTGTTATTTTATTCCCAGGGGTTTACAATAGCACAATGTGGTAGAGAGAGAAAGGATGTGTATCTTGTGTATGGTGTTTCTTGGTTCTCTTGGATCTCTTTTTATCTCTCCCCTTTTGGCTAAGGGAATACATGTATTTATAGTGATGGGAGATAAAGAGATTCATTGAATGTAGACATTTATACATTATGTCTACATTCAACGAATCTAATTGTTGAATTGCTTGGTATGCTATGTGTTGTCATCTACAGTATAAATGTACATTAAGGCTCATTAAATACGCTGCCATCTTCATTAATGCACATTAAATGCATAGTTATCCTTTGATCTTCCTGGTTGATATGCCGACCAACTCTCCTCGGGTGCCGACTATCACTCCTCGGGTGCCGACCAACTCTCCTCGGGTGCCGACCAACTCTCCTCGGATGCCGACTAACACTCCTCAGGTGCCGACCAACTCTCCTCGGGTGTCGACTATTGCCACGTAGAATGACATGTGTCCTTTTCTGATTGGTCCTCATAGATGGAGAATTTTTGCGTTAACAGAAGCCCCCAATGCTCCATGCTTGATGGTTTACTTGAAAGGATGGAGTATTTATTCTGCAGTGTTGCTCGGTGCTCGTGAAATTCTTGATCTACCTTCTTTATTTGTTTAACATAAAGTGCATTATCTCCTGGATGACATATGATGCAGGGTGATCGATGGTTACTAATCTTTCTTTTGAGGAACTCCGTGTGCTATGTATCACCCCTGGGAATTTGGATATAGCCATGCTATAGTATGCAGCTTGTAGCTTGTCATAATCTTCAAGTATGTTGATTAGTTTGCTAGCCGACCAACTGCCTCCTGTGCCGAGTAACTGAGTGCTAACTTCACGTGCTTGATTCTTCTGATTTATGATCCTCTGAATACTTTGTCGAGTAACATATTATCTTTTGAACCCAACTCTTCAATCTAATTAGTACTAAGATAGTGGTGGACCTCGAAACATTTTCACACAACTTCTTCTTCATTATTCATCGAGACAGTAGTAGCAAAGATCTCAGTGCTGTAGATGCTGATTTTGACTTCTACCTCTGCTCGGGGACGAGCAAGAGGTTCTCTGGGATGAGCAAGAGCTGCTCGGGTAACTGTCGAAGAACAGAGAACTCAATCTGCTTTGGAGAATCAAGCCTTCCAACTAATGGCAAAGAACCAGGCCTTGGCTGAGATGTCCGAGAAGATCATGAGTCTTGAATAGTAACTTCCTGCTCAGGGATGAGCAAGAGCTTCTCGGGGATGAGCAAGAGCTGCTCGGACAGACCATCTGTGATGAACATCAGAATGCTGAAAGATTTTAACTTCATAAACTCCCCTTATGCTTTGGATGATCCTCCTGCTGGCGAGGAACCTGTTTCAAAAGAAGAGGGAAAGAAACCAATAGAGCAGGAATCTCAATGTAATAGTTAGTATACATTTTCATTCTCAATGTATTTTGTTTTTGATTTTAATGAAAGACTTTCATTTTTGTTCGCAATCTTAATTGCTATTGTCTTGTAAAATACTCTACATCTGTGCATATGTATAAGTTAAAAAGATAACAATATTGTGTTGTTCATCGACCAACTTGGTAATAAAAAAGTTACAAGTATTAGTAATATTTCTCGATCACTTAATAATAAAGTAATGAGTATAAAAATGTTTAAAATTTTTCCAACCAACCAAGGTTGTTAAATTGTGCTCGTCGACCAATTATAGTTAGGGAGAGTTTTTATCCCCGACTAACCATACTTGGTAAATTTTTGTCTTTTTCATAAAATGTGTCCGACCAACCAAGGTCGATAAATTCTCCTCGTCGACCAACTACAGTTAGTGGGTTTTTATCCCCGACCAACCATACTTGGTACAGTTTGGAATATTTTTTCCTCGTCGACCAACTACGTTGATACAGTTTGGAATATTTTTTCCTTGTCTACCAACTACGTTGATACAGTTTGGAATATTTTTTCCCCGTCGACCAACTACGTTGGTACAGTTTGGAATATTTCTTCCTCGTCGACCAACTACGTTGATACAGTTTGGAATATTTCTTCCTCGTCGACCAACTACGTTGATACGGTTTGGAATATTTTTTCCTCGTCGACCAACTACGTTGATACAGTTTGGAATATTTTTTCCTTGTCGACCAACTACAGTTAGTGGGTTTTTCAGGTGAGAGAAAATTATTTTTTATATTGATCCCTTCCTATTCCCTATTTGGAGAGATAAAAATATGGTGAATGATTAAAGTTATTACCAAATTTATATAAAAAATCAATCAATTTGACTTTATTGACATAAATGGAAGCTGAACCAAATTAAGTATATAGTTCATAAAAATGAATGCAAAGAGACTCAAACTTGAAGAGAGAAAATAGATCTGGGTCATGATTTCCATGAGAAAACTTTTTATTGTCTTTAACCTTTTCCCATTCTTTTATTAAAAATATGATGGGAATTTGAATAGACATCAAAGATCTTACAAAATTTATTTCAAAATCAACAATGAAAATGATCAAATCTTATCATCGTCGTATATATTGGTATATGTAATCATTTAAAATATTTATTCCATGATATAAAATAGAAACTTGATAATCAAGCAAAAAGTTATGATTTACGAAATCCACTATTTTTCAGATTTCTAAATAAGAATTAATCTAACAGTTATGATTTTAAAATCATGATATGCAATATTTTGCAAATAAAAATTGGACAATTAATTTATGTATATAAACATAAAAATCATGATAGAATCATATAGAAAATAAAAACTTAGCTTTTGATGGAGAACAATGCTTATAACACGTTCCTACAGACGACGCCAATCTGTTGAAGACAAAAAATGACCACTGCCATTTTAGTGGCGTCAACAGCAGATAAATGATGAGGATGAGATTGAAGATGAAGATAAACATTCACATCAAACATATAAGAGACAAAGATTTTTAAAGTGGTTCGGCTATAAGGAAAAGCCTACGTCCACTGTTATTTTATTCCCAGGGGTTTACAATAGCACAATGTGGTAGAGAGAGAAAGGATGTGTATCTTGTGTATGGTGTTTCTTGGTTCTCTTGGATCTCTTTTTATCTCTCCCCTTTTGGCTAAGGGAATACATGTATTTATAGTGATGGGAGATAAAGAGATTCATTGAATGTAGACATTTATACATTATGTCTACATTCAACGAATCTAATTGTTGAATTGCTTGGTATGCTATGTGTTGTCATCTACAGTATAAATGTACATTAAGGCTCATTAAATACGCTGCCATCTTCATTAATGCACATTAAATGCATAGTTATCCTTTGATCTTCCTGGTTGATATGCCGACCAACTCTCCTCGGGTGCCGACTATCACTCCTCGGGTGCCGATTAACTCTCCTCGGGTGCCGACCAACTCTCCTCGGATGCCAACTAACACTCCTCAGGTGCCGACCAACTCTCCTCGGGTGTCGACTATTTCCACGTAGGATGACATGTGTCCTTTTCTGATTGGTCCACGTAGATGGGGAATTTTTGCGTTAACAATGGTAAATGTTTCGGAAGATGGGACAATTATTTATGGGGGATTAATGGAGAGGGGATGGCTTAAGAAAGGATGGCAATAGGCTCAACTGTTCATCTCCCTCATAAAAAGGTACATGAATCTCAGGTTAACTGAAGAGATATGAAGAAGCCTCTTTATTTTCTTGAGCTAAATGACACTTAAGCATGGTGGAGTTGAATATTAAAGGAACAAATGTAGTGACATGTGTCACAAAATTGATAGCAGACACCATTTTAAATATTAGATATTAGCATGAAGCGCGATGCGTGGCTGAAAATATAAGAACTCTTTTTTGTTTTAGCAAGACAATAAAGTTTAATAATAAACTAATATATAATTTTTTTTATGAACCAAACACATATGCATATAACCCCATTTACCCAATCATACACATTAGCAATAAACATTATCATGTGTGTATTAGTGCTTTATTAATGTGGTAGCAACAAAAATATTAGTATTATGACTACTGTGTATAAATTCAAGTTAATATTAATATTAGTATATACGCGCATGATATAATATAAATATGTTGATATTATCACATATACTATATTAGGTAAAGTAGTAGTAGTATATTTAAAGCACTACTAAATTTATGAGTAAACATATATAAATTACATTAGTATGTATACAAATATATGTATAACATTATTTTTATTTATTTATGTATTCTATCAGCTTATTATATTAACTTATTCATATAATCTAAAAAAAAGAAAAAAAAAGCTTAGGAATGTTCCCAAAAAAATAATTAAAAAAATATGATATGTGGAATTTTCCTTAATTTATTCGTGAAGTATGCGTGCGCTTATATATAAGTGGATATCGAAATTGCTCGACTCACATCATGGAAAAGATGGAGTGAGGTCATCCATAGGAACATTCCCAAAATAATAATTAAAAAAATATGATATGTGCACTTAGGAAGATATTGATCATTATGATGAAATAATGATATGTGTTAGATACGACGCAAGTATGGATCACAAGTATGATATATATGAATAATGTAGGGATCAAATAGGAGAAAAAAGTAAATGGAAAAATAGGAAAATAGGTCTCGAGTCTCGAGTTTTAGCCCAAGACGCCTACGTAACCTATAAAGGCATCAAAGTCCACGTAGATCGAATGCTTCACGAGGGTGGGATTTATCGCATAATTTCAAACAAAAATTTTATTATATGTGTGGGTAAGAAAAAGGTGTTTTAGTTTTGAGAAAATGTTGTGAAAATCCCATTGGACTTTATAGGTGTAACCTTTTTTTTTCTTTCTTATTTTGGATTTTTTATAGAAATATATTATGTGCAATATTACTAATGAAGGATTGGAGATTAGTATGTGTATGTTCTAAAGTAAAAGCTAAATTAATAATTTATATAACTAATGCAAAAAATGAAGAAATTTAAAAACAGAGAAGAATATTTGGACCTTCTTTGAAGACTTGGAGATTGATCTTGATTGATTATGAGCATCCTTGCAAGTGACTGAAGAATGTAGGGGTCTTTTTGCTGAACTGGGTGTGAAAGTGATGGGAATGAAAGGAGGAAAAAAGTTTCAAATAAGGAAACCTCGCTAACTTAAGAAGAACGTTGCTGAGATCATTGAAGTTGATGTTTCTGAGGTCCTCTTTAAATGAGCTCATGCTCTCCTTATATGGGGTCATAGGACTACAGATTGGAATTGTCCTTGTCCTACCTATCGGTAGTAAACCCTTGACACACTATCGATAGGCAGGAAAATGGGCTTGCCAATTGACAGTCTCGTGTAGATTTTCCAAAAATAACGATCATAAAATGCAATCCATAAGTTCAAATTACACACAGGACATACCGTTGGAAAGGTTGTTCAGAAGCCTTTGAGAGTCCTTGGGCCTCTTCCAGGTCCAAGAGTTGACTTTGGATCAAACAGGGTTCAAAAGCACCCGTCAATCCTTTGGACAAGAGATAGTCAGATGATAATGGATCATTCATCTAAATCTTAGCGAGGCGTATCGTTGGAAAGGTTATGAAATGAACTTTGGGTGACACCCCGAATAATTAAATACCAGGTAGCTACTCCTTTATTAAATTAAATCAAAATGCCAAGTTGGCTCAGTTAATAGCATCACTGTCGAAAACATGTTTATAATTACTAACCACCTAGTATTTAAAAGTAAGTTGTCAAATTTTAAATTAAGTCTGGTTATCATGCAGAAAAGAATTATGAAAGAATAACATAACCATTCACCATAATGAAGAAATGGAATAAGCAACAAATAATAATAAGTCCGGAGGAAAACTCCTCACAACAATCCCACAACTGAATTAAATAAAACTGCAGCCTGAATTAATTGCATGCCAAAAGTCTGAAAATCTGAAATATGAAATGTCTCTAATAGAAATGGGCGACATGCCCTACAACTGGTGAAAACTGGATATAGAGTCAAGACAAATGAAGCGTCTACTAGCAAGGCCCTGTAACTTCCACAACAGCTATAGCTCGTCACCGGAATGGAAATCCTAGGCATGGTGTCCTTGTGGCTAGGCACCTAAAAGGTTTTTACAAAAAAAAATAGATTTGAAAACAAACGGGTCAGAGCCCGAAAGTGGAGAGTATTTTAAAAAAAGCAAGTGTTTTAACAAAATTAAAACAATGAATGCAAAATACATGTTAGGACGTGCCCTCACATGAAATTCTCACCTCTCGACTAAATGTGCACTCCTAACGTACCGTACCCATCTAAGTGAAATACATACCAAACCAAACCGTAATAAGTTCTACCCCTTACTACTCGATTCCCAATATACATTCTAGCGTTATCAATTAAATAGAGGGCTTTACTTAAACTCGGATTCTCAATTATTATCAATACAATTCACTACCGGTTATCCCGTTATATTTTCTCAAAACATTACCATAATTATACTCACAATGCCAACATGAAAGTTCTCATTATTTAAGCGTATATTACTCACATCATGAATATACAATACAAGCACCCGAGACTAAGCTGCGGTGCACACATACTCTGCTATCCATCCCGGTACATCACGTACTTAAGGATTACACATTCCGAATCTCTCAGGAATCATTCTTAGATAACAACAATCACAAACAATGGAGGCGAACACAGTCACATCACATGGGTCACGCACATACCTACGCTCCCACGATCAGCAGACTTATTAACTTCCCAATAAGTCCTTCTCTGACCTATGTTCTCGAGGTACCAATCTAAATCCAGGCAACAAAAAGATTAGATGGCCCTAAGCGAACGTAAACCTCCCGTGATAGCAAGTATGGTAGGTATGTCATACACATAAAATCATATATACTAAGCATGCACACATCTTAGCTATTACCATATTTATATTAGTGGTATACTTCTCGTTCTTATACCCACACGCTTGTCCCCGGTTTATATATACACGTCATCCATTATCCTCATGTCGTAATTAGTTACTCACGTTCTAACCCATAAATATCATTTGGTTCAAACCGCACTTCTATGTTTTACTCCTCAATATATCCCGAATGTCCCAACTATATCAATTAGTCATCAAGTAAATGTCATCTCTACAAATAAATAAGGTTACGGAACATTAGAAATCAAATCAGGCCAAAAAGGCCAAACTGTCAGCTCGTTAGAAGTCTCGTTCGAACGAGGCTGTTCGAACGAGAGTTCGTTCGAACGAAGTGGGCATCTAACGAGATCTCGTTCGAACGAAAGGCATCGAACGAACATCCCACTCGTTAGAAGTCAAATTGTCACTCGTTAGAAGCTCGTTCGAACGAGCTCGTTCGAACGACCTGGGCAGGTCTTCTAACGAGAGGCCAGTTTCGAGCCCAGAATTTCCCCTATTCATTTTTTCCAAATTTCTTCACCTCTAATCCCATATAAAGATCGTCCCAACAGTATTTTAATGTTTCTAATCCACATTAAACATTCATAGGTCATAACTAAACATTAATATAGGGCCAAATCTTCCTAAACATCATCTAATCATCAAATTTCTCCAATTTTTCCCAAATTCCATGAACATGAACCCTAGAAATTAAAGTCATCCATAGACATAATTAAATCCGTTTTTTTGGTGATATAAAAGATGTATTTGTATCAGAATAATTACTCTAACACAATTCTACATGCAATCTCCTCATCAAAATGTAAATTTCTAATTCCAATTCAATGGGTCTTTATCATTCTCCAAGAACAAAACAATTATATAAA
Organism: Sambucus nigra; assembly: GCA_949130495.1. Lineage (NCBI taxonomy): Eukaryota > Viridiplantae > Streptophyta > Magnoliopsida > Dipsacales > Adoxaceae > Sambucus > Sambucus nigra. The sequence goes on from OX422208.1 coordinate 250,773,845, forward strand.
TTTCCTAGGCATAGAAGAAACATTCTTTGCAAAATAATGTAATTAAACCACTTGTCTTATGTTCCAGATCTGTTGTTGGTTGAAGATGGTTGAATTCCTCTCTCTCTCTCTCTCTGCAGAATTCTTCTCTCTCTCTCTCTCTACAAGCTCTTCTCACAAGATGGGGGGTTAGCTTTTGGCAAAATAGAAATAGTTTTTTAACTTCTCCTGTAGCCCACTACTTGGATTGGGGTTGGAAATGGGTTAGTGGGTTTAATGATAAGTTGTAATTAAAGTCTGATTTTCGTGGGTTTTAATTCCCAAAATTCCAAAATTATCAAACTACCCTTTTGGGTTGCCGGTTTGGCCTAAAAATGCCTCGGGACCTAAACTAAACCCCCGGCTAGTGTTTTCTGACTATTTCGACCCTTCCGGACTCGTTGGCGCACTCAAAATGACCATACGGTTGATGAAAATAAAATTCACTTTTTAATTCAAATAATTACATTCCTAACGCGATTGTCACACGCGTCTCAACAAAATTTCCCAAATTGCCGTATTTCTATCTCACGACAATTTCAATAATTTCAATATTCATATATAGCCATATATACGCATTAAAAATAAATACCAACTCAGATCTCGTTAGTATTTTATCCGGATTAATTCCTAATTAATACACATTTAATTCAATTAATCCCATAAATAAATATCACAAAAATACGAGGTATTACATACTTCCCCCCTAATAACAGAATTTCGTCCCGAAATTCGGAACTAGAAAGTACCTGGTAAGAACAACTCTGGATAACGTTCGCGCATCTCATCCTCGCGCTCCCATGTGGACTCCTCGACATTATGATGTCGCCACTGAACACGCACTAACGGAACTATCTTTAACCGCAGTTTCCGCTCACTTCGATCCAAAATAGTAATCGGTCCCTCCTTGTAGGAGCTATCAGGCTGGAGATCGATGTCCTCCAAAGCAATGAGAGAATGAGCCAAATCATCTCTAAGATATTTCCTTAGCGAGGAAATATGAAACACATCATGAATTTGATGTAAATGGTCCGGTAACCCAAGTCTATATGCAACAAACTCAATCCGCTCGATGATAGGGAATGGCCCCACATATCTCGGTGCCAACTTCCCCTTCTTCCCAAATCGCATAATCCCCTTCATAGGAGATACTCTGAGTAAAACCTGGTCCCCCACTTGGAACTCACTAAAGAACCTCTTCGCATTAGCATAGCTCTTCTGCCGATCCTGAGCTACCCGAATACGACTCCGTATCAATTCTATCCTCGCCGAAGTATCCTGAATTACTTCCAGCCCAAGTATTTTGTTGTCCCCCACCTCCAACCAACATGCTGGGGAACGACAAGGTCTACCGTACAACGCCTTAAATGGAGCCATGCCAATGGTGAGCTGGTAGGAGTTGTTGTAAGAAAACTCCACCAGTGGAAGATACTGCTCCCATCCACCCCCGAAATCAATGATGCACATACGCAACATGTCCTCCAACATCTGGTTTGTACGCTCAGTTTTCCCATCGGTCTGCGGGTGATACACCGTACTCAACCGTAATTCCGTGCCCATGGCCTCCTGAAAACTCTCCCAAAACCGTGAAACAAATATCTTGTCTCTGTCAGACACGATATTTAGGGGCACACCGTGAAGTCTCACTATTTCTGCAATAAAGAGCTGGGCATACTGTCCCGTAGTGTACTCGGTTCTTACGGGTAGAAAATGAGCGACTTTGGTCAATCTGTCCACAATTACCCAAATGAAGTCGTGACCCCTCTGTAACGTAGGTAACCCCGTGACAAAGTCCATGGATATGCTTTCCCACATCCACATTGGGACCTCCAATGGCTGAAGAAGTCCTGTCAGTCGTTGATGATCCACTTTTACCAGCTGACAAGTGGCGCATTTAGAAACAAACACGGCAATATCTCTCTTCATCCCGCTCCACCAATACTGTCGTCTCATGTCTTGGTACATTTTGTCCCCACCGGGATGTGCCGCGAACCGTGAGCCGTGCGACTCTGCCATCACCTCGTGTCGCAATTCCTCCCCTTCCGGAACTACCAGTCTCCCATTGAAGCGCAATCCCCCGTCTGAGCTAATGGTATAGGACTCGGCTCCCTCTGCTAGTAATCGAACTATCTTCTCCTGACAGAACGAGTCATTTGCCTGTGCCCTTACCACCTTCGTGACAATCTGCGGTGTAACCGTCATCACAGACATGAACGATCGGGCCACTGCATCTTGGTGTCCCAACTCCTTCCACTTAGCCTTCCATACCCCTGCCACCTCATCTACTGGCCTACGTCTCAACGCGTCCGCTACCACGTTAGCCTTCCCCGGGTGATATTGAATATCAAACTAATAATCCTTCACAAACTCAAGCCACCTTCGCTGCCGCATATTCAACTCCTTTTGCGTGAATAGGTACTGTAGGGACTTGTGGTCCGTGAATAATTAAAACTTCTCCCCCAAAAGGTAATGTCTCCAAATTCGAAGGGAAAATACAACTGCCGCCAACTCCAAGTCATGGGTGGGGTAATTCTTCTCGTGAGGCTTAAGCTTACGGGAAGCATAAGCTATGGCCTGACTCTCTTGCTGTAATACACCTCCAAGTCCTTGCAAGGACGCATCGGTGTAAACTAGATACTCAACTCCCGGTCTCGGTAATGCTAACACAGGTGTTGAGGTCAACTTGTCCTTCAACTCATCGAATGCCAACTGACAGGCATCACTCCAGATGAACGGCACACCTTTACGAGTCAGATGTGTCAAAGGACCTACTATCTTTGAAAATCATCGAATGAACCTCCTGTAGTATCTTGCTAGTCCCAAGAAACTACGGATCTCAGTCGGTGTCGTGGGCTGTCCCCACTCCCTCACCGTGGATACCTTCCCCGGATCAACAGATATCCCCCGATCGGAAATAATGTGCCCCAAAAATTGAACCTCCTTCAGCCAAAACCCGCACTTCTCATACTTTGCATACAGCTCGTTCTGACGTAGCGTCTGCAAAACCTGTCTCAAATGCTCGGCGTGCTCCTCCTCTGTCTGGGAGTAAACCAGAATGTCATCGATGAAGACAATGACGAACTGATCTAGGAACTCTCTGAACACTCTATTCATCAAGTCCATAAACACGACTGGAGCATTGGTTAACCCAAAAGGCATAACCCGAAACTCGTAAGAACCATATCTCGTTAAGAAAGCAGTCTTCGAGACGTCCTCTTCCCTGATACACAACTGATGGTATCCCGATCGCAAATCCATCTTTGAGAAGAAAGAAGCTCCCCTCAGCTGGTCGAATAAGTCATCGATTCGGGGCAATGGATATTTATTCCGTATCGTGACCTTATTCAACTCCCAGTAATCCACACACAACCTCAACGATCCATCCCTCTTCTTTACGAATAACACAGGGGCACCCCACGGTGAAGTACTCCTCCGAATAAACCCCTGACCCAACAACTGCTCAATCTGATCCCGTAACTCTCTCATCTCAGCTGGAGCCATACGGTAAGGTGCGCGGGCAATAGGCCGAGTGCCCAACGTCAAGTCAATCACAAAATCTATCTCTCTACTCGGAGGTAATCCAGGTATATCCTGAAATACATCGGCAAACTCTCGAACAACCAGAATCGAATCAAGTGGTATCACCATTTCCTTAGAGGTCTCCTCCTCTATATAGTACAAATGGGTGGACGATCCTCCCTCAGGACGAGGCATCGCCACTAAAAACATCTCCTGCCTGGGAATGGAAAAAATAATACTCCTACTGAAACAGTCAATCATGGCTCGGTACGCAACTAGACAATCCATGCCAATAATGGCATCATACTCGGTCTTATCTAGTACTAACATATCCGCGGGTAAAGTAAACCTCCCGATCTCTATACCCACGCCTCTACATACAAGGGAAATCATGGAACCCCTACTCAACGGTGAATCTACACATGTAACCGTACTCTCGGCGGTGTCTAACAACCCAATGGTGCGTGCAAATCTCATAGCAATAAAATAGTGTGTAGCCCCCGTGTCAAATAAAATACGCCCCATAGTCCCCTGAATAGAGAACATACCCTCAATGGCTAGTGGATCCTGTGGGGCTGCTGCCTGCTGAAGCTGATATACTCTCCCATACTGCAGCTGTCCCTGCTGAACTGGAACCGCTGGAATGAGTGGTAATGCTTCCATCTGTGGTGGTGCAGGGAGGGCGGCGGGAAACATAGGCCTCTACGTCTCCTGTCGAGCACCCTGCTGCTGCGGGGCCCTGCCCCTATCCGGACAGTCCTGGCGTTTATGGCCAGTCTTGCCACAAACATAACACTTCCCCGGGAAGTTCCCCCCTCTCTGTCCCTGCTGTCCTCGGCCCTAGTGGCCGTTACCATTCCTCCCCTGGCGTTGCTGGCCCTGCGGAAACTGCTGTTGACCATTCTGACCCTGCTGGCCCTGATGGCCGTTCAGACCCTGATGGCCCTGCCGGAAACCTCCCTGTCCGTGTCTGAAATTCCCCGATCTGAACCTCTTATGATCCCCCTGCTGGGAACCTTGATCACCCTACATCTTCCCCTGAACAGAATGTGCCCCACTGGCACCATTTCCCCCAGTCCTACCCTGATGGATGGACTCTCCTGACCTCTTGCTCTCAGCCATGTGAAAGCGATGATCCTGGCAGTGTAACAGTGCAACGTTAACCACGTCAGAATAAGTGGCCAACGAGAGGTTCCCCAATAAATGTTTACGGATCCTCCAAGTCAACCCGTCTGTAAACTTCTGGATCTTCTTCTCCTCTGTTGGTATCTCGTCCGGAACAATATTCAACAGATTTGTAAATTCGGCCTCATACTCGGCCACAGTCTTACCCTCCTGTCTGAGATTCATCAACTTCCTCCTCATTTCCGTGTGAACAGCTGACGGAAAATACTTGTGGTCGAACCGCACCCAAAACTCCTGTATCGAGAGTGTATCTCTCTCCTCCACGGTGGTAATAGACTCCCACCACTGCAGTGCATACCCTACTAGCTTAAAGGTAGCTAATATCTGCTTCTGGACATCGGTGCACTCATACATCCTCATGTGCCGCTGAATGTCTTTCCTCCACTGACTTAAAACCACAACATCGGAGCTACCTGCGAACTTCGGTGGGTGTGCTTTCTGAAAAGCATCATGTACGCGTTCCTAAGCAGACGGGAATGCATGTGCCTGAACTGGCGCGGCTACTGGCGCCTGAGGTGGTGCCTGCTGAACCACGGCTAGTGCGGCATTTACCGCCTGGGCCACAATGGCTGCAACCTCGGCGGCATTCATCGTGCCCTGAACTGGTGGGGGCTGTGGTTCTGGCGTTGCATCCCTGGGAACCCGTTGTGCACGTCGTGGAGGCATCTGTAACAAGAATAAAGTCTATAAGTTCGCAGTTATAAACTCAAAATAGCTGAAGAACGTAGCATATATAAAAGAATACAACAGTCCTAAAATATAGGGCTCTACATCAAAGAAAGCTCAGCGGAAACATAATAAGCCGTACAGATCCTAAAGGACACTAGAACATGATGCTCTGATACCACCTGTGACACCCCGACTAATTAAATACCGGGTAGCTACTCCTTTATTAAATTAAAACAAAATGCCAAGTTGGCTCAGTTAATAGCATCACTGTCGAAAACAGGTTTATAATTACTAACCACCTAGTATTTAAAAGTAAGTTGTCAAATTTTAAATTAAGTCTGGTTATCATGCAGAAAAGAATTATGAAAGAATAACATAACCATTCACCATAATGAAGAAATGGAATAACCAACAAATAATAATAAGTCCGGAGGAAAACTCCTCACAACAATCCCACAACTGAATTAAATAAAACTGCAGCCTGAATTAATTACATGCCAAAAGTCTGAAAATCTGAAATATGAAATGTCTCTAATAGAAATGGGAGACATGCCCTACAACTGGTGAAAACTGGATATAGAGTCAAGACAAATGAAGCGTCTACTAGCAAGGCCCTGTAACTTCCACAACAGCTACAGCTCATCACCTGAATGGAAATCCTAGGCATGGTGTCCTTGTGGCTGGGCACCTAAAAGGTTTTTACAAAAAAAAAATAGATTTGAAAGCAAACGGGTCAGAGCCCGAAAGTGCATAGTATTTTAAAAATAGCAAGTGTTTTAACAACATTAAAACAATGAATGCAAAATACATGTTAGGACGTGCCCTCACATGAAATTCTCACCTCTCGACTAAATGTGCACTCCTAACGTACCGTACCCATCTAAGTGACATACATACCTAACCAAACCGTAATAAGTTCTACCCCTTACTACTCGATTCCCAATATACATTCTAGCGTTATCAATTAAATAGAGGGCTTTACTTAAACTCGGATTCTCAATTATTAGGAATACAATTCACTACCGGTTATCCCGTTATATTTTCTCAAAACATTACCATAATTATACTCACAATGCCAACATGAAAGTTCTCATTATTTAAGCGTATATTACTCACATCATGAATATACAATACAAGCACCCGAGACTAAGCTGCGGTGCACACATACTCTGCTATCCATCCCGGTACATCACGTACTTAAGGATTACGCATTGTGAATCTCTCAGGAATCGTTCTCAGATAACAACAATCACAAATAATGGAGGCGAACACAGTCACATCACATGGGTCACGCACATACCTACGCTCCCACGATCAACAGACTTATTAACTTCCTAATAAGTCCTTCTCTGACCTATGTTCTCGAGGTACCAATCTAAATCCAGGCAACACAAAGATTAGATGGCCCTAAGCGAACGTAAACCTCCCGTGATAGCAAGTATGGTAGGTATGTCATACACATAAAATCATATATACTAAGCATGCACACATATTAGCTATTACCATATTTATATTAGTGGTATACTTCTCCTTCTTATACCCACACGCTTGTCCCCGGTTTATATATACACGTCATCCATTATCCTCACGTCGTAATTAGTTACTCACGTTCTAACCCATAAATATCATTTGGTTCAAACCGCACTTCTATGTTTTACTCCTCAATATATCCCAAATGTCCCAACTATATCAATTAGTCATCAAGTAAATGTCATATCTACAAATAAATAAGGTTACGAAACATTAGAAATCAAATCAGGCCAAAAAGGCCAAACTGTCAGCTCGTTAGAAGTCTCGTTCGAACGAGGCTGTTCGAACGAGAGTTCGTTCGAACGAAGTGGGCATATAACGAGATCTCGTTCGAACGAAAGGCATCGAACGAACATCCCACTCGTTAGAAGTCAAACTGTCACTCATTAGAAGCTCGTTCGAACGAGCTCGTTCGAACGACCTGGGCAGGTCTTCTAACGAGAGGCCAGTTTCGAGCCCAGAATTTCCCCTATTCGTTTTTTCCAAATTTCTTCACCTCTAATCCCATATAAAGATCGTCCCAACAGTATTTTAAGGTTTCTAATCCACATTAAACATTCATAGGTCATAACTAAACATTAATATAGGTCCAAATCTTCCTAAACATCATCTAATCATCAAATTTCTCCAATTTTCCCCAAATCCCATGAACATGAACCCTAGAAATTAAAGTCATCCATAGACATAATTAAATCCATTTTTTTGGTGATATAAAAGATGTATTTGTATCAGAATAATTACCCTAACACAATTCTACATGCAATCTCTTCATCAAAATGTAAATTTATAATTCCAATTCAATGGGTCTTTATCATTCTCCAAGAACAAAACAATTATATAAATTTCCTACGCATGGAAGAAACATTCTTTGCAAAATAATGTAATTAAACCACTTGCCTTATGTTCCAGATTTGTTGTTGGTTGAAGATGGTTGAATTCCTCTCTCTCTCTCTGCATAATTCTTCTCTCTCTCTCTCTACAAGCTCTTCTCACAAGATGGGGGGTTAGTTTTTGGCAAAATAGAAATAGTTTCTTAACTTCTCCCGTAGCCCACTACTTGGATTGGGGTTGGAAATGGGTTAGTGGGTTTAATGATAAGTTGTAATTAAAGTCTGATTTTCGTGGGTTTTAATTCCCAAAATTCCAAAATTACCAAACTACCCTTTTGGGTTGCCGGTTTGGCCTAAAAATGCCTCGGGACCTAAACTAAACCCCCGGCTAGTGTTTTCTGACTATTTCGACCCTTCCGGACTCGTTGGCGCACTCAAAATGACCATACGGTTGATGAAAATAAAATTCACTTTTTAATTCAAATAATTACATTCCTGACGCGACTGTCACACGCGTCTCAACAAAATTTCCCAAATTGCCGTATTTCTATCTCACGACAATTTCAATAATTTCAATATTCATATATAGCCATATATACACATTAAAAATAAATACCAACTCACATCTCGCTAGTATTTTATCCGGATTAATTCCCAATTAATACACATTTAATTCAATTAATCCCATAAATAAATATCACAAAAATACGGGGTATTACACTTTGATGTTCCACAGAGCTTCATTCATTTTAGAGCGTTGACTTTGGTCAAATGGGGACCGAAATCGCCCGATGACCCTTTGGAGTAAAATAGGTCATTCGTCCGTGCCGTAAGGCTGATTCACGCACGGGACAGACCATTGGAAGGGGTATTTAGTTCCCTTCGGAGATTCATTCAGTTTCGTTTGAGCTGAAGAGTTAACTTTTATCAAATGGTGTTTGGGATCACCTAGTGGCCTCTAGATAAGTTATTGAGGGAAAATGGATCGTTCGTCTAAATCGTTATACCATTTCGGTCATGGTGTGGATCGTTGGAAAAGGGTTTTAGTTCCCTTCTAAGAGCCATTGACCTTTCACTCCGATGAAGTTAATTAGTGTCAAATTGGGTCTTGAGAGTGCCCGGTGGCCTCCGTATCTATTTTTGGTGGAAAACAGATCGTTTGTCTGAATGGTTATGCCATTTCATGCACAAGGTGGATGGTTGGAAAGGGGTTTCAGATCTCTTTGAAGATTCATTTAGATTTTGCTCTGACGATGAAGTTGATCGGAGTTACATGGGGCTGGGGAGCGCCCGGTGGCCTCTATATCGGTACTTGGAGTATAACCTATGGTTTGTAGTGAAATTGGGAGGTTCTAGGGACCTAAGGATAGAGTTAGGGGGTCCTATAATGTGGTGTCTATAATGCCCCTCATCGAGTGAGCTTGGAACAAGTGAAAGCCGTCGAATAGACACTGCTTGATATTTTACGAAAGAGGTCAATTCTGTGGACTAAAGGGACTAGGATGACCTTTCAAAAGGTCGAGGTTGATTTTGAGGATCTAGGTTAATGCTGGGGATGACCAATTCTGTGAGCTAAGGTCGGTTATGAGGACCTAAAGTTAGTGTGACCAATTCTATGGATCGAGGTCAATTCTGAGGGCCTAAAGTGGTGTCAACCAATTTTGTGGGTCGTGGTCAATTTTGCAGACCTAAAGTTGTGTTGACCAATTCTGTGGGTTGAGGATAGTTTTGAGGATCTGAAGTAGAGACTTCCAATTCTATAGGTTGAGGCCAATTCTGTCGGGCTAAAGTAGAGGTGGCCGATTTTGCAAGTCAAGGTCAAATCTGAGGACCTAAAGTAGAGGTGACCAATTCCGGGGGTCGCGGAAAATTCTGAGGGCCTAAAGTAGAGGCAACCAATTTTGTGGATCGAGGTCAATTATGAGGGCCTAAATTAGAGGCAACCAATTCTACGAATCGAGGTCAATTCTGAGGGCCTAAAGTGGTGTCAACCAATTCTGTGGGTCATGGTCAATTTTGCAAACCTAAAGTTGTGTTGACCAATTCCGTGGGTTGAGGCCAGTTTTGAGGATCTGAAGTAGAGATGACCAATTCTGCAGGTTGAGGCCAATTTTGTCGGCCTAAAGTAGAGGCGGCCGATTCTGCAGGTCAAGGTCAAATCTGAGGACCTAAAGTATAGGTGACCAATTCTGGGGGTCGCGAAAAATTCTGAGGGCCTAAAGTAGAGGCGACCAATTTTGTGGATCGAGGTCAATTATGTGGGCTTAAAGTAGAGGTGACCAATTCTAGGGGTCGAGGTTAATTTTGCGGTCCTATAGTTATGGTGACCAATTCTGCGAGTGGAGGCCAATTCCGAAGGCCTGGAGTAGAGACAACGAATTCTATAGGCCGAGGCCAATTCTACGGGCCTAAAGTAGAGGCGATTAATTTTACGTGTCGAGGCCAATTCTACGGGCCTAAATTTGGGGCGACTAATCCTGCGGGTCGAGGTCAATTATGAGGACCTAAAGTAGTGGCGACCAATTTTGCGAGTCGAGGTCAATTCTGAGGACCTAAACTTTTAACCCCGGGGGGGGGGGGATTGTTCTATGATGAGTCTTTAATTTTCCCCTTTTGAGAATCTACTAGGGAAGAGGTATCTGTCTGGGGACTATGTCCTTTTGAGGGGAAATATAGCTGAAATTCTTATGGTGGATGGGTCGGGGTAAAGTTTAGAATGGAGATTTCAATGGGGAAAAAAATTAATGACTTGAGGTCTTGGGATTCTGTCGGGGAATGTGTTTCTCTGAGACACTATTGGGGAGAGTTATTCGACTGGCTTATAGATCCACTGGGGAAGTGGGATTTAGAAGTTCTGCTCGGAAATTTGTATTGGAATCCAGGGATGGGGGCGTTCCATTTTAGGGTTTTACATTGGGGATGGGATGTTATTTTAATATGCTGTGGGATTTTGGGTAGATTGGAAAATGTTTTTCTTGGTGAATAAATGTTCCAATATTTTTTTGGCAATTTTAGTATTTTTTCAGAGAATTTTTGGGATTTTTTTGTCATTTTTCGTATTTTTTTACAAAATTTTCAGGGGGTTGCTGACCGGCATGTTGCAAGGCTTGACATTTGGAAATGACATGGTCTTTTGGGTTTCCTTGGGAAAGGGAAGAGGAAAGTGCCGATTTGTATGGGGTTTAACAACTGTTGGGGAATGATTGTGGGGGATTTCAGATAGAGGTGGATCGTATGCCGAGGGTGATGTCGGAGGCAATGCATGCGGCATTGGGTAGGATTATTGAAACTCTGTTGGTTATGTAGGTGACCTTTAGTGATGTCTCCTTGGTATATGGGGTTGATGGGTTAGCATGCGCAGATTCGGAGGTTGATGGCGCGTGAGTTTGGGTACACCTGGTACCTAGGAGAGAGGGTTGTCGGGTAGATGAGGTGAAATCCAATTCTGAATATTTTCCTTCTGGATTTTCTTACAAGTTCATCATTGACTGGGGGAGCTCGACGTTGTCCATGTTGTATGCTTGATGTAGTGGCATTGCACTTGAAAAGAGATAATAAAAAAGGCAAAAGAGATGCATATTTTGTTTGATTATCTTGATTTGGCGCCTTACTCTATATGCACTTTGATTTGCTGCTTAGTTTTTATTTTGAGAAAGAGTAGGAAAGGTGTTTTTTTGGGAAAATTTTGAATATATTTGAGTAGAAGATGGCCTTGGAGGCTTGGTTGAAAAAGAGCTTCCCTTTTGAAAGGATTTATTTTGAGGAAAAAAAGGAAAAATGAGTTTTTTTTTGGAATTTGTTGAGTAGAGGAAGGCCTTAGAGGCTTGGTCGATATATGAATGAAGAAATGGAAAGTGTGGTGTCAAAAAATATGGGATATGGGGGGTACCCATGTACCACGATGTATGCACAATGATAAATAAAAGAGAGACAAAGATTTATAGCCTACGTCCACGGGGCTGCTGCTGTGTTCCATTAGAATGATGAGAGAGTTTTACATGAGAATGATCTTTTCAGTAAAGTATATAAGATATGCATCCGCTCGGCCATTTGTCGGGGAAAAATTCATAGTAGCGTATGAATGTAATAAATGATCCAATGATTTTTATGATAAAAATCCCACTGAGATAACCGCGCTCGAGCATCGGGGATGAGCTAAATAACCAATAATCTCTTTTTGTTGAGATTAAATAGTTGTAGGGGGTGACAATATTGAAAATTAACTGATTGAATAAATAACACGAGTCCTCTATAAGTGAGCCCCACTATTTATGTGAATAAAATAATTTGTAATAAGGTCGCATAAAAAGTGTCAACTAAAATCATTATATCAATTGTAATAAAATCACATGGTTCCTAAATTTTTTTTAGAGAGAACCGAGCAATGTAAAAGTTAGTCAAATATATCTAAAATGTAAGACATAGGGCTGATTTAGAATTTTTACAAAGTTTTTTCAAAGCCCAATCAAATAATGAGTTATGAGTTAATTTTCAAAATTGTTTCCTTGTAAAGCTTAATAAAGATACGAAGTAGGAGAGCAAATATCACTCTAGACAATTTCAAAGAGTTTTTTTTTCTTTCTATTTTTTTAGTTTAAACCCCAGCTGGGCGTGTGCCCCAAACGAATTTTAAATGTGTTTATTAAAACACATGGAGGATGTACTGAGCTGGTACCGCCGACCAGTAATCATGGTCTGGTTCCTCATGTATGCCGCCGACCAGTACTTACGGTCCGGTGGTCATAAATTAAGGAGATAGCCCACAAGAATTGCTGCCTTCTATGTCGTCGTTGTAGCATAGTAGTGGTCGCCGACCAGAGCACCTCCTAAGTCATCACTGTAACCTTTGCACAGGGGCGTGCTCCCCGTCGAGCATTGATCGGGTTAAAGAAACAACCTCAAAAAGAGGTCGTCGTCCACTAATACTGAAGTCTGCCGAAGGTTGTTAGCTGGAATTAAACTCGGGTTTCTTTGCGATGTCACCCAGGTCGCGGTGTTAATGTAGATAAATGAGAGCTAGTCGGCATGGCCGAAGATAAAACCAAAGAAATTTTCCGTTTGTTCGCCGACCATAAGGGGGTTGCTCAACCAGGAAGGTTGGCGTCGTCTGTGGGAAGCGGAAAAAAGGCCTTCCCCTTCTTTCTAGAAGAGATCTAGATTTACGTTTAAGGACAATGATACTTACGCTACGCACATAATCAAAAGATAAGTTTTCTTTTTTAATCTGTGCTCGAGCAGTTATATGTTTCATATATAATTATTTGTTTTGAAAAAATATTATTTCATTGGTACACGATTCCTTGCACATTTGTATTCATGCATTTTGTGTATTCAATTTTTATGCATCTGCAAATATGCATAACAGCTTTGATTCTAGACAATTTTCGTTGTTTGTTTCAGATGAAATTCAGTATCGGAGATGTCTATGAAGACTCTCCAAATATTTGGACTCTTTTGAAATCTTTCTGGGTATACACGTTATTAACTGGGTTACATCATAATCTTGATTCCCATATCCCTACTTTCTGGCATGGGGTAACTATCTAAAGAGTTTCTCTCCAATGAGAGATATTGAACACATCTTTACACAACATAAGGATATTTTTTTTCACAAAGATGTATAGACAGAGAGAAAAATCAATGGTAGACCCAGCTGGAAACCTTCCACTGACCTATGGGTCATAGAGATTTCTCCAAATATACAGTAAGTCTCACACTCCGTCTAACAGAGTGCATCAATAACCTTGCCGGATAACCCATCGTGATCGACAATCACTGGGCAACCAATTTTTCTGATCGATAACAAAAGAAAAAATCCAATGTCAGGTCCATGTTAAAAGACCTCGAAAAAATCAAACTCCACGAAGATAGGACTCATCCATATTTGTAACCCTAATGTAACCCCTAACTCTATATAAAGCGGACACCCCCCATTATGAAAGGGGTCTTAGAAGATAGAGAAACACTCTCATGTAAAACTCTCTCATCATTCTAATGGAACACAACCGTAGCCCCATGGACGTAGGCCATTCATGGTTGAACCATATAAATCTTTGTTTCTCTTTTATTTATCATTGTGCATACATCGTGGTACATGGGCACCCCCCATATCCCATATTTTTTGAAACCACAAAAACCTTGGTCATAAAATTGGGCTTGTCGCCTTCGTTGGATTGTTCTGAATATGGTGTGTTGAATAGACTGTAACGATGCTGGTTTTACTGTAGGTTCTCTTTTGGGCCTAACTTCGAGGCTCTTGCTGTTGATAGGGGACCTGATGGTGAGCTTACAGTTGGATGCAAGCACAGTTTCGATGATACTAGCGAAGACTTTGAACGATTTCGATGCTTGGTGGGAAGGCCATTCTGATTTTCGGAGAGGAAACTCGATTATAATGTTCATGTGGCCAGCTGAGAGATTCCGTTCGGTGGTCCCCCTAAATATCCCTTAGCAGTTGTGTCGAATTTATTCACTCGTTATTTCATAAGCTTTTACCCATCCATAGAGAATTAGGTAAACTAGTTCGTCGAGCATGGAGCTTGATGTCTGCGCTAGTCAGTGCTATGGTGGGCGGAAGTGCAGTTTATTTTAGGATTGGGGAAATACCGATACGTTCCATTAGTTGGCCTTCGACAGAACTCATTCTATTTCTCCTGGAGGATCCCGTGTCAAGTCGGATGGGAGAAAATTTTTCCTTCCGGAACTTGAGATTTCTTTCCTATAGACGATTTGACCGAAGGCTTGTGCATGTAGTTGGGTTCTACATGGTAGAATTGTCTGCTAGAAACCTGTTCTTCTCAATCTGTTGGCAGGGTTTGGCATATTTCTAGAGATTACATAAAATGTTTATGAAAGAGGGTAGTGGCTAAGATCTTGATGCAGGAGACTGGACAAAGATGGTTTACCATGTTTGACACTATAAAAGGGGCGTTGTGGTTTTCTGTAGGATGGAACTATAAAAAAATAGGTGACTTATTGCGATCTTTGACCATGACAAGTACAATTTGTCAAGGTCTTTGACCGTGATAATTTTGCGAGCGAAAACTATCTTTGTCACAGACTTGTTACCATCAAAGACCGTGACAAGTTCATTAGACTTTTCACGGTCTTTGACCTTGACAAGTTTTGTCACGATCAAAGACCGTAACAAGCACGTGACAAAACTCATCCCCCATCTGGTGGCAACAATGTTATCTTGCCATGAGAAGTCAATTCATTCCACAACCTCAACAGTTTCTTCATATGAATCCTCCCACTCAACGAGGAGATGCCGAAGTGAAGGGACCAACCGCTCTTATAGTTTTAAGGCATCAAGTTACTCGGATATACTGTAAATCTCAATAGTCTGTCAAAGTAAGTCTGCCATAATCTATACTGCATCGTCTAAATTTACTTTGTCAGTGGGTACCACCCATTTATCTGACTCTCGAGCCCACTTTCGAACTTCCATGAACAAGGTGCTGAGCTTATGACAGTCAATGGTCATTTTAGGGGGCCATTGCAATCCAAACTTTAGAAGATGATTTAGTACTGCTGGCAATTCCATATCTTTCCCTTCGAATTGGGTATGAACGACAATACACGCTCTTGTGAGAAGCGATAAAGCTTGGTTGAAAAAATAGGTAGGGTGTAAGAGAAAATATGGGAAGACTTTAAGGGGTTTGGGTGTAAATATGGGTATAATGGGTGCTTTACTAGGTACAATCTGGGTAGATGGATCAAATTTCGATTCATTCTCTAGGAAGATGGCATTTGTATGATTTGGAAGTTGATTGTGAATGCTTTTTGGTTTGGGATTTTCCAGTAGGGCAATGAAGCCCGGTCAATTATACCTTAAATTAGATTTCCTCGATTGAAGCATTGATCAGTGGTATGGCCAAAAGTTTGGCGAAACTTATAATGAGCATTGGGTTTGAAATTTTTGGGAAGTGGGTTTGGTTGTGGACGAGGGTACAGAGGTTTGATGAGGTGTCGTCTCAAAAAGGCTTTGTAGAATTTAGAGAGGGGAGCATAGAGCTTGGTGTATTATTTTCTAACGGGTCAGTATGACTTTCTGGCACCCAAGAGGTAGCAGACTGCAAGATGTTATTGATGGTCCAGACTGTAGTAGGCTTTTCATATTTTTTTGGAGTGAACTGTCTGGATACTTTCTTTGGCTTAACTTATGTCTTAGCAATACTTACTTCAATCTCCACTCCTGCTTCCTGAAGGGCTCAAAAGTTTGAGTAATACTTTCCTCCCATCGTTGCTAAAACATGGGGTAAGAAATTTTTCTTCACAATACTAACTTGTTGCTCTTGGGAAGGTCGATTGGTCATAGTGGCCTCTTTACACCTCCACCTTGCTATGAAATTATTGAAAGTTTCTTCGAGGTTCTTCTTGAGAAGTTCTAAATCATGGCGTGTAACCTCTAACTCCTCATTGTATTTGTACTGCGAGATGAATTTACGAACAACATCCTCCCAACTGCGAATTCTGGATTCCTCAAGGGATAGGAGCCAATAAAGGGCATTGTCCTTCCAAGTCTGTTGGAACATCTGGGCCATTATTTCCTCGGAGGCACCTAGGAGAGTCATGACTCGGTGGTAGCTCCATAGATGAACAATTGGGGGCTCTCTACCCCTAACATCTCAATGATAGGAATCTTAAAATGTTTTGTCAACCTTGCTTTAGGGTAGGGAGAAATATGGGTGTAATCCATGTAGTTCTCGGAGATTCGAACTTGGTGAAACTTCTTGGTTAACATATTGAGATCCTTATTGACCTTGTTTAAATCCTCTTCCTTTGAATCGACAGGTATTTGTAGGTTATCCCCTGGCTGGGAAAGGTTCGACATATGGAACTGAGCTGGTGGTGGCCCATTAGTAGGAGGCGCATGTGGGACATGCTGATATTCTTTTGGGACCCAAATAGGCTCAGGTACGGGTGGACCTATAGAGAGAAGGAAAAGTACTTCGGTCTCTTCGAGAATAGGGCCCCGATTTCTTTTCATCTCATGAACCTCGATTTGAAGGTTGTCAATCTTGGCGCTAAGTTGAACTAGGACTGTCATCAAATTAGTCTGCACATTCGGTCTTTGGTTTGAAAATTTTATGGAGGGTTGGTGAAGGTGGATTTCAGACTCAAAAGAAATAGCGGGAGAATTGACGGAGCTTCAGGGTGGTTCGACGAAAGATCGAAGTCAATAGGGAGCCATGCTAAGGGCCGGGTATGCGATCGACCTAAGGAGAAAAATGATTCAAATTTATTTTTGAAATAAAAAATGAAGAGCTATTTTTATTGGGAAAGAGGAAAGTGATTTTGACATTTTTTGGAAAGGGGAGGAAATTGTTTTTTTTGGTAAAATGAGGGGAAATATTTTTTTATAGTTTGATAAAAGAAGGGGAATTTTTTTTTACAGTTTTAATAAGGAAGGAGGGAAAAATGAGAGAAGAGTCTTAGCATGATTATTATTATGTTTATGATTTCACTTGTATTAGGTTTACCTAAATTCAAAACAGAAATGTCGGACGGGACCCGAGCCTAGAAAAAATAGAGTTTGAAAAATATGTAAAACATGGTTTGACTTGTTGTCAGTCTCATGGATAGGGTCCCGTTTTGAAAAAAAGACGAAATCGTGCGAAAATTTGGGAGGCGTGCTGAACTGGCATTTCTATAGAGTTTCATGTAGTAATTGACAAACTAAATATGAGTGCCCTAGGTTTGATGCCTATATGTGGGTATACAGGTTTTGGGTTGTTGGAAAGGTTCCCCCCTTTGGCATGACTTCCACAATATACGTCTTGCTTTTGAGGAGAATCGGTACGTGTGGACAAGCCATTTGATATACCTGATTGTATGTGAATTGCCTCACTATATACCTTGTGGGGATAGTACGTGTAAGAGCGAATTTGATATACTCGACGTACATGAATGAGTTCCCTGCTATATACCTCCCGTCCTGAGTTATGTTAAGCTTTACGATGCGAGGGGAACCGTTCGATATACGTCGAAGGTACTTAGCTAATGGAAGGTGAGATTCATATTGCTTATGCTAACTGCGCCTTGCCGGACTAGCGCCCATCAGAAAGTGATTCCCCAGTATAGGATGACATTTTGCTCAATATAGCAATGCTTTTGGTGATGTAGTGTGAAAAATGCATGATTCTTGATTAGTATATTATGGAGAGAGTATTTGATTTGGCATGATGAACACTATTGTAATAAGGAAGAACGTGCAAGTAAAAAGTAAATCTATTATGGAGCATGAAGATTATACTAAGCATGGATACATGGGAGTGAGTGATGTGAAGCATCGACAAACAACAAACGGTATGTGATAAGTATAAATGAGCATGGATATATACAAATGTGGTAAGTGGATGTGTGTGCTAGTGATACCTAAGCATGGATATTCTACGTGGTGAGTGCAACATGTGGATATAAATGAATCTATATAAAAATGTAGGCAGTGTGAGTTGTACATGGAGAGTATTTACAAGTGTAAAGTGAAAAGTGAGTGAGAGGTGATATAAACAGGAGGTAGATGTATAAAAGAAGTAATAGAGACGAAAATAAGAACATATAGGTAGGTGCATACGCATACAAGTAGAAAATGATAACACCCATTAAAACAGAGCCTATCCCTCTTAATTAACTTCCCTAGCTAAGTCGCCATTGTGTCCATCCCTCCCCAATCGGGTTTTACCATCTCCTTCTCCATCTTGGGGATTGTCAATCCCACGCGCGATGAAGAGAGAGAGAAAGAGAGAGAGAGATAGAGAGAGAGAGAGAGGTCTTGCGCCCTTTCAAGGAACGCTTTGGTCGTCGTCGATGTGGGGTGATGTAAAGAGATGGAGTCGCCAATCTATTTTGCACAAAATAGACAAAAGAATATGTTGCCTCCTCGAGGGAACGACTTCAAAGACAAACTGATGCTTGCGAAACCAATTAGATAAGATATTGGGGGGATAAGTTACGGAATGGGAAGGTGTTAGGCACCCATCCCACCCTTTCGGTCTCTTATGGCTTATGTTACTATTTTTCTTAATTTTCCCGTGAAGTATGTGTGCGTGTATGTATAAGTGGATATCCGAATCGTCCGAATCGCATCATGGAAAAGATGGAATGAGGTCATCCATAGGAATGTTTCCAAAATAATAATTAAAAAATATGATGTGTGCGCTTATCGAGATATTGATCGTTATGATGAAATGATAATATATGTTAGATAAGAAGCGATAGTTAATCACTAGTATTATATATATGAATAATGTAAGGATAAAAGAGGAAAAAAGAGGAAATGGGAAAATAGGACTCGAGTCTCGAGTTTTAGCTCAAGACGTCTACATAGCCTATAAAGTCATCAAAGTCCCCATAGTTTTCATGCGACACGAGGGTGGGGTTTATCCCATAATTTCAAATGGGAATTTTATTTTATGAGTGTGTAAGAAACAGGTATTTTAGTTATGAGAAAATGTGGTGAAAATTTCCATTGGAATTTATAGGTGTATCCCTCTTTTTCTTATTTTGTTTTTTTTATAGAAAATAGATTAGGTACCCTGGAAGGTGAGATCATGATATCCTTATATAGGGTTATAGGACTTCCAATCGAAATTTCCCTTGCCCTTACTGTCGGTAGGTAACCCTAGACACACTACCGAAAGACAGGGAAATGGTTTTAACAATTGACAGTCTCATGTAGATTTTCTAAAAAAAGGTCATAAAACGCAATTCATAAGTCAAAATCACACACGGGGTATACCGTTAGAATGGTTATTCAGAGAAATTTGAGAATCCCTAGGGTCACTCACGGGTCTGAGAGTTGACTTTAGGTCAAATAGGGCTCAAAATTGTCTGTTGGTCCTTTGGACAGGAGATCATTAAACGATGATGGATCATTCGTCCAAACAGTAAGTTCAAATTGTGCACGGGGGGAACCATTGGAAAGCTTATGTGAGGCACTTAGATGTTCAAAATAGCTTCACTCGGTTTGGAGAGTTGAATTTGGTCAAATGGGGCTCGAAAGCGCCATATGATATTTCAGAGTAAAACTGGTCGTTCGTCCGTACCGTAAGGCTAATTTGTGCAGAGGATGGACCATTGAAAAGGGTATTCCGTACCCTTCAAAGAATTATTTATCCTCGTTCAAGTTGAAGAGTTGACTTTGATCAAATGGATCCCAGGAGTGCCCCGTGGCCTCCAGGTCAATTTTTGGGGTAAAACGAATTATTCATCTAACCCGTTATGTCGTTTCTCATACGGGGCGGGCTATTGGAAAGGGTTTCAGTGACCTTCAAAGATCCATTGAGATTTTTTCTGATAAAGTTGATTGGTGTCAAATCGGGGCTCGAGAGTGCTCGATGGCCTTTAGATCGATTTTGGGGGGAAACGAATCATTCGTTCGAATTGTTATGCCGTTTTGCACTGGGGGCGAATTGTGGGAAAAGGGTTTTAGAGCCCTTCAAAGATTCATTGGGCTTTCACTCTGACGATGAAGTTGACCAGAGTTAAACGGGGCTTGGGAGCACCTGGTGGCCTCTAAATTGGTACTCTAAGTATAACTAGGGTTTGTAGTGAAGTGGGGAGGTGCTAGGGACCTAAGGAGAGACTTAGGGGGTCCAAAAATGTGGTGTCTATAGTTGGGAATGTTTAAGGAAGCTTAGAGTAAGGTCGACCTCATCCTCTTAAGGGTCTCCCTTTGATGTTTTTTCACCCTCATATTAACATTAGTATGTTACCCTAATGAACATGTTCCATGATGCCAAATTGCCACCTTACAGTAGGCCTCGACCTAGGAAATAGGATTTTGCCCAAGACTAGCTCCTTCGACCTTATATTAAAGTTAAAGAGATGATAAATCCTACTTGTATGCATGACATAAATAAGGGTTTATGGGCAAAAAACCAAAGGACCAAGCCCTTAAATCGAATATTAAATTGTTAATCTAAAGGCTATAATGGTAATTAAAAGTCCTAAGACATAACAATAGGATCAAGATTGGAAGATTAGACTTATCACGAATGGAGGACAATAAGATAGGATCCTGGTGCTAGTGGAACCTAATCAGACACTTTAATGATTCAAACACCCTAACAAATGGGAATCTCCTTGATTGAATATTGAGGGTTTCTTTAAATAATACAACCATACTAAGAAGACTAAAATGATGTAATTGGCTCACACAGAGGAATGAACTCAAAAGTATGATATATGTCATTGAGATAATATAATAATTAATTTTGGTTGTAATATACTCTTTAATTGTAGATTTTAAGTCCACAAAAGCCCCATGAAAATTCAGCATGGGGGGATAGGCTAGGGTCCCCACTTGTTGAACTTTGGTCGGTTTAAACTTGAAGGTTCAAGAAAAAACCTAAGGGGAAAGATAGGGTGCCCACTTATTGATCGTGGAATGGTTTTGAAGTCCAAGGTTTAGTAAAAAGACTAAGGGGAAAAAGCAGGGCCCCCACTCATGTTACTTGGATACGTGTTAACTATGAGGTTCAGTAAAAAAATCTAGGATCCGAACTTTGATATGGGGATGAAAGTTTAAACCCGTTAAAGTCCTTAGGGGATGAACTTCAAGGTAATGGAGGCTACACCTCAGCTTCATCTATGGTAACCTGGTTATATAACTTGGAGGATTTATATTCATCTACTCAACACCAATGTTATTTAGGCTATGTAAGTTACACCTCGACTTCACTACACCTACCCACCGTCTCATACCATAATGTTAGAGGCCCTCCTAAAAGGTCCTAGGATTAACAACAGATCATTTGACCAACACATGACCCATAATATGGAGATATAAATAAATAGCTTTACCTTTTCATTTAGAAACTCTTCACATATGGTAAAGTCCTAGAAAAGTTGAAACTCTCTCTAAGTTTCTTTTCTTACTACACTAGCATTCTTCTCCAATTATCTTTTCTAAAGAATATCCGACCAAAGACCTGGGCCTTTCTTGAAATTGACCACTAGTAATGCCTCGACCTCCTCTGTACTCTATTGGTATTTTATCCATTTGGCTCATCATTGTACCCCATATATTCTATTAAACCTCTATTTGTACTCATTCAATTAAATACAGAGAAAATTGTGAGTGCACTTTTGTGATCTTAATGGAATAATTTATATAATTCAATGTCCACCAAACAAAAATCAAAATTTTATCTTTTTATCCTAACACAATGCATCTAGGTGATAAAAAAGATAAATTAAAGCATTCAATCAAAAAAGGAAAATTTGAGGAAAAATGTCTTGCAGGAAAAAACTTTATTCAACACTTTTAAAAATAATACAAGACCTTGACTTACAATACTACTTGAGATCATAAACAAGTATGATGAGCTAGTCTTCTTAAATCTCTAAAGAATACCACTTATCTACTAGAAGTCTACATGTGGCTTTTCACCCTTGGTATCCACCGATCAACCTTTGTCTTCAACAATGATCGCCTCGAGAATCATAATGGTCACTAGTGAAGATGATCTCTCCATAAGAGTAGTGTATGCAAGGATATAAAACTAGAGGGTTTAAACTTATTCACACAAATATATTTTAGGGATGTGTTTTGTGAATAAAAAGAGTTTTCTAAACTCAAACAGTTGAAAACTTTTGCAAAGTGTATGTAGAAATCGTTCTAGCAAAAGTCTTAAAAAATCTAAACACGAAACATGTATTTATAGGGCGTTCAAAAATTTTGAGGTGGCAGCTCGTTTGAATGAATTCAAAGCTCATTCAAATGAATTTGAAGCTCGTTTGAACGAGAATAGAAATTATTTTGAATGGAACATGATCTCACTCAAACGAATGTGCTATATTGTTTAAATGAAGTTCAAATGACCTAAAGTAGTAATCCTTCATTCAATACACACTCGATGTAAACTTCAAACGATCCTTCGAACGAAAATGTTATCTTGTTCGAATGAGAACCTCTTATCATTTGAACGAGGTGAGCGAACTTTGAAATTTTTTAAATTGAAAAGTATGCCTCGATATTTAAATTAAAAATCATGTTTCGGTTTTGATAAAAATCAAATGTCCCAAAATAAATTTAATGAATAAATTTAAATTCCTAAAAGCTTTATACCTTTATAAAATGGAGAACCATAGAACTTGGAGATGTTAGAGATTCAGTTCTTCGTGATGGCTCGAGTTGAAGTGTAACGGGATATGCCAAAATCTATGTAAGCCTAATCTATAAGCAAATGACAAAAATTGTGCTGTTACAAATCTCCCCCTTTTGTTATTCCAGTACAAACATAAAATCCAAATCCAAATTATATTAAAATACCCTATGACAATGAAAATATCCTAATACCCTCCCAACCCCTATAAAATGGATAGGTACAAGATAATGATGTCGTTAAATGATGTGTTCAAATCTCCACTTCTTTTTGGTCTTCTTTTGAACACTTTGTCTTCATTGAGTGTAATGTGAATATGGGCTTCCAATAGTGTACACATGAAGCAAAGCAAATACTTGTTATGCATCGAGTTTGACATTTAAAATAAAATTCATAAATTTCTCCCGCATAAATCAAACTCTTGTAATTTCTCCCATAATTTGTTCTCCTCCTTTTATTTTGTCCTAAATAGCTAAGGAGTTGAAATTAAATCATGAAATATAGAGAACATTGCCGAAAGAATAATATATCATCACCAAAAAATATATGAATGATAAACATGAAATGATAATCTCAAAGGCTCCCCAAAGTATTTTTGAAAATTTTCAATTTTTTCAATTATAAAACTTTAACAAATACAACGCACCATGGAGAAACAGAAAAATACTCAAATCATGGAAACGAAATATAGGGGCGTGAACATATGATGTAGGTTAATCAACGCAGATAGGCATAACACACGTGCATGAAGAATTGAGACACCTCTAATAAAAGATCTCAAAGTCTACCTTAGGTGTAAAAATGGTGAAGTCATGTGAATTTGACTTAAGCTAATCAACTAGTCAAGACCGTAAATTATTTCCACACCAATGATGCCCACAACTATTTAATTTCTTTTGATATTTTTATACTACTTAAAAACCCATTGATCTTCGACTTAACTCCTTTAAAATCTCACATATTGCAATTATTTTTTCAATTCTTTTGAAGAAATTAATGATCATTTATAACAGCATCAATGTTCTAGAAATTGGCCCGACACTTTTGTTTTTATGTGCCTGTAATATTTTAGGCTCTTTTAACTTCAAATGGTGGATTTTCACGCAAAGTTAGTCTGTCTGTCGCAACTCGATTCCATTTCTTAATATATAACAATTTTACAAAAAAAATTATTTTTTATTTTTCAATCCGGGCAATGGTTCTTAGATGCAATACTTTTATTATCTCATTTTTTCACACTTGGTTCGTTTTAAAAGAAAAATTGAGATAAAAATACTACAATCAATATGTGATAGGTAAGTGCAATACTCAAATAAGCTTGTGCTTGTGTGCATTAAAGGTGACAAGGAGTCAAACATTTAGTAAGTTGTCATCATATCACATCTTAATGACTCCACTCATTATAAAGCACATAAATGAAATGATGTCACTTCTCAAAACACTACAAAATAGTCACGTGACTATGGAATGAATGGATGATTCAGAAATATTTAACGTTCATCCACATATGGTGTTAAGAAATACCAAACTCTTTTTGGATTTTTCAAAATTTTTATAAAAAATAAAATCTTTTTGTCCTTTTCACTTTTTCGCAAAAAGAAACTGAACATCTTTTTGTATTTTTCAAGAAATACAAATCTCTTTTTAGATTTTTTGAAAAATATATCAAAATGAAAAAATAGAAATACAATGATAATACAATGGTATTAGAATCTAGCAATAGAAGTAAAAGCAAATAATCATGAAAATCAGCCTATACTAGATAACATATTCAATCTCAGTCAACGGTGTAAATACCTAAAAAATTCCTAAGATCCTCAAATTTAAGTGAATCTAAAGGTTTCGTGAAAATGTCGGCTAACTGACGATTGGTGCTCATAAATCTCAAGGACATGACCTTCTCCTAAACTAGGTCTCAAATAAAGTGCTCATGTATCCTAATGTGCTTTGTGCGCGAATGCTGGACTGGATTATGTAAAATGTATATGGCACTCGTATTATCACATGAAATAGTCATCATGCACTGTGACATGCCGTAATCCTCCAATATTGGCTTCATCCATAAGAGCTGAGTGCAACAAATCCTAGCGAATATATACTCACTTTCTGTCGTGGACAAAGATATGGAGTTTTGCTTCTTGCTCATCCATGAGACAGGTGAACTCCTAAAGGAGAAACACCTGCCTAACATTCTCCTACATCCATGGACATCCCCGAACCAATCGACATTTGAATAGGCAGACAAACGTTCATCGGTATCAAAGGAATAACAAATATCGTATGATAGAGTCCCACTCACGTATTTGATAAAACAGTTAAGAGCGGGTAAGTGTGTCTCTTTTGGGGACGTCTGGTTTCATGCACATACCCCAACACTAAAGGCAATATCGGATCAACTAGAGATAAGGTAAAGAAGAATACCTATCATACTCTGATATAAGGCCTGCTCTACGTTGTTACCTAAAGCATCTTTGCTAAGATTTGTCGATTCACTAATAGGGGTGAAAACGTGCTTAGTGGAGTGTAAATCAAATTTTTCACAAGGTCTCTCACATATTTGGATTCAGATATGAATATCCCATTTTGAAGGAGATGAACCCAAAAACCTAGGAACATTGTAAGCTCACATACCGTTCTCATCTCAAACTCGCTCTTCATCTCCTCCTCGATAGTGTGAGCATAGAGGGGGCACGTTGATCCAAAGATTGTCATCCACATAGACCTAGGCAATCAAAATAACAATATTCTCTCTTCTCACAAACAACGTCTTATCTACTCTCCATCTCTTAAAATCGTGAGCTAAGAGATATGAAGTAATCCTCTCGTACAAAGCACGGGGTGCTTTCTTTAAACCGTAAAAGGATTTCCTAAGATAATAAACGTGTTCTCGATGCTTAGGATCTTCAAACCCTTTTGGTTGTTCCACATAAACCTCCTTCTATAGAAAGCCATTCATAAAAGCACTATTGACATCCATCCGGTATAACTTAAAGCATAGATGACATACTATGGTGAGTAGTAAGTGGATGGACTCAAGCTTAGCAATAAGAGTGAATGTCTCCTCAAAGTCTACACCCTTTATCTATGTGTAGCCTTGAGCGACCAACCTAGCCTTATTACGAACAATGGTACCATTTTTATCTACCTTATTCTTAAAAATCCACTTGGTACCTATCACGTTAGTATCGCTAGATCGGGGGACCAACTCCCATATATAAACTTTTAAAACTGAATTGACTCTTCTTGCATTATCGATATATAATTCTCATCCTTGAGCTCTTGTTTCATGTTCTTGGGCTCAACTAGGGATGTGTAGCACATATAGCTAACAATAATTTCGGGTTGAGCACAAGTATTGACACCTAGTGTAAGATCACCAAGTATAGCGAAAGAGTCACGACTCTTTCGAACCCAATATTGTGTCTCCCCTAAAATAGGAACAAGGTCCACCGTGGTAGCATGAAGAAGGATGAGATCGTCACCAGGGGTCCATCATCCTCACACTATAAGCTAGGAGCAACAAACGACAATGTCTCGTCTTCTCTTATCCTAACATTTATTGACTCCATAACCTTAGAGATGGACAAATTATAAACTCAATAAGCTCTACTCACCGAGGAATGTCCTAAAAATATCCCCTAGTCACTTCAGGATTCAAACTTTCTTAAGGTCTCTCTATCTCGCAAGATGTAGAATGTACTCTCAAAGACATGAAATTATGATAGGTTGGGCTTCTTCCCTGTCCACATCTCATTAGTCATGTGAAGTGTCTGTGGATGAAGACATGACCTATTCACCATATGACATGCTATGCTCACCGCCTCTTCCTAAATATGTTTAGGCACATTTCTCCCAATAAGCATGGATCTAGCTATTTCTTATCTTATCTGTTTCTTCTTCTCAACAATCCCACTGTGTTAAGGATTACGAATGGATAAAAAGTCATGTTTAATTCCCATTTAATCAAAATGTATATCCACTTATACTTCTTTAAATTCAGTGTCATTGTCACTACGCATCCAATAAATAGTGACACCGTGTTAGTTTTATAGGACACGCCACTTGGTTATAAAGAACTCAACCACATTAGACTTTTTTTCAAAGGAATCCTACAATCGAGTATCTAGAAAATTCATCAACCATAACGAGAATATATCTCTTACCATATAATCTCTTCGAGCGAGTAGTACTCAGAAGATCTATGTGAATTATCTCCAAAACACTGGAGGTGGCAATGGTATTCAACTTTCGATTGGGACTTCGAATTTGTTTACCTTGTTGTAAGGTCCATAAATTGAGGAAGTTTGTTTCCCAAGAGAGGGTAAGCCATGAACTAGGTTATTTTTCACTAATCTCTCAATATCTCTAAAGTTCACGTGACCTAGCCATTGATGCCGAAGGTCCATAGTGGAGACAGTGGCACTGTTGCACACAAAAGAGGACCTAAGCACAATCCCATAACAATTATATTCGGTCCTCACACATTATAGTAAAATTTTATTCGATTGATCACAAACATTGCATTCGGACTGGTCAAACTTTATCGCAAAGTTTGCATCGCACAGTTGGCTTATGCTAATCAAGTTCTCTTTATACCCTTCCACGCAGTACACATCATCTAGCTTAGGAAATCTGGATATCTCAACAATGTCATATCTTAAAATTCTAGATATGCTCCCATATCTAAAGGTGACTTTACCTTCCTTGTAATCCACAAGGTGGGTAAAAAATGAAATGTCACCGGTAATGTGACTAGAACACCCACTATATAAATACCATTGGGAAGTATGTTGAGCCTTGAGAGCAATATGAACAACAACGAATTTGTCATCTCGATTAGGTACCCAAGTGGTGGTAACCTTTTGTTTGCCCTTATTATTGTTGACTCTAGTTGGAATATTGGAAGTATTCTCAAATGGCAAAGACATCTATTGAAATTCTTCCATTAAACTATGCAAATTTGCGACTAGAAATTAAACTTTCTCCCTAAGACTAGCAGAGTCACTAAAGTGGTGTACGAGAGTATGTGTATGACTAGTTCTACCTAATTTATAGAAAAACTCTTTAAGGTGGCATATTCTTTTGTAAAAAGTGCAAACATAGACAGGTTTAGGTCAACCTCAATTTTTTTTCTTGGTTGAACTCTTTTAGGTGGGTTAGTCCTCCTAGGTGGAATAGGTTAACTGCCATAAGGGTCCATCACAAACTCGAGAACTAGCTCTAGCGTGGCATGGGAAGAGGATGCACCATTATAACCTATTCCTTGCCTCTCTATGCTACCTAAAGAGGGGCCGAGGAGCATCTTACCTACCTTCTTCGATGTATCGTCAATAGTTACCTTGACCTCCCATGGATGTTTGAGATCTTTCTCGAGTTGGGATATAAGGGATTCAAGTTTCTCACAAGTCTCCATGGATTCTTGGAGATCTTTATTAAGACTAGCCACCTTGTTGGTCAAGTTTCCATTCTCTCTCAACTAAAAAACCTCTCTCTCCCAAAGCTTCTCTTATCGAGGACTCACTCTCTCTCGCATCTCTCAACTCTTTTTCTAGCACTAAAACTCTCATATCTAACCCTTTATTTTGTTTCTTCGTTTTAAAATACTCAACGTAAAGATCGGTGTAGGCATGCTCAAGGTCACTCTATCTCTCTCTCTCCCTCTCATATAAAATATTATCTCCTTCATTATCCTTAGAATAACTAGACTCACTGTCGAGGTGTTCATGTTTAGTAGCCTCCTCATCGCCGTGAGGTGTACTAGATGTACTAACATAATTATCCATCAATGCAGGGAAGTTACATCCATGCGATGATTCTTCTCCCGAACTCACCGACTCGACCTCGCTATCGCTAAGCGTGACGTTTAAGGCAACTTTGCCTTTCCCTTGATGTTTCAACCTAGTCGAACATTCGTGAGCTTTGTGACCCTTTACCACATGCTCATAACATCTCTACTCGTCTTTATTTGGAAATATTTCTTTTATTTTTCAAAATTTTCCTTGCTCAATTTATATTTTTTTATCTTTCTCAAAATATTTCTTATCTTGAGAAGTATTTTGCTTTTTGAGTTTGAGAAATTTCTTAAATTTTTTAGCAAAAAGGGCCAAATCATCTAAATCATAGTCGAACTCAAAATCAGATGACACTTCCTCTCTATTTTTAGAAACTTTCTCTATCCTTTTAGATTGGGCATTAAGTGAAATCCCCTTATCCTTAAGCTTAACTATTTTACGAAACATATCTATCTCATATGTTTGAAGATCTCCTATAAGTTACTCTAACGTAAGAGTGTCTAAGATCCCTAACGAATTAAGAACGGTAACCTTCGAAATAAAACATGAAGGAAACAATCTCAATATTTTCTTAACCATAAGCGTCTCGATATTTTCTCACGTAAATTGAAACTCGAGTTAACTATTTCAGACAGTCGTTCATAAAAATCATCGAAAGATTTAGATTCAAGCATTATGATAGTTTCAAATCCTGTGGTGAGATTCTGGAGCTTATAAGCTTTAATAGCATTGGTACTCTCTTAAGTGAGTTTAAGGGTATCCCAAGATTCTTTAGACATGGTACATATCATAATGAGATGAAACTCCTCAGGGGTAATGCCTCCCAAGATGGAACTCAAATTGCGAAAATTAATATTGCTCTATTTAAATTCGTCCTCTGTCCATTGAGAGACAGGTTTAGGACCGATAATATTATCAACTGTGAGAATGGGAGGAGTCCACCTTATTTCACAAACTACCCAAGCATGTTCATCTATGGCCTTTAAAGTAGACCTCATCCTGGATTTTCAATATGCATAGTTGGTACCATCAAAGATGGGCACTCGATTATACAAATTCTCCATTAAAATTTGATTTTTCAAAGATCGACAATTTTTCAAAAAATTGATATAAAAGAAAAAATAATTTTGCGAAAAAAGTTCAAATATTAATTTTTTGCAACAGGCTCTGATTCCGATTTGAGAGTATTGGTATCAATAAAAAATCTTCGAAAATCAGGATCACACGATAATTTTTTGCAACCTTCTCCGATACCAATTTATGAGTGAGCCTTTGCGATCTTAATGGAATCATATATATAATTAAATGTCCACAAAACACAAATCCAATTTTTAACTTTTTATCCTAACACATGCATCTAGGTGATAAAACAGATAAATTAAAGCATTCAATTAAATAAGGCAAACTTGAGGAAACATCCCTTGTGGCCAAAACTTTTATTCAACACCTTCGATATAATACAAGGAAACTGACTTACAATACTACTTAATACCACTAACAAGTATAATAAACTAGTCTTCGTAAATCTCTAAAGAATACCACTTGTCTCCAAGCAGTCCACATGCAGCCTTCAACCTTTGGTATCAACCGATCAGCCTTTGTCTTCAGCAATGATCCCCTTAAGAACCACAATGGTCAATAGTGAAGATGATCTCTCCAGAGGAGTAATGTATGGAATGATACAAAACTATAGGGTTTAAACTGATTCACATAACTATATTTTGGGGATGTGTTTTATGAATCAAAAGATTTGTTTTACAAAAGCAACATTTTCAGGAGAAACTTTGGTCTTACTTGTGTGCACTATTTCTCCAAAACCTAGGCCAGACTTATCTTCAGAGTCAAATTTACTTCCAGTAATAATTTTTTCATAAGTCTTGGTTTGTGTTTCAAAATTTTAACATTTTTAAAAAACATTTGAAACCTTTTTCTTTGGCTCTTCTAGTTCAATAAGGGTTGCCTTGTATTTTTGTTCAAATTCATGGTTCTTTTGAATCAAAGAGTTTATTTTCAAGTTGTAATTCTCAATCTCAGTCTCATGAGCAACACATTGGGTAGTATAATCTTCGGTGTTCTTCCTAATGGTTTAATTAAGCAATTCGATACGCTCACTTAAGATTTTTATCATTTTCTCTAGGCGAGCACTCTTCTTAACCATTTTAGTGTACAATTCATGTAGATCAGCCAGGTCATCATCAGACTCACTATGTGCATCGTGTGAATTGTCCCCTATGATTTGGTTAGGTTATTTACTCATGCACATGTTCAATTCGTCAATAACATACTCACTTTGACTCACACATAATCTTTCAACAGTAATAGGACCAGAATTATCATCAATATCATTAACAACATCAACAGGCATAGTAGGGTCTCCTTCTTCTATTAGTCTTAAGTTTCTAAGAAGTTATTTAGTATTCTTAGATTCTTTTAATTTTAATATACGCTCTTGAGCTATCATATTAAATCTTTCTCTTTCTTAAAATCTAACATAATGACTTTTCTTAAGGTGATCTTTAAATGTTTTCATGTCCAATTCTGAGGGTTCATGTCCAAAGTTTTGAATCCTAGATTTTTCTTTAACTAAGTCTTTTTGTTCAAATGATCTTCTAGGCCTAATTACTGGGGCTTGTCTTAGTAAACTAGAACTAGTCTTACTATTACATTCTCCTTCTGAATTATCATTGATTATGGCTTCTCCCATATTCTTAAATCTAAGTTCTTCAGTCTGGATATTCTGATTGATAATCTTAGGAGGATTTTGATTTATATTTATCTATATTTGCGGGATGGATACTAATTTTACTTTATTTCAATTCAGAGGGAAGGGAGTGGCCCTGAGGGTAGGCTACATATGCTCGATAGTTATGTGGCTATTCGGACGAGAATGGAAGGATAAGGAGGTGTCCTCGAGCGTCGCGGTACAAAATCTCTTTTCCAGTTAAATAGTTTGTAGATTTGAGATAATTGATGGTGATGTTGTTTCTTCTTAAATAGTTTCTATTTTGAATATATACTTACATTATCTTTAGTTTGTTTGGATATATAATGTTTGAAGAGGTACAATGTTGTTATAACAGGTACAAATATACTGCTGGACAGTGGAAGTGGCCATACTGCCCAGCAGATTTTTTAAAATTCTGCCCAGAATTGTCACGGTCAATGACCCTGACAATTTTTTTAAATATTGTCACGGGTTTGTCACGGTTATTAACCGTAACTAAACTTGTCACGGTCCATGACCTTGACACGACCGTGACAATTCTAACGAACTTGTCAAGGTCAATGACCGTGACAAAAAGAATTGTCTCGCTCTGAACTATCACGGTCATTGGCCTTGACAAGTCCAACTTGTCAAGGTCAATGACCGTGACAATAGTGCAGATTTGGTGTTGTAGAGGGGGCTTGAAGCTCAGCGTGGCAACTCAAGCGTGGCATCTTGGTGAGGCAGCTCAGCGTGGCAGCTTGGGGAGGCAGCTCAGCGTGGCAACTCAAGCGTGGCATCTTGGTGAGGCAGCCCAGCGTGGCAGCTTGGGGAAGCAGCTCAGCGTGGCAACTCAAGCGTGGCATCTTGGTGAGGCAGCTCAGCGTGGCAGCTTGGGGAGGCAGCTCAGCGTGGCAACTCATACTTTAGCTTGTTGTGTTAATCATATTGTACCTTTGATTACATTCACTGTAAAGCTATAACGGTTGTAATGACATAACGATAATAATAATACAGTTTGGGTGAGGTCAAACGGTACTCACGAGAGACCAGGCATGGCAGGACCTGGGAGGGATTTCATGCCCTATCGAATGACCTCACCATGGGAACTTTAGAGGGACTTGGTTTGGAGGATTAAGAAGTAAGGCACCGTTGGGGCTTGTCCTGACCATCTTAGATACACCTGGTAAAACACCGAAGGACCCTGACCATGGAACCTCAAGTGGAGCAGCTTGGAGTTCCATCGGGCATTGAGTTATGGACCAAACGACCCTCTACTTAATGTCACATCTACTGTGGGTGATGTCACTAGACATCTAAACAATGTCAGACATTCACATGAGTAAACCACCGTGGTATTTGGGGCTGTCAGGCAGTTGGTGAGCCACCTCTGCGACAACAACCCCCTGACACACAGTGGTTAGGCAAAAGGCATGTCTTGGCATTTAATGTTTATGACGTGGAGACAACTAGTGCATCAGGCATTTAATGTTGTGACATAAAGTATGAGGGATGTCTTTCATAGTCTTTAATGACTGAGTTGCCTCGGCGGTGGTGTGGGGGGCTATTTAAGGACCCCAACCACCTTTGAGGAGAGGATCCCCTCTTTGAGAATTGAAAAGAGTTATTGCAAACTAGAGAGTTCACTGACTCACCATTGTCATTTAATACGAAGCTTTTAATACTTGACAGAGATTCTTGAGGGTGTTTTGTGTGTTTTTACTTGCCCACCAGGGTGTATCTAGGGTGCTTACTTCCCTCTCCCTCTGGCTAAGCCACTTCTAAAGTCCATTATTATGACCTGAGTTATACACGAGAGTTTTGTGAGTTTAAGTTGAGTCTATCCTCATTGGGTTCATGTTTTATGTGTTCTATCATTAACCCTAAGCTTTAATCAACCGACTTATTGTTACCATACTCAATAGGGGGTCAAGCCTCCATTTATAATATAAAGTAACCTCTTACATTTGGCGACTCTGCTGGGGAGGCATCCTTCTAGAGAAGGAGTATGGCGCAGGATAATGCTACTAGAAGACTCAATTTCGATGACATACAGCATAATGAAGAACAGGCTGCGAGGGAGCAGGAGGTCCTAAGAGATGGGGCTCCTCGAGTAGAGGTACCGCTGGCTGCAACAACGATAGGCGTCCCAGGGGCTGAACAACCTTCCACAAGCGCAGGGCTGGGACCTGCCCAGATGGCGCTCCTCATGAGCAAATTTTATGAGTTTTTGCAAACCCCAGTAGCTTCAACTATGCTTGGAGGATTGGAGACTAATGCCTTCGTAACACCAGGAGTGGCCCCAGGGGCCCCACCAGGGGCAGGCATTAGAGGAGCGGTCCTAGCAAGTGTACCCTCTGTTGTGAATCCAACTGTGGGTGGCTCAGGAGTTTCAACGGCGCAACCGATAATGTTCGCTCCGGTTGCAACGAGCGCTCAACCGTCTGCCCCGTTGCAGGTGGCCCCAGTAGCCTCTCCCTTGGAAGAGATGAGAAAAGAGATGCAGAAGGAGATGCTGAAGTTCATGCAGTCTTCCTCGCAGGCTGTGGGCTAGGTGGCAGCGGTCTACGACGACTTCCGGACACCCTACCCCCAGGAGTACAACGATGAACCCTACCCGAAGGACTATATTCCCCCTACCTTTGAAAAATACTCAGGGAAGGGCGGGAACCCGAAGGAACACATTAAGTGTTTAGTTGAACACTTGGGGGCGCATTGCAATGACAAAAAGCTTAGGCTGAGGGAGTTTTCCAAATCCCTGACTGATAAATCATACACTTGGTACTCTCACCTGCCGCCCAATAGTGTCTCCACGTGGGAGGAGATGCATGTATTGTTTGTCCGAAAGTTCTTCTTGGCAGAAGATGAGTTCACCTTAACCCAACTTGGCAGGGAGAGGCAAAGGCCAGGAGAGGAGGTAGTGGCCTACATCCGAAGGTTTAGGGAAAGGTACCTCGACGTGAGGGAAGAAGCTAAGGAGGCTAGGTTACTACAAATTTGTGCTGAGAGATTACTTCCTGAGTATATCTGTCACCTGATCAATGAGACACGCGAGGGAACATTTTCAGCATTCTTAAAGTCCGCAAGAAATATATCTTTGGTGGTGCAACCTAGCCCGGTAGTAGATCCCATGATGTTCAGACAGCCGATACAACCCATCGGGGGAAGGTCACAGGCCCCACGGGTGGGATATGTCGAGAGAGAGGATGGGGGCAAGGCCCAGAGGAAGGACAACAAAAGAAAGTTTGGAAGGGATAGAGAAGACACACCACCATTGCCTTGTACGGTGGAGGAGGCTGTGAGTTGCTATAACGCAATGGTACAAGGCGGAACGGTTTACGAACCGAAAGGCGTCCCGGAGGAAGAACCCGACGCGGCAACCAGGGCCAATCCCAAATATTGTCAGGTTCATCGAAAGGTACAGCATCCAACAGAAAGCTGCTTCACGCTGTGAAGAATCATCGACAAGTACATGAAGGCGGGAACATTACAAATCCCCCCGCGGAACGTTAATAATAACCCGCTCCCGGCGCATGGGGCCAATGTTATAACGGCCTATGATAAGGAGGCATAGCGGGAGGGGGGAGGGGCAACAATGGAGTTCGATAAAACACTGGAGTATTGCACTAGGGGAATGACTAACGTAGTTCTGGCGTATGATGAAGCAAGTGCTAGGGACGTAGAAGACGCCTATAGCGTTGAGGGCGAGGAAACGGACCTAGTCATAGAATATAGCGCAGTTTCGAAATCTCCAAAGTTCACTTGGTTCTTCGACCAGGTGGGAATCCCAAAAGAAAGAAGAATGGAGATAACTCAGACGATCTTGGATATTACAAGAAGAAATGCGGTCCCCTCGCTAAGATGGAGGGGACCCATGGCTAGGCTGGTAAAGAAGTTCCTATCAGAGGTAACGTTCAGTGATGCGGATAGAGCTGTAAGGTTCCCCCATAATAGGCCCCTGTATGTAACCGCCAGTATTAACGGGGTTAGCTTCGCCAGGAATCTTATGGACGGGGTTGCCTCCATCAACATTATGGCAATCAACTCCTTCCACGCGGCTAATATTTCGGAAGAAAGGTTGGTTGCCATGCCCTTGGTAATCTCGGGCTACGATAATCAATCTTCCAAATCCATTGGGTATGTAAACGTGGGGATAGTGATGGGAAATCTGAGTTCCCATATCAAATTCCATGTAATAGAAAGCGCAACTTCCTATCATTTGTTAGTAGGGAGAGTATGGATGCACAACCAGGGGTTAGTTCCCTCAACATACCACCAATGTGCTAAGGCGAATATCAAGGGGACAGAAGTGACTATTAGGGAAACTAAGAGGCCTTTCGCTATCGAAGAAGCACACTTGGTGGATGCAGCCTTTTATACAGAGCTCGAAGAGGACGTGCGAGTTCTAACGAGGAGAATGGAGGGAGCATGGGTCCCCTCAATTAGAGAAAGAAAGCATATCGTGCGGTCCCTCGACCCCAGAACATTCCGAAGCAGCTCAAAGAAAAGATGAGACCTAGGACAGACCCGGGCGAGCATGAGGCCCAACGACAGAGCGTGTTAAGTCATTTTTCAGGGGAAAGGATCGCTGAAGCTTCCAGAGAAAGGAAGAGAAAAGCCGTAGCAACAGCAACCAGCAGGCAATGCAATAAGATTGTCACTGAAGAGGGAAAAGTGGTGTACCGCTTGTAACGGTGTGAACGGGCGACCGAAAAGACTGACAATGAGGTTGACCCGATATACGAGTGCTTTTTAGTGGATCAACGGGGGCAGTGTATGGTGATAGACAACTCTAGCATACAAGAGTTCGTAGAAGATGTCGCCGAACAACCAGACTACATGACAGACCAACCAAGGCCCCAGGCGCAAGAGTTGGAGCAACTAAACCTAGCAGGAGAAGGGGAAGACCCAAGGCCTATCTTCATCTCGAAGGATCTTGTTAAGGAGAAACAAAAAGCCTTGGTTGACCTGATTTGGGAATTCATAGATGTCTTCGCATGGAAGTACACAGAAATGGAAGGGCTGGATGAGGAAGTGAGCTGCCACAAGTTGAACGTGATCCCTTCGGATATTCTAGTAAAGCAGGCAACAAGAACGTACAAGCCTGAAATAGATTTAAAGATCAAAGAAGAGGTCCAACGCTTATTAGCAGCAGGGTTTATCCGGCCTATACAACATCCCCTCTGGCTATCCAGCATTGTGCCAGTAGGGAAGAAAGACAAAAACCAAATAAGGATCTGCGTGGATTTCAGAGACTTGAATAGGGCTTGCCCTAAGGATGAGTTTCCCCAACCCTCCATCGACAGTTTGATAGACGCCACGGCTGGTCATGAGATGTACAGCTTCATGGATGGGTATGTGGGATACAACCAGATCAAGATGGACCCTTCTGACGAAGAGAAAACAACATTCAGAACGCCGTTGGGCAACTTCATGTACAAGGTAATGCCGTTTGGACTCAAGAACGCCGGAGCTACGTACCAAAGAACGATGATGGCCATTTTTCATGACTTCTTCCACAAATTTGTGGAATTCTACGTGGACAACTTGGTCATCAAATTGAAGAAGGAAGAGTCCCATCTGAACGATTTAAGGAAGGTGTTTGCTCGGTGCAGGAGGTACAAGTTAAGGATGAACCCGTTAAAGTGTGTCTTCGGGGTAACAAGTGGTAAGTTTTTAGGCTTCGTGGTTAATCGACAAGGGGTACAGATGGACCAGGATAAACAGCGGACAATATTGGAGATGCCATGTCCAAGAACGACGAAGGAGATGAAAAGTTTTCTTGGAAAAGTCTCCTACCTTAGGAGATTTATGCCCGGATTGGCTGAAATAACACACCCACTGATGCAGTTGTTGCGAAGGAACACGAAGTTCAAATGGGAGGAGATTCACCAGAAGTCCCTTGTTGGGATGAAGAAGCTGCTCGTGTCACAACAAATAATGGTTCCTCCCCAGGCGGGAGCTCCGTTGCAACTATACCTCACATCCAGCACGAGGGCCGTTGGGGCTCTGCTAGCCCAAGAAGTAGATGGGCAAGAATGGCCGGTTTACTACCTCAGCAGAATTATACATGGGCCAGAAGTTAGATATACTAGTCTAGAAAGGCATTGTTTAGCCTTGGTCTTCGTAGCACAAAAACTTAGGCATTATATGTTATCTTTTACCATTCATATTATAACTAGATGCGGCCCAATTAGGTATTTACTCGCAAAGACTATATTGATTGGCAGGGCAGCTAAATGGTTCCTTATTCTCTTTGAATATGACTTAAAATGTGTAGTCCCTCGTACAATCAAAAGCCAGGCGTATGCTGACCTATTGGCCATCTTCCCTTCAGGAACCTTCGAGCCACCTAGGGAAGACATTCCAGGAGATGATTTGCAGGCCAATTACCTGGATGCAACTGAGGAGGAATGGACGATGCAGTTCGATGGATCTTCGGCAGAAAAGAAGGGAGGAGCAGGGGTTGTTCTTTAAAAAGGAATGGAAGAGATTTGCCTTTCCTACAAACTAGATTTCCCCTGCTCTAATAACGAGGCAGAATACGAAGCGTTAGTACTAGGGCTTCTAGAGGCTCTTCGAAGAGGAATTCGTTCACTCTGCATTAAGGGTGACTCAAACTTAGTAATTCAGCAGGTGAACGGAGAATATATATTGAAACACATGAGCCTGGCACCCTATAGAATAATCATTCAAAGGCTTCTCAACCAATTTCATCAGACCAAGATCAGGAGGCATCCCAGAACGATGAACCGCCATCCAGATGCCTATGCCACTATTGCCCAGAAGATGATAATGAAAACCAATGAGACCACAGTTGTGATCCAACGAAGAACAGCTCCTTCGGTAGTATAGTCAATACTGCTGATGGAGGAGGAGGTGGGCTGGAGAAGAGACATTAAGAAGCAACTGGAGTCTGGTGAGGGGGCGATGCGGCTAGGAGAGTTGGCCTAATATTTTACATGCCAGGGAAATCCCTATTTCAGAAATACAGGAGGATGGTTGTCAAGATGCGTCAGCCCCGAGGAGGCCGAGAAAATATTGAGGAAAACGCATGAGGAGCACTGCGAAATGACTGAGATACCTCTATATAGGAGAATTCAAAGGGAGGGGTATTTCTGGCCTAGAATGAAGCAGGATGCGGCAGAGCTACAACGAAAATGCAACAAGTGTCAGTTATTCTTCGAAGCAGCTGAGTGCCATTTCATTGAAACTCAAATAGACTGGAGGCAGCCCTACATCGACTTCATTCAGGTGGGGGTTGTCCCAACGGAGAAAATAGATGCAATGGGTCTGAGGCGAAGGGCTCCAAGGTTCTACGTCCAGGAGGGGCAGCTTTATCGAAAGGGGTACTTTAACAGGCCCTTGCGATGTATCACGAGGGAAGAAGCAGTGGAGGTCCTCAAACAAGCGCACGATCCAGCACATATAGGAGGTGCCAAGCTGTATGATCAGTTGATGACATTGGGGTATTATTGGCCAATAATGGAGAAAGACTCTGCTGAGTTTGTTCGAAAATGCAAGGCTTTCCAACTTCAAGGGAATATGATCCATGCCCCATCGACAGACTTGCACTCTCTATCAACGCCCTATCCATTTCATACTTGGGCGTTCGACCTAGTGGGGGCAATTCACCCCTCATCGAGAGGCAAGATATGGATACTAGTAGCAACAGAATGTTTCACAAAATGGGCCGAGGCAATACCACTCAAACGGGCAACGGCTGGGGTGGTGACCAACTTCATCAGAGAATACATCATTTGCCGTTTTGGGATCCCAAAAGTAATTCTTTCGGATAATGGGACGCCCTTCGTCAATTCTGAAGTAACAATGCTCACGGACAAATACTCCATTGTTCATCACACTTCAACAGTGGCATACCCAAAGGGAAATGGTCAGGCCGAAGCAACTAACAAAACCCTGATTAATATTTTGGCCAAAATGATGGAAGACTTTCCAGGGGCGTGGGATGACAAAATACCAGCTGTCCTGTGGGCCTATCGAACAACCAAGCGAAAACCCACAGGATACAAGCCGTTCTCTCTTGTTTATGGCGCTGAGGCAATCCTCCCAGTAGAATTGGAAGTTCCCTCTGCCCGTTATGCCTTGAGAAGTAGCATGCTACCTAACAGTAGACATGTACAGCTGGAAGCGTTGGATGAGCACAGAGATAACTCGATGCAACACTTTCAAATGTATACGAAACAACTCTCCAGGGCATATGACAACTTGGTGAGACTAAGGAAGTTCGTGGAAGGAGACCTCGTATTGAAAGCGGCAGTAAAGCACATCAGGGGACTTCCTCTACCAAAGTTCGCAGCCAACTGGGAGGGACCTTATGTTGTGAAGGAAGCGCATGACTCAGGTTATTGCTTAATTTCGAAGATAGAAGAAGACAAGACATTTAAGATTAACAATAAGTGGCTGAAGGTTTATCATGTGTAAAATAACCAAGTTTGAGCTGATGTTATATTGTTATAAATATACAAGTTTTGGATGACATTTTTTTTAGAATAAAGAATTGCAGAAACACAAAACTCTATAGCACACAATAGCAGTCACAACACATGAAGGGATTGAAAAGTATGCGTTCTTCATTCACAAACTATAGAGTATTACAAAATTTCCGTTGGAAGCTATTGCCCAAGAATTACATAGAGAAAAGAAGTAAAATATCTGTATACAAGAAGTAACTACTCTAAAAGAAAAGATAAATCCGAGGAAGAGAAAAAATCTCCAGGCAGGCCCGAAGAGGCTGCTGTGAAAGATCGTTGGGCGTTAATGGAAACCTCCAGCCTCGTTTTCACTTGCGTACGTTCGATCAGGAGTCTCTCACGCTTCAGTTTGGACAGGCACAAAGCTTCTTCGGCATCCTTCACCTCTTGATCCACTGCTTCCAAAAGAGGGGCCAATGCGACCAACCTAGCCTCCTCAGCTTGCTGGTCCTCCTGGTGCTTGCGCAATACCTCCCTCTGGCCGATCAGTTGCTGGTTTTTCAAGGTCTTTAGATACGTAATAAGCCAGTCAAAATGGAAACCATCACGTCCCAACTCCTTCAGAAAACCTAGAAATTGGTTAAGAAGGGATCTGGTAACACTGGCAGTGGGGGTACTAGCAATATCTGCAACAACATCGCCATGCCTTGCAGTCTGTGACTCATCACATGAATATTTGAGCGCAGGCAATCCACTGTGAAGGTCTCAGGATGGCGATCCACCAATTGTTCAATCACCAGGCGATGGTTGACGGGCATTTGAGGAGACTGGCGAAGCACCATGAGGCAGAACGAGTGAGGAGCTAGGTCAGGAAGAGGCAATTCGCACCCAGATTCGCTCTCGACTGCAGCACCAGTCGTAGAACCTTGATCATCATGAATAGAATTTTCCGAAACATCAGGTTCTCGGAAGGGCGAGCCTACAGGTAAGAGAACTGGGGGCGAATTTTCCCGAGCAACCTGAAAAGAAAAAGCCCAAATAATGGAATTATGAATAAAAAAAAAAACTTAACAAGTGGTAAGTTGTTAAGTCACCGTTGTAAGGTGGAGTTTATGAAAAAATCTTAACAAGTGTTTTCGTTGTTAAGTCACCGTTATAAGGTGGAGTTTACGAAAAATCTTAACAAGCGCTTTCGTTGTTAAGTCACCGTTATAAGGTGGAGTTTGTGAAAAAAAACTTAACAAGTGTTTTCGTTGTTAAGTCACCGTTATAAAGTGGAGTTTACGAAAAATCTTAACAAGCGCTTTCGTTGTTAAGTCACCGTTATAAGGTGGAGTTTGTGAAAAAAAACTTAACAAGTGTTTTCGTTGTTAAGTCACCGTTATAAGGTGGGGTTTATGAAAAAACTTAACAAGTGTTTTCATTGTTAAGTCACCGTTATAAGGGGGAGTTTAAGAACAATCTTATGAAAAATCATAAGATGGAGATTATGGAAAATCTTAACAAAAGATAGAAAGCAAAATATACCTCAGTCACAACGGGAGCATTTGAGGCAGCCACAGGGACAGGAACCGGTGGGGGAGCGATTATTACCCCAGATGCCATAACGAGGTCCCTGGACGCAGAAGCCTCCATGCTTGTCCAAAC
This sequence comes from Sambucus nigra, assembly GCA_949130495.1. Lineage (NCBI taxonomy): Eukaryota > Viridiplantae > Streptophyta > Magnoliopsida > Dipsacales > Adoxaceae > Sambucus > Sambucus nigra. The sequence continues at coordinate 250,815,287 of OX422208.1, forward strand.
CTGATCACCCGTATAGGGCACAAGGGCCAGCATATTGGGTTCATCGTGAGAAGAGACTGAGCCCTCAAACAAAGCCACATCAGGAGGAGGTGTAAACACACCAACCTGGGCCCTCACTACAGGAGTTGGTGCAAGATCAGGAGAAAACTGTGCACAAAGCCAAGTGTTAGAAAAGAAGAATGGGCACATAAAATATGAAGGAATAGCTCGACGTGTTACTTACCTCAGTTATGGTGCTAAACAAAGGAATGACAGTAGGGGATTTTATCAGCATCGTTGGAAGAAGAATGCTAGCCAACAACGAGGGCATTTCAACCTGGGGAACCCAAAACATATCACAATTCAGTAAGTCAAATAAGAAAAGAGTATGACCGAAAGGACTACAACAAATAAATTATAGAGCACATCATAACTCGGGCTCACTCTCCTCAATAAGTACAATGGGCAGAGGAACCTCAGGTGAGGCCTGTGAATCAGAAGGGACCACGGATGTTATCTCGGGATGTGCCACTTCGGGCAGGGTCACCACTTCAGGCAAGGAATCACTCGCATGATCAACGGCATCACCTCCCACAATGACTTCCCTCGCACGTTGGCTAACTCCACGGCGAGAATACGTAAGACCCGTCATGGGGGAACGGGGAGGAGTCACATCGGTATGAGATACACTGAAGTGCCCCCCCACAAAAGGGCTCACGGGAGGACTGGAAGGGTCTGGTCTTTCTATTTCAGCTCCCTGCAAAACAATTGTCAAAAAAAAGGGGGAGGGATAAATATACACACAAGTAAAGACAGCCGTCCTTAAGCAAAAAGGAGATAATAATTAAGTCAGCCATACATACCTCCGATTCAGAAGGAGAACGAGAAGACACGACCACGGGCGAAGAGGGAGGAATAGCAGCAACTGATGGGACAGAGGTGGATTGCACCTCAGGGGTCGAGTGTACTTCAGTAATCCGTTTCTTCTGGGACTTGGTGCCCAGAGTCTTCTTCCTCGAGCTAGCTGCACTAATGCTGACCCCTTGAGGAACCCTGGAACTCTTCCTCTTTTTAGTCGTTGGCTCTGAAGGATCCACCACCACCATGGGGAAAGCAACGGAGGTAGGGACAACGACTGCATGCCGTTGACACTCAGCATTTATTCGTTCCAGTTCTTCCTGGGCCTCCCTCCTCACACGCTCAGCCATCTCAGCAGGCATGGGAGGAGGAACGGAGGCTATGGGAAGAGCTGCCACGGGAGTTTGGGGCTTCTGGGACTTCGATTTTGATTTCAAGGTCCCACTCTTGGCCGTTCTTGCCTTCTTGGCAGGTGGATGAGAAGCCCCCTCGTCGGTAGTAATTGCAGTAGAGGGGGCAGCCTTCTTCGCAGCAGTAGTTTTGGACTTTGGCGTGGTAACTGGGACCATGGCACAAAGTGGGGGAATCTCGTTGGGAGGTGCTTTGTGGGTTGAACTTAGAGGGAATTCTATCCCAAGTACAGAGTTGCCTTTTAGCCCCAACTCCAGGGCAGAAAATGAAGAAACGAGAGGATACACAGGCTCTCCCTCAACAAACTCAGCAATTTCAGCTAGTTGCTTCGGCCAATACTTGGTGGCACACAGAGGGGTCACATCCCCATGCCTAGTAATACTGGGAATGGTGACACGCCCAGCCATTGTTGAAGATATTCCCCACGCAGCAGTCGAAGAAAATAAGGAGCATGCCTCGCCAAAGGAGACTTTGGGGTTTGATGATTGGAAAACTGGACGTGGCACCCCCTGGTCAAACCCAAACTGACGGCTGCATCGGTTGGGGTTATAATGCTCGCTCGAGTATCCCCACTCGGTGTAGGAGGGCAGATAGCCAGGAGAAAGCAGAAGAACCACAGCAAGCGAGGGATCCTCAATGTCAGGAGAAGGGTCCTGTATCAATCCGGCATCATGATGAAAAAATTTACAAGTATGGAAAAAGGCCTCTTCTTGATAGGGCCTCATAACGAAGCTCTCAAAACGATCAATCACGGAAATCAACTCCTTTCGGCTTTGTCTCTTATGGTAAATGAAAGACCGTGGAGGCAAAATTGTTTCAGCCGAAGGAGGACTGTTGGGCTTGGCCGCTACGGCGGGAAAGCGGAAGTAGAGAAAGCTAGTCAGAAGCACACTGTTGACAAAATTGGCCAAGTTGTAACGGCCAATGGAGCGTTCCATGTCAAATAAAGTCCTGTCCAACTAGGTGTACAGGGATCCCAAGGCAATTGCAGCCAGGGGAAGCTTTATGCCTCGAGCTAAGCGAAGGGACAGGTTGATGAGGTCTCTTCGGGGCTGATAGTTGGGCTTGCTTGTCAAAAGGAAACGGGACAAAATCACAAGAATGTAAGCAGGAAGCTCCAACGGCGTACCTTGACCAGGGGCAGTTGATGAAGAACTGCCTTCACTAGAACTCTGGAAGAAATAATTGATCAAGGGAGAAAAAGTAGCTTTGTTGGAAGAACCGATGTAGCTTCGGCATATGCGATCTAACTCCAAACGATCCGCAGTCTCTTGAGAATCAAGAGCTTCATCGGTGTAAGGCTCATGGCCTGTTGCATCAAGACCCAGGAGCTCACACACATCCTCCAGAGTTATGGTAAACTCACCCCAGGCAGCAATGAACGTATGAGTATCCACGTTCCAACGAGAGACCAGTATAGGCAAGGCAGCGTTGTTCTTTGATAGAGTAAACTCACCAAACCACCTTGCCCATTGCAGCCCAATCTTAGTAAGGACATCAGTATAGGAACTCTGCATGTGAGAGTTCCAGGCAGCAAAGTGCGCGGGGGATCCCCCGGGTGCTTCAAAATCAATATGGGACCATGGGAAGTCCCCTCGCTCTAAGCGAAATCTGAGAGTTCCTTCTGGGGGCAGAAATACCCACTTAGACACCTCTTCGTCCTCATCACCCAGCAAGAGGGCGTCAAACTTGGAGGAAAAGCAGACAGCCTTACAGGCAACAGCAAAGCCATCACCCTCCCCAAAAATGGGAGAGCGACGGTAAAATCTCAGCTGTTCTTGGAGAGCAGCACCCAGGGCGGAGGCAGCAGTGGTGGCGGCAGATGGAACACTAGTGGCGAAAATGGTGGGGTTGCTTGAAGACGCCATGACGAACAGTGAAGCTGTAACAAAGAAAGCTTCGAGAGAAAAGGGATTGAGAGCAACAATAGAGACGGACGATCACAAATGGTGGTATAGCTCTTGCAACAATGGAGTCTCTCTCTCTCTCTCTCTTTCTAAAAAAGAAGCGACAGTCTAATGAAGAAGATAATAACGAAGTAAGGAAATAAGCAAAGAAGAAGGAAGAAGTGGAAAGAGACCCTTGAGGCCCACGTGTTTAAGGTTCAAAGTATTTTGAATATGGCTGTTGAGACTTTCGAGTTTGGCGTTTAGATTTCCCCATCCTCGCACGTGCACGGCCGACTGTAATCATTTCACATGAATACGTGGCACTTCGGGAAGTGCTGTGACAGTTGAAAAGACAGCGCACGTCATTAATGAAATGACGCATAAAGGACAGGAAGCGTTGCCTTCTTCAGCAAGCTTGAGTTTTTGGCGCCAATCTTTTTGTCAGACTTATCTAACAAGGCCCCAACGAAGAAGATGTTCCAACGGTTACACAAAGAAAAATACATCAAGTTGATTCATTTCGTGCAGACATTTCTTGTCCCAACAAATCTCTCCACGAGGGGGCAAATGTAGAGGGGGCTTGAAGCTCAGCGTGGCAACTCAAGCGTGGCATCTTGGTGAGGCATCTCAGCGTGGCAGCTTGGGGAGGCAGCTCAACGTGGCAACTCAAGCGTGGCATCTTGGTGAGGCAGCCCAGCATGGCAGCTTGGGGAAGCAGCTCAGCGTAGCAACTCAAGCGTGGCATCTTGGTGAGGCAGCTCAGCGTGGCAGCTTGGGGAGGCAGCTCAGCGTGGCAACTCATACTTCAACTTGTTGTGTTAATCATATTGTACCTTTGATTACATTCACTGTAAAGCTATAACGGTTGTAATGACATAACGATAATAATAATACAGTTTGGGTGAGGTCAAACGGTACTCACGAGAGACCAGGCATGGCAGGACCTGGGAGGGCTTTCATGCCCTATCGAATGACCTCACCATGGGAACTTTAGAGGGACTTAGTTTGGAGGATTGAGAAGTAAGGCACCGTTGGGGCTTGTCCTGACCATCTTAGATACACCTGGTAAAACACCGAAGGACCCTGACCATGGAACCTCAAGTGGAGCAACTTGGAGTTCCATCGGGCATTGAGTTATGGACCAAACGACCCTCTACTTAATGTCACATCTACTGTGGGTGATGTCACTAGCCATCTAAACAATGTCAGACATGCACTTGAGTAAACCACTGTGGTATTCGGGGCTGTCAGGCAGTTGGTGAGCCACCTCTGCGACAACAACCCCCTGACACACAGTGGTTAGGCAAAAGGCATGTCTTGGCATTTAATGTTTATGACGTGGAGACAACTAGTGCATCAGGCATTTAATGTTGTGACATAAAGTTTGAGGAATGTCTTTCATAGTCTTTAATGACTGAGTTGCCTCAGGGGTGGTGTGGGGGGCTATTTAAGGACCCCAACCACCTTTGAGGAGAGGATCCCCTCTTTGAGAATTGAAAAGAGTTATTGCAAACTAGAGAGTTCACTGACTCACCATTGTTATTTATTACGAAGCTTTTAATACTTGAAAGAGATTCTTGAGGGTGTTTTGTGTGTTTTTACTTGCCCACCAGGGTGTATCTAGGGTTCTTACTTCCCTCTCCCTCTGGCTAAGCCACTTCTAAAGTCCATTATTATGACCTGAGTTATACACGAGAGTTTTGTGAGTTTAAGTTGAGTCTATCCTCATTGGGTTCATGTTTTATGTGTTCTATCATTAACCCTAAGCTTTAATCAACTAAATTATTGTTACCATACTCAATAGGGGGTCAAGCCTCCATTTATAATCTAAAGTACCCTCTTATAGGTGTCGTGCGCATACCTTGGTTATCGGTGTGTTTTTACCTTGACCTCCTCCTATTGTGAGTGGGAATCGAACTTTTATGAGTCTATTGATAGTGTTGGTGTCACCACTAGTTGTGGGCTTTTGGTTGTTAGATTTAATACTACTTGCTAATTGTTGTATCTGATCAGTATAGTGTGTATATGCATTACTGGCATCGGTGTTGAGTATCGATTGTTGGGGTGCTTTAAAATTATTGAATAATTTATATTGTTAGAGTTGGTGATTATTGAATGATGAAATAATATGCACCGGTGCATATTATATTGCCTCTACTCTTCTCTGACTCCATTTCTCTCTTTTGGCTTCCCTGAGGTAATTCCCTTTGTTTTGACACTAGGGTTATAGAATCAAAATTTAATTATTATTTGGAAACTAAGCTTTTGTATAGATCTTGACAAAAATTTTCATTTCATTTTTTGAATTTCGATATTAGTCTATTGTTTGTGATTTTTGTATTTAAATTTGATTGTTTTTCAGATTAACAAAGTTTGGAGTCAGATCTTGGAGGCGACCCATATACCTTTTGTTTGATCACATCAGATTAGGTATACTCTTTCATTTAACAGAAAAATAGAGCTCTACCCATTTGTTTCTCACTTTGAATTTAGGATATGTGGCCCTCCTTACGTCATCTGATTTGGTTTCAAACTCTGTTTACGTATATAGCTAGCAGTACATATTGTTCATATAGTTTTCGATTGGTAACCTACTGATTCATTATTGTGTTCATTGTGTTGTGAGTTGTGTGACCAAATATATATATTTTCAAGTGTGTTCTTTTTCATATTGTAATAAACGTGTATGCGGGTGTTGGTTTTAAGTCATGCGCTATCTTTGGTTCTTCTTCTACTTATAATTTCTTAATACTAACAAAGTTGAATATTGCCCAATAACAGAGGATAATATGGGATGTGATGCATTCGATAAAGATATCTGACAAATGGATTATGAGTTGTGGTTCCTTTGATTAATTTTTCCATCCAGTACTTCTTTGATTAATTTTTCAACCATGTTATGCCTAGTACCCTACCTCCGTATGCTTTTTATTTCCTCTCTCAGTCCTGGTCCTGCTAGAATACTACTACCATCAGATATCAGTGCTATTTGTCTCTCTTTAAAAAAAGTTTAAATAGTAATCCTAATGTGAGATGCTGGTGTTGCAATCTCTATACATGTATGATTGTTTTCTTTCATTGTAGGAAGTAAGTACCGATATCGTAAAATTTATGTTTACATTGGTTCAATTAGATGAAATCTAGTGGTTTATGGATCACATCTACTGGATCATATTAATTATGTGGATCTGATGACTCGGTTAATTTTGTATCGCATGTGACTTAAATGTGCATGAAGGTTTTTATAAGGGATTCATTGATTTTTGATGATTTTAGCTGAGTATAATTAGTTTTGTTGGGTCCAAGAGAGTATCCATGGTTTTATATCATTGTTTAATAATTGTGATGTTATTATTACAGTTATCGGACTTCATTTGAATGTTTGTGCTTTATGTTTTCAGGATACTGTGTTGTTTGGGGAGTCTAGGCTCTCAAATATGGTAACCTACATGTTCATATGGTCCTGATCAGATTTGGAATTGTTGCTTCTGTGCTAATGCATCCATTTTAGGATATTGAATTCATTTCTATAAGTGGTTTGATCTAATTCGTTTAGATCCAATGAATCTAATTCGCTTCAACTGGCTCCAAGAGGTAAAGATTTTACTTTTGAAATTATTGTCTCCAAGACGTAACGTTATACACGATTCAATACTAACGTTGTTCGATGGGTTTTATTATGACAGAAGTAAAGTCTTATATTATCATGGCAACAACGGAATATGGTATTCTTATTTTCCCCAAGTCATCTGAAGGTTCCAATAATAAAAAAAGTAGTCATCTCTGTACGAGGTGCTTAAATAACATTTAACGAGAAGGCGGCTCCATTACCAGATGTTGTCCAGGTTATTGCAACATTTGTCTAGGCTCTTCCAACATCTATCTAGAAGTTTTCTAGGCTGCTACAAAATATGTTAAAGAACATATCGTTCATTTGTCGAAATAGGTACAATTTTTTTTAAACTTTGATCATTTGTCGAAACAAGTCTCATAATCTCCAACACACACATGAACCTATTTCCATTTACTTTTCATAAAGAGATAAATAGTGTTTTGTTTATTTCATCTTAGACATGAACTTGATTATAATGTTCGAACTTGATTGTGGGTTATGATTTAGTGATTGTGGATTGTAAAAAGTTTTTTGTTTATTTCATCTCATCGAGCTGGTTAACATACACTGTCCAAATCTACAAAAAAAATTTGCATTGGGCTAGTGGCTAACACTTGATTGACTGATTGTTGAACAACGATTAATCTTCTAGTGCATCTATTCTAGCTTCATAAAAGGGATGTTAGGAAATTCCTTTATAATTTGTTCTTTTTTTTTGTTTATAATTATTCTTTTATATTCTGAGAGCAGAATAACTCTGTTTTGCTTCACATCTCAAACTACTGCTATGACTACTGGACGAATTCTGGAGCGACTTGCTGCCCATTATGTATAACAGTGAATGGCATGGAAACTTCTTAAAGGTACTCTCTCTCTCTCTCTCTCTCTCTCTCTCTCTCTCTCTCTCTCTCTCGCCATGCTCATTGCGTTAATATTATTCAACGAACAGATAATTTGACCAATTCATGCAGAAGTTCCCAAATCTGACATACACAAGGCTGAAAGGGGCATGCCAACTTTAGCTTACTTCTTTAGTGTTAGTAGGATAAGTTCCAGAGGTCAATTCATCTAAATCCACTTCACTTTTCTGATGTGGTCGATTACTTGAACGTTACTCACTGTTTGGTTTACTAACTTGTGATGTCTAAGCAGGGCATTTTCTAGGAGTAACAACATCATGGCTTGTCCAAATTGGCATTTATATTTATGGGTTCCTTTCATGTATTTTAAATTCTAAAGAAGAGAATGATGATATTAATAAAGAAGAACACGTTCAGCTCCTTAGGAAGAAGGTTTACGGGACCACGCTCAGATGTGGTGCATCACTGATTTTTTCTTCTATAGGAGCAGGGTTAAGTGCATCACTTGTTCGCCTCCCAGCTAGTCAGTGGATTGGTATACGATAAGGGTGTGAGTCGAAGAGTTTTAACAAAAAAGACATTCACTATAGTTCGAGGATGGTACAATTGGGTGATTTGCCTATGGAAAGAGAACCCCCAATTGGGATCATATATGGGGGAGTGTAGTGACACTTAGGTCTAAATTTTGGACAAAATTTTAAGCTCATAGGAGCAGCACTGAGTGATGGGAGACAGTCATCACATTCATGGGGAGATACCATAATTAGCGAGGAATTTGGGGTACGGTTCAACTGTAAATCCTCTCATCAGTTGCCTAGACAAAGAGGCATAAGAGATTTCAGTATTTACTTTAGGAAGGATAGACCATGAGCGGACATGAAGGAAACGTTGATTGGTTTAGCAAACGTTATACCCGACTAGGGGGATACGAAAGTTAATAATGAGGTCCGTAAGTGGATAATGGACTCATGGGTAGGATACACAATCATGGATAGAAAATTATGATTGTGGTGCCTAGTGTCGATGTCATCAAAATTCACACGTTTATGATTTTACATCAACGCCTCCATGAAGGGGGAGCCGAGAGTGTTGAAGAATCTATCCAAAAGGAATAACTTAATTTAATGGTGCAAGTGAGATACCACTGGGGGGGGGGGGGGGGGACCCCTAGTAAAGGATCCATATTAATGATTAAGGTCAATAGAATTTCTACCAAGTGATGGTGGATTCAGCCAATGCCGTCAAGGCCGACAACGAGTCTCATAAGGGCCAGTGAAGCCAAAGGGACAAAAAAAGGGGTAGCAAATAGGGTTAAGACTACCAGATCCGTGGGAAGGACAATTTTGACATGGCCAGTGGGGCCAGAAGAAGGGTAATGACACAGAGAAGGAATGACACCCCACCTAGTTAATTACTGGGTGATCAGTCCTTAATTAATTAATTTCAGAATATGAAGTTGGTTCAGATAATGCATCACTGTCGAAAAACTCAAATTTTAATTTAATAAAACTAACCACCTAGTATTTAAAAAGGTTGGTGTCAAAATTTTATCTTATTATTAACCATCAACATCAAAGTGAATATATAAAGCCGTCATCATACATCACAATAGCATAAAGAAAACTAACTGAATATAAATAAGGAACTGGAGTAACACATCCAGTCAAATCCCATACAATAATCCAATGACATTAAATTAAAGTCCAATGATGAAATAAAACAACTCTAAATCTCTTAATGTAAGTAGGAGGGACGACATGTCCAACTGAAATAGAAGACTGATAGATAAGGAGCAATAGACTTACAAACGTCTACTAGCAATATCCTGTAGCTTCCACAGTAGCTACAGCTCGACAAATGAATGGAAACTTCTAAGTCTGGTGTCCTTGTGGCTGAGCACCTAAAATAATAGAGCAAGAGAAGATATTTGCAGAAAAACGGGTCAGAGACCGAGTAGAAAACAGTTTAAATATAGCAAGTGCTTAAATTGATTTAATTAGCACATATATTATCCATGTTAACTTAGCGTACTCACTTGAGATGCTCACCTTTCATATAATGTGCACACCTAACGAGTCTAACTACCCATACTAGACTCGTCATTCTACCTAACTTTATGTAGGATAATCGCTATGCCTGATACAATAGCTAATAACCCGCAACGAATATATTATTATTATTTAGGAATAGGTTTAAGGATGTTATAACTCATTCTTATAGCTTTATATTCTCAACTGGTGACCCAATAAATATATACTTTAATAAAGTATCCAACAAGAAACAAAGAATGGAACTTAGTATACATATATAAAATCTCACTATGTATACCTACGAACATATCTATACAGCACCCACGGTTAAGAAACCCCTGGTGCTAGGCATACTCAGCTATCTAGTCCCATTGCAATGCTCACGCATAAAGGACAACAGGTCCGATCTTTCAAGAACCAATGAAACATATACACATATTGGAGGCGAACATAGTCCCAAGTCGATGGGATAAGCACATACCCATTCACCCATACGACCGTCATCACTATCATTCTCACAGATAGCCCGTACCTAGGTTCCATGCTCTAGTGGTACGATTCAAAATCCCTCGAAGGCACACAAGATATGATAGTCCATAACGCGTTAACCCCCGTTCGATAGCCAGTAGCTAGGTATGTCATATACATGATATTCCAAGTAATAAGCATGCACACAACTTATATACATTAATAGGTAATCACATAACCCAAATACTATAATCCGTAAGTACTATTAACGCCATCACTCTCCTTGATACCCGTATATATAAAACCTCTCTAGGACTAACATCCCTTCCTAGGTTTTCAAAAAAATTCAATACCCCAAGTACCATTACCCTTTAATTCCTTAACACTTTGGAAATTTAAGCCACCCATTACTCACGAAGGTTAATACACTTATATAGATAACCCTAGGAAGATTTCCAACCCAAACAAACCCTAAAAACCCATTCTGGAATTTCGTTAGAAGTTCCAGGATTCTCGTTCGGATGAGGTCGAACGAAGTTCCCACCTCGAATGAACTCAACAACTCGTTAAAAAGGTCATGGGAAATATCGTTAGAAGTCTCGTTCGAACGACCTGGGCAGGTCATCTAATGAAAATTCCGAACAGACCCAGTTCTTCCCCAACTTTGATTTTTCTCAACTTTTAATCCTCAAAAACATATGAATACTCATCCCAATCCAAATCAAATGTTCCTACACTAATCCCGATCACCTTAAGACACTTTTTAACACGAATTAAAGGTCAAATCCTTATAAAATCAATCGGAATTAAACAATCTCTTAAACTTCCAATAATTCTCTTAAATATGAACCCAGAATTTTAATTGCCCAAAACTCTTATTATAATTCATAAATAAGACATAAAATTTCCAGATTTTATTAGTCTAACCAAGGGCAAGACCTCTCATGCATACCCATCTCCAATTCATAAGTTTTCTTCATCATTTAGTCTAATTAAACCTAAGTTTTCATTGTTTCAAATTTATATCATCAAACCTAAATTAACAAGAACAATATATGCTAAAAAGAAGAGAAAGATAAACACTTGCCTCGAAATAAACTTTTGATTCTCGGACTAAAATTGTTATGGGGATGATCCTCTTGACTCGATCTACGTGTCGGTGTAAAATTGGTATGGGGATGAACCTCTTGACCCTATCAGGCTGTAAGTCTATCTCCTCCAATGCAATGTGTGTGTGGGACAAATCATCTCAAAGAAATCTCCTCAGTGAAAAGATATGGAACACGTCATGGACTCTATGCAAGTGCTCCGGTAATCCAAGTCTATAAGCAACTGACCCAATCCTCTCGATAATGGGGAATGGCCCTACATACCTAGGCGCCAACTTTCCCTTCTTCCTAAAACGCATAAATCCCTTTATAGGAGACACCCTAAGTAACACCTGATCTCCAATGTTGAACTCTCAAAAATACCGTTTGGCGTCAGCGTAGCTCTTCTGTTGATCCTAAGCAACCCGAATACGGCTCCGTATCAACTCTATCCTCACCGAAGTGTCCTGAATCACCTTTGGACCAAGTAACTTGTTGTCCCCCACCTCTAGCCAACACACTGGGGAACGATAATGTATGCCGTATAGTGCCTCAATGGGAGACATACTGATAGTAAACTGGTAGGAGTTATTATTGGCAAACTCCACCAGTGGAAGGTACTGCTCCCAGGCTCCGCCAAAATCAATGATGCACATTGATAACTCTTATTTTGTGTTCCTTCGGTTATGGATTGGAATTGGAATGTCGTTGCGGTCAAACTTCGAGTATAAAAAATTCTTGGAATTACCTACAAAACTTGTTAAAAATTCAGTATCGTGGCAAATTCGGGTATCAATCCAATTTCTAGCGTTGAAACGGTAATCGTGAAAACTTGCAATTCTAATTTTTTTATTAAAAATCTTTTTGTGTTTTTAAAATTTTTCTTAAACGTTTTATTTTATTTTTTATTTTTTATATTTTAAAAACAACTTTTAAGGGAGGAAATGGTAATTTATGCAATTAAAATGACTAAGAAAAATCAGAAAGTAATCTAGTTGAGAATTTATGAGAAGAAACAAGAGGTGGGATTATACCGCGCAGTCAAATTAATTTAAAATCCTAATCATTCAATTGAATAGTTCGAAATAATATTGAATTTAAAATTTAACTCTCATTACAATCCTAAATTCAATTTTATTTTTTTCAGCAATTAAATCGGGAATAGTCACAACATAAAAAAAAATTAAGATTCACACTCGTCTCAATAAAATATCCGCTAAGATCAATTTATTAAAATTTGTACGAATCTTTGAATTGTACACACCGAATTAATATTTTAAATTAAGAATAATACTTATCTCTAAGTGAAATCCAAAAATCAAATATTAATTTGCACCATTAATTTATTAACTCTGGTTACATAAATTAATGTGTAATTTTTCTCAATTTAATTAGCCTAGAACACATTAATGAATCATTATTCAAATAAAACAACTCAACATACGCGTTTCATCCCACCCCTTGAATGGGGTGTTTAGCCGCACATGATTAGAATTTCAGCACAAGCACAATTAACAAACAAGAATTAAAGAGAAAGAGTAAGAAATACGATACGCAATATTTTCTTGAGTCAATTGTGTGCATAAACGTGCGTCCCAAACTCGTCACAAAATCTGACTGGATTACAAAACTGAAAGTAAAAAATGTACCTATAAATTTTTCTAGACCTAAGACTATATTTTTTTGTATTTTTCTGACTATTTTTTTCTACCCTCTTTTTTTTCTTTTTCTGTCTCTCCGTTGCTCTCTGTATCTGGGTATATTCTCTTTTGTTGTGCTGAGAGTCGTCTTATAAGTTTCCCTTCTTCTTTTTTTATAAGCCACGAAGCTTTTTTTGGGTGTATGAGATTTTTTTGGGATTTGAATTGGATAAGCCTAAATTTGTTGGGTTTCTGTTTTGTGAATAACAGGTTCGATTTTTTTGGGTTGGTATAGGTTTCGGCAGTGGTGGGATGCCACCCGGAGTGGTAGGGGTTTCGGGTTTCCGGGTCGGAGCTGGGGTGAGGCGCTGGGTTAGATCGAGAGGTCTCGGGTTGCTCCGGCCGTGGTTTGGATCGTGCGTCGGTCGGATTTGATGTCGCCGGCGAGTTTCCTTTTGGCTCGGGCAGGCTCGAGTTGGGTCAATGATGGTGTTGGTTTCAAGCGAGGCAGGTCGGTGGCTTGATTCGAACCTCCACCAGCGATGGCCGGCGGCAGGGGGGTGGAGGGTCGGTGCCGATCGCGGGTTCCGGGTTGGGTTTAGGATCGGGGTAGATGGGTTTAGTAGATGGGGGTTGAAGGGTTTGAGGTCATAAATGGGAATCGGGTATGATGAGAGAGAGAGAATTGTTGAAGATGATGAATAGTGTAGGGGTGTGTTTGGGTGTAGGATGTTTGTGTGTGTGTGTGTTAGTTTGAACCTTAAAAATAAAATTAAAACTAACTAAAAAAAACTATAAAAACTAAAAATCTAAAAATTAAATTTCTATTCTAAAATAAAATAAAGATTCAATAAAAAAATAAAATTAAAAGAAAATGAAAAGAAAAAATAAAAAAAAGTAAATCTATTAAACTTAAAAACTAAAGTCCTAAAAAAAGGTATAATCTAATAAAACTAAATTCCTAAAAATTAATCCTATAAATTCCAATCCTAATAAAAATAAGATAAAATAAAATAAAAATTAAAACTAAAAATTTAGTAAAATCAAAATAAAATTATATTAATAATAAATAAAATAAAAAAATAGAAAATAGAATCTAAAAATTCTAAAATAATCCTAAAATTAAAATGACTCAAATTAAAAATCTAAAAAAATAATAAAAGTACAAACTTAACACACACGGGGCTCGAGAAATGGTCTGGGCTCAATATAGGATTAGGTTAGGATTTCGGGACACGATTCGAGACATAGGAACACATCGGGAAGCTCAAATAGGGACTCAAGACTTCGCGATCTCCTTGATTTCTTCGTTGCAAGCTTTTGACCGCTATTGAGTTGCAATTGTACTGATTTAACATTATTTGTACCGCAACTGCGTATTGACCTAAAAAATAATAAAATTCGAACATAAGGCCAATTTTAATTATAACGAGCGACTAAAATGCATCTATTCAGGGTATAAAATATACACTTTTGGGTGCTTATCACACCACCCCCAAACAGAACATTGCTAGTCCTCGAGCAAAAATTAGAGAGAAAACAGAGATAAGTAACCAAAAGTGTGCCACTTTCGCAGGCACTGGCGATTGCACTTAGCATGTGCAACAACCCATTAAACATGTAGGTTGCCCTACAGGACGAGTGGTGTCTCGTGAGGGTTTGCAGTGAATATACCCACAAAATTCGAAAAATTATTTAAATACAGTATTTCAATAAATGATGAAACGCTATACAACCAAACTTAAAAGGACGTCAAGGACACCGTATTCAACTATCAAAATGAGATATAAAATTACTTAATACCAAAAGCGTAATCATTCCTAAAACTCAGCGTGTGTAGTGTGAAACAATCTTAAGTATCATTAGAGTAATTCCAAGATCGCCTTTTAAGAATCGACGCTTTGACTTCAATTCTCACTGGATATATCTCTCTGAATCGAACACTCTGAGAATTGGGTAAGTGTATCTCTCTAGTGTGTGAGGATGTGAGTAAATGTAAACAAGTTCAAACTTCTCACACACTATAGAAAAGGACGAATACATGAAAAAAATTTGATCTCATGAACGAATGCTAATCACTATGTCCAGAATGTCGAGTTATTCACCATATAAACTTCTCGTTTGCCGGAACACTTTACCAAGGATAAAAATGGGATTTATGAATGGTATGAGGGGATAATGAAATGAAGAAGATGAATGATAGGGTTTTTTGAGAAGAGTGTGACACACTTTGATTGACTATTGTCTTCATCTCTTGAATTTATGATCGCATCTTTACTTTTCTTCTTTTTTTACTTTTTTTTACGATGCATTTTTTTCTTTTCATAACGAAAATGAAGACAATTTACATTGATAATTTCAAGCACTTTTTTTCTCAAAAATCACTACACCAAATCTGCCCATTTGTCAAGGTCATTGACCTTGACAAATCCACCTTGTCAAGGTCAATGACCGTGACATTTCGAGGCGAGACAACTTTTTTTGTCACGGTCGTGTCACGGTCATTGACCTTGACACAAAACTCGCGTTTTGTGTCACGGTCGTGTCACGGTCATTGACCTTGACACGTTTGTCACGGTTATAAACCGTGACAAAGCCGTGACCCTTAGTAAAAAAAATTTCACGGTCAATGACCGTGACAATTCTGGGCAGAATTAAAAAAAAACTGCTGGGCAGTATGGCCACTGCCACTGCCCAGCAGTATATTTGTACCTGTTATAGCAACGTTGTACCTGTTCCAAACATCATATATCCGAACAAACTAAAGATAATGCAAATTGTTTTGTGAAGAATCCTAATACTAACCAGAATTGGTTGAAAACTCGAAACAGCTTATGATAACTATACACTAAGAAGACGTTTAAATGAAAAGTATGTTATCCATGTGGGACACCCTTGTGTTCGTTATGGATGTCTTTTCATGGTACATTTGGTTTCTAGGAAATTGACTTTAGAATCTAAAGTTTAAAATTTAATAAACATGACTTCGGCCCCCATTTAGCTGTTCGTCTGTTAAGCAAAAAAGTTTGTCACTCCATACATACCCCCCATGAAAGACTTCCAAAATAAAAAATCAAAACAGAACCCGACCCAGAAATTGAGTTGCATATCTCCATCCGCAAATGAAACTAGCCACTGTCGGTGTTATTGAGCCACAACATCAACCCCAATGGTCGTTTCTGGCCAGGCTCAACATTTGGTTATGGATATATAGTGCACATCGGTAAAAGCTCAAATCAGGCGTCAAAGAAGAGGGTGAAGAATGATAGACCTGATTAGTGATTCCAGATGTAAATAAAGAATGTTCAGCGATGAAGACAAAGTAACGATATACTACAAGTTGAAAAAAAACACTTCGAGCATGCAAATATCACACGATATGTTCATACAAATTATATGCCTTCGAACGTAAAAGCACAGGACATGTTATACTACACGTTCAATGAAGAAACATTAAAAACACAGTTTATTGAATAGCATGAGTGAGAATATGTATGGTTGGGGATTGTGTGTGTGTGTTGTGGTGGTGGTGGGGGGGGGGGGGGGGGACCAAATTGGACACCTCGCAAGCATTTATCGTGATAATATCCATGAAAAAGCCCCTCCCGTTCAATGTGTCACTGCTGCAGGCAAATTACATAATAAAAAATTAATATAATAGATTTTTTACAAGCAAAACAATTATGGTGATTTGAGGTTTTACCGCAACTAATTCTTTGATGTTAAATTTAGCCTCTAACAATTTCATTTCTTGAGGTTCCCTCGAGATGACTTTCAGTGACACAAAAAGTGTTACAGGATATTTTTTGCATCACTAAAAGTCACTCTGGGGTTTAA
Organism: Sambucus nigra; assembly: GCA_949130495.1. NCBI lineage: Eukaryota > Viridiplantae > Streptophyta > Magnoliopsida > Dipsacales > Adoxaceae > Sambucus > Sambucus nigra. The sequence goes on from OX422208.1 coordinate 250,831,960, forward strand.
GCCTTAAGAAATGAAACTGTTGGGGGGGGGGGGGGGGGGGGGGGCAAATTCAATATCAAATAAATAATGAGCTCCAAAGCCCAAGTGACCCATAAAATTAATAATAGACAATTTAAAAAAAAAAACTAAACATGAGATAGAAAATGTCAATTTAGCAGTAGATATAAACACATTGAAAGTTTATCATAGGCGCGATTCGTGATTGTAAGTGTACCAATACAGGAGTCATCTGAGGATCTTTAGTTCTTTAACATAAGGAATTGATAAGGGGTAAAAGATGAAAAATATTCTCCCATCAACAATGACACTAACCTAGCCAATTTATTTCAATTTATGGAACCTAGCCTCACTAGAACAATTACTAAAAAAATATATTTAAATTATTGATCGGAAAGGACAATTTACCAATTGGAGCTGTGTTTGGAGCACTTGAGTTAGGACCATCTTCTCCATTACTCTTTTCTCAAAATAAGTCGTCATATTTTAAATTATTCAGAACATATGAAAATAATAAATTCAGAAATAACAAAAATTCCTAGTAAGAGGCATAACAAAAATCTATGGATACAAATGCAGATCCAATGGATAGGAAAGAGATATTACTTACCCTGGACTGGGGCCGTTTCTTGAGCAGTCGTGTTAAGACCATCTACTCCATGACTGGGTTCTGAAAGAAATAATAATATTTTAAACGATTCAAAACATATAAAAATAACAAATTCAAAAATAATAAAAGTTTATCTAGGAATAAATAATCAGAGCCAATGAATCAGAAAGAAAGATTATTTACTGCTGATTGGAGCCGTTTCTTGAGCATTCAAATTAGGACCATCTGCCCCATGACTGGTTTCTAAAATAAGTAATGATATTTTAAATTATTCAAAACACATAAAGATAACAAATTCAGAAATAATGAAGATTCCTACTAGGAGGCTTAACAAAATCCAGGGATATAATAACCGAGCTAATGGATCGGAAAGAGATATTACTTACTCTCGACTGGAGCCATTTCTTGAGCACTCGTATTCGTACCATCAGCTCCATGACTGATTTCTAAAAGAAAAAATCATATATACATGCAAAATGAGACAAAAAATACATCAATACAGTCTAGGTTTAATCATAAAAAATGCATAAAGATAGGAATGGTTGGCAGGGTTATAATAATAAATGCAAACTAGTTCTAAATCATCCTTTTATCTTTTATAATTGTGTTTTAAGGAGTGATAAACAATGTGGAAACACATGAAGGATGATGGGAATTAGAGTTTCTTATGTTATTGGTTCGCTAAACACAATCCTATAATTTTAGAATAAATTCCATGTGTGTATTATTTTTAGGGCTTTAATCAATGGATTCATTTAAGACATGATGTGGTAGATGTCTTGTAAAAATCTAGAGATAGGGAAAACGTTTTATATTGGTTCAATAATGTGAAGCACAAAATTTTCGAAATGGTCTACACACCTAAATTGAATCTCAATCCTCCACCCCACCCCCTCCCCCACCACACACCACCACACACACACACACACACACCCCACCCACCCCACCCAACCCCCTACCCCCCTCCCCCACCCCCTACCCTACCCCCTCCCCCACCCCACCCCCTGCCCCCTCCACCACCCCCTCCCCGACCACACACCACCACACACACACAAACACCCCACCCTACCCCACCCCCTGCCCCCCTCCACCACCCCCTCCCCCAAAACACACCACCACACACACACACACCGCACCCCACCCCACCCCACCCCCTGCCCCCTCCACCACCCCCTCCCCCACCCCCTCCCCCATCACACACCACCACACACACACCCCACCCTACCCCACCCCCTGCCCCCCTCCACCACCCCCTCCCCCAAAACACACCACCACACACACACACACCGCACCCCACCCCACCCCCTGCCCCCTCCACCACCCCCTCCCCCACCCCCTGCCCCCCTCCACCATGCCCTCCCCCACCCTGCCCCATCCCGCCCCACCCCCCACACACGCACACACATACACACATATATATATACACATACATAAATATACAGACAAATATATATATATATATATATATATATATATATATATATATATATATATATATATATATATATATATATATATATATATAAATGGAAGAGAGAGAGAGAGAGAGAGAGAGAGAGCAGCGTCGAGTCGAGAGAGAGAGAGAGAGAGGGAGGGAACGGTGGGAGGGAAAAAAGAAGGGGGAAAGTGTTTTTGCTGGAAAAGTTGTCACGGTCGTGTCAAGGTCATTGACCGTGACAAGGATTGTCACGGTCTTGTCAAGGTCAATGACCGTGACAAGACCGTGACAAATTTAATTGTCACGGTCAATGACCTTGACAAGTAGTTGTCACGGTCGTGTCAAGGTCAATGACCGTGACATAAAACGCGTGTTTTTTTGTCACGGTCAATGACCTTGACAAGGCTGGCCGGCTGAAAGGTGACAATTTGCCCATTTTGGTGTAGTGAATGATGGAAATGATTGATGGTATTTGGGACATATGGATAAGGGTAATATGGATAGAAAATGTAGAGTGAAGGGTAAAAATTGTAAGTGTATGGAAAAATCGGTTCAGTGCTCGGGACAAACTACAAGATACATGTTTCTTACAAATCGAAAATAATGTCATTCTCAGTGATTAAGCCAAATTTGAAAAAATGATGAGACCATGCAACGACTAAATGTAGTACCCAAAGAAAGTTGAGTCAACTTATGACTCGGAGATATGTAAAAACCCTCAAAAAGGTGAAAAGTTCAAATCTCACGAGTTTTAAGTCTCCACTAGTGATCTTTTAAGGCTCTCTTGAGAATATAGTTACTCTTCAACTGTTGATTGTAAACGTGATAGTGCAAATTTTCTGAGTTTAGGAATTCATAGTGCAAGTACGCTTAAATAGGGTATTAATTAATTTAAGGTTAAAAGCGTAATTTTTGGGCCAAACACAGATATTTCGAGATTTCTAAAAGAGGGATGATAGACAAATCATATCATAAAAATTTAAATTTAATTGTACAAAAAGTTTAAAAGCACTTGTTTCTGAAAATTTTCAAAAGCGGTACAATTTTGATAAATTTCCCACCCCCAAACAAAAGAGAACATTGTCCTCGATGTTTAAAACCATATATAAGAATAAAAATCACAAGGGAGGAAATATATTACCATAATGAACCGTTAGTGAAATGTATCGCACTCTAGAGCATAGATGAAACCTGAAGAACATATGTGATACAAAAATACGTACAAGTCTGTAAAGCATGTGAAAACCATTGGGTGGTGTGAAACACCACCCCCAAACAGGGTAAGACTCATACTCAGAAATAATGAACGACGGGCTGCCTCCCGGTAGCGCTGAGTTTAACGTCTTCAGCCAGAACGACCCAATCTCACTCGAAGGATAGGAACTATGAAAAGTACAGGGTGGCAGAAAAAAATGGGGTGATAAGTCACCCCCAAACAAGACTGAACAGTCAGTCTTCATAAATGGGATCAACAAGGTCAATTTCTTCAATGAGATAGGGGTCTAGCTCTAAGAAAGGCTTCAATCGTTGGTCGTTGACTTGAAATAGGCTACCATCCTAAGGATTTTGAACTTTGATGGCACCATAAGGAGTAACAGATTCAACAACAAAGGGCCTAGACCAACGGGTTTTTAACTTCCCGGGAAAGAGATGAAGACGGGAGTTATATAACAGCACTTTCTGACGAGGGTGTAATTCTTTGCGGAGGATTCTTTGGTCATGGATCCACTTTATTTTGTCTTTGTATTTCTTGGACAAATCATAGGCATCATTTCGGATCTCCTCTAATTTATTAAGTTGGAGCTTTCGATGATTGCCAGCCTCATCGATATCAAAATTAAGGGCTTTGACAGCCCAATAATCATGATGTTCAAGCTCGACAGGTAAGTGGCATGGTTTACCAAAGACCAAGCGATAAGAAGACTTGCCAATCGGAGTCTTAAAAGCAGTACGGTATGCCCACAAAGCATCATTCAAGCGTAAGGACCAGTCTTTCTTATTAGGATTAACTGTTTTTTCTAAGATTTGCTTGATTTCGCAGTTGGAAACCTCAACTTGACCACTAGTCTGAGGGTGGTAAGAGAGACCAACTTTGTGGGTAACGCCATACTTTTTGACGAGATGTTCAAAGACTCGATTACAGAAATATTTACCCCCATCACTAATGATAGCTTTGGGGGTTCCAAAACATGTGAAGACATACTCCTTAAGAAACTGAACTATAATGAGATGGTTATTGGTGCGGCAAGCGATGGCTTCAATACATTTGGAAACATAATCAACTGCAACTAGTATATATTGGAAACCATCACTACACCATAATGACAATTTAGCAACTAATTGATTATTTAATTTGTAAGTGTTTAAAACACTTACATAATTTACAACGGTTTTGAACACTTATAAACTTTGTAAGTGTTCAAAACCGTTGTAAAATTTGTGATAGTTACTTAATTTGTAGGTGGGCCCGTGGGATAACCTAAAAGGGTTGCATACTAAAAAAATATTACTTTTTAGTAGGAAACGAAATTTCTGCCTCAAATGAAATTTGTAGGTGGAACCGTGGAAACGAAATTTCTACCTCCAAAACTTCCCTCCTCCTTTTTAGTCCGACCTTCGTGCGATCTTCTCCAAACCAAACCTTCGTGCGATCTTCTCCAAACCAAACCTTCGAAGGTGCGATCTCTCCTTTCTTGATTTCTCCATTTTGGTAACGAAATTACTGATTGAAACTTTTTCATCAAAATTTTGGTAACGAAATTACTGATTGAAACTTTTTCATCAAAATTTTGGTAACGAAAATACATAACGAAATTTTGGTAACGAAAATACATAACGAAATTTTGGGAAAACTATCGTTATGTATTTTCATGATCAATATTGTTAAATATTGAATGTATTTTCATAAATACATTCAATATTTATTCTGTTAAATTCGAAGATAAAAAAATTTCATAAATACATAATGTATTTTTTCTGTTAAGTATTTCTAACGTTTTAACAAATCGACCGTTATAGCCTTCGCTTAGGGTTAAAGATGCAATCAATATTATTCTGTTAAATATTTTCATGCGATCATCTTTCAACGGGTTAAAGATACGATTAGGGGTTTTATTTTGTGCGTATTATTCTGTTAAAGATATGATTTTGGGTTTTATTTGGTGCGTATGTCTTATTCTGTTAAATATTTGGTGCGTATTATTCTATTAAAGATACGATTTAGGGTTTCATTTGGTGCATATGTCTTATACTGTTAAATATTTGGTGCGTATGTTTTATTTGGTGCGTATTATTCATACACGATTAAATATTTGGTGCATATTATTCTATTTGGTGCGTATGTCTAATTTGATAACTGTCTGTTAAATATTTGGTGCGTATTATTCATACACGATTAATGGTTTGGAATAATAGTGCGTATGTCTAATTTGTGATTTTCACCTCAAGTGGGGATTAGCAGTTAAATTAATGATTTGGGTCTCCCAAATTTGGGTTTTGAATAATTGTAAAGAGATTTGGGTCTGTCAACCACGTTTCAAAAAAATTATTAAAAAAACTTGGAGAGTCAGAGTCATTGACAAGGTAAACCTTCATTATGTACAGGGTGATACAAACTCCCTGTAAGTACTCCTCGAAACTAAAATTTGGTTTTCTTTTCTTTTTTCGAACCAAGAAGTAATGTTGAGTAGGGGTTTGACGTGTTTGGGTTTCAGGTTGGGTGTGTTTATATTATCTTTCGAATATAGAGAAGATTATTTCTGGTTTCAACCATAAAAATATTTAATTTATATTTCATTTGGTTATAAATTCAATTATATGAGATTTTAAGATCATGTTGCCTGACCCTTAGATATTAAATAGTATATATTAATTTTTTACTAACGTATCTCAACATACAGAATGTCATCGGACGTTAGTAAAGAGTGGATGAAGGAACGTGAAAGAGGAAGTGCAAAATACATTAATGGGGTTGCTACGCTCATTGATTTTGTGAAGAATAATTGTGGTGGCGAAACCTTATTTTCATGTCCATGCATAAAATGTGAAAATGGAAAGTTGTTGGAGCTTGAAGATGTCCATTTTCATTTGCTTTGTTATGGTATATCCAAGTCTTACACGTTTTGGCATTTTCATGGTGAAAAGGAAGTCGTTAAAAGAAAAGAAAAAGAACCCACTGAAAGTGTTGAATGTAATGACCCTGTCCTCGACAATCTAAGAATGGAAGAGCTTGTTTACGACGCATTCGAAATGTTTAATCGTGAAGTAGATCATTTATCAAGTGAGCATGTTAGAATGGGGGGAGGTGACAATCGTGACGAGACTAATGAGGAGTTAAAATACAAAAAGTTACGTGACAAGGCCAGTGAACCGTTGTACCCGTCAAGTCTTGAGAAACATACGACACTATATTTTCTTGTCAAATTGAATAATGTTAAGACAAGATATGGTTTGTCAGATAATAGTGTTACGGAAATTTTGGGGGTGTTTAAAGAGTTTTTGCCGAAAGGAAATACAGTACCATCCAAGTATCCAGCCATGAAGAAGATAATCAAAGAAGTTGGTCTGGATTATAATATAATTCATGCATGCAAAAATGATTGTATTTTATATAGAAAAGAACATTCAATGAAGGTAAAATGTCCAGTATGCGACCTACCCAGGTATAGGTTGGGAATAAATGGGGAGGGTAAAGTACCTCTGAAGACAGTTAGACATTTCCCCCTGATTCCAAGGTTGAAGAGATTATTCACCATACCATGGATTGCAAATGAGATGACTTGGCACGCTAGGGCGCAGTGTAGCACAAATATCATGCGTCATCCTGTTGATTCGTCTATATGGAAATCTGCTGATGTGATGTGGCCAGACTTTGCGGCTGAAAAACGTAATGTCCGTCTTAGTATAGCCACCGATGGTTTTAATCTATACGACAATCTCAGCTCTAGTTACAGTTGTTGGCCTATCATTGTTACTCCTCTTAATATGGGACCGTCTTTATGCATGAAAAGGGAATTTTCAATGATGTCAATTTTAATATCCGGCCCGAATGCTCCGAGCAAAGACATTGACATTTACCTGGCCCCCTTGCTAGATGAGTTAAAGGAATTATGGTTTCAAGGTGTAATGGCGTACGACTCATATACAAAAACTAATTTTTCTTTGAGAGCGATGTTGTTGTGGGCTGTCCATGATTTTCCTGCATATGGAACTTTATCGGGTTGCACGGTTCATGGTTATAAGGGGTGCCCAGTTTGTGCGGAAGAAGTTGAATCTGAACGACTTACGAGTAGTAGAAAAATTTATTATCGTGGTCATAGAAGATTCCTTCCTCGTGATCACAAGTTCAGGGAGGACAAACGTAATTTCAACAACAAGGTTGAACATCGTAAAGCTCCATGAAGGTTATCTGGTTCGGAGGTTGAGAAGAAGGTGAAATGAATCAAGATGAGAATTGGTAAACAGATTTCCGGAATAAAAAGAAAACGTAAAGGGGATAAGAATGTGGTTAGTGATGTTACCACTCTATGGTATCGAAGGTCTATTTTATTTGATTTGCCCTATTGGAAAGAGCATAGTGTTCGTCATAATCTAGATGTTATGCACATTGAGAAGAACGTCACCGATCATCTTTTGTCAACCATTCTAGACGTTAAAGACAAAACGAAAGATAGCGAAAATGCCCGTAAAGATATGAAGACCATGGGGATCAAGAAGAATATGTGGATGGAAACAGACGAAAGTTCAGGAAAAACTGTGAAACCAAAGGCTACATTCACTCTAAACAAAAAAGAAAAAGAATGGTTTTTTCGTACTTTAAAGGAGCTATAAGTTCCAAGAGGTTTTTCTTCTAACTTGAGTAATTGTGTGAGTTTACAACCACTTGGATTGAAGGGGCTCAAATCACATGAATATCATGTAATTATGCAATATTTGTTATCGTTGCTGCTTAAAAACGTTTATCCAAAACACAAGGACTTGCGAATAGCAATTCAACGGTTAAGCTTATTTTTCAATGTGTTATGTTCCAAAGTGATCAAGAGTGATGTTTTGGAGTCGGCAAGGAACGCATTATTTGATGCTATTTGTGTTTTGGAGAAATATTTTCCGCTTGGATTTTTTGTTATTACTGTCCACCTCGTTATACACTTAGCAGAGGAAGTGTTGATTTGTGGGCCGGTAAGATATAGGTGTATGTATCCTTATGAGAGGTAATTAAATAGTAAATGATTTTCTTAACCTTTTTATTTCGACAAACATTTTTTTTGTAATCAATATATTTTTATGCGCAGGTTGATGAAAGATTACAAGAAGTATGCTAATAATAAGAGGTATGTTGAAGGGAGCATTGCAGAGAAATATATCGTAGAAGAATCGACCTTATATTGCATGGAGTACATGCCAAACCCTAGTGAAGGAAATCACAAATATACGCGTGAAGATTTTCTTGATGAAGATGAAGATAATGATTGCGTAGGCAAGGGTCCTTTAGTACAAGGGAAGAATGTGAAGTTAACTTTATTACAATTTGCTCAAGCACGTAAGTGGGTGTTACACCAATCAAATGAAGTAGAGGAATGGCAAAAGTAAGTATATCAATATGATTTGAGATTTTTTAATTGAAAAATACCGCTTATGTATATTGTTGCAGGAAGTAGGATGCCTAAGTGTGGGGTATTGAATTGGTGTAGGAAATATGATCTTTATTGGGAATCCACATTTGGGCGTAATCGAAGAGCGACTACATTGAAGTAAAAGACCGAGGGTTTTATCCCATGGTTGATTAAGGAGGTTCGCTTTTAATTCGACTACATAATAAAATTTTACATTTATTCAAGTGTGTGTGTGTGTATATATATATATAATCATCTTATGAAATCTTTTTTGTAGTTATTAAAATTGGGATTGATTGATACCGCACTTTGGCGGCTAGCAAATGGGCCATTATATGATGTACAATCATATAAGAGGTATCAGGTGAATGGGTTTGAATTTTGCACACGTGAGTATGATGAGTCACGGGTAACCCAAAATAGTGGCGTGTCAATGAGGGCCATCACGAAGTTCAGGTCAAGCAGAAAAGATATGAATTATAAGGAAGCGGAGACAACATACTTTGGCATTGTTCTTGGAATATTTGAGTTGGATTATACATCTTTCAAAACAGTTGTGTTTTACTGTGACTGGGTGAGAGTTGAGGACAAAGTAAATGGTTTCAAAGTTGATCCGGAATCGAACTTAATGATGGTAAACTTAAGTAAGTTGAAGAGTAAGGATAGAATCGACGATGAGCCATTCATTCTTGCATCTGAAGCATCTCAAGTATTTTACTCAAAGGATTTTGAAGACAATGGTTGGTCTATCGTTTTTCATGCACCACAGAGATTAACAACAAGTGTTGACAAACTTGAGCTTCCTACAATGTATCAGTCTATTCTTGAGGATAATCCCAATTTGAAGAATCTGCTTTAGGACTTCTAGTTAAAGCTAAAGTTGATTTTTATAATTTTTGCTTAATTTTATTTACTTTAATGCTTCACTTACGTTGTAAAATAATTTTAGACATCACTTCAAGATTTTGTTTCTTGTGATATATTATGTTTATGTACTACTTTAATGCTTCACTTATATTGTAACATGCGACGAATGGACCAATTCTTAGTAAATTTAGACAGATTATGCATTGAACAGATTATATATTTTTAGTAATTTTGGACATAATATGTGAATAATTCATTTAGACATATTATTAATGCAGAATATTTATGCATGGTATATCTAACACTATTTGAATTTCAGTAATGTCAAATGAAGCTAATGTCTCCAACCCACATGATGGTCCAGATGGATCATCTATAGACACCAGAATTGCGGTTGAGATCAATCAACATAATCAGGTAATAGGTAGCGAGAAAGGCCGATTTATGTCTCGACTTGGTAAAGTGGTCCAGGCACAGGTCCCAATATCATATACTGATTGGCGTAAGGTTCCAGAAATATACAAGGAAGATGTTTGGAAAGAGATGAAAGTGAGACTTCTTATGTATACTTAATTTGCTTATTATATTTGCTTTTGTATAACTTTACACATTTCTTATAATTTAAAAATATCAATTGCCTTGTTAGAGAGCATATGGACTCCCAGATAGTTACAAGATTAGTTGCTACAAAAGTATGTGCAACCTACTTAAAACATATAAATCCACGTTACGGAAGAGCTATTATGATAAGTATTCAATGGATGCCGAAAGATTGGCCAATGTACCTCCAGGTGTTAAGCCAGAACAGTGGAAAGAGTTCCTGGAGCATGAGAATACGGAAGAGGCTAAAAAAAAGAGGAAAGCGGGGAAAGATAATATGGCAAAGATTGGGGCCACTCACACAAGTGGGCGTGATGGGCATGCCCAAGTCGAGTACAATATGGTACGTACGACTATGTTTTACTGCTTTGTTTGATTACTATTACCTTGAAGATAATATATGTTATGTTTTTTATTTGTAGACAAAGAAATTGCATAAAAACCCATTGCGTGTTGATGTATGGATAACTAGCCACACATGTAAAGATGGGTCAGTAAAAGAGAGCATTGCTCCAATCATGGTGATTTTCTATAAATAGTGAATGATGATTGTTACATGAAAACATTATACATTCAAATGATTAGTCTTGACAATTCTATATGTTTGGCATTTCATAGGACAAGGTGCTCGCGAAGAAAAAAGAACTAGAAGAAAGTTGTAGTGATAACACCAACGAGCCACAATCATTGAGAAATGATGCCTTGTCTGAAGTATTTGGTATTGACAAGCGAGGGCGCACTCGTGGTGTGGGTTCCGTAGTTTCGCTATCATCCATCGAGGCTTCAGCTCCATATTTATCTTTGCTTGCAGCTAAAAAGGCCAATGGGAACCAAATGAAAGGTCGTCTCGATACATTGGAATCCGAGATCAAAGGCATGAATAATAAACTAGGCAATATAGAGACAATGATAGGTATGGTGTTGGGGAAGTCCCATTCCTCCCCAGCTGTTGGAGCAAGTGCAAGTAATGGGACAGTTGCATCATTTAATGTAGAATCCTGCTCACTAGAAGATGGTGTCTCATGTGATATGCTCGGGTTGAATGGTAAGGTTATTGGCAAGGGAAGGATAGACGCTACCCCTCGAGACGTAGTGCACAATCACAGAGTGAATTACGAGAAAGAGGTGGTATTGTTAGTGGACAAAGTGATTGAGGAAAATGCTTCTCTTTATTTGGGAACACAAGGTGGTGCTGAGCTTCTTGGAGATGTTGGTAGTGGAAGTTGGGTCGTGTGGCCGAAGAGTTTAGTCACGCGTATTGTTGGATCCCAATGACTTCTTGAATTTAATTTTTGTTAGCGACTCATTAAAGTCATGCTTGTATCGAGTATGCCATGGACTTTATTATGCTAGTATTTGCTATGGACTTTGTTATGCTATGGACTTTATTATGCTAGACTCTGTTATGCTATGGACTTTATTATGCTAGTATTTGCTATGGACTTTATTATGTTCGTTATGTTTTGCATTTTTGAATTACTTGAGTTGCTTTTTGCTATATGGCATAACCTTTTTTAACTCCGCCAATGCAAATATTTCCTTTGCATTGCCGGTCCCAAGCCCGGATAAAGGAGGAGGGAAGAGGTTTGCCATCAACCACTGGTGATTTCCCATTTAAGACCGGTTATGAAAATTGCAGAAACTCTAGACCATCTTCTTTGAGCTGGAATCTGAAATGACGGAGAAGCTTTCCAATGACAATTTACACGTCTATATGGAAATTACTTCATAGATTTATTCCTATATCTGCAGAAATTCAGAGAATTGGCATTATTAAAACAACTACTTGTAAAGGTATTTTATAAATTGGTTGCTGCTATGTATTGATCGTTACTGATGCCGATTGTTAACTTTCTAACGTCTTTATTTATTATTCAGCAGACGTCATCATCATTGAGAAACATACCTGTGGCGATCATATCTTTGGAAAACATTATGGCTCGCATTGATAGGTAATTTCTTAGATTCATAATTTATAGTTTATCAGTGTAATTTCATTCATAATATGCGTTAATTGAAGATTAATATTCAATACAAGACTATTAAATTGTATGGTGAAATCACATGGTATTAAATCCAAAATCTCCTAATCATGGCTCGAATTTTTGCAAGCATAGTCCATCACAGGATTGCTTGGTTTAAAAAATGAGCAAGGTTCAAAAGAGTGATCTCAGGGTTCAACAATTAATGTTGGAGTTGCTCTGAAAAATATCAGAATTCAGATGCATACAAAGTAATGCAAGGATGTTATGTTGTCTGATCCAGATGCGTCATTTGGTCCCTATTCAGCGTATGTGTTTTTTACCCTCAGTGCGAGACAAGTAGCGGTCTGACCATCACCCATCTCAATGCGAGAATCCCTTGTTTGATCCCGAGAATCAGTTACCACTTCCTCCAGAACTTCGCAGTCATGTGAATCAGGCCACAAGGAGCCCCCATTTGATAAGGAGTTTAATGAGCTGATTGAGGGTTTTGGGGTGGGAACCAGTTGAGTTAGGTTTTGCGAGTTTTGGAGAAGAGGCTTTATAGTGTCATCCTCATCGGTGCTCCCACTTTCGATATTCATATTGATCTCAATGCATTATTGATTGGCTAGATTCCCTCAGAAGGGTTTAGTTGGGTAAAAACATTTCGTGAGTGAAGTTTGTTAAATAGTGGGCACAAAACTACAAGGTTCTGCCAAGAAGAATGACATGAGGCATCTCGAGTTAGTAAACCTGCAGTTTATGCAGACACGACCACTAATGAAAGCTAAAATGCAAGTTTCTTTCAACCCTCAGTCTGTGAGTGTGATTTATTAGCAACAGTTCAAGGCATGTGCTAAGGACTTACTTCTGTGACCAAGACTGGAGCAGATTCAAATGTTCTGTCCGAATTGGGCTTATTGGTAGTGAGGAGAAGCGCACCAGTCAATGCATTTATGTCCTGCAATTGTTGAGTTATACCCTCAAGCTAAAGAACTCTCTGAACACCTAAGGAACTAGACGGGGAAGCTCGACCACACTTACATCAGCTAAGGTAACAACCTAAGGAACAGGTTAGTGGTGGTTTTGAGTAAGGTATTTTTAACTCTTAAACATTCCGTGGCAAATATAGTCGTTAGCCTCTTATTTTTGTATTTTTATAAACAAACACTATTTTATACCTCTCTAGGTCCGAATGATTTAGATTCCTATATAAGAGGTAAAAACAAACGACCCAGCCTTATGCAAGGGTTTCATACCCACAAAAAAAATCAGATTCAAATTTTAAACTTCAGAACCAGTATAATAGATATTGGCACTAGGTGACGGTTTCGTATGCACGTGTAGGTTGACTGTTCGGTTTTCAAAAGAGTTAGTGATGGAGATCATGAATTCTATTTCATGTTTTGTTGTTTTTGTTGTTCTTGAAGGATATTGCACTGACTGATCTGGCTCCAACGCATCCCATAAGGTTGGGGCTAGCACTCAATTTCTCGGTGTTCTATTATGAGATTCTCAATTCATATGATAATGCTTGTAGTATGGCAAAGCAGGTAACTTCACATCCCATTTGCCGTGTAAATGTTTCATGAACTTATTTAATCGGTTTTGTTTTAGTTCATTCTCACATCTTGTCGGTTGAATTGGTTGAATTGGTTGTACATCAATTTGGTGTATAACCTTAATAATTATAATGTGATTTAGAAATCAATTGGGATTATTAACAGTCTAGTGAATTAAAAATTGATGAATGTTAATTGGTTAGGATAGGATTTGGTAAGAATACCATTGACCCAGGTTTCTTGAAGAAATAAATGATTTTCCTTGTAAATTCATATCACACTTGATTAAATGAATGTGGTAGTTTTAGTATTTTATAGTACAAGTATAAAAGGCTTATTATATGTTTTAACTCTGCCGTTCCAAGAGTTCATTTTAATAGATAATTAAACATGTCATGGAAGTACCATTTTGGGACTTTTAAACCTTTCCTAAGTTGATATTCCCATAAAAGAAATGGTTATGTCCCACTACTATTGACCTCCTATTGTTTGTTTATAGTCGACATGTCGTGGCACTACTGTTGTGTGTTTACTTATAAACCCATATTTAGGTATTCTCTAATTTCTATCATGCTCTATCATTCTCTGTTTAAGTATGATTTCGTTTGGGGGTTTCAAGTTTATGTTTATTTAGTTGACAATAGTTTTTTTTTCTAAATAAGGTTTTTGGGACTATCTTTGGTTTTGATTTGGGGCTTTATTTGAGGTTTTCTAATTGTGTTGTTATCTTATTGAAGATGTAAATTATATTTAAACTGGCTGAATTTAAATTGTGCTATCTTATTGAAGATGCTGAACTTAATATCAGATAATATCAGATTGTTCGCCTGCCAATGGACCCTTTTTAAGTAAGGCTTTTAAAGTATAGTGGGCATCACATTAGGAGAATTTGATTATAAGCAGCCTATCCTCCTAGTGAGACAAAATCGAACACTGCTTTTGCCTCATCAGCAAGATCAGTTCAATATTTTTTTGTTAGTTTGTTTAGTCCAAACGCTTCGAAAATGAGAGGTTTGGTCCCTCAGATTATAGGAAATGAATGATCTTATTGATTATTCGATATGAATGATCTTACTACTTTTATTGAATTCTCTCTGTTTTGGATTTCAAGATCTAAAAGGTTTTTATTTACTTTTAGTTCTTTTCGGTTCCAAATAGCTACAGGTGCAGGCGTAGAATTGATTAATGCATTACCATACATATTTTAGCACATCTACTGCATGTATGATTCTCTCTCCCTCTCTTTCTCTCCCTCTCTGACACGCTAAGACAAGACCTCCAAGTGACAAGACAATGGTGGAGTGTTCCAACTTCCATTTATGAGTGCATGGTGCAGACTGCAGAGCATCAGTCGAGGACTCTGATATTTCTTTCATGATCTGCATTCTCTCAATCTTAAGTTGCATGTTTTCATTTGGACCTTGGAGAGACTACCAGTGAGATTTGATTGTATTGGAGCAGTACCTTTACTTGTATTTTAGCCCACTCACTTTCACCCTTTTCTTTCAAGGATCAAATACCAAAAAGTCCCTTAAATATTTTTTAATACACATTTAGTCCAAGCCTTTTACTTTGTTACAAAAAGTCCCTCCAACACCCATTTAACTAATATTTTCTTATTTCTAAAGGTTCGCGCTAGCGGCACTCACCCCCCACCCCACCCCCTACTGCCGGAGCTCCGGCGACCCTCACTGGAGCTCCTTTTTTTGAATGTTTTTATGTGGTGAGGAACTTTTTGGAACAAAGTAAAACGCTTAGGTTAAATGTGTATTAAAAAATGTTGGAGGGACTTTTTGGTATAAGCCCCTTCTTTCGACCACTTCATTCCTTGGCACGTGGTCCCTCCCTCCTCCGCCCTCCTGCTTTCTTCCCATATTGGGTTGATCATTTATATCTCTGGAGATGCCACCAACATGCTACATACCAGGTTAAGAATCAGTTTTACTTTTATTTTGTGTCAGTATGTGTGTTGCAGGTATATGAGAATTAATCTTGTATGATGTATGAACTGTATGCTATCTTCACATCGCATCCACACATGAATGCATATGCACGACAATATTTAATTACCGTTCATGTTCTCTCACTGTTCCAAACTTTGTTGTTTCTAACAATTTTAGATCAAATAAAAAGGGCAAGTACTTAAGAGGCCTAGTTTATAACTAAGCCCACAGTTCAGTGGCTGGTGTTATCATCTCAAATTTGAGTTGTTGCGGTGCTGAAGCTCTATGTAAGTAGTTTCTTTGCAAATTTGGTATATCTCAGTATTCTGTTTAATTAATGTTTTTTCTTTGCAAAGAAGGACTTTCCATGATTGCTTGCTAATTACCCTTTCTTTCTCCATCTGTTGTTTAATATATTATAGAAAGAATCGAGCTCGTCAAGTCAAAACTCAAGACAGAGATATGTCCTTGAGAGAATCCCCCGACGAGAATGGGTCAGAAGGAACATGGTAAGTCTCTCTATAATTTTTTTGTTTTTTCGGTCTCTCAATCTCGATAATAAAGACCTATAGGAAAATATAGGATCGAACTTCGATCGCATATTATATATTATTTAGACATGCACATTAAATAACAAATACTGAGTGTACAATTTGTTCTTTGGACTATCCCATATCATATATTATTTAGACATGCACATTAAATAACATTATGGCCAATTACCAGTAAATGAAATTCACTATGAAGTTCAAAATGTGTTACATGAGGTAATAAATGGATAATATCACAACTATTAAATTTACAGGTAATGGAGGATCCAATCTTCATGGGTGAGTGTGACATCATGGACTTCTTTGATGAAGATTTTACAACTGCATTTGGAGATGACTTTCAAAATTCTATCTCCCCAAAAAGCAACTCAACCTTGTGTGTTGCATCCTCGCCTCAAGCTACTCAACACAACATTGGCTTTGAAATACAAGGACCAACTAAAAAACACAAAATTGACAGCTTTAGTCAATATTCTTCTACTCCCATTATTCTGGATTTTCTATATGATTAGGCATATTGCAAAGGCCATATTGAATCCCAAGACAATTTCAATGCCATATTCTTAATATATCATGACTGGGCATAGAAATGGATACATGAGTTTTAACTTCCTCTTTTTTGCTGATCCGTCAGTGAACGTATATACACTCTTTAATTTAGCCTGTGTTTCATAAGCATTGGATTCAAATAGCCAAAAACCTCCCCTGAGCAATTAATATAACTATTGCCAAGTTATTGACCTTCCTTAAACCTATGGTATGGCTTAACATCACTATACGTTATTTAGTTTTTTTATGTAAACAAAAGTCATATATTCACTGTGAATGCATCTTATTGGGCCTTGCCACTGTGTTATACTAACTAAATAACAACTAATATATAACTATGTTGGCCATACTTGGTTTTGCATTTATTTATGTCCCGTGTGCTTGCCTTTTTAAGAGTCACTTATTTGTTTATGTCCACAATCGCGTAAAATTGTTGCTAAATTTGACTTTCGTGATGTTGTTCAGGTTTTTAACAGACTCTCATTGGTAGTGTCATTTCATCTTCTGCCGATAGGAATGCTGAAGTGGTAGATGCTCCGATTTCGTTTTTTATGCACTTAGAGGGTCATTTAGCGACGAGGCGGTGAGTACTGGCAGTGGTTATCTTTAGGGAACTAGTGACAATGCTCTTATCGACACGATTTCCTTGCCATACTAATAGGGTTGTGGAACATGTGTATTTGGATACAATAACTAGATGTATGAAGTTTGTTAAGGAGAATACTCACTATATACCTTTAGTTCTTGCTTTCTTTCTTGATGAGAGTGCTTGTTTATGCTGAACATATCATGAAGTATTGTACGAAAGTGTTTGGATATAATTGTTATGCTTTTAGCTATTTTTATTGTTTATTATATGTGAGGTTGGTGATACGTGGTGGCTAATTTTTATTTTTTTTAATATTTTAATTTATGTAAGTGTTCATAAAACTTACAAAATGAACATGGTTTTCCTTCCTATTAATATTTGTAAGTGTTTTAAACCGTTACAAACAAATATATATATTTTCTTTTGCAAGTGTTTATAACCTTTGTAAATTAAAAAAGTTGCTGAATTTTGCAAGTGTTCTAAACACTTGCAAATAAAATTTTTGTAAGTGTTGAAAACACTTGCAAAAGTTTAATATGTAAGTGTTCAGAACACTTACAAAGTTTTTTACAACGGTTGCCCAAAACGGATATGTGTTCCCAATGAACACTTACAAATAAAATTTGCAACGGTTTTGAACGCTTATAATTTTTTTGCAACGCGCTGATTTGTAAGTGTTTTAAACACTTACAAATGCCATTTGTAAGTGTTTAAAACACTTACCAATCGCCTATTTTGGTGTAGTGCATGAGATGAGGGAAAAGGACCCATGAAATCAATGCCACACACATCGAAGATTTTGACGATTAGAATGGGTGTGAGGGGCATCATATGACGACGAGAGATACGCCCAGATTGTTGGCATTTGGCACAAGCCTGGCAGTAGGTGTGGGCATTTCGAAAAAGAGTGGGCTAGTAGAAACCAATTTGCAAAATTTTAGTGGAGGTTTTCTTGGAGCTAAAGTGGCCACCACAGGCACCATCGTGACAAAAGGAGAGTATACTTAACTGTTCATGGTCAGGAACACATCGGCGAATGACTTGATCAGAGCAATACTTAAAAAGGAAGGGGTCATCCCAAGAGTAAAATTTCACCTGGGCCATGAACTTTGAACGCTCTTGTTTTGATCAATAATTGGGCAGTTGGTCGGTAACAAGGAAATTAACAATATCAGCATACCAAGGAGCAGTGGAGATAGCAAAAAGTTGCTCATTAGGAAAGGTTTCAGAAATAGGGACAGGGTCAAATGGAGATGTAACAGTGAGGCGGGAGAGATGGTCAGCAACCAAATTTCTGCACCCTTTTTTATCGCAAATTTCGAGGTCAAATTCTTGAAGTAGGAGAATCCACCGTATCAAACGTGGCTTAGAATCCTTCTTCTGAAGAAGGTGCCTCAGGGCAGCGTGGTCAATGTAAACGATGATAGAGGAACCGATGAAATAAGATCTAAATTTATCGAGTGCGAAGACGACAACTAGCAACTCCTTTTCGGTGGTCGTGTAATGAAGTTGAGCGTCATGGAGGGTTCTGCTAGCATAATAAATGACATGCTGGCACTTGTCAACCCGCTGACCAAGTACAACACCTAGAGAAAAATCAGATGCGTCACACATGAGCTCAAAAGGTAAAGACCAATTAGGAGGCTGGATGATAGGAGCAGAAGTGAGCTCGGCTTTAAGGCGCTCAAAAGAAGCAACATGCGTCATCAACGACAAAAGGAACATCTTTGGATAGAATGGTGGTTAAAGGTCGAGAAATTTTAGAAAAGTCTTTGATGAAATGACGGTAGAAGCCCGCATGTCCTAAGAAGGAGTGAATGCCCTTAACAGACTTAGGAATGGGTAGCGAGGAGATTATGTCAACTTTGGATTTATCTACTTCAATATCGCCGCGAGAGACTACGTGACCTAAAACAATCCCCTTTTTGACCATGAAATGATATTTTTCCCAATTGAGGACCAATTTTTTTTCTTGACAACGTTTGAGGACCATAGTGAGGTGAGAAAGGAATTGCTCGAAGGAAGAACCAAACACAGAAAAATCATCCATAAAGATTTCGAGAAAACGTTCAACCATGTCACTAAAAATGCTAATCATACACCGTTGAAAAGTCGCAGCTGCATTGCAAAGGCCAAAGGGCATGCGAGAGTAGGAAAAAGTGCCAAAGGGACAGGTGAAGGTAGTTTTCTCTTAGTCTTCAGGGGAAATTGGGATTTGGTTGTATCCTGAATAGCCATCAAGGAAGCAGTAATACACATGACCAGCTAAACATTAGAGCATTTGGTCGATATAGGGAAGAGGAAAATGGACCTTGCGAGTGATAGCATTTAGCTTTCGATAGTCAATACAGATACGCCAACCCGTTTGCATACGGGTGGGAACAAGCTCATTATCACTGTTTTTGATGACGGTGACACCAAACTTTTTCGGTACCACATGAATGGGACTGACCCACTAACTGTTTGAGATGGGGTAGATGATACCAGCATCGAGCAATTTTAAAATTTCAGCCCGCATGACTTCTTTCATAGCAGGGTTGAGTCGACGTTGGGGTTCACGAGAAGGCTTGGCGTTCTCCTCCAAATGAATGTGATGACTACAAACATTGGGGTTCACACCGTGAATGTCTGAAATGGTCCAACCAATAGCAGTGCTATGCTGAGTAAGAGTGTGTACTAATTGTTCTTCTTGCGCAGGGGTCAAATAGGAAGTAATGATGACAGGGTGATGGTTGTTGGGGCCTAAGAAAGTATATTTCAACTCGGAAGGTAAGGGCTTAAGCTCCAAACTAGAAGGTGGTGCTGGAGTGAGATCGGACTCAGACGCAGAAATAGAGTCTGGAGGGTTCTCGGTGCATACAGTGGAGAAATCTGATGTGGCCAGGAGTGCGGACGGTGGAACAGGGTGATCTAGAGAGTAAATAGTATCATCATAGAGGGGCTCGAAGGGAGGATACCAAGAGGAAGTGTCCATCAGTGGAATGGAATCTAGCAGGGCATTGAGTTTAGAGATGGATGAATCAATGTCAAAGTCGGAGCCAAAATGGGCTAAACAGTGTTGGAGAGGATCATAAGGGTAAGTTTGGTCCAACATTTCAGTAACTAAGGAGTCAATCACACATACCTCATCTAGAGAATCGACATCAGCTGGTTTGTGCATAAGGTGGAATATATTGACTTCTATAGTCATGTTGCCAAAAGAGAGATTCATGGACCCGTCACGACAATTGATGATGGCATTAGCAGTGGCCAGAAAGAGGCGATCCAATATGATAGGAGTATTGGTTGGGTCGGGCGCAGGAGTGTTTAAGATGATGAAATCCAAAGGATAGTAAAAGTCTAAAACTTTCACAAAAACATCTTCAACTATACCTTTAGGGACTTTTACAGAACGATCAGCAAGTTGAAGAGTCACTCGTGTAGGTTTCATGTTCCGTAAACTGAGCTCAAGGTAGAGGGCGTAAGGTAACAAATTAACACTAGCCCCAAGATCAAGTAAAGCACTAGTAGGGAACTTGTCACCTAACATGCAAGAGACAGTTGGACAACCAGGGTCTTTATACTTCACAACACCGTTATTATGGAGAAGAGACGTAGCTTGCTCAGTGAGGAAAGCATCTCGCGGAACATTTATCCTACACTTAACAGTGCACAAGTCCTTCAAAAATTTGGCATACGAGGGGACTTGTTGAATCGCGGTGAGGAAGGGAATGTTAATGTGAACATTCTGAAAGACCTTCTTGATTTCATCAAATTGCTGGGCTTTCTTAGTGGGAGCCACCCGACGAGGGAAGGGTGCCTTGGGCATATAAGTAGAGGTGGGCTCAGGAGGATTGGTCTGAGTATGAGCTGGGGATTTAGAAGGTGGGGTAACCTTAGGTATAGGCACTAAAGGTGGTATGGTCGGTTGTGGGAGATCAGTGGGAACATGAAGACCATTATCAACTTGTTTCCCCGAGCGAAGAGTAAACACCACTTTCATATCCGCTTGGTAATTGGGTGGATTGGAGGTGGAACCAACCTCGTAGGCCGAGTCTTTGCCATTCCCCTTAGGGTTAGCAATGGGCTGACTGGGAAAATGACCTTTCTCTCGCTCAGACTCGAATTGGTTGAAACGCTGCTCAAGTCGTTGGAGGGCCTGAGTCTGAGTGGTCATAAACTGAGTGAGAATATTCTCGAGAGATGATGTGGAGGAATTGGGCGGAGGGGATCGAAGGGAGGATCCCAAGAGCAAGCAGTAATAGTCAGAAAAAGAAAAAAAAGAGGGTAGAAGAAAATAGTCAGAAAAATACAAAAAAAATATAGTCTTAGGTCTAGAAAAATTTGTAGGTTCATTTTTCACTTTCAGTTTTATAATCCAGTCAGATTTTGTGACGAGTTTGGGACGCGCATTTATGCACACAATTGACTCAAGAAATTATTGCGTATCGTATTTCTCACTCTTTCTCTTTAATTCTTGTTTGTTAATTGTGCTTGTGCTGAAATTCTAATCATGTGTGGCTAAACAACCATTCAAGGGGTGGGATGAAACGCGTATGTTGAGTTGTTTTATTTGAATAATGATTCATTGATGTGTTCTAGGCTAATTAAATTGAGAAAAATTACACATTAATTTATGTAACGAGAGTTAATAAATTAATGGTGCAAATTAATATTTGATTTTTGGATTTCACTTAGAGATAAGTATTATTCTTAAATTAAAATATTAATTCGGTGTGTACATTTCAAAGATTCGTACAAATTTTAATAAATTGATCTTAGCGGATATTTTATTGAGACGAGAGTGAATTTTAATTTTTTTTATGTTGTGACTATTCCTGATTTAATTGCTGAAAAAGATAAAATTGAATTTAGGATTGTAATGAGAGTTAAATTTTAAATTCAATATTATTTCGAACTATTCAATTGAATGATTAGGATTTTAAATTAATTTGACTGCGCGGTGTAATCCCACCTCTTGTTTCTTCTCATAAATTCTCAACTAGATTACTTTCTGATTTTTCGTAGTCATTTTAGTTGCATAAATTGTCATTTCCTCCCTTGAAAGTTGTTTTTAAAATATAAAAAATTAAAAAAAAAACGTTAAAGAAAAATTTTAAAAACACAAAAAGATTTTTAATAAAAAAATTGGAATTGCAAGTTTTCACGATTACCGTTTCAACGCTGAAAATTGGATTGATACCCGAATTTGCCACGATATCGAATTTTTAACAAGTTTTGTA
Organism: Sambucus nigra; assembly: GCA_949130495.1. Taxonomy (NCBI): domain Eukaryota; kingdom Viridiplantae; phylum Streptophyta; class Magnoliopsida; order Dipsacales; family Adoxaceae; genus Sambucus; species Sambucus nigra. The sequence goes on from OX422208.1 coordinate 250,854,463, forward strand.
GGTAATTCCAGGAACATGTAACATTCGGGTATAAAATGTTTGACCGCAGCGACATTCCAATTCCAATCCAAACCCCCTAGAGATTGGGAGGTTTATCTTACCCCCTGGATAGAAAACATACCCTCAATCGCGGGCGGGTCTTGCGGGACTGCGGCCTGGTGAAGATTATAGACTCGTCTATACTGAAGCTGCCCTTCCTGAACTGGGGAGGCTGGAATGGGTGGCAGTGCTGCCATCTATATAGGTGCTAGAAGAGCTGCGGGAAATAAAGGTCTCTGGGGCTCCTAACGAGCACCCTACTATAGCTGTTGTTGGCCTCTACCCTTTCGAGGGCAGTCCTGGCATTTGTGGCCAATGTTGCCACACGTGAAGCATCTCCCTGGGAAGGGTCCTCCCCTCTGTCCCTGCTGTCCCCGACCCTAATGGTCGTTACCCTCCTCCCTTGGCCATTATGTCCCTGCTGAACCTGATGCTGGCCTTGCTGGCCCTGATGGCCGTGTTGACCCTATTGTCCATGTCAAAATCGTCCCTACCCATGTCTAAGACCTCCTGACCTGAACCTCTTAGGACCCCTGCTGGGAACCCTGATCACTGTGCCTATGCTGACCCTGAACTGCATGTGCCCCACTAGCACCATTCCCTCCTGTCCTGCCTGCTGGCTGGACTCTCCTACTCGCTTAATCTTTGTTAGATGGAAATGGTGGTCCTAGCAGTGGAGTAGTGTTGCATTAACCACGTCTGAATAGGTGGCCAAATAAATATTACCTATTAAATGCTGGCGAATTCTCCATGTTAACCCATCCATAAAATGTTGAACCTTCTTCTACTTAGTCGGTATTTCATCTGGTACAATATTTAGAAGATTGATAAACTCCACCTCGTATTCCGCCACTATCTTTCCCTCCTACTTCAAGTTTGCTAATTTTCGTCTTATCTCTATCTGTACGACCGATGGAAAATACTTGCGGTCGAACCGCAACCAAAAGTCTCGAATAGTGAGTGTGTCTCTCTCCTCAGCGATGGTAATAAACTCCCACCACTGCAACACTGCTCCCACTAATTTGAACGTGGCCAATATCTAACTCTGCACCTCCGTGCACTCATGCATCCTCAAATGCCTCTGGATATCCTTCTTCCATTGGCTCACTACTATCACATCGTAACTCCCTGTAAACTCCGAAGGATGCGCCTTCTGTAAGGCATTTCTAACACGTTCCCAAGTGGACGGGAAGGCCTGGGCCTAAACTAGAGCCACCATCGGTGCCTGCTGCACAACTTCTAATGTCGCATTTACTTTCTGAGATATAATGGCGGCAACATCAGTGGTATTAATCATGCCCTGAGCTGGTGCATGCTGAGGTTCGGTTTGGGCATCCCTAGGAACTCTCTGTGCACGTCTAGGAGGCATCTGAAAGAAGAGAAAAGTTTCATAAGTCTACAGCTATTATCTCAAAGTAGCTGAAGAACGTAATATGCATAAAGAGTACAACAATCCTAAAATATAGGGCTCTATATCAAAGGACGCTACGCGAAAACACAATAATCCATACAGATCCTAAAGACACTAGAACCTGATGCTCTAATACCACCTGTGACGCCTCGCCTAATTAATTATCGGGTGATCAGTCCTTAATTAATTAATTTCAGAATATCATGTTGGTTAAGATATTGCATCACTGTTGAAAAACTGAAATTTTAATTTAATAAAACTAACCACCTAATATTTAAAAAGGTTGGTGTCAAAATTTTATCTTATTATAAACCATCGACATCAAAGTGAATATATAAAGCCATCATCATACATCACAATAGCATAAAGAAAACTAACTGAATATAAATAAGGAACTGGAGCAACACATCCAGTCAAATCCCATACAATAATCCAATGACATGAAATTAAAGTCTAATGATGAAATAAAGAAACGCTAAATCTCTTAATGTAAGTAGGAGGGACGACATGTCCAACTGAAATAGAACACTGATAGATAAGGAGCAATAGACTTAGAAATGTCTACTAGCAATATCATGTAGCTTCCATAGTAGCTATAGCTCGGCAAATGAATGGAAACTTCTAAGTCTAGTGTCCCTGTGGCTGAGCTCCTAAAATAATAGAACAATAGAAGAGATTTGCAGAAAAGAGGGTCAGAGCCTGAGTAGAAAACAGTTTAAATATAGTAAGTTCTTAAATTAATTTAATTAGCACATATATTATCCATGTTAACTTAGAGTAATCTCTTGAGATGCTCACCTTTCATCTAATGTGCACACCTAACGAGTATAACTACCCATACTAGACTCGTCACTCTACATGACTTTAAGTAGGATAATCGCTATGCCTCATACAATAGCTAATAACCCGCAACCAATATATTATTATTATTTAGGAATAGGTTTAAGGATGTTATAACTCATTCTTATAGCTTTCTATTCCCAACTAGTGACCCAATAAGTATATACTTTAATAAAGTATCCAACAAGAAACAAAGAATGGAATTTAGTATACATATATAAAATCTCACTATGTATACATACGAACATATCTATACAACACCCATGGTTAAGAAACCCCTGGTGCTAGGCATACTCGGCTATCTAGTCCCATTGCAATGCTCACGCATAAAGGATAACATGTTCGATTTCTCAAGAACCAATGAAACATATAAACATATTGAAGGCGAACATAGTCCCAAGTCGATGGGCTATGCATATACCTATGCACCCATACGACCGTCATCACTATCATTCTCACAGATAGCCTGTACCTAGGTTCCATGCTCTAGTGGTACGACTCAAAATCCCCCGAAGGCACACAAGATATGGTCATCCACAATGCGTTAACCCCCATTCGATAGCCAATAGCCAATAGCTAGGTATGTTATACATATGATATTTCAAGTAATAAGCATGCACACAACTTATATACATTAATAGGTAAGCACATAATCCAAATACTATAATCCGTAAGTACTATTACGCCATCACTCTCCTTGATACCCGTATATATAAAACCTCTCTAGGACTTACATCCCTTCCTAGGTTTCCACACAAATTCAATACCCAAAGTACCATTACCCTTTAATTCCTTAACACTTTGAAAATTTAAGCCACCCATTACTCACGAAGGTTATTACATTTATATAAATAACCCTAGGAAGATTTTCAACCCAAACAAACCCTAAAAACCCATTCTGGAATTTCGTTAGAAGTTCCAGGATTCTCGTTCGAACGAGGTCGAACGAAGTTCCCATGTTGAACGAACTCAAAAACTCATTAGAAAGGTCGTGGAAAATCTCATTAGAAGTCTCGTTCGAACAAGGTCGATCGAACGATCTGGGCAGGTCTTCTAACGAAAATTTCGAACAGACCCAGTTCTTCCCCAACTTCGATTTTTCTCAACTTTTAATCCTCAAAAACATATGAATACTCATCCCAATCGAAATCAAATTTTCCTACACTAATCCCAATCACCTTAAGACACTTTTTAACACGATTTAAATGTGAAATCGTAATAAAATCAATCAAAATTAAGTAATCTCTTAAACTTCCAATAATTCTCTTAAATATGAACCCAGAATTTTAATTGCCCAAAAATCTTATTATAATTCGTGAATAAGACATAATATTTCCAGATTTTATTATTCTAACCAAGGGTAAGACCTCTACATGCATACCCATCTCCAATTCATAAGTTTTCTTCATCATTTAGTCTAATTAAACCTAAGTTTTCATTGTTCCAAATTTATATCATCAAACCTAAATTAACAAGAATAGTATATGCTAAAAAGGAGAGCAAGATAAACACTTTCCTTGAAATGAACTTTCGATTCTCGGACTAAAATTGGTATGGGGATGATCCTCTTGACTCGATCTACGTGCCGGTGTAAAATTAGTATGGGGATGATCCTCTTGACCCTATCAGAATGTAATTCTATCTCCTCCAATGCAATGTGTGTGTGGGCCAAATCATCTCGAAGATATATCCTCAGCAATGAGATATGGAACACGTCATGGACTCTATGCAAGTGCTCCGGTAACCCAAGTCTATAAGCAACTGGCCCAATCCTCTCGATAATGGGGAATGGCCCTACATACCTAGGAGCCAACTTTCCCTTCTTCCCAAAACGCATAAATCCCTTCATAAGAGACACCCTAAGTAACACCTTATCTCCAATGTTGAACTCTCGAAAATACCGTTTGGTGTAATTTTTGGAGTGTAAGCTTGAATTCTTAACTTAGGGCTCCAATGGAGTCTTCTTCTTCCTTGGGTCTCTCTCTATTTTCTCTCTTCCTCACGCAAGTTGAAACTAATAGACCACTAACCCTCAATGCTTTTAATTAAACTCAATTTTCTTCCATTTAATTACCCAAAAATCCCAAAATACCCCTCCGGGGTGTCGTTTTGGGCTGAAATGTCTCGGACTCCAATTTAAATACCCGAGAAGTATTTTCTGACTATTTCGACCCTTTCGAATACTCTGGCGCACTCAAAATAGTCATCCGAGTTAGATATAAAAAATAATTTACCTTTTAGACCCCCAAATACATACTAGTGACGCGACTCATATGCGTCCCAAATATTTATAACATAATTGTCGTGTATCACATCTCCGGCCATAATATTATTTCAATAACTACTAACTCTCATCATGCTAGTAATTATTATCATAAAATCGGATTAATTGCAATTTAAATTTTCTCCCTTTAATTAAATTAATCCCCATTTTCCATGATTTCATAAAAATAAATATGCATAAAAATACGGGGTATTACAAGGAACTCATGTGTAAATCCTTTACGCGATGGATTAAGGACATGAGTGGGATGCCTGGCAAGGGTAACACTTATGGGAGTTTTGGTTCGGTTTGAACGAGAGTATTATGTCCAAGAACAATTTTAACCATCAGTGTATTGACGAGTATAAGTATAAGTTTTATCCCCAGGTAAATGGGATAAGTTATGTGTGATACGAGTGAATCACATAAAATTTTATATAACACAATAATTGCGCGGGAGACGGGTCTAGTGGGTGTATCATAAATGTTATTATGGTTCGTATATTTTTAACATTGGGTAGAGAGACTCTCTTTGGTTCTTTCCGCAGGAGGTGGATGCGGACATAGAGAGGATATATATACGGTAAGAGATTAGATAATTTTGAGAGTGTTATGCGAGCATGAGTTATCCTGGGTATAGATTGGTAGCGATGGGTAAGCGATGGTGTGCGGTTACAGTAAGACTATCGTATTCTCTATTCCAGGGAAGGATGTATATTTTATTTTTACGATATTCTACCTGGAAGAGGGTCGGTCTCACGATAAATTTAAGATTAAAGTAGACTTCAGAGGGTACAATTGTTTAGTTCTATTGGATCCCGGTGCGTAGGGACTTTTACTGATGTAATTCAGGGCATGGCAGATTGACCATGGAACAAAAAGATTTAGCTCGTTAGTGACTTAGCGCTGAGGACTTAGTTATGGTGCGAGCGCAGCATTATATAACCCCTTTAGAGACATGGGAGTTTATAATTAAACCTATGAGTATAAGGATAGAGTTTTGGATGTCCCGATAATAGATTTGGGTCTACGAAAATGAGTGAATGACAATGCTAGTGTTTAATGCATTGGGGAAGTTCATTTGGGCCCGTTTGTGAAAAGCATAAGCCCAAATGAGCGTCGATAGTGGAGACATGTTATTGGATGCTAGGACATCGGTTTAAATGGCGATTGTTGAAGGTGTGGAGAAAACACTTTGAACTGAGAGTTATTGCGCTATAAGGCCAGTACAGCCGGGGAGTGGATCGAAAAGAACATCGAGAAAACTTTTTCACCACAAATTAATGGGTGGGGCAGCATCGAGATGAATTATAGTATAAATTCTAAGGTAAAATTGAGAGGAAAAATCTTACAAATGTGATGTTTGTGATGTGTACAGATATGCATGGTATATAGGGTGTATGGGTGCCCTGGTTAGTGTGATTTCAGAGTCATCTTAAATAAAGGGATCTGTGAATGAAAATATTGAACGTATGCCTACGGGGCAGTCAGAAAATAAGTGAAAAAATGTAGTGAACTGAAATTCGTTTGAGAAAGGAAACGGTCTGACTATATGTATATCAATGAGAACTAGCTCCACCGTAGGGAGTGGAAAGGCGGGGGAGCCCTATGTAATAACATATAACTAGACAAGGGAGAAACCCACATTTTTTTGGGAAAATAGAAAAGGGTATCACTTAGTAATATGCCTAGAGTGGTTTTACGCATAGACAAGGCGTAGATTCCTAACTGACAAAATCTGCACAAGGAATAGAGTTCTTGAGCATGGGAATTGGTGTTAAATGAAACATAGTGAATTTGTCTCTGGGTAGACCATTTAAGGATGGAAAAAGGTTGATTTAAGGGTATCAACTAGGAATTTTTTCAAATTTTATAGTTCCAATGATGGAATTAATGCTCAGGTTGGTAGAATTCATATTTGGGTGAATGGATTGACCTGAACAAGAATTATTATCTTGAAATGGGTTATACTATCAAGTAGTATACCCAACTTTACTATTAATGGGAAAGAGTGAAACTAAATAAGGTGTCATCCAATATTGCTGGGAATTTGGGTGAGACCTTTCAGTCCCATCGCTGGTAAAAACTGTCAGGATGTGATAGGGACAAAGTTACATATTGGGTTGAACGTGTTTCCCATAAGTCGATGGGTAGACGGGAAGCGAGGATTGTGCATTCTAGATTTTTAGGTATTTCGGGAGTAGTAATTATCACAAGAAGAGCTACATATAACGCCTCGTAACGGTTTAGTATCTGCGTGACCCTTTTGGAGACCTTATGGCAAAAGTTTTGGTATTCACCTTTAGTTGATAAGAGGTGGGGAATTAACAAGCCACTAGGACCCAAAATGGGTTATGGTCCCTCAGTGGGAATTGAGTATATTGTATATGTTTAGGAACGTAATGAGGAGTAAGATATCATGAGTTAAAGGTTGAAGTCTTACATGCTTAGTCAGGTATAATGCGGGTAATTACCCGAAAGATAATCATGCGTTTAGCAACAACGAAATTGACACCCATGCATGAGGGGAATTTCCTAACATATAGATAATTGATCCGGTAGAGTATAGACTCATATTTTGAGGCATTGTATGGTCAGGAACCATCGGATTAGGGATTGGTGACCAAGTGTTTGTTCGGCCACCTCCTATGAAAGGAGTGATGAGGTTTGGCAATAAAAGGGAAGCTAGCGCCAAGGTACGTGGGGACCTTCCCTATTGAGAGGGTGGGAATGGTAGCTTATCAATTGAGTTTACTAGAGCGTCTTCAGCGGAGACGTGACGTGTTCCACGTGGCATCGCTGAAGAAATATCGAGGGAGAGAAAGGGCTTTATGAGCACGTTCCACTCGAGGGGAATGACTTGCAATAAGACACCTCATATGAGGAGAGACTGGTAGCTATATGAACGCAAGCTGTAGTCTAAGGTAATACACCAGTTAGAGTGTAGTGGAGTGGGACCCTCACAGTATTGATTAGTACACGTGGGAGCGGGAGGATGATATGTGAGAGCAGTATCCAGAGTTATTCGCCACAGTTATGACCAAATTTCAGGGACGAAATTCATTTGTGTGTGTGTGGGGGGGAGGGGGGAGGGGGGGGAGTATGTAACACCCCGTATTTTTGTGCATTTAATTCAGGAGAATTTTAAATTACTTGTATGTCGTAATTTAATTGAATTAATTATAGTAATATTTATTTAAATATTAATCGGAGTGCAAATGGTCAATATTTAAGAAAATTTAATTACTAAGTGAATAGTAATAATTTATTTACGCCATAACGTGTATTAGTGACGTGGCATTTATTTATCTCAGCCGGGAGTCGATATAGACTAATTTGGGTGTGAGATAAAGATTTTTATAAATTGATTTCGGATGTCAATTTTGAGTGCACGGTTGAGTCCGGATGGGCTGAGATAGTAAAAAAAGTGTACCCTGGGGGTAGTAAATGGGTCACGGGACATTTTTAGGTATAGTCGGACCCACACGGGGGTATTTGGGCCACTCGGGCTTGGGCCATTAGACTAAAAACGAGATTTGTGTTTCATACCTAAATCTGAGAGCAGGGAAATGGTAGAAACACAAATCTAAAACCTAAGTCTTTGAGAGAAATCCATAGGGAGCAGTTAGAGTGCAATTGGGGATCTTTTTGGAGACAATGCTAGGAGCGAATTTGGGGTGTTCATCATCAAGCTTGCCTCAACACCAACGGATCAGACTCTACGAACCCAAAAGGAAAGTGCTTAACTTTATGTAATGTTTAATTTTGATAATCAATTCATATTTTGGTGATGTGTGAAACAAAATTCGTTGTGGGTATAAATGGGTATTCGGGTGAAATTGGGTTTTTGATAAAGGATATATCTTGATAAGATTTGGGGTGATATTATTACGTTTAATGATTATGTAGTATAGGAACATGAATCATATGATTATATCCAGCAAGAATCGTTATTGAAATTCTGATAATAGAGATGAAAAAATTTATTGGTTGTTTGAAACCCGGGTGAAACCCAAATCTGGAAAACGTTAAAATTCGTGGAAATTAGTTGTGGATTTAAGGATTTTAGGTTGATTAGAACCTGTCTTCATATGTTAATATGGTTGATTTTGATCGGAGATTACTATGGGAGAAAATTAAAGCTTGGTTGGGTTAGCAATGGCTAAAACACAATCGTGGGGAAGAAAGGGACCCGATCGATCGACCCTCCCTGATTTTTGGCAGTTAGCCAGGATTTTTATATAAGGGGGGAAATAAATGTTAAATTAAATCCTATACTTTATTTAGTGATAAATAAATATAAGGCACATATTCCTAACAATTATGGGGAAAAGTAATTGGGATTAGGGAGGATTTATGTGGGGCACTTTATGAGTTAATTTGAGGAATTTGAATCCAAAATAATTATATACGGATCAAGTGGATGAGTCTAGGTATATTGGTTGAGCGACGCCAAGGTAGCGAATTAATTATGGAGATAAATTTAATTTATTTGGAGTCGGGATATAGACTCGGATAATATTTAATTTCAGGCCAAGTGAGCGATTTCAAGTATATTGGTTGGCGCCTAGATATGTGGGACCATTCCCTATAATCGAGCGAATTAGTCCAGTTGTGTATAGAATTGGGTTACCGAAACACATGCATAGGGTCCATGACATGTTCCATATTTCATCACTGAGGAGATATCTTAGGGATGATCTGTCCCATACTCACATTTCTTTAGAGGATATCGATCTACAGCCTCATAGTTCCTATGAGGAGGGTTCGGTTGCTATTTTAGACCATAGCGAGAGGAAATTAAGGTCGAAAATAGTACTGTTAGTACTTCATCAGTGGCAGCATCATAATACTGAGGAGTCTACCTGGGAGCGCGAGGATGAGATGCGCGAGCGTTATCCAGAGTTATTTTTGCCAAGTATATTTTATTTCCGAATTTCGGGACCAAATTCTTTTATTAGGGGGGAAGTATGTAATACCCCGTAATTTTATTGATTTTATTTAATGGGATTAATTAAATTAAATGAGATAAATTAATTGGAAATTAATCTGAATTTAAATACTAGTGAGACGTGAGTTGGTATTTGATTATGATAATAATGTTGAATATTACTGGGTGAATATGGTAATATATGATTATGAAATTTATAAAAAAATTTTGCGAGTCATAAATATTACAATTCGAGAAATTAAGTTAGGACGCGCGTGTCAGTCTCGTCAGGGATCATTTTAAATGAATTTAAAAGTACATTATAATTTTTATCATCCGTATGGTCATTTTGGCTGCGCCAGCGTGTCCAAAAGGGTTGAAATAATCAGAAAAGACTAGTCGGGGGTTTAGTTTGGGTCCTGGGGTATTTTTAGGCCAAATCGGCAACCCACGAGTGTATTTTACTCATTTTAATTTTTAAGAGATTTTGACCCACGAATTTTAGCCTTTATTTATCAGTCAATATTAGGGCCATTAAGGCCATTATCTGTCAAAAATTAAGGAATGGGCAACGTGAGAAAGAGTAGAAGTTACAAGAAATTTGCAAGGCCATAACCACCACACACGACCACTTTTCGTCGGAATTATGACCGGAGAGAGGAAGAGAACCAACCCTTAACGTCATCAACGGATCAGGACATCCAATTTTCAGGCAAGTGATTTGATTCATTAAGTTTCAGCAAATAATTTATCCATGATAGTGTAGGATTTGATGATAGCCATGAACAATGATTGAAATTCATCAAATTTGGAAATGGAACTGATTAGGCACATATTCTTCGTATTTATCCCCTTAATTTCGGTATTTTTATGATCCCGTGCAGTGTAGCTAGCTTTGATTTGTCTCGTATTTATGCTAATAACATCTTTTGGAAAGTATTTCTTATTTTGTGTATTTCTCATGTGTTTTATAGGTATTTCATGCAAGTTAGTGCGAAGGAGAACTCAAAACAGTGAAAAAAACCAAGAAATGGAGAGTTGAAGGGCATTTTCGTAATTTTACATATATATTCCGGTGGTGGGGAAAGCTATAGAGTTAAAGACCTCTAAATTACAAGAACATTGGAAAAAACGGCACCCCAATCCGAGCTACGGTGAAGAAGTTATGCCCATTTAAAGTTGGAGAGAGAAAGTCAAAAATTGAAATTAATTCTGGAAGCTGAAGAGTCAAAACTCTTGAAATTTCTTCTTTAATTCGTTTTTATTAGTTGTAAAACATGGAGAGGCAGGGGAAGAGTCTCATGTAGGTATATTAAAAGGGAAAAACGTGTAGAGGCATGGAAAAAGTCATTTTTGAGATCTATAAAAGGCCAAGCCCTATATCCTTCCAAGGGACTCAAATTCTAGAGAGTAGAATAGAATTTTAGAGAGAGAAAGTCAGATTTTAGAGAGTTTTCTTAGTTTTTCTTTACATAGAAATTTTCATAAACCCTAGTTTGTAAGGTTGAAGAAGAAGAATATTTCTGGATTCAATCATCTCTCTTCCCTAATGCAAATTTCAAGTATTAAATTCCATTCTCTTAGTTAATCTCAATTTTTATTTTCAATTTAATCATCTTTTCTTGTTTTGTAATTTTTGTTTTTACCATGTTTCTTAGATCTACAATTATATGCATTGTTATGAAATTGTTTTCCCAGAAAATCATGTCTAGCTAAATTTTTAAGGGCTGGGATGCATGAACCCATCCCAATGTAAATTACTTATGTAGAAAATAGAATTTAAATTAAAAATTTGAAAGAGTCGTGCGAGACAATTTTAAAACCATTGTAGATCTTTTAATCTCTCTTGCCCTAGGTACTTGGGATGTTTAAGAATATAATGCGCGTAAAATTATTTATCACCGCTTTATATTTACCTTTGATTTCATATAGTGCGAGCTTGATCCTCATATATCTAATGCTTAGGATCTATAAAGACTGGATTCATTCAAATTTATAATTTACAATTCTAGGATTTTATACGGTAAATTACTAGGGTTAGGGGGATTGTATTCCAACCTACTTTCTCATTAATCTTAATTAATTTAACTTCTTTATTTACTTTTTTTTTTCCTATTCAACCATCATCATCTTTTTCATTTTTTCTTTTGAGGTAATAAATCAATTAAATTCTATCAACCATTCCCTGTGGATTCGATACCCAGACTCGCCACTATACTCCTTAAGAGTGTAGTTACAAGTTTAGGTTTTTTTGTATTGAGGTTGGAAGCCGATAACAACGACTAGCGTATTACACGGACATTCGGTTTTCCACTCGATCAAAAAATGGCGCCGTTGCCGGGGAGTGTTTGTTATAGATTATAATTGACTTACTACTTCGTAAAAATAAAAAAAATAAAAAATAAATAATAAAAAACAAATTTTGAAAAATATGGGTGTCACGTTCTTGAATTGCCCAATTTGAAATGTCTTATTTTAACTCTTTTGGTGGCTTTAATTGTTATGCTAATAGTGAGGAGGAGAATGAACTCACGATTTATGAACATTGGATCAATATCACTAAAGATGAGTCTCATAAATACAAGCCTAGTGCTAAGGCAATCCAAATTTATCAAAATCAATTGCTTAAAGAAGAAAGACTTGAAAAAGAATATCAAGAAAAAAATCGTTATTGGGAGCAAGAGTTAGATGCATTATTTGAACCCAATGAGGATTTTTCTTCCGATAGTTTTGAAGATGAAGTAAGTTTTCAACCAAATGAGGAATTCGAGGTGCTAGAACCAAGGAAGCCTACTTTGGAAGAACTCTTACTTGATATAAAAAAGTAATCTGATGACCTTGCTGCTACCGAGTTGAAAATTATAGCAACTTGCAAGGAGTTGAATGATTATTTGGACACCTTAGAGAAGGTCGAGACTTGCGCTTCACCTAATACTTTTGAGGATGAAATCATTGAGAGTGATCCAAGTTCTTTTGAATATCAACCTCTTATAAATATTTCAAAACCTATTGATGTTGAAGATCATTTGTCTCCTTGTGTCCCCACTATTATCGAACCATTAAATCCATCACAAGAACTGGATGAATGTCTTGAGGATGTTGATCCGCTTCTTGTATGGGAATGTTTTTTTGAGATGCTTCATCTTATGGGCCATACACTTAGACGTGTCACTCCACCAGATCCAATTGAAAATTTTGAGGGAGAAGATTTTGAGGACAAGGACTTAATGCTTGAATTGTTTTCCAAGATGGACTCTTTTAGTTTATGTTCTCCGCTTCCCATAATTCTTGAAAAATCTTTGGGAAGTGATTCTATTTTTCTTGGATCCCAATGGTACTTGTCCCCCTATGCACCTAAATCCCTCATTATCCCCTTAAATTTTTTAATTGGTGATGGTTCATTTTTTAAAATTTGCACATGCCTTTCGTTTTTCAAACGGAATTCTTATTTTCCGGGAGGCATGCTTTATAGTGAGGGTACACAATTAATCCCTCAAAGTCAAATTGTATTTTGGGTGGACCCTCAAATTTTTCGACTTCTAGTGTATGATTTATTAGCCATTCAAATTGTAGGTTGTAAATAATTAGTTTTTTTATTATTGTTTTTTCTTTTTTATTATAGTCTAGTTTCGATAGTTAAAGTTTTTGTTATTATTTTTGCTATGCTTGGTTCTAACGTGTTTTGTAGATTCAATGGAATCGTACTCATCGAGGATCGCTCCATTTGGATAATATCTTTCTTTTCCTCTCTTTATGTTGTGTTCTTGATTCACATTGAGGACAATGCAACATTTAAGTTAGGGGGTGTGGGATATTCTTCCCATTTATTGTTTAGATTCATATATTCGATCACATGTTCTTTCCAAGTGTGTATTTTAGAAAATTTTGAAAAAAAAAAATTGAAAATTTTTGAAAAAACCAAAAATATTTTTGTTCAAAATAAATAAAAATTGGAATTTAAAATTTTCAAAAATATCACCTTTATTCTATTTAAAGTCTCAAATTGTAAAATTCAATAATGCACTAAGCCAAAATTGACCAAAGATGAAAATTGACGACTTAACGAATAAGTGTGGAGATTGATAAAACCCGGTGAGATTTCGAGCCTTTCAATTTTTTATGAGTTTTTAAATCAATTCGAGTTTATGATAAACTCAAAATTCTTTTCAGCGTTTTAATAAGTCGTTGATGATCTCAATCCTTTGTTTTGATCGGTTATGGGAAATGTGTGAAATGTTATCTCGAAATTCGTGCTAAATATATCTCTAAACTTAATTAATCTCGAGATGCATATGGTAATGTGATTAGCAATTTGGACAATGAAGTAGGCCCTCATTTGTTACCCAAAAATATTAGCCATAAAAACGTTGTGAAAAATTATCCCTTTGCAACCCAATTTGAGCCTAATAAAATATTTCCCTTTCGTTTGATAACCCGAAAAACCCAAATAGCCTGGAATTATGAAAATTGAGAAAATTCATCAAGTAAGTCCAAATTGTGCAATAAAAAGGGGCAAGAGAAAAACAGAAAGAAAAAAAGAAGAAGAAAAAAATGATCAACAAAAATAGCAAGAAAAGAAAAAGAAAAGAGAAAAAATGAAAATAGAAAAAGAAAGAGAAAAATGAGCAAATGCCCGAAAAAGCACAAATGGACGTCATAAGGACATTTTCCAATTCCGAACATTTCATCTATTCCCATTGTTACCCTTTACACCTTTTAACCCCAAAAAAGTCGTAACTGAGTCCGAATGGCAAAATTAATTACTGCATGGAGAGCTAAGACATGAAAAGATAATATGAGAGATTAAATGGTGTGAAATAGAGGTGATGTTCCCATTTCCTAATAACTGTACTCCGATGATGAGATCTTTTCACCATATATTTCTTTCTTTTCAATTTTGTATGCATGAATTTGTGTTCCATTATATTTACTCTTTATATCATGCATACCGAGGGAAAATAGCCACAATCCGAGTGATTCGTTTGTGAGTGCATCCGTAAGAATTTGAATCAAAACGAATTTTTGGAAAGTAACGTAATGCTCAATCGGTGGAAATTTGAGGTTTAATTTCTGGCTTTGCACACACACACTATGGTTTGAGACATTTGAATATGAATTTATGGTGATTATTTTTCGAAAAGTTTAAATTGTACAATTTTTAAGTATTTTGATATTTATTTGAGTCAATAAAGAATTTTGTGGGTATATTCACTGCAAACCCTCACGAGACAAAACTCGTCCTACTAGGGTAACCTAGGGGTTTAAAGGCTTGTTGCATACGCTAAATGCAATCGATTGCCGGCGAAAAAGGTATTCTATCCCAATAAAAGAATTTTCAAGAGTTGAACTTTAAACTAATTTCATTTACATTGCTCGGGACGCGCAAAGTTCTAAGTTAGGGGGTGTGATTAGGCACATATTCTTCGTATTTATCCCCTTAATTTCGGTATTTTTATGATCCCGTGCAGTGTAACTAGCTTTGATTTGTCTCGTATTTATGCTAATAACCTCTTTTGGAAAGTATTTCTTCTTTTGTGCATTTCTCATGTGTTTTATAGGTATTTCATGCAAGTTAGTGCGAAGGAGAACTCAAAACAGTGAAAGAAACCAAGAAATGGAGAGTTGAAGGGCATTTTCGTAATTTTACATATATATTCCGGTGGTGGGGAAAGCTAGAGAGTTAAAGATATCTAAATTACAAGAACATTGAAAAAAAACGGCACCCCAATCCGAGCTACGGTGAAGAAGTTATGCCCATTTAAAGTTGGAGAGAGAAAGTCAAAAGTTGAAATTAATTCTGGAAGCTGAAGAGTCAAAACTCTTGAAATTTCTTCTTTAATTCGTTTTTATTAGTTGTAAAACGTGGAGAGGCACGGGAAGAGTCTCATTTAGGTATATTAAAAGGGAAAAACGTGTAGAGGCATGGAAAAAGTCATTTTTGAGATCTATAAAAGGCCAAGCCCTATATCCTTCCAAGGGACTCAAATTCTAGAGAGTAGAATAGAATTTTAGAGAAAGAAAGTCAGATTTTAGAGAGTTTTCTTAGTTTTTATTTACATAGAAATTTTCATAAACCCTAGTTTTTAAGGTTTAAGAAGAAGAATATTTCTGGATTCAATCATCTCTCTTCCCTAGTGCAGATTTCAAGTATCAAATTCCATTCTCTTAGTTAATCTCAATTTTTGTTTTCAATTTAATCATCTTTTCTTGTTTTGTAATTTTTGCTTTTACCATGTTTCTTATATCTACAATTATATGCATTGTTATGAAATTATTTTCCCATAAAATCATGTCTAGCTAAATTTTTAAGAGTTGGGATGCATGAACCCATCCCAATATACATTACTTATGTAGAAAATAGAATTTAAATTAAAAATTTGAAAGAGTCGTGCGAGACAATTTTACAACCATTGTAGATCTTTTAATCTCTCTTGCCCTAGGTACTTGGGATGTTTAAGAATATGATGTGCGTAAAATTATTTATCACCGCTTTATATTTACCTTTGATTTCATATAGTGCGGGCTTGATCCTCATATATGTAATGCTTAGGATCTATAAAGATTGGATTCATTCAAGTTTATAATTTACAATTCTAGGATTCTATACGGTAAATTACTAGGGTTAGGGGGATTGTATTCCAACCTACTTTCTCATTAATCTTAATTAATTTAACTTCTTTATTTACTAACCATCATCATCTTTTTCATTTTTTCTTTAAAGGTAATAAATCAATTAAATTCTATCAACCATTCCCTGTGGATTAGATACCCAGACTCGCCACTATACTCCTTAAGAGTGTAGTTACAAGTTTAGGTTTTTTTGTATTGAGGTTGGAAGCCGATAACAATGACTAGCGTATTACACGGACGCTCGGTTTTCCACTCGGTTATCCATGATAGTGTAGGATTTGATGATAGCCATGAACAATGATTGAAACTCATCAAATTTGGAAATGGAACCTTAATTTTGGATAGGATTTGCATGTAGTTGGATTCTGGAAGTATTCCCTTAACAAAATCATAACCCTTGATTAATTACAAATACATTTAGGAAGAGAAGTATGATGATTCTTGAGGAAAATAGAAAAATAGGGTTTTTCATGAAAATAGGATGATTTGATCCAAGAAAAGTCTAATTGATGACGATTTAAGAGTGATGGAACGTTAAGAATCATTTAATTAGGTTGTATAATGACCCAATATGTTTACTTTAGGATTTAACATCTTGTATTGAAGATTTGGGACAAAAATGGGAATGAAAACAAAGGAAACCCGTAGCCTACACCTGTTTGATCGATCGATCGACATTCATAGGTCAATCGATCGACTGGGCTTGATCGATCGGCACCCCTAGCTTGATCGATCGATCTCCCCAGAAATTGTGAACTTTCCCCCCTTTTTGAATTTAAGTGTTGTCGGTCATAGAACATTGTAGTTGGGGATTATGTGAATACTTTAGGACTTGAGGGAGACCAGTAGGGATATATTTGATTCCTGGAACATATTAGAATTTGGCTGGAATGTAGTGTTGAATTTACGAGTGTCCGATGAGTAATTTTCTATTTTATGATGCGAGAACATGATTTAATTTCTTAGGAGTGATAAGTTAGGGTTTGGGACACAAATAAGGACTTCGGAGTACTGAATTGATATGTGGGAAAATGGGAGACTTAGTAACCTCTTCGGTTAGGATTTTAACTACTCCAAACTATACGACGTGAGACTTATCGGCAAAATATATTATGTATAGTCTGAAATAATAATAGTGTACGAATTAGGATAATGGTATAGGGCTGAGAATATACCTTAGATAAAATAACAGTTATCTAAGTTGTGTGAATTCTTAGTATATGGATTATTATGAGTATAACATACCTACCATACTTGTTATCACGGGAGGTCGGCTTTCGAATTAGGACGATATAATCTTTGTGTGCCTATGGGGGGATTTAGATTGGTACCTTAAGGACATAGGGTTGTGAATGACTTATTTGTGAGTTGATAAGTCAACTAACCATGGGAGCGTAGGTATGTGTGTGACCCATGGGTATGTGAACTATGTTCGCCTCCAATATATGTGATTTTGTTTATTGAGACGGTTCCTGAGAGATTCGGAACACCTAGTCCTTATGTACGTGATGTACCGGGATTCGATAGCAGAGTATGTGTGCACCGCAACTTAGCCTAGGGGTGCCCTATTTGTATATTTATGATGACAATAATATACTTGTGATTATAACGGACTCTTTACAATAGTGTTAATATGAATAATTGAGAAATTTTGAATGGGATTAAAAATGAGAATTTTCTATCGTAATTATTATAAATTAATCTCATCAATGATAAGGTGAGTTACACGCAGGATATTTTAGAATGATATGAATAGGCCCCTGTATTATAATGTGAGGACATGAAGTGGTACAGACTAGTTTAACGGCATAAATAGGACGGGTTAAGGATATATGTTAGGCATGAACATTAGTTGAGGGGTGAGGAACTCATGTGAGAGCACGCAACTAACATGTATATTATATTCACTGTTAATGCAATTAAACACTTCCTATATTTTTAAACTGTTTTCACCTCGGGCTCTGACCCATTTTCTTTCAAATCTATTTTTTCTTTTAAAACCTTTTAGGTGCCCAACCACAGGGACGCCAAGCATAGAAGTTCCATTACATTGACGTGTTTTACCTGTTGTGGAAGTTATAGGATATCGATATTAGACGCCTCCACATTCTGCATTTGATTCTATTATGGGTCATTCATCAGTTAGGGCATGTCGCCCCTTTCCATTTAAAGACAACTTTCTCAGACTTTCAGTTTTGGATTTATTTATTTCATTCAGACTTTGTATTGTGATTTATTCAGTATTTGGTTTATTCAGGGGAGTGTTACTCCAGACTCATTTTATTTACTCCACTATTATTCTATTGTGATTGTGATGTGGATGTGTTATAGTTAGCTTATAATTTAATTGGTTGCATGTTAATTTAATTTAATAAATTTGGCAACTCACTTTTTAAATATTAGGTGCTAGTAATTGTTTGAAAATGTTTCCGACAGTGATGCTATGAACTGAACCAACTTGACATTTTGTATTAATTTGAATAAAGGAGTATCTACCCGGAATTTAATTAGTCAGGGTGTCACATCGGGAAAGTATTACAATTAATTAATGATTAAATTAATTAAACTAGAGTTGGACCATAGACTCAGAAATATTTTTAGGCTTGTTTTACGGGCGTTGTGCACGGTAATGCCAAAATTAAATTTAATATATATACAGTAGTGTGATAGTATACATATATATATACCTTGTTCTATTAAATATCAGTGACTAGATACTTATTTAATTTATATGCTCTAGTGCTATCGGAGGAGGTTGCGCGATGTGGGTGAATCCCCTGACATGAGGAGCAGGGAGAATATATCCCCAGGCCATATCGTCCAAATATGGGTGAGTGGTTTATCCCACTTTCAGGGGGAGATATGATCGCGTCCACTATGCTTACATGTTTACCAAGATCGTGAGTGATATCGACTTGGGCTATACGGGTTAAGTGAGCATACCTAGGGTGATAGCACTTTAGAGAATACAACCAAAGAGGTAATTCTCGGGAGGATGAGTAATATATATATTCAACATATGTGTGAATGTTGTAATATGGTTCTACGTATATAATGGGATAAATAATTATATACGGGTAAATAAATACATGAAGTGAATTGTATTAATTATATATGGGTTATATATATATATATATATATATATATATATATATATATATATATATATATATATATATATATTCAACATATGTATGAATGTTGTAATATGGTTCTACGTATATAATGGGATAAATAATTATATACGGGAAATTTGAATACATAAAGTGACTTGTATTGGTTTTATAACGGGTGTGAATGTTAACTAGATTTGAAAAGGGAAATGATTAATTAAGTTAGTGCGATGGACAACTTATAAATCATATATTAAGCATACTCGGTTTGAGTAGGGTGGTTGAGAGAAGATATCATTTAACTAGTTATGGGGTAGATGGCGAGGGTAATATAAAGTAAGCGTTAGGCATGCACATTAGTTGAGAGGTGAGCTTGTCCTCAAGGGAGTGCGACACAAACTTAAATATGAAGCGCATTCATGCATTTTATATTACTTCAAGTGAATCATTTGCTAAATATTTTCAAAATGTTTTGGGTTCTAACCCTTGCTATCAAATATTTTAAAAACCTTTTAGGTGTCCAGCCACAGGGACACCAGATCTGACTTTATTTCAGGGATTCGCTGTTGCAGCATGTGTGGATGTTGCAGGATTTGGATAGTCGCTTCTATCTTTTCTATTCCTAGTATAGGAATTTCATATCATATACTTCGATCATGTTGCTCCCAGATTTATCTAGTTGTTTCACTTCAGATTTTATAGGATTGATTATTATCTGTCTTTTACATTGGTCCTGGTTTTAGATGATGGTTTATTCGACAAGATTTTATTATTATATGTGATGATGGGTTTTATCTGCGTTGAATGTTTATTGTAACTTCTGTATTTACTTTATCTTGGATTAATAAAAATAAATTTTGGCATTAGCTTTTGAATATTAGGTGGTTAGTAAATTTTTAAAAAGTTTTCGACAGTGATGCTAAGAATGAAACAAATGAGACTCATATTTTAATTTGATATAGAACTAATCACCCAGTATTCTATTAGGCGGGGTGTCACAATAAATTGTTTGTCTTTAACGGGGACCACCTGGTAGACTTGCCTTATTTTGAATCTCTACATGGCCAATGTGGCCTCTATTCCTTCCCGTATTGGCTTGGTTTTCAGTGTCACGGATGATAAGGTTTGGTATATGTTACCTCATCTTCTCACAACTAACTAGAAGCTAAAAGTAGTTCTCTTTAAAAAGATAACCAAGGTTAGTACAGATAAGGTCCTCTCAAAATCTTAGGGTGTCACTTTTAATGATGCTTCTGGATGACTAGAAATTAAAATTAGATTTTTGGAGATGTACAAATACACATAATGTGCATCTCATTGAAAATTATAAAGTTTAATAATGTATATTCATCACCCTACTCTACGTAGATGACAATAATGACATCACTAAGAACAATGATTTCCTCTTGGATGTAGCAGTGCAATTGATACCATAAGAGCATCCACGATTGTGGATGCTCTAGATAGGAAACTGTACAAAACCAAAATGTCAGAATCCCTTTCATATTTATTAAGGTACATAGTTGTGAGAGTTAGATAATTTTCAAGTTTACTTACTATGAACTACTTTTGTTCATAGGAAGTAAAACTCCACTTCTTACGAACAACATTTGTTCGTAGAAAATGTTACGGGCAAATGTTGTTCGTAAGAACCCAAATATATTATAAAAATAATTATTTATATTTATTACAAACTTCATTTGTTCGTAGGAATTCCTACGAACAAATGAAATTCGTAGGAACCTTTGTAACTTCTTCTCGCATTTTGTATATTTGGAGAACAACTACAAATTAATGGACGTAATTTGTTCAGTAAAACACACCAGTGTAGGCATACCAATCTGTATCTTTACAAATTTTATTGGCATTATATTTCCCCATTACGAATACTCTAAGAATGTCAAGATACCTATAGATATACACAAGGCCATAATGGTCTTTTGTTTCCAACCTTATTAAAATTTCTCATATTGGCAAGGGTTATTTGAGTCTTTATCTCTTTCTTGCCTTCATAAGAAGATAAATGGATCATCAACAAAGAATTTTCAAGAACAATTGAAAACAATATAAATGATAAAATTAAACTACCAAGGGATTAATCTTTTATGGTCACACTAAAACCCTTTTAGTCCACATTGGGACATCAAAGCCCCCTAAAAAATGATGGGATTATCTGCAGTTCCTTCATAAGAATTTGTAAGACACTTAACCACATTTTTTTGGCTTGAAGAACCCATTGTTCGTAAAAGTTAGACTTTGTTGATTTTCCAATCTTATAATAGTACTTGATATAATTAAGACCAAGTTGTGTACCGAATAGTTGGTTGATGAAGAATTTTTCCATCACAACTTTAAAGAAAATATCATTTCACACCCTAAGAAATAATATTTAAAAACTAATAACTTTGACAAGAAGAGTGTGTAGTGGAATCGAACCCAAGTTGAAGCAAGTACTCTGAAAATCGATGAAACCAAGCCTTGGCGCTTACTTTAAACCATACAAGCTTCGTTGTAATTTGCATACATAATTCGGGTACTATTGATCCACAAAGCCTGAAGGATTCTACATGTATACATCTTCAATCAAATAGCCATGCAAAAATGCATTTTGCACATCAAGTTGTCTAACGGGACACTTATTTGTAACAGCAAGACTAAGCACCAATCGAATAGTACTGTGTTTGATAACAGGACTAAACGTTCTGTGTAATCTACCCCTTCTTTCTGATGAAAACCATTCGCAACAAGTCTGGCTTTAAAACGCTCAATTGAGCCATATGATTTTCTTTTGATGCGATACACCCACTTATTTTGAAGTAGATTCATACGAGACTCATAAGGCACAAGAGTCCATGTGCCACAGCGCTGCAAAGCATTAAACTCCTGCATCATAGCACTACGCCATTCTTCATTCTTAATTGCCTGACTAAAATATGTTGGTTCAAAATATTTGGTGTTAATCACAATATTTAAAGGATATTTGGGATTTGGTTTCTTGGTGTCTGCTTTTGATCTCGTTAGCGTAGGATGATTAGTGGACTGAGGCATGTCAATTTAAATTATCGGATCAGTAGAAGTTTGTGCATCTGATGCTTAATCAGGACGTGAAGATGAGGGAAAAAGAGAAGGTTCAGACATGACAGGTATTTGAGTATGGGTGTCTTGAGGTATAGAATTAGTTTGTAATGGCAACGAAGCATATGATGAGCATGACACTGAATGAGTAGGAAGTACAAACAAGATTTCTGGTGAAGAAATGTGACCCGGTGTAGACGTAGTTCCTGGAGGTGTGATTTATTTGAAAGGAAAAGAGTCCTCATCAAATAGGACATGGCGTGACAGATAAATTCGTCTAGTGGTCAAGTCTAAACAACGATACCCCTGATGGTTCAATGAGTAACTGATAAAGACATAAGGCTTGGATTTTGGCTGAAGTTTATGTGTAGCATACAGAGTTAACCAAGGAAAGCAAGTTGAACAAAAAACCTTAAACATATCATAATTAGGTTTTCTACGAAAAATCTTTTCAAAAGGAGGCCGATTATTCAAAACTTTAGTAGGAAGACTATTTATGATATAAGTGGCAGTTTGGAAGGCATCAGTCCAGTATTGGGAAGGAATATGAGCATGAGAAAGCAATACAATTCCAGTTTTAACTACATGACGATGTTTTCTCTCCGCTAAACCATTTTGTTCAGGATGTTTAGGGCAATAAAATCGTTGAGCAATATCATTAGATGATAAGTAATGTTGGAAAGCATTCTTAGTATATTCACCACCTTCATCACATTACAATGCTTTAATTGAAGAAGAAAATAAATTTTTAACATGCTTCTTAAAACGAATGAATAACTGAAATACTTCAGATTTATGTTTCATTGGAAACAACCAAGTATAACGAGACCAATCATCAACGAAAAGTAAATAATATCAAAATCCTTGCACTGAAACTATTGGAGAACTCCACACATGAGAGTGTACAAGTTCTAATGGAAAATGGGAAATTGAATTAGATTTATTGAAAACCAACTTTGTGCTTTTACCTAAAGGACACGAATGACAAAATAATAAATCAGAAGAGTTACTAATTGACACTTGTTTCTTGGAAATGAGAAACTGAACAACAGATCTAGCTGGATGCCCGAGACGCGAGTGCCATTTTTGAGCAGAAACTCGAGTGCCTAAGAATGGCGAAAATGATTTGCTGGAAGGTCCATTGCCAAAGTAAAATGGATATAATCCATTCTCACATTTCCCTTGGAAAAGCGTCCTCCGTGTCTTGAGGTCCTTGATAATAAAATGATGAGGGAAGATTAGTATGTAACAGTGGTTGTCATTAGTAAAATGATATGTAGAAACAAGATTAGTGGAAGCAGAATCACAATGTAGAATATTATTGAGATTAAAAGACCAAGAATCAGTGTGCATAATATTTGATCCATAATGAGAAATGGACAATACGGGGTCACTACGTATACCACCAATATGATCATTACCAGTGTACTCTTTGGTATTGGAAAGATTATGAAGTTCATGAGTGTGTGACACCCCACCTAATTAAATACCGGGCGATCACTCCTTTATCAAATTAAATCAAGGTGAATAGTTGGTTCATTCTCAGAATCACTGTCGAAAAATAACTTGTCCAATTTAAACACCCTAATTAATTAAACTAAGTGTCAAAAATCGTTTTTTAAACATTACTTCCCAAATTTTATTTTAAAAAAATAAAGATTTAATTATTAAAAACATTACAATATTAAAGAATCACACCACAAATACTCCTGGAACATAATCCAATTAATTTAAACATTCATCATCCAAAATCCCAACAATTAAAACTTAAAGTAAAACATCCATACTGAATAAATCCCAAAGTAGCAATACTAAAAATGACTGAATCACAATGTCCAAATAACAACTGAATAATGGAAAGGGCGACACATGCCCCAATAATGAACATGCTAGGAGTGGAATCAAATGAATGAAGTCGTCTAAACAAGAGGCCTGCAACTCCCACCTAAGCTGCAGCGCGTTCCTTCCAAAAGATCCTATGCAAGACGCCCTTGTGGCTGGGCACCTGTAATATATACATATATATATACAAGAGAGAAAGAGAAATAAAAACAGGTCACATCCCGATAGTGTATATGATTTAAAATTCGTTTAGCAAGTATTTAAATTATTTACAGGCCAATGCAACAACATATTAGTGCGGCATTCTCTTGAAAAATTCTCACCTCTCTTCTAATGTGCACACCTACCGTTCTAACCTTCTCAACGGATTATCTTATCTTATAACGCACTAATCTTACCAATGGTATGACTTATCTTAGGTTAGTCGTAAGATTTAAAACTGAACAATATAATTGTTTAAAAAGGGATATTTCATTTATTAGCAAAACTCTCATTTTAGCTTTATTTGTCAAATGAGTTCCTCGTTGTCATATTATACTTTTTAAAACAAGTATTTCCAATTTGAGACACTATATCAGTCTTACTTACCATAACACAGTAGGTAGTTCCAAATTTCAGAATTTCATATATATATATTAAATACTCGAATAATATATATATACTAACAGCACCCCACATAAAACTATGGTGCGGGCATACTATGCTATCCAATCCCCGTATCACTCACACTAAGGGAAATACAAGTTCGGAATCACTCTCGAACTGTCTTAACACATACACAAACAATAATGAGGCGAAGCATAGATTCCAAGTCTCTAAGAGGTCAGTACATAGCCTCACGTCTCTTAGGACCGTCTGAACTATCGATTCGATAGCCTGTACCAAGGATATCTATCTTCTAGGGTATGAGTCAATATCCCCCGTAAGGCACATCGATATAAGATCGTCCCAGCGCGATAACCTCAAGGATAGCAAGTAGCGCGGGCATGATTTTCACATATATATAATATATGCATAAACAATCATATAAATATACCATTTTTATCATATCAATTTAGGTTCATCCCATAACCCATAATCACAACATTTATCCTTATTTTCCCATTATTAGTTATCACGTATAATGGTCCATCTCTAACTTTAATTCGAAGGATTTTTCCAACTTATTACGTAACACTCATGGACTCTATCCTCCCAAGTATAAAATTCAGTAGGTGTCATTTTTATGTTCCAACGTAACTATCTTACGCGTCTCACCCTTTAATACATAAATTCATTGACCCTTATGTAATTATCCTAAAAGAATACAATTCTTGTCTGACATTAAAGGTCCCAAAATTATTCATATGTCCTACTGGTCTTCCATATCTCCCAAAACATTTTATTAAGGGTGTCCAAGAATTATTTCACATTAAGTCGAATTCTACTAATTTAAAAAGGGAAAAATATGAGTCTGCCAGGAGGGGTCGATCGATCGATGTTTGGGGCTCGATCGATCGATCAAGTAGGTGTGCGAATTCTGCAGTTTTGCAGTTACGGGTTTTCTCACAAAACTTCATCCAAATTCTAACTTTTCATACCCAAACGTCCATAAATTTATACTACTAACATTATATCATCATATTATGTATTTCCTATGTAAAGCATGTAAATTTGCGAACGATTTTGGTGTGGTTGCGTTCCCCATCACGCGATCTACGCGTTGGTGGTGGCGGCGGTGCAAACGAATGGATTTTTGGGCCTTGGATTGCTTTGAGAGATCTCTCCTCTCCTCTCCTATGGTCGTTCTAAGGTTTTGAATTGTTTTAACCCTAGAAGATAACCTAGACATCTGATATAACCCTTGAATTTTCGTGGGTTTAACTACCCAAAAATGTAAAATGACTAAAATGCCCTTCCGGGGTACTAATTAAGCCTAAAAATGCCCCGAGACCCAATCTAAACCCCCGGGTACACTTTTCTGACTATCTCGACCCTTTCGGATGCGTTGGCGTACTCAAAACGATCATACGAGCAACTTATAAAATATTCACTTTTTATTTATCAATATTTAGTCCTGACGCGACACGGGCGCGTCCCGACTCAAATTTCCGAAATTATCATTTTATTCACTCGTGACATTTAATATAACCAATATTATATATTACTTGCTCATTAGTAATATTAAACAAGTTTCTCATAATTACTAACTCTCGTCACGTTAATAATTATAACATAACTAATTTTCGGGTTTATATTAAATAATTAGCTCACAATAAATTTAATAAATCCTCAAATTAATCTAGTATAAAGATACGGGGTATTACATACTTCCCCCCTAATAACAGAATTTTGTCCTGAAATTCAGAAAATAAGGCATACCTGGTAAGAACAAATCTGGATATCTCTCGCGCATATCTGCCTCGTGCTCCCAAGTGGATTCCTCCACATTATGATGCTCCCACTGGACCCGTACAAGTGGAACTATCTTCGACCTCAATCTCCTCTAACTATAGTCTAGGATAGCCACCGGTCTCTCCTCGTAAGAGCTGTCAGGCTGTAAGTCTATCTCAGCTATCGCGATGTGAGTATGGTCCATATCATCCCGAAGATATCGTCTCAACGACGAGATGTAGAATACATCATGGATGCGATGTAAATGCTCTGGCAGTCCCAACCTGTATGCTACCGGCCTAATCCTCTCGATAATGGGAAATGGTCCCACGTATCCCGGGGTCAATTTCCCTCTCATCCCTAACCTCATCACTCCTTTCATAGGAGATACACGTAGCAAAACTTGGTCCCCCACATTAAACTCCCGGAAGAACCGTTTCGCATCGGCGTAGCTTTTCTGCCTGTCCTGGGCTACTCGAATGCGATTCATGATCATCTCAATCCTCGTAGAGGTTTCCTGAATCACCTCTGGTCCTAGAAACTTGTTATCTCCCACCTCGAGCCAACAAGCTGGGGAACGACAAGGCCTGCCGTACAAAGCCTCAAATGGAGCCATGCCAATCGTGAACTGATAAGAGTTATTATAAGCAAACTCTACCAGTGGAAGATGTGGCTCCCAACCTCTCCCAAAATCAATAACACACATGCGTATCATATCCTCCAACATCTGATTAGTACGCTCTGTCTGTCCATCTGTCTGTGGGTGATAAGCTGAACTCAACCTCAACTCAGTACCCATAGCCTCCTGAAAACTCTCCCAGAAACGCGACTCAAAAATCTTGTCTCTATCTGACACAATATTCAGGGGAACCCCATGTAATCTGATAATCTCAGCAATGAACAACTGAGCATACTGACCCGTGGTATAGTCTTTTCGCACCGGCAGAAAATGAGCCACCTTAATCAAACGATTTATAATCACCCCGATAGAGTTGTGGCCCCGCTGTGATGTAGGTAACCCTGTAATAAAATCCATGGAAATACTCTCCCACTTCCACGCAGGTACCTCCAATGGCTGAAGCAACCCTGACGGTTTCTGATGGTCCACCTTTACCAGCTGGCAGGTAGAACACTTGGACACGAATTCAGCAATGTCCTTCTTTATCCCAGTCCACCAGTATTGTCGCCTCATATATTGGTACATCTTATCTCCTTCAGGATGTACTGCAAATTGGGACCCGTGAGATTGGGTCATCACTGTATGACGTAATTCTGCCCCTTCTGGAACCACCAACCTCCCATTAAACCTCAAACCCCCATCAGAACTAACAGAATAGGACTCAACACCCTCAACTAAAAGTCGTACAATCTGCTCCTGGAAAAATAGGTCTGTGGTCTGTGCCTGTATCACCCTCGTAACAATCTCGAGTGTCACTGTCATGACAGATATGAAGGAACGGGCTACTGCTTCTTGGTGACCCAACTCCTTCCACTTTGCTTTCCAGACGTCCGCTACACCATCTATCGGTCTACGGCTCAACGCATCAGAAACTACGTTGGCCTTCCCCGGATGGTACTGTATGTCGAACTGATAGTCCTTCACAAACTCTAACGATCTACGCTGATGCATATTCATCTCTCACTGAGTGAACAGGTACTTCAGTGACTTGTGGTCTGTGTACAAGCGAAACTTCTCCCCCAATAAATAGTGTTTCCATATCCTCAATGCAAAAACGACCGCTGCTAACTCCAGGTCGTGGGTGGGGTAATTATTCTCATGCGACTTAAGCTTGTGGGAGGAAAAAGCTATAGCCTTCTCCTCCTGCTGAAGTACTCCCCCAAGTCCTCGTAAAGAAGCATCGGTGTAAACCAGGTACTCCACACCCAGTTTCGGTAAAGCAAGGACTGGTACTGAAGTAGTTTGTCTTTCAGCTCGTCAAAAGCCAATTGACAGGCATCATCCTAAACATATGGTACCCCTTTCCGAGTCAGATTCGTCAACGGACCCGCTATTTTGGAGAATACCCGAATGAATCTCCTATAGTAACTGGCTAACCCCAAGAAATTTCTCACTTCCGTCGGTGTCGTGGGCCGTCCCCACTCCCTCACCGCCGACACTTTACTCGAGTCAACTGCTACCCCCTACTCAGAAACAACATGCCCCAAGAACTGTACTTCTCACAACCAGAATCCGTACTTCTCGTACTTAGCATACAACTGATGCTCTCGTAAAGTTTGAAGAACCTGCCTCAAGTGCTCAGCATGCTCCTCCTCGGAGTGTGAATATATCAAAATGTCATCTATGAAGACGATGACAAACTGATCCAAGAACTCTCTGGATACTCGGTTCATTAAGTCCATGAATACGACTGGAGCATTTGTGATACCAAATGGCATCACTCTGAACTCGTAAGACCCATATCTCGTCAAGAAGGCAGTCTTTGAAACATCATGCTCTCTAATACGTAACTGATGGTACCCCGACCTCAGATCTATCTTCGAAAAGAAAGTTGCTCCCCTCAGCTGGTCGAACAGATCATCGATTCGAGGCAACGGATACTTATTCCGTATCGTGACCTTGTTCAACTCTCGGTAGTCCACACACAGCCTCAGTGAACCATCTCTCTTCTTCACAAACAAAACTGGAGCGCCCCAAGGTGAGGTATTCCTGCGAATGAAGCCCTGACCTAACAGATGCTCTATCTGATCTCGTAGCTCTCGCATCTCTGCCGGATCGATACGGTATGGAGCGTGCGCTATTGGTCTATTACCCAGTAATAAGTCTATGATAAAGTCTATCTCTCGACTGGGGGGTAGGCCTGGTATCTCCTGCAATACATCAGAATACTCACGAATAACTGGGATCGAGTCTAAGGGAATCACAACCTCCTTAGAGGTATCCTCCTCTATGTAATACAAATGAGCAGTCGAACCTCCCTCTGGGCGAGGCATCGTCACTACAAACATCTCTTGCCCCGGAATGGTAAAAACAATGCTCCCACCGAAACAATCAATTATGGCTCGGTAAGCTGCGAACCAATCCATACCGATAATCACATCGTGCCCATGCATATCTAAGACTAACATGTCTGCAGGTAATACCAAGCTACCAATATCTACCCCCACTCCCCGTCATATAAAGAAAAGAAGTGATCCACTCCCCAGTGGTGAGTCTACACACGTCACAGTGCTCTCTGCGGTGGCTAACAACCCTAAGGCCTTCGCAAAATGCGTAGCTATAAAATAGTGTGTTGCTCCAGTATAAAAAAACTCGACGCATAGTACCATGGATAAGAAACATACCCTCAATCATGGGTGGTGCCTGTGGAGCTGCTGCCTGGTGGAAGTTATAGACGAGTCCATACTGTAACTGCCCCTGTTGCACTGGAGCTGTTGGAACGGCTGGTAGGGCTGGTACCTGGGCTGGTGCTGGGAGGGCAGGTGGAAAAAGTGGCCTCTGTGGCTCATTACGGGCTCCCTGCTGCTGTGGGGCCCTCTCTCCCTCTGGATAATCCTGGCGCCTATGGCCATGTTTACCGCACCCAAAACATCGGCCTCTAAAGTTACCTCCCCTCTGACCCTGCTGACCACGGCCCTACTGGCCGTTACCTCCCCGCCACTGGACCTATTGGCCCTAATGAGTACGCTGTTGGCCCTGATGCTGTCGGTGTTGGCCTTGTTGGCCCTGCTGATTAGGCTGGCCCTGCCTATAACCCCCAAATCCCTGTTTGGAATCACCTGAATAAAATCGCTTTGCGGGGTCCCCTTGATGGGAACTCTGCTCGTGCTGATGAGTCTTCCCCGGAGATGTCGGTGCTCCACTAGCACTATTACCCCCAGTCCTGCCCTGTTGGGTTTCTCCTGCTCTCTTGCTTCCCTGCAGATGGAAGCGGTGATCCTGGCAATGTAGTAACGCAGCATTGAGTACATCAGTGAAAGTACTCAGAGACAGATTCCCTATAAGGTGTTGACGGATCCTCCAAGCTAACCCGTCCATAAACAACATTATCTTCTTACCCTCAGTAGGTGCCTCATCTGGCACTATGGTGAGAAGTCCCGTGAACTCCTCCTCATACTCAGCAACGGTAGAATTCTCCTGCTTCAAATTTAGTAATTTTGGCCTCATCTTAGTCTACACGGCGGGTGGAAAGTATTTACGATCAAAC
This sequence comes from Sambucus nigra, assembly GCA_949130495.1. Classification (NCBI taxonomy): domain Eukaryota; kingdom Viridiplantae; phylum Streptophyta; class Magnoliopsida; order Dipsacales; family Adoxaceae; genus Sambucus; species Sambucus nigra. The sequence continues at coordinate 250,885,145 of OX422208.1, forward strand.
TGCTCCCAGAACAACTGAATCGGGATCGTGTCCCTCTCCTCCAAGGTGATGGTGGATTCCCACCACTGCAAAGCGGTCCCCACTAGCTTAAAGGAATCTAACAACTGCTTCTACACGTCTGTGCACTCATACATACTAAGATGCCGCTGGATGTCCTTCTTCCATTGGTTGACTGTGATGATATCTGAACTACCAGAGAACTCAGGGGGATGCGCCTTCTGAAAAGCATCCCTAACCCGCTCCCATGCAGATGGAAGCTGTGCAGGTACTGACACCACTGCCTGAATCTGGGGTGGATCCTGCTTAGCCACCACTAGCGCGGCATTCACCGCCTGAGCAATAATGGCGGCTACCTCATTAGCATTCATAGTACCCTGTGCCGGGGCTGCTGGCTGTTTGGCTTGGGCACGCCTATCCTTTGGTGCACGTCTCGGAGGCATCTGAAACGTGAAGAAATTCATTAGTCTACAGTCATTATCAAATCTCAAATAGCTGACGACGTAAACGTAAAAGCAAGAGTACAACAGTCCTAAAATAGGGCTCCATAGCAAAGATGTTAAGTTGAAAGCGAAAATAAGCCGTACAGATCCTATGGACACTAGAACCTGATGCTCTGATACCACCTGTGACACCCCACCTAATTAAATACCGGGCGATCACTCCTTTATCAAATTAAATCAAGGTGAACAGTTGGTTCATTCTCAGCATCACTGTCGAAAAATAACTTTTCTAATTTAAACACCCTAATTAATTAAGCTAAGTGTCAAAAATCGTTTTTTAAACATTACTTCCCAAATTTTATTTAAAAAAATAAAGATTTAATTATTAACAACATTACAATATTAAATAATCACACCACAAATAGTCCTGGAACATAATCCAATTAATTTAAACATTCATCATCCAAAATCCCAACATTTAAAACTTAAAGTAAAACAGCCATACTGAATAAATCCCAAAGTAGCAATACTAAAAATGACTGAATCACAATGTCCAAATAACAACTGAATAATGGAAAGGGCGACACATGCACCAATAATGAACATGCTAGGAGTGGAATCAAATGAATGAAGTCGTCTAAACAATAGGCCTGCAACTCCCACCTAAGCTGCAGCGCGTTCCTTCCAAAAGATCTTATGCAAGACGCCCCTGTGGCTGGGCACCTGTAATATATACATATATATATACAAGAGAGAAAGAGAAATAGAAACAGGTCACAGCCCGATAGTGTATATGATTTAAAATTCGTTTAGCAAGTATTTAAATTATTTACAGGCCAATGCAACAACATATTAGTGCGGCACTCTCTTGAGAAATTCTCACCTCTCTTCTAATGTGCACGCCTACCGTTCTAACCTTCTCAACGGATTATCTTATCTTATAACGCACTAATCTTTCCAATGGTATGACTTATCTTAGGTAACTCGTAAGATTTAAAACTGAACAATATAATTGTTTAAAAAGGGATATTTCATTTATTAGCAAAACTCTCATTTTAGCTTTATTTGTCAAATGAGTTCCTCGTTGTCATATTATACTTTTCAAAAAAAGTATTCCAATTTGAGACATTATATCAGTCTTACTTACCATAACACAGTAGGTAGTTCCAAATTTCAGAATTTCATATATATATATATATATTAAATACTCGAATAATATATATATACTAACAACACCCCACATAAAACTATGGTGCGGGCATACTATGCTATCCAATCCCCGTATCACTCACACTAAGGGAAATACAAGTTCGAAATCACTCTCGAACTGTCTTAACACATACACAAACAATAATGAGGTGAAGCATAGATTCCAAGTCTCTAAGAGGTCAGTACATAGCCTCACGTCTCTTAGGACCGTCTGAACTATCGATTCGATAGCCTGTACCAAGGATATCTATCTTCTAGGGTACGAGTCAATATCCCTCGTAAGGCACATCGATATAAGATCGTCCCAGCGCGGTAACCTCAGGGATAGCAAGTAGCGCGGGCATGATTTTCACATGTATATAATATATGCATACACAATCATATAAATATACAATTTTTGTCATATCAAGTTAGGTTCATCCCATAACCCATAATCAAAACATTTATCCTTATTTTCCCATTATTAGTTATCACGTATAATGGTTCGTCTCTAACTTTAATTCGAAGGATTTTTCCAACTTATTACGTAACAGTCATGGACTCTATCCTCCCAAGTATAAAATTCAGTAGGTGTCATTTTTATGTTCCAACGTAACTCTCTTAAGCGTCTCACCCTTTAATACATAAATTCATCGACCCTTATGTAATTATCCTAAAAGAATACAATTCTTGTCCGACATTAAAGGCCCCAAAATTATTCATATGTCCTACTGGTCTTCCATATCTCCCAAAACATTTTATTCACGGTGTCCAAGAATTATTTCACATTAAGTCGAATTCTACTAATTTAAAAAAGGAAAATATGAGTCTGCCAGGAGGGGTCGATCGATCGATGTTTGGGGCTCAATCGATCGATCAAGCAGGTGTGCGAATTCTGCAGTTTTGCAGTTACGGGTTTTCTCACAAAACTTCATCCAAATCCTAACTTTCCATACCCAAACGTCCAGAAATTTATACTACTAACATTGTATCATCATATTATGTATTTCCTACGTAAAGCATGTAAATTTCCTTCACTAAACATGGATTAATAGGCCAAAATTCATGTAATTCTCAAGAACCCTAGAAATCTCTTTAACATGGTTTTAGTCAATATTTTTCGGAATTTCCTTCTTCTAAAACATCAAAATTTCGTGGTTTAATCCTCTACATGTGAAAGGGTTTCCAGAATAACAATCAATTCATCACTACATGCGATTTTCCTAACTACAATTTTAGGTTTCCTTCCATAAAACTCACCATAATCATTCCTAGACTAACATGAGTGATGTATCAACGAAATAAGCAAGATAAACACTTGCCTGGGATTTTCAGTGTTCTGATTTGCGAACGATTTTGGTGTGATTGCGTTCCCCGTCACGCGATCTACGCGTTGGTGGTGGCGGCGGTGCAAACGGATGGATTTTTGGGCCTTGGATTGCTTTGAGAGCTCTCTCCTCTCCTCTCCTATGTCCGTTCTAAGGTTTTGAATTGTTTTAACCCTAGAAGATAACCTAGACATCTGATATAACCCTTGAATTTTCGTGGGTTTAACTACCCAAAAATGTAAAATGACTAAAATGCCCTCCCGGGGTACTAATTAAGCCTAAAAATGCCCCGAGACCCAATCTAAACCCCCGGGTACACTTTTCTGACTATCTCGACCCTTTCGGATGTGTTGGCGTACTCAAAACGATCATGCGAGCAACTTATAAAATATTCACTTTTTATTTATCAATATTTAGTCCCGACGCGACACGGGCGCGTCCCGACTCAAATTTCCGAAATTGTCATTTTATTCACTCGTGACATTTAATATAACCAATATTATATATTACTTGCTCATTAGTAATATTCAACAAGTTTCTCATAATTACTAACTCTCGTCACGTTAATAATTATAACATAATTAATTTTCGGGTTTATATTAAATAATTAGCTCACAATAAATTTAATAAATCCTCAAATTAATCTAGTATAAAGATATGGGGTATTAGAGAGTGATGTGTCTATTTTCTCCCGTATTAAGGAGCCAGACACCATTCTTCTGATGCATCAAAGTGGTTAGAGAAGACGCCATTGCAGTGAGTTATTTTGCTGGAATTATTCCTTCGTATGCATCATTCATGCGTTGGTAACAATCAAGCACTGGATGACCTGGTTTGTCACAAATTTGACAAACCAATCTTATGTTGGAACCATTAGATGACTCCCCAATGCTAGCAGGAGTACGAAAATTGGTACGACCACCGCGAGCATCACCACCTCGCTGATTCATCATTTCTCCAGGATTGGACTGAAAAACACTTCGCCCAGAACCTCTAGGACGATCACCACGTCCACGAGCTGCAACAAATGCAGAAACATTGGAGCCATTTTCTATCACCAAAATTGCTTGTTCAACCAATCTTCTTTCAGCACTCAACAACAAGCCTTCAAGGGTGTTATATGTGATAGGTGTATCATGAGATTGGACCGCACTCATAATAATCTCATATGCAGGTCCGATATCATTCATAATGATCTACACTAATTCATCATCATTGACCAGTTGTCCAGCTAGGGCGAGGTTATCTGCAATAGCATTTATGCGATTAAGATAATATGAAACACTTAAGTCTCCTTTCATAGTACGCAACATCTCATTGCGTAGATGGAGAATCCTACTTTGAGAGGTTGAAGCATATCTCCTCTCAAGAGCTAACCAGATAGTACGAGAATTCTAATTTCTTGACATAGTCGACAAAACAAAAGGAGATAAGGAGCTATTGATCCAGCTAAGGATCAGTTGATCCTGCTGAACCCAAAGGGAATATGCGGGTTGAACTGTGGTAGTACCAGGAAGGTGTTTGGGGGGAAAACATGAGTTTCGTCAACAAAACTCATGAGGTATCGACTTTTGAGAATGGGAACAATATGAGCCAACCACAATGGGTAGTTGGATCGATCAATCTTGATATTAATCAGGACAGTCACGGCCACAGCCGCTGGATTATTTGAAAGAGCGGAAGAGTTAACAGGTGGTGGGTTGTTGATATTGTTATTATCAGCAGTGTTGGCCATGGCTAAAGAGAAAGGCAAAGAAAACGAATAGGATCAATAGAATATCATAAGATAGTAGGCTCTGATACCATGAACAACTAAGTACACAGGAGATTTTCCTTTTGAGTTTTTTTACACCCCACACCACGATGTCTACATGTATTTATATTGATACATCAGTTATAATAGATTACTAAGGAGTCCTACATAGAAGGAAACTAATTTATTTTGAAAATAAAATATACAATCACTATACATCACGTGTGTTGATACCAAATTTAATCTACTGACGTGGACCAATAATAAGAAGACACGTGTCAATCTACATGGCACAATAACAACGAGGAAGTTTATTTCCCCCGACCAAGTCATGTTCGCTCCGAGCAACAAGGATACCCCGAGGAACTACAACACCCCGAGGAACTACAACACCCCGAGGAACTCTAGCGCTCCGATGAACTCCTGAACGACGAGCAACTAAGGCGGTTCGAGCTGCATCTCGACCACAACATTGATTGCCAGATAACCAACAGTTCAAAACTGTTCATTGACTGCTTATCATCTTGACGCACACGCTTGAAGAACATTAAATGAGTTACCCTTTCATATGTATATCATTTAATGTATCGACCCTTTCATGTACAGCCTAAGGGCTATAAATACCTTGTATCATCCTCATTCAAAGGGGATCGGAATTTCTTGAGAGAACTTGTAATCAAGAATTCCACAAACACTCAGTAATAACATAACAGTGGACGTAGGCTTTATTCCTAGCCGAACCACTTTAAAAATCTTTGTCTTATTTATTTATCTGTGATTGAATAATTAGAGCGATCTAGTTTTTTACATCCACAGATTGGCGCCGTCTGTGGGAACGTGTTACAAGCGTTGTTCTCCACCAAAAGCTAAGTTTTTATTTTCTCTACGTATAATCAATTATACATAAATCTTTTGATTCAATCATGATTTTTATGTTTATATGCATAAATTAATTGTCCAATTTTTATCTGCAAAATGTTGCATATCATGATTTTTAAATCATAACTGTTAGATTAATTCTTATTTAGAAATCTGAAAAATAGTAGATTTCATAAATCATAATTCTTTGCTTGACTCTCAAGTTTTAATTTTATATCATGAAATAAATATTTTAAATTATTACATATACCAATATATACGACGATGATAAGATTTGATCATTTTCATTGTTGATTTTGAAATAAATTTTGTAAGATATTTGATGTCTATTCAAATTCCCATCATTTTTTTAATAAAAGAATGGGAAAAGGTTAAAGACAATGAAAAGTCTTCTCATGGAAATCATGACCCAGATCTATTTTTTCTCTCTTCAAGTTTGAGTCTCTTTGCATTCACAAGTTTAAGTCTCTTTGTATTCATTTTTATGAACTATATACTTAATTTGGTTCATCTTCCATCTATGTAATTAAAGTCAAATTGATTGATTTTTTTATATAAATTTGGTAATAACTTTAATCATTCACCATATTTTTATCTCTCCAAATTGGGAATAGGAAGGGATCAATATAAAAAATAATTTTCTCTCACCTGAAAAATCATTACCCACCTCTTGTAAAAGAGGATCAGTAAAATAATCATGACCATATCAAGACTTTGGGCACAAATTTGATATGTTGGCCCCTCCTTCATCACATCACAAGGTTTCTTTGACGAAATCACACGATCTAGTGGGTTATATATTTATTCATTTAATTAACATTCTTAAGGCTTAAATTTTACATTGAATGTTATTTTTTGATCTCAAGATTCGAGATATTCTGGTCATCCAACCATATATTCTATAACTTGAGATATCCTTAAATGTTGGTCGGTAACATCCATGTCGTTTGTCGGCAGCAGTAGAATCTTCGGGTATTAAAAAAATGCTAAGCACCCCTGATATTTCTTTAAACGCGGGTTCGACTTGGGGACAAGCAGGGGGCTTAAGTCTTTTTAACTTATGATCACCCCAAAAATATTTTTAAACAGCAACTAATACCTGATTGGTTGTTGGAGATTAAATAAATTTATAAAAAAACTTTACGTCTTACTTATGATGCATATTTGATAATAATTTGTCCATCTCACACACATTTGGCATAAAATATATTATTTCATATTTTGAAATTTTTATGCTGATACATATCATATATTGATTGGATGAGTAAATTATTCTCATGACTAATCAATTCAGCCTACACATATGGTAGAGCAAATTATTAATTTTTACAGGCACAAGATTCAATGCCGACGAATGCTGAAGCACAAATTATTCTATATCCGTTCGGATTCATATTTTATATTTATCTCAGCATGGAGCTCGAAAAAATTTCTTCTCTCTATATATATTCGGCTCCGAGGAAAAGCTACAACAGTTATTATATTTCACCCCCAACGGATAGTTGGTCGGGGTAATTCTTATTTATATTCAGGCCCAGATATCTGCTCCAGCACAAATGATTCTATATATCCATTGGGATTAATATTCTATATTCATCTCAACATGGATCTCGGCGAGATACTTATTATCATATTCAGCTTTGAGGAGAACTATAACATTTATTATATTTCACCCCCAACGGATAGTTGGTCGGGGTAATTCTTATTTATATGCAGGCCCAACAAAGTTCTCGGCCATATTCTTATGTTCTGGAAAATATTATTCTTATTCGGCATTCTGCAATTATGCCTCGACAAGATACTTATTCAGCTTTAAGAAGAATTACAACATTCGTTAGGATAATTCTTATTTATATTCAGGCCTGACAACGTTCTCGGCCATATTCTTATGTTCTGAAAGATCTTATTCTTGTTCGGCATTATATGATTGTACCTCGACGGATCGGCGAGGCACTTTATTATTTTTAATTATTCTTTATATCTATTTGGATGCATATTCTATTCTCATTTCAGCAAGGATGTCTCTAGCATTTATTATATCTTATTCAGCTCCAAGGATATCTCCGGAATTTATTATATCTTATTCCCAGCAATCTGTTGGTCATCGCCGAGGAGGTATCCTGCATTTATATTATATTTTATTCCCAACAATCTGTTGGTCATCGCCGAGGAGGTATCCTGCATTTATATTATCTTATTCCCAACAATCTGTTGGTCATCGCCGAGGAGGTATCCTGCATTTATATTATATCTTATTCCCAACAATCTGTTGGTCATCGCCGAGGAGGTATCATGCATTTATATTATCTTATTCCCAACAATCTGTTGGTCATCGCCGAGGAGGTATCCTGCATTTATATTATCTTATTCCCAACAAATCTGTTAGTCAGTGCCGAGGAGGTCTCCAGCATTTATATTATCTTATTCCCAACAATCTGTTGGTCAGCTCCGAGGATGTCTTCATCATTCATTATTAATTACCACCAACTCCGATTGGTAGATAAAATCCAACTCCGGTTGGTAGACAAAATCCAACTCCGGTTGGTAGATAAAATCCAACTCCGGTTGGTATTGGTCGATAAATCTCATTCAAAGTTCACATTCCACAATTGAGGGCTTCTATTACAGATATATTTGTTCATTTGGTGGCACATTCTTATATCATCATGCAGTCGAGCATCAAATTCAACCCCGACTAATCACTTTCTCAAGAGGAATATTGAAGTTCAGGAGGAATATTGAAGTTCAGGAGGTATATTGAAGTTCAGGAGGAATATTGAAGTTCAGGAGGTATATTGAAGTTCAGGAGGTATATTGAAGTTCAGGAGGAATATTGAAGTTCAGGAGGTATATTGAAGTTCAGGAGGAATATTGAAATTCAAGAGGTGTATTCAGAAGTATCAGGACATGATGAAAGAAAGCGAAAAGTATTCCACCGAGGAACTCTGTCAGACCAGAAATTAGAAGACAAGTTACCTATATGGAGGCTATATGTAGATGGATCATCTTTCACTACAGGCTGTGGGGCAGGGATCGTTTTGAACAACCCAGATGAGGTCGACAGGGAATACGCCCTACGTTTCTAATTCAAAGCTTCTAATAATGAGATTGAGTATGAGGACATGATAGCAGGTCTTAATTTGTCAAATACTATGGAGGCACAGCAGGTTATTGTCTTCAGTGATTCTCAATTGATCGTAAATCAAATGTTGGGAATATATGCAACCAAAGGAGAATTGATGATCAAGTATCAAGCAAAGGTGATGGAGTTGGTATCAGAGTTTGTTGCTGTTCAACTGGTAAGAATATCAAGAACGGAGAATGTGAGAGCATACGCCTTGGCCCGATTAGCATCAGCTACTCGTACCGAGATGCGAAGAACGATACCAATTGAAGCATTAGAAAGTCGGAGCATAGATGAAGACCTGACGATGAATATTATTACCCTTGATTTAGGAACATCTTGGATGGATACTATCAGAGCATATATTAAGGAGGAACAATTACCGGAGGATAAGCTCGCTGCCAAGAAATGGAAGTTTAAAGCTGCTCGGTATGTACTAATTAATGGTATTCGGAGGATAAGTTAGCTGCCAAGAAATGGAAGTTTAAAGCTGCTCGACGAGGAATTATGGCAGGTTTGCAAAGATGTGTACATCCCTCCGAGGTGAATTGATTAAAGAGATCTATGAAGGGTCCTGTGGAGCCCATGTAGCAGGACGAACACTTTTGCAAAAGGTGATGACGCAGGGATACTACTGGCCGACGATGAGAGCTGATTGTATAGCTTATGCCAAGAAATGTGACAAGTACCAACGCTTTTCCTCCATCCGAAGAACTTCACAAACATTGTTGACACCCATCATTTATCCTTGGCCATTTTCCATGTGGGGATTGATTTGGTTGGACCATTGCCGACGACTCGAGGAAGATTCAAATACCTCGTCATCACAGTAGATTATTTTACTTAGTGGATAGAAGCTGAGCCACTTATTGACATGACATACGAGAAGGAAGGTGTACCAATTTGTTTGGAAGAACATCATCTGCCGATATGGTCTCCCTCATGCCTTCATCATAGACCATGGAACACAATTTAAAAACGAGGAGTTTGCTGCCTATTATCATCAGTCAAACATTTTAAAGGTTCATTCAGCGCCAGGATATCCTCAGAGCTAATGGACCAAAAGTGCTCTAAGGATCCAAAAAGTGCTCTAAGGAGCCAAAAGTGCTCTAAGGAGCCAAAAAGTGCTCTAAGGAGCCAAAAGCTCTAAGGAGCCAAAAAATACTCCTTTGGTTAGGAGGCGCTCTAAGGAGCCAAAAGCTCTAAGGAGCCAAAAAACTACTACTCCTTTGGTTAAGAGGTGTACACCAGCATGATCAATTACGGTTGGTAAGATAAAAATATACTCTCATATTACAACTTATGTTGGTCGGGAGGTAAGATTATTACAAAAGTTCCTCGAAGAACAAAGTATTTCAAACTGAACCAAGTATGGTTGGTCGGGGATAAAAACCCACTAACTGTAGTTGGTCGACGAGGACAAATTATTGACCTTAGTTGGTCGGACACATTTTATGAAAATATTTGAAATTGAACCAAGTATGGCTGGTCGGAGATAAAAATCCATCAACTGTAGTTGGTCGACAAACATTATTTATCCACCCTGGTTGGTTGGAAACAGTTTGAACATTTTTATACTCGTTACTTTTTTTTTTTAGTGATCGAGCAACATTACTGATACTTGTAACTTTTTATTACTAAGTTGGTCGATGAACAACACAATATTGTTATCTTTTACATATGCACAGATGTAAAGTATTTTACAAGACAATAGCAATTAAGATTGCGAATAAAAAATGAAAGTCTTTCATTAAATCCAAAAAAACAAAATACATTGAGAATGAAAATGTATACTAACTATTACATTGAGATTCCTATTCTATTGGTTTCTTTTCCTTCTACTTTTGAAACAGGTTCCTCACCAGCAGGAGGATCATCTAAAATATAAGAGGTGTTTATGAAGTTAACACCTTTCAACATTCTGATATTCATCACAGATGATCTATCTGAGAAGCATTAGCCCATTCCCGAGAAGCACTTGCTCGTCCTTGAGAACCTCTTATTCGTCCCCGAGCAGAGGTAGAAGTCAAAATCAACATCTACAGCACTGAGATCTTTGCTAATACTGTCTCGACCAATAATGAAGAAGAATTTATGAGAAAATGTTTCGAAGTCCACCACTAGCCTGGTACTAATCAGATTGAAGAGTTGGGTTCAAAAGCTATATGTTACTCGACAAAGTATTCAGATAAGCTTAAATCAGAAAAATCAAGCACGTGAAGTTAGCACTCAGTTTCTCGGCACAGGAAGCAGTTGGTCGGATGGCAAACCAATCAACATACTTGAAGATTATGACAAGCTACAAGTTTCATACTATGGCATGGCTGCATCCAAATTCCCAGGGGTGATGCATAGCACACGGAGTTCCTCTAAAGAAAGATTAGCAACCATCGATCAGCCTGCATCATACTTCGTCCAGGAGATAATGAACTTTGTGTTGAACAAATCAAGAAGGTAGATCAAGAATTTCACGAGCACCGAGCAACATTGCAGAATAAATACTCCATCCTTTCAAGTAACCCATCAAGTATGAAGCATTGGGGGCTTCTGTTGATACCAAATTTAATCTACTGACGTGGACCAATAATAAGAAGACACGTGTCAATCTACATGGCACAATAACAACGAGGAAGTTTATTTCTCCCGACCAAGTCATGTTCGCTCCGAGCAACAAGGATACCCCGAGGAACTACAACACCCCGAGGAACTACAACACCCCGAGGAACTCCAGCGCTCCGATGAACTACTGAACGATGAGCAACTAAGGCGGTTCGAGCTGCATCTCGACCACAACATTGATTGCCAGATAACCAACAGTTCAAAACTGTTCATTGACTGCTTATCATCTTGACGCGCACGCTTGAAGAACATTAAATGAGTTACCCTTTCATATGTATATCATTTAATGTATCGACCCTTTCATGTACAACCTAAGGGCTATAAATACCTTGTATCATCCTCATTCAAAGGGGACCGAAATTTCTTGAGAGAACTTGTAATCAAGAATTCCACAAACACTCAGTAATAACATAACAGTGGACGTAGGCTTTATTCCTAGCCGAACCACTTTAAAAATCTTTGTCTTATTTATTTATCTGTGATTGAATAATTAGAGCGATCTAGTTTTTTACATCAACAACGTGTTTGAAAAGGTCAGCTCCTTATTTGTAGCAACAGACTTATTTGAATTCAAATGAGCAGGTAATGGTGGTCTAATAAATGCTTGGTCTAAATTTATTATGTTTTTGTTGATGTTGTATTTTTAGCATTCTTTACTGCTTCTGAATATTCATATTCGTTGTTCAGGAACTTGAATATAATGTAATTAAGTAAAGTCTCTATGTGGAAGAAACAAACCTATCTCTCTCTTATAATTAACCTTAAATCGTATTTGAATTTAAATTGGGTATTTTTTCATAACGTTTGGAGATAAGTTATGTATATTTTTATTTCGTCGTTGAATCAAAATTAACTTAATTTGATGTTTAAAACTGTATTTATAGTGTTAAGAAGAAAATTGTCGTTTAGGGGAAAATTCGTAAAGTTATAGAAAGCTATTTTAAAAAAAGTAGCCGTTATAAGTTGACTTAATATGGTTTACTCATATAAAAGTAATCGTAATCCACTAACTGATTTATTCACTTTTATTCAACTAAACATCCTACTACTTTAGCATTTTAGCCATCAAACTGGTTTTGCCGGTTTCAGACGACTAAACTAGGTTAAATTATTGTGTTTTGTTATGAAAACATATTTGAAATATTTCTACAAATTAAGTTTTTGTTTGAATGTGAGTTATTATTAGATAAAAGTTATATGAATTGAGATATTTTATGTGTCACATTAAATTATAATTCTCTCGAAAGTCAAGTTGATTTGTGTGTTGATTTTTTTGAGTGTTTGATGCAGTGGAGGATCCAAAAACATTTGCTAAGGTGGGTGGGGGTGTCCAAAATAACTAGAAGCAAAAAAAAGCAAGATCACATTTTTACACAAATAAAATCAAAATGAGATTATAACATAAAAAATAATTAACAAATTTTAACATTTTACAAACTCTAACATTAACAAATTAACATTTAACATTTAAAATTAATCTTCACATTTAGGCTATTTAGCATTGATTTTCAAAACTTAAAACATATCAAATAGCAAGCTAAGATTTCTACACACAAAAAAAATGACATCTTCATCATCACTCAAAAATAGACAACAGAAAAAAAAATTAAAACTCAGCAGAAAAAAACACAGAGCAAGTGTAAGCTAACCTTGGACAAAGCAAGAGCGAAGAGCTGCTGGACTGGACGAAATAAGGAAACCGCTTGCTGGACTGGAGCAAAGGAAGCTTGCTGGACTAGACGAGCAAAGGAAGCCACTGGAGGGACGGACTGGACGAGCAAAGGAAGACTCTCAAAAGTTTAAGTTTAAGGGAATTGATAGTAGGTCGTTCAGCAACAAGTTTAAGTTTTATTAAGGTGGACATTTACCTATTTGCCCTTAAAAACTTTGACTTATTATTGTTTTATCCTACAAAATTAACTCTAAAAAAAAGGCCCGAGATATTAAGGTGGGTAGCTGCCCACCGTACCTCCTTCCTGTATCTGCCCCTGGTTTGATGGGTACTTGCTTGGGTGTTTTGGCCTTATTTAGATGATACTGTACTTTTCTTAGATTCTTGAAAGCTCATACACAATTATAGAAACATGTTTAGTAAAAAAATTATTAATTAAAATTTTATCATAAGAAACAATAAGTAAATGATTATTTTATCATCTTTTGAATTCACATTATTCCTTTTATTGATGCTAACAATTTAAATGATATAATATGATAAAATTACTAGATTAATTTCACCAGAACCTAAAATTATTTCCCTATAAAATCAAATTAAAATGAAGTAATAAGAGAGAAGTGTATGCTAAAGTGTAAATCATTATGAAGCATATTAATTATGCATGTGTCAAATTTATATTCCCCTAGTAATCATGAATTTGATACCTACCCCCCCCCCCCCCCCCCACCCTTTCAATTTTCTCGATGTAACATTGGATCAAATAGTGTGTGTGTCAAGTGATGTAAGTGCGTCATGTATAGAAACATTTATAATGTGTATAATGTAAACCACGCTTAACAAGTGTAATAGCATACCATCAAGGTGCGTATACAAGTGTATGTGATATATTTGTGAAGTATGTGATTAATATGTATTCATATATCAAGTGCGTGTTTAACCTAAAACGTTTAGGTAAAAGTTGAGTTATTTCTAGTGTCAATTTTAGAAATTTCATGTATGTAAAATTATCAAGTAAGTGGGTGTGCGTATATTAGTTTTAGGTGTATGAAAGTGTGAAGTGTGTTAAGAGATCAAATGTGATTAATTTCAATCATTTTATTTGTTCACGATAACTTATGTGTGAAACATATAAGATACTAAGTCATATATGTGTGAGAATTGTTTGTAAACTAGTGTTCCATAGCACTATAATCATGCGTTTACAGAATTGTTTGTGTGTGAAGTATGCCTAAGATATGTGAAAGTTATTTTAATAATATATGTGTGAGTAGATGCATATTTATCTCATAAATACTTGTGTATTATACTATAATATCTAATTTTACTAGGTGCGAGTGTGAGTGACTTTCAAAAGACATGCGTGAAAAGGAATGTTTAGAACACTACAAACAAATGATCTAGTGGGACTGACATATTCGGGACTGTAACTATACCCGTCCCTAATATATATTTATTAAGGACGACTTAGCCCATCCGTCCTAAATAATACATCATATAAGACGGCATGCATCACCCTCCCAAATAATACACACTAATAGTATTATATAGGACGGTTTAGTAGCTGTTCTAAAAAATCTGGTTCTTTATACTTTTATGGGATGGTAATAATTTTCATTATTGTGTTCCCTCCCATTGCCAAATGTCATTTGGCTCTCTCTTAGACAAGGCGGTTCATTTCCCCAAAATCATTTCTTATCAAACCTAAACCCTTGTTCCAGGATCCAATTTTCCATCACCTTTCTTCTTCACAAGCTTGGTCGGAGCTTATTTCTCATGGATTGGAGCAAATACGAAATCATCTTATCTCGGTTTCCCACTACCTAACACGAAACCTTTGGAGGAATTATTTTTACAGATTGATCTTTTTTCTTGTGGCTTGCTATGCCGGCGGGAACTCGTGGTAAGGGCTCTCTCGTCTTTGGTTTGTGTATTGTCACTTTTATGTATAGTTTGTGTGATTTTTGTTACTTGACATAGTTTAATTTTAGAAGAACTTACACCACCAATAAAATGAATGAACAGAGCACTATGGACTCAAAATAGTAGACCCTTTTTTCCATATGTGTGATGATCTGCTTGTGATTAGTTTTGATGCCTATATAAATATATATACCCACTATTTTTTTTTGAGCTTTGGTGCAACACTACTTATATATATATCACATATTAATTTTTTTCTTATATAAAAAGGGAAAAAAAATAATTTGTTATGTCGAGGTTCCAAACACTTATTTTTTATTTTTGTTGTTAGAGGTTTTTGTCACTCACATAATAATAACCACAGTCAATATTGTTAATATCAGCCAAAACACGATATGTATCGGAGGTAAAAATATATTGTATCGGTGACTGTATCATTTTTTATAAGTATCCACGATAAATAAGTAAGTATTACTCGATACATATGTATCGGACGTATTGTATTGTATCATCGATACATACTTTTTTGTTTTTCAGCTAAACAACGCAACTTTGCTTTTTTAACCAAAACAAATAGAATAAGTTGAGGGAGTTCGTAAAAGGGACTTGGGATTTGGTTTAGCAAAGTTACGGGGGTTTTAAAAAACAAGGAGATGAACTTACAAACCTTTACAACTTTTCTGGGGTTTCTAATTACGAACTAAATCATATAATCCTCTATATTTCTTCTTCTGCTTCTTCTTCGATTTAGGTGTGGGTTGATTTTTCATTGATCGCAACCTCCTCTCTTTTATTCATTTACTATTTTCTTCCTTTGTTTCTTATTCCCAATAAAATTATTTGTTTATGTGTGGGATAGTGTCTTGTGCAAAGTCACTATATTATTATATAATAAGTATAATTGGTCTTAGTGACTATGATTATTGTATAAATTATTAAATATTTTATTTTATAGTACATAGACCATAGTGACTACTGAGAATATTATTATATTTCAGTTAAACACACACACACACACACACACACACATACACACACACACACAGACACATATATATATATATATATATATATACATATATATATATATATATATATATATATATATATATATATATATATATATATAGAGAGAGAGAGAGAGAGTGAGGCAGGCTCCTGTGCACCCTAAGTTTGTACAGTGCTGGCGCACACCAATTTTTTTAAAGCATTAAAAAAAAAATATTTTTTAGTTTATTTTTTTATGTCATATTTAAACATTTCAACGGACCCATGTAAAAAAAATCAGTTCAAAAAAACTTTTTTTACTATTTTGAAAAATTATCGGTCAAACTTTCACAGCTTTTAAAGTACTTAAAAGTAGAAAAAGTTTGATCAATTTTTTAAAAATAGTAAAAAAGCTTTTTTGAGCTGATTTTTTTTACATGGGTTCGTTGAAATGTTTAAATAACTCACAAAAAAAATCAACTCAAAAATATTTTGTTTACTATTTAAAAAAAATGATGTGCAAACTTAGTGTGCACATGAGCCTCTCTCTCTCTCTCTCTCTATATATATATATATATATATATATATATATACGAAAAGTAAGACTAACAAAATATCAACCTTCTTACGTTTGATGAAGGGTCTTATTGGATCATACGCTTGAAGTTACTATGGACAAGAGTTGGATTAAGTTGCATGATAGAAACTCAACGACATATATTAATGGGGTTGAAACATTTATATCATTTCCTTATACGAATAGGAACATAGAAACGTCACATATAAAATGTCTGTGTACAAATTGTGTAAATCTATTCTACAATAACCTACAAATCGTGAAAGATCATATAGAAATGTATGGTTTTGAAAGTAGTTATAAATATTCGATTTTACATGGGGAGTTCTATGGGGGTTCAAGTAATAACAATGAAAATCCAAAAGATGGTATCATTGAAGATTTATTATTTGAATCAAATTCAGGGGCTGATATGACTTCGATGCTCCATGAGGTAAGGGGGATTCCACGCATCGAGGATATATGGGCAATGAGGAGCCCATAACTAAAGATGTTTTAGGGTGTAATGAAAATCTACCAACATATTATAATCTTTTTAAAAAGGCATAAAATGATTTGTATGAGAATTATCCCAAGAGTATTACAGAACTCTCGTTCATAGTGGAGCTCTTGCACCTGAAGCAACTTAATGGGTGGATAGATGGTTCTTTTACAATGTTGTTAACATTATTAGGGAAATCATTCCCTAATGCAAAGATTCCTAAATCTTTCTATCAAGCCAATAGGATAACTACGTATTTGGGATTTAATTATTAAACTTGGGATGTTTGTCCTAATGGTTGTATGTTATTCCAAAATCAGATGAAGAATCTCGATAAGTGTGACATTTGTGAGGCTTTAAGATATAAAGAGGATAGTGTCAATGATGTTGATCTTGTTGAAACAATAATTCAAGTGCAAAAGTGTCCATAAGAAAGGTAAGATATTTCACTTTGAAGTTCAGACTGTAGAGATTGTTTTGGTCATCACATACCGCTTCGCTAATGAAATGGCATGCAGATGAACAAGTTGATAATGGCGTGATGAGGCATCCTACAGACTCTCTTTCTTGGAAAACATTTGATGAGAGAATCCTATATTTTTCAAGTGATATTCGTAACATTAGACTTGGTTTAGCAAATGATGGATTCAATCCATTCAGTAACATGAGAATTAGTCATAGTACTTGGCATGTCATTCTAGCGCCATTGAACGGCCCCCTATGGTGGTGCATGAAGAAACCTAACCTAATTTTGTTGACTCTTATTAATGGTCCAAAAGGGCCTGGTGATAAAATTGATGTGTTTTTACAACTATTGATTGATGAGTTAAAAGGGTTATGGTTTGAAGGGGTATCCAATTATGATGCATCGAGTAAACAATTTTTTCAGTTGCATGCATCATTGTTGTGGACAATCAGTGATTTGCCTGCATATGCCATGCTATTTGGATGGAGCCCAAAAGGGGAATTGGAATGTCCGTATTGTAACAAGTATCATCAAGCGACACGATTGAAAAATGGTGGTAAGTTTTGTTCGTACCTCAACAACATAGGTTTTGGAAATAAAAATCAGCATTTAATGTGAAGGTTGATATGAGGCCTCCACCTCGTAAGTTATCAGGATCACAAGTCTTGCAACAATTAAATGACCTTGGCATTTAAACTGAATATATAAAGGAAGATGTGTTTAGAAAGAGGTCAAGATAACAAATAGATAAGGAGGCTGCTAAATCAACAAAAGGTAAGTTACCAAAAATAAGACTAAATTGGAAGAAAAATAGTATATTCTTTAAATTGCCATATTGGGAGAATAATTTAATTCTCCACAATCTTGATGTTATGCATATTGAAAAGAATGTGTACGATAACATATTTTTTACACTCTTAGGCATAAAAAGTAAAACAAAAGATAACTTGAAGGTTGGGAAAGACTTACAAGTAATGAAAATTAGGATAGATCTACATCCTCAACCACGAGGGGCAAATCTACAGTAGATGGCTCCGATTGAGTTTACGATGAGCAACAAAGAGAAAGATATTTTTTTGAGAGTTTTACGAGATGTCAGAGTTCCTGATGGTTATTCATATAATATCTCACGATGTGTGAACCTTAAAAAGAGAAGCATATGGGGACTATAGAGCCATGATAACCAAATTTTAATGCAGCAACTTATAGAGTTTTGCAGAAACATGTTGTCAAAACCATAATTGAATTAAGCAATTGCTTCTCAATATTGTGCTCAAGTGTGAATACTCTTGCTGATATAGAAAAATTTGAGGATCGTATGGCTCTTAATCTTTGTAGTATTGAGATGATAGTTCCGCCAAGCTTCTTTGATGTGATGGAGCACTTGCCAATTCATTTGGCAGATGAACTACTAATTGCTGGCTCGGTGCTTTACCAATAGATTTACCCCATTGAATGAAACCTTCATACACTAAAACTCTTCATGCGCAATCGTTTTCATCCCGAGGCCTCAATTGACAAATCAGTTCTTATGGAAGAATGTATAATTTTTTGTTCGAGGTATATAAATGATAATGTGGAAACTACGTCTAGTCGACCGATCAGGAATGATGATAGAGGCAATGACTCTGGCTGTGCCGTGGGCAAAAACACTCAATTTATACTTGATCTCGAGACATATATACAAGACTATCGCTATGTTCTTGCCAACACTGATGCAGTTGAACCGTACATTGAGTAAGTCACTTATTAATAATAATGAAATTACATAGAACATCACATTGAAATTGATATATAATTGTCCACATTTTTAAAGAAAACACCTTGTTGAACTTTCAAGTAAATATCCTCAAGTTTCACAACAACATCATGTCCATATCCGTCATAATGAGCACTTGCACATGTGGTTTAAGGATTATGTAAGTATTTACTTTTCTATTAAGTAATTACGTTATGAGTTTTATTCATTGTTAATTAATTTTCATTTTTTTTCAAATAATCTTAGGTGAATGAACTGGAAAAACATGTCAAACTATCAAGCAAAATTCGGAACAATCAAAGATGATTTACGATTTCGTTCTTATGTTATTTGAGGTTTTTTATTTCGAATAAAGAAGGTTGATATTCATAAGAAAACTCAGAATAATGGTGTTATTCTAAAAGCAACGCAAATGAGTTATGCTAGTCGATGAGACACAAACCCAGTTTCAGGGGATATTACATTTTATGGAGAGTAGATAGACATCATTGAATTCCAATACCTTAATGGTGTGACGTTTGTTTTGTTCAAATGTAATTGGGTTGATAATTGAGGGGGGCAAAAAGTTGATGAGTTTAACTTTACACTAGTGAACTTCAACCTATTATACAAAGATAATCAAGTTGGCAATGAACCTTTCATCCTAGCATCCCAAGCTAAACAAGTATGGTATGTGAAAGATCCTTTAGAACCAGACTGGAATGTTGTGGTTCGAATGACATTAAGATATCAATTCAATAGGTATTCAACCATTGAAGAAGAATTAGAAGTCCCTCGAGCCCAGCCATTTAGCATGTAAGAGTTGGATGAAGTTCAATGCGTTTCTTGGGTGAGACAAAGCATGGATGGATCAATAATTGACACAACTGTTCCTGATATAGATGAATACGAAAATGACATGGATGACGAATGAGGATGTGAATTATAAATTTAATTCATTTTTTCTATTGGGATGTTATAATGTGTATTGGCAATTTTATGTTTTGCTCTAGTTCATTTTGTCTAATGTACTTCATTGATATATATTGGATCCTTTTATATTTAAATATTGTTGTTGTTGATAATTTTCCATTATATTATGATATTTGTTGACAATTTTCATATTTGTGAAGATTCGTGTCACTTAATTTTATATTTGTCAAGATTCATGTCGCTTCTTTGCACTTACTTTTTTAACAGATCCACTATGAGTACCTTACGGAGGAGGGGAACAATAGTGCGAAGTACAGCCTCAAGAAATTATACAACTGGGGGGTCAAGGACGGAGAATGGTTCCACCTCTAGCGTAAGAGTTTCATTAATGTGCACACCAAACTCTACAAAAGGGAAGGAACATGACTTATTTCCAATGTCGCATGCAGGTAAATATCTATGTTATAATTCCAATGAAAAACCAAAACGAATCTTTAAAAATGAGTTACTTTCCCCGAAAAGGAACACTAGTTTCGCTGGACTGAAACTAAAATTTGCAAAAGTCACATTAGGTCGCGGTAAGCCTAAGATAACATTTTGGCATGGCTTGTGACCAGCGAAGGTAGCCTTTGCTGAAGTAAAGTCTACATTCTCTAAAACTACGTGACAGTACTGTCTGGTAGAAGGAAGCAAAAGATTGTGATTTTTTAGTCCTTACAAAAATATGATATAATATACTTATGCATTTTTTCTCTAAACATAAATTTATATATATAAAGATACATTGCACATTTTGAGCTATTTATGTAAATATATATTGCATATATAAGATGAGCTACTCACATGTCAAAATATTAAGTGTTGAAAAAATAAATATTAAATATTAATTCGCATGTAGATGTCTTATGTGAGATGGTCAAATCCTATCCTAACTGTCTTTTTAACTCGTTTAGGATTAACAGCTCATTCCCTCCCGCCTCATGAATATCCACATGTTGGCTTCCCTCTCCATCCGTACAACTCTCCATGCTATGGAACTTTTGGTTACGAGCTTAGAAATGAAGCCTCGGAAGCTATGCCTAAAAACTCAATTGGTTATGTTGGTTATAGTGCTACAAATAGATCAAATAAAGGAATTACTACCTAGGAAGATTGTTACAAGGACATCGACACAAGGTTGCTTTAGGTGGAAATTTTGAGGTGAACCAACATGGAGGACTGTGAATTACTCATACGCCTTTGGTGAGGTATTTCAATTTGGTATCACCTATTTTATGCAACTCATCACAAGGGAGCAGTTACAGGGGATTTAATGTAAGGTTTGAGGCTAAGCTTTGAAATATATTTTTTCTTATTGGGATTTGATTTTTATGTAGAATTAAATTTATGAGATATAATCAATAATATTTCTATACCATGCATCTCGGGAGATATGAAGATATAGCTTTTCGCATATAGGGTACTTGAAAGAATCCGTAGCCATGACACTAGCACAAAAAGAATCACTCTCAAACCAAGACTATATCGTATATGGACTTCAGAATTGAATCAGAGGATATTTAAGATCCAAAGATCCTTGGTTTTAGGTATGAAGTTCATTCCCAATAGGGAATAGCCTGCACTCTAATTAGTGCAATTTTGGTTGTGAAAATGTCGCGAAATCCTAGAAGATGCATCACTTGTAAGCACTCTGGCCACACCCATATTCTAAAGATGTCTGTTAGTTTCAAAACAGAGTGAAGCATAGAGACGGGATAACTATTACTCTCATTTTCTCACTGTAAGGGGTATAATGAGGGTAGAAGGTCTTAGACGAAGGCAGAGCAGGTCTAGACCGAGGCAGAACAGGTTTTAGACCACCGTAAAGCTATTCCGCATTTGTAAATCTATAATGCATGATGAAAGTTGAAACTTTAATAGGAGTATATTGATTCCATATGTACTTACTAAAAATCTAAGAACTATTCGATTGTCTGATCAGATTAAAAGTTTATTTAAATGTAAATTCCCCTTGAATAGATGGTATCCAAATGCATTTTGATCCTCTAAAAAGGTATTCAAGTTCTACTGAATCTTGAATAGTGTACATAACTATATCTTCATTTTATAAGGGTTCTCTAATTATTTCTAGTGAGACGGCAAGATCCTTTACTTTTAACAAAATATCATTCATTGATTCTGATCCTTTGTCCAGGTTTTGCAACTGATTCTTGAATAAGTAAATCTCATAAGTAGTTTATGTTCAAACTACCCAAACTAATTTGAAAACTATAAAATAATATCACACATATGGTTGATGTGTTCTTCATTTCAGAATTGATATAGAATTTCATAAACTAATTATTTGATGTCCATTACCTCTTTTTGATAGGTAGTACAGAGGACACCCCATATTTTAGGCGATGAGGTAGAGGAAGTGCAAACCATGGAAGGGATGGGGCAAAGACAAAAAGATAACTAATTGGAATGAAAAGTGTCAACCAATTGGTGACGAGGCTTCAAAGTTGGCAACTCAATTGGGTTATTTTGCACGACAAAGGAAGCTATTTCCATTAGATGTGACATCTTGGGATAAAATGGATTCACACCGTCTCATAATAATTTGGGAAATTGTGCAGGTCAAAGTTATTGATTTTTTATCTACATTAATAATATAAAATTGCACATAATCTAATTAGTTTATTGTAACACACGTTTCTTAGAAACATACAAATGCTCCTGGTGGTTACATGGATATTTTTCTGAAAAAAATTGATTTGCAATGGAAGCGGTTCAAGAACCAATTAAAGGAGTACTATTACAACAAATTTGATACATATAAGGAGAGAATTGAAAATAGACCCTCCCATGTTGACAGTGATCAGTGGGAGAAGTTAGTGGAAAGTTGGGGCACAGAAAAATCCAAGGTGTTAATCTAATATTGTCATTCGATTATATCTTTCACCCAAAATTGTATTTCTTCCAATAAATCTTTTCAATATATAAGTTTAATTTAGTTTCATTCTCTTACAGCAAGTGGATGATCAGAATTCTCAAAATCGAACAAACCTTTGTTTTCATTCTAAGACAGGAAAAAAATCATTCCCACGAGTAATAAAAGAGGTTAGTCATTCCATTTGATTTTTTTTTGCATTTTTATGTCATTAGTTTCAATCAAAATAGTTCTTAATGTACTTATTTTTACCAATATATTAGATGAAGATAAAAGGTTTGCAAACCGATGAACTTGGGGTTTGGAGATATACACAAAAGAGATATGAGTCTTATAGTGATACTGATGGATCGTCTGGTAAATATGAATATACATTTCAACTATTTTTCTTACCATCTAACATGGAATAGTAATAAACAACTCCATTTGAAAATGGGCCATTTTATATGTCATGTGCATTTGATAATTTATTTCAATTTTGTGATTTATTTCTAGGAAAGTATAAAGATATTATTGGAAGTGTTATCGGGGGATCAATAAAATGATGTCGAAGCATGAAATAAGATATTCGATGAGTTAATAGGGTCGAATGGGCATGATCGTGTCTTGTGGATGGGAGTAGATCTTTGACCGGCACCTAAAAGGTCAAAAACAACGTCACCATCTCAACATTACAAGTAAGAGATAGCCGAATTACATAAAGAGGCCGAGGAACGTGAAATTCGCCATCAAGAAGAGCTTGATCATGTTCGGGAAGAGGTTCATGCCGAGATAGATGACAAAATCAACAAGACTAGAGAGTTTTTCTCAATTTGATGCAGCAAGCTGGCCTTCCCGTACCAAATGATGTACCCGCTTAGGCATTTGATTAACAATTAGAATTATTTTACTAATAATTTGAGATTAAGCTTAGGCTATGTGGGCCAGTGAATATTTATGATGATGAAATTAATTTATGTTCTCATTGGGCTTTTTTTGTTGTTGTTGAGTTGCATTTTAATGTTAAAACATGATGGTTTTCATGAATAAACAAAGAAAACTCTATCGAATTTTTGAAAATAACAAGTGATTTAAAAATAGTTAAGACGATAACATACGGATTAATATAGTTGAATATTGTACTAATTTATGTTTTTTTTCTCTTTCACAGATCTGGAAATCATTTGCAATAGGTGTTGGCCATCTCTATTTTTTAGGCTTCCTATGTCTTCAGATTAGTTATATGATATTTTTGGGGATGATTGTAGTCTGAATTATATAGCTTATGTTTTAAGTTAGTTGTTTTACTTTTTAGAGATGTTATGATGGAAACCTTGAGTATGAATGAATGAATTTTCGAAGGTTCGTTGATCTTTTCTTTTCGATATATATTTATCATAACTTGTACATATGTTGATATTATGATTAATATTGAATGAGGCTAGAACATTCCTTAAAATGTTGTGTCACAATAGAAATTTTGGTGGAAATTATGGCGGCAACTTTTTAAGGGGCGATTAATATTGTCCCAAATAATATTATTAGGGACGGTCAAGCCACTGTCCCAAATAATATTATTAGGGGCAGTCAAGCCCCAATCCCAAATAATATTATGGATTCAGGGACGACTATATAGGTCCCTAAAATACAGTTGTACAATAATATTTTTTGGTGGCAATTTTGGTGTCAACGCTTAAGGGACGGTTCATGTCGTCCCTAATAATATTATTAGGGACGACAAAATACTTCCCTAATACATTTAGAACGCCTATCAAATGTGACTGTGACTCGCTGTCCCTAAATCCGTCCCTAATGGTCTTTAGGGACAGATATATTGTCTTTAGGGATGGATTTTACCCGTCCCTGAAATTGAGTTTTTTTTGTAGTGAAAATGCATAAAGGTAGATTTTATAAAATGAGTTTATCCAAAATTATGAATTTATCAAAAGGTATATGTTTTTCCAAAAGGTGATTGTGTGAGCTCAAAATATGTATTTTTGTTTTGCCCAAACTCCTCAAGTTTACCTTTCTCGTCCTTCATGTCATATGCTCCATTTGTGGAAGATCTTTTCACAAAAATATATATATATATAGATATATATTTTGTCATTCCTATGAAATGCTTCATAACCTCCTTTAAATTCTTGTTTTTTCTATTTGATCCTCAAGATATCTATAATCAAATTTAAAATTCAACCCTTCTCATTAATGGAACATTTGTATGTAAATAAAAGGTCAAGTATGCTATTTTAATTCCCAATACAAGCCATAAGTTCAATATTAAGATTCTCACAAAGACGTACACTTATTTAATGTATTATCACAATATGATGACATTACCACCACAAGTTCTTTACAAGTAAATTGAAATATTCAGGTAGATTTGAATGCCATTTCTTTCAAGTCTAGAGAAATGTAGAACAATTATGGAATTTGTATCATTTAAATCTTGTATATAATGTAAAAAAAATTTGTAATGTTATGGGATTGTCATCAAGTTTCATTCTATTTGAGAATATGATTAAATAAAAGCATGTTTTCATATAAGAAGACATTTCATTCTTTTTTACAGGGGTGGTTTGTCGGGGATTCAAAAAATAAAAAACTTTCTTGAATAAATTTTTTGATTGATCATGCATTAGACAGTATGAGAAATCAACTAGAACTATTAAATAAATATAGAGTTTAAATTTCCCTACCTTTGTGGATCTTGTAGGTGATCTAATAAAGAGGCTAATACATGAAGAATATGTAGAGATGACTACGATAATCATATATATGTGTGACACCCCATAAAATCCATATTTAGATTGATCATTTTTATATTATTTAGCAATTTGTATCGTTCTACTCATGGCTGAAATAAAATAAAGTGATAATGATAATGAGCTGAAAGTAATAACATGAGTAAAGCAAATAAACTCTGATACCAATCTTCATAAAATAAATAAAACTCCATCACTGGAATGTAACACCCCGTATTTTTTAGGATAAATAATTTAGTTAATTTGAGGATAAATAACTTATTTAAATTGGTGAATTAGATTTTAAACTAAATTGATGATTTGGAGAATTGATTTAATTTGGAAGATTCAACTTATTTGGAGAAATAAGATTTAAATTAATTTGGGTTATTTATTTTAAAATACATGTGTCGTAAATTAAGGGTGAAATTGAAGATTTTAGTTAAGTAACGATTTTGAGTACTCGAAGATTTTGAGTGCATGATTGGTTCCGAATAGGTCGAAATGGTCAGAATTGAGTACTCGGAGTTTGTGTATGGGTCTTGCGGGATTTTTAGACTAATTAGAACTTATTTTGGTGACTTTTTGGCTTCTTAATGGTATATAAGATGTCAAAAACGAGATTACACTTATAAAATGAAAGGTTTGGGCTGAGAAAAGAGTTATTTTCACAAAACCAAAGGTTAAGAGAGTTGTACAAAGAGGTAGAGACAAAGTGAAGAGAATTGAAAAGAAATTTGAAGAGTCTAAGGGATGATTTGAGGACTTTTTGCAAGAACATTCTTGGTGGTGTATAAATATCTTCACAAAAATCAGACCCTACACAATTATCTAGGCAAATAGTTAAACTTGCTCTCATTTAATTTGCGGTATTGCGATTCATATCATGGTAGGTGTAAACCATAGTCTTTTTTTTTGTGAATTATTTCATTAAAATGGGTTTTGGGTGAATTAACCATTTTGATTGATGTGGATTAATGACTAGTACAAAATTGATATCATGTAAAGATATATAACACAATTACCTTGTTGGAAATCAAAGTTTGATTCGTTAATTGAGAATTATAGGGTCAGATTGAAGAGAACGGTTGAATAAAAGTTTTAAAACCAAATTCGTGAAATCGTGAGTGATAATCAAAACCATTGAAGTTTAGATATAGATATGATAATTAGAACCAATTTAGAATGTGTAATAAACATTGGTTATGATTGTGATGGGTCTTGAGAAGAAACTAAGAAGGTTTGATATTTAAAAATGGAGGAAACATGAGTTGGAGAAGAAGGACGTTCACTATTCAACAGCAGCGAACCAGTCCAATTTTGAGGCTAAACTGGTCCAACTTAACTATTTGTAAATGAAATTTGCAAATCTGTTCGTAACAATCACGTGTACGCTGATTTTGTATTTTTCTGACTTTTTTGTTTATTAGTTATGATTTTTCTACGGAAGGGTGCCTGAAACTGAAATCCTTTGTGAGAAATAAAATCTAGATTATTTAGGGATGTCTCTAGATGAGCATAAGACTCTGGAAAATATTAAGGAACATTATTTTTACCTTAAAATTGGATGGTAATGAATTCAAGGTATGGGTTTAGAGTGCTTAGGATGAACAACCCTCGAAAATATATGAACGGATTCAAATGGAAATTTTGGTTGAAATTAAGATACAGACGCGATTGAGATTATTTAGTATCTTGAAATAAAAATATGAGTGTAAGTTAATACTTATATAATTAAGAGTCGGGGTCGTGACTCGAATATTTTTAGGCTAGTTCGACGGGAGTTAGGCACAGAGTAGATGATTTAATTTATGATAGATGTATATAGTAAATTATTGAATATTGAATTTAATAAAGGGTGTTTTACCTAATAGTGGGACTTAGTGTAATATATTTTGAATGGGTGAAGGAATGGTCTGAATGCGGGAGTTGGGGTATTGTAATTGGGTGACACTACTTTAATAAATTATGTTAAATTGATTAGATTAATTTATGTAAGTTAAAATGTAACGAATTTGGGGGATGAGCGAACTTATGACTTAGATTAGTAGGATATGAGTGAATTACCTACTGGAATATATTAAGGGATGATTGGCACACTTCGAGTAGTGATGGATACTCGGATATATACGATAAGAAGTATATTTTGAATTAAATAGTACGTAGGTTATTCGGGAGATATATATGTATGGGATATATGATATAGGTTATGTGTATACCTATAGTGATTTGTATGATTTATTATGTGTATGACATACCTACGCTACTTGCTATCATGGGAGGTTTCATGTCGTGGACAGTCTTATCCTGATGAGACCATTGGGGGAATTTTAGACTTGTACCTCAGAATATAAAACCTAGGAAAGGCCTATCTGTGAGAACGATAAGATGGAGGTAAAATGGGTGCGTAGGTATGTGCATAACCCATACGGTCGGAACTATATTTTCCTTTAATATGTGTGATTTGTGATGATGGTTCGAGTGAGATACTGAACCAATAGTCTTTGATACAGTAGTTATGTATCGGGACTTGAGATCAGAGTATGCATGCACCACAGGACTTAGCCTAGGTGTGATGTATTGTGTGTGTGTGTGTATATATATATATATATTTAGAATAATATATATACTTGTGGTTTATTCTCCTATGTGTGATTGGTAGATGATGTATCAGGTTAGTACGTATATAATGAGGTGATAAATATACGCTTATGACGTATTCTATAGTGTGTAATTAGTAAATGATAAAGATAGTGACATTTCAAATAACTCTAGTGTGTGGAGGATTAAACATATAATGAGAAATTCATAATTGTCTAATTGATATAAATAATCGAGTAACGTATTCTATGAGAAATACGGGTGGGCATGACAAGTTACTATGAAGAAAGAGATTGGACACAACTAGTTAGGTGGGGTAGCATAACTAGGGAAGGTTAGCAAGAAAGTGTTAGGTGTGTACATTAGATGAGGGGTGAGTTATACCTCAAGAGAGTGCGACACTAACTTAAATATGGAGAGTGTACATGCATATTTAATTACTGCAATTTAACTACTTGCTTAATATTTTTAAAAGGTTTTACTTGGGTTCTAGCCCATGTCAAAATCCTTTTCAAAACGTTTTAGGTGTCCAGCCACAGGGATGCACAGTTTGAATATTCTATTAAGGGATGCGAAAATGCAGCTCATGTGGAAGTTATAAACACTTTGTTCATTATAGTGTAGGATCTTTACTCCATTATTCATTTGGGCATGCCGCCCTCAGGTTTGGTATTCAGTTTATTTATACGACTTGTGTATTCAGGTTTTTGTTTTAGTTACTGTTGAGTTTTAGTGTTGTACCGATAGTTGATTCAGTTATCTTTATTTACATTATTCTTATGTGTTGATTTCAATTATCATTTTATGCGGATGGTTTAATGATTATTTGATGTTTCATATGTTGTTAGTTAATGAAATATTAAATTTGGCACCAGCCTATTTAAATTACTAGGTGGTTAATAACTTTAAAAATGTTTTCGATAGTGATGCTAATAATGAGCCATATGAGACCAACATATTATTTTGATCACGGGCTGGCCACCCGGTATTTTAGTTGGCAGGATGTCACAGATGGTATCAGAGCATCAATAAGGATGGAAATGGGTCGAGTTTGGGGTGGATTTGTCATAATGCGAACCCGCCTCGCGAAATATTTTTAAACCCTACACTGCCCTGCGACATTTAAAAAAAAACATTGGTACTTGTCTATTTAAATTACTAGGTGGTTAGTAACTTTAAAATTGTTTTCGACATGGATGCTAAGAATGAGCCATATGAGACAAACGTATTATTTTGATCACGGGCTGGCCACTCAGTATTTTAGTAGGAGGGGTGTCACATGGAATCCAATAACCTTATCAATGATAATATACAACTCTGAATATAAATCAAACTCTCCAACATAAATAAATCTCGTAATACTAATCCGACTCAATAAATGCCGAAATGAAAAATGCCATGCTCAAAACCTACAAACTAAATCTGGAAGTAGGATTGTAAAATGAGTGGAAAAAATCATGGTTGTGGAGGTTGCTGCTACCTAGGACCTGAAAAAAGATACCATAAACAAAATTAATCCTAACAAGTCTACAGTGAGTGCGAATTTAACTAAATTTGGGTCAAAATAATAATAATGCACCTTCCTCTAACATTTTTGTCGTTTTTTAGTTAACCTAACCAAAACAACCTAAATATACTATGCATGTGTAATCCCAATCCTAAATGAACCTAATGATACATAATTATAAATCTTTAACATTTATTTATCATGATAAGGTTCCATAAATAGTATCTCATATTTACAATTCTCATACAATCGAAGTAAAGAAAAGAAAATCACAAAAGTCTGATATCCAAGTGAGTATGTCCCCAATCACATACAAATATATGGTTTATGCACAAGATCACACATAAAAGCACAGAGGCTTATCTTTATTGCTTTCGGGGATCACTCATGCATACTAGGTATAGTTATAGGTCTTCTTAAACCTATAATCTTAAATCAATAATAAGGGATCATCATTAATCCTTCTTATCTATTCTGTAGACTTTATACCCAAGTAAATATGAATAACACCCCTATTTACCCTACTAAGGATACGTGTACGTCAACAGTAGGATCAAGGTAAAATGACCAACATAAACCCTTCGCTATCACCAGGGTTTCAGTGCGGTCAACATCGTACACGACCTATCATAATCCCTCCTAGTACTTCCCACATGATCACTCACACATGTGGTATGCTTGGACATTTAATCGATACACATAAATTTAGTCCACTCATGTATTACTAAAAGTATCATAAATCTCAGATTAATCATACCTAATTAATTGAGGATTTATTTATCAAATAACGTCAAAGTCGTTTGAACGAAAAACCTAACTCGTTCAAAATAACCCTTAAGTCATTCTAACTAAAACCATAGTTGTTAGAACGAGAAGTTTATCTCATTCGAACAAAAACCAAACCCGTTCGAACGAAATCGCCATCTCATTCAAACGAGATCTACACAAAAGCCTTCTTCCCTAGTTCACAAAAAACACTATTAATAATCCAAAACCTAGATTTTGAGCCTCTAGACAGTCCAATTCCCATCATCTTTCAAGTATAAGACGTTTATCAATATTACTAACCTATAACAACAACTTTTACGTGATTATAACAAGGATTTATGTATTAAATTCATATATAAGTTTTAGAACCCTAAGTTCCTAATTTTATCACATTCATCTCAGATTCGATTCAATTATAGATTAAACATGAGGGCTATTGTAAGTATTATTACTAAGGTTTAGAAGTCAAAATATTCAATCAGATTACGTGATTCATTTTATTGATTCATCATCAAACTACCCTTGTTCCATAACATGTGATTAGGGATTAATTTAACAATTAATTTAATTACATAAATTAGGTTTTTAGATTATTAAATCAAATTACAAGAGTGTTAATTCATACTCCAACGAACTATCACTATACTAACAGAAATCCAATTAGACTCTTAATCAATATATAATTTCCTTAGACTGGTTGCTGAATCAAAGTCCCAAAACATCTAATTCTCTTCAATCATTGGTGTGCCTCTTCTCCTTAATATTTAGGATTTTCTCTAATGTCTTATGAGTGTTTTAGGTTTCTTTAATTAAGCTACTAAGAGTACTTACCATGAAATTAAGCCTAGTTTCAATATTAGTCTTAACCTAATGAGCCCAAAACATGCATCAAACAGTCTGAAACTTGACCCAAACCACATACTAATCTAATAGACTTACTAACCACTGTTTTAAGTTGAAAACAAAATTTTTAGGCATCCCTAAAGTCAACACGAAATAAGACACATTCTAATATATTAATTATCTCATTATGTTAATTTATAAGCCGATATGAGTCAATTAAGTTCAAACATAATTATTAATTGTTAACGTGTGACATGGTATTATAAGAAACTACTTCAAGATTACCGAGGGATTAATCCAACTAAGGAAACACCGACACCTATTTCCCAACAATTCCATAGTATCGCATATTACTAAGTCACTTTGAATATTTAACTAATGTATAACCTTGTATTATATCAATTTATAAGAGTGTGAATTCACATAACACAATATTAATCACATAAAAATATATAAAATATGTTAAGTGACATATCACACATCACGACCAATAATTAAATAATTAACTACACTAATTAAATAAAGGCACAAAAAATACGTGGTATTACAATATGATTCTACAATATAAGAACTTTGCGTAGTAACCCCCTGAGACAAGTATCTTCAAGCACTTAAGAATGAACTTATCTTTCGTATCTCATATTATCTAAGTATGTGAATATCTCTTTCCCCACCTTTCTTTTATCCACTATTTTCAATATTTGTGTGTATATGAGCTTGAGAAAAGTGATTACAACTATAATTCCTCAAAAAATGCGTTTTGGATGCTATCTATACTATAAAGCATAAAACATTGAAGTAAAGCACGTTTTTACCAAAAATAGGCTCTTATTAGAACAAAAGAGGCCCTTGTTCGAACGAGATACTTTCACGAGGGGAACTCATGAGAAACTTGACATCGATCTAGAGCTTCTACTAGGAATGTTGTTCACTTATTTGTAATAGTTTCAAATAAAAGAATCCCTCATATAAAATGTGGTCCTCATTCCAAGAAACCCTAGTCTAGTGTCAAAATAGATAATGACCAAAAGCGTTTAGAATATTGAGAGAATTAACACCTTACTTCTTTAACAAGGACTATACTAGGGACCCAAGGATAAATAATTAAATTAGCTTCCACATAGAACATGGAAATACTAAATTACAAACCCGTAATCTGTTTTCTTTATGTTTGGTTGTAATTTATTTCACTAGATAATTACAACCGCGCCCAATTTAATTATCTTAAAATTAATCAAATAAAGAGTCATTATTTGCAAAATTATATAGGTAATAATTTGATTCTGAGTGTAAAGTACACAATACCCACTTGGTGAAATTCAATTCGTCACTAATTGATTTTCACCAACATCGTATGTATTTTTATTATTTGACACTCTACAGCATTATATAATAATCTGTTGATCAATTTTCTGGGTGGAGTCCAAACTTATAAGTTTATTATAGGGGTATCAGTATCCAGGGTATCTCCTAGATGCAGATTCCTCTAGATTATGATATTTGACATGTACGCACAATAATTTACTGACTTTTAGAGATTTAGACAAAATAAATTGGATCACATACATAATAATCAAACTAATAATTGTGTGTACATTACAATCCTCATAATCCTCAATATTGAGAATCTATTAACCCTTTGCAAACATTGTGAGAATGTTTAAGCCTAATTTAGTTAGCACCTAGACTCTAATATTACTAGTGGTCCTATTCAATACAATCTTGATGTACGAGTACGATCCTTTTTAAACTATCAGACAAGTTCTTGAACCATAACATATTTTCTCATAGTTAAGATAAACTACTAAAATCATACTTGTATCTTTACTGATGTTATGTCTACTCCCCATTCAGGCTCTAAATTATTCAATTAAACTAGTATTGAAATTCTGATCTTTTTATGATTAGGCCGAATCCAACTCATCAAAATTCCTACTAAGTTCAATTGACTAACCTTAATATAATATATTTAAAACAAATATAAGGCATCATAATAAACATAATTCTCATTTCAAATGAACTTGACACACTTTTATTAATAAATAAACATCATGTATAGTTTTACGAAAGAAACCCCAATAATATTCCACTTAGTCTTAAACACGTGTGCATATGCATTTAATACCCATTAACTCTACATAAATTTCAAAAGCCTTAGATAGTAAATTATTTATAAAAGGATATATTAGGTTTTACTGATATGCAATCTTATTCACGATGACGTCGCCTCTTTTCATGATCCCCACATCAAATGATACTTATGCTTAATGTGCTCAGCCCTCTCATGAGTCCTTGGTTCTTTTGAGTTTGAAACCACTCCTCTATTGTCACAATAAAGTGTAACAACCAATTAAATTGAAGAAGCTTCACTTAAATAACTTAGGAAGTTCTTGATCTAAGTAACCTCTTTTGATGACTCTAGAAAAAATATATATTCGGCTTTTATGACCGAATTAGAAATACATGATACTTGATACTCCTCCAACTTATGGATCCAAATCCTAGGGTAAACATATATCATAAGGTCAAATTCATGTAATCCTTATATAATTTAAAGTTTGAGTTTGTGTATCGTAAAGGTACAATATTGTTTACTCAATAATAATCCCATAATCTCGAGGCCTTTTTATCCACTTAATAATGTACTATATTGTTGTCCAGTGCTCCTTACTCATATTAAACTGAAATCTACTAGCCATGTTAACGATAAACTAGCTATATTATCTTGTACATAACATAGCATACACGAGGCTTCCCACTGCCTTTGCATAAGGTATAATCCCCATCATCTCAATTTGATCAGGTGTCTTAGGACATTGATACTTACACAAACCGATTCCAGTAATAAATCTTTAGATAAATATATTCCATGCCTGAAAGGAAGGGATCATTTATTGGAATCATGCATGCCAAATTTTCTAAGCACATCATTTATATCAGTGGCCTGGGATAATCACAACATCCTATTTTTTCGATTACGCAAAAGCCTAATCCCAAGAATGTGGTTGGAATCTCCAAATTCCTTCATATCGAATTGACTAGACGACCACACTCTTATGCTAGATGATACACCCACATCATTCCTGATTAGGAGAATATCATTGACATAAAGTACCAGAAATACCATCACGTTTCCTACATGTTTCTTATACATATGAGTTTTTTCCTGGCATTAATCAAAACCAAAATATCTGATTACTTAATCAAATTGAATGTTCCAAGGCCTTGACACTTACATAAGTCCATAAATGGACCTCTTAATCTTGCACACCTTTTTTTATTATCTACTTGTTATGAATCCACCGGGTTACACCATGTAGACACACACATTAAGACTAGTATTCAAGAAAATAATCTTGACGTCCATTTTCCAAATTACAAAACATAATGAGCCGCAATGGATAAGAGAATCTTAATGGACTTTAACATATCTACCAGAGAGAACGTTTCCTCAATCAATCCTTTTTTTTTAGTAAACCCTTCCACAATAAGACTTTTGATGATGGTTTACACCTTCCATATACCATTATTCTTCTTGTAAATGCGCTTACACTCGACAGGTTTCATCCCATAAAATAAGTCTATAAGTTCCTAAACTTGATCCGAATACATGAAATCCATGTCAATATTCATAGCCTTAATCCAAATCTTGGAGCCCTTATCTTGGAGTTCTTCTTTGTAGTTCTTGGGATATAGTCCATGCTCTCCTAGGATATCACCAAAATGTTCACCCAAATATAATAATCGATCAGGTTGATGCCTACCCCTCGTTATAATATGGCTTCAACCACGTTCCAATAAAACTGACATGTGTATCCTGATTATCGGTAATATTCCTGTTACCATTAGGCAATGTATTAACGATATCAGGTTATATTTTGTCCCGTGCAGGTTGTTCAGAATCAATTAGTTAGTCTTTCCCTCTCAGATCTTGTAAGATCAACTTACTCCTGGGCTTTTTGTATATCCTATAATCTTCCTCTAAGTACTGCGTACTTGTGCTAATAAATTCCCTCTATCTCTTAAGATCATAAAATTGAACACCCTTGGTTCCTTTCAGATAACATACAAAGAGACATACATATACCCTTGATTCTAACTTACCTAGCTCCTTCCTCAGTACATGTGCTCCAAACATATATACTATGCTATTAAGGACTATGTTCATTAAGTGTTTAGTCATTTCTAATGCAAAACCCCCAAAAGAATTTGACAAATTCGAATAGCTCATCATAAATCTAACATGTTTAAAAGTTTCTTGTTCCTTCTTTCCACTAGACTATTATGACATGGAGTGGCCAATGCAGACAATTGGGATGTAATCCCCTCCTCTGATAAATGATTCCTAAACTCTCCCAAGAGTTATTCACCCCCATGATTAGATCATAGAGTTTTGATCATTTTATCATGATTACATTGCACATTATCCTTGTATGATTTGAACTTATAAAATGATTTAGATTTTTGGTGTCTAAGGTAAATATATCCATACTTTGTGAAATCATCAATGAAAGTGATGAAATACTCATAACCGCCTTTTTCCCGAACAGTCATAGGACCACATAAATCAAAATGAACAAACTCCAAGACATCTTTGGGTCAATATCCTTTGGTTGTGAAAGGCCTCTTTATCATTTTACCTTCTAAATAGGATTCACATACTGTAAGTGCCTCCACTGACAATGATCTTAATTTCCCATTTAAAACCAATCTTTTAATTCTTTTTATATTAACACAACTTAAGTGTAAGTGCCAAAGAGATGTTTATTTAAACTTAGAAGGTTTCTTACTCTTTAGGTTATTTCCATTTGAGTTATTCATGTAAGTATTTAGAAGTAATGGTGAGACATGACTTATAACATACATATCAGTTTCCAATGCACTAGAACATAAGAAAGATTTTCTCTTTTTGATAAAAATATTTTTATTAAAATAAATCAAATATTTATTCAAAACTAACTTATAAACTGCAACTAAATGTGGCACCCCGCCTAATAAAATACCGGGCGATCACTCGTATATAACATTAAAACAGGAGTCTCATATGGTTCATTCTTAGCATCACTGTCGAAAACCAATTTAATTACTAATATCCTATTAGGCCGGCGTCAAAATTTTTAATTAACGAATCTTTTTAACCAAACCATTCAAATAAAACAATTACAACAGTTTACATGCACCAACTAAAATGAAATAAAATAAAATAACCGAACACTCGGTATAATAATATAACCAAATCGAATGCCGCACTAAAAGGCGATAAAAGAATAAATGAGTATAGTTGGGCCATAAGCCCGAATGTTTCGATAATACCTCCTATCTAGATCTCAATGATGGAAGCGTCATATATAAACCTGCTTGCATCCACAGCTGCTGCCGCAAACGTCTGACTCGAAAGAATCATCATCCAGGCGTCCCTGTGTCTGGACACCTATATATATAGATATAGCAAGAGGGAAAATAGATAAACAGGTCAGAGGCCGATTTTTGAAAATATTTTAGCAAGTGCTTAAAATCCATATTTTAAAATATGTTATTTCTCATAATTAAACTGGTATCCCTCTCACATGAGATACACCTCACCCCTCTTCTAACAGTAGACAACTAGCGCATACTATTTTAAACAACCTAGTTAATCTACCCTGCCTAACTAATGTAATTACCCATCTTCTAATAATCCTCATCAATTCGGGTACTAAGGACTAAACTTCTCCCCATTCCTAACATTACGTTATGTTCATGCGTGGGGTGTCTCGCGAAGCGAAATCCAAACAAGGAACCCCCCCTGATACACTACTACGTGACAATGTTGATCATCGGTACCCATTAGGCCTTCAGTACATGCCATATTTATACCATCCCGTATTTATTAATAGTTCTCTTTAGAACCTATGATTCACATTTATATAAATCCGGATATAAATCTACGGGAAGGAGTATATCACTTTATTCATTCTTCTCCTTTTTATACTGGTTTAGGTTATATGATATCTCATCTTATATATATATATATAATATACTTTTCGCAACAAGTATATTAGTTATCCATATAGGACACCAAACAAGATTTCAGTATACGCACATTATTCTCTTTATGCATACACATCAATTTTTATAACAATAGAAAGTTCCCATATAAATATACGTATATATATTAGTCACACATATAATATATATACTAACGGCACCCCACATAAGATTTATGGTGCTGGCATACTCTGCTATCAAGTCCCCGTATCACACAAACTAAGGGAAATACTAGTTCGGAATCACTCTCGAACTGCATTAACACAAAATACATACAAATGGAGGCGAAACATAGTTCCAAGTCACTAAGAGGTCAGTACATACCCTCACGTCTCTTAGTACCGTCTGACTATCAATCAGGTAGCCTGTACCAAGGAGTCCTATGTTCTAGGGTACAAGTCAATATCCCCCATAAAGGTCCCATCGAGATAAGACTGTCCCGACGCGGTAACCTCCGTGATAGCAAGTAGCGCGAGCATGATTTAGACGCACATATAATATAAGGGCATATTCATAGCCCATACAATACATCCCATACGTAGTATATTTATATTTTGGATATCCTACGCATTTAACAATTTTACCAATCCTCAATATTTTATTTTCTAAACTTTTCTCACCGCACAATGATTATATCAACAACATCGATATATATATTATTTATCTCTTCTCAACATTTTATGGCTATAATCTCCAAACTCTTATAGCGATAGACAATAGCCTCGAATATTCTCATTCGCAATAATATAAGCAATCACACAATTAAAATACCCCAATACGTATTCCCTTATTTAATATTCAAATCACACCTAAATATCTCTTTAAGTATTATTCCTCACGAACACCCCTATTTGGAAAAATTATGAAGTTTACTTTCAACTAATCCAAAATACACACCTTACTAAAAAAAATATTTAGAAGTCCCCACACTATTTTTAGGAACCCCAAATATTTATCTCCAAACAATTTTAGCCTTTTATTTTTCCAATTTTCGAGTTGGTGATTGCACCCCGGATCTGCCATCTTATAAAAATCATAACAATTCACAAAAAAATAAAAAAAATACGCGGTTGGTGCCCACGTGACCGTATCGAAAATATATACAATTTTTGTGTTTTGACCGAGAGCTGAATCGGCAGTCTTCCTGTCCGAAACAGTCCGGAAGTGATGCTGATCACTATTCACCTTCTTCTCCAAAAATCCAAACCTCCATTAAAACACCTCCAAGCTTTTTGTCTCCTCTATCATCATTCAACCTCAAATAACCATAAATACACACATTTAAAGGGTTTTAATCACCCTAGAACCCAGATCCAACAATTAATTTCAAGTTTCTCAAATTGGGTATTAATCGAGTTATATCCTTTTTAATCTTCCGAAAACCCGTTTGATCCACGATATTTCAACCCAAAAATCTTTAGTTTTATACCAACTACAATATGAGAAATTAACACACTAAATCATAAAGCAAGTTAAACACTTGCCTCGTGGATTAAATCCGACGATCCCGAGTCGAATCCCGCGAATTTTGGCCCAAAATTCCTTTTCTTATTTCTTTTATTCTTCTTCTTTCTTCTCTTCCTTCTCTCTTCTCTCTCTTAGGCCAAA
This sequence comes from Sambucus nigra, assembly GCA_949130495.1. NCBI lineage: Eukaryota > Viridiplantae > Streptophyta > Magnoliopsida > Dipsacales > Adoxaceae > Sambucus > Sambucus nigra. Next base: position 250,924,262 of record OX422208.1, read on the forward strand.
ATTTGGGAAAGAATGAGGGTTGCCACCTCTTTAAAATCTGAAATTAGGTGTGTACCTAATTGTTAAATGACTCGTGTACTCGTTTACGAGTCCTAACTAGTCCAAAAATACCCAGAACCCAAATACTACCCCCGGGTACTCTATTTTGACCCAACACGTTCAATACGCGTGTTTTCCAATTTAAAATATTTTCAAAAATTCGTCATTCAAATTATAAATACACTAAATTTTAGGATTGAAATGGGTGAATTTGAAAATAATGAAAGTTTGACAAATGAACTCTTATCTCCCCAAAGGAATATGGATAATTATCGGTCAAAAGGGTAAAAATAAACATTATAAGTTCCAAAATCACTTATGTCTAAATGTATGCATGTCAAACCATTCCTTCGTTGTCATTTCCAATACAAAAGGCAATTTTAGCTCTTTTATTTAAATGTAAGATAATCGTTAGTAAAAATCTAATGATTAAAACTAATTTGTCCCCAAATACATTGCTTAAAAAAATTTAGTGACAAAATATAAATATCGTTAAATATATATGATCTAGTAAGTCAATTTAAATATGAGTACATATTTAATTATATATATCTAGAGAGAGAGAGAGAGATAAAGACAAGTACTTGTTGCCCAAGAAATATTGAAGCTCCATTGTTATCTTCTCCTCATCATATGTGAAATTACCTCTTCTCATCTCCATCCTTAATTCTTCAATCATGTGTTGGTAGGAAAAACCCTCCAATTCCTAGGACCATGTTCCGAATTGGTGAAAACCATATCAACTTTTCAAGTCTAAAATCAATTGAGATGGATCTTGTTTTTCCCCAAAATTCAACTATTGTGGCGTAAAGTTTGTTACCATAAATATGTTTTGTTTTGACATATTTGGTGGTGGGATTATGTTATAATTTTATGTTGTTTCTGTGTAAAGGGGGCTTTGTCTTTAACAGAGATGGGTCTACAAAAGATGAAGAAAAAAATATAGAGTCGAGCATTCATGCTAATAAAGTGTTGTAAAATAAAGGGACAAATAGAGAATTTAGAGGGATAGAGATTTTTATTTCATTGGTGTTATATACTCAAGGGATATCACCCTATTTATATTAAAAATCATGGTATGCTAAGAGACCCTTTAATAATTAGGGATACCGGTAAACATCCATATAAATTCATATTTTCTAACAATTTATACCATAAATTAATTATCTGATTAATTTCAATTTTATATAAGAATAATTAATTTTTTATTAAAAAAAAGTATGATCGAGGCTGTTCTCATAAATGAATCCATGTTGTCCATAAAAAATATGGTTTAATTAAATTAATGACTAGCTCACAAAATTATACAATAATTAAATATTAGATAAATATAGGTATATAAATCACAAACTCAGGTAAATAGAGATTACAAAAAAATATTCCCTTTTCATCATGGACAAGCCTTATTCCTTGAGTATAATCCCTGTAGGTTAATAACTCCTTAAGAAAGAGTTCATCACATTTTTCATAGGTTGAGAGAATATGTTAAAATCCATTAAAATTCTTTCTTTGAGTCTGAAAAACCTTGGAGAGTGCCTACTGTTACTCATGCCAGCCTTCAAACGATAAATCCTCATGCAATATCTTAGCAGTATTCTTGTCTTCCAATGCAAAGCTTCCACAAAAACTAGAAAAAACCATATTGCATGAATTTACTACTACATCCCCTCATAAACTCCTCCAAATACATTGATTAGTTCCATAATTAAAATAACATAATACTACAACCAATAAAATCTAGGAAAAGTAACTTTAAATAAACCACCGTAGGATCCATTCACATAACAAAAATATATGTGACCATGATGAAGGAGTAATAAAAGTCCTAGTAAACCATGTTAGTACAAAAGTATATATAAACGCATATATTTTCTAACATGCAAACCTAAAGTTTTAATGATGGACAATATGGAACTTTCTAGAACATGATATATCTATAATTAGAGGCTCTCGTAACAATCGTTGTGGATTGAAATAACAAAAACAAACTCTTGCCTGAAAACTTTTATTGATTATGCATTAGAAAGTATATAAAAAATAGATCCAAAAAATATATCTAGGGTTTAGGTCACAATACCTTTACGATCTTGTAAATGATTCGATAGAGAGGCTAATACGTGAATAAAATGTAAAGATGACTCGAATCTTTGAGCATATGCTCTTACAAAGTAAGAAGGGTTTGTGATTACCACTTGAGTAAGGATGTTGAAGCACTCGAGAAGGTAGTTATATTTCTTCTCTCATATTCTCTGAGTATATAACTCTCTCTTTCTTCATTGTTGTACCATGAATCTGTTATCCATTGATTGAGAGAAACATGGCATGGAAGCCCATGCGAACACATGAAGATATGCTCAAGGTCCAGCAAAAGGCCTCATCCCATAGAGAAGGCCATGACTTGTTATGTAACCCGATCACGGACTACGTCCCACAATTTCCCCTTAAACACATAAGACCACAACCTAGTATCTAAAAGGCCATGGACACTAAATAAACCCCTCAGAAAACCAAAAAATCTAGTACCTAATAGGCCATAGTCAGGCCACTTAAACTTAAAATGATTCAAAATAGATAAGCCATAGAACCCTATATATCGGCCAAGGACTTCTAGCTGTCCAACGTCTAGTCCATACTTATCCACAAGTCACATGAATAGTGTACATGAGGTCCTAAACCAAATACTATAAATTGAGGTTCACACCCCTTCATATGGATAACAACAACTGGGCAGCAAAGCTCTGCCAATTCTCTCCAGCATATCTCTACACCTAAGACTTAACTCGAGTCACATACTCCGATAACCGCATATAGTAATAGTTGTGGCTCTAATTACTATACACTTATGCCTAGTTGGCCCCTAATCTTATACTAACTCTATAAATCTAATGAAAATAAGCTCCATATTGGAGGTTGGCTCATTTATATGGCTGAACCACTCTAAATCTCATGTTTATTTATATTTTACTCTATTTTATACTTTTAATCATTAAGTATAGCTTTGATGGCATAGTTTACACTAATAGTACCATTTTCGTGTTACACCATTTGGCACCATCTATGGAAAATGAGGTGTTGTACCAAGTTTCTTATAAATAGGGTCAATTGTGCCTTGTTATATCCATGTGGATCTCTGGATCTACATCTTATAAGTGAGATTTTGTCAGTTAGGGCCATATTTTTATATAAACCCTAGTTATAGTCTCTTCATATTTTCAGGCATGTTTTCCCCAACCAATTTGGGGTTTTCTTGGAAGATCTATTTTCTGTAAGGATAATTTCATGTCCAAATATCCCTAAGATATTGAAATGGACATGACCCCATAAGGACTAGGGACTAGGGATGATCATATATTTTGGTTTCTCTACATTTCATGGTGATTTATCCATGTTATAACCCATGTAATAGGTATTTGTTGCTAAAACTATGTTATTTTCTCATAAGGAATTACTAAGCCCTGGATTAACACCTCAAATGCTTTTTAGTCTAATTCTTAGGGTGAAAAATCACATTTGGGAAAACTTAGAGCTAGAATCTGCATTATTTCGCCATAGGTCTGCGGCCTTTCATGCTATCATGTTATAAGTCGCGTTCTCACAGTGACAACTTAGACCAAAAACTTATATTTTTGGTATATTTAGCATTTCTAATAAAAGAATTTTTTTCTTTTAGAACGAAAATGTCGCAAAATGCTTAATTAACCCCATAACATGTTTTATGGCTTTTAGGTTGGGTTAACTTGCATAAGTCTAGGTCATAGTATTGAAAATAGATGATTTTATTGGCAAAATCCAATAGGGTTATTTCCTTTAGTATAGTTAAACCACGTGAGATAGGATAAGATTTTTTACTAATATTTTAATTATCATATGTCCAAGGGCATGTATTCGGCATAGTTGTTTGTCATATAGAATCACCCCATGAGAAAACCGTATTCGATAATATAAACCACGGTGGATAAACTCCCTATAAAGGAAATTGCAATGGCCTCTTCCCTTTTTGGTTTAACAGGCTGAAACCCTAATTGAACAAGCCCCATCCCTTTATTACTATTTGCTCAATGTTTGGTTTTGTTTTCTCTATGACTCTTAGATTTCTTACTATGTATAGGTCATCCTAGAGGAAATAAATATTTTTATAAAGAACTAACTATATAAAGAAACTAAAACACGGAGGGAGTCTCAGGATAAGGACACACGAAGACTGAAGACATGTCATACCTAATGAGGTGCATCAATTTCCTCGACCAAAAAATCCTAATGCTAGAGTCTATGATCTCCACCAATACATAAGGGATTGATGGCATTAAGAATGGGACAAAGTCTGCAACCTCTAAAAGAAAGATAGTGGAAGAGGTAAAGAAAAGAAATCATGGATCTCATCCAAAGAGGCCTTATGACGAGTTTATACCTCTTAACTTTGGCCTGGAAATTATTTTTGCCAGCATCAATGAAGAAAACCTCATTAAATGGACAGAGAACCTCAAAAATCTCGCTGGTAGAAATGACAAAAGCAAGTGATGTGAATTCCATAATTCTACAACCATCCAACCAATAAGTTCCATAACCTGAAGTACGACGTTGAAAGAATCATCAAGTAAGCGTTGTTGTGAATTTTTAAAAATACTGTGTCTAACAACTGAGCAACAATGAGGTCATTGCCTTAAATTTGTTTAGAGGGAGATTATGTTACTTTTGTACTTTTGTAATTATTACAAAGCCATAGCTAGGCTAGAAAAACAACTCTTATTCCCCCTCAAATTAATATCAACGAAATTCAATCGGTTGCCTTAATTCCTTTGCAATTCTTATTTAACATGTTTAACGAAAAACCTGCCAACAATCACACCTCAAGCAACTACAAATGTTATGGATCAATAAGTCACAAAAGAAGACCGTGGCCATATTTTTCACAAGTTCATAATGCGGAGGTTGAGGTGACTATAATCCTTGGAGCAAGAAGACCACATCTATAGATGGCACATGCCTATAAATGGCCACGAAGGCAGAGGTTACCATACACCTAAGAGCAAAAAGACTACGACCATAGATAGAACATGCCCACAAATGTTCGCGGATGCAGAGATGCCCATAAACTTAGGAGCAAGAGAAGAAGCTAAATTCACCTCCAACAACAAAATCTAAGTCATAAGATGCAAACTTTGGTCATAACACTCAGACTTAGTCCGCATAGGGATCCAAAAGATAACAAATTCATACTAGTAGTTTTGGTCGGATCCTATAAAAAAATAGTACCCTGATTCCAGTGAGTTTATTTTACAAGACTTGAGGAAGACTTTAGAATAACACACCCTCATTTATAATAGAGTTAGACTGAGTCTGGGGTTTACTTATACCCTATGAGCCTTGGTTGTCTGCATATATCTTATAATCTGTGAGAGGCTTCTAAATATACCTCAACAGATTTGTAGAACATGGAGAAGAATATATTATGCTAGTGTTCGGAGCCAATAATAGCGACACCATAACCAAAGCCTTAGCGGTTCTACTAATACCCCATAGGCTACAAAGTTTTATTTAGTCTTTGGGCATATCACATTACAAAGGTCGTGGCCACAATTAGGTTCATCTACAAGGACAAGTGCAAAACATATCGAAATGAATAAAAGTCGCGTAAAAAAATGACAAAATCAATTATGTTCAAACTTAAAGGCATGGCCACATTCATGCAAATATTCATTATAAAAGAAGATAAGAAGATAAAAAAACACATACAAATGTGGCTGCGGATGTTACAAGGCAAGCCTTGGGGCCCACAGGTTGTGGAATTTAACCTAAAGCATATGGAAAACCTCAAAGGTCATGTCCATAAGAAAGTCTATTAGTAAAACTATATGAAAATATTAACAGTGAGCTGCGGCTATAAGAAATCAAGATACAGTTCAAATAATGCTACAAAGTGAAGACATTGAAGACCGAAGATACATTACAAAGTAGTGCATGAAAGACAAAGGAAAAGTAAAAACATAAGGTTGCAGAGCTAAAAGTAAATTTCATTCATCAGAATATAGTTCATTACAAGACAGTTTAAAAATTACAATTTCAGCTAAAAAATAGCAAAAGACGCGGATTATAAGACTCTACATCCCTTTCTTCATCAGTCTCCTCATCCTCAAGGATGATCTCAGTATCTTAATAACCTGGGTAATAGTCACAACATCTTCCTTTTATTTTTTGGTAATCTATTCGGTCTCTTTCAGGTCCACCTCACACTGGGTGTGCTCAGCGTTAGTGAACCTTCAAGGAAAAATGGCCTCCTTCACCTCATGAAAGTTCTTAGCAAATCTGTGCCTCATTTCCTTGTAGCCACAGATGTAGGACTTATTCTGGCCAATCCATATGTCATTATAAGTCTCAAAATACTCCACGATAGCTTTAACAACTTTCTACAAGGCCATGGTATTTTCATTATCCATATTTTGCATGATTACGATGTGGTTTTTTGTTATCAAGGAATTTTGGAATTCGAGGTTGACAACCTTCTCATTAATCGTTGTGGCCTGTTTTGAAGCTTCCAACCCTTTGGCCTGTAATACCTTGAGAGACAATGTGTCCTACTTGAAGTTCTCTTTGTCCTTATCCTTGGACTTCTTGGAAGCTTGAAGCTTAGTCATTACCTCAAGACTAGAAGCTTGGAAGGACGCAACTGCGAACTTATTGTCATCTTCAAATGAGGAAGACTTAGCATTTCCCACCTCAGTCTAATAAATAGACTCTGCATACTTATGTTGAGCATAAATATCTTCATACTTGGCCTGGCCCTCTGACTCATTCCAGCCTAAGTAACTTGGAGGAAAAAGAAAATAAAAAAGTAAGTAAAAGTAGAGAATAGGAAGAAAAATCCACATATATGTACGTGTTCTTACCTAAAAAAGGCAATAGAGTTAATAGTTCTACACATCCCCAGCTTCCTCCTCAAACAAACATTTAATGTATGAGGATTTGGAAACCTTTTTCATCTTAGAGACCATAATGTCCTTAGTGTCACAAGGAGAACTTGGGTCTTTTAGTCTTATCTGAGTTCGCGTATGAGAGACGAAGACCCTACTTTGAGGAGTTGGGATGTTCACATCGGTTGGAACTAAATCCGTGGAGGCATATCATTGAGGGTGATGTGCCCATAGTGTAACGACTCTTGATTTTTCTCCCTGGCATTAGGAAGTTAAGCCCGTTTTAGGTATATTTATTATGACATCCTTAAAAAGTGTGGCCTTAGTAGGGACCTCATTTGATGGAGAAATAACCTTGTTTATGAATCTCTTCCTCTTTTTACCCCTAGTCTTTCCTTGGGGTCATCTTCAGCCCATGAACATTTTCCTCGAGCTCATAAAGCTGGGAAATAAGCAACCCTTTGTTAATCTCCATAATTGTCTCACCTTTCACAGTAGTACCTGCACATCAAGAGAATATTAACACGGCAATTAAAGAAGTCCTCGGGCACTAAAAAATAATGGCAGGAAATAGACCGCTACCTAAAGTTTCAACTTTTTACCTTCAGGAGGTGTTTTAACAAGTGCAATATTCACAGGGTAGTAACCAAGACTATACAAGGCTCGTAAGATGACTTCAAAAATAAAGTCTTTTTTGCTATCAAACATAAGGACCATGACCTCAATTATCTCCCTTCGATGTTTTGAAGGATCCAAACCATCGATAACGGAAAAAATAATGGTGAAAGTTAAAAAAATATGACCAAGTATAAAGTATAAAGGATGTCACCATACTAGAAAGATGTTTATACTTTCCAAGGGGGACCATAAAAGCTTATGTTACTTTTCTCGCTTTGAATCCACAAAGTGTATTTTATAGCTATCTCTAGAAATGAAAAAAATAATAGCCATTATAGCTTTTGATGCTGGAAGGCTTGCCAATCGTGAGGTATCTCCTCACACTCCGTGTAGCCATGTAGTAGTACCAAGGGTTGTTCACACGGTCATTATATACCTGTTAAACTTCTTCTTACACATAATCGAGGATGCTAAGATATCCTTCCACCCATTTAGATTAACTTGGGATAGGGCTAGGTTCATCACTTTGAGAATTTTCCTAATTATAATGAGAACTGACAGCCTTAGTTAGAAGAGGAAGGCGTGAAGGGGAAAATAAACTCCGACATCAGGGAACGAGGAACATTCTATTTGGTCCACAGAGGGAATAGTGCATACAGTCCATTTTAGAAATTCATAAGCCCCTTCCATATGGACCATCCACTCTTGAGTCATAATACAATGATAATTTAAGGTTATGGGTTCCTCTCTTATAGAGTGCCGTAGCCTAAGGCTCAGATTCAGTCTTCTTACCTTATGTGGTAGCTTTAACTTCTCCCCTAGGGTCCGCAACCTCCTCCTTAACATCCATCTCCACTCGCACGTGATTGTTTATTGACTCCACATCCTCCTCATCTCTATGAATTATCTTAGAAGTCTCCTAGGTTCCCTATACTTGGAATCCAATGAGTCAGAATCAATGCGTACACAAGTTGGGAAATCTAATAATTTGTAAGGTCCAGAGGTCCAAATCGATTTTAATGTTCAACACCGTGGGAGGAGGTACCCCAAGGTGATTTATTCAAAAACTTCCCAAGAACTCGCAGGTATTCCAATGAAGATGGCCGATGAAGTTACCTGTAAAAGAAAAAAGGAATCCCCGTAATTAGAGGTCCTCGAACATTATCAACAAAATTTAAGGTAACTACCAAGAGGCTTTCAAGACCATGACCTCAGAAAAAAAAAGTTTGCAAATATGGATCCTAAAAACAAGGGTAAAACTTTGGGCAAAACCACGAACAATCTAAAATAGGCCATTACATGACTTAAAAACACCTAAGTTTATGGACTCTTATATTTCAAGCCGGGAACTATCATATAAGCCATGGACTCCTATGTTCGAGTCTGCAGCATATATGGTTAACATAGTGAAAATATGGGAAAATCCATGGCCAGATACTAAACATCCACGACCAGTGTCTTCACGAACACTAAAATTCACAGAAGGCCGCGCTAAATAGACAAAAGTTACGACCAGTGTCATGACAAACACCTAAAAGAATAAAGTGAATAGATGTCATGTCCATTAGCTAAATCCATGACCAAAATCACAAACACCTAAATTTATTTAACGAAAAGTGGGAATGATCGAAACCCCCCAATCCTAGTGTTTCCACTAAGAACATGCCAAGAACATCAGTTCCAGCTCTTGTCCAAAACTAACCAAACCTCTAATGAATAGGCATAAAAACACATTCTAAACACATAATCTTTTCCATCAAGCCCTTATCAACACTAAATAGACAGAAAACTCCTCAAGATCATATATTTAACCTAAAATCATTAAAAAAAAAAGTATTCTCCATACCTGGAAATCCCATAAATATTGGGATTTCAGTTTTTTAGGATTATGATTTAAGTTATTAGGGTCTACAGGAACATTTTAACTACAATCTGGTTTGAGGAACAAACCAGGATAAGGATTCATATTGTCATGATTCAAATTGGGTTCTACGAAAACCCAAACTTTAAAAAACCTTAGTTTTCTACCCCTTTTTATTTTAATTTGATTTCATGAGTTTTAACAACAAATCATTGCATTGAAATAGTGGGAAACATAAATGCGAGTGAGAACAATAGATAATTGCAAGGAAAGATAAGGAATCCAACTTGAAAATTATGGAAAATATTCGCTAGAGTGAAGTCGAAGGAATTGCAAAAAATAATTGATAATCACAAAAGTCTTTAGCTCTCAAAGTTCAGAAATGGTAATAAGGTCATTGACCCCAACTCACTTATATGAATGGTCGAGGAAGTTTAAGCATTACAATATTTATAATGCCTCAACATCATGTTATGACATCAACAAGAACTCAGTCTCATTAAGGCATCAACCTCTCAATAATATGCCTCAACCTCTCAATACAGGTTAACAGATAGGATAAAAGCCCCATCACTAAATCATTCCTCTCCTAGAACTAATGCTTGGGGATTCTTTTGTAGCCTAAATCTCTCGTCCAATGATCAAGAAAATTATGGCATCAAATCCCACATGAACACATGAAGATATGCTTAAAGACTAACGAAGGAACTCGGCCTATAGAGAAGGCCACGACCTGGCACCTAACTAGGCTGCAGACTATGAACCTCAGTTTTATCTTTACACATATAAGACCAGAACCTAGTATTTAAAAGGCCTTGGACCCTAAATATGACCCACATAAGGCTATGACCTGGAACTTAATAGACCGTAGAGATACCACTTAACCTCAGTATGATTCCAGAAGGACATGCTGTAAAACCCTACATGTCATCCAAGGATAGCTAGTTGTCCACCTTCTAGAAAGGTTATTTCTCATCCATATTAATCTACAAGTCACATGAATAGTGCACGTGAGGTTTTAAACCAACTATTATAATTACAGGTTCACACCCTCTTATTTGGAAAGCAAGAATAGGGCAGTGAATCTCTGCCCAATTCTCTCCAACATATCTCTACACCTATAACAGATTGGGGCCAAGGCTGATTTGGTAGCCAAAGAGTTAGATATAACATCACCTGGGTGAGGGAAATTAATGGTTCATATATGTATATTTATACTCTTCTAATACCAAGGCCTTTTAGCTTTAGTGGCAAGGCATGTGATTAATGATGCACATGCCAGGGGTTCGAACCCACTGGCACTAGTTTGTAGTTATAGATAATAAAAGATCCATAACATTGTGTGAGATGGTTAAAGTGGGGAAAATATTAGTGGTGTAAGAGTGTGGGCTATAAAATGGTATCATAGCTAATACCCAGTTAGAATAAGTGTTCTAACGTGTTGAATGATAATTGATTTCATTCCAACAAGGACATTGGGTGCCTTATGAGAGGTTGACTGCAACATACCAGGGTCATGCTTGATTTGGTATACAAAGAGTTACATATCACATTGCTTAGGTGAGGGAAGTTAATGGTTCATATATGTAGATTTTTACTCTTCTAATATCGAGGCCTTTTATCTCCACTGGTAAGTCATGTGAGATATATTGAACATGTCAGGAGTTCGAACCCCGTTAGCACCAGTTTATGGATTTAGAGATAATAAAAACCCCATAACTCTATGTGTGGCTGTTAATGTGGGGGAAATATTGGTGGTGGAAGAGTGGAGTGTTACAACACCGGAGGCTTAAATCCGATTACCCACTCCATCCCAGACAACAATAACCATAGACTCTAAGAAGTATCCACTATAAGGCCATGACCTCCATAACACAACATATGTACGTTTATGTATGCAAACCATTTCTTTAATATTGTATGCCTAATATTACCCAAATATTATACTCATTGTATAAAACTAATGACAATAAGGCTCTAAAGTGGACTTAGTATCATTTCATGGCCGAACTAGTCTAAATCTCGCGTTTATCTCTCTTTTAGTATATTCTATGCTTTTGATTTTTGAGTAGCTTTGATGTCATGGTTTAATGTAGTAGTACCATTTTCATCTAATAACATTCACCTTGATTTTAGTATCATTTTTCCCTCTTTGTGTGTATATTTGTATGTGTATGAATTTAATAAGTGATTACAATAGCTTCTATTCATAAAAGTACATCGTATATGTTATTTATACTTTGCAATAAAAAATGCTCCACGTAAAACAGGTTTCTCCAAAAAGAGTCCCTCATTTGAATTGGATCATCTTACAAGGGGGCCTCATGAGAAACTTGAGAGACTCTATCTGGAATGTTATTCCCTCATTTGAAATAGTTTCAAATAAGATAGCCCCTCATTTCAAACAAGGTCCTCTTTCTAAGAAACTCTAGTCTAGTGTCAAAATCAATACCGGCCAAAATCTCATTGAGTAATGATGGAATTAACACCTAATTCGGTAACAAGGACTATATTAGGAACCTAAAGCTAAATAATTAAATTTACGTTTAAAGAAAAGTCAAAATCATGAACTGCAACCCTGTAATTTATTTCCTTTTTGTTTAGTTATAATTAATTCCACTAAATAATTTCAACGGCACTCCAATATAACTATCTCATAATTAGTCGAATAAAGAGGCCTTGTTTGAAAAGATAAATAATGCATAATTTGATTCCTCGCAATCATCATATAATACCCACTTGGTGAAATTAAATCCTTTGCTAATTGATTTTATCCAATATCATATTTATTTCCAAATCTCAAACTTAACATATTTAATACTCGACCGAGTTATGAAATAATCCATTTGTGAAGTTTACTCGTAGAATTAAAACTTATAATTTTATTAAGGGGGTATCAGAATCAAGGGTATCTCCTAGACACGGACTCCTTTGGATCTTGGTCTCAGAGATGTCCACATAATGATTGCTCAACTTGCATAGATTCAGTTGCAATAAATTGGATCACACCCATAACATTCAAAGGATTAATTGTGTGTATGTTCCAATCTTTACAATCCTCGAAATTAAAAATATATGAGCCTTCGGCAAACTTTATGAGATTGTCCAAGTCTAATCTAGTCAGCACCAAGACTTTAATTTCACTAATGGTCCTATTCAATACCAGACAAGTTCATGAACCAATAGGCACGTTCCCGTAGTCAAGATAAACTTCTAAGACCATACCCTCATCTTTAATGATGGGATGTCATCTCCCCATTCGGGTTATGAATTATTGAATTAAGAATCAGAATCATGATCCTTTATGAATGTGGACATCCAGGATCAGTTGCGCCCCGACAGAAATCGCGTTAAAATGGGGTTCTAGGAAAACATTGACCTTTCCACCTTTCGCGTGAAATTCGCGGGCTCCCAGGATATAAAGTGATCGCCGACAAAGGGTGAAAATGTAAATAATGGATTCTCCAACCTCTTTTACTCAAAATAGGCAAAATATATAGACGTCCCAAGAGAAACGACATCAAAAGACAAACGGATGCATACGAAACCAGATAGACCATGGGTTCGAGGACTAATTTACAAAATGGTAAGGTTAGGCACCCATTCCACTTTTTCAGTATCTCATGGGCAATAAAAATATTCCCCTTTATTATCCTAAAATGTGTATAGTTCATGTACGGGGGGAAGTGAATATATGCGTAAAAAATACATAAGGAGAGAAATCCTTACATCCAAACCATGGAAAGATAGTAACGAACCATTTTAAAGAGTATAACTAAGGGAAAGGATAGAAAATTAGTGATGCACCGAATCGTAACTCAATATGAGTAAATAAGTACGCGTGTCTGACGTAACTATTAAAAGGTTGTAAAATAAGTCAAATATATGTACTATAAGTAGTATGTCGGATCGTCATTCACTATAAGCAAATGAATATGAATGTCTGACAAGACCTCTAAAAGTAAAAATAAATAGGTAAAAATATGTATGAACATACTAATTGGAAAGTAGTGAGAAAATTAAAATGTAGAAAATAAGGAAAAAGAGGACTCGAATCCCAAGGTAAATTCGGGATGCCTACGTAGTCAAAAATTGGTATCAAATTCCACATAGTTAGAGGCAACATAAGGGTGGGATTAAACTCATAAATATGAAACTAGATTTTTCTATTTTGTTTTGTGGATAAACATACTGAACTGGTGAAAATGTAGATAAATGGAGGAAAACTCTAATTTTGGGCTTATGAATTAAACCCTATGTTAGGGTTTTTGAGTTTATGAAAATAAGTTTTTTGAGTATATAGATAATAAAAAAGGTAATTATGGGTGATAAAGTAGAAACTATGGAAAGATATGCTAAAAATAGTACAGTGTAAGAAATGACACTAAATTAGTAAGCTTAAATGGGTAGAATATAAACTTTCTAAATAATATGAAATGTGATTTTAGGGAAATGTGTGCTAATTTTGATTGATGTTTTAATGGTAAAAAAGTGAGGGTTAAAGGTAAGGTGAGAGTGAGGTAATGGAATGTCGAAGAGAACGTATTAAAAGGGATGTTTGAAAGACTTCACACTGATTTCGAAACAAAAGGTCCTAAATAGTGAGGTCATGATTTCCTTAAATACGAAACCCTAAAATGGCCAAAAGACCAAGCTAGCACTTGGGGTTTGTTGGTCAGCATAGAAGGTGGATTAGAAATCGATATAGGTGCCAGACTTGGTGGCCAAGTAAAGTATCCCCTGCCTATAGGGAGGGGGAAGGTGTGCCTATAGGTAATCTAAAAATTGATTTTTCATAAAAAAAATAATAAAATACAAACCATAATTCCATTCATGCATTGCATGGACCGTTGGAAAAAGGAATCAGATCTTTATGAAAGTAAGTCCAGACTCCCAGGTTCGAGATTTGACCAAAGCCAAACGGAGATGGGGGAGCATTCGGTGACCTCATGTTTTGGATTTAGGAGTAAAAAAGAAACTAAATGCGAATCGTATGTCCGATTCAATAATGGTATAGATAATCTGAAATGGGATTTAGATCCCTATGAAAGGTCATTAAGAAAGTTTCGAGTTTGAGAGTTTACCAAAGTCAAACGGATCTGTAGGAGCGTTTGGTAACCTTTCAAGTAAAGGGGTTGTTAAATATGAACCATATGTCCGATTCGTGGATGGTATTGACCATTGGAAAGGGTATTCAGAGTCCTATGAAAGTGTGTGAGATAGTATCAGGTTCAATAGTTGACCAAAGTTAAATAAAGCTCGAAAAGCATTTAAGGATCGGAGGGTTAAAGGGATAGTGTTTTGAACTATGGAGGTGTACGGGAAGTACTAGAATGGGGTGTTAATAAATGCCCTCGACAGGATAGGTTAGAATAAGTAAAATTTCATCGAAAGATAGACGTTGTGATGGAGGTTATGAATGCTAGGGATGCTGTCCTAATTATGAGGACCTAAGGAATATATGCGATCGATTTATAGGATATCGACCAATTATGAGGGATAAATTCAATTATGAGGACCTAAAGAGTGATGCAATATATTCAGGGGATCGCAGCCAATTATAAGGGACAAGGTCAATTTTGAGGGCCTGAAAAGTGTATACGACTGATTTAGAGGACGAAAATTAGTTCTAAGGTCCAAGATCAATTATGCGGACCTAAGGAGCGTATCCATCTGATTCAGAGGATAATAGATAATTTGAAGGGCCAAGGTTAATTTTACAGACCTAAGTAGTGTATACAGTTGATTTCGAAGATTGCAGCCAGTTATGAGGGTTACTATCAATTTTGGACCTAAGGAGTGTATACGATTAATTTAGAGGATTGTATCCAATTATGAGGGATAAGGTCAATTCTGGGAACCTAAGGAGTGTATGTGATCGATTCAAAGGATCGTGGTTAATTTTGAGGGCCAAGATCAATTCTACAGATCTAAGGAGTGTGTGCGATCAATTCAGAGAATCATGGCTAATTCTGATGTCCAAGGTCAATTCTGCAAACCTAAGGATTGTATGTGACCCATTTAGAGGATCACAACCAATTCTAAGGGCCAAGGTCAATTGTGGACCAAAGGGATGAATAGTTAAACCTTGCAGACATAAAGAGTGAATAGGTCAACTCTACGGGCCTCAAGAGTGAAGAGGTCAATTTTGTGAACTTTAAGAGTAAAGAGGTCAATTATGTGGACCTAAAGAGTGAAGATGTAAATTATGTGAACCTAAATAATAAAGAGGTTAATTATGTGAACCTAGGGGGAACAGGTCAATTATGTGGACCTAAGGGATAAATAGGTCAATTATGTGGACTTAAATGGTGGAGAGGTAATTTCGTGGACCTAAACAGTTGTAGGATGGACGTGCGATGTATTGAGAATTTTATGGGAGGTTTTATATTTTTTTCAACAGATGTTGTAATTTTTGATATTTTGCGATGCTTGGACATTTTTTAGATTTGAGGATTTTCATTGGAAATTTTGTAATCTTGAAAAGTTTTTTAACTTCGTGATTTGTGGAATTTTTTAGAAATTTTGGAAATTTATTTGAATTTTTTTCTAAGGATTTTTTTTATCAAATTGCGTGATTTTCATAGAGAATGTTATTTTAATAAAATTTGTGATTTTTTATTTTTTATAGAATTTTTGGTATTATTTGACAATTTTTTTTTAATATATTTTTTGTGATTTTTGCAACGAAATTGAATTGGGGTGCTGATTGGCATAAGCTAAGGGGTGCCTATAGGCAGGGTACATAATTCTGAGGGGCTATGGGGATTCTTAAAGGGCACTGCTGATTGGCGCATCCAGGGGGCACCGACCAATATACCCCTTGGTTCCTTATAAAAAGAGGCCAAGGCAACTTCCTTTTCTCATAAATCCTAAGCGAATTCGTTCTCTCTCTCTAAAAAGCATCCTTAAGTGAATTTTGTCATTGAGACTGATGATTTGCTCGATATTAATTAGCGTCACCCTGGATCAATGACAGTGGGGGTTAGGAATTGATATGTCACGAATATTGGGTATTTGTACCATTTATCTTTATGCATTCTAGCACTTTTGTGTTCATTATGCCTATATTTATACTCGTTAACCAAAGAACCTCTATTTTGTATGTTTATATGCTTTGCGAGGTAGAATTGAGCTTTTGTAGGTATTGGAATGCTTAAGGCATGGATTGGTTGCTTTTCGAGGAAGTTTTGTTGTCTGACCCAACTTCAAGGGCATTTCATACTTCATCTTCGACTTAGTGGAATTCCATGGAAGCGTATTTCATCAAGTTAGTTTTGCGTGGCCATAAACAGCATGTCGTTTCGAGTTCGCACGATGAATTTATGGCCGATTTCGTAAAGCACTATTTCTCCTCATGATGGACTGAGGCTTCCAAGCAAGCAAAGCACCGGCTTACCGGCCCTGTGTCCTCGGTTGATCGGTCATTCAACATCTAGGCTACAAGAAAGGCAGGTGACTTCAAACACGACCACCAGTCGACCGACCCCCTGGCCGCATTCGATCGGTCCACCCTGATATTTGACGCTTCTTCTATTTTTATTTCTTTTTCTTTTATTTCTTGTCCCACTTAGTATAAAATGGGTTTTTGCTCATTTTGTAAGACATCTTTTATATAATTCATTTTCAGTTAGTTTTTAGGGTTTGGTTTTGGAGTTCTCATCACCCGTCTCTCTCTTTGGGTTTTTCCCATTTGGGTTATGTAAGTTGCACTATTCGTCATCCCTACCATTTATTTAAGTTGTATTTAATTTATTTCTTGCTTTAATATTGATTTACTTACTTTATAGTTACTTGTTTTTAGTTTATTTATTGTTTATGTTGGTTAATTAGTTTTATTCCTTGCTCTTATTATGGCTTGTAGCTCGTTCCAGGGTTAGGTCCATATTTCCGCCATTAATGGGTCTCAGGCTTTGAAATCTGGGTTTTGGGTCAAAATTCATTTAATTGAAGCCTCGTGTATTAAAGTTGGAATATTAGGCGTTTAACTTTCTTTGTCACGCAACGTTAGTGTTTAAAGCGATAATTCGATTTTAATCCATGTGTGACCATTTTCGATTAATTGTTTAATATTTCATTATTGAATTAATTTTCTTCATGTTTGTTATTTATAATTAATTAAGTATTCTCGATTAAATGCTTTTGAACCAAAATCCTTTTTACGCATTGTTTAGCCCATGGCGGGGATGTGACTCGAACTAGCCGTTATATTCTCGTAAAAAGTATTCATAGTTTAGGTTTTTTGCATTATGATTAGAAGCCAATAATAATGATTAGCGTATCTACACGGACGCTCGGTTTTTATCCACATCAAAATGGCACCGTTACCGAGGAGTGTTTTGTTATAAATTATAATTTCTTTATTCTTTCATAATATTCTTTTTTTATATATTGGTATTCTTTGTTTTCCCTTTCTTTATAACTTGTGATAAATTGTTTCGAGAAACTTGAAATTTTGATGCTCGTCACATTTTTGAATCGCCTAATTTGAAATGTCTCGCTATAACTCTTTCGATAACCTTAATTTTTATGAGAATAGTTTTCGAAGTTGCACTCCCAAGACTATGCAAGAATGCCTACAAATTCTTAAAAATGAACGACTTGAGCATGAAATTCAAGAATTTGTAAGTAATCCCTTATCGCATTGGGAAGGTAATTTGGGAAGAGGGGAATCGTCTAGATATGAGAAAACCTACCAAGAAGATGTCATGTCTTCTTTTTGGTTTGATCATGAGTTATCCTTTAAGGAATTAAATGACCAATCTGAAAGTCTTAAAGCTTGTTGTTTAGAAATAAATGGCCAACTCAATGAGCTAATTTCTTCTTCACATAGCCCGATTGAGGTTGAAACTTTTGTTCCACCTCCACACTTGTTGAGGAAGAACTAATTGAGAGTGATCCAAGAACTTTTGAATTTCAACATCTTATTAATATTTCCAATTCTTTTGAGGTTGAAGGTCCTTCCTTTCCTTGGTTCCATACTATTCTTAAACCATTAAATCTATTACAAGAATCGGTTGAAAGAATTGAGAACTTTGACCCGATTCTTGAACGGGAATGTTATTTTGAGGTGCTTCATCTCATGGGTTATTCGCTCGCACTTTCCCCACATCCCATTCCAATTTAAAAACCTTTGGGATGTGATTTCAATTTTTCCAAAACCACTATGGTCTTGTCACCCTTAGTATCCAAATCCCCTATTAACCCCACTAAATTTTTTAAAAGGTTATGATTCATTTCTTACTCCTAACACATGCCTTCCGTTGATCAAATAAAATTCTTATTTTCTGGGAGGCATAGACTCGGGTGAGGGTACACCATTAATCCCTCAAATACAAATTGTATTTTGGGTGGACCCTCAAAATTTTCAACTTTTAGTGTATAGTTAGTTAGAATAAAATAGTAGGTTGTATATAGTTAGTTTTTTTCTCTCTTTTTAATTTTAGTCTAGTGTAATTAGTTAAATTTTTTGTTATTATTTTTGTTATTCCTGGTTCTAACATGTTTTGTAGATTCAATGGACTCATATCGGGGATCTCTCCATTTTAGGTAATATCTTTCTTTTCCTTTATTTATGTTGTGTTTTTTATTTGCATTGAGGACAATGCAACATTTAAGTTAGGGTTGTGGGTTATCCTATCCATTCATTGTTCGTTTCATTGATTTGGTCACACGTCATTCAATAAGCATGCTTTTGTTGGAAAAAACTGAAAATTTCAAAAATATTTTCTTTCATTTTTCTCTTTTGTTGGGATTTTTGCACTTGTTTTCGATGATAAATTTCAATAAATGCCCAATACAATAAACAATTCAATGATGCATGTTCTCCATTTTTGAAGTTATTAGACATTAGTCCTCGAATCATTGATATTATGAATAACTTCATGAATTAAACTTTAATCCCATGAGCACATGAACTTTTCTTGTTCTATTGATTTGGTTTAAGACCTTTAATACTTGATAACCTTTTATTTCATTGTATATATTTACACCTAGTGATCTTTGGAATTTTCTTCGTTTGTGAGTGTTATACACTACCCTTTCCTCCTTAAAGACGTTAAATTCATCGGTAATATCACTATTCTCTCATTTAATCATTAATTATTTGAGTTCATTTATGAAATGTGTTACTTGAGCATGATTTTGAAAGTTTTTTGACTTAAGAATTGTGTAAACTTTAGGAAATGATCATAGGCCATCTTTGTTATATCAACCATATTGACCTTGATCTCACCTTATATGTTTTCCCTAGTCAACCCTTTGAGCCTTAATATAGCCTTTAGTTTCAAAACATATAATCCCATAACCAACTCCACATTGGAGTTATAAACCGTATATATCACCTTTCATACATTTGTTTGGAATGATACTCGGTATTGAATGATGTTATTGTTATGTGGTTGCAATTAACCACGTGAGATTGAAAAAGTGAAGAAAAAGGTGAAGTGAAAAAAAAGAAAAAAAAGAAAATAAAAGAAAGAGAAAGTTTGTGCATGTTGTATATAATTTTCAATAACCTTTATTACTTTACATTGTTATATTCAATGCTTTTTATGGAAATCATTTTTCAATTTTAAAATTGCCCACAATTTTCCATTATCCCGAATATTCATCCCCGAACACCTTTGAATCCATAAATATACCCTTAATTTCATAACCTTGACCCAAACCTAAATTACAACCCTATACAAGGTCTATGTGATCCTAGGGTGAATTCAATTCAAAAGTTTAAATAATTGTGATAATCTATGAAAATACATTTCGCCTCCTTTAGTGATGGTATATTTCATTGACATTACATGTTTTTCATTTTATATATAGTGTTCTTCATTAGTGACATGTGTGTAGCCTTGTATCCATTTAAATTGAATTTTTATGCGTGCATGTAGCGTGTATTACCTCCCATTCATTTTGATTTCATTTATTGAGTGTATACACCGGAGAGGATTGACATATATGCATGCTTTAATGCTTATCCGGTTCGTAAAAGTTTTGCCAAATCATACATTTCATGTGCTCGCTTTTTCACTCACTTTTAAGGTTTCAATTCGACGAAGTTCATTCTATAATGTTAATAATATGTACTTTTGTGTGAATTCATCCACTTTGCTAATAACGCGTTTGAATTTTTTTTTGCTATTGTTCAGCTTATCGCAAGTTGGTTGGGCATACATTTTGAGGAAACTTTGATGTTTAGGGGTTTCATCCCTGAAAACCCTCACGAGACAACACTCATCCACTAGTGTAACCTAGGGGTTTAACAGCTTATTGCATGTGCTAAATGGAATCGTGCTCCCTATGAAAGTGGCATTTAAGACATATACATTTTGCACCGCCTTCTGTTGGACCGGTTTTGTTTTGTTTCATTACTAGGGAATAGCCATGTTTAATTTGAGGGTGTGATATGTCATGAATATAATGTATTTGTTCCCTTTATCTTTATGCATTCTAGCATCTTTGTGATCCTTATGCCTATATTTATTCTCTTTAGCTAGACAACCTCTATTTTTATGTTTATATGCTTTGCGAGGTATAATTGATCTTTTGTTGGTATTGGAATGCTTAAGGCGTGGATTGGTTGCTTTTTGAGGAAGTTCTGACTCAATTTCAAGGGCGTTTTAGTCATTTCATACTTCATCTTAGGCCTAGTAAAATTCCATGGAAGCATAGTTCATCGAGCTAGCTTTGCTGGCCACAAGCAGCACATCATTTCGAGTTCAGATGAAGAAGTTATGGACGATTCCATAAAGCACCTTTTTTCCTCTTGATGGACCAAGGCTGTCAAGATAACAGGGCACCAGTCGATCGGCCTTTAGCCCCCGATTGACCAGTCTTTAAGCATTTAGTCTACAAGAATGGCAGGGGACTTCAAATAATACCACCAGTCGACCAACCCCTGGTCACGATCCCCTAGTCCTCCCAGATATTTGACTCTTCTTGTATTTTTATTTCTTTTTCTTTTATTTATTTTCCCACTTAGTATATAAGTGGGTTTTTGCTCATTTTGTAAGAAATCTTTTATAAAATTCATTTTTAGTTATTTTGTAGGGTTTGGTTTTGTAGAGCTCATCTTTTATCTCTCTCCTTGGGTTTTTTACCATTTGGTTTATATAAGTTGCACTATTCATCATCCCTACTATTTATTTAAGTTGTATTTCCATTGTTTCTTGCTTTAATATTTATTTGCTTGCTTTGTAGTTGGTTGTTGATAGTTTATTTATTGTTTATGTTAGTTAATTAGTTTTATTCCTTGCTTTCATTATGTCTTGCAACTAGTTCAAGAATGGGGTCATATTTTTGCCATTAATAGGTCTCGAGCTTTGAAATCTAGATTTTGGGTCAAAATGCATTTAATTAAAAGCTAGTGTATTAAAGTTGGAATATTAGGCGTTAAACTTTCTTTGTCACTCAACGTTAGTGTTTAAAGAAATAATCCGATTTTAATCCATGTGTGACCATTTTGAATTAATTGTTTAATCATTCATTATTGAATTAATTTTCTTCATATTTGATGTTTATAATTAATTGAGTATGCTCGGTTAAATGTTTTCGAACCAAAATACTTTTTACATGTTGTTTAGCCCACGATGGGGATGTGACCCTAATCCCGTTTTATCGTTCTTGTCTAGTTTTAATTACTTTTTCCCTTTTCCCTTTCAAACCTCATCACCTTTTACACTTTTATTTCAGAAATAATAAATCAATTAAATTCTATCAAATATTCCATGTGGATTTTCAATACCCAGACTAGACGCTATACTCCCGTAAAGAGTGTAGTCATAGTTTAGGTTTTTTGCATTGTTATCGAAAGCTGATAACAACGATTACCATATCTACATGGACGCTCAGTTTTTACCAACATCAGGAATGCATATCATGATGCAAGGGTAGTGGGTGATGAGAGAATTCTACTACAAGTGCTCGAGCTCCACAGGTCTTCAAGGGCGGTGAACCCAGACGGTAATGTCAGTATTTATTTTCTTTCATTTTTATTTTTAAAATTCGATTTTATTTTTATTTTTCTTTTAGGGAATTATACTTTTGATTTTGAATTTTTGTAGATTGACATTGCTCAGATGATTATGCACCCCCGGGGTATGATGGGGATAAAGAAAGTGTGGAAGAAGCTTCCCAGGGAGGAGAGGCTTATGGTAGTGGTCGTCAGGGTCTGTTACCTTATGGGATCTTTAGACCACGATGGTCAGCGCTGCTATGAAGACTAGGAGAGAGGTGGTGAGAAACCACTCACACCTTTCATTTGGGTGTGGCGAGATAAAGGTCAACCCATTCGATGTGCACCAACTGACGGGGTTAAACTGCAAGGGAGTGCAGGTGTAGTTGGACACATCGTTCCATCTGATTGAGACGGTGATATGGGAGTCTTTACGGGACTATAGATGGATAGGATTCGTAGAGTCGGTGAAAGTGTCGGTGTTAAGGAACACCCTACTTTCTATTGGATAGAAATTAAGGATGGGCGGCAGGTGTGGCAAGCATCCCGCTTATTTATCTTGCTCTTACTGAGAGGTTTTATGGTGGCCACGAGTAGAAATTTCCATTCGTGGTAATTGCCCTTTATCTGGATCATTTACGAGATCCATACAAATGATTAGGGGAGCTTGACGCTGGCATTTGTCTATGCTTATCTTTAAGCCTTCAATTAGTGCTTCCA
Source organism: Sambucus nigra (assembly GCA_949130495.1). Taxonomy (NCBI): domain Eukaryota; kingdom Viridiplantae; phylum Streptophyta; class Magnoliopsida; order Dipsacales; family Adoxaceae; genus Sambucus; species Sambucus nigra. The sequence continues at coordinate 250,947,360 of OX422208.1, forward strand.
GCTGACTTTCACAGACCCATGTATTTTCTATAGGTAGCCCTAAAATCTTGATTTTATTTTTTAATTCTTTTTTAATTTTTTTCCTCGAGATTTTTATTAACAAACCATGTTTCTTTTTTAGATGTGGTTTTATGAGTTGGTTGGTAACATTTTATGGTTTATGCCTTTTAAAAAGGATACAAAAGGGGCGTGGTCAAGGATGACTCGGGGGGAGGAGAAATAACAGGGTATAGAAGGAGTTTTTTCTCCTTAAGGATATAACATCCAAGTTGAATGCCTTTCAGGAAACCATGTTTGGGCTTATTCTCTTTTTGGGTTTAAATATTTTTATTTATTTATTGTGTTTTTTTATTTTTCATTTTGGATATTGATGATTGATTTTATTTCGGAATAGGTGACATTATACCCTTGGGGTCACCTTTCGAGATCAGTGGGGGCCAGGGGTATCCATGCCCAGTCACGGCCGTTGCTAGTTCATGAGTTTTGGTATTTATAGTACTTATGTGAGAGGGTAGTTAGTATGGTTATGGAGAGAGAGGTGGATATCACGTTGGCAATTCTTCATGTCCACGAGTGGGGTTTAAGGAAGATGTCTAATGAGGTGCGAGTGGCGGCGATGGTGGGACAGTATTATGCATTCCATATTGATGCGGTGATAGAATACGACAACCTAGACTTTGTGTCTAATTGGTTTATGTCACCATCGATATATGACATGGAGGGTGTGCCTAAACTATTGGTAGGGACTAGAGGTGGCAGCAGTGCATAAGGCTCTTCGACGCATGCATGGGGAGGTGGTACAAAGGAGGAGGCTCATACTCTTAAGAATGAATCCACTCTCTCTTATTATATTCAGCTGGGTGGGGGTACTGTCTTAGTTCTTCATTATCCCCATGCAACGATTGAGAACTTCCCTCCTTTTCCCGATGAATATATTCTGAGAGAGAGGTATAATCCTTTATTCTCACTTTTTCACTTTAATTCTGAGTTCTTTTGACTTGTTTCTCTATTAGTGACTTTGAACATTATGCTTGATTTTATATTCTTACAGACTGTGTTGGTGTCATCGTCCTAGCTGAGAAATATCCAAGATTAGATGTCCTCTATAGTCTAGCATGTGTGGAAGATGGCTCAATCTTGCATGGTACCTTCGGTGACTATTGATGATATTATTTTGGAGGCAAGCTTGGGAAATGGGGGATCTATTGCTCGCCAATGTGAGAAGAGTGTTCACTGAGACCCTTGAGATGGTGGATTAGGTTTATGTTTTGCAAAGTCCGAGATTGGTCCCAGAAATTTTGATATTTTTTGTATTTTTCTTCCCTTTCTTTATTCTTAAAAATGTAAAGCTAGTGACAGATATACATAAAATGATGCAATTTTCATTTTTGAATTATCTTGATTTTAATGACTTAGTCTACATGCACTTTTAATTTTCCATTAGGAGTATTGTTTTGGATGAAAACTAAGAAAAATTACTTTTAAAAACTTTAAAATGTGATTTTTGTATTTTCAAAGGAAGAAAACCTCGGTAAAGACTTTTATGGAAACTTTAATTTTGTAGGGATTCATTTGAAAAGGAAGAATAGGAAAGGGGTAATGGTACCCAATTGAGGTGTGTCGACCACCATATCCCTTGGCTTGCCTATCGTCATACTAGTATGGTAGAGTTTCTTTCAGCCATGATTGTCCTCTTTATCCAGATCTAGTACTTCGAATTTGTTATCGCAACAACAGGTTTATTATTTTTTCTTCTTATCAAGAATTTCAAGTATAAAAGAGTCATTTGGGTGGAGTTTTAAACCAAACTTCAGCTATTGTTCTTAGTTATTCCACGGAGTTCCTTTATTCTTCCTCAATGTTTGTTCCCATGACTCTAGCTTTTTCCGCTTATCTTGAATGTTTTGAGGCCATGTGTTTATATAGTGTCAACTATGAAGCATTTAACTTGTGTATGGACACTTTATGGAGTAATCGCTTAATTGACCGGAACATTATGGAGGAAGCTTTGTAGTTATAGTACCGTTGTAAGAGAAAGAATTTATAATTTCTCATAATATAGGTGTTTTGATGTATCCCGTTACAAATCGAATATTTATTCCGCATATGCTTCCACGATCTTTAAAGACATGTTAATGACCGAGCATCGTTTTCAATATTCAAGACGTTGGATGTGTCACGAACAAAATATGGAGGTATATGGTTTTGAGTTTTTGATGTTACTCAATCAAATTTATTATGGGATATGAATTTCTATTCGAGGCCATTTTTCATAAAAACATTTTTCACAATATTTTTTTTGTTTTTAGTTCATTGGAATGAGATTTCCATCTTGTTAGAACGAGATTTGGTTCTCGTTCTAAAGGGGTTTTGTTAGAGCATACGTCTAATGAGCATTTAACAAATTGGTCTCTGTTTTACCGAACCAAACTTGTTGGAAGGTTCTTCGAATGAGATTGGACCTTATTATAAAAAAACATAAAATTTCGTTCGAATGAAGTCCCATTTTTGTTCGAACGAGTTCGTCACTTTGAAATTCGTACTTTTCCATAAACAAAATTGGACTTCTATACACAGAACTTTTGGGAAAAAAAAAATTTCTAGACCTCCACCAAAAGTTTCCTTCCTTTTATGACATCGAAACACTTTCATTTTCCAAATCATGCATACCTAATATATGATTTGTTAAGGTTTGTTAAACCCAATTTACATACCCGACATTAACCCTCATACTGTTTTCTCTATGGCTGATTGTAACGCCTCGACCTAGATTTATGCATTACCCGTGAGTCAACCCGATCCGAACTGGGTCGTTAGGTGTGAAGTCAATGGAAAAACCTATATAATGTTACTAATCTAGTTTTATTTTAAATATGTTTCACTTATTGGCATGCGATTCTAGTTTCAAGTTAAACTACATGAGGGACCCTTGGGGATCACCTTTAAGTCCAAGTAAACAGAGCTACTAACGTAAACATAAATAAAATATACTTACCTGTAAAACTCCCTCGAATTTGGAAACCGCTCCCAACCCACCGTGACAAAATGGAGATGCGAGGTTATGCTCAATGGGATTTATACAAGCAATATACAAACGAATGACAAAAAGAAATACTCACACGCTACAACCACATGCATGCGAAAATATGTATATATCTACATACGCATACCTTTGGAAATTACCCATGACAATGCATTAACCGTTTTATTTTTGAAAACCTTATTTACCCAGATTAATTTATCTTAATCTTATTAAAGGTTTTCTCCTATTATACTTAGCATTCTCACTTTATTTAACACACCCGGTTCAACACTTGGTTTTATTAAAATCGTCCCTTTATCGGAATTTAACCCCTTTCATTCATTACTATACACTTTAGTACTTTCATTGAAAACCACAATTTCAACACACACATTCACCGCGTAGAAAATACTTGTTTAATCTTTGAAAATCATTTATAACACATTCTTGTGTTAAATATGGGTTTAACAATTTAGGTTGCTTAACCACCCAATAATCCACTTTCTTTATTATTTTTCCTTATCTTATGGACATTAGCAGATTTATGCATTAACTTGTCGATTTAACCTTTACCGACACATTTATTTCATTCATTCAAGTTAGGTTATATTTACGTATTTACCACACAACCCATTTTTTATTTGTCTTTGGCATTTCATTTAACTTTTTCTCGGAATCTTCCTATACCGCATGCTTACATGGGCTTTACACTGATGGCTATACACACCATATGCCCTGGCCAGTGGTTTACCGCTTTTCACCCTGGGGCTCTGGGCCCTTCTTTCTTTATCCCGGTGTCATCCGAGTACTTTTAATGTGACATTTTACAAATATCCACATTATTTCCTTTCCTTTTTACCCGGCCGAATCCAAAACCCGAGACTTTATCATCCCAATTTGTGTTACTCATGAAATTTATCAGTTTGCATCCTTTATACTTTAACGCTGATTTTTATTCCAAAAATCACCTCATTTAGGATAAATTTGTGTAACACACTTTTCAACATTTTTATCTCATAAAAAATTTCCACTTTAAGTAAAATTACCATTTTACCCATTTGTTTCCAAAATCACTTTTTACTCTATTTCACAAGTGTTAATTTAACCCAAAACAACTATTAAATCATGCACACCAACTTATTAAGTGTTTTCACCATTTAACACCTTTCACATTTGGAGTAATCCCTTACTTCATTGGAAGCACCTTTTAATTCCATAAGTGTTAATGTTTCATAACCTTAGTAAGTTACAATCACTAACCATCCCGTATTTACCCATTAACACTTAATTGATATTTTTCACCGCATTCATATTCCCTTACTTCTTTATTCAAGAAATACAATCTATACTAAAGACTAATTTTATAAGAAAAATACCATTTCCTTTATTCAACATGTAGTCTTTTAATTTCTTACACATTATGTCTTTTAGTCCCAATTACACATACTTTGAAGACTAAAATCCCAAATTTTACTATTTCTTGTTTATTTCCAAATATTTTATTCCATAAAATATTTAGCACCAATATTTCTAAAATGCCCATCTCTACAAACTATATTATCTTTCAATATCCAAAAACCTTGAAATATTTACTTATTCTTCACTTTTCGACTAAATTTCATTTCTAACATTTTTATTTCATAAAAATATTTATTATTTCTTTATACACACAAATACTATTTTCTTACATGTTTGTTAACAAGCACAAAAGAATCACATTTTCTAGCATTTTTAAATCCCTAAGATGTCCATTTACAGATTTAAAAGAAAACACACCAAAAAAATAATTTTGAACATTTTTATTCCATAAAAATGTCTAATTTCAGATTTAGTAGAAAATACACAAAACTAATATTTTTTAACATTTTTATTCTATAAAAATGTCTATTTTAGTTTAATAAGGACACACAATATTTGTTATAATCCTATTCTTAATCATACACAACAATAAGGCTATAATAGTTTTAAGTAGAGTCATAATGCACTAAGAATAGATCACCCACATCAAATGACTCCAAAAGGGTGGTGGTGAATATGGGTGACTTCCCCACCTCCAACGGTGTCCCTAAAGGGAGTCACAAAATCTCCACTAAACCACCTCCATGGTAGCTCCATTAAACCCTCTTCAAATATCTCCATTAATGTTCCCATTTTCTTCCTAAAAATAAGTCTTCAACACCAATAAAAGCTCCCAACAAAGACTCCTTTATTTTTCGTAGCCTCGAGATAATAGTGGGGAATATTTATTTTCTTGTGAGTGTATAACACTAGACTAAAAATGGGGGAAGGCAGTGGGTAAAATGGTGGAGATGTGGCTCTCCATAGGAGGACAAAGGGGAAAATGACTGTCGTTTCTCGCCACAACCCTCACTCTTATACACGAAATTCCAAACCTAACGACCCCAATATGTCTTTCCTCGGTTAAATCCCAACCCTTAAAATCTTATCCACGGTCGAACATTTGATAACGTAACTGGCATCTGACATTTCCAGACATCGTTCGAACGACATCTATGGTCATTCGAACGACCACCTTCAATTCTCACGGATTTCCCCCAAGCGATTTCTAAATTTAAAAAAGAAACCTATCATAATTTAATTATCCTTTTCTCAAAATTTTATAAATCTTATATATATATATATATATATATACACACACACACACAAACCCTAATCCAATAATATTCATCAATTCTAATTTATACCTCATAATATATAATCCACAAAAGTTATGCATTTATTTAATTTACTGGGGGAGATATTACAAACTTCCCTCCTTAGGGAATTTCGTCCCCAAAATTTTCGTTCCATTAACCCCCTAAAATCATGGGGTCCCCCAACTTCCATCTTAATTCTAGAAATCCTCCAAGATAAAATCATTGATGTCCTCAACGCCAATATCACCAACATCTAGCAAGCGTCATCCTCTAACGATCACCATTTTGTCAACTATGACCTTACATACTCGACCCCGAGTTTCCACTCACCTCATGCGCAAATCTTAATCCATTCCCAGCATTACCTATGCTAGTAACTAAGGCCTATCGGGGTCTCCTCGTGCAAACCATTTCTAGTGATCATCGCTCACCCAAACAAATCGCGGCACAACGAACTGTCATATCTACCATCAAAAGAAATTCTATCTTAGGGCCTACATTTTGTCTTTCCCCAATGTTCCTGACCGTACCATGTTATTCTCTCACTCCAAGGAGGAATTATTTCACCAAACCACTATTGCACGCTCGGTTTACACCTTCCAATGTGCACTCTAATGAACCTAACACTACCTTAGGCATCTCGTCCTTGAATACTCACTCGTGTCCACTTCCATCCACCCATCATGACAAAGAAATATTGTATGTTAAGTTTCCCTCGATTTATAATACTATACTATATCCTCATGCCATTATTCTGATCATTACAACCTAAGACACTGACTTCTAAGCGGGATAGTTGAGATTCCACTAGTCTACGGAAGACTGACACTACGAACACTGGATAGTCAAAATCGTAGCCACCCATGCGTGAAGATTTATATAATAATAAAACTACCTCAAATGAGCGCACCCAATTATCGAGATGCATTGGCCAATCCGGCCCACCGCTCTCTCCCGGGCTTAACCGTGTCGGGCCATGACATGGCACCAATCCCAGTCACAATATACCATATATTGGAAGTTATACTACTCGTTCACAACACTCTTATCTAGTACTACTTCTGGCCATATGCCCTGACCTGGGTCACAAGCCGTGACAAATCGAATCTTGACTATTCATCCTCATAATGAGATCGCAATTTACGAATCAATAGTTCTTGAGAAAATTAATGTCAAACTTCCCTCCTTAGGAACAAGGCCTTACCTCTAATCCCTTGGTGTAAACGAATCATTCTGACTGACGAACACTTCACGCCTTATCTTTGCCAACCTTATCCAAAAACTGGTGATGATGTCACCAACCCACCATGCCTAGGCTATTTTCTGCTTTGACATATCATGATCAAATCCCAAATACAGTAGACATTACTTGGTTCAATTAGGCACTCACCTAACTATGTCCTTTTAACTACGAGAGATTACCATCGATTCAACTTCAATTTTTCACCCAGACAGTATTCACGCAATGACCACACTCTCCATCATTGGCGCACTAAGGGTGACTTACATCACATAGAGATACATCTCTAAGCCATCTCCACTCGGTAAGACATGCCAACAACTAATCCTCCCGTTGTTAAGGCTGTTCTAGCATATGTTGTCGACCCCGACATAATAATTATGTTCGACACTACCCAACTTAGTTGCCATTTTTAAGTCTTCACATGGAGTCCCTACTATAAGCCTCAAATAAATTCCCTACTATTTTCGGAACCGAGTATCACCCCACCCATACTAGTCACTCCATAATGCCCGAGCATCACGCGTAAAATGACACCACTACCATTCTACCTTAGGGATCACACCACCATTTGTCCCAATTGGAAAGCCATACCGGATATGTACACTATACAACTGCTAACCTAGGATCATCACCCAACCCTCAACACTATCATTACTGTAATTATATTGCTTATTCTCACCAGACTTGATTGTTTTCCTAAGAACACCAAACACTTCTCATGTGAAAGCCCCAATTTTATGAGAGTTTATCGTCTACACCTTTCGCATCTTAGGTACACTTTTCAAACCTTTCGATACCCTCATCGATATTACTTGATGCTTGCAAGGACACTAGGCCACGAGATCCTAAAATCCTCAAACAACTCAAGACATCACAAAATTTTATATTTATCCTCAATGATTCCACACACACATTCTTCTTATGAGCACCTCCATGTGCCTATAACTATCCACACATTAGGATTTCCTACCACCTAGCCTCTGTCTCAGTGACTAAACGAGTTTTAACACTTAGATACGAATCTTACCTTACCCCAAATGGCTATGACTATAAGTCTCGCATAAACTATAATTATTGTTATTATCACTTATGGAAGTACACAGAACGTCACCTGTAGCCCATGAACATCAAGGCCTGACTTAGATGAATCCTCGATGACTGTTCAACTATGGCAATCAAATTTCTTTGCTATGTGAATATCACACTATGTACCAACCCACAAGTTAACACAACTCTGCTGCATCTTGGTAGGATATGGATGTTGGGTATTGCCTATAAACACCAAGGCCCTCACCGTGAATGCCGCACGAGATCATATTCCACAATACTATGCTATAATCACCAAACTATAATTTAATAACATCTAGGGGTTTGGTAGGACAAGGGACGTCGGGTATTGCCCGAGACGAGGCCCACCCTAAGAACGCCACAGGAAGTCCTAACTTAAAACATCACAATTTAATTACTTAATACCAAGTCATTATGATTATCTAGGTTCATTCCTAGGTTACCTCAATCATCATAGTTATATAAACCCACACTATACTCAATGTACACAGGTCGGGATGCACTACACCCAAGATCCCCAATGAATGGACTTAGTACTTTCTCACCGGGAACTAACACCTATAATTACATTCATCGACCAATAATACACTAAGGTGTTTACCCATAAGGATAGCATTCTATCAACTAAGACTAACTTATCCTCTAGTGTTGGGCTGCATTAATTTCTAAACTCATTGACCTTATGATCCTTCACGGTATCACCCAAAGATCGATATTACCTTATTATCAAATCGGTATTGACCTCTCGTATGTGTCACACCCAGGACGACGTATAATTCAAATCATAATTTTTAATTACATAATTGTGACACTCCAACCATCAATTTTTACTATTAATTATATAGGATTTGGTGCCACTTACCCCACGGAATCATTTCATTCTATCAACATCTCTCGCTATTCTAATCCATTAATTTGTTAACAAAAGTACCTCACACTAACAATTATGGTGCCACTACAATAGTCTTGCATGGACACTCATAAAGTTATTACCATTCTAATCAGAAATGCAAAAATAATTAATAACCATTAAACTAATCTCGTGCCACTAGGCATTAATCTAACTTGTCATGATAACCTATTTGACTTTACCATCGAGGACATGAACTAAACCATCATCAAACTAGCATGACTGGCCCAAACCACATCGACGTTGAAAGATCCAATACTGACCTTACCATGTCACACCCGAAAGGAACCTTGAACCTAGAGCTCTGATACCATTTGTAATGGTCAAACTTGGATCCATGGATTACTCGTGAGTTAACCCAATCCGAATCGAGTCTTTAGGTGTGAAGTGCAATGGAAAAACATTTATAACTTTTATTGTTGATACCAAAATTGACATGCTGACATGGATGAATCACAGGAAGACACGTGTCAGTTTACGTGGCACATACAAACATTTCTAAAATTACTTCAGCAACGAGGAACTCTATTTCCCCGATCTACTCAGACACTCCGAGTAACAGGTGCACTCCGAGGAACTTCATTGCTCCGAGGAACTCCTGAATGTCGAGAAACTAAGGCGGTCCGAGCTGCATCTCGACCATATCATTAATTACCAGATAACCAATAGTTCAACTATTCATTGAATTCTTATCATACAGATGTATACGCTTAAGGGGCATTAATTATTTATCCTTTCACATGTACAACCTAAGGGCTATAAATACATTGTATAATCCTCATTTAAGGGAGGGAAGAATTTCTTGATAAAACTGGTAATCGAGAATTCCCAAACACTCAGTAATAACAGAAACAGTGGACATGGGCCATTCTTTTATCAACCTGGGCGAACATCATCAGTACGGGCTACAGATACTAAACAGCGTATCACTCTCTCTCCGGAGAGGACCAGTGCACTGGAAAGATTAAGCAGAGTATCTCCTTTTAGTCAATTAGGCCCTAGGAGGAATAGAAGTCCATCTAAGGACACGTCGAGGAGTTTTCGACAACCATTAGATCTAAGAGAAGGATCAGCATAACCAGCTGCTCGTCAAGATAGATATCAGGAAGCCACATTAACTCGATCAATTGCTCGAACCAATAGGACCGAGGAAGTAAATGACGCATGGAAAGGCTCTATTCAGAGATTGGAAGATAGATTGGGAGAAATGGCTAAGGCGAAGAATCCCTTACAACGAACTTTTGTTCAAGGGACACCTTTTGTCCAGGCCATTATGGATTTTCCTACACCGTCAAAGTTCAAAGCACCTGTGGTGACCCCCAAATATGATGGAAAGACAGATCTTGTTCTTCACATAGAGCAATATCAAGCTGCTGCCGACATCTATGCTGTCCCCGACGAGATGAGATGCAGAGCATTCTCGGGAACTCTTACTGGATCTGCCCAGATATGGTACAATAATCTTCCTCGGGGTAAGATTTCAACTTTCTTTCAACTGGACGAGTTATTCATTGGGAATTTTTTCTTTGGGGCAAAGCCAGTAAAACGAGTAGCACATTTGTTAAGCGTTAGACAAAAAGCTGGTGAAAGTACTAGAGACTACATAACTCGTTTTAATAACGAGAAACTCGAAGTTATAGATTATGAAGAAAAGACAACGATCACCGCCTTGATGAGTGGGATGTTGCACAATAAGTTGTATTATACTTTGGCTAAAGATCCACCCACAACCATGTCAGAATTGATGGCAAAAGCGGCCAAGATCATGAATGCAGAGGAGGCTATGGCTGCGAAGAAGAATATGGATAAAGAAACCAAGGTGGAAGTCGACAAAGCTAAGAAGAAAGTGCATAAGAGCAATGGTGGTGACAAACAATCCAAAAATAAGTCGTCATGGGATGTGTTGAAAAAATTTGATAATTATACTCCCTTGAAGATGGGTATCAACCACGTCTTAGAAGAAATCAAGAATAACAAGGAGTTAAAATGGCCAAAGAAAATGAAGGCAGACCCTGAGAGAAGGAATAGGGAAAAATATTGTGAGTTTCACAAAGATCATGGCCATATGACAAAAAATTGTATAGCTCTTCAGAATGAGATCGAAACATTCATTAGACGAGGAAAATTATCAAAGTATGTTGATCGTAGAAATGAAAGAGGAAACGACGAACGAACAAGAAAGAGATCTAGATCTCCTCGTCGGGAAGAAGAGAACAGGAAAAGAGATCATGAAGATGATACGGAAGATGATCCCGATCTTCCCAAAAGGCCAAGGCAACCGGAATGCGAGGTATTTTCAATACGTTTTGGGTCATTTGATTGTAATGTTATTACAGGTGGAGATGGAGGGGGAGGAGATCTTACTTCAGAAAGAAAAGCTTACCTATGTGAGGCTCAAGCTTGCTCATATATTCAACAAATAAATCTGGTCGAGGAAGATCACCCGAGAAAGGTAAACAAAGAGAAGTTGGTCATTGGTTTTTTAAAGAATGACCTCGCAGGTCTCTTATATCCTCATGATGACCCATTGGTGATCAAAATGAGGATGAAAGAGGTGATGATTTCAAGAGTTCTGGTAGATAATGGTAGCTCGACAGACATCATGTTCTACTCGTGCTTCGACAGTTTAAATTTAAAGTTATCTCAATTGGAGCCTTATCACAGACCTCTCCTCGATTTTGCTGGCGAGAAAGTTTTTCCACTTGGGACGATCAAGTTGGATATATTCATTGGTACATGGCCTGCATGTCGAACAGAAAGAATACGATTCTTTGTGATGGATAAGAATGTTCAATCATCCTATAACATCATCATGGGAAGGGTAGGATTGAAGAAATTCGAAGCAGTCCCATCTACTGCACATCAGTGTCTAAAATTTCCAATAAATTTTGGAGTAGGAGTTGTGAAAGGTGATCAAAAGGTAGCTCGGGAATGCTATTATTCATCTGTCGATCTGCCGAGCAAAAGGAGCTAGAGGAATCGAGGAAAAATACTACTACCTATCAAGTGGATGAAGGTACAGAAATTAAAACATTGGATTCTAGAGATGAATCTCAACTTGTAAAAGGACAGGTGGTGGAAGCTACAGAAAATGTCATTCTGGACGACGAGCACCCTGAACGAACAACTCAAATAGGTTCGTCGTTGGATGCATCAATAAAACAAGAGTTGATAACTTTCCTAAGAAGTAGAAGTAAAACTTTTGTATGGAGTCATGAAGATATGCCAGGGATAGACCCAAACTTCTTATGTCATGAGCTCAATATGAATAAGGAGATCAAGCCTGTAAAGCAGAGAAGAAGAGTATTCAGTCCCGAGAAGAATCAAGCTATACAAGAGGAGGTCGAGAAGCTCCAGAAAGCTCAATTCATTGAAGATGTTAAATATCCGGACTGGTTAGCAAATGTGGTGATGGTAAAGAAGAAAAATAATAAATGGAGGATGTGTGTTGATTTCACCGATCTCAACAAAGCATGCCCAAAAGATCACTTTCCATTGCCCCGAATTGATCAACTGGTGGATGCTACCTCGGGACACGAGCTGCTCAGCTTCATGGATGCTTATTCTGGTTATAACAGATCAAAATGAAACCTGAAGACAGGGAGAGTACTTCTTTTATTACCCCTAGGGGAACTTATTGTTATAATGTTATGCCTTTTGGTTTGAAAAATGCAGATGCGACATATCAGCGGCTGATGAACAAGGTCTTTGCCGAACAAATCAGTTGCAACATGGAAGTCTATGTCGATGATATGTTGACAAAGAGTAAGAAATCTGCTGATCATCTAGTTGACTTAGGCCAGACCTTTGATCAACTGGACAAATACCAAATGAAGATGAATCCGACGAAGTGCATATTTGGAGTACGAGAAGGCATGTTTCTCGGGTACATTTTCAATCAACGAGGCATTGAAGCAAATCCAGAAAATATCAAAGCTCTGTTAGGGCTACGATCTCCAATGACGAAGAAAAAAGTGCAAAGTCTTACAGGACGAGTAGCAATACTCAACAGATTTGTATCGCGAGCAACTGATAGATGTCTCCCGTTCTTCAAAACACTCCGAACAACTTTTGAATGGAATGATGAATGTGAGAAGTCCTTTCAAGACTTGAAGAAGTATCTGGGAGCACCTCCTCTGTTATCCAGGCCAGTGATGGGAGAAAATTGTACTTGTATCTGGCAGTATCAGAGAATGCAGTTAGCTCAGCATTGATCAGAATGGATAATGGAGTGCAAAAGCCAATTTATTACACAAGTAAGGACTTTCGAGGAGTAGAGATCAGGTATCTAAAGCTAGAAAAATTGGCACTGGCGCTAATTGAGGCAAGTAGGAGAATGAGGCCATATTTCCAGGCCCATACCATAGTCGTATATACCGACATGCCATTGAGACAAGCCCTTCATAAACCAGAAAAATCAGGGAGATTAATGTACTAGGCAAAAGAGCTCGGTGAATATGATATAATTTATGAACCCAGGTCATCGCTTAAAGGGCAAGCAATAGCAGATTTCATAGCAGAATTCACCTATCCTGATACCCCTGAGGAGCAAAAGTAGCTCGCTGATCAACCTGTGGATGTTACAGGATCAACAAACACTGGCTCAGACCAACTTAGTTTGGTAAAAGGGCAAGTGGATGTGACAGGATCATCAAATTCGAGCTCAGACCAACTTAGGTTGGTAAAAGGGCAAGAAAATATGGTCGACGAAGAACAAGAAATATCAGGGGATGGTGAAAAGAAGCAATAAATATTTCGCCGAGGAACTCTGTCAGATAAAAAATTAGAAGACGAGTTGCCTATATGGAGGTTGTATGTAGATGGCTCATCTTGTAACACAGGCTGTGGGGCAGGGATCGTTTTGAACAGCCCGGACGAAATAGACATGGAATACGCGCTGCGATTCCAATTCAAAGCTTCCCATAATGAGGCTGAGTATGAGGCCATAATTGCAGGTCTTAATTTGGCAAAAACTATGGAAGCACAGAAGGTTATTGTCTTCACTGATTCTCAATTAATTGTGAATCAGATGTTGGGAATATATGTAGCCAAAGGAGAGTTAATGATTAAGTATCATGCAAAGGTGATGGAGTTGGTATCAGAATTTGTTGCTATTTAGTTAATCAGAGTACCAAGAATAGAGAATGCAAGAGCAGACGCCCTAGCCCGATTAGCATCACCTACTCGTACCGAGTTGCGAAGAACAATACCAATTGAAGTGTTAGCTAGTCGGAGCATAGATGAAGACTTGATGATGAGTTTTATTACCCTTGATTTAGGACCATCTTGGATGGATCCCATCAGGGCATATATTGAGGAGGGAGAATTACCAATTGATAAACTCGCTGCTAAAAAATTAAAGTTTAAAGCTGCTCGGTTTGTATTGACTAACGGTTTTTTATACAGATGAGGAATCATGGCAGGATTACAAAGATGTGTACATCCCTCCGAGGTGAAAGAATTGATTGAAGAGATCCATGAAAGGTCCTGTGGAGCCCATGTAGCAGGTCGGACTCTTTTGCAAAGGGTAATAACGCAAGGATACTACTGGCCAATAATGAGGGCTGATTGTATAGCCTATGCCAAGAAATGTGACAAGTGCCAGCGTTTTTCCTCCATCCGAAGAACTCCACAAACATTGTTGACACCTGTCACTTCCCTTTGGCCATTTGCCATGTGGGGGATAGATTTGATCGGGCCACTGCCAACGACCAGGGGAAGGTTTAAATACCTCGTCGTCGCAGTGGATTATTTTACTAAGTGGGTAGAAGCCGAGCCTCTTGTCGATATGACTTACGAGAAGGTGTATCAATTTGTCTGGAAAAATATCATTTGTAGATATGGTATTCCTCATGCATTCATCACCGACCATGGAACGCAATTTGATAATGAGGAATTTGCTGCCTATTGCCATCAGTCCAACATTTTGAAGCTCCATTCAGCACCAGGTCATCCCCAAAGCAATGGACAGACTGAAGTGACGAACAGGACACTGCTAAATGGTTTAAAGAAAAGGCTAAGTGAGGAAAAAGCAAATTGGATTAACGAGTTACAGTCAATACGGTGGGCTTATTGTACTACTCCCCGAGCAGCAACTAGAGAATCCCCATATATGCTGGCATTTGGAAGTGAAGCTGTAATACCTGCCGAGTTGGGTCTCCCAACACACAGAGTGCTGAATTTCAACTCCCCAGTCAGCGACTTAATGAGAAGATTGGATTTGGACATGCTCGAGGAAGTTAGAGAAGAGGCAGCCATCAGGAATGCTGCTTACCAACAACGAACAACTCTGTTCTATAATAAGTGGGTGAAGAAGTGCGACTTAAAAGAGGGAGATTACGTGCTAAAGAAATTCATTCAAAAGCACAACAAACTGGAGGCAAACTGGCATGGACCATACCGAGTTACAGAAGTTGTTCGACCAGGAACTTACCGAATAGCAACTTTAGAAGGAGAGGATTTTAAGAATGCATGGAATGCAGAACACCTGCGAAAGTACTATCAGTGATGTAAAATTTCATGTAAAGTAGTTCCATCAGTATGAATAAAATGACGATATTCTTCCAGCCTCTCTCTTTTTATTAAAATTTTTTCGAGGAATACTAGTGCTATGCACTACACTGCTCAACAACATCAAAATATCCCTAAAAATGCCAACTCGATTTGGTTAGGGAACGACATTCCTAAAAATGCCAACTCCGGTTGGTTAGGAAACCATACTCCTAAAAATACCAACTCGGTTTGGTTAGGAGGCAAAAATATTCCTAAAAATGCCAACTCCGATTGGTTAGGAAACAAAATATCCCTAAAAATGCCAACTCGGTTTGGTTAGGGAACGACATTCCTAAAAATGCCAACTCCGGTTGGTTAGGAAACCATACTCCTAAAAATACCAACTCGGTTTGGTTAGGAGGCAAAAATACTCCTAAAAATACCAACTCGGTTTGGTTAGGAGGCAAAAACTTTCCTAAAAATGCCAACTTCGGTTGGTATACTCCTAAAAATACGAACTCGATTTGGTTAGGAGGCAAAAATACTCCTAAAAATACCAACTCGGTTTGGTTAGGAGGCAAAAACTTTCCTAAAAATGCCAACTTCGGTTGGTTAGGAAGAAAAACATATTTTCCAAAAAGTACCAAAGTTGGTCGAGAAAAAGAAAAATTCACCAAGTTATATTGATTGAAAATAAAAAAACGTTGACAATTGAGACCAAGTTAAATTTTTACTTATGACCTTTAATTAGTCGAGAAGCAAAAGATCATTATTTTGGGTAGCCAAATGATTACCACAAATTTAAGCTAGTCGACAACAAGTTTTAATCAACTACTATTATCTTTTTAACAGATATAAATGAAAAGTGTTTTACAACTGCAAGACAACAGCAATCAACATTTGCAAGCAAAATAAATGTCTTTCATTAAATACAAAAATAAAGTACATTGATTATGAAATGTATAAATAACTATTACATCAAGAACCCTACTCTATTGGTTTCTTCCCCTATGCTTTTGAAACAGGTTCCTCGCCAGCTAGAGAATCATCTAAAGAAAGAGGGGAGTTTATAAAGTTGAGGTCTTGAAGCATCCTGACATTCATTACGGATGGTTTATCTAGCAGGTGCTCGGGGAGAGATAGCTCTGCATTAGAATGAAGATTATAATCACCAAGGTACTTAGAAATCAAGCACCGAGGAATAGCCCGAGAAGGTATCCAGCTCATGTAAAGATTATATGGTGGAACTGGCAGATCGAGCAGTCCAGGGTTATGGTAATCCCATAAATAGTGGCCTTGCTCCAACTTTAGTACACCCTGAGCATTTAACCACCCCTGCTTGTAGCCTTCATTATTGGCATATTCAATACGAGCATCCAAATGGAAAAGGGCTTCGCTGTAGCCTGCCATCCAGAATTCTCGGGGCTGCTTATGGAATTGATAAGTTAATCTTTTTAATTGCTCGTGAAGGCTTCTGGAAAAAATTTCCTTATTTCCAAAGCATACTTCTACGCAGCAAGTTGCTCGTCCAAACTCTGGATTTTCTTGGACATTTCAGACAAGGCTTGATTTTTTGCCATCAACTGGAACGCTTGATTTTCTAGTGCTGACTGAGTTAGAGCTTCTTCAATAGTAGGCCTAAGAACTCTTAGTCGTCCCCAAGGAGGTGGAGTACCCTGTTCCTCGACAGTACTCAGAGCAGCTCTTGCTCATCCCCGAGAACCTCTTGCTCATCCCCGA
This sequence comes from Sambucus nigra, assembly GCA_949130495.1. Classification (NCBI taxonomy): domain Eukaryota; kingdom Viridiplantae; phylum Streptophyta; class Magnoliopsida; order Dipsacales; family Adoxaceae; genus Sambucus; species Sambucus nigra. The sequence continues at coordinate 250,964,492 of OX422208.1, forward strand.
GCAGGAGTAGAAGGACCAGCTCTTCTCAAAGTCTCCAATTCTTCTCGTAATTTAGCATTTTCAACTTCCAAGAAGGAAAATCCCTCGTCAGTCACAGGGACCAAGGCATTTGAGGAGGAAGCAACAGACTTCAGCTGAGCTAGTTCATTTCGCAGATTATTATTCTCTTGATCCAACAACTCAGCTATTTGCCTATGCTCCTCGACCTCTGTTGTCAAAGTTCTCTCTCACACTTCATAAGCAGCAAACATCTTGTCATGGCCCTTGTCAGTATTGAGTTTTTGATATTTCTTTTCATACCCCTCATGCAAAAGAGTTGAAGATTCTTTGTATTGCTGCTGAAGTTCATCAAGAGTGCCTTGTAAGTCTTCAATCATTTCATAATATGCCACGTTATTGGCTACAGCATGATCAAGCAGACACTTCAGATATTGATAAACCTCAATTGCCTGGTCTGAAGCATCTTGACCCAGGATGTCTACAATTTATTATTCATCCAAATCATTGTGACCAGCATTAAAATATTCATTGCATTATCTCAGCAGTTTTGTGTCATGAGCAAACAACAATTCCATTCTGGCCATAAACTAATAAAGAGGAGAAGGAAAGAGTTAATAAGAATGCAAACAGAGTATCAACAACATATATGATAAAAAATGCATGTTTATTACATCATAGAAAAAGAGTACAAAGTTCAGAGTACATATGCCAAAAGAAAATAAAACAAAGATAAATACCGAACAACTTTACACCTTTTCCTTGTCTCCCAAAACTTTCTCGGGAGCCTAGGATGAGGAGCTAGGTTGCTCGACAGGAACAAAAAGTTGTTCGGTAGGTGAATGAGGTTGCTTGGATGGGGCAGGCAAAAGTGGAAGCTGCTCGTTGGTTGGCTGGATAACTTGTGGGGCAGGGATTTGATCACCCACAACCATGGAGAACTCCTCAGAGGCAGCTTCGTCCTCTTCTTCATCCTCAAGAGTTGGAGGGGGACTAGGAATATGTTGTTGAAATAGGTCAGAACCCTCATCAACCTTCAATTCTTATAGAGCAGCAACCCAACCATCTCTGAAGTACTTGAGACTACCATACTCTACCTGCGACATCATAGCAGCCACTCCTTTATTCCATCCCTTGTCCTAGCCAACGCTGAAGGACTTCTTCATGGATAATTTTCTTTTTGTTTTCTCTGAGGATAGATTCTCGGACAGAAGATCCTCGGCAGCCTTCAACTTTCCTTCCACTTCCTCTTTTTGACGATTTATCTCGCGAAGATGTCCTCAGCAATTTTGAGTTTATTCTCAAGCTCACCAGAATTCTTGAGCTTCTTGTTGAGCTCCTTATTCTTCTCTTCTAAATCCTTTATTTTATTATCCAACCCTTTGGAGACTTCAACCATCTGAGCCTTCTCTTCCTCGACCAAGGCCAATTTCTTCTCCCAATCAGCTTTGTCCTCGTCATATTTTTGACGGGAATCCTTCAGAGATTGGGTCAAACCCACTAAAGCTTCCTACACACCAGACGAGGAGCTAGAAGCCTTGATAGCTTCGTCTTTCTTCACAATTGTATTAAAACAACTCACCAACTGGAAAAAGGAAATAACTACAAGTCAGTACAGAGACAGATACAACAGGGGAAAGGTAAAAAGATTCAAAATAAGAAAAACTTACTGAGGTAATATGGTGAGTAGCCAAAGAGGTGAGCATATCCCGAGAAAGGTTTTCTTCAAGACCTTGGATCTCGGGGATGATTCAAGTCTTCACCAAGCTCATGGCAGAACTCGGGGGAACAATGGTAGGAACACTAGTTCCACTAACTGGGAGCTGGGAAATGGTTTCAGCCAAATTGACCGAGGATCTTTTCTTCAGCCTCCTCGGGGGCACAGGAATAGTTTCGACCAAGGAAGAATTCTTAGTCGGGGAAATGGTAATTACTTCCTTAGGAGCATCATTCTTGCTCGGAGCCATTGGGGGCTTCTCAGCAGCCTTCTTGGTTGCAACAGAAGGAGCAGCATCTATTTTCTTTGTCCCCTCTGGGACATCAGACTTACTTCTTTTTGCCTCTCCAGCAGAGGCAGATGTCTCGAAGATAGGAGGAAATCTTCTTTTACCCATCTTTTGGCTCAGGGGAATGCGAGATTCAGGAGAAGAGTCTTCAGTAACTGACACCGATTCAATATTGTTGATCACTAGAAGAGCAGTAAAAGAAGATGTTTAGCTCTTATACTGCAGCAAGTATGAAGCAGACCTAATATGCTCGTCTGCAACTGTCTGATGCAAGCCCTAGATAAGTTTTAACTGCTTTATGTTAACTTCTGCCTCTTTTGGAGCTTTTCTCCTGCTATCAACTGCAAATATATACACATTGAAATATCAGTCACACATTTTATCAAATACAATGAAAGCATAATTTCAGAAATAAAATAAAATCAAAATAACCTATCCCATTGCCATAGGGAGGGCATATGGGACCCTGATATACTGCATCTCCAGTTAAAGGAGCATGTTACCAATTTTTAATAACAACCCCATGCTCAAAATAGTCCCTATTGGCATCTGGGAGATTGACTACTAAAGCCATATTCAAAAATCTAGTTTTTAAATAAAAAGTATTATCCCCAACTGCCCATCTATAATAGAACATGATTTCTGGAATCCCTATGCGAGTTCCATGAATTTGATTGAGCCTATGCACCCCATTAACTATTCTCCATATGTTGGGGGCTATTTTTACAGGAACAACATCAAAGTATTGACAGAATTCTAAACACAAAGGATTTGGTGGAAAATAAAATCCACATTCAGCAATAAAGAGGCTGGGGAACCAATGTCCCTCAGCCAAGTGGAAATAATCTGAAGGCTCAGACAGTTCCTCCAGAATTACCCAAGAAGGAATAGAAAAATCAGAACGGAATTTATCAAGAGATTCAACAAGATAAACCATGATGAATAAAATAAATGAAGAAGAAGGAAGAAGATCTTACAGAAAAAAGGGGGATCTGGTGACAACGAATGAGGGAAAAGATGAACGCACAAGAGAGAGAGAGAGACAATGGAAAATGCAAAGACAGAAATTTGAAAAAGTAGAAGACGATGGGATTGTCTGCGACGCTTAAATTCTTTGCCTCGGGAAATGGTAAAGGAAATGATTACAAAAAGAAACGATTACGCTACCGGCGGATAAAATGACAAAAAGTACGAGAAGATCGAAGAAGTTATAAAAATTCAAAAAGGCTGATTCTGCGAATTTGGAATGAAAAATAAATACGAAGGAAATGCTCCTAAAAATCAGGAGGATCATTTAAAATTACCATATTCTGAGAAAGAACATTCCATACACCTCAAATTTCGAACTATGAAACATTGGGGGCTTCTATTGATACCAAAATTAACATGCTGACATGGATGAATCACAGGAAGACACGTGTCAGTTTACGTGGCACATACAAACATTTCTATAATTACTTCAGCAACGAGGAACTCTATTTCCTCGATCTACTCAGACACTCCGAGTAACAGGTGCACTCCGAGGAACTTCATTGCTCCGAGGAACTCCTGAATGTCGAGCAACTAAGGCGGTCCGAGCTGTATCTCGACCATAGCATTAATTGCTAGATAAACAACAGTTCGACTATTCATTAAATGTTTATCATACAGATGTATACGCTTAAGGGGCATTAATTATTTACCCTTTCACATGTACAGCCTAAGGGCTATAAATACATTGTAACATCCTCATTTAAAGGAGGGCGGAATTTTTTGATCAAACTGGTAATCGGGAATTCCCAAACACTAAGCAATAACAGAAACAGTGGGCGTAGGCCATTCTTATAAGGCTGAACCACTTTAAAAATTCTTTATCTTATTTAATTTTATCTTTGATTAAATAATTAGATATGATCTAATTTTTTACATCAACATTTATAATCCACTTTTATTTTAATTACGTTTCACTTATTGATATGCAATTCCTGTTTCAAGATAAACTACGTAAGGGACCCTTGGGAAAAACCCCTAAGTCCAAGTAAACAGAGATACTAATGTAAACATAAATAGAATATACTTACCTGTAAAACGCCCTCAAATTTTGGAATCGCTCCCAACCTGCCATGACATAGTGGGGATGTGAGCTTATGCTCGGTGGAATTTATACTACCAGTATAGAAATGAAAGGAGAAAAGGAATACTCAAATGCTACAACCACATGCATGAGAAAATATGTATATATCTATATATGTATACCTTTTGAAATTACCCATGCCAATGCATTAACTGTTTTATTTCCAAAAACCTTATTTACACAGATTAATTTATCTTAATCTTATTAAAGGTTTTCTCTAATTATACTTAGCATTCTCACTTTATTTAATACACCCGGTTCAACACTTGAAACCATTACACTTGATTTTATTAAAATCATTCCTTCACCGAAATATAACCCCTTTCATTCATTACTATACACTTTGGTATTTTCATTTAAAACCACCATTTCAACACACACATTCACCGTGTAGAAAATACTTATTTAATCTTTAAAAATCATTTTACAACACATTCTTGTGTTAAGTATGGGTTTAACCATTGAGGTTCATTAACCATCCAATAATCCACTTTCTTTACCATCTTTCCTTATCTTATGGACATTAGTACATTTACGCATTAACTTGTCCATTTAGCCTTTACTGGCACATTTATTTCATTCATTCAAGTTAGGTTGTATTTACTCATTTACCACACAACCCGTTTCCTGATTTGTATTTCACAATTCATTTAATTTTTTCTTAGAATCTTCCTACACGGGCTCTACACCAATGGCTATGCGCACCATATGCTCTGGCCAGTGGTTTAGGGCTTTTCACACAAGGGCTCCGGGACCTTTTTGCTTTATCCCGGTGTCATCCGAGTAGCTTTAATGTTTTTTTAACATTTTACAAATGTCCACCTTATTTCCTTTCCTTTTTACCCGATCGAAAGCAAAAACCCGGGACTTTTGCCGTCCCAATTTGTGTTACACTTGAAAATTTATGATTTTGCGTCCTTTATACTTTAACCTTGATTTTTATTCCATAAATCATACTTATTTAGGACAACTTAGTGTCACACCCTTTCCAATGTTTTTATTCATAAATATTTCCCACTTTAAGTAAAATTACCATTTAATCCATTTATTTGCAAAATCACTTTTTACTCAATTTCACAAGTGTTAATTTAACCTCAAAACACTATTAAGTCATGCACACCGATTTCTTAAGTGTTTTTACCCTTTAACACCTTTCACATTTGGAGTAATCCTTTACTTCATTAGAAGCACCTTTTAATTCCGTAAGTGTTAATGTTTCGTAACTTAGTAAGTTACACTCACTAACCATCCCGTGTTTGCCCATTAACACTTAAATAACATTTTCACCTGCTTTCATATTCCTTTACTTCTTTATTCAAGAAATACAATCTATACTTAAAACTACTTTTACAAGAAAAATACCATTTCTTTTATTCAACATGTAGTCTTTTAATTTCTTGCACATTATATTTTTTAGTACCAATTACACACAGCTTGAAAACTAAAATCCCAACTTTTACTATTTCTTGTTTATTTCCAAAAAAATGTTCATAAAATATTTAACACCAATATTTCTAGAATGCCCCTTTCTACAAAATATATTATCTTTCAATATCCCAAAACCTTGAAATATTTACTTATTCTTCATTTTTCAACAAAATTTCATTTCCAACATTTTTATTTCATATTTTTTTTTTATTATTTCTTTATACACACAAATACTATTTTCTTACATTTTTGTTATCAAGCACATAATAATCACATTTTCTAGCATTTTTAAATCCCTAAGATGTCCATTTACAGATTTAATATAAAACACACCAATATAATATTTTCTAACATTTTTATTCCATAAAAATGTCTTATTTCAGATTTAGTAGAAAATACACAAAACTAATATTTTTAAACATTTTTATTCCATAAAAATGTCTATTTCAGTTTAATGAGGACACACAATATTTCTTATAATCCTACTCTTAATCATACACTACAATAAGGATATAATATTTCCAAATAGATCACAATACATTAAGAGTATATCACCCACCTCAAATGAATCCAAAATAGTGGTGGTGAAGATGGGTGACTCCGCCACCTCCAAAGGTGGCCCTAAAGGGAATCTCCACTAAACAGCCTCCATGGGAGCTCCATTAAACCCTCTTTAAATACCTCCATTAATGCCCCCATTTTCTTCACAAAAATAACTTTTCAGCACTCATTGAAGCTCCCAATAAAGACCCCTTTATTTTTTGTAGCCTCAAGATAACAGTGGGGAATATTTATTTTCTTGTGAGTGTATAACACTAGACTAAAAACAGCGGGAGTCAGTGGGTAAAATGAGGGAGTTGTGGCTCTCCATAGGAGGAGAAAGGGAAAAATGACCGTCATTTCTCCCCACAACCCTCACTCTTATACACAAAATTCCAAACCTAACAACCCTAACCTGTCTTTCCTTGGTTAAATCCCAACCCTTAAAATCTGATCCACGGTCAAACATTTGACAACGTAACTGGCGGTTGACACTTCCAGTCATCGTTTGAACGACATTTGTGGTGGTCACTCGAACATCCATCTTCAATTCTCACGAATTTTCCCCAAGCAGTTTCTAAATTCCGAAAATAAACCTATAATAATTTAATTAACATTTTCTCAAAATTTTAATGTATTATCCGTTTATTTATACCTCATAATATATAATCCACATATATTATCCATTTATTCAATTTACTAGGGCGGGATATTACACTGATTGTGGAGTTGCGCCTCTACTGCTGAAGAAGACATGATTTCACATCCTAAGGCTAATTGGTGGATACCGAGGAAAAAGGTACTTCGTGTGGGTGGTGCTAGATTGCATCACTTTTTGTTAAAGATTTGAAAACCCTGTGCATTATACTTAGTGGAGCTCTAAGTAGTCTGTAAGTCATTGAGTCTGTCAAACTCTTTTACAATGGTGAAATATAGGCTGTCCTAAAGAGATTTTATCTCAAATATTCTTCTTCATAAGTTTGGTTTGATTACTTGGTTTGGAATAATTAATTTGGACTTTATCTTGCATGCAGATCTAATTATAATCAGGATAAAAATTGGTTAAAACGTAGATTTTTGTTTGTGTAACCCAAGATACAAATTATTCCATATAGCCCTGCATTTTCAACCTTGAAGACCATGTGTTTCTCTTTGGTCTAAATGAGGTGTGTATCACCTCTGAAGAATTTTTGCCATAATGCGTGTTGACCCTCGAGTTTCTGGAACCATGCCCGACCTTTTCATTCTCCTTAGGTGTATGAATCTTAATTAATACGCATTTGTTCTTCTACCACCCGACCACTTGTGTGTGGATGAGGTATCAACCTTCTTGTGGTTTTGAACTCAGTGCACCAGAGCGATTATAGGGATAATGGATTTATTGGAATTATGACTTGGGATTGATTTGTGAGATGCTCTTGGTGATAGGCGGTCTGAGCGTGGACACGTAGGTAGCTACCATAGTCTTATTCATGAGTTATCGATGCAAACATATTGCGACCATACTAGAGGAGGCATTGAACGGTCTTAATGATTATAAGTAAGATCAGTCCTATTTCTTACTAGGAATCCCTCTGATTTTATTCATGTGGTTGTCAGAGAGTCTTAATTTGGTGGGTCCCCTTGAAAATTATCGGACTAGCATCTCAAATTTCTTCGCACGACATTTCAAGAGTTTTGGCCCTTTTATAGAGAATTGGGTTTACTCGATTGTGAAGCATGGGGCCAGACATCTCCATTGGTATGCGCTATGGTGGGGCGAGTTGCGATCGTTCTTGTAGTTGGATGACTACAGTTATGTTCGACAGATTGGTTTCCGCTAAACTTCCTTCTACTTTCCTTGACAACTTCTGTGTTAAGTGGCCTGGGAGAAAATTATCCCTACCTGCATAATAAACTTATTTCCTAAGGATTATTAGACCTAATCGTTGATGAGGGGCCTCCGTTGTAGCACCATAGGTCATCCACCCGTTCGTCCCAATATAAGGGGGAAGTGGCTATGTTATCTAGGGATTATTTAAAGTGATTGTGGAAGGATGTGGACCCAAATATCAATTCAAAGGAAATAGGTCAGAGGTCACTCGTGATGTTGGAGGTTGTGGAGGGAGGAGTGGTGGTTCCGTCTAACCTTTTCGAGGCATACCACCTCATGATGTGTGTAAGGACGTTCGACAAAGATTGGAACTTTTATGGACCTTTGGGAAATAACAGTGGTGGCGGTGATGATGATGAGGCGGTCCCTTTTAGTAGCTGAAATGGATCTATGAAGCATTTATTGGTGTAGGTTTGATAGTAGGTGTGTATGTGTTTGTGTGTGTATTTGGGTATTGTCTTGTGTTTGGGACATGGATTTGGTTAGGCTATGTTATTGTGGTAGCTAGGTAGATGGTTTATGTAAGTTTTTGGGACTTTTCTTATCAGTGATACTTCATGTAACTGCCATGTTTTTAAGATAAGAGATATAAATGATGATTTTGACAAATCTTGTCATGCTTTATGGAAGAATTTTTTTATATTTGAACCTGTCTATACCAACTGCTAAGGCATACATAATCATTTTCTTCATTAATAATGATGAAAGATACGAGGAAGCCCTAATGTGTGTTTCGATAGATGTGTGGTAGCCCAGATGGAATAAAGGATCCGATTAGCCCAATCCCTTTGACTCTCAGTCATTTTTTTACTATGGATTGAAAGCTTTTGTTAGCATATTCAATAGCCCCCATTGGTTTATGGTAGGTAGGGAGAAGACTTGTTCCTCTGAATCTTGTATTCCTTAGCCACTTATGTGACTTGTGCTTTAAAATCGAGCCCATTATCTGACACCAACTCGTGAGGGACCCCATAGTGACAAATAATGTTCTTTCTTATTAACTTGGCCACTTTCTTTGCACTCAACACTACATATGACTCAACTTCGACCCATTTGGTAAAATATTAAATGGAAATAAGAAAAAATTCATGCCCATTTGATGATTTGGGCTTGACTTTCCTAATGATGTCAATTCCCCAAGTTGAGAAGATCCAAGGAGAGGTCATATTGTATAACTCGTGGGAAGGTAAGTGTTGGAGATTGGTGCATTCCTAACATTTGAGGTACCTTCTGACATAAGCAGCATAGTCTTGGACCATAGTGGTCCAATAGTAGCCATGTTGGATAATCTTCTTGTCAAGCATATGACCATTCATGTGGCATCCACATACCATGTTGTGGTCCTTATCCATCATTTCTTAAATTCCATCCCATCCCATGCTATGCAATGTAATTGGGTTCCATCGAAGTTTCTTTTAAAAAGCGCCTTATCGCAGATAATGTATTGAGCTGCAATCTTGTGAAGGGTCTTTCAATCTTTCTTATCATCCCCTTGAGGAGGAACCATATGTATTAATGCCATAACCTAACCTCATTTGGGTCTTCTGCTGTGGCAATTTCGATGTAGTAACAATGAGTTAGAATGGATTACTTTTGAACTTAAAAGGGGACCATTGTTATTCCCCCGATCATATTGATTATGGAGACTAGGGTTTCTAATAAATTGAAGAAACTATTTCTTAAGAGAGAAAGGTAGTGGGAAGTGACATTCTTGAATTGGGAGGCGAGATCTTTGAGGTGACATGAAAGGGAAGGAGTTTTTCATTTTGACTTTCCATTTCTAACGAACTTATTCCATATTGAGGTCTAAGTCTCTATAGACATCTAGGTATCAGATTTTTTTTAAGAGGTAAATCTTAAGGCCTATGATGCATTCTTCATACTCTATTATGTTACTAGTGTAAGATAAATCCAACTTGCTGGCGATGGGAGTGTGGGAGTCATCAGGTGCGGTCAGGACTATCCCAATTCCGTTTCCCTTCTTGTTATTTTCTCATAGAAGAACATTTTCCACTAGAGTTCTTCATGCGAAGTACAGAGAATTTATTTACCTAATAAGTCTTAAATCCACACATCAACTTCTCCCGTGGGATGGTCGACTAGATAATTAATGATGACTTTTCCTTTCATGGATTTTTACATGATTCATGTAATGTCAACCTCAAATAGTAACAGTAACCAACCAGCCATGAAACTTGATAAGGCAAGCACTTTTCTAAAAGGTAATTCATGGGATCCATTTAAGACACTAGCTTGATAGGGAATGAAAGCATGTAGTGTTGAAGTTTTGGGGTGACCCAGACTAAGGCGATGCACACCTTCCCCGATATGGTGTAATTTTTTCATATCCTGCCAGTTTTTTACTAGAGTAGCAAATGAATCTATCTTTGATCAAATCCTTAATGTATCAATATAACATATACCTATGTGGAGTGTTTCTGACAATAAGGTATAGGGAAACGGGTAGATCAGGTTATGGTGGTATGAGAACTGGGGGTCGTGTAAGTTATCTTTTGATTTTATCGAAGACTTCTTAACAGACACATTCTAAACTTTGGTTAAATAATTTTTAAGAAGGTTGAAGATGGGCTCACAAATAAAAGTGATTTGGATGATGAATCTTCTTATGTATTAGAGTTTACCAAATAAACTACAAACTTCTTTCTCTATTAGGGGAGGTGGAATTTCAAGGATTATTTTGATTTTTGGTAGGTTTTGCCTCAATCCTTATTTCACCAACCATGAAACCAAGGAGTTTACCTTTTGTGATGCCAAATACACATTTTTGTGGGCTGAGATGCATTTGGTATTGCGACAGTCGCTCGAAATTTTTTCTCAAGTCATGAATATGACCTACTCGAGTCTTAGATTTGATGATCATATCATCATCAACATAAACCTCAACCTCCTTATGGATAAGATCATGTAGTATGGTTGTATTTTCTCTTTGGTATATATCCCCTACATTCTTAAGACTGAAAGGAATGACAGTATAACAAAAGTTACCCCATGGGGTGGTAAAGGAAGTTTTCTTTTGGTGGATAGGGTGCATCTTAATCTAGTTATACCCTGAAAAGATGTTGATAAATGACATGAGGGAGTGACTGACAGTGTTTTCAATGATCATATCAATATTGGGTAAGGTGTAATCTTCTTTTGGATAAGCTTTATTCAGATCTCGGCAGTCAACGCACATGCGAACTTTCCCTCCCAATTTTGGCATAAGGACGATGTTGGCGAGCCAATTCGGATACTCGACCACACGGATCAAAGCCACATTAAATTGCTTTAAAACTTCATCATTGACTTTGAAAGAACACTCGGGGATGATATTTCTCGATTTCTTCTTAACAGGCTTACATTCTGGATAAATGGGGATTTCGTGATGCACGATCTCTGGGTCGATGTCAGGCATATAAAAGTAGGAGCATGGAAAGATATCTATGAATTATTTTAAGATTTCTTCGAATTACAACCACTCATACTCATTGAGTGTTGACCCTATCCTAATCTTGTGTGTAATGCTACTAGAACCAAGATTAATAACAACAGTCTCATCATCATTAGTTGAATGCACTTATGTTGTTTAGTTTTTTCTTATTGAAATCTGTTAATAATTTTTCATTCATTAGATCATCTTTGTCAATTGTTTGATTAGAATCAATGCAATTAATGTAAATCACAACACGATCCTCAAAATAATTGTTCATTTCATTAACAACATTTTCAACATATAAAACATTGAGGACCTCATCAAAGGAGGCCTCATTACATTAATTTCAGTAATAGAAATGGGAGAAACAAGTTCAGGTTCATTCTTTAGGAGGTAGGCATTAGGGTTTTGAATGACTTGGGATGACTAGGAAACTTTTGCAGTTAAGGAGGAGTTTATTAGCATGAGTGATCTTATAGATCGGTTGTATGGCTCGTACTCGGAGTGGATTAAGTAGAGTTCCATTCCTAGTGTGTGGAAGATAAATGATTAATCGTTGTCGATGATTTCAGTGGTTTTTGTACTTTTAGTGTTTTTAGAGGAGCATTAATAAGTAGGCTTGATGGTCAGGGGTTACACATTAAGCTCTCGGACTCTAGTTTAAGTAATATAATCATTAAAGAAGATATCAATTCTCGATTTCAACTTCTTCCTGGTAACATCGTACTATGTCTTAGAGAAATCGCAAAATGGGGAGTCTTCACCTTCCTTAATAAAATACCCATTTAGAGAATCACCAGAGATTACATCTTTCCTTTTCAACGTCCTCTTTCTATACGGCTGAAGAAGAGCCATAAGCTCAGGAAGATATGGATGATACCCTGGTCCACATGGGATAAAGGCTTCTTTTAGAACTATTAGGTCAAGGATACCCTATTGGCGATGAAATAGCCCCATTCCGAGCATAAAATACATATTCTTGAACACATGGATCACGTTAACATTACCATGCAAACTATTCTCAGGGAACACTTTTTCTTTGAAGTCATTTCCTATTGGAAGAGGGAGTGGATCAATCATAAAGACAAAGAGGAACATAACATCTGCATTGTATTGGATCTCTAAAACTAGGTTGCTCAAGCTGATATCATCAGAGTTATCATCATGTTCGATAATGGTGCTGACTTGATTATCTATGAAGAATTTTAGCTTTTGATGTAAGGAAGAGGGTATTCATTTGGTACTATGGATCCATAGTAACCCAAGGAGCAAGTTGAAGAAAACATGGATATCGGTGACTTGAAATTATGTCTTATGGTATATTAGGCCATCCCCTAATGTGAGAGATATCGAACCTATAACTTCTCATCAAGTATCATCATAGGATCACATGACAATAGATGTAAGAGTAAGGTCACTGACTTGTAATTCCAACTATTTAAGAGTTATTAATTGACAAGCATTCAAGCTATAACCATTATCGACTAGCACTAACAACATTGTCTTCCCCGTGACTTCCACTAAGATATTAAAAGCATAGTCATGATCTGGACCAAATTTGAGAATCTCCTCATTAGCGAAGGAGAAAATCTTGGAAGCAATCAGAGTTACAATTATATGAACTTCCTATTCTCGGGAGGCAGAGGAAGGAACTATAGATCTGGTGAGAATCTTGATCAGGACATTTCTACGAAGTTGGGAAGACATAAAGAGTCTCCATAGAGTAATATTGGATTAAATATTCTTAAGTTACTCAACAAACTTTCTTTCCTCGAATGATATTTTTGGTATTGGGATTTATTCAGTTGTCGCTTTGCCCTTGTCTGTAAATGCACTGACTGATGAGAAGAGTAGACCTACATAGAATCAGTCTGATTAGGTCATATGATTTATAAATGCTAAGACGAATAAAAACCCAATGTCTTTATCTATCTCAGGTTCAAGATATATCTCATTTATTGTCGAAAGCATTTCTTCAAAGGATATCATTCTACAAAAGGAGCCAACGTGCTAATGCTCTGTTTATCAGGTTCACCATCCAAATCGTCTGAGGTGTCGGAGTCATATCCCCAACAAATAGAAATAATGTTATATTTCTAGGAAAATTTGATGCATTCTACAAACTCAATCACTTTATCATACAAGTCATACCATACAGCGGAGAAGTATTGAAAAGAATGTACCCAATAGCCTCTGAGTTTCAACAATTGTTAGCCACTTGAAAAGAATATGTTCTTCTTCTTAGCATATTCTTTTGATAAGATTTGGAGGATGCAGTCTAAATTTAATTCTTTTTAAATCAACACCAATCATTCTACTAACGGACCCATTTTTGAGCTTTTGTGTAGACATCAGAAAATATTTTCATAATTACCTTCTTTAAGGGTCATTATAGATGAGAATTTCATTTAAAATCTTCTGAGTTATTCTAAGACAACTGGCAGTTCCATTATCTTTGTTTCTGAGCAATTTTGAATAGCGATGCAGGCTCTTGTCATGAGGGAAATAGCCTGGGTGTAAGAGGAAATATGGGTAAATTTGGAGAGCTTTATTTGATTTAAATGATATAATAGAAGGGGTAGGTTCATTAATGGGTTTGTTTTGGTAGATGGATCAAAATTTGGGTTTTCATCGGTGATAATGGCATTCGTGCCAACACGATGCATGGCTAAAGGATTTGGGGTGGTGTTTTGCTTAGGATTTGCAGGAGGATTGATAACATATTTGTCTATGACGCTTTGGATGCAATTGTGAAAGCATTGATCGGTGGTGTGTCCAATGATTTGGTGGAAGTCGTAACATGTATCATGTGTAAAATTATTTGGAAGTGGATTAGGCATCGAATGATGGTCCAAAGTCTTAGTGATATTTCGAGATAAAAGGTATTGGTAAACTTTTTGATAGGGGTGGTAAACTAAGAGATGTTGTTGATAACTAAAACCGTGGTAGTATCTGGCTAGTCACATTTGCGAGGAGTTAATTGCCATGTTGTATTATTTGATTTAGACTCAGCCTTCTAATTGTAGGAACTTTATTCGATCTCAATCCAGGCTCCCCGATGGGATCTGAAATGGGGATAATACTGGCTACCCATAGAGGTCTAAATATGCGATGGAAAATTCTTCTTCGCACTACTAATATGTTCTTCCTCATGTGAATGTTTGGTCAGGGTATTGTCCTTTTCTTTCCACCTACTGATAAAACCGTTGATAGATTCTCGAGGTTTTTCTTGAGTAATTCAAAATCCCGACGATTTACCTCAAACTCTTCATTGTACTTCTATTGATCCATGAATTTCTTAGCTACATCCTACTAACTAAGATTTTGGTATTCTTCTAGTGATAAAAACCAGTAAAAAGGATTTTTCCTTGAGAGTCTATTGGAATATCTAATCCATGAAAAAAGGTTTGTCATTGGTAAATGAGCATGTGGAGGTATATTGATAGGAAGAACACGTGAAGGGTGAGGAATCTGTTGATGCTCTTCTAGAGCCCACATCGGCTCAGGCATTTGGGGTTCCACAACATGGGGAAAAGCAATATCAGGAATCTAAATTATATTATTTTTATTTCTTAGACATCATCTTGGAAATTGTTTATGTTATAATTGAGATAAGAAAGACTCATCATTAAGTCCAAATCAATTTCAATCTTCAAATTCAGGTTTTACATGAGGTATCTGCGATAACACCATTCGATTTTCATTGAGGTGGATAATGAGGTTGTTGAACTTCGAGCTATCTTAATGGCAGATATGAATAATTAGGAGCTAATACAAGGAGTGCAGTCTCACTTGAGAGGGAAATAAGATTTTTTATTTTTATTTAAATTTTTTGGTACTTTTGAAAAATGAGAGAAAATGTTTTTGGTATTTTTCAAAAATGAAGAAGGAACCCCAATGTAGTTGTTATTATTAGGGTTCACTTATATTATGTTCTACCTAGGGTGCAAGTGAAATGCCAAATAGGAATTGAGCCTAGGAAATGATGGGGTACGCGATGTAAAGACACCATTTTAACTTGTTTCCAAACTCACAGATAGGGACCTATTTTAAAAACGGGCAAAATATTGCAAAATTTGGGTGGTAAGATAACCCAAAATTTTAGCAAAGTTTTGCAATGAAATCGATAAGCTAGGTATTTGTGTCCTTGGGCAAACGCCTATATGAGGTTTATTCATAGGAGTCTAGTGTAAAGGATCCCCCCCTCCACCCCCCCCCCCCCAGTTGGCATGACTTTAACAATATGCCTCTTACCTATAAGGGAAATGATTCATTGGTATGTGTGGAAAATCCATTCGATATACCTGAATGTACGTGAATTGCCTTATGGTATACCTTATGTTAATGGTACGTGTGAGGGAGAATTTGATATACTCAATGTACGTGAATAAACTCCCTGCTATATGCCTCCCATAATGAGTTCGATCAACCAATATGTTGGGGGAAAATTCTATATACATTGAAGGTACTCAACAAATGGAAGGTGGGGGTCATATCGCTTAGATTAATCGCTCCCCGCAGAACCGACAACCCATCACGAAGTGATCCCCCGATACGGGACATAATTTCGGTTATACTGTAGTGATCACGTGATGTAATATGAACAATGCACGAGTCATAATTAGTATTTTTATGTAAAGTTTTTAGTATGCTAATAAGGATATGTACAACTACTAAGCAAGAAGGAGAGCATGGGAACATTCATGAGTGGCATGTGGAAAAAAACTATGTATACAGGGAGAGTAAGACGAGTACATATGTACAAGTATCACAAAGCATGAAGTAAGTACAAATGGAGAAAGCATGATGATACATACAATGTGTGAAACATGTGGTTATACACATGTGAGATGGATGAAGTGGGAGTAACATGGTGAAATGTACAAGTGTAAATAACACAAAAATATGTGCAAGTGAGAGTAATGTGGAAGTGTATGCAAGTGATATGGCATATGTATGAGTCATCATGGGATAGATAGAAGTGATAATAATTATGACTATCTACAAGTGACATGGATTATATGAATCATGTGAATAAGTGGAGTGAAACATGGAAAATATGTAATAAAAATCATATGATAGAAAAAGTGGTACATAGATGTGATGAGAAAATGAGAACGATGGAGAGAAAAATGTACATGGATAGTAGTGATATAAACATAGCATATATACCACATGTTAGCATGAGAATAAAAATAGGAATATAAAACTGGGAACAAATTTACATATAGAAAGAGGAGAAAAATAAAACAAAGCTCATGTAAAATAGATTCTAGTCCTCCAAAAATAAAATTCTCCAGCGGATTCGTCACTATGGACATCTGGTATTAGGTGCGCCCCCGAAAAAAAAGAACTTCGCATAAAATGAGGGCCAAGGAAGAGAATTACCTCTTCACCACTCGCGCAATATTCGAGGTCTCCCATGGACATAAAGCGACCATCGTCAAAGGGTGAAAATGTAAAGAATGGTGTCGCCCGCCTATTTTACTCAAAATGAGAAAATATATAGTTACGAATGCATACAAAACCAAATAGATCACGGGTCTGGGGACAGAGTTATGGAATGGAAAGGTGTTAAGCACCCATTCCCCCTTTCGGTCTCTCATGGGCTATAAAAATATTCTATTTTTATCCGAAAATGTATATAGTGCATGTAGGATGGAAAGTGTGTATTTGCGTAAAAAAATATGTAAGGAGTAAAATCCTCGTGTTCACATCATGGAAATAGGGGAATGAATTATTCCAAGGGGTATAGATAAGGGAAAGGGAAAACGTATAGCTATCAAGAATATTAGCCATGCACTAGATCATAATTCACTATGAATAAATGAGTACGCGTGTCTGACGGGAATGCTAAAAGGTATTTAAGTAAGTTATATATATATATCATCATCATCCTTTTCTTAATCCCATCATATGGGGTCGGCCACATGGATTCTCCTTTTCCATTCTAATCTATTATATGCACTATTATCATTCAAGTTTAATTCCTTATGGTCTCTCCTAACAATTTCCTCCCATAATAGCTTAGGGCAACCTTTTTTTCTTTTACCCTCTATTTCCAACAATCTTCCTCTTGTTATAGGGGCATCTAATGGTCTACGCAATAATGTCCATACCACATAAGTCTACTTTCTCTTAATTTATCACTAATGGAAGTTACTCCTAACTTTTCTCTCACGTTTTGGTTTTTAATTTTATCCTTTATAGTAATTCCAATCATCCATCGAAGCATCCTCATCTCACTAACATGAAGGTTTTGCTCATGTTTTCTCTTTAATGCCAAACACTCTACTCCATACAATGTCGCTAGCCTAACAACTGTTCTCCCTCTCTCTCTCTCTCTCTCTCTCTCTCTCTCTATATATATATATATATATATATATATATATATATATATGAGTAGTACACCAGACCATAACTCACTATAAACAAATGAATACGCATGTCTGACGGGATAGCTAAATTAAAATAGGCAAAATATGTATAAAGATACTAACGGGAAAGAAGTGAGAAAATTATAATGTAGAAAATGAGGAAAAAGAGGACTCAAATCCCAAGGAAAACTCGGGACAGCTACGTAGCCAAAAATCAACATCAAAATCCACATAGTTTGAGATAACATCCAAAATTAATGTTTTCAATTTTTATTTTAGGAAAAACCTGCTCAAGTGGTGAAAATGTAGAGTAATGGAGGAAAACTCTAATTTGGAGTCTATGACACAAGCCCTCTTTGGGGTTTTTAAGTTTATGAAAATAAGTTTTGCGAGTATATAGATAATAAAAAATGTGATTAGGGGTGAAAAAAGTAGAAAATAAATGGAAAGATATGCTAAAAGTAGTCAAGTGTAATAAATGACACTAAATTAGTAAGCTTATATAGATAGAATATTGACCTTCTAAATAACTTGAAATATGATTTTAGGGAAATGTGGGTTGATTTTGATTGAGTGTAATGGTGGAAAATGATGGTGAAAGGTGGGGTGTGAGGTAATGAAATGTTGGAGAGAGTGTATGGAAAGGGATGTTTTGAAAGCTCACAAGCGAATTTCGAGGCAAAAGGTCCTGGACAATGAGGTCATGGTTTCCCTAAATAGGAAACCCTAAAATTGGTAAAAAAATCACGATAACCATAGGGGGTCTGACAGTTGGTATAGAATGTGTCTTTCTTATCGGCATAGGTTATAGATTTGATAGCCAAGTAAAATATACTCTGCCTATAGGTAGGGGGAAGGTGTGCCTATATGTAGTCCAAAAATGGATTTTCTAGAAAATGGTCATAAAATAAAAACGGACTGTCCATTTCGTACATGGTATGAATCATTGTAAATAGGATTCAACTATCTATAAAGTGCATTGAGGTACTCTTAAGTCCGAGAGTTTACCAAAGTCAAACGGTGCTAGGAGCATCCGATGACCTTCAAATTAGAGTTTTACGGTAGGCAACTAAATACAAATCGTAAGTCTGATATGCACACGGTATCGAATGTTGAAAATGGGATTAAGATACATATGAAAGTGCATTGAGAAACTCTCGGGTCCGAGAGTTAATCAAAGTGAAATGGATATCGGGGAGCATTTGGTGACCTTTCGAGTAAAAGGGGTGTAAAAATCAAATCATAAGTTGATCCGCACATAGTATGGATCGTTGGAAAGAGGATTAAGAGATCTATGAGAGTGTGTTGAGATACTTTCGGGTTTTAGAGTTAAATAAAGTCAAACAGAGCTTGATAACCATATAGTGACCTCTGATTTAGGGTTTAATGGATTACTAAGGGATCGAGGGTTAAAAGGATAATTCTTGGACCTATGTAGGTGTATAAGGGGTACTAAAATGGGGTGTCTACATCGTTCAGGCCAAAGCAAACTCAAAAAATTCCTACTAAGTTCCAATGACTGACATTAATACAATATATTTAAAAGCAAATATAAGGCATTTTTACAAACATGATTATCATTCAAATGAACCTGACACTTCTTTATTTATAAATAATCATCATAAGTGGTTTTAAAAAAACAATAAGGGTTTACACGTAATTTTCATGAAGGTGCGATTGATATCTGAAGGAAATATAGTCAAGTATACACCCTATGGCTAACACGTGGCCCTTAGGGCCTAAAAATATATAGGGGAGATAAGTATATATCTAGGTAGATAAGGTAAATGATGTGGAGGACCAGTCCTGATAGGACTCTATAATTTGTAAATAGGATTATCACAAAGACACCTAGAAGGATAGGACCATTGTACTTAAAAATAAGGATGAACTCATCGAATTTGAGGGTGTTGACTTGTATCTTTCTCACGGTAACTTGGACTCTCAGTTAGCAACCTTAGCACTCCATTAATCCTTTGTTCTTGGAAGAAATATATTAATCTCCCTCCCTCACCCATGGACGTAGGCATGGAGATTTGTTGAACCGCATACATCCCATTTTCTTTAATTACTACGTTCATACTTTTGGGGCAAAATCATAATATTCCTTTATTATGGGTTTGATATCCCCCATGATTTGGCATCATCTGTGAGAAATCTATTTGAATTCTCACCACCATGGAAAACATTTTCCCTATAACATATACAAGTGCTAACCATTCTCATAGTTCGCACGCATAAAGTTATGTCCTTTCAGATATACATGTCGTCAAGAAGGAGAAAACTCCTATTAGAATTCCTTTTGCTCCTAGGCGATCTAGGTCAAGGGGGTGCACTCCTAGAAGGTCTAGACCTAGTCTCTAACACTATACTCCGTCTGCCTAATGTCATGTCGAAAGAACAGCATCCCAAGTAACCAATATTTATAAAAAATAATGATATATCATTGTGATCAGCATATTGCCCATTTGAGGAGGTAATTAACTCATCAATCCGAAGAGCGTGGTTACAGTTCTCATACTCTAAAACATCACAAAAGGAGGAGAATCCATTCCCCAAAGAATAACTGGTCCATCTATACTAAAAAGGCTTTTAGGTCTAGAATCCCTCGTATGAGTCATTCCAACCTGTGGTGTGTTCATCGTTCGCTGGTATACAACTCTGTTAATTAAAATTGCCAATAGGTTTGGCCAACTAAATCCACACAAATAAGTAGGTCGGCTCGACCAAAAGTACTGTTGACTAGGATCAGGAGTGATGAACTCCAAAATCTTATTAACAAATAATTGAAGGGATCACTAAAAATAAATTTAGTTCGAACTCCAAAAGATCTCACCAGGAATGCACTAGGGCATAGTGAAACCTCTCCTTTCACTCTCGAGATAGAAACTTCAGAGTCGTGGAAGAAGTTACCAATTCCAAATATTATAACTTATAACGGGTAGGTGGATCCTTCCCACCACATTAGTCACTATCATCAAATAATGCATCTTTAGAGCTATTATAACGCCCCCATGTGCTGGATCTTTCCCTAAACTTTGGGAGAGATCAGCCTAAAGTGGTTCGAAAATATATCTCCTAGATCAATCTCCTCATTAATGGATCTGGTCGATAATTTCACAACCCTCCTCATCACCAAGAGTAGAGCAGTCAAGGAGGTGGACTCACTGATCTCTGTAAAAAATAATAAATGAGAACCCCTCAAGAAGTATGCACAATGGTACTATAATTATGTAATGAGATAAAAGACTACAACGAATAACTCACCATCTCATCCTTCAAGTTTGGCCTTTACAAGTTTAACAATCTCTATTAATCCTTGACGAATAGGCCAACATCGGGGACGATCTGATGGCGTGTATTGAAAAATACACCAAATTAAAGGAATAACACATCACTTCAGAGGATCCATCCGATCAATATTCTAAGAAGTCAAAAAATAACGACACGAAGAGAACCTCAAAGGGAGGAAATCAGTCTACTCCTATGAAGAAGGGATCATAGAGTGATGCCAATAAGGAGTGATCAAAGTTATAGACTAATGTAAGTAGTTTCCATGCATTGGAGACTTTATTCAAGGATCGTATCGACAAGTTGATTTCACAGATAAAAAACATGTCATATTTGAAGAGATCTCCCAAGATGGCCAGCAATCCTAAAAAAAGGGATGCCAACCTTAAGTGCACCTATCACCAGCGTTATCGACACTTTAGAGAGAATTATAAAATGTTCAAGAAGAATTTGGAGGAGCTCATCCAGGACGTGAACCTCAAAGAATATATTGACACGACCAAGAACAAGTTTGCGGTTAAAATACACACAGTTCAGAAAGAAGATCACGATCTCCCGTCCAATGTATTGGTCAATGCCATTCACAGCTACACCGATCCTTTATAGTGCATAAAAAAATTAAGGTGGAAGTTAAGTCTGCAATTTGCATCTAGGAGTCATTTCAGGTATAAGTATCAAAGCCCATCGTGTCCAAAAGATAGCTCAAGGACATAGATATTGATTGGGCCATAATGTTCACCGATGACGATCTGGTCGGCATGAATTTTTTGCACAAAGATGTGTTGGCCCTGAATTTTTAAATTGTTAATTTCGATGCGAGGATGATTTTGATCGACTAAGGAATCTCATCGAAGTTCATATACATGATTTTGCTATAAAAGATCAACAACCAGTCAGTTATAATAGAGATGTAAAAATTCCTCCGAGGAAGATCAAGCTGCAAGTTAAAATCATCTCGATAAATCATGAGATAACTCATGTTATCCAGTTAGGGTCACCTTATAATGCCATTCTTGGCAGAGGCTAGTTGCACAAACTGAAGGTTGTCTCATTATCTCTTCACAAAAAACTTAAGTATTGATTAAGTACGAATGTTTGGAAATTAGGCACTGGCTCGCAGAATGATAATGATTCAAAGGATATTCGGCCTAAATATCAACCAAAGGGCATTCATCCCGGAGTGGAAGAAACTCGAGTAACCCCCATTGAATGAGTTATATAATAGCTCATCATTGTTCCTTTGGATTTATCTCAACTAAATAATGCCTTTCTGATTGAATTAGAATTACCCACGGAGGAAGTGGAGTTGCTCATCCACTTCCTCTGGATCAACATCGACGTTTTCACATTGTAACCCTACGATATCTCAAGCATAGATCCGAACATTGCATATCATCAATTGCATGTGGCTACAACTATTCTACTAATTAAGTAGAAGCCAAGGAAGTCGGTGCAAAAAAGTCAAATCTATGGAAAGTGAAGTTGAAAAGCTCCTCAAGGCCATCTCCATTGAAGACGTTAAATTCTCAAATTGGATCTCCAATACCATTATGGCCAAGAAAAAGAAGAACAAAAAGTTAAGGGGGTGCGTATATTTCATCGACCTTAACAAGCCTTGCCTAAAAGATAATTTTCCGTTTCTAAATATAGATGAAATCATAGATTCAACAATCATACACTAGCACACGAGTTTCAAGGACGCATTCTTTAGGTATCGTCTACCATTTTTAGATTTAATCATGACAATACCTCATTCATCTCTACCTTAGAGATTTACTTTTACAAATTAATGTCATTTGTTTAGAAGAATGCAGGGGAAACCTACCAACATCTTGTGACTAAAATGTTCAATAAGAAGATTGGCTCAAGCATGGATGTCTACATTAATGACATGATCATCAAAAGAAAATAATTAGCCGACCACATCTAGGATCTGACAAAGACATTCACGATCCTCAGGGAATACAAGATGAAGTTGAATGCCTCTAAGTGTATCTTTGGCATAAGATTCGACAAGTTCCTAGGGTACTTAGTGATAGAGAGAGGAATATAATATAACTCGGACCATATCAAGGCCTTACGAGATATCAGGAGGCCACTAGTATCAGAGATGTATAAGTTCTCATCGTAATGTTGACCGCCTTGAATCGATTCATATCCAGGTCGTCAGACAAGTGTCGATCATTCTTTTAAGCATTTAAGAAAGAAAGTATAACATCTAGACAGAGTAATGAGATCTGGAACTTGAGGAATTTCGATAATACTCAGGATCTCCTCCCTTATGATTAATTCCCATGATTGATGAAGATCTTTACATATATATAGTCGTCACACATAATGAAACTATGAAACTTTGGTGCGATTACATGGTGGGGAGAAGAGGTCAGTTTACTACGTTAACCATACTCTCCTTGACGTAGAAAATAAATATATTTCTATTTTGGAAAGGTGTTCCTAGCATTAGTAATAGCTATAAGTAAGCCGAGACATTACTTCAACACCTACATGATGGTCATCCCCATGACATATCCATTAAATGATGCTCTCAAGAAAGCATATCTCTCTAACAAAATGATGAAGTGGTCCTTAGAGATGGAATAATTCGACATCAAGTCTGAGCTAGAAACTTCCATCAAAGGGAAGGTTATGGATGAATTTGTTATCGAGTTATAAACATCGCCATCGAGAAAGGAAGAGGAAACAAATTTGATTCTTGAATCATTAACCATTATCAAAGGCGATCAGATATGAAAATTATTTGTTGATGGGGCATCCAATGAGTGCAATATCAAAGTTTAAATAATCTTTATCACATTTAAAGGTTTCCTAGAAAATCATTCAAACTTGGGTTTAAAGGTTCTTACAATGAGGCCGAATATGATGCCATAATCCATGAACTCCAAAGGGTAATCAGTTTAGGAGCCCGCTATATAATAGTGTGTTGTGACTCTCGCCTGATCGCAAACTAGCTCAGCGTCGAGTATAAAGCTAGGGTCCCAGAATGCTAGCTTACATAAACAAACCAAATAGTCTTCTCTAATACTTCAAGTTGTTCTTAATGGAGCAGCTACCAAGGAGCATCAATAGCCATGTTGATAACTGACTACTTTGGCATCTGCCATTGACACTGACTTGAAAATAATAGTTGAAGTAGAATACATAGATCAGCTACCTATTGATGAGCCTAAACCATTTTTAGGCATCTTACAGATCGAGACAACCTCATCATGGATGGATTCGATAATAACTTATCTGAAGAATGATGATTTATCATCAAACACCAAAGAAGCGTACAAATTGAAGATCCATTGGACAAGATTTTACCTTAACTCTGATTGAATAATTTATTGATGATCATTCACCTCCCCTAGTCAAGTGCATCCATCCATATCAATTGAAAGGAATCCTCATCGAGATGCATGAAGGAAACTATGGAGCTCATGTAGTGGTTGGTCACTCTTTTATAAGGATATCTCTTAAGGATACTGGTGGCCTTTAATGCAAAATGATGCTTTGAAGTTTTCCTGAAAGTGAGTCAATTGCCAACAGTTCTCCCCAGTTATCAAGTATCCAATCGGATACTTAAATCCTTACATGAGTTCATGGACTTTAGCTCAATGGGTCACAGATACCGTAGGACCTCTACCAATAACACCTGGTAATAAGAAATACATGATAATTAACACAAACTACTTCACAAAGTGAGTGGAGGCAGAGTCTCTCATCCACATTAGGGAAGAAAATGCTAGGAAATTTTTTAGGTGGAACATTATTAAAAGGTTCAAGATCCCCAGGGAACTGATCACCGATAATAGAACACGGTTTAAAAATGGAATTTTTTGGGATTTTTATGCAGAGCTTGTGATTAGAATTCATTATGCATTAATGGTATTCCCTCAATGCAACGGTGATACTAAGATCACTGATAAGACTTTTTTATTAGGGTTCAAGTGATGATTGGAAGATGCCAAACTAAGATGGGTGGATGAACTCACTTTTATCCTTTGTGCATCTAGGACAATGTCATAAAGGTCGACCAAGTAAATACCCAACTCTCTAGATTATGGTGTGGAGGCCATCATCCTTCTTGATATAGGATTCCCATATCTCATATCAGAATTTTTTAAGATGGTCGCAATAACAATCGATTGGCTCACGAGTTACGTATGTTCGAAGAGTGAAGGGAGGAGACTCTCATACACTTATCATATTACCGGAAGGAGTTTGCAAAGAAGCATGATGAGAATGTTGAGGTCGGACAATTCCGGGTTGGTGACTTGGTTTAGATAAAACTCATGATGCTGGCAAAGAAACCTTCAGATGGGAAGACAAAACCGAACTAGGAAGGACTTTACAGTGTAGCTCCAAAGGACGGTGACAAATCCTATCACCTAGAACTAGAAGAAAAAGTATATTTATCATAGTTAAAAAACATGATAAAAATCCTTTTATCACAATTTTAAAATTTTCAAAACCTACGATAAATAGGGGTGACATAAATGTTTGTAAAATTGTGATAAAAGAGGCGTTGTTTTCATCAAAATTTTATGTTAAGACTAATAAAATATAGGTTAGTCGTGTCATATTTATCTCAGTTTAGCAAGGTAAAGTGTGATAAAAGGTCATATTTGTTATCACAATATTTTAAGGAGAGTCTTGATTATCCCCTTTTGGTAAAAGCGACATAAATGGTGATTTTTTTTATGAATTGTTTTCGTTAAACCAACCTACAATTATGCCATAGAGATACGTATTTAAGCCACTAATTAACTACAACCACAATCAAAATAATTACAACAATTTAACACCAAAGTTACTATTGTATCCACCATTCAACTTAAAATCCCATAACCAAGATATAAACTAATTTGAAAGTACCAATAAGATATATTCATACCACAACTACCATTGACATTTTTCACAACTAATGATTACATCTTAATGTCTAAAAAAGGGTGAACTACTTAACATAATTCACACAAAAATAAGTTTACTCTCTCTCTCTCTCTCTCTCTCTCTCTCTCTCTCTCTCTCTATCTCTCTATCTCTATCTCTCTCCATATATATATATATATATATATATATATATATATATATGTGTGTGTGTGTGTGTGTGTGTGTGTGTGTGTGTGTGTGTGTGTGTGTGTGTGTGTGTTCCCTTGGGAAAAAATTAGAAAATTTCACTTCTTGATGACCACCCATTCGACGATTCCAAAGCGATCCAAATCAACTACATTCAACAATTTCAACCATTAATCGATTGATAATATGTGAAATAATTTAACTCAACACAGACTCAATGTAATAATGATATTGTGTACCACCACCTCATATTCTAACATATACAAAAAACAAAACAAAAATATAATGAAGTTGGTAAAAAAAATCGTCTTGCATAGCCCAACAAAGTAAATTTTAAAAAAATTGGTAGAGCCCTTTTTTACAAAAAAAACTAACTTGTTAGTTCATCAAAATACACATTCAAAACAAACCAATGAATTAAATTCCAATCCCCAAACGCATGTCCAAGTATTAAATTCCAAAATGCAACAGTTTTAAATCACCGACCCGCACGACCAAGCATAGTCTAAATATGCATATATACAAACAAGAAAGTTAATATGGAATTAAGTTGATAAAAATAACTAAAATAATTAAATAAAACACATTAGCCCGCACGACCAAACAAAGTAAAATATCCCAACTCTTTATATTTTAAATTTTTTTGGCGAAGTCCCATTTATTTTTACATGAAACCAACCCATTCGGTTTATCAAGAATATACACAACAAGTTCAGAAACAAATTAACAATTTTAATTCCATTCACCGAATTCAAACCCAAGTATAGAATTGTAAAATACTGCAGTTTCAAATGAAAGTCCGCAAAATGGAATTTTTTAGATATTTTGTATACTTTAATTTTATTTTTGGAACAATGGTAAAAGTTAATTTCCATTTGACTGCGACTATGTGGAAATTTCATTGTTGTTGTATATGAGTTAATTTTAAAATTCCCCCATGAATCATTATACAAACTTTAAGATTTGCAAATTCAAAGTCATTTCCAACCTGAATCAAATGTGTATATTGAATGTTTATTTCACCGAAGTCGTATGGGATCTATTGGATGTAATAATATCTCCAACTCAGTGTTTAAATTTTTTACGACTATATGATAAGTTATTGAGATATTTTTTTTCCAAGAATCAGGCGTGTAACCAAACCACCGAGAAAATCGCAACCATCAAAAAACAAACCACCAAGAAAATCCCAACCATCAGAAACCAAACAACAAACCAAATGTGTGTATGTGCACAGACGCATGTATAAAATATTCTGAAACTATTACATATATGTATATAGATACATATGTGTGTCCCATATATGAAAGACAAAGTGAGAAATTAAAATTACCTAAAAAAATTATAAATCTAAAACTCGACGATGAAATCAAGATCCAAATGTAGACTCCCCAAAAAAAGAAAAAAGAAAAAAGTGACCTCCTTTCATTCAACAAATGGAGTGTTGGTTTTGTGAGTACTAATAATGGTGTACTGGGTATTAGGGAAAGGTTTAGGAACATTATGAGTTTAGGATAACAAAGTTGTTTTTTAAATCCATAACTCATACAGATGAAAAGGTTCTCATTCAAACGAGCTGTCATTTGAACAAGGGGGGTCTCATTCGAATGAGAATAAAAACTCCTCCCTACAAAAAAATGAACCATTAAAATAAGTTTATCTTTCCAAGATAAAAATAGATTAAAAAGCATAGGAACACATGTTGTAGTTTTTATTAAAATGAGCTTAAACATGAAAACCCCTACATGTGTAACCGAAAGGGAATGAGGATAGTCATAGAACACAGAAAAATAGTAAATTCCCTAGAAAATACACACAAACCTTAAACCAATCAAGAAATCATTCGATGATATGAGTCAAAAATACTAAGACAAGGTGAGTTATTTTGGGTTCACGTCGATAATGACCTAAAGCTAGCCACATACGTTAAGTAGTTCAACACGGCCAAAAAATTCACACAGTATAAGAAAGTGTCAAAAGCCATTGATATTATAATTATATCTCCCTAAACTTTGTGATATGTTGATTTTCAATATTTTAGCCAAGGGAGTATGCCTTTGCATAGATTTTTATATTTTATTTATCATTGTCACAAATAAACTAAGTCTTCTTCCAATTGCAGCTATCACCCTCGTTAGATAACTCTTACCATTGCTTTCCTCGTCATGTTTTTTTAATAATTATTCTTCACAACCAATTTTTATGACAATCAAACCTAAGAAATCTAGTGAAGAAAAGTAACTTGATTATGTGTAAATGAAAAACATAAAAATCTTGCTGGATCAGAATTGATAATACACTATATTAAAATGAACACGCACACACACACAAGTGTGTGTGGGTGCGCGCGATAAGCTAAAGAATACGATATGGTTTAAATAGTTTTTTCCAAGGAGAAAGTCAAATATAATTATTAAGTAAAGTAAACTATAAGCTCATACTATCCTCCAAAATTCTATAACCTAAAAAAGAGTATTAGGCCACGGAATGTTGTTCAAATGTTCTCTATCATCGAACACACAAGTAATCACAAAAATATTATGTTTGGGTTTCTTTATATGTAAAAGAATATAAATCTTCTAGGTTTTTCTAAACAAAATTCAAACACAATAATATTTTTTGTATTTTCCAAAAAATATATACACCAAAATGATATTACAATCTAGGAAGGCATACTCAAGATAAATTATGTACAATGAATCCTAACCTAGAGATGGTTGGGATTACTCACTCAGAATAGTGAGACAGACGAGTGTCAGAATCCTCATCCTTATCGCAAACTTTATTCTCATTCTCCACACTTCTCTTGTTCTTCTTCTTGCCTTGAACTCTTGGAGAAGAAGCGTTCATCCTCTTAAAATATCCCATGAGCATTTGGGATGTTCAAACAATATACTCAAAACATTATTGGAGATCAAAGAAATATACTTTCATACATGGAGGAACATAACCTATTTTCTCAAGTCGCTAGCAATTGTTTTTGCGGTTACCTTTTCTCTTATAATGAGTGGAAAAAAAAGTTTGTGGAGAATCCACGTTATTCATCTTGGGAGGAACCTTAGTAGTGGTTAATGTAGTGTTTTATTTGAACCATTGATAAATGTTATTTATTTCTTAAGATTAAACCCTGTAAAGACATATTTTCCATAGTCCATAGTTTACTTAGAGTCTGTCGTATTCTGCTACAACCATTGAAGAGGTTCACGTTCATACGTTCATTAAGACGTATTCAAATTTCAAGCATCTTCAACATATGCGCAACATGAGGTATAATTTCATATAGAATGTGTTTAGATTTCATAAATGCTTTACTTTAGTATTGGAATTTTTTTTGAAACTGTTTTTATAAAACTGAGACATTCTTTCTAAGTCAAAATTAATTTTTTAAGACCTATAGGCAGGCTATTTAAATTAATATTTTCTCGCTCATGCCGTTCAACGATTAAGGCAATGTCATTCAAATGGCATTGACATGTCATTCAAACGATAAATTCTACCGACAACCAATGTTGTTTGAAGGGTCTCTCGAAGGGTCACTTCTTGTTTGCTTCAAACTAACATGTACTGTTTTGTGTTTTTACCAGTTGTTTCTTATGTCATTGGTAATGAAATTTGATATCGTTCAAAGGACATGAACATGTCATTCAAATGACTTCTAACGACATGAACTGCCTCAATATTTTTGTTCAGCTATAAATACTTGTTTTGAAGACCTTTTTCATTAAAACCTTTGATACACGAAAACTGCTTTTTGGCAGACTTTTAGTCATCATCTTTTAAGGTTAAAAATATTTTTTTTAATTCACCAAAATATCCCAATCCTTTTGTGAATCATTTGTGGAACCCAAAATACTTATTGGAAGTTCATCTTTATGGAGTGCCATCTCTACTGTTGGTGGTGGTTCTTGCGGGAGCTGCTTAATGATGATTGCGGTCATTGAGCTTCTCACGGGGACCTTTTGTGAATTATTTGTGGAACCCAAAATACTATTTGGGTTTGCTGCGATAAATTCATAGCAGACTTCATTGTGTAATTGTAAGTTGCAATTTGCTTTATATAGTGAAATAAAGGTTTTACCCGAAAAGTTTTTTTTCCCTGAACCTAGATTTGTGATTGTTTGATTTGAATATTTGATTTATATCACATAGATGCATGATTGGGGTTTAATTAATTTGGATAAAAGATTGAATCTAATTAATAAGTTTAAATTTGGAAATTTATGAATTAAATATATAATTGATATCACACATCCTTTACAAATTGGTATCAGAGAAGGTTACTCTAATTTATTGAGTGATTCTTTTTTCACAATTTTTTTGTTATATCGATTCTTGTAGAAAATCTGATTTTGAAACATTTGGCAATATTTTCGATGGAGAACTTATATAATCGTCTTCCCATCTTTGAAGGCAAGAATTATGCCTATTGGAAAGCCAATATGAAATATGGTTTAAAGGCTATTGATGAATGTGTCTAGATTATTTGTTAAAGAGGGTGGACTCCTCCCACTGTCACCATCGATAATGTCACTAATCCCAAACCTGTGTCGGACTGGATTGAGGATGATTATAAATGGAGTAACTTTAACTCTCGTGACCTGAGCACTATTTTTGGAGCCGTCACCTCTGACGAGTTTTGGCGTATTACGATGTGCACCACGTCTAAAGAGTCATGGGATATCCTCTAATTGACATAAGAGGGTACCAACACAGTTAAGGTGTCTAAGTTCAAAATTTTGACCACCCCGTTTAAGACTATAAGGATGTCAGAGTCCGAGTGTTTTGACGAGATTTATGCTAGATTGTGAGACATAGTTAATACAAGTTTTAATTTGGATGAGAAAATTAAGGACACGGGGGTTAAAAAAGATGTTTGAGAAAAATAAAGAGAAAGAAGAGGTCAATGAGAATTGTGAGAAAAAGAAAGAGGAAAAGGAGAGATGTTTTGAGTACGAGGGAAAAAGGTACAACACATTTAAATGTCCCACTATGCTAAAGAGAAAGGACAAGAAAATTGCTATGCCAGCCACTCTTAGCGATAGTGATGAAGAGGTGAATGATTTCGGGGATGAGTCATCACATGGTATGTGTGTCACCTTCATGGAAAGGAACGTGATAACACCCAGTTTGTCCCATGATGATGAGGACACTTGTTTACATGAGATCCTCGATGATGATTTGAGTGTTTCGAGTGAGTGTGAGGGTGAGATTGAAAGTGAGGGTGAAAGTGATCTCCAAAAATCATTTAGAGTATTATACGCCGAGGCCTTACAGAAGGAGAAATTGAATAAAGAGTTAGGTCTTAATGTGTTAGATTTGGAGAGAGAGATAGAAGTTTTTAGGGGATTTGAGGCGGCGATGGGTCAACTCGAGAAGGTGAAGGTTTATTTAAGTGAGCAGTTGATTGTCTTAGGTCGGGAAAAGAGTGAACTTAAGTCCCGTGTGTCCCAACTCGAGACAGATCTCGAACATGCTCAGGAGTAATGTTGAGAGATTAGATTGGAAAGATGATACATCAAATAAGGTTGGAAAGATGATCCTCAGTCCCGCTTTGAGTAAAGTTGAGAGATTAGGAATAGGTCATGATGGTACGTCTACTTACCATTTTGCACCTGAGCCATTTCCCGAGTTTGTGATAGATACATATGGCTCTCAACCTAACCCACCTAGGCATTCGTTACCCAATAATAGAGTACGTCCTAAACGTTTTAAGAAAGGTGTTCATAGGCCCGTGTATGTTTGCACCCATTGAAAGAAGAGAGGACACCTTAAGGAATTTTATTTTTAGTTGGGTAGTGTGTCACATAGATTTTTTCCATGCATTCCCACACACGCACCCACACATGATACTTTTCTTGATCCTGCACATCACATGGGAGAGTTTGCACACATTTAAGAGCAGGTTAAGTGTTTAGTCAAAACTTCACATGATTTGATGGATGTTTTTTATAGGATGTCACCGCCTTTAGAATACTCCTCCGTACCTAATGGTTGAGGTTTAGACTTATTTGCTAGCATATGACGTTTTTCATGATGATATTTTATGCCTATTTATAGTATGTACGACTTTTGTATTTATTTTTTCCATTTTGATATATTTTTCAAAAAACCCCAAAAGATATTGAAAAATTTTGGAAAAGTACAAAAAGATTTTCTTTCTTTGAGAATAAATTGAAAAGGTCAAAAAGATTTTATTTTGATAAATTTTTTTGGAAAATGACAAAAATATTTTTGTATTTCGTTTTACACCTTTTATGGGTGGACATTTAGGATGACAATGTAACAACATCATTCCATATCCATGGGACTATTTGATAGAGTTTTGAGATGATACATCATTTCATCCATGTGCTTTATAGTGTTTGGAGTCATTAGGATAAGATTTGAGATTACTTTCTACATGTTTGACTCATGATTTCCTTTAATGCACACTTGCAGGTACTTATGTGATTATTGTGATTGTCTATCAAGTGCTGATCGAAGTATTTTCATCTCAATCTTATCTTTAGAACAATCCAAATGTGATCAAAGTTGACAATGAAAGTAGTGCATGTAACTACCATTGCCCGTGAGGAATTTGTTTAATATGAAAAATGATAAGTGTACACGGGAAAGGGCTACGAAAGACACAATTATCCTTTGTGAGAAATCCACCGTTTAGGATGGGCCTAAAAAATTGAGGCATTGTAAAAAGTAGACAAGGATCAAAGAGTTTAAAAAGAGCCAAAAACATGTGGCATTGAAAAAAGTAGCCAAGGTCAAACTTGTTTTGTTCGATATGATCATTCAAGAGAAACGAATTGAATTGAGAAATATGATCATTTTTATATATGAGGGAGTTTGGTTGGAAATATATCAACGAGTTTGCACGTCATGACAAAGTCTTGAAAAAGCAATATATAGTTCTAGACGTTATTGGTGTGAAAATCATTTTAGATTTTGATTTGTTGATTAGATTGAGTTGATGTCATTTTAATTCAACAATTTTTACACCTAAAGACGATTTTTAGTTCGTTAATTAGGAGTATCCATATTCATCGTGCACATTTATTATATATGTTTGAGTTTATTTACCTATTGAATTTGTTCATAACCATTCATTCCGTTTCCACGATTTGGTTATCTTAGTGTAAACTCATGGAGTGTGTTGTTTTTGTAAATTTTGTTTTTTGAAAAAATTTGAAAAATCAAAAAAGAGTTTGCGGATCCTTTTGAGTATATCCTTACATGAGTGTAATTGTTTCACTATTTTCTGCTGCTGATGAAAATAGCACCACCAGGTCAAAGTGATGAATAATGTTACACCAGTACAATAATGGATGAAATGAAACAAAAATATAGCAACATAACAGTAAAGAGAGATGAGGAAAAGAACACCAGAATTTAAGTGGCTCGGTCGAAACCTACATCCACTATGTGTGTGTGATTGAAATCCACTAACAAATATGGCTCTAATGGCCTGGGTTGACACTCAAGATTTCTCTATCTTTTGGATACAAATGAGAAAATTTTTGCTAGGGTTTCAATTAAGTGATCCCTTCTAATGGAGAAGATGAAGAGTATATACAGGGCTTGGGAAGTGTACCAACAAGTAGGCATGGAATGTTCCTAGACAATGAGGTTGGCCGCGGACGAGACCATGTGACCCAGGCCATTAGAGCTTGAAGAGAGAGAAAGCTTGAGTATTGTAACCCAGGCCATTAGAGCCATATTTATTAGTGGATTTCACTCACACACACACAGTGGACGTAGGCTCCAATCGAACACTTAAATTCTGGTGTTCTTCCTTTTCTCCTCATCTCTCTCTACTGTTATATTGTTATATTTCTGCCATTGTTGTACCGGTGTGAGCTTATTCATCACTTTGACCTAATGGTGCTATTTTCAGCATCATTTTCTATGCTTGTCGTGACACTCCGAGCTTATTTTTTCTTCTTTTCCTTATCTATTTTGGACAAATAAAAAGGGGGATAACAAATTATAAATTATGGAGGAGTGGGAGTTTGAATTGTGTGTAGAGATTTAAGATTTGATCTTTGATTGATTTATTTAATACTTGATTTATCTATCTCATTTTAAACTCTATACGTTACGAAAGTATTTTCTTTATTTATTGTGTGTAGGACTTTGATAATCATTTGGAAAACACACAAAAAGAGGCGCAAGGAAAGAAGAGCGATTTGATTTGAAGAGATTTCAAAGTTGAGGATTGTTTAAAGAATTTGACGACTTACATTTTTGGGATCTTTCCAGCTTTTGGGTTGTATGGGAGGATATTAGAATTTTATAGGCATTTTGATTGATAATTCGAATATTTTTATTTTTTTACCGGCATAGACATAGGGGGAGATTTATAAGGACATATTTTCCATAGTCCATAGTTTACATAGAGTATGTCGTATTCCGCTACAACCATCAAATAAGTTCACGTTCATACGTTCATGAATACGGATTCGAATTTCAAGCATCTTAAACATATGCGCAACATGAGGTATAATTTCGTATAGAATGTGTTTAAGTTTCTTAAATACATTACTTTAGTATTGGGATATTTTATAAAACTGAGGCAATTTTCTAAGTAACATTAATTTTTTAAGACCTGTAGGCGAGCTTTTTAAAATAATATTTTCTCCCTCTCTTGTCATGTAAGGACACAAATTTCCAATTGAGTCCATGTATAGTGTTGGCTCAATTCCAGACAAAAACATTTATTCATAGGATAGTATGTTATTGTAATACTCTCAAGCCTATGAAGTGTTTGTTGAAGACGTAGCGGCAAAGAGTATAAAGCTTCATCAAATGTGTCGGTTTGCGTGCCTCATTTCTACGTCATCAACTATGGTTCCATGCTCCCAAGGTATGAATGCAATTATATATATAGGATCTTGGAACAAGTTTATTGGGTGTTAAGTTTTATAAAAATTGCGTTTTGTTTTAAGAAAGAATTAATTAAAACTTTAAATAAATGTTTATAAAGTTTTCTGGGCTAAAAATGAATTTTTCAAACTTTCTGGTCGTTCGTTAGATATGTCGTTCGAACGAGTTTTTTTTGTTCGAACCAGATGTCGTTCGAACGAGTTTGCCAATGAGTTCCCACCAAGCTATACTGGTCCGTCGTTCGAAATGTCTTTCGAACGAGATTGTTCGTTCTAACGAGATTTCCAACGAGCTTCTAACGAGTCCATACTGGAGCGTCGTTAGAAGACTCGTTCGAACGAGATTTCGTTCGAACGAAATGTCGTTCGAACGAGATGCCAGGCGGGAACAGTTTTTTGCAGTTTTTTGGCAGTTTTTACGCATTTTCCCACTAGTTTACCCCACTATCTTTTTGCTGAATATGTATGTGCGGGAAACCATTTTTCCAATTAATCTTTTTCACAACCTCCTAACTCCTAGAGAGTTTTTTAAGAGGAAATTCAAAGAGGGAAAAAGATCATGTTTTGAGTGCTATTTTTCAAGAGAAAATATTTTATCACTCTAGTTTTACACCCATATTGTTTATCCAAGTTCACATATATACATATCAATTGCTTGGAGTTTGGCACCGGTTTATCTCTTCCGTTTCAAAGAGAAGTTATGGTTTGCTTCTACATCCATCAAAGAAGAAGATGTTTTGTTGCGATTCTACCCACTTGGAGAAAGGATCCTTGCTCGGGTGACGGTGACCATAGAAAGCCCTATCGAGAAGTTTTGGTTTGCTTCTACATCCATCAAAGAAGAAGACATTTTGTTGCGATTCTACCCACTTGGAGAAAGGATCCTTGCTCGAGTGACGGTGACCATAGAAAGCTCTATCGGTGGATTCCGAGACCGCGGTGGTGTTCCAAGGTTATCCGCTAGGAAGAGGTGTCTACAAGAAGAAGCGTCGAGGCTTGAGAGGGATTGAGTCGGTCATTGTAAGTCTATCTGTCTTATACTTGTAATTCCGTATCTAGTGGATTTGTGGCTAGGGTCGTCCGAGGTTTTTTCCCGTCTTGGGTTTTTCCTCGTACATCGCGGCGTAGTGTGATTGGTTTATTTTATCTTGATTAAATAATTTAGAACGCATGCTTAGGATAATTCAAGATAAAATTCGGTTAAATTATCACACTCCATTTAATTTGGGACTAAATTAAATATTGGGTAAAGTTTATTTAATTCAAGTCATTTGCTAAAATTGGTTTGGCCTAACTTTGTTTAATTGATAATTATGACTTAGGCAAATTCTAGGACTTGGATTAAATAATTGGTTTAAGTGAATTTATTAATTGATTAATTTTACTTCACTTGCTGTAATTTTAATTTGTTTGAGAAATTAAAATTTGTTGTTTTTAAGTTGAACCACCACATCTTACGCTTCCGCATACAAAAGGAAATTAAATATTTTTAATTGTGTTTAAATTAAAATTCGGGGCCTTTCAAATTGGTATCAGAGCTTTGATTTAGAAAAGCTCTCGCTTTTACAAAGTGGTATCAGAGCCAGAAACGATAAATTATTTCGTTAAAGATCCTTAAATAATTTTTTGGCTAAAATGGATTTTTCCCCATTTTCAAAATTTCCTTTTTTCGATGGTTCAAACTATGCGTATTGGAAAGCGCATATGAGATCGTCACTAAAGTCTATCGACGAAAGAGTTTGGATGTCTGTTGTTAACGGGTGGTCTCCACCAACTTATTTAGTTGAAAATGAACGTGCTCCCAAACCCGCCGATAGATGGACTGAAAATGAGTTGAAACTTGCTAATTTCAATTCCCGTGGTTTAAATGCCTTATTTAGCGCTGTCACACCGGATGAATTCTGACGTATTATGACGTGTGAAACCGCTAAAGAAGCTTGGGATATTTTACAACTAACTCATGATGGAACTAGTGTCGTTAAAGCTTCAAAACTTCAAAACCTCACCACTCAATTTGAAACTATCAAAATGAATGAAAAAGAAACCTTTGATGAATTTTATGCTAGACTTTACGATATTGTTAATTCATCTTTTAACTTGGGAGAGAAAATACCTGACGACCGTGTTGTAAAGAAAATTTTAAGGTCCCTACCCGATAGATTTATTCCAAAGGTGACCGTTTTAAATTCTTTACCCACTTTAGCCTCTACGAAATTAGAAGAGCTTGTAGGTGATTTACAAACCTATGAACTGGATATGTTTCCCTGTAAAATTAAAAAGAAAATCGAAAAGGGCGTTGCTTTAAAAGCCTGAAAATAGGTCAAACAAGTAGTAGAGAGCGAGAGTGATAGTGACTCGGAAGACATGGCTTTGTTTGCACATAAATTTAGAAAATTTCTTAAAATTTAGAAAGATAAATTTAAAAATGATTTTAAGAAATTTGAATCTTCTAAGCATGACAAGAACGAGAAGATTTCAAAAGCGGAGAAGATTCCTAAAGCCGAAAAGATCCCTAAACCTAGTAATGACAATTTAGACAGGGACGAGTCTAACAAGTGTTTTGGTTGTGAAGGTTATGGACATAGGGCTTTTGAGTGCCCCACTAAACTAAGGATAGAGGGTAAGCGACCCACTTCATATAATGCGACCCTTAGTGATAGTGATACGGAAGAGAAGCCCGATTCCCCCACTAAGAAAAATTTTGTGGCTTTTATGGCTAGTCATGTGAGTGATAGTGAGAGCTTCATCAATTGATGAAACTTTAACACATGACACTTCCAAGGTCATAGTTTATGATTCTCTTGTTTTTGATGATAGTGAAAGTGGAGAAGAAAGAGAGAGTGAAAATGAAGAAGAGGTTAATGTGAGTGAACTTCAAAATTCTTTTCAAGAACTTTATAAAGAATCTATTAAATTGAAAAGAGATAATTTGAAGTTAGAAGCTAGTTTAAGAGAGAGTGTCAAGGTCGTTGATGATAATGCTTTAATAGAAAACCTTAGGACACGTGAGAGGACTCTTCGAGAGAAGCTTGAATATGTACAAGGGGAGAGAGATAGCCTTAGGGGTTTAATGGAATACTTGAAAAAGGAGCTTCTTACTTTTGAAGAGCAAAATGTTTTACTAGAATCTAACATTTTAGAATTGGAAAATAAATTAAAAGATTCTAGTAATGTCAAATTTGATTTGTAGTGTCGTTCGGAAAAACTAGATAAAATGTTAGGAACGGTCCAAATTAAAAATGACACTTGTGGTTTAGGCTTCAATTCTTGTAATGAATTCATCCCTAAAGCCAAAACCAATGTTTTAGGAGAATCTACTAGGAATGCATTTAAAGATCACTCCTTAGGTAAATCTTTTCGACATGTTTTTTATTGTACCCATTGTGGTCGAAAAGGTCATCTTAGGAAATTTTGTTTTGATCTTAAACGAATTCCTAGAAAACCCCATAGTAAAGTAACCACGGTAGTTAAAGTTCCTACACCCCAAGATAGTCATTCTTCATTAATTTGGGTTAGGAAATCCGACTTGGTTGCCTTGCAAAATAGGGTTTTTGATTCTCATTTACTTTCACATACTTCCTACCTTGCTAAATCTAAAGGATGAATGTGTTAGTATTTGCATACTTTAGCTTTTGTACTTCATGCTATATTCATATGCTAAATGTATGCTTGTTTAGTCATTTTCTAGTCATTGCCTTATTTCATATCACATGCTAGAAATTATGACTTATTTATCTTTTTGTATTATATTTTGTGTTTGAATTAATTGAAAAATATAAAAAGATTTTTGTTTATCATTTGTGTATTATCTATTTCATTTGAGATTATTGAAAAATACAAATGATTTTGTTTGTCCTTTTGAGTAAATATTTATTTTTGATTAAAAGTCTCAAAAACTCAAAAAGATTTTTTTTGTGTGTATTTTTGTTTGACACACTTTAAGTGGCATATACTTGTGTTTGAAT
This sequence comes from Sambucus nigra, assembly GCA_949130495.1. Classification (NCBI taxonomy): domain Eukaryota; kingdom Viridiplantae; phylum Streptophyta; class Magnoliopsida; order Dipsacales; family Adoxaceae; genus Sambucus; species Sambucus nigra. The sequence goes on from OX422208.1 coordinate 251,003,473, forward strand.
CCCATCTTTTACGCTCCCACGTGGCTAGAATTTTTGGTTTAGATTTTCAATCCTTAAAATGTTCTTTAACATGTTTTATATAGAGTAGTTGGATTTTGTATTATTTAAATGGATTCTATTTTTATATGCCTCTTTTCACACATGCACGAGCTCTTTTGAAATCTTAATGTCACATGTTATATTTGAGCTTTTTGAGGTGTTCTCCTTCCAATCTAGTCATCTACATATCTCTGACCTAGGAGGACTAGTGCATGTCTAAATCCGTTGCACGTGAGCTTTGTGAGATAAAAAATTATATATCTAAATGTGCATGGGGAAGGGCTCCGAAAGGATGAATTAAATCCTTTGCGATAGTAAGCCACCGTTTATTGGATCTAAAAGAAATACGTGATCCAAAGGCCTAAAAATAGAATATTTGGCGTTAAAAAGAAAACAATTGCCAAGGCCTATGTTTGTTTGATATATTCATTCAAAAATAAAAGAATATATATGCTTATTGAGGGAGAATTGGATGGTATATCAACGGTTTGCACAATGTCCGTTTATCCTAGTTGTCTTTAATGCCATGACTCTATTTGGTTTGTAGAATCATCATCATGCTAGGCTTGTATGCATTGTGTATGTTTGTTCATTGAGTTCAATCTTCATATTGTCACATGAGGTTATATTTAAATGTGATGAAGTTTGCAATCAAATGAGAACTCCGTGAACGTTTCTTAAGTGTTTGGGTATAAATTTACTTGTTGCTAGTTCACATCCCTACACTTCCATTTCCATATGACACATTTTTTCCATACGAGTGTGCAAACTTATTGTATTTTGTGTTATATGTGTGTTTATATCTATATATATATATATATATATATGCAAGTACTCTATTAATATATTTATAGTATATATATATATATATATATATGCTATTTGTTTGTCTTTGCCTTGCTTTTATTGCCCATATGCTTTCATGTCTTAACACTTTAAGCTTCCACGTGTTTATTAGTTCTTTATCCTTTGCCTATTCCTGAACAAAAAGGGGGAGAAATGATAGGGGGAGAAATGGTATCTAATCCTATTATTATCGTATCTTAGTTTGGGGGAGATTTATCTTAGGGGGAGACGTCTTTCTAAGTAGGTCATGCGTTTGATAAAGGGAAGAATTAATTTAGGGGGAGTAATTAATTAAAATTGTATTTAATACTTTGATATTCCCTATGCATTTGATGTGTTTGCTTAAGTGTGCAGGAATTATTCTAAAGCGGCATCTTTCAATGTGGCAAAGCGTTTGATCCTTGGGTTGAGTCAAGTTTGGGCGGGTTATGTATTGAGTCTAGTGAGCTTGACGACCCTTTAGGATTTTTGTTTTGTTTTTTGTCCCAAAATAGCCAAAGGAGGAGATTTGTAAGGACACAAATTTCTAATTGAGTCCATGTATAGTGTTGGCTCAATTCCAGACAAAAACTTTTATTCATAGGATAGTATGTTATTGTATTACTCTCAAGCCTATGAAGTGTTTGTTGAAGACGTAGCGGCAAAGAGTATAAAGCTTCATCAAATGTGCCGATTTGCGTGCCTCATTTCTACGTCATCAACTATGGTTCCATGCTCCCAAGGTATGAATGCAATTATATATATATATATATAGGAGCTTGGAACAAGTTTATTGGGTGTTAAGTTTTATAAAAACTGCGTTTTTTTTTAAGAAAGAATTAATTAAAACTTTAAATAAATGTTTATAAAGTTTTCTGGGCTAAAAATGAATTTTTCAAACTTTCTGGTCGTTCGTTAGATATTTCGTTCGAACGAGTTTTTTCGTTCGAACCAGATGTCGTTCGAACGAGTTTGCCAACGAGTTCCCACCAAGCTATACTGGTCCGTCGTTCGAAATGTCGTTCGAACGAGATTGTTCATTCTAACGAGATTTCCAATGAGCTTCTAACGAGTCCATACTGGAGCGTCGTTAGAAGACTCGTTCGAACGAAATGTCGTTCGAACGAGATGCCAGGCGGGAACAATTTTTGGCAGTTTTTTGGCAGTTTTTACCCATTTTCCCACTAGTTTACCCCACTATCTTTTTGCTGAATATGTATGTGCGGGAAACCATTTTTCCAATTAATATTTTTCACAACCTTCTAACTCCTAGAGAATGTTTTGAGAGGAAATTCAAAGAGGGAAAAAGATCAAGTTTTGAGTGCTATTTTTCAAGAGTAAATATTTTATCACTCTAGTTTTACACCCATATTGTTTATCCAAGTTCACATATATATATATATATATATATCAATTGCTTGGAGTTTGGCACCGGTTTATCTCTTCCGTTTCAAAGAGAAGTTTTGGTTTGCTTCTACATCCATCAAAGAAGAAGACGTTTTGTTGCGATTCTACCCACTTGGAGAAAGGCTCCTTGCTCAGGTGACGGTGACCATAGAAAGCCCTATCGAGAAGTTTTGGTATGCTTCTACATCCATCAAAGAAGAATACATTTTGTTGCGATTCTACCCACTTGGAGAAAGGCTCCTTGCTCGGGTGACGGTGACCATAAAAATCCCTATCGGTGGATTCCGAGACCGCGGTGGTGTTCCAAGGTTATCCGCTAGGAAGAGGTGTCTACAAGAAGAAGCGTCAAGGCTTGAGAGGGATCGAGTCGGTCGTTGTAAGTCTATCTGTCTTGTACTTGTAATTCCGTATCCAGTGGATTTGTGGCTAGGGCCGTCCGAGGTTTTTCCCGTCTTGGGTTTTTCCTCGTACATCGCGGCGTAGTGTGATTGGTTTATTTTATCTTGCTTAAATAATTTAGAACGCATGCTTAGGATAATTCAAGATAAAATTCGGTTAAATTACCACACTACATTTAATTTGGGACTAAATTAAATATTGGGTAAAGTTTATTTAATTCAAGTCATTTGCTAAAATTGGTTTTTCCTAACTTTGTTTAATTGATAATTATGACTTAGGCAAATTCTAGGACTTGGATTAAATAATTGGTTTAAGTGAATTTATTAATTGATTAATTTTACTTCACTTGGTGTAATTTTAGTTTGTTTGAGAAATAAAAATTTGCTGTTTTTAAGTTGAACCACCACATCTTACGCTTCCGCATACAAAAGGAAATTAAATATTTTTAAAATGTGTTTAAATCAAAATCCCGGGCCTTTCAAATTGGTATCAGAGCTTTGATTTAGAAAAGCTCTCGCTTTTACATGTCATTCAAACGACAGCTTCTAATGATATGAAATGTCATTTGAAGGGTCGCTCGAAGGGTCACTTCTTGTTTGCTTCAAACTAACCTGTACCATTTTGTGTCTTTACCGGTTGTTTCTTATGTCGTTGGTAATGACATCTGATATCGTTCAAAGGACATGAGCATGTCGTTCTAACGACTTCTAAGATTTTTGTTTAGCTATAAATACATGTTTTCAAGATCTTTTTCATTAAGACTTTTGATACACGAAAATTACTTTTTGGCAGACTTTTAGTCTTCATCTTTTAAGGTTAAAAACCTTGTTGTTGATTCACCAAAACATCCCAATCATTTTGTGAATAATTTATGGAACCCAAAATACTTATTGGAAGTTTATCTTTATGGAGTATCATCTCTACTGTTGATTGGTGGTTCTTGAGGGAGGTACTTGCTGATGACTGTAGTCATTAAGGTTCTCGAGGGGATCTTTGTTAGTTACTAGGTTGCGGTCTATGTGGGTTTGTTGAGGTAAATTCATCGCAGATTTCATTGTGTAATTGTAAGTTGCGATTTTCTTTATATAGTGAAATAAAGGTTTTACGTGAAAGGTTTTTTTTTTCTCGAACCTCGATTTGTGATTGATTGATTTGCATATTTGATTTATATCACATAGATGCATGATTAGGCTTTAGTTAATTTGGATAAAAGATTCACTCTAATTAAATACATTTAAATTTGGAAATTTGCGAATAAAATATATAATCGATATCACACATCCTTTACTAACCCTTGTATCATGTCGTGGCCAAGACTCATTTTATCCTTTGAGGTTTGGGATGTTACTGGGACCATTTTCCTTTACATCTCATAATTTACTTAGTGGTCACCATTTACCTTCTTAGATTCTTCTAACTATTTCTTAAGTTTTTTGTGTTGTGCCTATAACACCTCACATGCATGAGATGACTCAAGGAGTGTCTTGTTTAAGGAAGTTGCAATTTGATTTAATATATCCATTTATTTCTCCCGTTATCTCAAATTGTCTATGAGAGTAGCTTCCCAGGCCTTCAAATTGACCATAACTTCCACATTATCCTTCATGTAACTTATCTAACTCTCACACTTCTTAAGATTATTATTAAGCTTAAGTTTATCTTTCTTCATCTTAAGGAACAAGGAAAAAAGATTGTCATATCTCTCCTGGATTTTCTCTTTTCCCTGGTTAACATAAACATCCTCCTCTTCCTCTAAATATCTATCTTAATTACACTTAACACCATCATCCTCATCTTTTACTTCTATAATTTGGGTGGGAGGACAAGTCATGTCCTCAATAATAGTGAACATAATAAAGTTATGACTAATAGAAGACTATTCACATGAGTCTAAGTCAGTATATATAAGGGTATCATTCATTATAATTTTCTCATTTTTTATCCTCCTTACTCTAGTAGGACACTCATGTTCTACACGACTAAAATATTGGCAATCATATCCCTTTTCAGAGTCTTCTTATGGCTTCTCATCATGTCAATACTTACGATCACATCTACCAGAATATTTCTCCAACCTATTGGGTTAGGTGTTTCTCCAACCTATTCATTTTAGACATAAAATTTTGGGAATTATATTTTAGAAAAAATTTAAATTATTTTATCAACAAGGAAATATCAACCTCATCGGATTCAGAATCTTCATCTGAGACAAAAAGGAGTAATTTTTCTGCCTTCAATGTGAAACCCTTATTTTTTGGGGGTTATGGGACCATCTCAAGACTTTATGGAGATATGATGACTTATTCAACATTCATCTTATTGATGTTACCCATGACATTTAAGGCGATTACATAATGGAGGACCCTAGGTGGTAGTGACCTCAAAATCTTCCTAACAACCCTCAAGTCCACAATTCTCTAATATGGATTGAAGTGATAGTTCACAATAGTAGAGAGTTTTATATAAAATTCAAAAAAATTCTCATTATTTTGCATCAACAACAATCCAATTCAGGTGAAAGGATGTTAGATCCTTGAGATAATAATGGTATTAGTATCCTCATTGGTGATTTGGAGTATCTTGCACGCCTCATTAGACATAGTGCACATCATAATCTGAAGGGGAACTTCAGGGTGACTATGATAAGTAAATCATTCATCCCCTAGAATTATAATTACACATGTTATGGTCATCCTATGTCCATGTCCCTACAGGCTTTGGGATGGTGACGTCTGTCGGGGATTTTTTTCTTAAAACTATGTATGACGTTTATTTTTTAATAAATGTGTGTCAAGATCATTTTGAAATAAAAATCATATTTGTGAGAATGCCTCATATTTATTTTAAATACATTGTATAAATGTTGGTTAATTGAACTTAGGTGAGTTGGGTTCGGCCCCATTATATAAGATCAGAATTTTGAGTCTAGTTTAATTGAATAGTTCACAGCCTAGATATGGACTTTACATCATATCAGTAAAGTGGCAAGTATAGTGTTCATGGTTTATATTGCCTACTGGAACATGTCTGATGATTTAGGAACTTGTATAACAGTTTAAAAAGGGTTGTAGCGGTACATCATGAATGTGTTGAATATGGTCAGGTTGAAGTCTAGGTGCTATCTAGATTAGACTTGCACAATCTCACAATGTTTTCAAAGGGTGCATAAATTCTTAATTTAGGGGATTATGAGAAATGAAATATTCACACAATCATTGCATTGATTTTTATTGGTGCGATTAAATTTATTAGGTCTAAATCTACGAAAGTTGGGAAATCAGTATGTGGATAAGTCTGAGATTATATTCCGAAGGAATCTGTCTCTAGGAGATATTCTAGATTTAGATACCCTTCTGATCAGCTTAAATGTTTTGAATCTTCCTATAAACCTGACTGGTGGATTTTATAATCTAGTAGAGTATCAAATAAACTAAATTTGAGATTAAGAAATAAATAAGACGTTGGAAAAAATTGATAGCAGCGAATTGAATTTGACTGATCGGGTATTATATGATTTACGCAGGTAATCGCATTGTGCACTATCTAACTTTGCAAACAAGACCTCATTATTCGAGTAGTTATGAGATAATTAAATTCGAGTGAAATTATAATAGTGGAATAAATTACAACTAAACAAAGAAGAAAATATATTATAGGAAGTCATATGGCATTTTTATATTTTTATTTGGAAGTTGATTTAATTGTTTGTCTTGGGTCCCTAATATAGTCCATTTCCACGTAGCAAGCCCAAACTCTCTAGAATCTCATATTATCCCAGAACCACTTCATGTAACCATTTATATGGGTCGAGGGAATGGGTTTAACCTAGATGAAACATTCTCAAAGGTCAGTGAGGGATAGGAAAAGTACTATTTATATTTTTGTGAAGGGGTGAGGAGAGAGAAAGGTATTTCCCTCAAAATTCATAAAGATTTCATCTTCGAAAATGAACACAAACACAACTTCATTTATGTGGATCATTTACTAGAAGATATAAGTCCTATAACACATTCTAAGAAGGGTTTAGAGCATGAATAAATTCATCAACATCATCGTCTTCATCAAATCATTCTCCTATATTGGATCACCTACAATATCTGCAAAGGTATCGTGATCAGAACTCTAGATTCATTATTTGATTCTAGTTATTTGCACTTACTTTTTGAAACATGGCCAATTAAAGTTCCTAGGCCAACAAAGTTTTTTTTTATATCAATCCCCGTTAATTTGTATAAAAAACACGATTATAGATTGATCAAATCTTAGAAAGGTCCATGTTGTCTACCATCTAAAATCTCAAGTTTTCATGTTAGAAGATATGTGCATGGATATATATGTTGTGTAGAAACATGGTTTTTATATTGTTTTAATTATTTCATTAATTGATTTATTTATAGGTGTTTGTGAGGAGGTGTAATAGTTTTTATTTTTTGTAATCGTACAATATAATTGTGTTTGCTCATGATGGAAGTCTCATCGTATTTGGAAGCATTTTTATCAAGTTTAAAGGTATAATAATGAAGTTTACAAAGTTATTTGGTTAGTCAAGATGACATAGTTGGGGTGAAAAGAGCGTAAACCCTAAAATAAGAGAAAAGGACCAAACGTGGCATACCCACAGCCATGGCACAACCAACCGCCACCACGGCCCTAGATGTTGCGACCGCGAGACTTTTAATCATGAAGGTAGGGTTTAACGAGAAGCAATGGAATTTTGGTGATTTTTGACTTCTTTTCTCTTGCAGAATAGATTTGATGATGGACTCATCTTTAAAGCATTTTTTACCCAAAACGACTCTACTTAGGGAAGAATTATTATCCATGATGGAAGGGAACTTTGTGTACTATTTAATATATAATTACTTGTGTTTGTGATTGATTATATCTCTTACAACCCACATTTAATTTCTTATTTAAATTTCTGAGTTGATTATTAAATTAGTTAGGAACCACATTTTATGGACCACATTCATTTTTTATGAGGGCATCGCGATTTTTTTGAAAAATCAAATTTGTTTTTTTTTTCTAAAATTAAATTTAATAAAAATAATTACTTTAAAGTATAAATTAAATTGTGGTCCCCAAATTTTTGGAAAATTAAAATTGTTATTTTAATTAAAAATAGTTTTTTGGAAAATTAAAATAGAGATCAAATATAATTTAATTTGTATAAGTAATTAGGAAAAAACTGGAGATTTAAATTAGGGATTTAGAACTGAATAAATATTTTTTCAGTACTCATAAAATATTTAAATTAATAAGTGGGACATGGGTTTCAACATAAATCCCACGATTTTCATCAATATTATATAGTTGTAATGTTATTATCCTCATGTTAACCTTGACTTTCCTCCATATTAGTGAAAAGGTACCACTTAAGTCGTTTAATTCAAAATTAAATTATCTAAATGGCTCCGAACAGTTTGCTGAAGAAACTATTTTCTTAACACAAGTTGTGTAAAATAGTATGAACAAGTTATTTAAGGTATAGGTTTACCAGTTTTTAAAACCAAAACTTATAAAGAAATTAAATCAACAAAGCCTCAAGAAAGAGATGAGAGGAAGTATACAAGTACAATTTTAACGTGGTAAAACACCACCCAATTGGGGAAACATCCATGGAGGTCTCTATACCTCAAAAGAAAAATCCACTAAAATAGAGAAACATGTTACAAACTATATAATAATCAAGACACACAATCAGACCTAATTCTAAGTTCAGAAATGTACCAACTCCTCTAGATTTTCTGACTTCACCCAAGGCTCTAATGTTGTTGAAGTTCTATTAGCTTTATAACTCCACTCCTTTTAGCTTTACGTTGACTCAAAAGTCCAAGATCTCAAAACTAACACTTTTCAATGTAGTAGTGTGAAGGTGTAAGAGGTGATGTGATCTAAATCACATGCATGTAACTCACACACACTTAATTACAGACATGATCCTAATCAAATTACAAACAGATCACAAATATGTAAAGATTTCCAAAATCAATTTAATCAAAACTATCAGACTTTGGATCTTTCAACATATCCACAGATCAAGAGGGAATCTTGCTATAAACATGAGCCAAGAACCTAAACACTTTTTTATTTTAAAAATATACAAACTATTTCACAAAATGTGAGGTATATGAAAGTGTAAATCCCCAATCAATATCTTAAACTAAATCTAAGTTTGAAAGTTAAAAGATACTGAAATCAGAAACAGTTTTATTGGTTTTAGGGTTTGAAAACATGACAGTTGGAAACACCAAACAAAACTATGGTTTCTCAAAATAAGAAATCAAAACTAAGAGAGATAAACGTGAACTGTAACACAGAACTTCAATCTTAGTTTTCTATGGAAGAAAATGAGATCAAACTGTTGTGATTAAGTTGGAAAATAGATTAAGGACAGAAGAGGAATGATCTTCACAACTCTCGAACTAACACACTCTCAGAAAGATTTTTCTGGTGAAATTTGGCCGGAATTTAGTTTAATGTTTTATTTTTCTCTCTTCTTTATTTCTCTCTCTTTCTTCTCTATTTATTTTCTCTCAAAAATGAGGTGATCAAAATATCGTAATCACAACACATAAGGAATGTATTTATACTAATCCACGGAAGCCTCTGGAACTTCGAAGCAAATGAATGGTCACAATTAAGTCTAAAGAGGTCAAGGTAAATCTGATGGCTAACAATGCATCGAAATTATAAAGACTTTGATTGGTTTAAACAAAAACACAAGGATCAGGTAAGAATGTAAGCGAGCCATAGATTAAAATGATCAAAGGGTTCATAAACAAACACAGGTATGTGAGGGCAAGAAAACACAAATCCAGTCATTGTGATATTAACACGTGTATAGTTGTGATGACGTATAAAATGCGTATTTTTTAACTTTCGAAAATACAATTTGCACCCACATAATTATCACGAGCATTTGGTTTATACCGAAGCAAGTTTTGACCAGTTTAAAGAATTTACAAATCAGCCCACAAACTTTGTAAAAGCCAATTTTAAATTTCTAAAAATTGTTTAAAAAATCTTAGAAATTATTTAAAATATCTCAAAAATTATGGAAAATTTATTTTAATGGGATTTAACTAACACACACCCATTGTGTCCATCCGCGATCCTCGCGGAGGGTGGGCGCGTGATGGAGGATCCTAGGTCCCGCGCATCCCTCTCGGGAGCGCTTCGGCCGGCGTCATTTGGGTGAGGTGAAAAATGTAGAGAGAGTCGCCAGTCTATTTTACTCAAAACAGACAAAAGAAAGGGAGCCATCCCAAGGGATAGCATCCAAAGACATACTGATGCATACGAAACCAAAATGATTCAAAAAGGGTCCGGAGGCTAAGTTACGAAATGGGAAGGTGTTAGGCACCCATTCCGCCCTTACGGTCTCTCATGGATTTTTGCTATTTTCCTTTATTTTCCCCGTCATATGTGTGCATGTGTATATATAGTGGAGGTAGGACTTGTCGACTTGTACCATGGAAGAGGTAAAGCGAGTCAGCCATAGGAAGGTATAAAAATAATAAAAAATAGGATTTACGCGATTATCCTTACGTTGACCGTTACGATGGAATGACAACGCATGTGGAATAATACGCCACTAAGAACAAATATATATATATATATATATATATATATATATATATGTAATATAGGAGAATTAAATTTAGAGAGAATAGGATATTGAAAGAAAAAGCAAAAATAGGACTCGAATCTCGGATTTTAACTCGAGATGCCTACAAAGCCTATGGAGGCATCAAAGTCCACGTAGTTCGCATGAAAAATGAGGGGTGGGGTTTATCCCATAAATCCAACCATGGACTTCTCTTATTTGTGTGTGCATGTGTGTAGAAAAACTTTTTTAGTTGTGAGAAAAGTGTAAGAAAAGTGAGAATTCCCGTTTGGAATTTATGAGCAAACCCTCCTTTTCCTTTTTTTTGGGTTTTATTTGTATGAAAATAAGAGATGTGCAATAATACTAAATAAAAAGTATATTAGGATATGTGAGATGAGAGAATAAAAGTGCTAATTAATAAAACAAGTTAATGCGAATTTATGAGAATTTGAGAGAATTGAGAAAATTGGACCTTCTTAAAGATCTTGAGCTTGATATTGAATATTGGAGAGCATCCCTTGCACTTGGATGATGATGGAGAATGGTTAATTAACCAAGTTTGATGAAAATAATGATGAAAGGTGAAGGTTGGAAAGGGATTTGGATGTGAAAATCGCGCTGACTTCGAGAGAGATTTTCTGGATTTGTTGAGAGTGATATCTTTCTAATCTGGGCCCCCCTGTAAATGAGGTCAGGACCTCCTTTTTATAGGCCCAGGGAATATCCGATCGGCATAGCCCTGTTCCTGCCAATTGGCAAGTGCATTTAGGCACAATTCCGATAGGCAGGGTTTGGAACTTGCCGTTTGACAGTGTCTTTCAGGCCTTTTCAGAAAATCGGTCGCAAAGTGCAAACCATTGATCCGAATCACACATGGGGTAGACCATTGGAAAGTTAATTTAGAGACCTTCAAAAGTCCTTTGGACCGTTCACAGGTTTCGGAGTTGACTTTGGGTCAAATGTGGCTCGGAAACATTCGTCGGTCCATTGGATGAGGAATCCTCGGACGCAAATAGATCGTTCATTCTCATGGTAAGTTTGAATCGCGCATGGGGAGGACCATTGGAAAGGTTAGCATATATACTTACACATTCCAAAGACTTTGATCTGGTTCGGGGAGTTGACTTTGGTCAACCTGGTCCTAGAAGCATTTGGTGACCTCTCAGAGTAAAACGGATCGTTCGTCCGTACCGTAAGTCAGAATTATGTACGGATCAAACCATTGGAAGGGGGTTTCAGTGACCTTTGAATATTCATTCAGTCTCGATCGAGCTGAAGACTTTGAATTTTGGTCAAACGGAGCCTGGGGGTGTCCGATGGCTTCTAGGTCAGTACTCGGGGTATGACCTTGGTTTGTAGTGATGAAGGGAGGTGCTAAGGACCTAAGGAGCGTTTAAGGGGTAACAGAATTGGGTGTCTACAGAGCCCCTCGACGGGTGAGTTTGGAATGAACGATAGCCGTCGAATAGACACCACATGATGCTTTTGAGGGAGGATGACCAATTCAGAGGGTCGAGGCTAATTCTGATGTCCTGAGGGGGAATACTAGTGATGGTTTGAAGGAACAGTTTAGGTCAATTCCTAAGGAGGTGTTGGGGATGACCAATTCTGCGGGTTAAAGCCGATTCAGCGGGCTTAAGGATGAGATGACCAATTTTACGGGTCGAAGCCAATTCTGCGGGCTTATGGTGAAATAACCATTTCTACGGGTTGAAGTCAATTCTACGGGATGAAGGTGAGATGAACAATTCTGCGGTTCGAAGCTAATTATGAGGGCTTCAGTGGAGGTGACCAATTCTACGGGTAGAAGCCAATTCTGCGGGCTTAAGTGGAGGTGACCAATTGTGCGGGTCGAAGCCAATTCTGCGGGCTTGAATGGAGATGTTCTTAGGGAACTCTGCCGGGGAGATTTATCTTGTGGTTTTGTTTTGGGCTGGGGAGCTGATTGCTGGGGAATCTTTTGCATCCTCTGAAGGAATAACCAAAATTCTACTGGGGAGGTTATTAGGTGGTCCAAGGTTTGGATGTATTACTCGGGGAAAAGTGAGACCTTTGGGGTATAGGGATGATCTTCAGAGATCCTTCGGGGATGTTGCCGGGAGGAGTATTACATGGTTTTTGAGATTTATCTTGGGGAACTCTGCCTGGGAGATTTATCTTGTGCTTTCTCCGGGGACGTTGCTAGGAGGAGTATTACTTTGGGTATATGGGGTTATCTTGTGGTATGAGGGGTGCCATTCGGCAGTGGCACGGACTTTTGGACTACCTCGGGAAGTTAAGGAGATAGTGTCGCTCGGTGGGTGAGGGGTCAATGCCGATCGGCATGACCCTTGGCATCCTATATAAAGGGGAGAGTCCCTTTCATTTTTCACAACTTCTTAATTTCTTTCTTTCTGCGATTTTACTCTGCAAAACGTTCTAGCATTCCGATCTTTAAGAAATAACCGCTTTTTTTAGCACTGCAACGTATATGGAATGGTTGACTGTTGATGACTGGGCCAATGTCTAGTGGAGGGCCAGGGCTCATCTTTCTTCAGGGAGTGAGAACTCCTTTGACTCATTCGAGCCAGTTGCGGATGGGCGGACCTTGCTACGGGAGCCGTCGCATCATCGCTCTTCGTGGGTGGTGAACCCTGGCAATTATGTAAGTAACCTGACTTTTCGCATTCTTCTCTTTTGGGTGATTTTTCCTTTTCTTCTTGAGTTCTAACAAGGTTTTTTCTTTTTGACAGTCCGATATCTTTTTGAAGAACATGCGTGCTCATGGGACGACGGGTCTTAAGGATGTTTGGGAGCATCTTCCACCTGTGGTGCGTTGGGTGGTATCCTCAGCGGGTTTTGGGAGGTTGGCATCTGTGCTGGATAAGATGCCTCATTCGAGGACGGTCTTGTGTTCTCTTGGGGAGAGGTGGTGGGATACTACCCATACCTTCCATTTCGATTTTGTGGAGATGACCGTGACTCTCATAGATGTGCAGCAGCTGCTGGGGTTGGATTGTGATGCAGAGTAGATAGAGGTGGATCGTTCTCTACGGGTGAGGCCAGAGGCAGTGCTGGCGGCGCTCAGCGATGTAGGGAGGATAGTCTCCGAGGATTCCATCCAGCTGTCCTTGCTGAAGGATGTTTTACTTAGTAGGGTGGTTAATTTGGTGGATGGGCTGCAGGTGAGGTAGATGGCCCGGTTGTTCATATTGTTGGTGCTGGGAGGTTTCATGGTGGCTTCGAGCAGCGACGTCGTCCATTTGTGGTTCTTGCCTTATTTGAGGATATTTTCGAACATCCCTCTCTATAATTGAGGGAGCCTAACTTTGGAGACCCTCTATTTTTCTTTGGACGCATTCAGTCGGTGCTGCCAGTAAAATTTTACTAGATCCACGTATCTCCTTGAGGTATTCTTTAATTTGCGCATTTTCTTTTCATGCATTCGCATTTTCCTTATGCGTCTCTTTTTAATTGTGAATTCTTGTCTTTAGCAGACGTGGTTCTATGAGGTGATTGGGTGCAATACCCCACTGATCTCTTTGAAGGATGAGACTGTTGGGGACTTCTTTTGATTGTATCGATGGCGCAAGACCAATCGACGGTCAAAGGAACCTCTCTCTGGAGGCAGTGCATTAAGTCTTGAATGGCCTCACCAGTGGTAGGGTAAGACTCTTTCATTTTATCCTTGATTTTTGCACATTCTGATTGTGTATTGACTTATGCTTGCTGGGGGTTTTCTAGTGACTTTTTACCCTTAGGGGACAACTATTCAGGATACGGGGGCGATCGGGGTGAATGTGCAGATAAGGCGTCTGCTGGTGCATGAGTTTGGCCACTCTTGGTATCTCAGGGAGAGGGTGGTTCAGTAGATTGAGGAGGAGGAGGTGGTGGTTCCACCTACGCAGCCTCCTACGTCTATGAGGCGGGAGCGATTGCTGTCGGAGGATACGAGGATCGCGGTGATGATCGTCGAGTCCTATATATTGTATACTGATACGGCTACGTCGTATGACTGTGTGGACTTTATGACGAGATGGTTGATGGCTCCCAGCATATATGATGCCTTTCCTTTCCCTCCTGCGGGTTCGAGTTGGGTAATGGGGTCTTCCCACAGCGGCGGTGGTCCGTCTACGTCTGCGACGGCGATGACTTCAGAGGTTCCCTTTATTCAATTGCATACCCCTTCATACAACATTCGACGGGATGATGGAGGGATGGTCCCCATATTGCACCATCCTCACGCGATGGATCTGGAGGGGTTGGCTTTGACAAAGGAGGTTCTTCGTCTTGCGGTATACCTTCTTTCTATTTTTGGTTCCTTTTCTATTTTCATCCCTTTTTTATACTGATTTTGCCTTTTACTTGTAGCAAGCCCGGGTGTCGACCACTTAGCTGAGGGACATCAGAGACTGGATATCTTCGGCAACTGCCCATATTCGGGATGCGGTCCCTATTCCTTCTTGCTTGGTGCCTTCTGTTTTGTCCTGGGAGGACTCTGGCTTGGGTAGCGGTGGCGCGTCATCTCGCCGTAGGGGAAAGAAAGCACGTTGTAGGGGTGGAAGCTCTTAGAGAGAGGGGTGAAGGGTAGGTGAGAGAGAGAGAATGTGGATTCGGGCTGGGTCCCGTTATTTTTTTCTTTTCTTTTATTTCCTGCAACATTGATGTAACACAGAAGAATATATATATATATATATATATATATATATATACAATGCAATGGGATTTTTTATTATCTTTTGTTAATGATGAATGAGTGAATGCATGCACATGTGCTTTTACTTTGCTGTTGAAATCGTAAAAGAGATATTTTGGGATTTTGAATGTAGGTTTTAAAATTGAGAAAACATATAGGGGTGGAAGAGGATTTTTGAAATTTTGTTGAGAATATAAATTTATTTTTGTTGAGCCTTTGATTTTGACAAAAGAGGAAAAATGAAAAATTTCGAAAAATAGGGGGTTGCCGATCGGCAAGCCCCTTGTCCTGCCTATCGACAGTCAAGTCCAGTTCCATCAATTCAAAGATTTGATTAGTTCCCTCTTCAGCCTCTTGTACTTTGTGGGGTAGGATTTCCTTCGATTTCTATAGGGATTATGTCCTTTGTGAGGGTTTTCAAGTATAAAAAGGGGTAAGGGTGGAGTGTTTTCACAACACCTTCACTTGTCTACTATTTCTTAGTTTTGCAAGATGGCTCTCAGTGGTAGCATTGAGTTTTCTAACTACCTAGAAGACTTGAAAGCGATGTGCTCTTATAATGTCGACTACGATGCTTTTAACATGCGTCGAGTCTCTTTGTGGCGCAATCGGTCCATTGAGTTGAACATGCTGTTGGCGACGGTACAATTTTGGTACCCCGAAGACCATGTATTCCGCTTTGGATTGGATAAAGTTTTTCCTAACTACAAGGAATTTTCTGTCATGCTGGGGATAAATCCTAGTGCTGCCATGGCTTTCCCCTAATTTTCTCGTTCTCCCAGGGGTTTGTTGGTCAGACTTCTTCACATTTCGCCTTCGGTGGCCGACCATTTGTTACCAGAGGAATGATCTCCCTTTCGGTGGTGTTACAGTCCGTGCAATTGCAGGAAGCTAGCGATGCTGGATATGCCAGAGCCGTTGTTCTAGTCTTAGTATCAAAATTGCTGCTGATGACTGGGGAACTACTGATAGACCCATAACATCCAGCTATTATTTCCTGGATGTCATATCGTCGCAATCCTGCGGTAGTTACTGGAGGAGACTTTGAATGGCCTGGATTCCTGGAGAGAAGGTCATTCTTACTTACTAAGGGGTAGCCCCGTGATGATGTTCATGTGGCTGTTTGAGAGACTTCGCCTAGTGACTCCTCCGGAGTATCCTTTATCGATTGTACCCAACTTCTGTTCGTTCCACTTCATCAGTGTTGGCTTGGATATTGAGAGGTGGGAGAAATGGTTTGTGGAGCACGGGGCTTTAAATCTATGATGGTTAGTGCCTTGGTGGGGATAGTTGATATGTATTCTGTAGCTGGGGGAATACCAGTATGTCCGGCTCATTGGTCTCAGACAGACCTCTTTCTATTTCCCTTGGCGACTTCTGCACCAATTTATCTGGGAGGAGGTCATGCCACCTCGGACACTACACTTATTTTCGGTAGAAGATTTGACTGAGCGTCTGCGCATGTGGCTCGGCTTTATGTGGGAGAATCGAAGTTCGTCAACCTATCCTTCTCAATCTATTGGTAGAGTTTGGCATATCCCTGGGGATTATATGAAGTGGTTGTGGAGGAGAGTGGTCAGCAATATGTTGGCAGTGGAGACTGGACAAAGGTGGCTTATTTTTTCTGATACCATGGAGGGAGGTGTGGTTGTTTTTTTGAAGATGGTTCGAGCTTATCGATTCCTGGAGCATCTACGGCACTCCCTTCAGGCAGGGGAAGTTTGGGGACCCCAGGATGTAGATGATGATGACGGAGCGGGCTCCTCCGGTAGCGGTGGATAGGACTCTTGGAGGGTTTATAATGGGGAATAAATGTGGGGATTTTATTTTGGCTTTTTAGGAAAGTATGGGGATGGAGTCATCCGTTCCTTTTCTTATGTAATCAGTACCGAAATTTCTTATTATTGAAATAAACAAGTTTTTGATCATCCAGGTGTGCCTTTTGATAAGTTTTGTGTTGTTTGAATTATCTATACCGATCGCTAAGGCATACATAATCCTTTTGTTCAAGTATATGTTAGAATAGACTGTCGTTCTCGGAGATAAGAAAAAAATAGTATTTTATGAAAAAGAAAGGGTCGTGCTCGTATAAGGTGTATGAGCTGCCTACGTACCTCTGGGGTTTTTGAAAAGTTTTACTTTGTTTGAAAATGGTTTTTTTAGAGGATTAGGCCCATGTAGTTCTGGGTAGAGGGAAATGAAGAGTTTTTTTTAATAATAGAAGGGATATGTGAAAAGTCGTAGTGCGCCGAGATTTCGGGCTAGGGGTAAAACTTCTTGAGATGGTCCAGGTTGATTGGATGAGCCATCTCTTCCCCATCTAAATTAGTGAGCATGGCAGCACCACCAGATAAGATCTTCTTAACAATGTAGGGGCCGCTCCAATTGGGCTTGAATTTCCCCATGGGGTCCCAGATGAGTTCTAGTATCTCTTCGAGGGCTAGGTCCCCTTTTCGGACACCGCGGTCCTTGACTCTCTTATTAAATGAACGCGCTATCCGACGATGTTACCCTTGTATGTGGTACAGTGCTTTTAATCTCCTTTGGTCTAGGAGGGTCAGCTCGTCAAGATGGATTTAGCACCAGTCTTCTTCGCTGACCTTGCTCTCAAGCATGACGCACAATGAGGGTATTTCCAGCTCCACGGGTAGGACTGCTTCCATATCGTAAACTATAGAGTAAGGGGTATGCCTAGTAGAGGTCCGAATTGAGGTTCGGTAGCCCCAAAGGGAAAACGAGATCTGGTCGTCCCAATCCCGATAACTTTCAGCTGATGATGGCTTTGGGGTTCTTATTAGCGGCTTCAACTACACCGTTGGTCTAAGGTTGGTAGGGAGAATATTTGTGTCTTTGAATCCCATACTCGTTTACCACTTCTGTAACTTTTGTCTCGAAATGTAAGTCGTTATCTAATACTAGCTCGTGGGGGACCCCATATCGGCAGATGATATTTTTCTTGATAAATTTGGCCACTTTCTTGGCATTCAGGACTGCGTATGACTCAGTTTCGACCCACTTGGTGAAGTAATTAATGGCAACTAGGATGAACTCATGCCCATTGGAATCCTTTGGTGTAACCTTCCCTATGATGTCGATGCCCCAGGTGGAGAATGGCCAGGGAGAGTTCATGTTGTATAATTCGCGGGGAGGCAGATGCTAAAGATTGGAGAATTATTGGCATTTGAGGCATTTCTGAATATAGGCGGTGCAATCCTGGGTCATGGTGGTCCAGTAGTAACCTTGTCGGATGTCTTTTTGGCAAGCATGTGACCGTTCATGTGGGGTTCGCATTCCCCACTATGGATCTTTTGCATTATCTTTTCAATGTCATCCCCTGCGATACATTGCAGATGAGTTCCATCGAAGTTCCTTTTGAGCAGTGCTTCGTGACAAATGATGTACGGGGTGGCCATTCTTCAGAGGGTTTCTCGGTCTTTCTTGTTGGAACCCTCAGAATACCTACCATGTTTGAGGAGGTGCCAGATGTCATAATACCAGCAATTGGCTAGCTCTAGATCTTTTGTGGTGACGAGCTCAATGTGGTAGCAGTGGGTTGGTTTGTCTTGCTTTTGAATAAGGAAGGGGGTCATTGTTATTCCTTCGGGCATGTCGACCATGGAGGCAAAGTAGCAAGGTCATCGGTTAGGTTATTCTTTTCTCGAGGTAGGTAGTGGAAGGTGATATCTTGTAATTGGGAGGCTAGTCCCTCTAAGTGGGCATGAAAGGGTGGAGTTTTTCGTCCTTGACTCTCCATTTTTTGAGCACTTGACCGATAATGAGGGAAGAATCCATATAGACATATAGGCATTAAATATCTTTCTTGAGAGTAACCTTGAGGCCTATTGTGCATGCCTCGTATTCAGTCATGTTGTTGGTACAAGAGAAATCCAGCTTGATGGTAATGGGAGTGTGGGAGTCATCTGGGGCGATCAGAAGTATCCCAATGCCATATCCCTTTTTATTGGCCGCACCGTCAAAGAACATTTTCCATCGGAGACTGTCTCAGGTCGTGTAGAGGTTGTTTTCATCTAGGAATTTGGAGATCCAGACATCAGCCTCATCCATGGGGTAATTAACGAGGGACTCAGAGATGTCTCTTCCTTTCATGGCTTTCTTTGTGACATACATGATATCAAACATGGCTAGGAGCATCAACCATCGGACCATTCGGCTGGACAAGATGGGTTTTTCAAGCAGGTACTTAACGGGGTCCATTAGGGATACAAGTTTGATGGGGGAAAGAGAGCATGTAGCGCCGTAACTTTTGGGTAACCTAGATAAGCATGACACATGCCTTTTCCAAATTAGTGTAGTTGACTTCGTATCTGACCAATTTATGACTGGCGAAATAGATAGATCTTTCTTTGCAGTAATCTTTAAGGTATTAGTCTAGCAAAATCCCAGTTGCATTGTCGGTTATGGTTAGGTATAAGAGCAAAGGGAGACCAGACTGTGGTGGCATGAGTACCAGGGGTTGGGTCAGATATTGTTTGATTTGATCAAAAGCTTATTGGCAGGCCTCGTTCCAAAGTTTACTTGAATCCTTTCGGAGGAGTTTGAAGATAGGTTCACAGATAGAGGTTAGCTGGCTGATGAACCTGCTGATGTATTGTAATTTGCCAAGGGAACTTCGAACTTCTTTCTCTGTTTGGGGAGGTGGCATCTCAAGTATGGCTTTCATCTTGGTAGGATCTTCTTCTATCCCTTTCTCACTGACCATGAATTCTAAGAGTTTTCCCTTTGTAATTCCAAAGACGCATTTTTGCGGATTTAGTCTTATTTGATACTGTCGCAGTCGTTCGAAGAACTTTCGGAGAGCGGGAACATGACCTTCTCTAGTCTTGGATTTGATAATCATATCATCTACATAGACCTCAACCTCTTTGTGAATCAGATCGTGCAGGATGGTTGTGGCATCCCTCTGGTAGGTAGCCCCAGTGTTCTTGAGATCAAATGGCATAACAGTGTAATAAAAGGTTCCCCATGGGGTGATGAATGTGGTTTTTTTCTTAATGTTCTGGGTGCATTTTGATTTGGTTGTATCCGGTAAACCCGTCGATGAATGACTTGAGAGCATTATTGTCTATGTTGTTCACGATCATGTCGATATTAGGTAATGGATAATCATCATCTAGAGAGGCTTTGTTCAAGTCCGGTAGTCTATACACATCTGAACCCTCCCTCCTGATTTCGGCACAAGTACTATATTGGCTAGCCACGTGGGATATTTGATCACACGAATAAAGCCTACGTTCAACTATTTGACCACCTCTTCTTTGACCTTGAGTGACCATTCGGTGTGGAGCTTTATCAACTTTTGTTTAATCGTCTTGTAATCTGGGAGAGTGGGAATCTCATTCTGAGCTATTTCAGGATCAATGCCAGGAATATCGTCTTAGGACCATGCGAAGACATCCACGAATTCCTTTAGAAATTCTTTGAGTTGTGCATGCTCATGCTCTTCAAGGGTAGCCCCTATCCTAATCTCACGCAATTGTCTACTAGAACCGAGGTTTATAACAATAGTATCTTCTTCATTAAGTTAAACGCGGTTATGTTAATTATTATTAACCTTATTTAGATCAGTTAAGAATTATTCATTTGCAAAATCATCATCATCAAAAGTTTGATTAGAATCTAAACAGTTAATGTAAGGCACAACAAGATACTCAAAATCTTCATTTATTTTATTGATAAGAAAAATAGTATTGAGAACCTCATCAAAGGAGGATTCGATTACATTTGAACAAGGATAGACAACAGAAGAAGAAATGGGGTAAACATTAGGATCAGGGGAGGTTTCAGCAGGTAGAACTGGCGCAACATGCCTGTTGAGGAGAGGTGTATCAGTAGCTTTAATCAGTTGGGATGGATCCGGTGATGTAGTGCCTGAGTGAACCGTGCAGAGTGTCAGTCCTAATGTCTGTAAGTTGAAGGAATATACGGAGTCACTTTCCTCAGTCTCTTCGGTATCTTTAATGAGTGGTTGTATATGGTGTTAGGAACTTTTGGCCCATGGGTAGCTGTCTTGAAAAAGATCTCCATTCCAGGCTTCATCTTCTTGTCTGTATGGTCATACCATGGTTCCGAAAAGTCACAAAAGTGGAAGTCTTCACCCTCTTTGATGAATCGTCCATTTAAGAAGTCACCTGGGATAGTCTGGATGCAATCTAGTCCTCTCTTCGGTTGAGATTGGCGGATCATTCTGAGCTCTTGTTCTAACGATTGATACCCCAGACCACAAGGAGGGAAAGCTTTTTTTAGTTCAATGGGCTCGAGTATACCTTGTTGTCTTTATACTAGCCCCAGCCTGGGCATGAAGTGCATGTTTCTGAACATATGAATCACATTGACATTGCCATGAGGGTTGTATTCTGGACAAACCCTTTCTTTGAAGTCATCCCCTGTCAGGAGTAGGAGTGGCTCAACTCAAAATCCTGATAGGAGTATATCATTTGACCCGTGTTGTATCTCAAGAATTGGACTGCTAGTACTTGCACCCTTAGTATTTTCGTCGTCACCCAAAATGGTTATGAACCGTCCGTCGGCGAAGAACTTCAATTTCTGATGGAGTGAGGAAGACACACCCTTAATACTGTGAAGCCAAGGTCGTCCGAGTAATAGGTTGAAACAAGCTGGGATGTCAATAACTTGGAATTTCGACGATATGGTTTATAGAAATATTAGAAATATTAGTCTTGCGTTTTAGAAATATTAGTCAATATTAGAAATATTAGAAATAACTTGGAATTTCGTCACCCAAAATGGATTTTTAGAAATATTAGTCAAACGTTGATTGTCACAATAGAGATGTAACTTATCTTCAGTTATACAGTAATCTTTCAGCATCTATTTTAGCCAAAGTAATTGAGAACAATAACTTCCTGCGGTAATATATCCGGATTCGGCAGTAGATAAGGAAGTGCAGTTTTGTTTGTTACTACTCCATCCTACTAGATTGTTACCAATGTAGTAACACGCTCATGAAGTACTATTATTATCATTGGTACACTCGACCCAATTAGCATCGGTGTAACCTACTATAGTACTAGAAATGTCCTTAGTGTACCAAAGTCCTAAGTTTAGAGTGCCTTTAATGTATTTGATAATTCTTTTAATGCATAATAGATGACTCTCTTTAGGATTGTTTTGATATCGAGCACACACGCAGACAAAGTACATGATGTCAGGACGGGAGGTAGTAAGGTAGATAAAGTTTCCTATCATACTACGGTATAAGGTAAAATCAATTGAATTCACATTCTCATATTTAGAAAGTTTGAAAGAAGTACTCATAGGAGTCCTAGCTTCTTTAGCTATTTCTAGGACAAACTTCTTGACAATATCTAAAGCTTATTTGGATTGCGATACAAATAATCCATCTGAATTTTGTTTAACTTGGAACCCTAAGAATAATTTTAACTCCCCCATAAGTGACATTTGAAATTCTTTGTGCATAATGTCCGAAAAGGTCTTAACTTCTAAAGGGGAGGTGGACCCAAAAATGATATCGTCCACATAAACTTGGGCTATAGTAATATTGTTGCCAAAATGTTTGACAAATAAGGTTTGGTCATTCCCTCCTCTTTTAAAACCGTTGTCTAAAAGAATGGTGAATAGATGCTCATACCAAGCTCTAGGAGCTTGTTTTAACCCAAAAAGATCTTTTTTAAGTCGATAGACATAATTTGGATGGTGAGGGTGAATGAACCCCTAGGGTTATTTTATGTAGGTCTCCTCAGTTAAAATTCTGTTAAGGAAGGTTGACTTGACATCCATTTGATATAGTGTGAAGTGCAAATGACAAGCTATTGAAAAAATTAAATTAACAGATTTGAGGCGGGTGATAGGAGCAAACGTTTCCTCGAAATCTGTTCCTTCAATCTGAGATTAGCCCTCAACAACTAATCTAGCTTTATTTCGAATAATCATCCTAGATTCATCTTTTTTGTTTTTGAAAATCCAACGTGTGTCGATAACCCTTTTATTTCCAGGCCTGGATACAAGATATCATACATCATGAATGACAAATTAAAGAAGTTCCTCATGTATATCACTTATCCACGAAGTTTTATTCAAGGCTTCATTTACAGGCTTTTTGCTCAATAAGAGACACAAAGCATGCAAAATGAGCAATTTTACGAAGTTGAGATCTTTTATGAATAGGCTCAGTAGGATTACCAACAACACTATCTAAAGGATGATCTTTGGAAACCCAGTTAGGTACTTTAGGGATCTCAATTGGTAAGGATTCAACTATTTCTGAAGAGTTATAATTTACAGTGTTTTCGGACTCATCCACAATAGTTGGCTCTTTGGTCTTACTTTCTACATTAGTGTCACTTACAACCACATTAATGGATTCCATCATGGTTTTGGTACGAAGATTATAGACACGGTAGGCTCTACTATTTAAAGAATATCCTAAGAAAATGTCTTTATCTCCTCTGGTTTCGAATTTAGACAGATGTTCTCTATCCTTATAGACATAACAGGTGCTACTAAAGGTTCTAAAGTATTTTAGGTTAGGTTTCTTCCCATACCAAAGATCGTAGGATGTTTGTTTGGTATTTTTCCTTAAGTACACTCGATTGATTATGTGACAAGCGGTACAAATGGATTCTAGTTAAAAATATTTAGGGAGGTTCTTCACATGAATCATCACACGGGCCATTTCTTGAAGAGTGAGAATTTTACGTCCAACAATTGTATTTTTTTAGGTGTCTTAGGAGAACTAAATTCATGTTTGTAACCATTATAGTCACAATATTCGATGACACCTGAATCTATGAATTCTCATCCTCTATCACTACGAATTTTATCAACTTGAGAGTCCTTTTCGTTTTCTATACAAACTAAGATTTTCAAAAACTTACGGAAGGTTTCTAATTTGTGTTCTAAAAAGGCAACCCGGGTAAATCGAGTGAATTCGTCAACCATAACAAGGATGTAACTGTTTTCGCAAAGACTAACAGTACGAGAAGGACCCATTATGTCCATATGGATGAGTTATAGAGGTTTAGAGGATAGAACTTTTTTAACTTTCTTATGGGGAGCCTTAATAATTTTCCCTTCTTAACATGGACCACATACGATGTTTGAAATTGGTTTGATCTTAGGAAGACCTCTAACTATCTATTGAGAGCATAATTTGCCAAGACTGTCATAATTAATGTGACCCAACCTATTATGACATATCTCATTGTCATCCATTATGGCAATGTTACAAATCTCTATACTTGGATTGACTCTGTAATAGTTATCTGGAGTACGGAGTCCTGTAATAATGCAATCACCTTTCTCATTTAAAATTATATAATTGTTCTTTGAAAAAGTGACAATATGGTTTGAGTCACAAAACTATGATATACTTTATAAATTGGCTTTAAGACCTTTTACCAAGAGAACATCTTCAAGAATGGGTAATCATTTTTCATGGAGTGTTCCTTTACCAATGACATGGGCTGATACACCATCTCAAAACAAGACTTTTCCTTTGGAGAAGTTAGTTTTGTTTGAAAGTTTGGAATTATCCCCGGTCATATGTTTTGAGTATCCAGAGTTTGAATACCATCCAGTTGTTGTGTGTTCAACTTTGAAAGCACTGATAACAATGTTTCATTTTAATTGGGGTAATAGATCATCTTTTTTTACCCAAATAGCTCTAGTTTTCAATTTGCGCTTATTAGCTCGTATTTGATAAAACTTGCGAGCTTCTGTATTTTTTTTAAAGATTTTTGCACATATTTATTATTATTATAAACAGTTTGAGAAATTGGTTTAGAAAAGAATCTAGGATTCCTTCTTGTTGATGGTCTTTTAGTATTAGTCCTTCTCCTTTTATTACGATAGTTATAATTCTTATATGTCTATTTAGGAAGGACATAGTCGTTTCGGCTTCTTCTAGAATAGTTAAAGTTATGGTAAACATGAGAGTTATAGACTGGATTACATTGACGTTTGGAATAACAACCACCAAGGGAATATCCATAGACATTATAATAGGAGCAGTAATGATAGCACGTAGAACTCATAACCTTAGGAAAATTATTATTCAAAGTCTTATGTAGGTTTCGAGGTCTAGTCTTGTTTCTAGGTGGCACATGATGAAATGATGAATCAGCTTGTCGAGTAGGGGGCAGACGTACTTAGCCTTTTGTTCCACATTATGCTTAGAGTTACTTGATTCACCAATAACTAACTTCAGTTATTTTTTGTCAAACTCACTTTTTAAATTTTGAAAGTCTGGACAAGTTTGAATAGGTCTTTGCCACCAGCCTCAAACTTTATTATTTCAGAATTTTTAGTTTGGGTCTTAGAGTTGGGATAAAATCCTATTCCAGTTTTGTCATCAAAATTGGTTTTACTTTCAGCAACACAATCTTCAAAAGATTTAGAATAATTTTCAAATTTTGCAATTTTTTTGAAGACTGTGGATGTCTTTTCTTTTATTTGTTCTAATTCTAACAACGTTCCTTTGCATTTCTTTTCCAGAATTTCATTTGCATCAGACAATTCTTTCAGTTTTGGTTCAAAATTTTTGGTTTCATTCTCATGAGTTAGACATTGAATAGTGTACTCTTCAACATTATGTTTGATCATCTGACTTAGGGTTTCTATCTTATGGGTAAGATCCTTGACAATCTTTTCAAGCCTAGTGCTTTTCTTGAGAGTTTTTGTGCATAGTGTGTTAATGTCGAGAAGGACATTGTTGTCGAATTCACTAAGTGTGCAGTGTGCAGTGTCCCTAGCAGTTCATTTTTAGGACTCACACACCTATTGACATAAATAATAGAGCGTTCCCTTTGACTCACACACACAGCATTTGAAGCATTATCAACATTATCAAACACTAAGGCAGATAAACCAGTAGGCATAGTGTCAGTTAACATAGTATGAGCAAATTCCTCATCATCAGTGTAGATTATCTTAGTAAAGAATGACATATAAGGGTCAAAACAGTTATATGACTCAGGTTCATCATTTTTAGAATCACTTGAGTCATACCAATTCTTACATAGATGAGACCTATTATGTTTGTGAATTTTGTCTAAGTTAACTCTGCAGTCACTAGCCATGTGTCCTAACTTTCCACATCTATAGCATTCAACATTTTTAAGGTCTCTCTTAGGTCTCTTGTGATTATTAGTCTGGTGTTTGTATTGTCTTCTCTCATGAGGCCTATTATTAGATTAGTTTGGATAAGTAGGTTTGCCTTGTCTTTTTGCTATTTTATTTGGAATTTCACAGTGTTCTTAAACTGTTTAGACGTTAAGGTAATTTGATTATCCAAACTATCTAAATTATAGCCCTCATCAGAGTCTAAGTCAATGCTAGGTATGCTAAGTTCAGGTGTGGTCAACTTAAATGAAAAAATAAGATTGGAGGCAGACGGTTTCTTCTGGGACCGGGTTAATTATTTCTTAAATTCTAATTCCATTTCCACAGTTCTCAATTTTCTACTGAGGAGTTCGGGTGTGAGATTTTGATCATCCATCTCCCCAATTGCATATCTCTTATTATCAATTTTTTGTTGAAGTGATCTTAGTATTTTATAGATAATTTCCTTTCTATCATATACAATCCCATTGGCATGTAATGTGGTCACAATGTCTGTCAGTCTAATAAAGAAGTCATCAAATGACTCAGTCTCAGTGATGATCAAGGAGTTATACTGCGGGATTAACATTTGTGTTTTAGTAGCTTTAACTCTGGTGTCACCCTTATGTGCAGTCACTAGGGTGTCCCATGCTTACTTAGAGGTAGAACATAATGATATTCTCGTAAATTTGTGTACATTGATAGACATGAATATGGTATTTTTGCCTTTGTTATTGTTAAGGGAAGACTGTTTATCTTTAGTGAATTCACTTAGTAACAATTTAATCCTCACACTACTTCCTTCAGCGGCTGGTTTAGTAGGAAAAGTGTAACCATTTTCAATAACTTCCCAGACATCATCTCCCAACGTCCCTTGGATGAAAGCAACCATCCTTACCTTCCAATAAGTAAAATTGGTTCCTTCAAAGAGAGGGGACTGGACAAGTTACCTAGTCTCTCAAAATTCTCTTCCATAATTTGTTTTGAGAAAACAATTTCAGAAACTCAAGATCTAAAGAATTTTGGAAAACCAAAGCTCTGATACCAATTGAAAAAGTACCACTTAAGTTGTTTAATTCAAAATTAAACTATCTAAATGTCTCCGAACAGTTTGTTGAAGAAACTATTTTCTTAAAAAAAAATTCTTAACACAAGATGTGTAAAACAGTATGAACGAGTTATATAAGGTATACGTTTACAAGTTTTGAATACCAAAACTTATAAAGAAATTAAATCAACACAGCCTCAAGAAAGGGATGAGAGGAAGAGGAAGTATACAAGTACAATTTTAACGTGGTAAAACCCCACCCAATTGGGGAAACATCCACGGAGGTCTCTACACCTCAAAAGAAAAATCCACTAAAACAGAGTAACAGATTACAAACTATAAAACAATCAAGACATGCAATCAAACCTAATTATAAGTTCAGAAATGTACCAACTCCTCTGGATTTTCTAACTTATCTCAAGGCTCTAATGTTGTTGATGTTCTCTCATATTTATAACTCCACCCCTTTTATCTTTACATCGACTAAAAAGTCCAAGATCTCAATAACAACACTTTTTAGTGTAGTAGTGTGAAGGTGTAAGTGGTGATGTGCTCAAAATCACATGCATGCAACTCACACACACTTAATTACAGAAAGGATGCTAATTAAATTACAAACATATCACAAATTTGTAAAGATTTCCAAAATTAGTTTAATCAAAATTATCAGACTTTGGATCTTTCAATATAGCAACAAATCAAGAGGGAATCTTGCTATAAACACGAGCCAAGATCCTAAACACTTTCTTATTTTGAAAATATACAAACTATTTCACATTTGTGAAATATGTTAAAGTGTAAATACCTAATAAAGATCTTAAACTAGATTTAAGTTTGAATGATCAAAGAAACTGAAATCAGAAACAGTTTTGTTGGTTTTAGGGTTTGAAAACATAACAGTTGAAAACACCCAATAAAACTATGATTTTTTTAAATAAGAAATCAAAACTAAGACAGATAAACATGAAATGTATAACAAAGCTTCAGTCTCAGTTTTCAATGAAAGAAAATGAGATCAAACTGTTGTGATTAAGTTAAAAAAGAGATTAGTGATAGAAGAGGAATGACCTTCACAACTCTCGAACTAACACACTCTCAAAAATATTTTTTTGGTGAGATATGACCAGAGTTTAGTTTAGGGTTTTATTTTTCTCTCTTATTTCTTTCTCTCTCTCTCTTCTCTCTTTACTTTCTCTAAAAAATGAGGTGATCAAAAGATTGTAATCGCAACACATAAGGAATGTATTTATACTAAGCCATGGAAGCCTCTGGAACTTCGAAGCAAATGAATGGTCACAATTAAGTCTAAAGAGGTCAAGGTAAATTTTATGGCTAACAGTGCACGAAAATTATAAAGACTCTGAGTGGTTTAAATAAAAACACAAGGATCAGGTAAGAATTCATGCAGGCCATAGATTAAAATGATCCAAGGGTTGATAAACAAACACAGGTATGTGAGGGAAAGAAAATACAAATCCAAGTGTTGTGATATTAACACGTGTATGGCTATGATGACGTATAAAACACGGGTTTTTGAACTTCCAGAAATACAATTTGCACCCACATAATTATCAAGCGCATTTGGTTTATACCCAAGCAAGTTTTGACCAGTTTAAAGAATTTACAAATCAGCCCACAAACTTTGTAAAATCCAATTTTAAATTTCTAAAAATTATTTAAAAAACTTAGAAATTATTTAAAATATCCCAAAAATTATGGAAAATTTATTTTAATGGGATTTAACTCACACACACCCATATTATGAAGAATACAATCTCATATGCAACAAATAAATGATCCTAAGTGTGGTGTTGGTGTTTATACCTTTCGACTATTAGAGGAAATCAAAATGAAGAGTCTGAAGGCTTGTTGGTCTAAAGGGTATGACTCAATTTTGTCACTATTTCCAAACTAGATGAGCACTTATATAATATAGACTCAAGAGAGTCAAAGATATAGGGTGCTTCTATTAGAGAGAATTAATCATGGCATCAGGAGTTTTAAAATTATTAAGTGATTATTGTTTGAAATTTAATGTGAGTGAGTTCGATCCCCACAAAGGGAAAATTCTTCACGAGCGGATTTAATTTTATAGAATGAATCAATTGTATACACTTAAACACAAGTAACGATACCATACCTAATGGAGTGAGTATCATTGATTATTAGACCAAAAGACATTAACATTCGATTGTGTTGGACAAAGGATTCCTCAATTCTCCATATGACATCGTTGAAATATGTAAAATTTGTCTAATTGAGGATGAGGTGATTTAAGCTTTCATTGAGAAATCTTTCCTCACAAGGGAATTATGATGTTTGACAGGATTAATGACAACTGGCAATAGAGGAATCTCAAATTAGAATTTAATCAAAAGTTAATTCTCACATATTTTATTAAAAATTAATTTATCAATGATGATTTTAATATTTTAAATTTGAACTCAGATTTTTAACTATTTGTTTGGTCTTAACAATAAAAAGTTTTAAATGATATAAATTTCAATGATCGAAAATGATTTTGGATATTGTTCTAACTATAAAGGATAATAAAGTTATTTATCCCACGATTCTCATCAGTATTTTAAAATTGTGATGTGATCAATTCCTCATGTTAACCTCAATTTTTCTCCACAATGGAGGGAACTAATCACAATATCATGATATTTTAAAATCTATGATTTGTAATTCTTTGAAATTAATTGTTAATGTCTTCGGTCCTCCCAATGGGAAAGTTTTGTATGAACATGTTTAATTCTAAATAATGGTTCAAAGGTAATTAGTGAACAATGATGGTGGATGATGAAGCCGAATTAAGAATCATGTTCATAAAATGATTTTCATCATTGGGTAAACTAGGGATTCATTGGATTAGGAATAGATGGGGAAAACTAGATCAATTTAGTGATCTAATAATTAGAATCATCGGAAGCCAATGCATGGTGTTATTTATTGAGAGGCGCTCAACTTATTTCCTAAAAGTGAGAAGGAAGGAAAGGGCTAAGTCTCAAGTGTAGCGGTTTGTGATTAAAAAAGTTCAGAATCCTCGAAAAGCAATAAAAAAAGTGGAAAGGCAAAAGTTTTCACTATAAGTAGTTAGAGTGATAATAATAGTATCCGACTTTCCTTAAACTTTAAGGAAAAGGATAAGGTAGTGGTTATTCACTTAAATGTAGAGGCATGATTTATGGTCCGATCCACGGGAACCTGATATGTAAATTGAGGAGACGCCAATTAGGTAAGCAACTATTTGTAATGTAACTAGGTAACTGGACTACTATTTGAAGGAGTGATGCTCTTAAAAATGGGCAATAAAAATAATACAACAATATTATCAATAGAATATCTAATTTTGGATTTTGGTGGAGATAATAAGATAATGTTGGAAAATTATATTTATGTGCTCGTTTTAGAAGAAATGTTGTTATCATTTTCTAAATTTGTTTTGGAGAAATATTTGATTATTTTGTCTATCAAAATTGAGAAATCTTTTATCTATTCTACTACATTGGATAATAATTATGTATTATAAGAATTGTCTTACTAGTACTACTAAACACTAACATTATGGACAATCATTAAAGAGAAAGTTTCCTTTTTAGTTGAACCAAACACAAGTTTGTCACTTACACTTAGGGTAATTTATTCTAAAATGAATTCAAAGACTTGTCTAAAATGGACAATTGAGTTCATTATAAATGGAGGAACTTGTAATTGGTGAATCATATTTAGAAGGTAAAATGACCAAGAGGCCCTTCTAGGCTAAAACCTAAAGATTAAAAAATGGGTTAGACATGGGTTCATTTATGCGATTATATGACTATCCGGTCAAGAGGTGGTTATAGGTGCTTCATCAATTTCATTGATGATTACTCAAGGTATGGATATTTTTACTTTATGCACCACAAGCCTGAAGCACTTTATTAGTTCAAAGTGTACAAGGCTATGGTGGATCATAGGTGAGTTAAACTAATACAAACCCTAAGATTTGATTGTGGGACTGTGTACCTCTTGGGAGATTTTAGGAATAATTTATCAGAGATGGGGATTATATCTCAATTTTTTACACTGGTTATTCCCCGATATATTGGTTCAGCCAAAATAAGGAATAAGACTCTTCTATACATTATAAGGTCCGTTGCTTGTTATTTAGGTCTGTTATATTCTTGTTGGGATTTTTCATTAAATATGACTATATACATTCTGAATATTGTTCCATTTAAATCGGTCTCTTCAACTCACATAATACTATGAAATGTGCACAAGCTCATCTTAGGATATATTCGGATCTTATGGTGCCTGTAACTAGTGTTGTGGAATGAGGCAAGGATGTTAGAATCAAGGATAGAAGTATTTCTCTTTAATGGTTATCTCAAAGGTAATAAAGGTAGTTTATGTCATATTCCTAAGAAGAAGAAGGTCATTGATCGTATCAATGTCCGGTTCTTATAATAAATTTATGTAATAAATTATGCACCTAGAATGAGATAGACTTACAAGAGATTACAAAGCAATATTAGATCACTGGTGTTGTTAGACCACCCCTACAAGAACAAATATAACTTGATATCCATAATACATTACCTAACGATTATGGGAGTATACCAATGATTAGGCAACATTTATTACTTATTCTAGTTCATAAGTGGAGACATGTTATAATGGGAGCATCAGGAGACATCTTCACATGTTAGTGTATTTGGATGGGCATCTCGGTGAGATCCCAAGAATCATGAACTAGGTACTAGGATCTACAATGAGGCATTCTAAGACAAGGAATTTTAGCTTTGACTTAAGACCGTGGATACCGAGGTGTATTCTATGTATTCAAATCAGGCTCGAGAACTTCTAGACTTACTAATAAGATACTATGCATCGAATGTAAGTGGATCTAAAATAATTTAATGGAGGGTTAGATAGGAATATGGAAACCTTCAAGGCAATGCTTATTGAGAAAGGGTTTACCCATAAAAACTTTTAAGGAAACACTTGTTGCGAAAGGGTTTACCTAGAAAAGAAAGGTATTCACTATGAACAAACCTTCTCGTCGGTAGCCATGCTAAATTCTATCGAGATTATTTTAATGTTAAGACTACGTTCTTGAATGATGGTCTTTATGAGTGCATCTATATTATATAACCTAAAAGATTAATAATATGAAGTTAGGAAAGAGAAGTGTGATAGCCTAAGAGGTCCGTCTATGGACTTAAGCTAATGTCAAGGAATTGGAACATTCAGTTTGATCAAGTAATCAAACTTTTGCTTTTGGTCACAACTCGAATAGTATTGTTTGTAGACGAAGAATCACGAAAACATGGTGGTGTTTCTATTACAAAAAGTTGATAAAATTCTCATAATCGAAAATGAAGTCGATACATTATCTTATATTAGAGTGTGGTTATCCATGTAGCTCGATATGAAGAACTTATGGAAAATTAGTCAAATCCATTAGATCAAGTTATCACTAGATCAAATAAATAGGATGTTAGGCTTATCTAAAGCCATTTATCAATGGTGAGATAAAAAATTTAGCACGCGGGATCCTAAGAAAGGATTTATTACTTTCAGGAATGGAATAACTTTATCTAAGGATCAGTGTCCTAAAATACTTGATCTGATAGCGAGAATGAGGAATACATCTTACGCATCGCTGGTGGGCAACCTCATGCATAAGAACTGACATTTCCTTTGTCACTGTAATGGTTAGTATATTTTATTCTAAACTATGGTAAATCATATTCACGAGTACCTAAAAAGGACTATATATTATGTGTTGGTTTAATTAGTGGACAGTCTTGTACCTTTTGTGTAAAAAGACTCATTTTTTAGTCAAATAAGGATTTCAAGATTCTACCTTATGATTTTTTTTTACTTTAAGGGGTGGACTTATTATTGGAGGAGTGGGAAGCAATCATGTATTGTTGACTCCATCGTGGAGGATGAAGTTGTTGACACTTTGGATACTACTAAAGAGTTTATATGGCTTGCGAGCTTCCTAAACGACTTAGGTGAGGTTCCTTTAGTGCGGTCGACTATTACACTATATTGTGTTAATAGTGACATAACTACAAGATAAACCTAGAAACCATACCAGGAACTAAGAACATTATTCATATGTATCTCCTAATTCGAGGGATCGAACAAAGGGGGTGATAGTTTTGTGACGAAGTTTGCATCGGATATCAAAAGGATTGCTTGTTAGATGTATAGGCACGGGGCTTTAAGACTAAGTGTGAGATTATTGGGGTTTTACTCTTAAAACCATATATGATATTTATTTTTCAATAAAGGTGTATCAGGTTCATTTTAAAACAAAAATCATGTTTGTGAGAATGCCTTATATTTATATTAAACATAGTGTATATATAATAGTAAATTTAACTTAGTGGGAATTATGATGAGTTGAATTCTACTTGATCATGAAAGATTAGCCTAGATATGGTGTTTACATCATATCGATAATACTGTGAGGACGGTCTTAGTAGTTTATCTTGAATAACAGAACTAATATGATATTTTATGAACTTATCTGATTATTCAAAGAGGATTGTACTGGTACATCACGAATGTATTGAATACAACCAAGGGTGGGGCTCAAGTCTAAATGTTGACTATATTAGACATGCACAATCCCACAATATTTGGAAACGGTGCATAGACTCTTAATCCAAAGGGCTATGAGGATTGGCATATGAACACAATAATTTCCTTGATTTTTATGGGTGAGATTCAATTTATTCGGTCTAAATATCCACAATTTGGAATATCATAATGTGGATATATTTGAGATCATATTTTGGAGAAAATCTATATCTCGGAGATATCCTGAATTGTGATACCCTTTTATAAACTTATAAGTTTTTATTCTACCAGTGAAACTAGACATATGGATTTTATAATCCGGTGGTGTATCAAATAATTTAAGTTTAAGATCAATGAATAAACAAATTATTAGTGAAAATCAATTAGTAGCGAATTAATTTTCACTAAGCAGGTATTCTATATTTTACACGGGGAACCATATTGTGCACTATCTAACTTTGTAAAAAACACCTCATTATTTGAGTAATTGAGAGATAATTAGAAACGAATGAAAAATTAATTATTTAGTGGAATTAATTATAATTAAACGAAGATGAATATATATTACGAGAAGTAATTTGGGATTTCTATAATTCTATTTGAAAGTCACTTTAATTATTTATTTTAGGTTGGAGGTATAGTTTATTTCCATGTAGCAAGTCCAAAACTCTTTGAAAATCCTTATTGGTCCAATCCCACCTCATGTACCTACATATATGGGTCAATGGAAAGGGTTTAATCTAGATGAAACATTCTCAAGGGTTAGAGAGGGAGAAAAAAATCACTATTCACTTTTTTTTGTGAAGGATTAAGGACATAGAAAATTATTTCTCTCATCTTTTACAAAGATTTTATCTTTGAAAGTGCCCACACACATGGCTTGATTTGGATGGATTATATACTAGAACATCCAAGGACTACAACACATTCTAAAGGAGGATTTGGAGCATAAAGAAATTCAGAAACATCACCTTCTTCATTAAACCATTCTCACATATTGGATTACCTACTAGATCTGCAAAGGTATCGTGATTAGAATCCTAGATTCAGTCTTTGAATCTAGTTGTTTTTTATTACATTCTGAAATTCTATCAATCAAAGTTCTTAGGAATTTTTTTTTATTGTGTCAATCCACATTAATGTCACTTTGCTTTACCGTAAGAAGAGTCTATCCCTTCACTATAGTTAACTATACTCGCTTGTCTTGGGATTTTAGGGAAAATCTCACGTGCTCCTTCTGGTACGCGTAGATTCAACCATCAACCATATGTGGATACGTGAGAGACTTACAATCCATAAACATACCCCCGGGATTCATATTCAGGATCCTCTTTGATACCAATTTGAAAAAGTCTATCTTAGGTGGTCTATGTAAACTTAATGTATTTTAACTTTTAATTATTTAAACCTTGTCCTCAAAGAATTATTGAACCCAATTTTAATTTTATCAAATAAAATTAATTAAGTCCAACTTACATGTGGGTCATGTAAGAAAGTAAATGCGGAAATAAAAAACATGCAATCACAATCATTATAGTACTAAAATGGAAGCCCTCACAAAAAAAAAACTGCAACACGTTTTAAAGAGAACAAACATAATTTTCATATAAGTCGACAATACGAAGTCTCTCCCTTGCAGTCTAATCCGATGTCTCGGTACGTACTAGTTATTAGTTGTCATCACCAATAACAACTTACACGATTCGCAAGTTTTGCGATGATATTGACTGGTACACAATATGTCCATATGAACCCTCGTGTTACCAACCCATAGAAACATTCATTCTGAAATCTTTAGAGTGAAGAATGAAAGGGATTTCGTAAACTGAAAGCTATTTTGAAGAGTATAGGATTAACTGGATCACACTCATTAAAAGCTCTCTCAAAACCTAAGTTTGACTTTTATAAAACTAGATTGCGAATCAGGAACATTATTATTTATACAATTCTGCTAAATAAGAACAACTAAAACACGTTTCTGAGATTCAGACCCTCATTTTAACGAGAGTATGAAGCTGTCTTCTTCCAAGGCTTGCTCGAACATCACAAATGTCCTCGTACGAAATGGAATTTGTATAGTTCGAAAAAAAAGTTATACAAGAAGTTAAGTTTCAAAAAAATGTCAGTAGTACAAAAATGACTTCATATTACAAAAGACTGTGTATGAAATTTCCTATGAGATATTTAAAAATCCTCACAAAAATTTTATTAAATATTTTTAAAATTTATTTTGTCCTGTCAATTCTTAACTCCAGAATAAGTTAAGGGATTTACAAAATCACAATATTCCTTATCGAACCTTCGACGTAGTGAAATTGTTCAGTTTAATAATGTGTTATCTCATTACTTTGTCTTCATCTTCAAATTCTTCAATTGCAAGTCAAGACTCAAAAAGACACCAAGCCTAATTTTGTTGTGTTCCAAAATAAAGGTAAAACCAAAACATTTGAGGGATGTAAATTATGTCCTTACCTTGTACAATGATTTTTTTTTCAAATATATATGAGGAACATTAAATTTTGAAAAATTAATTCTTTTTATTTTTTTCCAAAAAGTTAGTAATATTCTCAGCACTAACTCAAATTTGCAATGAAATGTAAATTTGAGCTTGCATTCCGGCAACATATGTCTGCAACAATAGAATAGTGGCACATAAGTTCTCCAAATGTAATATAGTTATAATGTTAAAAAAATCTACAAGAATAATTGACTATAAATTCTCAGGGCCTGTTTGGTTCTCTATTCAGAAAATTCGATTTAAACACTGTTTTTAAATACAGTTTTAAAATTCAGTTTTTTGTGTTTATAATTATTGGTGTGCGTTTGGTAAAGTTGTTTTTAAATACAGTTTTTTGAAAATTTGATAAAATTGACAAATATGTATATTTATATCATACATATGCGTGTGTGTGTGTGTGTGTGCGTGTATATATATATATGTATGTACATATAAACATACATAAAACTTTCATACATACATGATACATGAATGTATACATACATACATACATCATAAATTATATACATGTACATTTAATAACATGTATTTTTAGGTATATTTAATGAGGTATGTTGTGGAGTTATATATATATATATATATATATATATATATATATATATATATATATATATATATATATAAAACTTTCATACATACATGATACATGAATGTATACATATACATACATACATACATCATAAATTATATACCCCCATTTAACATCATGTATTTTTAGGTATATTTAATGAGGTATGTTAGGGAGTTTAACTCTCTCTCTCTCTCTCTCTCTCTCTCTCTCTCTCTCTATATATATATATATATATATATATATATATATATATATATATATATATATATATATATATATATATATATATACATATATATAATGATGTCGCATATATAATTCACTATAAAATTATATACATACATGAATTGATAATATTTTTTAATACATATGTACTATATGTATATTTTATATTATTCCATACATTAATAATATATGTATAAAACTATATATAAGTATCATGTATCTATTGATAATACTATTTAACTTTATATTATTCCATACGTAATTTTGTGTATATGTACATATATATTTTTTATTTATAAGAATTACACACATTAATGTATTATGTATGTATATTATATATTAAGGTATAATTGCTTTAAAATATTAAGAATGAATAATTCTGAGTTGAAAAATAAAAAAACCAGATGTTATAAAACACCCAAAATCTGTTTTCTGAAAAACTTGATTATAACACATGAATATTATAATTCTGTGTTTAAAAACAGGTTGCCAAACGAAGATTTTTATCCGAATTGTATTTAAACACAGAATTATAGTTGCAAACCAAACAGGCCCTTTGCACGTCAACATTATAAGGTTTGGAGGCTAGAGTCGACATTATTCATCGTAAATGATCCAAAATTTATTTAACTGTTAAGTTAGTAGTGATAATATTGTACATATTGGTGTATTGTTATCATGATATTGGTGTCATGTTATCATGTGTCTTATTTGCATATGTAATTACATTATGAGTATAAATCTTTTTTTTTATTTTGTTTTTATCTGACACGACACAACACGATAATAAACATGATTAATAATTTTTACATCTAATTAAATACAATTATACACAAAACTTGAATAACACGATAGAACACGAATAACACAACTGATACAAGTCATAATTTTAAAGGATTTTTACCGATAGTTCTCGTTTACTAAGTTTGTAGTCAATTAAATCTTATAAATATATATTTTTTGCTCCATTTGGTTCCATTATAAAATATATTTGTTCCAATAAATCAAATTAAAAAATATAAAGTAAATATTTATTAACTCTACAACTTGTGCAAAACATATAGTAAATATTTAGTATGTTTGATAAATATGAAATAATATTACTAACCGCCTAAAACAATAATATGACATTAGAAAAAAATTATTTTAAAAAAATAATTAAATATATTATACGTAAACATTGACTATTTTATGAATCAGAAAGTCTGCACGCACAAGCAATGTTAATTTTAAGTCTTTTTTTTAATAAAATTTCTAAAATATCCCTCCTTTACTTACGTGCCGCCAAACCGAATACTCGTGGGCTGCGTTCCAAATAATCGTCGGTCTCTTTAACTGTGAAGAAGCATTGCTTAACTCTAGTTAAAGTTCGTGTGTATCTTTATGTCATGTTCTTCCAGATAAAAGGCTTAAGGCAATTCATATAGAACCAACCAAACAACAACCAAGAACCTAAACGTTGCCATCAAGAGAGGCCATATTGGGCCTCGCCATTCGTCCGTTTCCCCCGGACAAACCATATATATATATATATATATGTGTGTGTGTGTGTGTAATTTAAAATAATTAAAAATAGGTATTGAGCCACGTTTTGGTCACGAAGTGGGGTATTTTATTTTATTTCTTATTCCCCTCCACCCTAGCATGTGAATACCACATGTCTAAATAGAGTTTGTTCTCGATAAGACGAACTTCACTAAGTAAACTAAAAATTAGGGGTGTAAGTAGGGCGGTCCTGAGATTGATAAAAATTGATAAGGTCCTCGTGCAAAAATTGTAAAATAGGTCCCTTTTATCTGTATTGATATAAAAAAATGGGCCCTCAATATATAAGTAATAAAAATGGATCAACGGGACGCCCTGTGCGATCGCTCACTTAGCACATGCTCAGGGCTGTCCATGGGTGTAAGCGGTACGGTTTGATCGGTAAATAGTAAATACTAATATCAAAATCAAATTCTAGATGATAAAATCAAACCGTACAAGTTTACCATCCGGTACACCAAAATTAATACCAAAACCAAACTGACTGATATTTCAATTTTTTTGGTAATTTCGGTTTTTTTCTGGTTTCGGTTTCTTCTGGTTTTTTCTAGTTTCGGTAAATTCTGATTTTTTCTGGTTTATGGTTTCGGTTTCAGTAAACAACACTAAAAGTCCCAAAAAACCAAAAACAAAACCAGCGAACTTTTTTAAATATTAAAACCAAAACCAAAACCAACTCTTTTCTATTTTTGGTAAATTCGGTACGGTAATTTTGGTGAATTCGGTACGGTACAATAATTTCGGTACGTTTTTTTTTTATTTCGGTAAATTCGGTATAGTATGGTAATTTCGGTACGATTTTTTCTGGTTTCAGTAAATTTGGTACGGTAATTTCGGTAAATCGATTTTTTAAATATTAAAACCAAAACCAACCAACTTTTTTGCGGTAATTTCGATTTCAGTAAGACTGGTTTCTGATATTTTAATATATGAAACGAAACCATTTTTTTTGGACCAAAACGGTACGGTACGGTACAGTAAAAACCCGTACCGCTTTCACCCCTACTAAAAACCTTTACCTCTTTTTTTTTTAAAAATAAGAGTCCCCTCTATTTTTTCATAATAAAATCTATTATATACCTCTAATACGATAGTATTAGAGGTGTAAATGTTGTTTAAATGTCATTTAATGTTAAACAAGTCCTCAACACCCATTTCAAACGGCCCGCTACACATTTAATGGGAAACGCCTGACCAATTTCCACCGTCCTTTCACCTCTCTTTTTCATATTCAAAACCTAAATAAAAATTCACTATCTTCAGTCCACACTCATCCCATAATTAAAATTTCATTGAGATGTGGAGACCTTTATTCATCATACCATCTCATCGTCGTCCAAGACGACTCATCGAAAACCATCCATGTCATTGAAGGGTTTCGTCTCATTTAAGGACTCTCTTTGCCGTTGTTTTGGCTACATGATCTCCAAGAAAAATACATCTTCACCACTGTCAATGATTACATTGTAAGTTTCCATTTTGTAAACTTTTATGTTTTTCTTTGTATTTGGGTTTACTTTATTTATGGGTTTTGTGGGGTTTACTAATCTGGATCTAGGTTTACTGTTTAATTTTAAATGCTCTGTTTATTATTCGTATGTTTCTTTCTTTCAATTTATGGATATGATCTTTGATGTTAGCTCATGAAGAGATTTTGTTGGGAAATAATGGTGTATCCTTATGTTTGGTCATTATTGTACAATTTTTTTATGGGGTTTGTTGATGCCAAATTTAATCTGCTGACATGGACCAATCACTTGAAGATACGTGTCAAATTTAGTCTACTAACAAACATAAAGTCACCGAGCTACTCAAGCACCGAGCTACTCAAGCACCGAGCAACTCAAGGATACCGAGCAGATTGGGCGCCCCGAGGAACTGAAAGTACCGAGCAACTTAAGCGGTCCGAATATCTTGGCATGCAGAGCATCCAAATCAAGAGAATAAAAAAGACGACGGCGCATTAAATGCTCATTATTATCGTACAGATGTATATGTCTACTAGATAACAGCGCATTGTCCTTTCACATGTACAGCCTCAAGGCTATAAATACATTATAACCTTCTCATTAGAAGGGGACTCTAGATCTCTTGGTAAACCACTTATCGAGAATTCCAGGCAAACAGTCGGCAATACAAAAATAGTGGATGTAGGCCATTCTCATACGGCTGAACCACTTTAAAAATCCTTTGTCTTATTTATTTAGTCATTTTTTATCTGTGATTAAAATAATTAGATCGAATCTATTTTTTACATCAACAGATTGACGCCGTTTGTGGGAAACGACTGTACTTTGCATTTTTCACCAAAACAATTCATCATCAATGGCTGATAATTCGAAATCTAGTAATCGAAATGCTGGGAACCCTCCAAACCCTTCTACTGCCACAAATATTCAAGATCTGGCTGGTATAATGGCTAATTTAGCCCAAGGCCAAACGGCCATGCAAGAAACCATGCGTCAACTTATACAAACTGTTCAAGGCGGAGTGCCGGCCCAATTAGGACAATGAAGTGTTCAAAGAAATACCCGTCTACCCTCTTCACAAACTAGGCAAACGCTATTCCCGGAGAAATCTCAATCTAGACGCACCGAATCATATCGTACTGAGAGATCTAATGATCCTTCTTATCAACCTGGCCGAACTTCATCAGTACGAGCTACAGATTCTCAACGAAACGTCACTCTATCCCCAAAAAGGACTAGTGCTCTAGAAAGGTTGAGTAGAGTCTCTCCTTTTAATCTTTTGGACCCTAGGAGGAATAGAAGTCCTCCTAGGATTGCGTCGAGGAACTCTCAATGACCATCCAATCTAAGGGAAGGCTCTGCCCAATCACGACCAACTGCTCGTAATGAAAGATCCCAAGAGGCAAATTCAATGCGATCAGTTGCTCGAACCAATAGGCCCGAGGTGGGAAACGACGCATGGAAAGGCTCTATTTAAAGGTTGGAGGACAGATTAGGAGAAATGGCTAAGGCCAGGAATCCTCTACAAATAACTTTTATTCAAGGCACACCATTCGTACAGACAATTGTGTATTTTCCCGCAACATCAAAGTTCAAAGCTCCTGTGGTAACGCCTAAGTATGATGGAAAGACTGGCCCTGTCCTTCATATAGAGCAATACCAAGATGCTGCCGATATCTATGCAGTTCCAGATGAGATGAGATGCAGGTCATTTTTAGGAACTCTCATCGGGTCAGCCCAGATTTGGTACAACAAC
Source organism: Sambucus nigra (assembly GCA_949130495.1). Taxonomy (NCBI): domain Eukaryota; kingdom Viridiplantae; phylum Streptophyta; class Magnoliopsida; order Dipsacales; family Adoxaceae; genus Sambucus; species Sambucus nigra. The sequence goes on from OX422208.1 coordinate 251,045,244, forward strand.
CTTCCTCAGGGGAAGATCACGACTTTCTTTCAACTAGCAGAGCTCTTTATTGGGAACTTCTATTTTGGAGCGAAGCCAGTCAAACGAGTAGAACACTTGCTGAGTGTTAGACAGAAGGCAGGTGAAAGCACCAGGGACTATATTACTCGTTTCAATAACGAGAAACTTGAAGTAATTGATTACGAGGAGAAAATAATAATTACTGCTCTAATGAGTGAACTGTTGATAGATAAATTGTACTACACTTTAGCCAAAGATCCGCCCAGAACCATGGAAGAACTGATGGCAAAAGCAGCCAAAATCATGAATGCCGAGGAAGCTATGGCCGCGAAGAAGAATGCAGACACTAAGGAGACCAAGGTTGAAGATGGTAAAATTGAAAAGAAGGATCAGAAGAACAGTGGTGGCAACAGGCAGTCGAAAGGAAAGCAAGCACTGGAGCAGATGAGGAAATTTGGAAATTATACTCCTTTGAAGGTAGATATAAATCACATTCTAGAGGAGATCAAGAACAGCGAGAAGCTAGCCTGGCCAGGGAAAATAAAGGCAGATCCTAACAGAAGGGACAAGACCAAATATTGCGAATTCCACAAAGATCATGGTCATATAACCAAAAGTTGCATAGCTCTCCAGAATGAAATCGAAGCACTCATCAGATGAGAAAAATTGGCTAAGTATGTTGATCGCCAAAATGGTGGAAAGACCAGCGATCGAGGAAGGCAAAAGTCTAAGTCTCCTCGTCGAGGAAAAGAAGACAAGAAGAGAAGTCACGAAGAAGATCCAGAAGATGACCAAGATGACCCCGATCTCCCCAAAAGACCAAGGCAACCAGAACACGAGGTATTTTCAATCTATTTCGGATCATTTGAATGTAATGTTATTACATGTGGAGATGAAGGAGGTGGAGATCTGACTGCGGAGATAAAAGCTTACCTCAATGAGGCTCAAGCTTGCTCGTACATTCAGCGAATAAATCTGACTGAAGATGATCGCCCAAGGAAGGTGAATAAAGACAAATTGGTCATTGGTTTCTCTAAGAACGATTTGGCAGGTGTACTATATACTCATGATGATCCATTGGGGATCAAGCTGAGAATGAAGGAAGTTGTGATTTCATGAGTACTAGTGGATAATGGTAGCTCGGCAGATATCATGTTCTATCCATGCTTTGACAGTTTGAATCTGAAGCTAGCCCAGTTGGAGCCATATCATAGGCCCCTCCTTGGTTTTATTGGCAAGAAGGTTTTTCCACTTGGGACGATCAAGTTGGATATTGTTATCGGTATATAGCCTTCTTGTCGAACAGAAAGAGTACGCTTCTTCGTAATAGATAAAAATATTCAATCGGCTTACAATATCATCATGGGAAGGGTAGGTTTGAAGAAGTTTGAGGCAGTACCATCTACTGTACATCAATGTTTAAAATTTCTAACTAATTTTGGAGTGGAAGTTATGAAAGGCGACCAGAATGTAGCTGGGGAATGCTACTATTCATCTGCTGAACAGGAGGAACGTGAAGAATCCAGGAAGAAGACTACTACCTATCAAGTGGATGAAATAGAAGATGCAAATATTGAAACATTAGACCCTAGAGATGAGTCTCAGCTCGTAAAGGGCCAGGTCATGGAGTCTACCGAAAATATCATTCTGGACGATGAGCATTCAGAACGAACAACTCAAATTGGTGCATCACTGGATGCATCAATAAAACAGGAATTGGTAGCATTTCTAAGATGTAGAAAGCAGACTTTTGCATGGAGTCATGAAGACATGCCAGGGATAGACTCGAGTTTCCTATGTCACGAGCTCAACGTGAACAAGGAAATTAAGCCAGTAAAGCAACGAAGAAGGGTATTCAGTCCTGAAAAGAACCAAGCTATACAGGAAGAAGTAGAGAAACTAAAAAAAACTTTTTTTATTGAGGATGTCAAATATCCTGATTGGCTAGCAAAATGTGGTGATGGTAAAGAAGAAAAATAACAAGTGGAGGATATGTGTGGACTTCACTGATCTTAATAAGGAATGACCAAAGGATCATTTTCCTTTTCCCCGAATCGATCAACTGGTGGATGCTTCCTTGGGGCACGAATTGTTGAGTTTCATGGATGCTTATTCTGGGTACAACCAGATTAAAATAAAGCCTGAAGACAGGGAAAGTACAAGGAGAATTAATGATCAGGTATCATGCAAAGGCAATGGAGGTTATATCGAGTTTTACTGCAGTTCAGTTGATTAGAATACCAAGATTGGAGAATGTAATAGCAAACGCTCTAGCTCGTTTAGCATCGGCCACATGCACCGAGCTACGAAGAACAATCCCAATAGAAATCCTGGCTGGTCGAAGCATAGACGAAGATCTGATGATGAACTTCATTGCCCTCGACTTGGGACCATCTTGGATGAACCCCATCAGGGCCTATATTGAAGAGGGGGCTTTGCCATCTGATAAACTTGCAACCAAAAAACTGAAGTTTAAAGTTGCTCGTTATGTATTGACTAGTGTAATTTTATATAGACGAGGAGTTATAGCAGGGCTATAAAGATGTGTCCATCCCTCCGAAGTGAAAGATTTGACCGAAGAGGTTCACGAAGGGTCTTGTGGAGCCCATGTAGCAGGTCGGACGCTTTTGCAAAGAATAACAACGCAGGGGTATTACTGGCCAACGATGAGAGTTGATTGCGTAGCTTATGCTAAGAAGTGCGATAAATGTCAACGCTTCTCTTCCGTCCGAAGAACTCCCCAAGCCTTGTTAACACCCATCACGGCCCCTTGGCCATTCGCCATGTGGAGGATTGACTTGGTCGGGCCACTTCCAATGACCAGGGGAAGATTCAAATACCTCGTGGTTGTTGTGGATTATTTTACTAAATGGGTGGAAGCCGAGCCTCTCATTGATATGACATATGACAAAGTCTATCAATTTATTTAGAAAAATATTATTTGAAGATATGGTCTCCAACATGCATTCATTACTGACCATGGAATCCAGTTTGACAACGAGGAGTTTGCTGCATATTATCATCAATCCAATGTATTAAAGATCCACTCTGCACCAGGCCATCCCCAGAGCAACGGGCAAACTGAGGTGACAAACAGAACACTACTGAATGGTTTGAAAAAATGACTGGATGATGCAAAGGCAAATTAGATTAACGAGCTGCACTCTGTGTTGTGGGCTTATCGCACCACACCACGAATAGCAATGGGAGTGTCCCCATATATGCTGGCATTTGGGAGTGAGGCTGTCATACCTGTTGAATTGGGTCTACCCATGCATAGGGTACTTAATTTTAATTCTCATGTCAGTGACTTGATGAGAAGATTAGACCTGGATATGCTCGAAGAAGTTAGGGAAGAAGCAGCAATCAGGAATGCAATATATCAACAACGAACAACTCTGTTCTATAACAAAAGAGTGAAGAAGTGTGATTTGAAGGAAGGGGATTATGTGCTAAAGAAAGTGATCCAAAAGCATAACAAACTGGAAGCCAACTGGCATGGACCCTACAGAGTAACAGAAGTTGTTCATCCAGGGACATACAGGATTGAAACCTTGGAAGGAAAAGAATTCAAGAATGCATGGAATGCAGAGCATCTGTGCAATTATTATCGTTAATTGAAATTCCTATGTAATGCAGTTTCTTCAATATGAATAAAGTTATGTTTCACCCAGTTTCTTTCTTTGTTGAATTTTTTTCGGATTATTAGTGCTACACACTATACACCAAATTCAGAGCAATTACCACCAACTCCGGTTGGTCGGGAACTCATTACCACCAACTCCAGTTGGTTGGGAATCAATTACCACCAACTCCGGTAGGTCGAGAAATCAATTACCATCAACTCCGATTGGTCAAAACTCAATACCACCAACTTCGGTTGGTCGGCAATTCAATTACCACCAACTTCGGTTGGTCGAGAACTCTATACCACCAACTTCGGTTGGCAGGAATTTCAATTACCACCAACTCCGGTTGGTCGGGAACTCAATACCACCAACTCCGGTTGGTCAATAATTCAATTACCAACAACTCCGATTGGTCGGGAAATCTATACCACCAACTCCGGTTGATCGGCATTTCAATTACCACCAACTCTAGTTGGTCGGGAACTCTATACCACCAACTCCGGTTGGTCGGCAAACTAGGAAAGAAGCTGGATGACCTCCAGGGGCATCCACTGTCTAGAAAACAAGGTAATCCATACGAGATTACTACAACTAAGCAGGAACATGGGATGCAAATCATCCCATTGCTTAGGCTCAAAGAGTGACAAGTCACTATAATCATATATTCACAAATTAATGAATAAGGACATTCTAAAAATTGTTTCGAAGAAAATCAAATGGCAAAAGACTAAAAATTTCTTCATTTAAATCAAGTAAAATTACATATGATGTGAAAATGTGATTCATTACATAAAAAATACCCTACTCTATGGGTTTTTTCCCCTCTACTTTTGAAACAGGTTCTACCCTGGTTGGAGGATCGCCTAATGCATAAGGAGAATTTATAAAGTTTACATCTCGCAGCATTCTAACATTCATTACAGATGGCCGATCAAGCAAATGTTATGGGCGAGATATCTCAAAGTGGGCATGAAGACTGTAATCACCGAGATACTTTAAAATTAGACATCGAGGAATTGCACGAGCAGGAATCCAACTAAAATCAAGATTAAAAGGAGTCACGGGAAAATCGAGCACTCCAGGCTCATAATAATCCCATAAGTAGTGTCCCTGCTTCAATTGTAGCACACACATAGCATTCAACCATCCCTGCTTGTACCCCTCATTATTCGACTGCTGTATCCGAGCATCTAGGTGGTACATAGCTTCCTTATACCCAGCCATCCAAAATTCTCTTGGTTGTTTGTGAAATTGATAAGTTAACCTCTGAAGTTACTTGTAGAGTTGTTGTTCGGTGAAGTTCAGAATCTTCTTAGACATTTTTGCCAAGGCCTGGTTCTTCTCCATCAATTGAACAGCTTGATTCTCTAAAGCCGACTGCGTTCTCGCTTCTTCAATGGTGACTCGACCAGCCCTAGCTCATCCACGAGAAGATCTTGCTCTACCATGAATAGATGTGGAGGGTCCATCTAGTTTCAAAGTTTCTAACTCATCTCGTAAGTTAGCATTTTCTACCTCCAAGAATGAAAAACCATCATCGTTTACTAGGACCAAGGCTCCCGAAGAAGAAGCAACAGATTTGAGTTGCTTTATTTCCTCTTGTAAAGAAATGTTCTCCTTCTCCAACAACTTGGCGATATGCCTATGCTCTTCGACTTCAAGCTTGAGAACACTCTCTTTCTTCTCATAAGCAGAGATGAATTTGTCATACCCTTTGTCAGCACTGAATTGTTGATATTTTTTCTCGTATCCTTGATGCAAAAAGGGTAGAAGATTATTTATACTTTTATTGAAGTTCCTCTATCGTTCCTTAGAGATCATCAATCATCTCGTAGTAGGCCACATTATTGGCAACAGCACGATCGAGCAAGCACTTCAAGTATTGGTAAGCTTCAACTACTCGGTCAGAAGCACCTGATCCGAGGATGTCAATTATTTGGGCCTCATTAAGATCTGCATGACCAGCTTTAAAATAGTCATTGCATTTCTTCACCAATTCTGTATCATGAGTTGATAAGAGCTCCATCCTGGCCATAAACTAGCAAAGAGAAGAAATAAAAAGAATCAATAATGATTCAGATAGAGCAAGTTAAAGAGAAATTCAAGACAAATAACCAAAGTTCGAATTTTTATTCATCATAAGAGAAAATACATAGTTCAAGGTTACATTCAAGAGAATAACAAAATAAAAAGCCCGAACAACTTTACACCTTTTCCTTGTTTCCTACGACTTCCTCAAAAGATTTGGATGAAGGGGTTGGTTGCTCGAAAGACAATGGTAGCTGCTCGACAGAATTACTGGTTGGTTAGAGTTGCTCGGAAGGTTGAACAACAGGAACAGTGGGGACCTGATCTCCAATCATCATATAAGATTCATCTGAAGCACCTCCATCCTCTTCTTCTTCTCTAGGAGAGGGAGGAGGGCCATGAGTGTGCTGCTGGAATAACTCAGAATTCTCAGCAACCTTCAGTTCCTGCAAGGCTGCTACCCATCCATCTCGAAAATATTTGACACCTACATATTCCATTTGAGAAGACATGACAGCCTGACCCTTCTTCCAGCCTTTATCCCAACCATCACTGAATGATTTTTTAACTGCAACTTTCCTTTTTACCTTCTCCGAGGAGGTCCTTTCCCTAAGGAGCTCCTCGGTAGACTTCAACTTTTCTTCCACCTCTGTTTTCTATCGCTCAGCATCTTGAAGTTTAACAACTTTTTCTTCAGCAGACTTAAGCTTAACCTCAAGCTCCTTGTTGCTCTGTTCAAACTCCTTGTTGCTCTGTTCAAACTCCTTCAACTTCTTCTCCAATTCTTTGGAGGCATTCACAGCTTGATCTTTGTCTAGCTCAACGGACTTAAATTGCTTCTCCTAAGCCCCTTTATCTTCCTCGTACTTTTGACGAGAATCTTTCAAAGATTAGGTCAGCCTAATAAAAGCTTCCTCTACTCCACCCGAGGAGCTTGAAGCCCTAATAGCTTCATCGTTCTTCAAAATGATGTTGAAACACATCACCAACTGAAAAAAGAAATAACTTTAAGTCAATACATGAACGTAGTATTAAAAAATAAAGGGGTCAAGCTAAAGATACTTACTGAAGAAATGTGTTGAGCAGCCAGAGTAGTAAGTTTCTCGCGAGAAAAGGTGTCTTAAACACCTTGAGATTCTAGAACAGTACATGATCTTACCAAGCTCACAGTAGAGCTCGGAGCAACAAGAACTGGAATACTACCTTCAACATTTGAAGGTTGAGAGATAGGTTCAGCAGGTCTCTTAGAAGAATTTCTTTTTAATCTCTTCAGAGTAGCATGAGCATCTTCAACTATAGATGTTGTCTTTATTGGTGAAATGACAACAACATCACTTGAAGGAGAGATAGCAATAGTCTTACTCGGAGCCACAGGGGGATTCTTGCCAGCTTCCTGGGTAGCAACAGGAGGGGGTACATCTATTTTCTTTGTCCCCTCATCTAGGACATCTTTTTTACTCTTCTTTGCCTCCATAGGGGCAGAGGTAGACTTGTCAAAAAAGACAGGAGCTCTTCTTTTCTTCATCAGATCAGTGATAGGAATATTCGATTCAGAAGAAGAACCTTCCAAACTAGTCTCATAGGCTGGTACTTGGTCAAGATAAACCACCACTAGACGAGGACGGGCAGTGAAAGATGAAGTGTAGCTTTTGTATTGTAACAAGTAAGAAGCAGATCTAATATGCTCCTCGGCAACAGATTGATGCAAGCTCCAGATAAGTTTTAAATGCTTTATATTAACCTCAGTTTCTTTTGGAGGTTTTCTTTTACTATCAACTGTAACAAACAAAATCAAATGTCAGTGATGCATTTTATCAAATACAAAGAAAACAAGATTTCAAAAATAAAAAAAACCTATCCCATTGCCATAAAGTGGACACCTGGGACCTTGGTATACATCATCTCCATTTAATGGAGGGTGTTGCCAATTTTTCATCACAACCCCATGATCAAAATAATCCCTATTGGCATCAGGAAGATTGATAACTAAAGCTCTAATCAGAAACCTAGTTTTTAAATAGAATGTGGTATCACTAATAACCCATCTATAGCAGTACATAATCTCTGCAATCCTTAATCGAGTTCCATGAAGTTGATTAAACCTATGTACGCCATTAACTATCCTCCATGTATTTGGAGCTAATCTTGTAGGTACAACATCAAAATATTGACAAAACTCCAAGCATAGGGGATTTGGAGGGAAAGAAAAGCCACATTCGACCACAAAAAGACTTGGGAACCAATGTCCCTCAGCCAAAGAAAAATAATCAGAAGGTTTAGAAAGTTCTTCCAAAATAACCCACGAAGGGATTGAAAATTCAGACCGAAATTTGTCCAGCGATTCAACAAGATAAACCATGATGAACAAAGTAAATAAACGAGAGGGAAGAAAATCTTACAGAAAAAAAGAGATCAGTTGACAAATGCACGATGGAAAGAACAAAGGCACAAGATAGAGAGAAAATGAAGAGTTCAAAGATACAGATTTGAAGAGTGAAAGACGATAGGATTTCTGCCGTGCTTAAATTCTTTATCTCGGGAATAGAGAAAGGCAATGATTACAAGGGAAGACGTTTACATTTTCGACGGCTAAAAGAAGAAAAGGGCACAAATATCGAAGTGGTCATGAAAATTCAAAATATTTATGAAGCCTGATACTATGCGCTAAAAAAGGAGTTATATACAATGAAAGTTTTCCTAAAATCTATAAAAACCAAAAATCTAAGCAGTTTTCAAGCAGAATGTTCCACACTTTTCTTCAACCTCAAAACTGTGAAACATTAGGGGCTTCTCTTGATGCCAAATTTACTCTGCTGACATGGACCAATCACTTAAAGACACGTGTCAACCTATGTGGCAATTATAAATACTTCCAACTAACAAACATACAGCCACCGAGCTACTCAAGCGCCCCGAGCAACTCAGGCATACTGAGCAGCTTGGGTGCCCCGAGGAACTGAAAGTACTGAGCAACTTAAGCGGTCCGAACAACTTGGCATGCAGAGCATCCAAATCAAGAGAATAAAAAAGATGACTATGCATTAAATGCTCATTATTATCGTACAGATGTATATGCCTACTTGATAACAGTGCATTGTCCTTTCACATGTACAGTCTCAAGGCTATAAATACATTGTAACCTCCTCATTATCTGGGGACTCTGGATCTCTTGGTAAACCACTTATCGAGAATTCCAGGCAAACAGTCTGCAGTACAAAAATAGTGGACGTAGGCCATTCTCATACGGCTGAACCACTTTAAAAATCCTTTGTCTTATTTATTTATTCATTTTTTATCTATGATTAAAATAATTAGATTGAATCTAGTTTTTTACATCAACAGGGTTCAATGACAACAAACTATATTTTATGATTAATTTTGTGCTGCTCTTATTTTGATTAATTGTCCATGGTTAACATAATTAGGTTTATGATGATTTGGGGTTTTCTTAACATCAAAATTTAGTATTGCTTTGGGATTTTTGCAATTTTTGGGTTTACTTTTGTTCTCAATCTGAGTTTTGATTTTCATATTTCACATGGAAAATGGTATGTGAAGGATGATATTTATTTTCATCATATCGTGGTCATGAGTTTATATGTCTCATTGGACGGTGGTGATACTGAAGGAGAACAGTGAGAGGTACAATGGTTAGGTGGTTGAAATTAAAAGCACTATTGACTGGATTCCTCTAGGTAATGTGGTTGGTCATTTTGGAGGTAATTTTGAGTGTTGTGGATGGAGTTCTCTTTCTCCCTCAACATATTTTTTGTAGTGGGTTTATTTGTTCGTATAATTTTTCCCAATTTGAGAATTAGTATATTTGATGTTTGATAAAAATGTTTCCTAACAGGATTTTTTCTGCATATACTTCAAATCGCATAGTTTGTTGTCTAAACAAGTAAAAGTTTATTTTATGGTTCATTCCTTATTTGATTTGTTGAAATTTGAGGTTATAATGAGGCTTTAATGCTCATTAATTGGTTCTCCCATGTATCTTAAACAACTTAAAGGAAAAAAATATTAAGTGAGACATTCCTAAACATCTCAAATACATCATCTCTCTCATTGACGATTCTCATCCCCCGTTAAACACCCTTTATTATGTTGGTGAAGTTTCCCCTCATCACTTAGCCATACCGTTCATGGAACCTACCCACTCCATCTCCCTTGCCCCCATACATATTTTATAATGGAATATGTAAAGTTTTATGCCCAACCTATTTATTGGGAAGATTTTCATCAGGAATTATTCATTTTCGGTAAATAATTTTTGTTAAAGGTAACAATGTTGACAATAAGCTCCAACCTCTACAACATCGGAGGATTGATTTATGTTTTTCTCCCTCTTTCACCAATGATTTTTTGTTGTCAATTATTTAGGTTTCCTGTCTAAACTAATATTTTTAACATCTGCAAGTTTTGTGGTATTTGGAATTCGATCCCCCACTAATGCCTACTGCTCGGTGCATGATCCGACCACGTATTTCAATTTCAACTATTTCATCTTAGTATTTTTCTAGATATGAAACATATGACTTAAGTTTTTTTAATTTTGGTTACAATTTGTATTTGGCTTGGTGCACATTAAGTATTTGGTAAAATGTCAAAGAAAATATTTTTTTATTATTATTGTTCATATCCATAAATTAATCCTGTTTAGACAACTATGTTTAAACTAAAAATGCTATTGTGGATCACACATTGCATCAACGACAAGGAAAAAAAAGTTTTGTCTTGATTTTGAAATAATGAAATTTTAAGTAGTTATAATCTATTGGCCCCAGTTTCTTACATTATTGAAGAAATAAGAGCCAAGTGGAGTGTAATTACATTTCTCAATGTGATTTTTTTTTATATATTGTTATACATATATATTAATTCATTTGTTATATTTTTTTTAAAATTTAAAAGTGGGTATAATTCATTGCAACATAAAAGTGTAAAGTTTCAATTTGCATCGATTAATCTTAAGTGCTTAATTATATCAGTTGTCTTATCCTTGCCATATTTTAGTAACTAGATATATCAAACAATTTACAACCGTAAAAGGTAGTTCTCGATTGAATATCTTTTTCAATTGCTATTCTCTGTTCCATTCGAGCAGTCAAAAACATTGTTATCTAACATTAATCACGGATATTCTCTCAAGAAAAATATGTGTTATTGTCTTAATTTTTTCTGTTTCTCCTTAAATCAAAATCCATATGCTCTATTTGCGTTAAATTAATGGTTGGACACCTTTTTTAGTCGTTGAACCCTTATGATGCGTTATTCTTTGACATAAATGACAATGTTTTTATAAATAAATGCATTGATTTATTTGTTGACATTTTTCTGTTACTCCTTAGAATTAAATTCCCATGCTCTGTTTTTAAAAGAAATTTATTTGTTGACATTGTTTTTATAAATAAATACATTGATTTATTTTTTGGCTGGGGAACCTATTTTCTAAAAAATTATTTGTTGTTGTGTTAATCTTTTTTCTACACTCCTCAAAATCAAATCCACAGGCTATGTTAGAGAATAATTTTAGGGAATGATATACTGGTAATGGTTATAAGTTCTAAACCATGTTACAACACAAGAAATATATAGCCTGAAATAGCTCATGACACTTTCGTTGACTCCACCGATCCTCCCTACGCACGATTGTGAAATTATTTTCTGAAAATTGATTAATTATGATAATGTATATCCTTTCAGTGGTAATAGATAAATAACATAAGAAGGAAGTACTCTTATTCCTAGATTCTAACGTGATGAACGAGGCACGGGTAAGCAGCGATAAAAGTAAAGTTTTCCCTTTGACAAAGAGTACTATTACTTGGAGTCCATATAAATGTCCCACTTGCTATTCTCTATTCTAACATTAATTTATGTGTTGACATTTTTATGTTACTCCTTATAATTTATTTCCTATACTCTATCTTTAAAAGACAATGGCCAGGGAACCTATTTTTCGAACAATTATTTGTTATAGTGTAAATCTTTTTACACTCCTCAAAATAAAATTCACAGGTTTATGTTTAGTTTATTATGCAACTATGCACTCATTTACATGCTTGATTGTTGAGATAACGCATATAGTTGGTTTATAATATTTACTATATTTCTTAATGTTCATATAACACATTTGGTTACTCATGAGGCATACAATATTGTTTTTGCAAAAGACATTTGAACTATGTGTGACACCCCGCCTAATTAAACCCTTGGTGATCAGTCCTTAATTAAATTAGAATAGGTTTCTCAGTTGGTTCATTCTTATCATCACTGTCGAAACTTTTTAATTACTAACCACCTAAATGAAATTATACTGGTGCCAAGTTTTATCTTTCATTAATTCAAAGAAATACTAATGCGAAAATAAATCATTAACAGTCACATGTTAACTGAATCCGACCATCACATATAAATAAGAAACTGGCCGAATAAATCATCGGCTAAAATTCAATATAAATATAAAGACAGATAATAATGGATCTCAAGTATCTGAAATAAATACTAAATAAAACCGTGAGCAATATGCTCGAATATCTGATAGAAAATATCTACACTAGGAATTGAAGGAATAGAGGTGCCTATCCATATCCTACAACATCCACATATGCCGTAGCAGCGAATCCCTGGAACAAATCAAGCCTGGCGTCCTTATGACAGGACACCTAAAACATTTTGAAAATATTTTATAGCAAGGGTTAGAACCCAAAACATTTTGAAAACATTTAGCAAATGAATAACTTGTAGTAGTAAAATATGCATGAAGGCGCTTCATATTTTAGTTACTGTCGCACTCCCTTTAGGACAGACTCACCCCTCAACTAATGTGCACACCTAACTTCTTCTTTATATACCACCTAGTCCTCTACCCCGAAACTAGATACTTGATATAACTCTTGTCAATTGCCCTACTCAATCCCGAGTATTTTAAACGCATGATTTATAAGTTATTTACCACCTTAACTTAGTTAATCATATTTCCTTGAAAGCCATATAACATTCTCTAGTTATATAAATAATACAATTTTCTCCATGTATTTGAATTACCCGTATATAATTATTTACCCCATTATATACATAAAGTTATCTTACAACAATCACATGTATGTTGAATATGAATATACCCCATATATAATTACTTACAATTCACTATATCTATCCTATTATATACATAGAACCATATTACAATGTTCACACATATGTTGAATATAAGTATAACCCATCCTCCCGAGAATTAACTCACCGAATGTATTCTCTAAAGTGCTATCACACTAGGTGTACTCATATAACCTAGTTACCCCAAGTCAGAATCGCTCACTAACTTGGCCAAAAATATAAACATAATGGAGGCGATCATATTCCTTCCCTGAAAGTGAGATAAGACCCTCACCCATATAATAGACGCTATTACCTGGGGATATACTCGCCCTACTCCTCAAGCTAGGAGATTCACCCACTACGCGCAACCTCCCTTGAGAGCACTAGAGTATATGTATTAATAATATCTAACCACTGATATTTATAAGCGCACACCATATATTTACTATCACACACCGTATATATATAAATATAAAATATCCCGGATTTACCGTGTACTGAGTCCGTAACACAAGCCTATACCTAATATCTTGAGTTTATGGTCCAACTCTGATTATTAATTAACTTACATATTAATTAAATTATTTTTGGTGTCACCCAACCAATATACTCGGTCTCGCTCTCGTGGCCCGAAATTAATATACTACCCGAGTCTAATCCCCGACTCCAAATTAATTAGTTTTCACCCATAATTAATTTAAGTAAGTAGTGTCGCCCTACTACCATATCCGAACTTATTCTCCAAATCCATTATTTTATTCTTTTAAAATTTATTTCTCAGAATTCATTCGAAATGTGTCGCCCTTAATTCCCCCCCCCCCCCCCCCACCCCCCACCACTCCCAATTATATCCCTTTATAATTGTTAAGAATTGAATCTCATAATTAATTTTTCTCTCTTAATTATGCTAGGGGAAATTTGCAACTAAAATTTTTACCCATATAAATCCCTAAGCCAAACTGCCGAAAAATCTGAAAGGTCGATCGATCGACCCCAACCGTCGATCGATCGATCGAACAGGTGGTCGTCTCCTCCTCCTAATTGTTTCCTCCATTAATCAAATTCTCCAATTCATAACCTTTCCCTTGGTATAACCCAAGAACAATCAACATCATAACTATATAGAAACATGATCAGGACCTTTCATAGAACCTCAAACATAAATTTAATCTCATAAGTCTCTACTTTTCTGATTTGGGGAAATTCCCAGTTTTTTACTCGTTAGATTCCAATTTCATCTAATTACCCCAAATTCGTCCATAATTGCTACTAGGTTTTTCTCATGTAAATCGAATACCATCACAGAACTCTGTCACATAATTAATTCCCACATTGAATCTTATTTAAGTGTTCTTTTTACAAAAAAACCGGTTTTCTACCCATTTGTACCCAAAACGAATTTCTGATTTCCACATCACAAAATTATGAATTGAATAACATTAATTAATATCATAGCAAGATAATCACTTGCCTTATGGGTTCGTACATTCTGATCCGAGTGTGTGATTCGCAAGGTTGATGATGAACTTCCAATAGGTTCCTTGCCTTGTCTCTAAAAGACTCCAATTTGGCTCTAACTGCTCCCTCTCACTTTCTCCCCAAATTCTTAGATTTAGGTTTATGTTTCTCTTCCGTTTCCCACTCTTAGATTTAGCTCTTAAAACACTAATCCCGTTTTTAGCCTATTGGGTCAAGCCCAAGTGGCCCAAATAGCCCCGTGTGGGCCCGGTTATGCCTAAAAACGTCCCGTGACCCATTTACTACCTCCGGGTACACTTTTTCGACTATCTCGACCCATATAGACTCAATCGTGCACTCAAAATTGACATTCGAATTAATTTATACAAATACTTATCTCACACCCAAATTAGTCTATACCGACTCCCGACTGAGATAAATAAATGCCATGTCACTAATACACGCTATGACGTAAATAAATTATTACTATTCACTTAGTAATTAAATTTCCCCAAATATTAACCATTACTCGCCGATTAATATTTAAATAAATATTACCATAACTAATTCAATTAAATTACGACACACAGGTAATTTAAATTTTTTTGAATTAATTAAATATTACATGCACAGAAATACGGGGTGTTACATACTCCCTCCCTTACAAAGGAATTTTGTCCTCGAAATTTGGTCATTACTGCGGCGAATAACTCTGGATACTTCTCTCACATATCCTCCTCCCGGTCCCACGTATACTCATCAATACTGTGGTGTTACATACTCCCTCCCTTACATACTCCCTCCCTTACAAAGGAATTTTGTCCTCGAAATTTGGTCATTACTGCGGCGAATAACTCTGGATACTTCTCTCACATATCCTCCTCCCGGTCCCACGTATACTCATCAATACTGTGATGACCCTACTCCATCACATTCTAACCGGTGGTACTATCTCAGACTGCAGCTTGCGCTTCCATAGCTATCAGTCTCCCCTCATATGAGGTTTCTTATTGCAAGTCCTTATCCTCGAACGGAACGTTCCCAAAAGCTCAATCGTTCCTCCTGTATCCCTCCAGTTATGCCACATGGAACATATCCCATATCCACTGAAGATGTTCTGGCAAACCCAATCGATAAGCTACTGGTCCCACCCTCTCAAAGATAGGGGAATGACCTACATATCTCAATGCTAGCTCCCCTTTCTTGTCGAGCTACATCACTCCTTTCATAGGAGACACCCGAACCAATACCTGGTCACCAATCTTTAACTCGATGGCCCTTTACAACATAGTGCCCCAGAAGATGAGCCTATACTCCGCCGGCTCCACTATCTCCCAGTTAGGAAATTCCCCTCCTATATGGGTGTCAATTTTCTTTATTGCCAAAATGCGTGACTATCTTTCGGGTAATTACCCGCATCATCCCTGATTAATCATGTTAGACTTGAACCTTTAACTCATGGTGACATACCCCTCCTTATGTCCCTAAACTATATGAAAGGATACAACTTACTTAATTCCCGTTGATGGACCATGACCAATCTCGGATCCTAGCAGCTTGTTATTTCCCCACCTCTTATCTACCGAAGGTGGATAATGAAAATTTTCCCATAAAGTCTCCTAAGGTGTCACACAGACCAAACCGTTATGAGGCATCACACGTAACTCTACTTGTGGTAATTTATACTCCCGAATTACCCAAAATCTAGAATGCACAATTATCACTTCTCGTCTACCCATCATTTTATGGACAACACGTTTAACCCAATATGTAACTCTGTCCCTATCACCTCCTAACACTCTTTACTAGAGGTGGGACTGAAGGTTTCACCCAAATTTCCAACAATCTTAGACGACACATTATTCTGTTTCACTCATTCCCATTAAGAGTAAAGTTGGGTATACTACTCGATAGTATAATCCATTCCAAGATAACAATTCATGTTCATGTCAATCCATTAAGCAACGCGATGGAAACCTTGACCCCTCCACGATTTTACCAACCTGAGCATTAATTCCTTCATTGGAACCATAAATTCAAAGTTTCCTGTTTGATACCTTCCAATCAACCCTTTTCTATCCTTAAATGATCTACCCGGAGACCAATTTTACTATGTCTCATTCATCACTAATTCCTATGCTCAAGAACTCTAATCCTTATGCAGATTTTGTCGGGTAGGATTCTACACCATGCCTATGCGAAAAACCACTCTAGGCATAAGACTAAGTGAAACTCTTTTCTATTTTTCCCCAAAAATGTGGGTTTCTCCCTTGCCTAGTGATATCTTATTACATAGGTCTCCCCCACCTTCCCACTCCCTATGATGGAGGTAGTCCTCCTTGATATACATTAAGTCAGACCGTTTCCTTTCTCAAACGGATTTCAGTTCACTACACCTTTCCCTTATTTTTTGACTTCCTCGTAGGCGTACATTAAATATGTTTATTTACACATCCCTTTTTTTAAGATGACTCTAAAATCACACTAACCATGGGCCCATACACCCTATATCCCATGCTTAACCGCATAAAATTACCTTAATTAATCAGGGTGCCCGTACACCCTGTCCCCGTGCTCAACCGCATAAAAGTTACCCGACTATGCTAGCCATAACCCGTAGTATACTTCCAACTCATAGTCATATCGGATACATGAATAATAATCGGGGTACCGAACCTATGTACTAACGACTAAACATCTGCCCACTTCCACCATTGTGCTAAGTTTCATACGTGGTACGTCTCGCAAAGTGAAATCCAAACAAGGAATCCCACCGATACACTTCTACCTAACATTGTCGGTCGTTGAGATCTGTTAGACCCTCAGTCCATAACACGTACCCCCAAATACTTGTCTCTTAACACAAAAGCATACACACATACTCTTATGCTATAAAAGACAACATAAAATATCGCGCCCTTACTATAACTAGTTCTTGTGCAAAATAAATCCCGAGCTATCTCTCCCCACTCGAAAATAAATCTAACCACCCTGATTCACTTCAGTAGACACCGCTACTTACCGGGATAAAATATGAGAACACAAGAACTCACTATGTGTCTACCGCACCACACAATACAACATATACACACACATATATATAGGCTAGCCACCCTCTCAGGTGATACTTAGTAAAAATCATTCATAACTTGGGGTCATGAACACCCAAAATTACTATCACTATCCGTAATAGTTCACACCCATCGCTAACCAATCCATACCCAGGAAAAATTATGCTTTCATAAAACTCCTCAAAATGAGTAAATCTCATAAAATATACCCTCTCAGTTTTCACGCCTGCTTCCCTTCAGATAAAGTAAAAGAGAGCCATGTTACCCCATGGTAAACATATACTTAACAGTGACACTACTATACACCCACTAAACTCGTCCCCCACGCGAATATAGTGTTAACAAGAATACTGTGATTACCCGTGTCATAAAATTCGCCCCATCCAAGGATAAAACTTATACTTCCAGTCGCCTATCCACGGGCGACCCAAATGGTTCATGGACATATTATTCTCATCCGACCGAACCAAAACTTTGCAATTGTTATCCCTGTAGGACATGCCTCTCCTATCCCTTGACTTACCGTGGACATAACCAATTGTTATGGTCCCACTTCCCACACATAAGACACCTCTCAGTGTCAATCCCCTGCCTCTGGCCCCAATGTCCATGTCAGAGTTGTCCTTCTCGCATACTTGGTCATCTTGACCCTAAATGATACCCCCGTTGTCCTCTTTTGCTTCTCTAGACCTACGGGACTCATTGCGGGTCTCGACGACTCGGATAAAATCCACCGTCAATGGGAAGAAATTTACTTAATATAAAATGTCAAGATGGGTCCCTTACTAGGTATACCCTTCTGTCGTGCTTCACTAGAACCATTAAATCTAATTTCGTTCTTAGGTTAAACTTTCTAACCTTATTGGCTCCTGCATCTTAGAAGCGTTAATGTAAGCTGGCAAACAAACGATATTGACGACCTCAACACTAGTCATCCTAGTCGAATTTCCCATCCATCCTTGTGTATTACCCACGAGTCCATTATTAACTCATGAACACCTTCTTGACCTCCGCATCCACCTCGTTGGGTACAAAGTTTGTTTCATAATTCAACTTTCCCTTATGTCCGGCCATTGTCCAGCCCTTCTGAAGTAAGTATTGAAATTTCCTATGATAACCGGTTAAAATGGTTGATGAAAATATTTGCAGTCAAACCACACCCTAAATTCCTTATTATTCATGGTATTTCTCCATGGTTGTGGTGACTAACTCCTACCACTACAACACCTCCCCACTGGGGTAAAATTTTATTCAAAATTTAGTCCTGGGTGCCGCCGCACACCACCCTACACAATTGTCTTTGGGTTATCTATTCCCATTGACTCATCACGCTACTTCGCTACTCGAATCCTTAGATGTCCCTTCCAAAAGGGACCTTCCTCACTTTCCCCACCCCTTGCTAACTACGCTGGGTGAGGCTAAAATCGTACTACCATTACTTACTACAGTGATTTGGGAGACTATCGCACCCGGCTGATTATTCTATCCCCACTGGCCTGAACAACAAACAAGGTGATCCCTATCACGATCACCATTTTTAGAATACCCCATGTCTTCTTTTGAGCCTCTCCTCCTGCAATCCTCCTATGGCCCTTGTTGGTCGCCCCAAATAATGTTTGGTATACAAAGCCCAACCGAACTCGTGTATGAATCACATCACTATACTTGAAAGTAGGAGAACATATGTCGCATACGTACAGGAATACAACAATACTATCATAAGGCTCTACATTAAAGAATGCTAAGCTGAAACGTGAAAATCCGCACAGATCCTAAGGACACTAGAACCTGATGCTCTGATACCATCTGTGACACCCCGCCCAATTAAACCTCGGTTGATCAGTCCAAAATTAAATTTAAACAGGTTTCTCAGTTGGTTCATTCTTAGCATCACTGTCGAAACTTTTTAATTACTAACCACCTAAGTGAAATTAGAATGGTGCCAAGTTTTATCTTTCATTAATTCAAAGAAATACTCATGCGGAAATAAATCATTAACAATCACATGTTAACTGAATCCGACCATCACATATAAATAAGAAACTGGACGAACAAATCATCGGCTAAAATCCAACACAAATATAAAGACAGATATATCTGAAATAAATACTAAATAAAACCGTGAGCAACATGCTCGAATATCTGATAGAAAATCCCTACACTAGGAATTGAAGGAATAGAGGCGCCTATCCAAATCCTGCAACATCCACATATGCCGCAGCAGCGAATCCCTAGAACGACTCAAGCCTGACGTCCCTGTGACTGGACTCCTAAAAGGTTTTGAAAATATTTTATAGCAAGGGTTAGAACCCAAAACATTTTGAAAACATTTAGCAAATGATTAACTTGCAGTAATAAAATATGCATGAATGCGCTTCATATTTTAGTTAGTGTCGTACTCCCTTGAGGACAGACTCACCCCTCAACTAATGTGCACACCTAGCGCATATATTTGAATTACCCGTATATAATTATTTACCCCATGATATACGTAAAGTTATCTTACAACAATCACACGTATGTTGAATATGAATATACCCCATATGTAATTACTTACAATTCACTATATGTATTTAATGGCTGTATATAACTATTTATCCCATTATATACGTAAAACCATATTACAACATTCACACATATGTTGAATATAAATATAACCCATCCTCCCGAGTAATAACTCACCGAATGTATTCTCTAAAGTGCTATCACACTAGGTGTACTCGTATAACCTAGTTACCCCAAGTCAGAATCGCTCACTAACTTGGCCAAAAATATAAACATAATGGAGGCGGTCATATTCCTTACCTGAAAGTGAGATAAACCCCTCACCCATATAACAGACGCTATTACCTGGGGATATACTCTCCCTACTCCTCAAGATAGGGGATTCACCCACTACGCGCAACCTCCCTTGAGAGCACTAGAGTATATGTATTAATAATATCTAACCACTGATATTTATAAGCACACACCATATATTTACTATCACACACCGTATATATATAAATATAAAATATCCGGCTTTACCGTGTACTGAGTCCGTAACACAAGCCTATACATAATATCTTGAGTTTATGGTCCAACTCTGATTATTAATTAACTTACACATTAATTAATTAAATTATTTTTGGTGTCACCCAACCAATACTCGGGCTCGCTCTCGTGCCCGAAATTAATATACTACCCGAGTCTAATCCCCGACTCCGAATTAATTAGTTTTCACCCATAATTAATTTAAGTAAGTAGTGTCGCCCTACTACCATATCCGAACTTATTCTCCAAGTCCGTTATTTTATTCTTTCAGAATTTATTTCTCAAAATTCGTTCGAAATGTGTCGCCCTTAATTCCCCCCCCCCCCCCCCCCCCCACCACCACTCCCAATTATATCCCTTTATAATTGTTAAGAATTTAATCTCATAATTAATTTCTCTCTCTTAATTATGCTAGGGTAAATTTGCAACTAAAATTTTTACCCATATAAATCCCTAAGCTAAACTGCCGAATACCTAAAGGGTCGATCGATCGACCCCAACCATCGATCGATCGATCGAACAGGTGGTCGTCTTCTCCGCCTTGTTGTTTCCTCCATTAATGAAATTCTCCTATTCCAAATCTTCCCCTTGGTATAACCCAAGAACAATAAACATCATAACTATATAGAAACATGATCAGGACCTCTCATAGAACCTCAAACATAAATTTAATCTTACAAATCTTTACTTTTCTGATTTGGGAAAATTCCCGGGTTTTTACTTGTTAGATTCCAATTTCATCTAATTACCCCAAATTCGTCCATAATTTCTACTGGGTTTTTCTCATGTAAATCGAATACCATCATAGAACTCTGTCACATAATTAATTCCCATATTGAATCTTATTTAAGTGTTCTTTTTACAAAAACTTCGTTTTGTACCCATTTATACCCAAAACGAATTTCTGATTTCCACATCACAAAAATATGAATTGAATAACATCAATTAATATCACAACAAGATAACCACTTGACTTATGAGTTCGTAGGGTCTGATCCGAGTGTGTGATTCGCAAGGTTAATGATGAACTTCCAATAAGTTCCTTGCCTTGTTTCCAAAAGACTCCATTTTGTTTCTAACTTCTCTCTCTCACTTTATCCCCAAATTCTTAGATTTTGGTTTATGTTTCTCTGCTGTTCCCCACTCTTAGATTTAGGTCTTAAAACACTAATCCCGTTTTTACCCTAATGGGTCAAGGCCAAGTGACCCAAATAGTCCCGTTTGAGCCCGGTTATGCCTAAAAACGCCCCGTGACACGTTTACAACCGCCGAGTACATTTTTTCGACTATCTCGGCTCATCCGGACTCAATCGTGTACTCAAAATCGACATCTGAATTAATTTATACAAATTCTTATCTCACACCCAAATTAGTCTATACCGACTCCTAACTGAGATAAATAAATGTCACGTCACTAATACACGTTATGACGTAAATAAATTATTACTATTCACGTAGAAATTAAATTTCTCCAAATATTAACCATTACTCACTGATTAATATTTAAATAAATATTACCATAATTAATTTAATTAAATTACGACACAAATAATTTAAAATTTTTCGAATTAATTAAATGTTACATGCACAGAAATACGGGGTGTTATAGTATGTTCTCATAGAGTAACGTTCAGATCCATCGTTTTAACCAGTTGGCAGATTGAAAAAAGTCAATGTGGACAGAGCAAAAAAGCTAGATTTTTGAGATATGATGACCACCGATCCCTATGTCATACTATCCTTGGGTAGACAAGTAAGACTTTTTTATGGGGGATATACGATACGAAAACTAGAGGATAAAACGTCAAGAAGATGATTGATTATGGCAGTGGAACTGTTTCCTTCATGACTGGCGTTTGGATCCTTTTCATTTTTGATATATTCTTTTTTTTTGCAATCTTAGTTGGACTTTGATGGATAACCTCCTATAAATCAACCTGTCACTGCCAATAAGCAACAAATAAAATGCTTGATTTTTCATTCCTTGAAACTGAAGGCCAGTACATCAGAAAATGCATATGGGTGGTTTATTATAGTTCTTCGTTACTGTTCAGATAATACGAATGTTTGTTGTTCTGACTTTTCCTGACCCTAAAAGGTAAACAACCATATGTTCTTTCTTTTTTTGTCAACATGACAATTTGTTCTTTGGGATCCATTTGTTAGAGATTTCTTGCTTCTTATATTATTTTTGTGCTTAATTTTGTTTACTTCAGGGTATGAACAATTATGAGTGCTATGTTACGATATCTTATGCTCATCGACGGATGACATGTTTGGTGGGATGAGGTTAGACTTTTATGTTTATTTATTTTTCTTCATCTCTTATTAATGCAACCAATTATAACATTCAATCTTACATATATCTTCTTCGAGTAGGCATCATGATCATTATCATAACACTTGCCTTATGAATCTGGAGATAGCTTACAATTACAAGAAAGGGGGAAGCCTGATAGCAAGCATGATAGATATGATCTCAACAGCCTTAATTGATTTCTCTTAAAGACGAAGACCTTTCAAGCTTACGATCATCTTATCATTCAATGTCTTATGACTGTGAATATGGTAAAGAATTATATGACTATATGTTGAAGCAGACATGTTAGACGTTCCTACGAAAAATTCAGTCTATGTATCATTGTTTCGCTATAGAATGGTACATATGAATTGTGCAAGTGATTACGTCATTGTGTATTTCGTTGTTTATACTTTTTATCAAAAGTAATGAAAATTCTTCTTTGCAAAGGATATTTTGTAGATGGAATTGTATTAAATTTCAAGATAGCACCCGCACATCTCGCGGGTTCCATGCTAGTTTATAAATAATTATATTTGGCCGTCTCTATAATAATTTTTCTATGCATAAACCCCCTCAAAATATTTTTAAACATGTTGGCTCAATACCCCACATTTCCCCCTTATTTTCGAAAGAACATAATTCCTTATACTTTGTTTCACAAAGAAAATGACAAAAATAACCTTATAGACATGGAAGAAATGCTATCCTAAAAACAAGAAAGTTTCAAACATCTCACCTAATTGATAAAATTGCAGCAACTCGTTTGAAATTAAAATTAAAATTCTTGTTTCTCACCGTATGTATTTCAATATCAACACAGAAATTATTTGCAACAACAACTAATTTCTAAGTCACATAACAAATGGGTTTCTGATTTCAAGTTTTGGATCGTAAATTTCTTTTTTCTCATCATGAATGATACAATTGTTGGAAGACTCAAGTATAAATCAGCCATAATAGTTATGGCAATGAACAAGCACACATCATTTAAAGATATAGTCAATGAGTTATCATTTCGATATGCTGATTTGAAGAAATGTCATTCCGATTAGTTTATTCTGTTGGTTCACAAGAAAATTATTTTATTCACTTCACCAAATCCTATGAATGGTCACGCCCAGTGGGTCACGACCCAAGTCAGCGACCAGCTGGTCGCGGACTTGGGCCGTGACCCACTCAATATTTGGCGTGACCATATTTATTATCACACTAAATTATCGATGCTCTAGAAGTTGTCATGGGCCAAGTCCGTGACCCCAGTAGTCGCGGACTTGGGTCGTGACCATCTTAGAACCAAACTCGCGCCAAAATTCCCTCCAAGCTTGGTCGCGGATTGGTCACAACCCAAGTCCGTGACCCATGGAATGACGAAGAAGAGAGTAAACACATTGAGGGTCACGTCCTGGGGCCGTGACCATTTCTAGGTATGGGTCACGGCTATGGGCCGTGACCATACATCATTCAAGCATCGCGCATCACAGATTAAGGGTTACGGCTATGGGTCGTGATGATTTCTTAGTATGGGTCACGGCTATAAGCCGTGACCATACCTCAATCAAGCTTCGAAAAGATTGTCGTATGGTGGGTCACGGCTTTAGGCCGTGACCATGTCTGCCTGGTCTAGAGAACAAAATTATAAATTTAGGGGTCGCACGTATGGAGTCACGGCGTTTGGTCGTGACCAGTTCCAGGTCTTAAAAAAAAAGCCCCCCGCTTCTTTCATTTCGTTCATTTGGAGGTTGAGTTGTCGCTGCTTTCCTTTATTATATTTGGCAATTTTGGCGATTTTGGCGATTTCATTTGGAGGTTGAGGTATGTATTGATTTATATATATATGTAAAGCCCTAATTTCTGTGTATGTATATGTTGATTTACGTTTGTATGTGTGTATGTGTGTGTATGTATAGATTTATGTTTATATGTGTGTGTGTGTATATATGTATATGTATATGTATATGTATATGTATATGTATATGTATATGTATATGTATATGTATATGTATATGTTGATTTACGTTTGTATGTGTGTATGTGTGTGTATGTATAGATTTATGTTTATATGTATATGTATATGTATATGTATATGTATATGTATATGTATATGTATATGTATATGTATATGTATATGTATATGTATATGTATATGTATGTTTCTTTCAATAAACCTTATATTGTATGTGTGTGTATGTATAGATTGTATGTGTGTAAACCATAAATAGTATGTGTGTGCATGTATAGATTGTATGTGTGTAAACCCTAAATAATATTAAGGTTTAGTAAACCCTAAATAGTATGCGTGTGTATGTATAGATTGTATGTGTGTAAACCCTAAATAATATTAGGGTTTAGTAAACCCTAAATAGTATGTGTGTGTATGTATATATTATGTCAATAAACCCTATTATGCCTATAAACCTAGATTGTATGTGTGAGTATTTTTTTTGACAAAATATAATTAAATGGATTTTTAATGAGTAAACAAATTTACATCCACCTTGTCTTGATTTTATTGGGGGTTATATGCATGTCGTGATTTTTTGCACTACAATGTGTGTGTAAGTACTACAATATGTGTGTAAGCACTACAATATGTGTTATAAACAATTACGGCGGGTTGTTGTTGGGATTTCACATATACTTTTAAACTCTCATAACTTTCAAACCTAAACCTTAATAGAAGGACTCGTATTCATGCCCTCGTATACTTTTCTCTGGAAAAATGAGGTACGGTGATAATTACTATCAACAAGAGTGGGAGAGGATGCAATTAGAACGCACACATAACTCATTTATTAGCGTGCGTCATATAGAGAGTACTCCTATTTATAGGTACGGAAATAAAAAGATCGAACAATTTAACTACCTTGTAAATCATGGATTTGATATCCAGCAAGATTACTTGTTCGATTGTATTCTATTTTCTCTACCAGAAAACTGGGATGACGTTATACATAATATATTTCACACACATAATCCCGACATATATGCGGCATATATGCAGCTGCATATATATGCAGCATATATGCATCTGCATATATATGCAGGCTGCACATATGCTTGCATATATGCAGCATATATGCACATATGCATCAGCATATATGCATTCTCTATGGATTGGTTTACATACTGAAAGCAAGCGAATCGAGGTTTACATATTGCCTATTTGGATTGGTTTTCATTTATTTTTCAATTTTACATTTTGTATTCGTGGAATGATGTTATCAAATTGTTGTTGATGACTCATTTCACACTATTCAGGTAATTCCTATTGAGGTAATTGCCATTGAGGTCTCTGTATTCTTTGGTAATGTAGGTATAAAGCTTGGGGTTCTCTTTTAGGATAGCAGTTGACAGAAAGAGACATTATAGTGGCATGCATTGATTACGGGTGAACCTCATTTCACATTGTAAATATACTTTCTTAGACAAAATAAATATAGTTGCTTTGATACTCATAGAAATTCCTGACCATTAACTTCCTTATTGACCATGGCCAAAAATTTAAAAGATATATTTTGTTAAATGATATATTTTGGGTAAAATTTAAATGATATATTTTGTTAGACTGAGATTGTGCCCTCCTATGATATATTTTATTCAAATAGCAAAATATCCTAATGAGGTAACACTACTATTATATAGGTGGGATTGATTATACGCTATCATGCCTTTAAGGAAAAAATATAATGTAGAATTCATAATCCACTTAAGATAATCTATTACAAATAAGACCAGTATTTCCAACGAGTTTAGTGGCGCAGCCGCGGGACTCCCAGTTTGAAAATACGACTAATTTGCATATTTATAGACTTAGGCTTAAAAACATGGCGTTAGAGGGTGAAAACTCATAACAGCTCCCGACCGTCCCTGTGGGTGGCACCAACGCCACCCATGGGACCAATGTAAGTTGTAGGAACTGACCATGCAGCCGTGGGACTCCCGATTTGAGCGTACGACGGTAATTTGCATATTTCTAGACTTAAGCTTAAAAACATGGCGTTAGAGGGTGAAAACTTGAAACTACCCCCGACTATCCCCGTGGGTGGCACCAACACCTCCCACGGGACCAATTTAACTCATAGGAACTGATCCCGTAGCCGCGGGTCTCCCGGTTTGAGAATACGACGGTAATTTTTAAATTTCTAGACTTAAGCAAAACATGGCGTTAGAGGGTGAAAACTCAAAACAGCCCCCGAACGGCCCCGTGGGTGGCACCAACACCTCTCACGGGACCAATGTACCTGGGAGGAACTGACC
The DNA here is from genome assembly GCA_949130495.1 of Sambucus nigra. Lineage (NCBI taxonomy): Eukaryota > Viridiplantae > Streptophyta > Magnoliopsida > Dipsacales > Adoxaceae > Sambucus > Sambucus nigra. Next base: position 251,072,123 of record OX422208.1, read on the forward strand.
ACGCAACTGCGGGAATTCCGGTTTGAGAATACGATCATAATTTGCATATTTCAAGGCTTAGGCTTAAAAACAAGGCGTTAGAGGGTGAAAACTCGAAACAACCCTCGAAGGGCCCCGTGGGTGGCACCAACACCTCCCACGGGACCAATGTAACTCATAGAAACTGACCACGCAGCCGCGGGACTCCCGGTTTGAGAGTACGACGCTAATTTTTATATTTATAGACTTAGGCTTAAAAACATGGCGTTAGAGGGTGAAAACACGAAACAACCCCCGAACGTCCCTGTGGGTGGCACCAACACCTCCCACGGGACCAATGTAACTCGTAGGATCTGACCACGCAGCAACAGGACTCCCGGTTTGAGAATACGATGATAATTTGCATATTTCAAGACTTAGGCAGAAAAACATGGCGTTAGAGGGTGAAAACTCGAAACAGCCTCCGAACAGCCCCGTGGGTGGCACCAACACCTCCCACGGGACCAATGTAACTCGTAGGAACTAACCCCGCAGCCGCGGGTCTCCCGATTTGAGATTACGATGGTAATTTACTTATTTCTAGACTTAGGCATAAAAACATGGAGTTAGAGGGTGAAAACTCAAAACAACCCCCGAACGTCCTCGTGGGTGGCACCAACACCTCCCACGGGGCCAACATAACTCGTAGGAACTGACCCCGTAGCCGCGGGACTCCTGGTTTGAGAGTACGATGGTAATTTGCATATTTCTAGACTTAGGCTTAAAAAAAAGGCGTTAGAGGGTGAAAACTCGAAACAACCCCCGAACGTCCTCGTGGGTGGCACCAACACCTCCCATGAGACCAATGTCACTCGTAGGAACTAACCCCGCAGCTGCGGGTCTCCCGATTTGAGAATATGACGGTAATTTGTATATTTCTAGACTTAAGTAAAAGATGGCGTTAGAGGGGGAAAACTCGAAACAGCCCCCGAACGTCCCCATGGGTTCCCACAGCACCAATGTAACTCCTAGGAACTGACCACGCAGCCGCGGGACTCCCGATTTGAGAATACGACAATAATTTGTATATTTCAAGACTTTGGCTTAAAAACATGGCGTTAGAGGGTGAAAACTCGAAATATCCCCCAAACAGCCCCGTGGGTAGCACCAACACCTCCCACGGGACCAATGTAACTCGTAGGAACTAACCCTGGAGCCGCGGGTCTCCTGATTTGAGAGTACGACGGTAATTTACATATTTCTAGACTTAGGCTTAAAAACTTGGAGTTAGAGGGTGAAAACTCGAAACAGCCCCCGAACGTCCCCGTGGGTGGCACCAACACCCCCTACGGGACCAATGTAACTCGTAGGAACTAACGCCGCAGCCGCGGGACTCCTGGTTTGAGAGTACGATGGTAATTTGCATATTTTTAGACTTAGGCTTAACAACATGGCATTAGAGGGTGAAAACTCAAAACAACTACCGAACGGCCCTGTAGGTGGCACCAACACCTCTCACGGGACGAGTGTAACTCGTAGGAACTGACCCCGCAGCCGCAGGTCTCCCGGTTTGAAAATATGATGATAATTTGCATATTTCTAGACTTAGGCTTAAAAACATGGTGTTAGGGTGAAAACTCGAAACAGCCCCCAAACGGCCCCGTGGGTGGCACCAACACCTCCCACGGGACCAATGTAACTCGTAGGAACTGACCCCACAGCCGCGGGTCTCCCGATTTGAAAGTATGACGGTAATTTGCATATTTTTAGACTTCGGCTTAAAAACATGGTGCTAGAGGGTGAAAACTCGAAACAGCCCCCGAACGTCCCCGTGGGTGGCACCAACACTTCCAACGAGACCAATGTCACTCGTAGGAATTGACCCCGTAGCCGTGGGTCTCCCGATTTGAGAATACGAGGGTAATTTGTCTATTTCTAGACTTAAACAAAATACGGCGTTAGAGGGTGAAAACTCGAAATAGCCCCCGAACGTCCCCATGGGTGGCACTAACACCTCCCACGGGACCAATGTAACTCGTAGGAACTGACCACGCAGCCGCGGAACTCCCGGTTTGAAAATACTATGATAATTTGTATATTTCAAGACTTAGGCTGAAAAATATGGCGTTAGAGGGTGAAAACTCGAAACATCCCCCAAACAGCCCCGTGGGTGGCACCAACACCTCCCACGGGACCAATGTAACTCATAGGAACAAACCCCGCAGCCACGGGTCACCCGGTTTGAGAATACGACGGTAATTTGTATATTTCTAGACTTAGGCTTAAAAACATGATGTTCAATGGTGAAAACTCGAAACAATCCCCGAACGTCCCCGTGGGTGGCAGCAACACCTCCCACGGGACCAATGTAACTCGTAGGAACTGACCCCGCAGCCGCGGGTCTCTCGGTTTGAGGATACAACGGTAATTTGCATATGTATAGACTTAAGCAAAACATGGTGTTAGAGGGTGAAAACTCGAAACTTCCCCACAACGGCCCCATGGGTGGCACTAACACCTTCCACGGGACCAATGTAACTCGTAGGAACTGACCACACAGCAGCGGGACACCCGGTTTGAGAATACGATGATAATTTGCAAATTTCTAGACTTAGGCTTAAAAACAGGGCGTTAAAGGTTGAAAACTCGAAACAGCCCCCGAACGTCCCCGTGGGTGGCACCTACACCTCCCACGGGACCAATGTAACTCGTCGGAACTGACCACGCAGCCGCGGTACTCTCGGCTTGAGAGCACGATGGTAATTTACATATTTCTAGACTTAGGCTTAAAAACTTGGAGTTAGAGGGTGAAAACTCGAAACAGCCCCCGAACGTCCCCGTGGGTGGCACCAACACCCCCTACGGGACCAATGTAACTCGTAGGAACTAACGCCGCAGCCGCGGGACTCCTGGTTTGAGAGTACGATGGTAATTTGCATATTTTTAGACTTAGGCTTAACAACATGGCGTTAGAGGGTGAAAACTCAAAACAACTACCGAACGGCCCTGTAGGTGGCACCAACACCTCTCACGGGACGAGTGTAACTCGTAGGAACTGACCCCGCAGCCGCAGGTCTCCCGGTTTGAAAATATGATGATAATTTGCATATTTCTAGACTTAGGCTTAAAAACATGGTGTTAGGGTGAAAACTCGAAACAGCCCCCAAACGGCCCCGTGGGTGGCACCAACACCTCCCACGGGACCAATGTAACTCGTAGGAACTGACCCCACAGCCGCGGGTCTCCCGATTTGAAAGTATGACGGTAATTTGCATATTTTTAGACTTCGGCTTAAAAACATGGTGCTAGAGGGTGAAAACTCGAAACAGCCCCCGAACGTCCCCGTGGGTGGCACCAACACTTCCAACGAGACCAATGTCACTCGTAGGAATTGACCCCGTAGCCGTGGGTCTCCCGATTTGAGAATACGAGGGTAATTTGTCTATTTCTAGACTTAAACAAAATACGGCGTTAGAGGGTGAAAACTCGAAATAGCCCCCGAACGTCCCCATGGGTGGCACTAACACCTCCCACGGGACCAATGTAACTCGTAGGAACTGACCACGCAGCCGCGGAACTCCCGGTTTGAAAATACTATGATAATTTGTATATTTCAAGACTTAGGCTGAAAAATATGGCGTTAGAGGGTGAAAACTCGAAACATCCCCCAAACAGCCCCGTGGGTGGCACCAACACCTCCCACGGGACCAATGTAACTCATAGGAACAAACCCCGCAGCCACGGGTCACTCGGTTTGAGAATACGACGGTAATTTGTATATTTCTAGACTTAGGCTTAAAAACATGATGTTCAATGGTGAAAACTCGAAACAATCCCCGAACGTCCCCGTGGGTGGCAGCAACACCTCCCACGGGACCAATGTAACTCGTAGGAACTGACCCCGCAGCCGCGGGTCTCTCGGTTTGAGGATACAACGGTAATTTGCATATGTATAGACTTAAGCAAAACATGGTGTTAGAGGGTGAAAACTCGAAACTTCCCCAGAACGGCCCCATGGGTGGCACTAACACCTTCCACGGGACCAATGTAACTCGTAGGAACTGACCACACAGCAGCGGGACACCCGGTTTGAGAATACGATGATAATTTGCAAATTTCTAGACTTAGGCTTAAAAACAGGGCGTTAAAGGTTGAAAACTCGAAACAGCCCCCGAACGTCCCCGTGGGTGGCACCTACACCTCCCACGGGACCAATGTAACTCGTCGGAACTGACCACGCAGCCGCGGTACTCTCGGCTTGAGAGCACGATGGTAATTTGCATATTTCTAGACTCAGGCTTAAAAACATGGCGTTGGAAGGTGAAAACTCGAAACAGCCCCCGAACGTCCCCATGGGTGGCACCAACACCTCCCTCGGGACCAATGTCACTCATTGGAACTGACCCCGCAGCCGTGGGTCTCCCGATTTAAGAATACGAGGGTAATTTGTCTATTTTTAGACTTAAACAAAATATGGCGTTAGAGGGTGCAAACTCGAAATAGCCCCCGAACGTCCCCATGGGTGGCACCAACACCTCCCACGGGACCAATGTAACTCGTAGGAACTGACCACGCAGCCGCGGGACTCCCGGTTTGAAAATACGATGATAATTTGTATATTTCAAGACTTAGGCTTAAAAACATGGCGTTAGAGGGTGAAAACTCAAAATAGCCCCCGAACAGCCCCGTGGGTAGCACCAACACCTCCCACGGGATCGATGTAACTCGTAGGAACTAACCCCGCAGCCGCAGGTCTCCCGATTTGAGAGTAGAACGGTAATTTGCATATTTCTAGACTTAGGCTTAAAAACTTGGAGTTAGAGGGTGAAAACTCGAAACAGCCCCCGAACGTCACCGTGGGTGGCACCAACATCTCCCACGGGACCAATTTAACTCATAGGAACTGACGCCGCAGCCGTGGGACTCCTGGTTTGAGAGTACGACGGTAATTTGCATATTTCTAGACTTAGGCTTAAAAACATGGCGTTAGAGGGTGAAAACTCAAAACAACCACCGAACGGCCCTGTAGGTTGCACCAACACCTCTCACGGGACGAGTGTAACTCATAGGAAATGACCCCACAGACGCGGGTCTCCCGTTTGTAAAATATGACGATAATTTGCATATTTCTAGACTTATGCTTAAAAACATGGTGTTAGAGGGTGAAAACTCGAAACAGCCCCCGAACGGCCCCGTGGGTGGCACCAACACCTCCCACGGGACCAATGTAACTTGTAGGAACTGACCCCGCAGCGGCGGGTCTCCCGATTTGAAAGTATGATGGTAATTTGCATCTTTCTAGACTTAGGCTTAAAAACATGGTGCTAGAGGGTGAAAAATCGAAACAGCCCCTAAACGTGCCCGTGGGTGGCACCAACACCTCCCACGAGACCATTGTCACTCGTAGGAACTGACCCCACAGCCGCGGGTCTCCCGATTTGAGAATACGAGGGTAATTTGTCGATTTCTAGACTTAAACAAAATACGGCGTTAGAGGGTGAAAAATCGAAATAGCCCCCGAACGTCCCCATGGGTGGCACCAACACCTCCCACGGGACCAATGTAACTCATAGGAACTGACCACGCAGCCGCAGGACTCCCGGTTTGAAAATTCGACGATAATTTGGATATTTCAAGACTTAGGCTGAAAAACATGGCGTTAGAGGGTGAAAACTCGAAACAACCCCCAAATGGCTCCATGGGTGGCTCAAACACCTCCCACGGGACCAATGTATCTCGTAGGAACTGACTACGCAGCCGTGGGACTCCCGATTTGAGAATACGATGATAATTTGCATATTTCTAGAGTTAGGTTTAAAAACATGGCGTTAGAGGGTGAAAACTCGGAACAGACCCCGAACGGCCCCATGGGTGGCACCAACACCTCCCACTGGACCATTGTAACTCGTAGGAACTGACCCCGTAGCCGCGGGACTCCCGGTTTAAGAATACGACGATAATTTGTATATTTTTAGACAGGCTAAAAAACATGGTGTCAGAGTGTGAAAACTCGAAACATCCCCCGAACGGCCCCGTGGGTGGCACTAACACCTCCCACGGGACCAATGTAACTCCTAGGAACTGACCACGCAGCCTAGGGACTCCCGGTTTGAGAGTACGATGGTAATTTGCATATTTCTAGAGTTAGGCTTAAAAACATGGCGTTAGAGGGTGAAAACTCAAAATAGCCCCCGAACGTCCTCGTGGGTGGCACCAACACCTCCCACGGGACCAATATAACTCGTAGGAACTGACGCCGGAGCCGAGGGTCTCCCTATTTGAGAATACGACGGTAATTTGCATATTTCTAGAGTTAAGAAAAACATGGCATTAGAGAGTGAAAACTTGAAACAGCCCCCGAACGGACCCGTGGGTGGCACCAACACCTCCCACGGGACCAATGTAACTCGTAGGAACTGACCACATAGCCTCGGGACTCTCGGTTTGAGAATACGACGATAATTTGCGTATTTCTAAATTTAGGCTTAAAAATATGGCATTAGAGGGTGAAAACTCGAAACAACCCCCGAACGGCCCCGTGGATGGCACTAACACCTCCCACGGGACCAATGTAACTTGTAGGAACTGACCCCGCTGCCGTGGGTCTCCTGATTTGAGAATACGACGGTAATTTGCATATTTCTACTTGGTTATTGATAAATTTAACTCATATACGCAATTTTTCAGCTTGATTAAATTTTTTGTAAAACTACTTGGTTACTGATATTTTTTTTATGTATCTTATCATTTGTAGGATTTTTGGACGTGGAACAAACGAAGGAGGCAATGGTCTACAGCATGAAGATTGTTTATATGTTGTGGACATTCAGAATTTTGTTTTTTTTGTTACAGCCGTGCGGGCTTTTATTGTTTTGTTTTATGGCCGTGCGGGGCTTTTATAATTTGATTGTTGAATTTTATGGCCGTGCGGGCCTTATAATAAGTAGGTTATACATTTACAGGTTTCGAAATGTCAACAAAATAGAGGAAACTCTGCCCATTTTTTTGTCTGTGAATTATTAAGACGTGTAATATTTATAAGTTTGTATATATATTTATTTATTAACAACGTTTTCGATTCGCAATTTGTGATTTTTTTTATTGTTTTGCCAATAATAAATATTTGTAACACCTAGTACGCGTCAAACGTTACACGTAGCAATCGATGGTGCACTCACAGGACCCCCAATTTTAGGATTGGACCAAAAAAATACATTTTTTTTAAAATTATAGTTAAATATGGTCATGGACTTTGTCCATAACCATTTTTATTTTTTTCGTCACGGTTGTGGGTCACGGACAAAGTCCGCGACCATTGTTTTATTTTTTTGGTCACGGTTATGGGTCACGAACTTGGGCCGCGACTATTTTTTTTTAAATTTGTTTGTCACGGTCGTGGGTCGCGAACTTTGGCCACAACCGATTTGTCACGGTTGTGGGTCATGGATGAGGGCCGCGACCAATTTTTTTTATATTTTTTTGTTATGGTCATGGGTCGCGGACTTTGGCCGCGACCAATTTGTCACGGTTGAGGGTTGCGACCAATTTTTTTAATTTTTTTTTGTCACGGTTGTGGGTCGCGGACTTCAACCGCGACCAATTTGTCACGGTTGAGGGCTGCGACCCGTCCCGACATGGATCACGACCGAAGTCCGTGACCATTTGCCATGACCCAACTCAGTCGTGACCATTTTTTGGTCACGGACTTGGGCCGCGACCCACGAAAATGGTCACGCCCGAAATGGTCACAGCCCAAGTTCGCGACCCACAACTTTGGTCAGGGATTTTGGCCGTGACCAATCGCCAGTTTTGGTGTAGTGATTGATGATGATAGGGATGTGAGGGGAATGACATTACATCATACATGTTGAAGGAGAATTTTGTTGATATTTCTGTTATTAACAATTTTAATATCTTTTCCCGCTGATGTTGGATTTAATAATATGTTTTGTGTGAGAAACAACTTAGATGAGAATGATTATTTGGCGGAAAGGAGATACTCAAGACGGGAGTCGTTACTATTGGAAGAATGGAGGAAATACATAAGTCTTGTGCATCAAAAATTTGAAGGGGGTGCTCAGGAGGTTCGAGACAAATTGATTAAGTATTCTACAGAAATGGGTTTTAAGTTTGTGCATGTCAATAATGAGAAATCTAGGGTGAAGACATAATGTTTTAAAAGAATTCTAATGGATGTAAATGGCGTGTTCATGCTTCGGTGTCTCTGTGTAATGGATTTTTCTATATTAGGACACTAATAATATTCACATGTGTAGTGGTTTAATCCGTAGTCATAAAAGTTCAATAGTGAGTTCAAAGTTTGTGTCATTTGTATATGGGGATCGTATAAAGGATAAACTGTTGATAAAATCAATTGAACTAGTGAAGGAGTTTAAAGAGAATTTAAGGATCGATATTCCGTATCACCAAGCTTGGTATGGGAAAGAAATAATAAAGGAGATTTTGCACGGTGGAGAGGAAATGTCATACAAATTAATAGGTGTTTACAAGAACCTCTTATTAGAATCGAACTCATGTTCTCATGTTGTTATCGAGGGCGAGTCAGGTACTAATCAGTTTAAGATGATATTTATTTCATTCGTGGCATGTGTTGTCGGTTTTACATATTATTAGCCAATGTTGTGTTTTGATGGTACATTTTTTAAAAACAAACACAGAGGTCATATATTAGGAGCGACGACAAAAAAGAGGAACCAAGGTACAACATATAATAAGTAAAAGAAGCAAGGTGAATACCACATATTAATTCAAAGTTCTATTTATATTTCTGCAAAAAAATCAATAAACTTCGATAACGTGTACGTATCATATGAATTTTTCCAATGTAATTGTTGTGGTAATGTCGGGTGATTGTAACTGTTGTGTTAATGTTAATGTCGGGAGAATAAGTGTTAGAATAGTTTTTTATACATTTTTGAAATAAATTTTTTTAATTAACATGGTATCTAATATATTATTAAGTATATTGATCACTGTTGGTGTAATATTAGATCATCGTATTGGGATTTAGCTTATTATTTGAGTATTGTTTATATATAATTCAATTACATACATACATGTAGACACCATATTCTAAGGCCCCCAAAGTATCTCCTTAAGTCCCTATGACCTCCCCAATTCACTACGACCCATAGGTATTACTCCGAATATCGATCTAGAGGCCATCAAGCGCTTTCGGGCCCCTTTTTACTCTGATTAACTTTATCGTTAGAGATAAAGCTCAATTAATCTTCTAAGGTCTCTGAATTGGCCCCAATCAACTTCCGGGTATTGGGCACTTTCAGGACCCGATTTGACCCCAATCAACTTCACCATCAGAGAGAAAGCTTAATGAATACCTTAACAACATTAAAATCCATTTATTATGGCCTGACCTGTGAGTAAAATGGCATAACAGTTCGGACGAACGATCCATTTTCTCTTAAAACTGATCCAGAGGCCACCGGGCATTCTCGGGCTCCGTTTGACCAAAGTCAACTCTTCAGCTCGAACGAGACTGAATGAATACTTGAAGATCACTGAATACCCTTTCCAACAGTTTATATCGTGAGCGAATCAACCTTATGTTATGGACGAATGATCCTTTTTACTCCGAAAGGTCACTGAACCCTTCCAGGCCCCATTTGACCAAAGTCATCTCTTCGAACCGAGTGAATCTCTTTGGAATGTCTAAATACCTTGTATAACCTTTTCATTGGTCTACCCCTTACACGATTCAGACTTATAATTTGGATGAATGATCCAAAGTTGTCCTACGATCTTCTATTCAAAGGACCTACGGGTGCTTTTGAGCGCTGTTTGACCCAAAGTCAACTCTCGTACTTGGGAGCGGTCTAAAGGATTCTCAAAGATATCTGAATTAACTTTCTAATGGTATGTCCTGTGCACGATTTGGACTTACGAATTGCATTTTACGATCATTTTTTTGAAAAATCTGCACGAGACTGTCAATTAGCAGGTCCATTTCCCTGCCTATCGACAGTGTGTCTAAGGTTACCTGTAGATAGGAAGGGCAAGAACTATGCTGATCAGTAGTCCCCATACTCTATATAAGGAGAGCATGAGATCACTTCGAACGACACCTCAGATCCATCAATTCCGTAATTTTAGCAACATTCTTCTCCATTTAGTGAAATTTCCTTGTGTGAAATTCTTCTCCACCTTCCATTCCCATCACTTTCATACCCAATTTATCAAAAATATCCTTCTCTCTCATCCTAACTTGCATGGAAGTTCATCAACAATCAAGACCAAGCTTCAAGTTTCCTAAGAAGGTCCAAACATCATTTTCTCTTTAAATTTCTTTATTTCTGCATTATTTATATAAATTCTCAATTTAACTTTGACTTTAGATCATACACATTAATACCTCATCCTTTATTAGTTATATAGAACCTAATTTATTTTTTATAAAAAAAGAAAGAAAAGAGGGTGACACCTATAAATTTTGACAGGATTCTTCATCAAATTTCTCAAAACTAAAAGAATCTTTTCTACACACACACCCACACACATTATAAACTCTCATATCAATCTATGGGATAAACTCCACCCTTATGCCGCATGAGAACTACATGGAATTTGATGCCTTTATAGGGCTATGTAGGCATCTCGGGCTAAAACTTGAGACTCGAGTCCTATTTTCATAGTTTTCATCTTTTTTATATTTTATGCATGTATTATTAGTATATATCATACTTTTGATTCATACTTGCATTTTATCTAACACATATTATCGTTTCAGCATAACGATCAATATCTCGATAAGAGCACACATCATATTTTCTAATTATTATTTTGAGAACATTCCTATAGATGACCTCACTCCATCTTTTTCTATGATACAAGTTGAGCGATTCCAATCTCTACTTATATATACATGCACACACACTTCATGGAGAAATTAAGGAAAATAATAACATAATTCCATGAGAGATCGAAAGGGTGGGATGGGTGCCTAACACCTTCCTATTCCGTAACTTAGCCTCCTAACCTCTAAAATATTGGTTTTGCAAGCATCAGTTTGTTTTTTATGCCGCTCTCTCGATGCAACAACAATTCTTTTGCCTATTTTTGTGGAAAATAGGCTGATGACTCTATGTGTGTACATCACCCCAAAACTGATGATGGCTGAAGCACCCCACGATGTAGTAAGAGGAGCGGGACCTTTATCTCTCCCTCTTTATCCTCCTCCTAAAAGTACCCGGGGAGGAAAGAAAGAAAAAAGGGTGAAGATATCGAGATGGCCATAATACTCGTTATGTTGTGACATTTTAATACTTTACAGTCTTATATATCTATTGTGCATATATTATGTTTGCTAAATTTACAGAGCCATTGAACCTTTAGTTTTCATTTTATATGTCTTGCCGGATTACATATCCATTATGTTTGGATTTAGTCTACTATTTCTAATCTGGAAGTCATTTAATATGAATTAGATTAATGTTCGACTATTACATAGTTAACTTTAAAGGTTTTGGCACATTATAATGGATTTTTTTTTATTTAGTTTCACGATTATGAAGTGCACTCTAATATGGATTTACCTTAATGTTTTACTACTAGTCATATATTTGGAAGTAGGTTATATATTTTGTTTTTAAAGAAGATGATATATATATATATATATATATATATATATATATATATATATATATATATATATCATAAATTTTCGATCGGTGAGAGTTGATTGTGTACTTATCTATTTTTAGTGTGTATCTATACTTCAATCTGAAACATAATAGTTCTTTCTTTTAACTATAGAGCATGTCATATATTACCTGGAATAGTTTTCTCTTGGTTGAAGTCAATAGCATATGTATGTGTTTTTTAACAAACTGATAATTACACTATTTTGTCTGATGTAAAATGATGGCATGTATGTACATAATTTAATAATTTATTTATGTTATCAGGCACATAACGTAGTGTATTACTCTGTAGTATGAGTTAATGGATTTTTGTTCACATAATACAAGAATCTTTTTGGTTGCATTTGCGATTGTTGATGGGGAGACTAGGGAAAATTGGGAGTGATTTTTACGAATATTATCCGGTGCATTAAAAATTAATTTTATATCTGACATAAATGATGGTTTGTGATATGCCCATATATACCCTCGGCTAGGCCGAGGGTGTCCTCCACCCAGACGAGGGCTCAGTTCCAGGACGAGTCCAATTACTATAGTTTCGTGATAGGAAGGGTCGGCCAAGACGATCCTTCAGCCAAGATCAGACGACCCTACAAAGGGCTGACCCTACACCATGGGCCGACCCTCCAACATAGGCCAGACGACCCTACAAGGGGACGACCCCACAACATGGGTCGACCCTCCAGCATAGTTTCGAACGGCCCTATAAGGGGACGACCCCTTGTCATGGTCCGGACGACCCTATGAGGGGACGACAGTACGAGGCTTACATCCAGCCAGGCTCACTACCAGCAGGAACCTTACCCTCGACCTAACATCATAAGCCGAGGGTGACATCATCACAGCGCGTGATTTAGGAGACGCATGGGATAGTGCGCGTGGGATTCATATAGCACGTGGACTAAACCGTTATAACAATATCATACCCTCATGTGAGGGAATATTATGTCATCATTAATTGCGAATGGCACATCTAGTTGTCAGCAAGAGATTGGCTACATCAATATTCACATGCACTATGCTTGCTTAGGGGGTACACTACACCCCCCAAGCCCTATATATACTGGTTATCTTCAACCTTATAAGGGGATCGATAATTATAACCCTATCTAAAACTCTGCTCGTACACACAGTAGAGTGAGAGGAAGCTTATGTGCATTGTATCCAAGGCCATTAATGCCCATATTTAGTGGATCACACACTCACAGTGGATGTAAGCCTAATTGGCTGAACCACTATACATCATTGTCTTATTCTCCTTATACTCATCCCCTTCTATACACTCACACACATATATAACTCTTGCTGCCATTGTTATTACAGTTTGAACTCGTCATCACTTATCTGGTGGTGCTGAATCTTAGCATCATCAGTTTGGCACCGTCTGTGGGAACGAGAAGACATCTCTTCCTTGACACATCTTGACCCCACCGGATACTCTGGTGGTTAACCAGTTCTCCCCCTTTGTGGAGCTATTTCACCATTGAAAGATACCCATTAAGGTTCTCAAGCTCCTCAGTCTTTTGATCATTCAACTCTCAATATCTCAAACACATGGCACCAAAGATTCCACCACCACTTCCTCCACCGGATAGTTGAGTAGGACCTAGTTCCAGTTATGCATCACCTCAGTCTGAGATGGTCGATGTGGCAGCTGCCTTGAAGTCTCTGGTATCAAGCCAGCGGATTATGCAGGAGAAATTTACAGCTCTTAGCCAAAACATACTAAGACCACCAAGGGTCTCACCGAAGATGATTACTCCGGCAGTAGCCCCAGGGAAGCATGAGGCCAGGGGACCACCCTAGGCACCACACAAAGACTTGCCCCCTCCACAACGACAGAGGGATGTTGGTGACCCCCAGCGTCTACGCCTGGGGAGGCAAGGAAACCCTTGCCCAGAAGACAGATATGATGATCTGGAGGGGGAAGAGGCCCCCATAGAGTTCTGGGAGCCGTATGAGGTCTCCAAAACTACTTTGCGACTTATCCAAGAAAGCAGAGGGAAGTGTGGCAAGAAAAATCCCTATGATCGCCCGAGAGGCTCTGCATTCAATCATCTGAGCAGGGGGTCGGCCTTTGAGAGGCTAGGCCCAGTAAATGACTTACGAGAAAAACTGTCCCGATCGATAAGTATTGCAAGGTCCATAAGTGAGGTAGCAGATAGCCGACCCCACGGACAGGATGACGGTCAGGGAGAAGTGAACAACTGACACAGACCTACAACATTAGAACCCTCTGTTCACCTCAAAGAGGCGGCGGGGGATAACATCGGCCAGACTAACCCTATGAAGCCCTGGAATGACTCAATCCAAAGGATGGAGGATAAAATTGGTGACATCCTGAGAAGCCGGTATCCCCTTCAAAGAGGATACTCCATAGGCTCACCCTTTGTGGTGAAGATAGTCAACTTTCCAATACCATCCAAGTTTAAGCCGCCTATGGTCACCCCAAGGTATGACGGGAGTACCAAACATGTCCATCATATTGAGATATACCAATTAGCGGTAGACATATACTCCATCTCAGATGAGATGAGGTGTCATGCCTTTTTCGACACTCTAACTGGGGCCTCGCATGTATGGTATATGTCTCTTCCAAAGAACTCCATTGAAAGCTTCAAGCATTTAGCAGACCGATTTATCCATAACTTTTTTCTTTAGAGTGAGGACACAGAAGAAAACCACACACCTGCTCTATGTTAAGCAGGGGAAGAACGAGAGCCTAAGAGACTACATAGCCAGATTTAACAAAGAAAAGTTAGAAGTCGAAGACTACGAGGAGAGTATAGCCATGACATCCCTTATTAGAGGACTGCTGAAGGGGAAGCTGTTATGGAAGCTTGCCGAAGACCCCCCGAAGACGATGGACAAATTATTGGCCACAGCGGGAAAAGTGATGAACGCCGAAGAGGTGATGGACAAAAAATACGAAGATGAAAAAGGAGGCACTAGTGGGGTTAGTACCAGAAAAAGAACAAAGAGGGGAGGAAGAGGTCCGAAGATGACAAATTCGCTGATTACACCCCTTTGACAGTCAACTGCGAACATATTCTGAATGAGATAAAGAGCGATCGGTACTTTAAGTGGCCTGAGAAGTTGAGGGCAGACCCTCACAAGAGGAACAAAAACTTATGGTGTGAATTTCACCAAGACTATGGCCATGTGACCGACAAGTGTTTTTCTCTGAAAGATGAAATTAAAAATTGTTAAAAGAAGGGAAGTTAAGGAAATACATCAATAAGAGTGCCCTCAAAAGGGGCCGAGGGGCCGACCTCATGAAGAAGAGAGGTGGGCACGACCCTTCGGATGTTGAGGATGACCCTGACCTCCCATCGAGAGATGACCATGACCCTGTAAAAAGACTTAATATGATCTCACTCGGTGTTGGGATGATCTCTGGGGGACTAGCAGGAGGAGGATCAGAGGTTGCTGACAGGAAGGCCCATGTAGCTGAGGCCAAGGCAGTAACAAAGGCCGTACACTCGACCTCTATAGAAGCAAAGTCAAAAAAGAGGAAGAAGGTTGATATGCATACTCTCATAGTGGGTTTCTCAAGGATGGAATTCAAGGGCCTCTTAGCTCTGCATGATGACCCTCTCATCATCACTACCAGGGTATATGGATGTGAGGTGCCGAGGATCTTGGTAGATAGGGGTAGTTCTGTAGATGTGATATTCTCGCCGTGCTTCAAAGCCTTAGGCCTCAGCTGTGCTAGGCTCATCCCATACCATCGCCCATTGATTGGGTTCAGTGGGGAAAAAGTTCATCCTCTAGGAGTGTATAAGGCCGATGTTAGAATGGGGGACGACTATCCGAGATGGCTCACCAAGAAGGTTAACTTTTTTATGATGGATAAACAGGTCTTCTCAGCCTACAACATTATACTGGGGCGAGTAGTCCTCAAGGAATTTGAGGCTATGCCATCCATGATTCACCAAATGATAAAATTCCCGGCCCCTTACGAGGTAGGGGAAGTTCAGGGAGACCAGAAAACGGCACGGTAATGTTACTTCAACTCCACAGAAGAAAGAGAGACGCGTAAGAAGGCAATGACTACTTACAATATTGATACCCTCGACCCCAGGGATGAGACAAAACTGAGGAAAGGAGAGGCTGTGGAAGAGGTATAATCCATCATCCTCACTGAGGATGAGCTGGAAAAAATTGTCCAAATTGGCAAAGCTCTGAAGACAGATATAAAATAAAATCTCATCAAGCTGCTAAGGAGGAGACATAGCATCTTTACATGGAGTCATGCAGACATGCCAGGGATCAACCCCGAAATCATGCGTCTGTAACACCCCGTGTTTATATTTATTATTTTAATTAATTAATTGGAATTTTAGAGAAAAATAAAATTTTGAATTTAATAATTTTTATTGGCTAAATATGTTGGTTATGATTTTAGAAGAATAAAACTTCAAGCAGAATTAAAATCGGAGTTAAAACGGATCTTATATTGATTTTACAATATTTTGCCTTATAGGCATTTTTTAGGCGAACTGTCAGTTTTTCGGGGTGATCGATCGATCGACCGCGGGGGTAGATCGATCAACCCTCCCAGAAAACGTGCGCTGCAAGCTATTTTTAGAGTTTGTGTAGTATTAGGACTCCTAATCACTATATAACCTTGTTAATCCGTAGGGGGACTTCTCATAACCACTTTTTCTCCAATTTTTCACCAGAGAACACTTCCAAATATTTTTCCTCTCACTCATAATCATCAACCTTCAACAAAGTCAAGTTTTTGTCATAAGTTTTGGCACAACTTTTTTAAGGCTTAATTGGGGTTTAATCAAGATCGTTCAAGAACACTCTTTTGCTAATTTTTCGAGAAGAATCCAGATTTCTAATCATATTTTCAACACAATCTTTACAGGCATGAATACTCTATTCTTTTCCTTTAGTATGATGCGTTTTAAGTGTCGCCTAAACACTTAATTACATGTTTTCTTAAAAATAATTAGTAACTTAATTAGAAAAATTGAATACTAATTATGGGGTTGTTTTTATAAAATCTTTTAATCTGAATAATATTCATAACCCTTTGGGTACGTAGGATTCATGAGTGATTTTGGATTTTATTGGTGTAGGTTGCATGTAGAAAAACTCTGGTTTTAAAATAAATGATTTTTGGGTGCGTATAACGCATGTAATACACATAGAGATAATAAAATTTGATTTTGATGAATATATGATGAAAACTTGGTATATTTAATTTAAAATAATTAAATGAGATTATTTGGGTATTGTTGATGTTGTGATAATTAAATTAAAGATTTAATTGAATTGGACTATCATGCGTTGTTTTATACATTGATTAATTATTCTTGTTGGTGTGACTTGTTGGTATTATTAAATATCATTGTGACGATGGGTTGTTGGGTAATTTTTGCTCTCCCTATACTTTAGGATGCCTTCTAGGTAAGGGTCTAGTGGGTAGGCCTTTTGATGATTTACGCCTTCTATGTATAGGACTAGTGAGGGTAGATTATCGCATTTTTATCATCTTGGGGGTGGGCTGATTTTTGATACTTTATCGTCGTTACGGTAGTTTAAGTACGAGACAAAGTTAAGATTTATGTTAGAAAATCCTCCTATACGTAGGATTGGACGTATTGATAACTTGGGGACCCTTAGGTATGGGACTAAGGGGTATTTTGAGGATCTCACATCGATTAAAAGGGTGGGGTGATTATAAATTGAGAACTTGATAATTAATGCCTAAGATAAAAACGGGTATTAAAATTTGTGGCGATATAATGTGTCGGGGCCGACAGTTTAAACGGGTCAGAGGACGATTTATATCATGTCGTATGTGGAACCTTGTCATGTGTCGGGGCCGACAGTAAACGGGTCAGAGGACGATTGACAAGGGGAACCTTGTCATGTGTCGGGGACGACAGTAAACGGGTCAGAGGACGATTGACAAGGGGAAGTGTGACACTTTAATAAAAAGTGAGAACAATAATAAAAGTTGGTTAATTTAATTAAATTAACATCGTGGGACTTGGGAATTTAAAATCATATTAGTGTGCCTTTATAAATGGGGATTTTTGCGGGTAGTTAGTAGATTATAATTATCGCGTTTAATTATCCCGTTTAATTTAAAATACTCTATTGTGATATTTATTGCGTATAATGCTACTGTCTGGATTCAAGGATCCTATTTGAGGGGAGTAGTGTGTATTCTTGCTCAGGGCTTTGTCTCTGACCCATGCGTTGACTAATATTTTTCAGGTTGAGAATTGGAGAAGCTGCATAAGTTTATTAGAGTTATCATTTGGAGGAGCAGCTGGAGTTATTCATTTTATGGAATAGTTTAGTTAGACTTTCCTTTTCAGTCGAATTATTATGAGACTTAATTTGAGTTTTATTTGGCCATTCGGTTCCAAAGTTGTTTAGAGGATATCTGTTGGGATTATTCAGATTTTATTTAATCATTATTGGAGTATGGATTTCTTTTGGAGTTAGCATGTGATGGATCTTTTATCGCTTAGTTGTTTATGATCATTTGAGATTAATTCAATTATGTATCTTATGGACTGGTTTATTTATGTCTCATATATGTCTCATGCTAAGAATGGTATTTTATTTACTCACGCCCGGTTTAGTTTTGGTGGCGGCCGACGCCAGAATTAGGCGGGGTGTGACAGCATCATAAGCTCAATGTGGTAGTGGATGCGAAGCGAGTGAAGCAGAAGAGGAGGATTTATTCTCGAAAAAAGTATGAGGTCATTTGGGATGAGGTTAAGAAGCTGGAAGATGCCAAGTTCATAAGGTAGGTCATCTATCCCAAATGGCTATCTAATGTGGTCATAGTCCCAAAGGCCAACGGAAAATGGAGGATATGTGTAGACTTCACCGACCTCAACAAACATTGTCCCAAAGATAGTTTCCCCTCCCTCGCATTGATCAGATGGTAAACGCTACCGCATACCATGAGCTAATGTGATTCATGGATGCCTATTCAGGTTACAACCAGAGCTTCATGAGCCCTGAGGACTCAGAGAAAATGACTTTCATTACTGACAAGGGGACATACTGTTATAGGGTCATGTCCTTTGGTCTAAAAAGTACAGGGGCAACATATCAGCGCCAGTGAATAAAATATTCGAAGATCAAATCGGTAAGTCTATGGAGGTTTATGTAAATGACATATTGACCAAGATTTTGAAGGTTGAGGATCATGTGGCGGACCTCGAGAGGACCTTTACCACGATGGACAAGTACCCGATGAAGCTTAACCTGGCCAAATGTGTGTTTGGGGTAGGAGCAGTGAAATTCTTAGGGTTCATCGTTAATCAAAGAGGCATTGAGGCCAATCATGAGAAGATAAAGGCCCTCCTAGAAATAAATACCCCCAGGACCATTAAAGATTTTCATAGGCTCACAGGGCGAGTGGCTGCTTT
This sequence comes from Sambucus nigra, assembly GCA_949130495.1. Classification (NCBI taxonomy): domain Eukaryota; kingdom Viridiplantae; phylum Streptophyta; class Magnoliopsida; order Dipsacales; family Adoxaceae; genus Sambucus; species Sambucus nigra. Next base: position 251,091,171 of record OX422208.1, read on the forward strand.
GAATAGGTTCATATCCAGAGCCACAGAAAAGTGTTTACCGTCCTTCAAAATTCTCAGAAAGCCCTTTGAATGGAACAAAGAGTGTGACCAGGCTTTTAAAGAATTGAAGTCATACCTAGGGTCTCGCTTGCTATTGTCACGGCCAGTGCAGGGTGAATGACTATATGTGTACTTAGCCGTCTCAGAATCTGCCATCAGTGCAGACATTGTGAGAGAAAAGGATGGGGTACAGAAGCCCGTGTATTTCAACAGTAAGGCATTACAGGGGCAGAGCAAAGATACCCTAAGATGGAGAAGTTAGCCTATGCCCTGATCCATGCATCAAGAAAGATGAATCCATACTTCTAGTCCCATGCAGTGGTCATCCTCACTGACTCTCCTCTCAGGCAGGTCTTACACAAGACAGAAAAATCAGGGAGGCCAATGGCGTGGGCTATAGAGCCGGGAGAGTTTGACATTGTATATCAACCTAGGATGGCCATTAAGGGGAAAGCATTAGAAGATTTCATAGCTGAATTTACTTGGGAAGATGCTGAGGTTGAAGAGGAGAGCCTCGAGAAGACAGATACCCGGTAAAGCAGAATTGTTGACCCATTCATAGATAAGGCTGAGACAAACACCGCTAGAGAAAAAGTTATCGAAAATGAAGAGGGAAGATATCTCTTTAGACAGGGGTCCCTCATCAAGGGAAATTTCTCAGAAGAACAGGCTGTGTGGAACCTCTTTGTTGACGGGTCCTCTTGCGAGAGTGGAAGTGGGGCTGGATTAATAGTATCAGCGCCTGACGGCACAGACATTGAGTACACCTTGAAGTTAAACTTCAAAGCCTCTAATAACGAGTCTGAATATGAGGCCCTGATAGTAGGCCTCTCCTTGTCTAGGTCTCTTAGTGTCAGCCATATCTTAGTCCATAGTTATTCAAGAGTGGTAGTGAATCAGATACTAGGAGCATTGAGGCTAAAGATGAGAGAATGGCTATATACCTTGAAATAGTGACATTACTATTGAAGAGCTTCAGAGAAGTGAAGTTGAAGAGGATACCTAGGCTTGATAATGGCCAAGCCAATGAGCTTGCTAGGCTAGCCTAAGCGATTAGGACATATATCAGGAGGACATTCCCAGTGGAAATCTTGCTTCGACCAACGATTGAAGATGCAGATGGAACACTTGGCTCTTGATTAAATATTAGCAGGGAAGCTTCATGTATGGAACCTATAATTAGATACATTAAAGAGGGGGAGATGCCAGAAGCAAAATAAGAAAGGAAGAAGTTGAGATACCGAGCTGCAAAATTCACTGTCATCGGAGAGACCTTATCCAAAAAGGGGTTCTTTCTCCCCTTGCTCAGATTTATGCACCCGTCTGAGGTCCCACACATTTTGCAAGAGATGCATGAGGGGTCATGGTCAAGCCATATTGGGGGTAGGTCATTAGAAAAGAGGATAGTAACCCAGGGATACTGGTGGCCGACCTTGGGGAAATATGCCTCGGCATACGTAAAAAAGTGTGGTAAATGTCAAAGGTTCGCCACCATCCCTCACCAGCCCCATCAACCTCTTACCTCCATCACATCACCATGGCCAATCATAATATGGGGAATAGATTTAGTAGGACCCTTGCCTAGGGCCGTCAATAACTATCGATACTTGATCGTAGCGATTGACTATTTCTCAAAATGGGTGGAAGCAGAGCCGATGGTCACGTTTACCGAGCATAAGACCTTCCAGTTCATCTGGAAAAATATTATATGCAGATATGGTCTCCCCAACACTCTCATATCAGATAATGGGATTCAATTCAAGAATGTATCCCTGGAGAAATATTACGAAAGAGTGGGGGTAAAATAGTTATTCTCTACCCCAGGAAGACCTCAGGCTAATGCGCAAACTGAAGTTACAAATTAAACAATCCTAGATGGGATCAAGAAAAAACTCGATGAGGCAAAAGGAAGGTGGGTTGAGGAGTTGTACGCAGTACTCTGGGCCTACAGGACGACGTCCAAGACCCCTATCGGGGAAACCCCGTTCATGTTAGCATATGGATCAGAAGCCGTCATCCCCACTGAGATTGGGTTTCCTACTCACAGAGTCCAAATGTATGCCACCCAGAGGAATATGGAAGAAAGGAGACTTGATCTAGACTTAGTCGAGGAGAGAAAAAAAGACGTTGAGATAAGGCAAGCAACCTATCAGCAGAAGACTGCCAGGTTTTACAACCAAAGGGTGAAGCAAAGGCCAATCATCGTGGGGGACTTAGTGCTCAAGAAGACATGGAAGAAACCTAACAAGATCCACCTAAATTGTCATGGACCATACAGGGTCATTGATGAAGTTGTCTCTGGAACATATAGACTAGAGAACCTTGAAGGGGGACCCTTTTCCAACCCTTGGAAGGAAAATCATTTGAAGAAATACTATCAGTAATATTGTAATGTCCTATCGGACCACAGTTGTAATGAATGTGTTGCTCCAACAGAACATTTGGAATATTAATGAGAATATTGTATTGTCTCTTCATCTTGTGTTTGTCAATTTAAATACGTTGGGATAATTCTTACCAAACCACCCTCGGCTACAGTGAGGGTGAATGGTAGGGATGACCCTCCATTCACTCCCAAGAAAGACGAAGGGGGACTTAAAATTTAAAACATTATTAATTTGGTGGATAACCACCCTCGTCTATGATGAGGGTGAATGGTAGGGACGACCCTCCATTCACCTCCAAGAAAGACGAGGGAGGACTTGAAATATAAAACATCATTAATTTAGTGGATAACTACCCTTGGCTAAAATGAGGGTGAATGGTAGGGACAACCCTCCATTCTCCCTCAAGAAAGACGAGGGAGGACTTGAAATTTAAAACATCATTAATTTGGTGGATAACCACCCTCGGCTATGATGAGGGAGAATGGTAGGGACGACCCTCCATTCACCCCCAAGAAAGACGAGGGAGGACTTGAAATTTAAAACATCATTAATTTAGTGGATAACTACCCTCGGCTAAGATGAGGGTGAATGGTAGGGACAACCCTCCATTCTCCCTTAAGAAAGACGAGGGAGGACTTGAAATTTAAAACATCATTAATTTGGTGGATAACCACCCTCGACTAAGATGAGGGTGAATGGTAAGACGAGGGAGGACTTGAAATTTAAAACATAATTAATTTGGTGGATAACCACCCTCGGCTATGATGAGGGTGAATGGTAGGTACGACCCTCCATTCACCCCAAAAAAGATGAGGGAGGACTTGCAAGATGGTTCACACATATCACAGCCAAGACAAATCATAAAAGAGGCAAGCATTGAAGACAGGAAGAGAAAAATTCTTTTATAATATTACAAATGTTTGTCCAAGGAGATAAAGTACAAAAATATTTTACAAAATAAAGGGTATAGTGTACAACCACCCACCCTATTGAGCAGTATCAGCAGGTAAGGCCTCAACGTCAACCAGCAGAGTCTCTTCGATGACCAAAATAGGACGATCCTCTGAGGTTTCGATACCTTCGATGTGCACTTGAGACTCCACATGGGCTAGGGCCTCAACAATAAGGGGGTCGTCCAATTCCATGGCTTCCAGAGAGGGGAGGACAGACGACACTACGTCATCAAACTTCAAAATGACCCATTGACAGGCCGTATTAATTCCCCTCTCCAAGTACTTAAGACTGAAGCCTTGAAACTCGTCTGAGAGTTTGTCAGCCTCTACTGCATCGACCTCGGCCTTCTTTACCGCCTTATCAAGTTCAACCTTGAATTGGACCCCCTCATTAGTCAAGGCCACTTACTTTTCTTTTATAAGGGTGTCCTTCTCCCTAAGATCGGCCTCGTGCTGCTTCACCAGCTCATCAAGGACCCTTGCATGCTCAGTCCTGACACTTTCTAACTCTGCCCTAGCAGTTTCCACTCGATCTTCAAATTGGCCTCATACTGAATAGCTCTCTCAGCCTCGTGGAACTTCTGCTAGTTTACAGCCATCCACTTAGTAGCAGAGGTGAAGGCGCAGACAAACTGCACAGACAAGCACATATTAAGGGGGCTAAGGGAACATCTGATAAAATGGTGAATCAGAAAATTAGTTGAAAGAAATACCTAAGCCAATGTATGCAGACCGTAGTCGTAAACTTTGGACGGGGGCATCCTCGACAGGAATTCATAATCTGCGATCGAGGGCGCAGAAAACATTGAGGCCTTGGCTGCCCTCAAGTTGGCTATGAGGGAGGAAGGTTCAGCCTTTAGGAAAGTCAGATTTTGAGACCAATAAGTGCCCATGCTTAAAGAGGAGCTAGTTCCCTCAGTGTGTGCCTGAGATACCTCCACCCTCGCCCTCATTCGGGAGTCATACCGAGAGACCTCAGGGACTTCAGGATCCTTCCACTTACGACTGTCGACGGTCGGCTCTACCTGTGTCGGCCCCACTAACTTTGTCTTCTTCTGAGCCGGCTGGGGCTCTTTGCCCTTTTTCTTTCCCAAGACAGATAGTAAAATTGGGGTAGTCATCTTCCAGAGTTGATCAGATATATTTGTAGGATGACCTGTAAAGGAGACGATACATCACAAATATATTAAGGCAAAGAGGAAACACTTGGAGGAAAGTAAAAATGGAGCAAAAATTAACTCACATAATTCTGTTAGGGGGTCGACCCTCAGACCATTTTCTTTGAGGAAACGATGGGTCATCAAATCTTCAAATTTGTAAAGTTCACTCTCTTTCCCTTATTTCCTTAGGTAGTCAACAATGCCCTCTCATCCAAGTTGAGTCCGGGGTCTGATCATGCTCTCATTGAAGGGTTGGACCATAACCTTGGAACCCTCGGGCTGTCTTTTAAAGGATCTACCTCGATGGTGAATTCCCAATCCCCAGAGATGAAGAAAAATATCTTCTTCCAATCGTAGTTTTAAGTTTATGCCACGTGAAGGAGTCTTTTGTTGAACTTCCTTGCCCCTAGATGAAAGTATCCACATTGGTTGGATGAGGAAGTGATATTGTAGCAGGCTATAAAAAGATCAGCCGAGGGCTCATAAATAAAAGTATTCTATCAGAGGGAGATATAGCCGAGGATGATCCTCTAAGAGTTGAGAGGAAGTTGAGAAGGAACAACCCCAAGGGAAGATAGTATATCAACTATTGTAAGGTGCATAGGGAACCTAACACCAACCATGAGCATCTGCTCATAAACAGCAACTTCCCCCTCATTCCCCTAGAAGACTCTCTCATCTGCATTTGGGACCCTCGTAGTTATATTAGGATGTATACCAAATGTGTGCCTCCACAGCAAGAGGTCATGATCTCTAACATATGAGATGTAAGCCGAGGCACTAGAGGTGTCAACTTGATCAGCATCTAAATCCTCACTATCATCCTCATACCCCTCATCCCTAGGTCTCTCAGCCTCGTCGCCTATCGATGGTCCATCTGGAAAGGCCACCTGGAAGGAAATAGGGGAGAGGGATGTTACAGGGATAGCCTCAGAATTTACCATACCCACGGCCTGTCAGCTTGGGCCAGGAGTGGACGCCTCTCTCCTCCCAAAAGGCCCAACACCTGTTGGTGACGATGCTCTCTCATTCATCTCTTCCTCGTAGGCTTGACTCTCAGCTGGACGATAAGAAGACCCACATGACTCAGATGGTATTACTTTGGCTAAAGGAATAGGGAAGATGGGTCATACCCAATTAGGGTCGACCCCTCGTCTTCTCTCGTACTCCTCCTCTAAATGCCTGATCTTAGTGAAGAATTTCTCTCTTAAGATTGGAAATTCCTAGGCTAAATCATAAAGTCTTCTAAGAATTAAGCGGAGGAACCTACACTTGAGCAATTTTTCTAAGCTAACCACAAATAAGTTCACAGTTGACTAAGTTTGACTCTTAGATCAAACCTAAGGAAATGAAATTTTTTATGCATGAACGTTCAAGAACAAGGGGAACCCAGTTCACCGGAAATGAATACCGGGGAACATGAAGACCTAAGAAAGGAAAAAAAAAAGAGCTAAACCACCACTGAAAAGTGGGAGGAAATCCCTAAGGAGTCCTGAGATCTATTATCCAACCCTAAGCCACCACAGTAAGGCGGGCTTTCACGCCAGAAAACGTAAACATTCAAAAAAATCAAGGAAAGAAACCCAAATGCAAGACAAACAAAAATTGAAGGTTTAAAGTGTAATCCTAGGCAGAAGAGTTACCTGAAGACGAAGACGACGACTGAACAAAACCTGAGACATAAAAGTTGCAAAAATGGCGATTTGGAACTGCTAAGGACTTAGAGAGAGAAAGCTAGCGCGCGAAGAAGAAGAAGAGAATAAATGTTTCAAAAATCCTTTAAATACCTTTTTATTAGTGGTCCCAATAATAAATGCAAGACACATCCCACGAGGAGAGGCATCATTAGGGCACGAAGCCCAAGAAGGGTGTGCAGCCATCACACTTTGGGAACATAAACGATGATGGACACCTGATAATATGACAGATGCCACCCATCCACCTAACCACTCAACATTCTCAAGGCAATATTACCCCTTAGTCATCTCAACAAACATCGATGGCTAAGGGCTGGGGGTGATTCATATGTCCATATATACCCTCGGCGAGGCCGAAGGCGTCCTCCACCCAGACGAGGGCTCAGGTCCAGGACGAGTCCAATTACCACAGTTTTGTGATAGTAAGGGTCGGCCAAGACGATACCCCAACTAAGATTAAACGACCCTATAAAGGGCTGACCCTACACCATGGGCCGACCCTCAAATATAGGCCAGATGACCCTACAAGGGGCTGACCCCACAACATGGGTCGACCCTCCAGCATAGTCCGGACGACCCTATAAGGGGCCGACCCCTCGTCATGGGCCAGATGAACATATGAGGGGATGATAGTATGAGGCTTACATCCAACCAGGCTCACTACCAGCAGGAACCTTAACCTCGGCCTAACATCATAAGCCGAGGGTGACATCATCATAATGCGTGATCTGGGAGACGCGTGGGATAGTGCGCGTGGGACTCATATAGCACGTGGACTAAACCATTATAACAAGATCATCCCCTCACATGAGGGAATACTATGTCATCATTAATTGCAAATGGCATATCTAGGTATCAATAGCAGATTGGCTAGATCAACATTCACATGCACCATGCTTGCTTGGGGGGTACACTACACCCCCCAAGCCCTATATATACTGGTTATATTCAATCTTGTAAGGAGATCGATAATTGTAACCCTAGCTAAAAATCTGCTCGTACACATAGTAGAGAGAGAGGGAGCTTATGCGCATTGTATCCAAGGCCATTAGTGCCCATATTTAGTGGATCACACACTCACATTGGATGTAGGCCTAATTGGCTGAACCACTATACATCATTGTCTTATTCTCCTTATACTCATCCCCTTCTATACACTTACACACATATATAACTCTTGTTGCCATTGTTATTACAGTTTGAGCTCATCATCACTTATCTGGTGGTGCTGAATATTAGCATCATCAGTTTGTGTTCTGCTGTTTCGAAGATATTTCCTTTATATCCTCACACATATTATATTCACCACATTAAGAAAAACATACGAATGAAATATCATTGGGGGGGGGGGGGGAGGTCTAAGTATCGTGATAATATAGTAGGTTTGTTCCTGTCTCGCTCATATGCAGAGCTTCTTTTCTCATAACGAATGAATGATTTATTGAAAGAAGGTGGGAAGACAATGGTCAGTTTTTTAAAGGATCTACCATTCAAGAATTGGGAAAGAGCATATTTTATCGGACAACGATATGGGGCGATGGCATCTAACATAGCTGAGTCATTGAGCTCATAGATACTAAAAGAATTTACTTACATATCATTCAAATCATAGACGACATCAGAATAAAACCGATGAAGATGATGTTGGAAATGAGGTGTTTAGCAGAGAAATGGACAAGTGTTTTTTGTCCAGAAGTTGAAAAGATTGTAAGAGAGAATTAGATGCTGGGAGAAATTGGTATGCTTGGCAAGCGAGTGAAAATGTGTTCGAAGTGTCTGACGATGGTACATATAAGGTGAATTTATCTTAATGATCATTATCCTATATAATGTGGAAGATTAAAGGCTTACTCTATTCTCATGGATGTATTACATCCCAAGCACGATGTTTATAAATATATGAGCTTATTGAGGATTACTTTAAATATGAATTTTTTTTTCGAAAATCATATGCTTGTCCAATATATCATGTACCTTCCATACCTAACGAGATGAAGATTAAAGAATATGGTCTAAAAACTCCTACTACGTGAAAACAACCTGGTAGATAGAGAGTGAAAAGAATTAAATCATCCAGCGAAGTGAGGAAGCTCAAGTGTGATCGATGTGGTTCTGTAAACAGGCACAATAGGAAAACATGCACGACTGTCATATGATGTAAAATATGGATGTCATTTGATGTTAATTGCCATGGTCGAGTTTGTAACTTTTAATGTTCTTTGTAGACATTTATTTTAAATAAAATATATTATTTTCTACGTATTTTGGATGTTTCTTACTCATTATTTTTTGTAATTAATGAATTGATATCATTAAATTATCATCATAAGTTTTTCCCTTCGATGTAAAACTAAATTTAAGAGTTCAATTAAAATTTTCCTTTTTCCTATATAATGAGATTAAGCATTTGTTTCTTACATGGTAAAGAACAAGTATACTAATGTACTTACATTAGTTGCGTTGTTTGTCTTATTATAGGAAGTATTCGAGGTCAAAAATACAATAAATTTGAAAATGTAGATATATACAACTAGGTATTCGCGTGTAATTCAATTTGATTTACAGTAACTACCTATAAATGATCATGTATTCAATATAAAAAACTTATAGCTTTTTTTGTAGCCATATTTACCTGAATTGTAATGTATTCATTAAACATTTTGATATATATGGTTTTCAATGTAGTTTAATCCCAATCTTTATCTTCGAGATATTGTTTTATTGTAAAAAAAAGATTTTTTAATGGCAACTAATTTTTTGAATTTATATATTGTGAGCTAAAATTTCTACACTATCCCCATTTCATGTTCGCATAATTCGATAACGTGTATCTAAGTCATCTATTAGCTACTGGTGTTTGTCACCATGTCATTGGTATAACCATGATGAAAAGGCATCATGTAGTTCATTCTCTATTTTGAACATTCACTATTTATGGACTAAATCAAAGCTACAAATATTTTATTCATCGTAAAAAATAATTTACCTAACTATTCCTAGAATTTGGATGCCATATTTTAGTTACCCAAATACAAAGAACATTTCATTTAGTCATAACGTACAAAACGATTTAGTTACACTGTCGCAATTCCACATGTTGCCAACAAATCCAAATACATTTGCAAATCTGAAACTTCATAACTGCAACATTACCAATAGGTAGTTACTGTAAATCATAAACATAATGACACTACGAGCCCATATTCTTATTTCCCTAAATGAATTGTGTTTGTAAATCAATTTTTATGTTCACTATCATAAGCTAATCCATTTTTGAACCGATCCAAATGCATAATCATGTTTATGTATCTTGGTGTGAAGTTTCATTGTTGTCAATATGCATCGCTTCAATATCCAATATGCACAACAATTAATGGGTTTGAATATAAGCTCTATTATGGCATCATCAAGTCATTTTTCCTTATTTGGTATCATGCCTAGAGACTCAAGTAACTCAGCATTAGCTTGAGCTGCTTAAGCTTTATTCTCTTTCAACACAATTACATACTATAAATGCATTATGCAATATGGCATCCCATTTATAAAATTATAGACATAATGACAACGTTGATCCTTCACTAAGTAACTACTCAAATGTTCTCAAATCATTCAATTTTGCATACCGTTTCCATTCATTTGGTTTATGGCAATCCAAACTACACACACACACACACACATATAATTACTCGTTTTTCGAGATCCCATTTAATAATTTAACACAGTACTGTGAACGATATACTATGGCATTACCAGTTGTAAAACCAGTTTATTTACACCATATTTAAGTACGTTTCCAATATCACAAAACTGAATACATTCCCTAGATTAATTATTTAGACCCACATAAATGGATAGATAACAAAATGATAATCATTTAATCTGTTATCCCACTTGTATAAAGAAAGACACATATACCAAAATTAAATTTCATTTCAAATAACCCCAAAACTCCATACATAGCCCAATGCAATTGTTTTTAAAATAAGCCCAATATTTTTTAGCAATAAATATGCTACAAATAAAAAAATAGTTCAAATCTAAGAAGTTTGATTCAATGTAATTCGACTTCCAAACCGAACATGGTATCTTAAAAAGCCTTGATTGAATTTATCAAGTTCCAGTCATTCACGCTCCCATGTTCTCGGTGTCATGGTAAATCATGCGATCAATTGTCCAAGCATTTCATATATATTGAGTTGCTTCAGCCTTATTGTCATTCAACACAGTTAGGTACCACATGTTATATAATATGGCATCCCATTTAGAAAACAATAGACAAAGTGATAATGTTGATCCTTCATTATGTACCTTATCAAATACCCTCAGATCATTCATTTGTTGATACTGCTTCCATCCATTGGGGTCATGACATTCCAAACTACACAAAAGACAAACAATTACTGGTATGTAAATAGACAATTCTTTCTTTAACACAATACTATCCATAATACAATCTGGCAAGACTAACTATAAAAGCATAGAAACTTATACCATATCAAAGTGCATTTCCCATATCAAAAGGATTGAATATATTCCATAGTGCAACTATTTACACCCACACAAATGGATAAATAATGTAAATTGATATCCCATTTGTATAAATAGGGATACATATACCAAAATGAAAGTGTATTTCTAATAACCCAATAACTCCATACATATCCCAGTGCAATTGTTTCCAAAGCAAGCCCAACATTTTTTAGGAATAATTATGCTTAAAACAAAAAAAAAAAAATAGTTCAAATATAATAAGTTTGATCCATTATAATTTAACTTCCTAATAGAACATATTATATTCAAACAAAAAATGGCTGACTTCATCAAGTTCCAGTCATTTGCGCTCCCATGTTCCGGGTGTCGTGGTAAATAACTCGATTAAATATCCAAGCATTTCATACATTGCATCCTTCTTCCATTTTGTCGGTAACACAGATCCTTCAATGAGTAGCCTCTCAATGTGCATGGCAACAATTCCACCATCCAAGCTAGACACATTAAAAACTGTAAGATTTTATCAGCAACATTTTGTTACAAAAATGCATAATTGTATCAAATTAAGGTAAAATTTTGTCAATTACATGTTCAATTGTTGTGCAAACTATTGATCCCTCATAAGTGGATAGTGAAATTCATTCCTTTTTATCCAGTATAATGTCAATTTGTCACTTGAAGTCAGAGGGACTTATGTCATTTTTCGTTGGCCCCTTTCTTTAAAATTTTTAATACATGAACCCTTTTCCAATAAGTCATCAGCCTCCTTCCTCAAATTCTCGAGGCAACTCATTATATAAGAGCGTTGTAATAGAAGTTAATTAGATAGTTCACAAATTTAAAAATAATTGTAATTCGTTTTGATACTTACAAAAGTCGTAGCATCATTGAGACAGACATCGACCCCGTCCTTTATTCGTGGCCGCAAAGTATTGTAGTGAATGAACTCTCCTGATTTTTTGTCCATATAAATTAGTATCTAATGAAATTTTAACTCATGAATCATTAGAAAAAAAAATCATGTCACAATCTGCTGCTACGTGCATAAATACATCCTCGATGGTTGTCTTGATTTCATTTTTATCATTTAACTGAACAACTTCCTAACATTGTATAGACATTATGACAAAAGGGGATGATACACATTTCATTTTCTTTTGTGTCATTTGCATGATCTCCCCAAAGTTGTTGATTATCTGTTGAATATATGTAGGTAAAAAAAAATAGCAAACATTAGTTACCGAAACATATGATCATTTTTAGAATTTTCATTAGAAAAAATTCATTTAGCAACTACAATTGGAGAACATAGTCTGCGAAAAGATACACAAATTATTGTTTTTAATAGACACCAATTTTAGAGTAAAAAAAATATTTTACCAACTTAAATTTGAGAACATATATAGTGTTGAAAAAGATACATCATGACTTGTTGAAAAAGATAACCATAACACACACACGCACACACACACACACACACACACACACACACACACACACACACACACACACATATATATATATATATATATATATATATATATGGTGTTGAATAGATACCTATTGCAGAGAACAATAAATCTTTTAAAAACTGGAAGTCGAGAATATATGTAATTAATAGATACAATGATTATAGAGTTGAATAAATACCTCACGCCTTGTTGAGTAGATTAGTAACTACACGTTGAACAGATAAATCGTAGTATCTATATATATATTTCCGATATCTGTCAGTGACTATCTCATATATACTAAATAGAAATTTACATATAAAATTTTGGAGAAAAATATCTCATTTACTAAGTGTAGTGAGAACATATGCAGTGAATAGATACAAAAATTTTGGTGTTCATTAGATACATCATTACCATGGAGATACACTAAATTTTTTTGTTGAATATATACCATGTACTATAAAAAAGAAAAAAAAAATTTTAACTGTGGATTGATGAGGACCGATCGATAATGTAAAATGCTAATAATGCACTTGCAATTTTACTCACATAGTATTACATAATTTTACACTTTTAATTTGTAACATAACAATCACTAAGTGATAAAATGGGGTATTTAGTTTTCATAACATATACTATCGGACAAGTTGAAGATATATTACTGACAACTAGATACTAGATAATATTGTTGAGAGTGCACGTGCGTTCAAATGAATTAATTATTTAATTAAATTATAATTCCAGTCCCAACAATTTTTTAACACTTGCAAACAAACGTGATTGATTAATAAATTAATCTAAGCATGCAAGATAACCACAAATGAGGAAAAAAATTCCCGAAGGGAAAAACCATTTATTTCATTATACTTTTGTAAATCACAACTTACACGAATTACAATGAAATAATTTGACACATGAATACCCGCAGGCGTCGTCAGTAATGGAACAACCTCAGCAGCTCCACAAGAACACTAAGTTCTATTTCAGCAAAGATCCATACTCATCAGACCTTAATATCCTCAGACTTCGATTTGTACCATAAACAGTACCAAAATCAACATCATAAGATTTCATAAAAATACGTCTTGGGTTCCACAAAACAATTCATAAAAGTAGTTGGGATTATGAATTAAATAAACCAAAGGTTTTGGACCCTTAACTGTGAGAAGAAGGCATACTGGAAAATATTGAACACAATTTTTTTTTCTGTTTCAGAAACTGTTCTGCAGAAAAAAAAAACTCTTCTCCATTTGACAAACTGTACGTGCTAGCCTTTATATAGAAAAGATTGAGTTAAAGTTGATAAACATTGGCACGCCGTTGTTTAACGCTTATTGGCCTGATGCCTTTTATGGAGGTAGAGGCGTGAGAAAGTAAAAGAGGAGAAGTGCCGTTCTTTTTAAAAAAACTTGTAACATAAGGAACTCATTGGCATGATGGATTAAATCAAAGGAGGCGTGTTACACACTTAAAAAACATTGGCAATATGCCAATCATTAGCAATCATTAACCTCCCTTTTTTTTACCAACAAAGCCGCATGGAAGCCTTAATCAAAGAGGCATGTAAAAAAATTTCCTTTAAGGCTTTTGAACCATCTGTACGAGACATACCTCTTTAAACAAAAACTCAAGCCAACTATATGCCAATCATTAGCACAAATAAAAAAACGGCGCGTACTTTATAATAAGAAGGAAACCACCAAACTCGCCTTTTTGTTCCTTTTATTTTGATCGAAACCTCCTTCTCTTTTTAACACACAACGTGTAACCTAAGACAACCTATTTAAAAAAATGATGTATTCTTTTAAACACCAACTCCTTTTGATTTAAAAAAAAAATTGTTTCTATCTTTTTTTAAAAAAATTAAAAATAAAACTTCTTTTATTCAAAAGAAATTTTATATTTTAAAAAAAGTCTAACCTTTTAAAAATAATCCGAATACTTTAAATATGAAATGCAAATGGAACTTAAACATATTTTTACCAAAATTATCTCGTTGGAGCTTGAATATTGAAGTGCACTTGTAATTCGGATCCGGAGTTTGTAGACAATGGCTTCCTCAATTTTTTGATGACTTGTAGCGTTATGCGACATAATTAAATGTGACGGAGAATGCCCTTACAAATCTCCCCTATGTCTATGCCGATACAAATGAAAAATTCGAATTATTAATCACAAGAATGACCTATACAAATCTACCCTCCCAAGACAATCATGAAAAGATAAAATGGCAAGTCTTCAAACATTCAAACTTTGCTTCAATAATCAAATTTTCAAAACTCCAAGCTTTTCTCATCAGGGTGTGCAACAATTTGATCTTAAATCTTCGTACCTACACACATGAGATAAAGCAAAACACCTCGTGACATATTGAGTTTGAAATGATATAAACATAATTAATGTTAGCGCAATCAAATCTCCCTCAGACTAAAACTTCCCCATAATACCATAATATCACAATTCGTTCTCCGCCTTTTTATTTGTTCGAAATAGACAAGGAAAAGAATAAATCACATAAAGCAAATTGGGGTGTCACGAAAAATAGAACAAACCAACTATTTTTTATTTTTCAATTTTTCATACAAAAACAAAAATGATGTTACAAAATTCACACACCATGAATGTATACTAAGATGACCAAATCATCGAAACGGAATGAATGGGTGTGAACAAATTCAAGAGGAAAATTAACTCAATCATATCATATGTGCAAGATGTATAAGTGTACTCCTAATGGATGAACATAAAAAATAGTCCTTTGGTGCAAAATTGTTGAATTTAGATGACATCGTCTTAAATCAAAATCAACAAATCAAAGTTACATGATTTTCACACCAATAGCATTCAAAACGATTTCATGTTTTTTCAAGGCTTTTTAAGGATGTGAAAAGACGTTTTAATTCTCCAACCAAACTACCTCATATATATTTTTTGTTCGAGGTGATCTAAATTATCAAACATTAGAGAATTGGAGAATAAACCTAGTGGCCCATTATTGGCATGTATTTCTTTTTATTTCCTTTCAATATTTTCGGGCTTTTTTAAATCTCTTTGGACCCCGAATAATTAAAATTCCTCAATTGTTTAGGTCCAATTTAAATGGCGGCTTAATCACAAAGGATAGATGAGTACCTTTCGTAGACCTCCACCGTTTATAAAATTCACACAAACTTACGGCAAAACGGTAAAAACATGCACACCTTTTATTATTTTGTTTTATCGCATTTGGTTCATTTTAATAGACAGAATTGAGATGAAAACAAGTAACCAATATGTGATTTGTCAAGAACAAACATCAAACAAATCCGTGCATGTGTGCAATAGAAGACAGAGAGAGTCAAACATGTAGGTAGCAATACTATAGTAACTCAAAGACACCAAACTTTGTAAAGCACACGAATGACATAACATATTTTCTCAAATCACTATCAAACAGTCACATGGATATGGCATGAAGTTGTGATGTGGCCATCCTAAGTTTTCATTTATAAATGGTGCAAAACAAACTACAAAAATCTTTTTGAGTTTTTCTGGTTTTCTCAAATAAAAGAAAATATTTTTGTATTTTTCATTTTTTTAAGAAATAAGAAAAGAACCAAATGTATATAAATACAAAAATGATACGAACTAGAAATAGGAGCATAATTATGTGAGCATGAAAAAAAATCCATACTATAATAGACACGGACCATCCCCTCAGTCAACTGTGCAAATCCCTAAAGACTTCCTAAGACTCTTGAATCTAAGGGCATCTAAAGGTTTCGTGAAAATATCAGCTAACTGAAGGTCAGTGGGTATGAAACTTAGGGATACGACTTTCTCCTCAACTAACTGACGTATAAAGTGCTCGCGTATCCGATGTGCTTTGTGCGCGAATGTCGGACCGGATTACGAGATATGTGTATCATGCTCATGTTATCACAGGAGATGGTCACGGTGTCCTGTGAAATCCCATAATCCTCCAACATTTGCTACACCCACAAGATTTGCATGCAATAACTCCTGGCGGCGATGTACTCAGCCTCCGTAGTGGACAAAGAGAAAGAGTTTTGCTTCTTGCCCATCCATGAGACAAGAGAATAACAAAAGTAGAAACACCCACCAGAAGTGCTCCTACAACAATCTACATCCCCGGCCCATTCGGTATCTGAATACGTGGACAGACAGTCATCGGTATTAAAGGAATACCAAATACCATAGGAGAGAGTCCCACTCACGTATTTGATAATACGTTTTAGAGTGAGTAAGTGTGGCTCTTTCGGGGACGCCTGATATCGCGTATAGAGTCCAACACTAAAGGCTATATCGGGATGATTGGAAGTTAAGTAAGTAGAGAGGACTACGATGACACCCTGCCCAATTAAATATCGGGTGATCAGTCCTTTATAAAATTTTAAAACAGAATATCCGGTTGGTTCATTCTTAGCATCACTGTTGAAAACATAAACTTTAACAATCACCTAATATAAACCAAGCTGGTGCCAAAATACTTTTTCCTTTCACATTTGTAACCAAAAATTTTTCTTTAATAAGTCCCAGAATTTAAATATAAACCATTCACCAATCAACAAAGATAAATAATAAATCTGATTCACTTACTGAAATAAATATGACTGTATTTAAACATTCTAGTTCAAAACCTTAAGCCAAAGAACCACAGTAAACTAAATCTAACTAGAATGAATATAAAGTAAACTAAATACAATCTCTGATAAAAATGTCTAAGGAATGAGCGACACATGCCCTAAATGAAAAGTCTAGATAAACTGAGAGGAAAGATATGAGCGTCTAATGGAAAGACCTACAGCTTCCACAGCAGCTGCAGCACGCCAAGCGACCCAAGTCTCTAAATCTGGTGATCCTGTGGCTGAGCATCTGATATAATACATACATACATACATATATATATATATATATATATATATATATATATATATATATATATATATATATATATATATATATATAGCAAGAGAGAAAAGAGATGCAACAGAGGGGTCAGAGCCCGATGTGTAAATTTTTTTTGCAAGTATTTAAAACTGCTTTAAAGAAAGTATTATGTACATGTTAGATTTATGCTCTCACATGAAGATCTCACCTCTCTTCTATTGTGCACTCCTAGCGCATTTTTTATTTAGTATTAGTAACTCTACCCAAGCTATCTAGTTCAAGTCACTCAACACTCTTTACATCTAACAAGAGTGTTCTCGTATTGCCCATACAATACTCCATAAGTAGCATGTCACATATTACTACCTATCCCGTTTACTATATGACTATTTAAGTCTTTGTCTCTTTAAGATTAAATTCATATGGCTTCATTGCCAAAACTACTAGTTTCTCTTAGTAGAATATCTCATAATTATGCATATATATATATATATATATATATATATATATATATATATATATATGTAAGTCTTGCACCCCCGATTTAAATCCCATTAGTGTTGTTAATATAACAATCACCTACCCCCGGGTTATCACCCTTTAGTACACTTAAAACAATATCCTTGCATCCCCGGGTTATCACCCATTAGTGCACTAAATAATAATATTACAACCCCAGGTTATCACCCTTTAGTGTATTAACCACATAACCTTGCACCCTCGGGTTATCACCCATTAGTGCACTTAACAAAATATCAAGTAATATGAACACACACATCTTATTAAAATTTAAAGGTATTCTCCCAACCTATTTGTATACTTATCATACGTATTTTATTCTCATTATTAAGTATTTTATAGTATTACTAAATTACCACAACTCTTTAGTAATTTCTGAAGTAACTCTTCTTTTTGGGTTAATTAAAGTATAAAACTCACATACTTTCTCGTAGACCTGCCTCGTTTTAAATCTGTTAGCAAGAAATTTCTCTCACTCGAATAAACTAGAAAATTCCAAAATGGCCCCTAAGACGTTTCCCAAAAATTCACCTTGTCGTTCGAACCAGATGGCAATGTCGTTTGAACGACTGCCGCATGAAGCTCGAGCGATTTTGCACGAGATGCCTATCTCTCTTGAACGACCTATGCGCGACTTCGCACGAGACCTACTATTTCGTCTTCTTCCCAGAATTTCAGCTTTTCTCCATCATTTTTAACCCTAAAACCTCTACTATTTATTACCAAACACCCAAACAACAAACCCAATTGATGTTCCAACCTATTTAGATGATTTCTAACAACCTAGAATCATTAAATCCTCCTCATACATCAATTTAATACGAAATCCCAAAATTTATTTAATAAGAACCCTAGATCTTAATTCAAGATCATATCTCCAAATTAAACCCATATTTGTACATGGAAATTATCATAAATTCGTGGATAACATCCTATCTACATGATGGAATTCAGTCTCTTATAAATTCAGACCTAAATATGAATCAAATCATCATGTTTTCATCAAAATTAAATATCATAATTTAAAGGGTTATCAACTACTCTAATCATGCACATAATTATTACTAAATCACGCAAGTAATAAACACTTTCCTCGAATTAGACGTCTGATTTCTTGATGTTGTTGGTATGGGTGTGTTCCTCTTGTTCCGATCTACACGATTGTGGTGATGGTTGTGTAAGATGGTGCTAATTAGGCCTTCCCTCTTGGAATTTGCTCTCCCTCACACCCTCTGTGGTCGTTCTTTACTTTTTGTATCTCTCAACCCTAATGGACCTCTCGTGGCTGATAAAATAACTCCCAATTTTCGTCCATTTAATTCCTCCAAAAAATCAAAATTACAAAATTACTCCTACGAGATGCCGGTTTGGCCTAAAAACCTCCCGAAGTCTAAATAAATTACCCGGGTAGTGTTTTCTGACTATTTTGACCCTCCCGGACTCAACGGCACACTCAAAATTACAATACGAGTTACATAAAAATACTTTGCTTTTTATATTCCATTCAATTAGTCCTGACACGACTCGCACGCGTGTCCCGACTTAAAATACCAATCTGTCGTATATTTCACACTCGACAATTTATCAGATTCAGAAATTCCATATTACTTATTCACTCAGTAATATTCAATAATTCTCGTTAATAAGTATTAACTCTTATCACGCTAGTTAATAATTATTTTAAATCCGGATTAATTACCAATTAATTCTCGCTTATTAATTTAATTAATCCCATGATAATAATTAATCACATAATTATTTAGGTTCTCAAAAATACGGGGTGTTACATACTTCCTCCCTAATAACGGAATTTCGTCCCGCAATTCGAAAAGTAAGGCATACATGGTACAAATAAATCTGGGTATTAATCACGCATATCCGCCTCTCGCTCCCAAGTGGACTCCTCCACATTGTGATGCTGCCATTGAACCCACACAAGTGGAACTACTTTTGACCTCAGTTTCCTCTCACTGTAATCTAGGATAGCCACTAGCCTTTCCTCATAAGAACTATCGGTCTGCAAATCGATCTCCTCTATCACGATGTGAGTGTGGGCCAAGTCATCTCACAGATACCGCCTCAATGACGATATGTGAAACATATCATGAACACGGTGTAAGTGTTTCGGTAACCAAAGTTTGTATGCCACCGGCCCAATCCTCTCAATAATGGAAAATGGGCCCATGTACCTCGAAGCCAACTTCCCCTTCTTCCCAAACCTCATTACTCCTTTCACAGGAGATACACGTAGTAATACTTGGTCCCCCACGCTAAACTCTCGAAAGGAACGCTTCGCATCGGTGTAGCTGTTATGTCGGTCTTGGGCTACCCAAATGTGACTCCTGTTAAGCTCAATCCTAGCTTAAGTCTCCTGAATCACCTCTGGTCCAAGTAACTTGTTGTCCCCCACCTCTAGCCAATAAGCGGGAGAATGACATGGCCAGTCATACAATGCCTCAAATGGGTCCATGCCAATAGTGAACTAATAGGAGTTATTATAGGCAAACTCTACCAGTGGAAGATACGGATCCCAACCTCCTTCAAAATCAAGGACACATGTGTAGAATATCCTCCAGCATTTGATTGGTACGCTCTGTTTCTCCATCGGACTGTGGGTGATAAGCTGAACTCAATCTGAACTCTGTACCCATGGCCTCCTGAAAGCTCTCCTAGAAGCGTGACACAAAAATCTTGTCTCTATCAGACATGATATCTAGAGGCACCCCATGTAGCCTAACGATCTCGGCAATGAATAACTATGTAAGCTGGCCCATGGTGTAGTCTGTCCATACTGGCAGAAAATGAGCTACCCTGGTCAACTGATCCACTATAACCCATATGAAATCGTGACCCCGCTGTGATATAGGCAACCCAGTAATGAAGTCCATGGAAATACTTTCCCATTTCTGCATAGGTATCTCCAACGGCTGAAGTAACCCTGGCGGTCTCTGGTGGTCCACCTTTACCATCTGCTAGTTAGAACATTTGGACACGATCTCTGCAATGTCCTTCTTTATCCCACTCCACTTGTACTGCCGCCTCATATCCTGGTACATCTTATCCCCTCTGGGATGTACCGCAAATCTGGATCTGTGCGACTGTGTTATAACTCCATGACGTAAGTTTTCTCCCTCCGGGACCACTAATCTCCCATTAAATCTCAAACCCCCATCATAACTCACAGAATAGGATCAACACCCCCAACTAGGAGCCATACAATCTGCTCCGAGCAAAAAGTATCCGTTGCTTATGCCTGTATCACCCTCGTAACAATCTCGGGTGTGACTGACATAACAGACATAAAGGAATGGGCTATCACATCCTGGTGTCCCAATTCTTTCCAGTTTGATCTCCACGGTTCTTCTACGTCACCTACCGGCCTACGACTTAATGCATCAGAAACCACGTTAGCCTTCCCCGGATGGTAACTGTATCTCGAACTAATAATCCTTTAAACACTCCAGCCACCTGCACTAACGCATGTTAACCTCTCGCTGAATGAAGAAGTATTGCAGTGACTTGTGGTCTATGAACAAGCGAAACTTTTCCCCCAACAAGTAATGCCTCCAAATCCTCAATGCAAATACGATCGTCTCTAGCTCAAGGTCGTGGGTGGGGTAATTCTTTTCGTGAGGCTTAAGCTTGCAGGAGGCAAAAGCTATAGCCTGCTCCTCCTACTGAAGTACTCATCTAAGTCCCCGTAAAGTGGCATAAGTGTACAATAGATACTCTACTCTTAGCTTGGGCAAAGAAAGAACTGGCACTGAAGTTAACTTATCTTTTAGCTCATCAAAATCCAATTGACAAGTATCATCCCATACATACGGTACTCCCTTGCTAGTTAAATTTGTCAATGGACCCGCTATCTTTGAAAATCCTCGGATGAACCTCCTGTAGTACCCGACTAGCCCCAAGAAGCTACGCACCTCTGTCGGTGTCGTGGGCTGTCCCCACTCCCTCATTACCGATACTTTTCTTGGGTCAACCTATATCCCTAATTACGATACAACATGCCCCCAAAACTTTACTTCTCCTAGCCAGAATCTACACTTCTCATACTTAGCATACAACTGATGCTCTTGTAGGGTCTGAAGAACCTGTATCAAGTGTTCGGCATGCTCCTCCTCAATGTGTGAATAAATCAGGATGTCATCTATGAAGATGACGACAAACTGATCTAAGAACTCCCCGAACACTCGGTTCATCAAGTCCATAAATATGGCTGGAGCATTTTTCAGTCCAAGCGGCATGACTCTGAACTCATAGGATCCATACCTCTTCAAGAAAGTAGTCTTTGAGACATCCTACTCCCTAATCCGTAACTGATGGTATCCCGACCTCAAATCTATCTTCGAAAAGAAGGTTGCTCCCGTCAACTGGTCGAATAGGTCATCGATTCGGGGAAACGAATATTTATTCTGTATTGTGACCTTGTTCAACTCTTGGTAATCCCCGCATAACCTCAGTGATCCATCTCTCTTCTTTACAAACAACACCGGAGCGCCCCAAGGCTAGGTGCTCCTACGAATGAAGCCTTGTCCTAACAATTTCTCTATCTGACCCCGTAACTCCCTCATCTCCACAGGAGCCATACGATATGGTGCACGCGCTATCGACCGAGTGATCGGCATCAAGTCTATGATGAAATATATCTCTCGACTGGGGGGTAGGCCCGATATCTCCTGAAATACATTCGAAAACTCATGAACGACTGGAATAAAATCTAGGGAATCACTATCTCCTTAGAGTTATCCTTCTCTATGTAATACAAGTGGGTGGAAGACCCTCCCTCTGGGCGAGGCATCGCCACCAAAAACATCTCCTGCCCCGGAATGGCAAAGATAATACTCATATCGTAACAATATATCATGTATATGTATGTAGCGAGCCAATTCATGCCAATAATGACATCGTGCTCATGCATATCTAACACTAGTATGTCTGCAGGTAAAATCAAACTACCAATCTCTATACTTACGCTCGGGCATATAAAGAAAATCAAAGACCCATTCCCGAGGGGTGAGTCTACGCATGGCACTATACTTTCTGCCATAACTAATAACCCTAAGGCCCGTGAAAAATGAGTAGCTATAAAATAGTGCGATGCCCAGTATCAAATAAAACTCGACCCATAGTGCCATGTATAGGAAACGTACCCTCAATCGCAGGTGGTGCCTGAGGTGCTGCTGCTTGATGGACGTTATAGACACATCCATACTGTAATTACCCCTGCTGAACTGGGGCTACGGGTAAGGCTGGAACTGGCGCTGGAACTGGTAGGGCGGCGAGAAAGATGGGTCTCTGGGACTCCTGGTGAGCACCCTGCTACCGAGGGACCCTGTCCCTATCGAGGCAATCCTATTTCTTATGTCTAGTCTTGCCATAAGTATAACATTTGTCGATGAAATATCCTCCCCTCTGTCCCTGATAACCTCGGCCCTGCTGGCCGTTACCACCCCTACTTTGGCCCTGCTGGCCCTGCTACTGGCTCTGCTACTAGCCTTACTGTTGGCCCTGGTGGCCCTATCTGAAGCCCCCATGACCATGCCTAAAACCTCCTGAATGAAACCACTTAGCAAAATCCCACTGATGGGAACCCTGCCTTTGACTCTGATCAGCTGGTGCCCCACTGGAACTACCTCCCCCTGTCTTGCCCATATGGTTGGGCTCTCCTCCCCGCTTGCTTCCCTTAGCATGGGAGAGGTTGTCCCGATAATATAACAATGCTGAATTTAGGACATTTGTGTAAGAATGTAGGGGAAGGTTACCCCAGAGATGCTGTCGGATCCTCCAAGTTAAACCATCCATGAACATCTGGATTCATTTCTCCTCAGTAGGCACCTCGTCAGGTTCCATATTAGTCAACTGCGTGAACTCCTCCTCATATTTCGCAACTGTCTTCCCTTCCTGGGTGAGGTCTAAAAGTTTTCGCCTCATCTCAGTCTTGACGGAAGAAGGAAAATACTTGCGATTGAACCGCACCCAGACTTCAAATCCCACTCCTCTGAAGTAGTAGTGGACTCCCACCATTGCAAGGCTGCCCTTGTTAGCTTAAAGGTATCCAAGACTTGCCTCTGTACCTCGGTGCACTCATACATATGAAGGTGTCTCTGTATATCCTTCTTCCATTGACTCTCCAACACTACATCAGAACTGCCTGAGAACTCTGGACGATGCGCCTTCTGAAAGGAATCTCTGACTCTCTCCCATGCAGTAGGGAAAATAGGAATAGGTGCTAGCGCCACTACTGGTGCCTATGATGGTGCTTGCTGTACCACTTCTAATGCTGCATTTACTACCTATGCAATCATGGAAGCAACTTCTGTAGCATTCATCATGCCCTGACCTGGAGGTGGCTATGGCTCTGGATGGGCATTCCTGTCCTTTGGTGCACGTCGAGGAAGCATCTGAGATGAGAAAGAAGTTTATTAGTCCACGGTTATCATAAAATCTCAAATAGCTAAAGACGTGATCGCATAAACAAGAATACAACAGTCCTAAAGATAAGGCTCTATATCAAAGGATGCTAAGCTGAAAGAACAGTAAGCCGTACAGATCCTAAAGGACTCTAGAACCTGATACTCTGATACCACCTGTGATACCCTGCCCAATTAAATATCGGGTGATCAGTACTTTATAAAATTTTAAAACATAATATCCGGTTGGTTCATTCTTAGCATCACTGTCGAAAACATTAATTTTAACAATCACCTAATATAAATCAAACAGGTGCTAAAATACTTTTTCCTTTTAAATTTGTAACCAAAAACTTTTATTTAATAAGTCCCAGAATTTAATTATAAATTTACCAATCAACAAAGATAAATAATAAATCTGATTCACATACTGAAATAAATACGACAAGATTTAAACATTCCAGTTCAAAACCTTAAGCCAAAGAACCACAGTAAACTAAATCTAACTAGAATGAATATAAAGTAAACTAAATACAATCTCTGATAAAAATGTCAAAGGAATGGGCGACACATGCCCTAAATGAAAAGTCTAGATAAACTGAGAGGAAAGATATGAGTGTCTAATGGAAAGACCTACAGCTTCCACAGTAGCTGCAGCACGCCAAGCGACCCAAGTCTCTAAATCTGGTGACCCTGTGGCTGAGCACCTGATATAATATATATATATATATATATATATATATATATATATATATATATATATATAGAGAGAGAGAGAGAGAGAGAGAGAGAGGGAGAGAAAGATAGAGAGAGAGAGAAAAGAGATGCAAGAGACGGGTCAGAGCCCAATGTGTAAAAATGTTTTTGCAAGTATTTAAAATTGCGTTAAAGCAAGTATTATGTACATGTTAGATTCGTTCTCTGACATGAAGATCTCACCTCTCTTCTATTGTGCACTCCTAGCGCATCTTTTATTTAGTATTAGTAACTCTACCCAAGCTATCTAGTTCAAGTCACTCAACACTCTTTACATCTAACAAGAGTGTTCCCGTATTTCCCATACAATACTCCATAAGTAGCATGTCACATATTACTACCTATCCCGTTTACTATATGACTATTTAAGTCTTTGTCTCTTTAAGATTAAATTCATATGGATTTATTGCCAAAACTACTAGTTTCTCTTAGTAGAATATCACATAATTATGCACACATATATATATATATACTAGCGGAATGCCCATGCCTGAAGGCACAACGAGAAATTTCCAAACACCACAAATAATCCTTTCGGGACCTCGTATAAACAACACAAATTTTACTAAAGGCGCAGTATATCGACTATATTAAGCCACACTTAAACTAATAAAGATAATTATAATCCATGACAATAATACTCATTTACGTTAAAATTCCAAGAAAATTATGGTCAAAATAAATATACAATATTTATGTCGAATTTTTATTTTCCTAGAAAAATAGTGTCAACAATTTAAAAAATTTGGGCAGAGCTTCCTTTGTATATAGGACTATCCACCCTTTTTTTTATGAAATTATAATATTATTGATGATAAAGGAGAAAAATAGCCTTTCTCCGGTGGCTTACAGTCTAGAGATGGATATATCAAAGTCATCAATAAAAGCATTAAAAAATCTAGAAAGAGGACCTTTATAAGGTCGAACTTTAAAAACAAGAACAATATCATAGTGAATGGCCTGGATGATCAATTTGGATTTCATTAGGATACCGTCAAAATTAGCTTTGTTCCTGGAACACCATATCTGCCAACAAATAAAGAGGGGAGGAATTTTACAAAGAATAGATCTAATATTTTTTCCACGGAAATTAATCCACTACGAAATGATTTTATACCTCAATGTAAAATTTTGAGTTCTGAGGCCCATCAAATTTCAAAATGAATCCACACTTCCTCAGCAACTTCACTGGAGTGAAATAAATGATCATCATCTTCTTCTTGGGATTGAATACAACATTGACATTTAGAAACCATAGGAATAAAGATGGACTTGAGATTGAGGTCCAAAGGGAGAGCTTTATGAAGAATACACCACAATAAAATAGAAGCTTTAGGCATAATCCTCGGATCCCATATCATGGAATATTAGAATTGAGAGCAATGTTTCATCCGAATTATTTCCCAAGCCTTTTTAAAAGTAAAATTACTGTCTTTCCAATATTGTTGGCAAGATAGATTATCTTCATAAAAAAATTCTTCAACAACTTGCATTCTCTTCCATGTGACACTAGCAAAAGAAGGAATCCCCATGAAATTAACATGAGAAAGTTTTTTATATTTGTAATGCATAAAGTTGGCCCAAAGAGAATTGTTTTTTAAAAATTGGGACCATATTTTGCAGGCATATGCATTACATATACCCTGTTTAAAAAATAAAAAAAGTATTCTAACAATAGTAACAATAATAATAATCCATCTCGGACCTCGTATAAACCACATCATTGATTTAACAATATTCACTTATAAACCCCGGGTATGAGTACACAACAAACCATTATTCATAAAAGAATCTAAAAAGTATTAAAAAGATGATTTGACTATCCCGTTTGATTCCTAATAAATAGCAACAATATGTCCATGTCTTCAATAGTGAGATAGCTTGATCTACTGAAGAAATTCAATCGCATCTCCCTCTTGCAAGTATAATTGAAGATCACCTACAAATATCATGAAATGATCTTTATTCTCTGAAGACACAAAATTCTTTGTAGTTTTCAGATTAGATTGAGTAATAGATAAAAACATACCTTGAGGATTTCTTCTATACATACCTTAAGACCATCACTATGAATAGTGTTCTCCCAAGATATAAACATAGTTGGGAGTAATCAGTTGGCCTAAATTGCTTATCACAGAGTATATTGGCTTTCCAGAGCGATAGTGAGTGCTTATAAAGAAATTTATCAGCTCGTTCTCTATCTTCCCTCTGAATTGTATACAACTCACATTTGTGTTACCAACTCAGAAGATAAGCAACAAATAAAATAAATTACTCCAAATCAAATTAGATTGAGTAATAGATAGAAACATAATTGGGAGAATAAGTGCTCTTTTTTTTGCTGATTTATTTTCAGGTTTTTGTTTCTGCTGCTTAGGTGGAATACGGGTCTACTGAATTTATGAAATCTACAGTTACTGCCTCAAAATAAAAAGAAAATCTGCCTTTTGTTTCAAGATTTTGGAGATCACACTAAACTTTTGCTCCTGTTCCACACTACACTTTTGGCCCATATTTAGTGGATCTGCCCCTCGAAACTGCTTCATCCAACTCCTCATGTGCCGAAGGGAAAAGCTATATATAGCAACTGCCCAGAGTCTTCCCGTCCTTCACCATTGCATCTTTCGAAGCTTCAGCACTTGCAAACTCCACAAATGCTTCTCCATTATCCTAGAATCTTTAAGCAGCATAGAATCATTAAAGAAATTCATAATTTCATCCTTACCAGCTGAGAATGGCAATCCCCTGAACCGCAGTATCCTAGTATGCTCAACAGAGTCCCTTCCCACATCAGAAAATTTCAACCTTGAGGCACTGCAATGAGGTGAACCACCTCGAGCATCTGAGACACGCATATGAGACTTAAAAGTTAAAGCAGAAGTTAAGAATATAAAAAATGAAAGAGAAGAGAAAAAACTAAGTGTGCGTACCATGTCATCGAATCCCCATTTAGCCAAATTATGTCCCTGCATACATATAAGGCATTAAAACTTGGTGCAAAATTGATCACTCATCCCAAAAATATAGAGAGGCAGGAGAAAATACCTTAATAAAGTAAAAAAGAATATTTCTATGATAAATTAAATACTATTTTAATTAAACACGACAGCCAACAACCAAAACAAAATCTCCCATATGTAAGTTGAAAAAAAGTTTTAATTTAATCTCAAACCATAACCAACACTACCTTGTTTGCAACAAAACCAATCAGTAGACCATGTGTTATGGACCTAACTTAGATGGATCAGCAGAACATTAGATGGAATAGCAGAACCTTATGCATCTGACTTAAAGCAACTGTACATGCATTATGTAATACACATTATTCATGTAAGGCCAATAACTTAAGGATACTTTGCCATGTATAGACATGATTTTGTGAAGTTAATCATATGTATGTACTTGCATTTTCCATAAACATGTAGGTTAAAATATCAAGTGAAACTAACTGGGGAAAAAGGAATATTACCTGTGATTCGAATCAATGGAACATAAGAGAAATTCGAAATGAACCTGAAAATGACAATTACAACGAAATAGATTAATTGAATTCCCAACACTAAATAATTCAATAACGAAATAGATCAATTTAATGGACATAATCATAAATATTAAAAGCCATTATCTGAAAGAGGTATTACCGTGTGACAGCGACGACTGCAAGCATTGAAGAAGAAGATGGTGATGGCGGCAAGTTTGGATTCCTCACCTTCACCTCCTGATGGTTTAGCAAGAATGTTGCTGTGTTCAAAGTAACAGAGATAAAGGCAAAAATCCTCATCTCAAAGAGGTATTACCGCGTGATGATGATGGCAGCAAGCATTGGCAGTGATGACAACAAGTGTTGAGGATGAAGATGGTGATGACGGAAAGTTTGGATTCCCTCACCTTCACCTCATGATGGTTTAGAAGCGAGGCAGTTGCATTAAAAATGAGATCAAACGCCTTTGTAATCAAACACCTTAATTGCGAACACCCTTTTAATATAACACCTTCAGGCAAGGTAAAAATTTCACACATATTTGTAATTAAATACCTTAATTGCAAAGTAAAACCAATAACTTTATCAAACACCTTAATTCCAAAGAGAGGGAATATGAGAAAGAGGGATATGTATGAATGGGCGAATGCATCGAGGGAGTGATGAAAAATAAACCTCGACCCTACATCTGAACCAAAAGGCCAAAGTAAGAACTCAAAATTATTAAAAATAAACCTCCAACTTCTCCGATGAGTGATCGTTATCTGTTTGTTCTAATTTCATAGCATTTTTCTTAATTTCAATATCAGTGCTTGGGATCATAAGATCTGCAATAAGTGATTGCACGTAGAGTTAACTTCTTCGAGCAGATTCAAACGATCAATAGCTGAAATATAAGGTGCAGGGGTATGTGATAGACAGGGTTTTGCCGCGGCGCGAGAGTCACCTACGCGCCGGTCGTTTTGAATTCGGCTCACCTGAACTATATAAAAACCTAAATTACGACTACACTCAACGAGTGAGTATAGCGATAAGTCGGGTATCAAAAATCCACAGAGACGAGTTGCTAGAATTTATATGATTTAATATTCCGAAATAAAAGTGTAAAAGGTAATTTTAACAAAAAGGAAAAGATAATAAAGAGAAAAGATTAAACTAGGCGAGTGTATTTAAACTACGTTAACAAAGTGAATAAAAACTATAGG
The DNA here is from genome assembly GCA_949130495.1 of Sambucus nigra. NCBI lineage: Eukaryota > Viridiplantae > Streptophyta > Magnoliopsida > Dipsacales > Adoxaceae > Sambucus > Sambucus nigra. The sequence continues at coordinate 251,120,619 of OX422208.1, forward strand.
TTGCGTCAAATATCCCTCACCCCGAGTTAATTAGTATAAAATGGTTACATGGGTCGACGAGCTATTAAGATTGCGTCTCGTTTCGACAGTTAATTAAATCAAGAGTTGTTACACCCCTAAATTCGCATAAAAGTCTAATAAGATTTTGGTGTCAACAAATATCCCGAAAATTATGCACGCAAGGTCGTAAGCATGGAGCATACAGGATATACCCCGTCAAATCCCCTAGGCGTAATAACTAGGACAACACACTCGAAATAGACTCGTAAACTCCATCACCAAAGCAAAGCAACACGTCAACCCTATGTGAGTTCAATCCGACACAACCTAATTTAACCTAGCTACAAAGCATGGTAAATAGCAAGAAATAAATCAAAGAAAGTAAATCTACACTAGAAGGCAATAAATGGGAAGCAAGTAAATAAAGCAATAAACCTAAATTAGAAAGAAAGAAATGAACAACACAAAGCTTAAACAAAGAAACTACAATTAATAACAATGGAGGAGATAATAAATAGTGCTTACAATACCCAAATGGATGCAAACCCTAGGAAGAGAAGCTCCACCCAAAAATCCCATATCTCCAACCTAAAATGAAATATCTCCCACAAATAAAAGCCCCTAACATTCTATTTATACCCCAAAACAAACCCCAAACAAAACCAAGCCAAAAAACCCAAAATAAGTCAATTTTCGTCCATATCTGATAGGACCGGTCGACCTCTATTTTGGGACCGGTCGACCGCACTTTTGGAATTCACCTTGGGCAGGCTGTTGACAGTCCACTTTTCCACTCCGAACCAATTTTGACGCGTTGCACGGAAATTGCCATAACTCCCTCATACGAAATCGAAATGAGGCATGGTCGGAACCGACGCGAAGCTAATTCAATTGTCTACATGATTCTGTTTTGAAACCCTCCAAATTATGCAGTATGAAATTACCAAAATGCCCTTGAAGTAGAAGAAAATACCAAAACCTTCCGAAAATGGGCATAACTTCCACATACGGAGTCAGAATGACGCACGGTCAGTGGCCACGAAAAGATAATTTGATGATCTACATGTTTATAACTTCATTACATAAAAAATAGTGAGTTTGAAAAGACCAAATTGCCCTTGAAGTAGCATTCGACGACGGAACTTCTCCGAAATGCAACCGAACCTCACTTTTAGCATTCCAAGACCTACAAAAGCACAAATAACCCCTGGAAAGCATGTATATATCCAAATCCAAGGTTGTCTGGTTAATGATCATAATTATAGGCATTTAGGACCATAAAAGTGCTAGAATGCATAAAGATAACGGGCGAAAATATGCAATATTCGATACGAATCACACCCCCTAACTTAAACATTTCTAGTCCCTAGTGATGAAACAAACAAAACCAGTCCACAGAAGGAAATACAAAACGTATATATGCATCGAAATATAATTGCCACTTTCGTAGGGAACACGATTGCATTTAGCATATGGAATAAGCCGTTAAACCCCTAGGTTACCCTAGTGGACGAGTGTCACCTCGTGAGGGTTTTCAGGGATGGTACCCAGAAACATCATATGGTTTCCTCAAAATATGAGCAAACCAACATGTTACAATCCCAACAAAAGCGAAAAAGATTTCATATGCATTATTGGCAAAGTGTATGAATTCACACAAAAGTCCGAATCATTAATATTATAGAATGCACCTCATAGAATTGAAACCTTAAAATGTGGGAGGGGAGCGAGCACATGCAAAGTGTGATTTGGCAAAAACTTATATAAACCGGATAAACATTAAAGCAAGTATATATTCAATCCTCACGGGCATTACGCCCATCAAGTGAATTCACTCGAAACAGGGAGGTAACACACGGAACATGCGGGCTAAAGAGTAATTGTAAATGGAAACTAGGCCGCGCACATATCACAAAAGAAGAACGCTATATATAAACTGAAAAATGTAATCTCAATGAAAGGATACCGCACACTAAAAGAGGCGAAATGCATTTTCACAGATTATCACAACTATTATGACTTTTAAATTACATCAACCTGAGATCACATAGGACTTGTATAGGGTTATAATGTAGGCTAGGCTTAGAGTACAAAACGAGGGAATGTATGTACGGATTCAAAGTGTTCGGGATGAAAACTCGGGATAATGAGAAAATGCGGGGAATATCAAAATTGGAAAACAAGTTCCAAAAAGGCATTATATATGTCATCGGGGAGAGTAATCAAAGCTTATTGAACTATATACACAACATTTACAACTTTCTTTTTCTTTTCTTTTCTTCTTTTTCTCATGTTTTCTTTTGTTTTGTTTTGTTTTGCTTTTTGCTTTCTCTTTTTCTTCACTTTTTTCACTACTTTTTTCTTCTCTTTACTTTTCATACTCTCACATGCCTAAATTGCAACCGACATCATAACAACAACATTCAATCCCAAGTAACATTCCAAACAAAGGTATGGAAAGTGTATGTATGGGTTCAAACTCCAATTTGGAGTTGGTTATGGGATTTGGGGTTATGAAACGAAAGGCTATATTTAGGCTCAAAGGGGTTAACGAGGGTAAACATATAAGGGTGAGGTCAAGGTCAATATGGGTGATATAACAAAGATGGCCTATGATCATTTCCTAAAGTTTACGCAATTCTCGAATCAAAACAATATATGAAAATCATGCTCAAGTAACACATTTCAAGTATGAACTCAATTAATGAACGGTTAAATGAAAGAATAGTGAGATTACCGACGAATTCAATGTTTTCAGAGAGGAAAGAAAAGTGTATACACTCACAAGCGACGAAAGGTACAAAGCTTACTCGGTGTAATTATATACAATGCAACAAAAGATTATCGAGTTATAAAAATCTTAAACCAAATCAATATAACCATAAAAGTGCATGTGCTCATGGGATTGAAGTTTTAATTCATGAAGTTATTCATAATATGAATAATCAAGGCTAAAGTCTAATAACTTCTAAAATCGAGAACATGCGTCATTGGGCTGTCTATTGGATCGGGCAATTATTGAAATTTATCATCGGAAACAAAGGCAAAATGCCCAAAAAAGGAGAAAAAACAAAGAAAATCTTTTTGAAAATTTTGAATTTTTCTAAGAAAAGCATACTAAGTAACTAACATGTGAGCAAAAACATGGACTAAATGAAGAAATGGATAGAATATCCCACACCCCCTAACTTAAAACTTGACATTGTCCTCAATGTGAATTAAGAACCAAGTCAAAGAGAGGAAAAGAGAGATATTACCCAAAATTGGACCGATCCCCATAAGAACAAGTCCCAAGAATCTACAAAACAAGTTAGTACCGAGTATAGCAAAAATAAATAACAAAGAGTTAACTAATTACACTAGACTATATACAACCTACAACCTATAAAGGAAAGAAAAAGGAAAGAAAAAAGGAAAGAAAAAAAAAGGAAAGATTTAGACTTCACAACCTACTATTTAGACTTCACACTAACTGTACACTAGAAGTATAAATAGCTGAGGGTCCACCATAAGAACGATTTGACTTTGGAGGATAACCGGTGTACCCTCACATACAAGCATGCCTTCCGAAAAATATGAATTCCGTTTTAACAACGGAAGGAATGTGTAAGGCAGAAGAAATGAACCATAGCCAATTAAAAGTTTTGGAGGGACGATGGGGGGTTTGGATTGCACGGGTGACAAAAATAAGTGGGGACCGAGAAAAGTCGAATATCCTCCCAAGGATTTTGAAGTTGGAATGGGAGGCGGCGCACACAAAGGCAAAGATGCGATCATGGAGGGCGACTCGAGCAAGTACTCCTCATCGGTGATAGGGTTAAAAACATTTAAGTTCGAAACCGAATCATCGGGTACTTGTTCCGGTGGGGTAATAGAGAATGAAAATGGGGATGAAAGAAATTCAAACTGATGAGATGAATCGTCATCGCATGAAGTTGGAATTTCAAAGGAAATAATATCATTTTCAATGAAATGTTCTTCTTTGGGGGCCAAAGAAGAAATCATTTCATTGCAAATAGATATTACGTCATTATCATCCTCACTTTCAATATCTATTACGCAATGGGCAAAGTCTAGAATGGCTTGTTCCAAAGTAGGTACAAGTACCTCATTTGGTTCAAAACATTCGTCGACCTCGAAAGTCTCGGAAGCAAAATCGTCGTCGGACTCAAATAATAAATCCAACTCATGTTCCCACGAACGATTTTCTTCCCGATAACGATTTTCAATTTTGTCATTCTCATACATACGCAAGCCCTCACCGAATGCCATAGGTCTAGGTGCGGATGCATTAGAATGGGAACTTTGAAAATTACCATCGGACTTAAACAAAAACTCATTATTATAGGAATTTTGAAAACTATTCGAATTCGTTTCAAAATTCCTATTATAAGGAGGTAAAGGCCCAAAATCATTATCATCATCATCAAAATTCCAATAACCTAAATTTTGACTTTCGTTATACTCGCCCAAAGTCATATTTGAATTTGTTTTACTTTGGGATGCTAAGTATTCACCGAAAGTCATAGGCCTGGAATTTTGAGAATTATAACAAGGATTACCGAAAGAATTGGAATAAGACATGCTTACCCCAAAAATGGCTCAAGTGGCGGATTCCACAAAGTAAGTGCGCGCGGGAAAAATTCAAGCGTTTCTAAGTGCTCAAATGTGGAAGTCCTACAAAAGGTTAGCAAATAATACAAATAGAAAGAAAATATTATGAAATACTAAATCAAATAAAGTCTAAAACAAACTCATCCCCGGCAACGGCGCCATTTTGATTGAGCGCGAAAAGTAGCGCGTGTAAAGACGCTAATCGTTGTTTTCGTTTCGCCAACTCAATACAAAAACCTAAGTTACAACTACACTTGCGGGGCAAGTAGAGCGGTAAGTCGGGTATCGAGAATCCACAGAGATGAGTTGTTAGAATTTATAAGGTTTAATATACCAAAATAAAAGTGGAAAAGGTGAATTACAAACTAAAAGAAAAGATGCATGAAAGGGAAAGATTAATCTAGGCGAGGGAAATTAAACTAAATTAATAAAGAGAATAAAAACTATAGGTTGCGTCGAATATCCCTCACCCGAGTTAATTAGTATAAAATGGTTACATGGGTCGACGAGTTATTAAGGCTGCGTCTCGTTTCGACAGTTAAGTAAATCAAGGGTTGTCACACCCCTAAATTTTCATAAAAGCCACATACGATTTTGGTGTCAACAAATACCCCGAAAATTACGCGCGAAAGGTCGTAAGCACGGGACATACATGATATGCCCCGTCAAATCTCCTAGGCGTAATAACTAGGACAACGCACCCGAAATAGACCCGTAAACACCATCACCAAAGCAAAGCAACATGTCAACCCGGAATGAGTTCAATCCGACACAACCTAGACTAAATTAGCCACTACACATAATTAATGACATTAATTAAACTAACTAATTAATTAAAGCAACTAATTAACTAATGAAAACAATAAATAACAATAATTAAACAAACTACAAAGTATGGAAACTAGCTAACAAAGAAAGAAAACAACAAAGAAGAGAATGAATAGTAGAGTTCTTACATAAAATGGGTGAAAACTCAAGTGAAAATGGAGGAGAGGGTGAGCTCCCAACAAAACCCCCAAAATATTACAAACCCTAACCTAATCTAAGAGAGAGAGAAAACTAGAGATAAAAAACTAGATAGATTAAAAAAATAACTAAAGTTTCTATTTGTAGTAAGTTGGGAAAAGGAAAGAAAGAAAAAGAAAAAAAGAAAGAAATAAGGATAAGTTTCCAAATTAAGGAATAAAAAGAAAATAGAAAAATAAAAAAAAGAAAAAAAGAAAGTGGGCAACAGCAAAAAAAACGCACAAAACAAGGACCGGTCGACCGGCAGCCAAAACGAGGTCGACCGGTGAACAGGGGAGGATCACACTTTCTCGAGTCAAAGCCAAAAATCGAATTACCGGTCGACCACCGGAGCGTGGCCGGTGGCCCGGCTGCGCTGCAACTCCAAACCACACAACGCACAACACACTCCATCTCCATTAAAACATCCCATTCATAACCAACAAAAACCCGAGACCCATTTTGTTCGAAAATGGCCAAAAACCTTCGTATGGTGAGCCAAGAACCATTTCGTGTCGGATCGTAGCTGCAAAATTGGCAAAAGCCAAAGACCCACTTTCAAGCTCCATTAATGGCCAAAAGCTCCATCTCCATTAATGGTCAAAGCTCAAGCTCCAAAAAAGTGACAAAAAAGATCCATTTGCGCGTGTGATCAATAATCATGCTCCAATTTCGGACGAAAGGCTCGAATTTCGGGCGAACCCAAAACCCGAGCCTAGGGCCAAATCGCCATCTTCATTTGCTGAAAAAAAAACGTTTTGGGGACATAGATGGAATTAATGAATTTGTTATTAAAGAAGAAAAGGGACATGGATGGAATTATTTAAATTGTTAATGAATCCTTATAATTCTTTCCGATTAAAGCTCCGTGTTTCCTTCATTCGGACTCCGATTCGAGCACCGTTCGCGGCCACGCGAAGCTTGGCCCGAGGGCTACAACTTCCGTGAATACTTCGGGCAAAAAATCCCAAAGTGTAAAATTACGAAAATGCCCCCAAACGTGCGAATCACGACGAAACTTAGTCGGAACGTGCCCAAACTTCATACTAAGCACTTTAATACCTATAGTAGCTCAATTATACCTCAAATAACATTTTAGCATATAAAACGGAGGTTGTCTGATTAACGAGCATAATTATAGGCATTAAAGTACCCGAGGGGGCTAAAATGCATAAGTTTCGAGGGTAATTAAATGCACAATTTGATACGAATCAGTATGTGCACAAAAAATTCAATGACTAAATCATATGTTATAAACTTAAAAACATAATAAATAATTTTTTTTAATCCAAGTATCAAGCACAGGGAAAATTCAATGATTAAATCAAGCCCTATAAATATAGTACCAATAATCTCAGAAACTAAATTGTAGTCCGAATGAATTTGTTACTATGTGCTCGAAATTAGAATAGAAAGCAGAAAAAATATCAATTGCTACCTCCTCTATGTGGACCTTCACAAAGTGAGTCTTTAAAAGGTAAGTAACTAATATCAATTTTTGCAAACCGTTCCACTCATTTTATTCAACTACTGAGAAACATTGTAAATAATAAAAACACATGTGAGAACATATGACAAAATACAACTTCAGTAAAAAAATTAGAATCACCAATAATTTGTCATGAACTTTATCACCTTTTAGAAGCAGCAGTTCAAAAAATGGTTCTTAGGAAATTATGAATCATACCATTTAGTAGTAGTAGTTCCAAGCACTTCTAAAGAATGAGAATCAATGAGAATCCAAAAAAGAGGTATTTTCAGTTCCAAGCAGCAGTTCCAAGCAATTAGTAGCAGCAGTTTGAGGCGTTTAGTAGCAGTAGTTCCAAGCAATTATTTTCAGTTCCAAGCAGTTCCAGTTCCAAGAAATTATTTTCAGTTTGAGGCATTTAGTAGCAGCAGTTCCAGTTCCAAAAAATGAGAATCGTTCCTAACCTTAAAATCTCATGGTCTTGGACTGCAAAACAAAATATGTATGGAGAAAAATATAATTTATAAAACAATAAACAAATACGGAAGGTTACATAAGGAAAAAATATATACGTGATTGGTTAGTAAGACTTGAAATGCAGATGACAAGACACTAAATCCATTATCCAAAGTTTCCTCAATATTACATCACTTTGTGACTATAATAGGGTAACATTACCAAATTCATTAAACACAAATCAACCTCTAAATTGTAAAAAGAGTGTCAATATAAATTATACAATCAATAAAACAACTCAAAAACTAAGTGTTATAAATTACCATTGCATTTAGAGTCAATTCAATTTAAATCAATCCATTGCATTTAGAGTCAATTCAACATAAAAAATGATCACGCTCACAATCGCGATTTATGTCCCTGTCAGAAGAATCACTTCTTCTACGTCGACCCTTGTGTTTTTTCTCCTTTGCTTCCTTATCTTGACCAATCTATGTTTAGCTGGCATTTTACTCTAATTTCCTAAAATTGCAGGTTTAGCTGCTGCTATATAGTTACAGTAAAACCAATTAGGCCCATTGTATCGAGCACAATACAGGGATTGTGTGGAGTCTCCAATAAGGTGTCCTAATGTTGGACTCATTTTTCGCAATCTACATATCCAATAGTGACTAATCATTTGAAAAATCTGACAATGATATCAGTAGTAGTATCTTTTAGTACATAATACCAAATATCGTCTAGCACTCTAATTGTAAAAAGATCTTATATTAGAACCAGAGCATACATGGTAATAAGTATAAATATATGCTGGATGCACAAAAATCTATACAAATATACGAAGTTGTAAACCAAAAATTTGAATCATAGAATTCATATTATTGTGACCTGACTAATCAAACCAACCATCAAACAACACATAAGAGGCACACCTATTTGTCACTCACATAAATAGTTATGTATGGAACCTGTTTATCCCAACATTTAAAAAGATTATAACTCCTTTTTCATATCATTTTGTCCCAACATGTTTGTTCCATAATAAGATTTTTCCGCAACAAAACAGAGGGTAGAGAAACTGGGGAAATTTACCAATAGAGGTAGGCATTCAATGGCATACTTCTGAAGAACAACAAAGAAATCTCGATGAGTGCTTGTATCCAATGTTGTTAAAGTCTTACAAAATGGTTGAACAATAGTCTTGGGGGGATCAATTGGAAATGGTTCAAAACTTGTACATAACCACACTATCGTCAATAAGGACGATCTGCATTAAGAAAAGTAAAAAAAGGTTAAGCCTCTAATTACAAACATAATTTATCACATTAATATTATTTAAAGGAGAAGAAGGAAAGGAAATAAAAAAATCTCTACAAATTGTGCTCAATAGATATCTCGACGAAACTGGGGAGATGTTTGTTTGAGCACATGCGCGAAGTCAGAGATCCGAATGCAATTCATTAGTCCATTTAATTTCCAAGAAAAAAGAATTATGTTAGTATCTAAAAACCAAGCCTAGTAATATATAAAATAACTATGAGCTCCACCATAAAGAGGTTGATTTATAATGGGTAAAATTCTACAATATAGATTCATCCCATTTAGACCCCAAATTCACATGTGATACATATATAATCTATTCAATCATAGTCCTAAACAAAATCCAGTTCATCACATAAAAGTTACGCTCATGACCTTCAATATTAGAAAGAGAATAAATGAAAAAAATCAATTCATACGTGCTTCTAAATCACCAAAAAATAGAACTTGTGAAATATGGGAGAAATCCAGAAGAAAATTATGGGGTCTTACCCCTCCGACCCTTCTCATTATCATGATTTACCTTACCCTTTTAGGTTCACCTTTGAGAAATCTTTAATTTACCATACCAGTGTCACCTCGACATACAATATATGAATTTTCACTTTTAACTTCATAATAGTCCTTTGAACCATTTCTAGGGAAAGTAGCATCACAATTGAAATTCAAATGGTAAAAAAGTATGACTAATGACCCTAAAAACCAGTCCTAACAAATAATAAAAAAAGTATAAGTAGAACATGAATGCTTAAAAGTTTATTTTACAAAAGATGCAAATCAAATATCGGGTTCATTTTGGGACCTTGTTTCAGATGATTGGGTCAAAATTCGTCGTTGCAAATGATTGGGTCAAAAAGCTCTTAAAGCACAATAAGATTCACAAAAGAATACGACCTACATGTCTTTTGATGGGTGAAATCAAGATAAGGCCTTAACATAACAAATAAATTATAATCAAAATAACAAAACAGGGTTATTTCTAACATACTATCATTGGATTAGAATACAACTCCATGATTTGAGTCCCAACATTTTCCAAACACCATCTTAGAACTCGTGAAGACAACAATCGTCATAGGGTTATTTCATCGAACACTTTCTATGCCTTATAGAAAATGAAGCAAAAAATGCATAGGTATACCTTTGAGTGTGAGTGATAATAGATATATACATTTTTTTTGCTAAATGGCCTGCACAAAAAAAAGATATAAGATTAAAACCCTAGGTAGTCATGGATACGATTTTCTCCAACCCATACAAAGAGAGATAAATACAAAGAAAAAAATTGTTAGATATGTAAATAAAAATAGATCTAGAAAAAATATTAAGCACAAATTTTGGGAATCTTAAGTAATAAAAAATTGTAACAATCAAGCGAAAAAACCTAAAAACATCAACATCAAGAAAAACAGGATGCAATTTTCTCCTACCCACACAAAGAGAGATAAAATACAAAGAAAAAAAGTATCAGATATGCAAATAAAAATAGATCTAGAAAAAAAACAGATCTAGAAAAAAATAAAACCACAACTGATTACCTCAAGGTTCTTCAAGCCGAAAATCATGTGGTTAGAAAGATGGGGAAGGTTTTTCTTTGAGGTTATAGAATCGCGAGAGAAAAGATGTTTGAAATTTCAGAGGGGGGAAATTTCTTGGGTTCAGTACTCTAAGAGTGACGTGAGTGAGTCAGAGGAAGGGTGGCATGTGAAAGAAAGTACCCACCGCATCTTTCCTCTACACTTTGAACCGTTGGATCTATGGGGACGTGTATTAATCTGAACCCCTTATTAATTTATCATCTTATTGAATAGTGTCAACACCATTGCTCCTTATTATATAGATGTAAGTCTTGTACCCACGGGTTATCACCCATTAGTACACTTAAAACAATATCCTTTCACCCCCGGGTTATCACCCATTAGTGCGCTAAATAAAAATATTACATCCCCGGGTTATCACCCTTTAGTGTATTAACCACATAACCTTGCTCCCCCGGGTTATCACCCATTAGTGCACTTAACAAAATATCAAGTAATAGGCACACACACATCTTATTAAAATTTAAAGGTATTCTTCCAAGCTATTTGTATACTTACTATACGTATTATATTCTCATTATTACATATTTTATAGTATTACTAAATTACCACAAATCTTTAGTAATTTCCGAAGTAACTCTTCTTTCCGGGTTAATTAAAGTTTAAAACTCACGTACTTAGACCTGCCTCGTTTCACATCTGTTAGCTAGAAATTTCTCTCACTCGAATAAACTAGAAAATTCCAAAACTACCCTATGACGTTTCCTAAAAATTCACCTTGTCGCTCGAACCAGATGGCAATGTCATTTGAACGACTGCCGCGTGTTGCTCGAGCAACTTTGCGCGAGATGCTTATCTCGCTTGAATGACCTTCTCGCGACTTCATGGGAGACCTACTGCTTCATCTTCTTTCCATAATTTCAGCATTTTCCACCATTTTTAACCCTAAAACCTCTATTGTTCATTCCCAAACACCCAAACAATAGACCCAATCAATGTTCCTACCTATTTAGATGATTTCTAACAACTTAGAATCATTAAATCCTCCTCATACATCAATTTAATACGAAGTCCCCAAATTTATTTAATAAGAACCCTATATCTTAATTAAAGATCATATCTCCAAATTAAACCCAGATTTGTACATGGAAATTATCATAAATTCATGGATAACATCTTATCTACATGAAGGAATTCAATCTCTTATAAATTCAGACCTAAATATGAATCAAATCATCAAGTTTTCATCAAAATTAAATCTCATAATTTAAAGGGCTATCAACTACTCTAATCATGCACATAATTATTACTAAATCACACAAGTAATAAACACCTGCCTCAAATTATTCGTCTGATTTCTTGATATTATTGGTATGGGTGTGTTCCTCTTGTTCCTATCTACACGATTGTGGTGATGGTTGTGCAAGATAGTGCTAATTAGGCCTTCCCTCTTGGAATTTGTTCTCCCTCACACCCTCTGTGTCCGTTCTTTACTTTTTGGATCTTTCAACCCTAATGGACCTCTCATGGCTGATAAAATAACTCCCAATTTTCATCCATCTAATTCCTCCAAAAATCAAAATTATAAAATTACCCCTACGGGGTGCCGATTTGGCCTAAAAACCTCCCGGAGTCTAAATAAAATACCCGAGTATTATTTTCTGACTATTTCAACCCTCTCGGACTCAACGCCGCACTAGAAATAGTTACTTTTTATATCCATTCAATTAGTCCCGACACAACTCACATGCGTGTCCCGACTTAAAATACCAAACTGTCGTATATTTCACTCTCGATAATTTATCAGATTCAAAAATTTCATATTACTTATTCACTCAGTAATGTTCAATAATTCTCGTTAATAAGTATTAACTCTTATCATGGTAGTTAATAATTATTTTAAATCCGGATTAATTACCAATTAAATCTCGCATATTAATTTAATTAATCCCATAATAATAATTAATCACATAATTATTTAGGTTCTCAAAAACACAGGGTGTTAAAACTACCTATCTTACTCTGATACAAGGTTTGCTCTACGTCCTTGCCTGAAGTGTCCTTAATAAGCTTGGTAGAAGTACTCATAGGTGTATGTGCATGCTTTGCGGAGTCTAATCCAAATTTCTTCACTAGGTCTCTAGAATACTTTGACAGGGAGGTGAACATCCCATCCTCTAGCTTACGAATGTGGAGATCAAGGAAGAAAGTAAGATCACCTACCATGCTCATCTCAAACTCACTTTTCATCTCCTCCTCAAAGTAGTGAGCATGATGGGAGCATGTGGATCCAAAGACTATGTCATCTACATAGTCCTAGGCAACCAAAATAGCACCGTCATCTCTCCTGATGAACAACATCATATCAACTCCCCCTCTCTTGAAGCCACGAGCTAAGAGATAGGAAGTAAACCTCTCGTACCAAGAATGGGGCGCTTGCTTTAAACCATACAAGGCTTTCCTCAGATAGTATACATGCTCCGGGTGCTTAGGGTCTTCAAACCCTTTTATTTGTTCCACGTAAACCTCCTCCTGTAGAATTCCATTTAGAAAGGGACTCTTGACATCCATTTGATATAGCTCGAAGCGTAGATGACATGCGATGGCGAGTAGTAAGCGAACGGACTCAAGCCTCGCAACATGAGCAAATTTCTCCCCAAAGTCTACACCCTCTATCTGTGTGTAGCCTTGAATGACGAAACTAGCCTTGTTTCTGATTATGGTACCATTTTCATCCATTTTATTCTTGAAAATCCACCTGGTACCTATCACATTCGTCTCACTAGGTTGGGGGACAAGTTCCCAGACATTTTTCTTTTTAAACTGAAGCAACTCATCCTACATAGCAGATACCCAGTGTTCATCCTTGAGTGCTTCTTTGTGATTCTTGGGCTCGACTGTGAACATGAAGTAAAAATGACTAACAACATTCTCTAGTTGAGCACGAGTCTTGAAACCTAAGGGGGATCGCCTAAAATGGTTTCAAGGTCATGACTCTTGCAAACCCAAGCAGGTGTGTCCCCTATCACAGAAGTAGGGTCCGCAGGGTGTGTGTGAGGGACAAGTAAATCGCTGTCAGAAAAGTCCTCATCCTCACACTAAAGGCTAGGATCAACAAACGTCGGAGGTTCGTCATCTTGCACGGTGACATTTATTGACTCCATAACCTTAGATCTGCTCAGGTTGTAAACCCGATATGCTCTCCTGTCTGATGAATATACAAGCAAAATTCCCTCGTCGCTTCGGGAGTCAAACTTTTCTAATTGGTCTCTATCCCGTAGGATGTAGCATTTACTCCCATAGACATGAAAATATTCAAGGTTGGGTTTCTTGTCAGTCCATAATTCATAAGGCGTCTTATGTGTGTTTGGACGCAGGTAAACCCTATTCACCGTGTGGCATGCGGTAGACACCGCCTTTGCCCAAAATCTCCTTGCAACCTTATGACCCAAAAGCATAGATCTAGCCATTTCCTGAATCGTTCGATTCTTCCTCTCAATAATCCCATTTTGTTCAGGAGTCCTTACGACCGAAAATTCATGTCTAATTCTAAGGCTACCACAATAAAGATCTACCTTTGTTTTCGTAAATTCCATGCCATTGTCACTACGCATCTTGTTAATGGTGACTTCGTGTTAGTTTTGTAGGACATGGTACTTGGTTGTTAAAAACTCTACATCACCATATTTATCTCTCAGAAAACCTACAATCAAATATCTGGAGAAATCATCCACCATCATGAGGATATACCTCTTACCACCCAGACTCTCAGTACGAGTACGACCCATAAGATCCATCTGAATTAGCTCTAGCACACGAGAGGTGGTAATGGAATGCAACTTCTTATGGGGACTATGGACCTGTTTACTCAACTGACAGGGTCCACAAACCACGGATGTTAACTTTACAAGGGATGGCAAGCCACGTACTAGGTCCTTTTTAATAAGACGATCTAAATCTCTAAAGTTCATGTGACCTAGACGTTGATGCCACAGATCCATTGGAGTGATCGTGGCGCTGTTGCAGACAAATGAGGACTTGGGTATAATCCCATAGTGGTTATCATCAGACCTCACCCCTTGTAATAATAGTTTACCGGCTTGATCATTGACATTACAAGCATTCCAATCAAACTTTACTGCAAAGTCAGCATCGCACAGCTGGCTAATAATGAGTAAATTAACTTTCAAACCTTTTACATACAGAACATTCTCTATCTTAGGAAATCCACATATCTCTATAGTCCCTCGTCCTACTATACTAGATTTTCTCCCATCTCCAAATGTGACCTTTCCTTCCTTCGATCCTCGAGGGAGGTAAAGAAGGATACGTCACCAGTCATGTGCCTGGAGCAGCCACTATCAAAATACCATTGGGAGGTATTATTTACTTTGAGAGAGACATGAACAACAAGGGACTTTTCGTCTTTCTTTGGTACCCAAGAAGTGGTAACCTTTTATTTACCCTTGTTGTTGTTGGTGTTAGCCAGGATGCGAGATGCATTCACTGATGGCAAAGATATCCGTCGAAATTCTTCTATCAAACTCTGTGATGTGGCGTCTAAAAACTCAACACGCTCTCTTAGACTGGTAAAATCATCAGTACGATGTGGTGGATCATATGTACATGAAGTCCGACCCAAACTATAGCAATACTCTCCCAGGTGGCCTCTTCTTTTGCACTACGTACAAAAGAATACAATTTTAAGATGACCTTTGTTTGTTTTTCTCGACCAAACTCTTCTCTTGGAATTTGATGGGCGGCCATATGGAGTAGTCGTAAACTTAGGGACTGGTCCAGGTGCAATCTAAGAGGTGGAAGCCTATCCGGACTCAACCGTGTACTCAGAATTGGCATCCGAATTAATTTATAAATTTTTTTATCTCACACCCAACTTAGTCTATAACCAACTCCTGGCTGAGATAAGTAAATCCCACATCACTAATACACTTATGAGGTAAATAATTATTACTATTCACTTAGTAATTTAATTCCCATAAATATTAACCATTTATTCTCCGGATTAATATTTATTTAAAGTTTTCCATAATTAATTCCATTAAATTACGACACACGAGTAATTTAAAATTTTACCCAAATTAATTAATTTTTAATTGCATAAAAATACAAGGTGTTATAAAGTATTAGTAAAAATTGATGCAATAGGAAAAATATTATCTTACAGGTAATAGAAGTTGACATCCTGATATGGTGCTGGGGGTATTCGTTGAGTTTTTGATTGACTTGAATACGTTGTCATGAACGGTAGATGCCCAATTATATTTTTTTCATATCCTTGACAATCTTAATATAGTTCTTGTAACAGTAAGCAATAGATGAACTAGTTTTTAGGAACAAATGAAGATGCAAAAATGAAGAGTAGCAAAATGAACTGTGTCCAAAACCTACTCATAATGCACACCTAACAATGATTTTTTAAGCCCCTTTTCAACCTATGTCTTTGTCATCTTCTTTGCTCCTTTGAAATATCAATCAACGAATGGAAATGTCTTCTTTTTTTCTTTTGCAACTAAAATTGGTGCACCATTCGATGGAAGACCAAACAAAGTTGTTACATCATTGGGGACTGCTCATTTGAAGTGTTTCCAAACAAAAACTTCTCTGTATCCTTGTTGTGACATTGGATAATCAAGATTATTTTCAAGTCTCACCTCTTCACAAATGACTCTGTGACCTTTCCTTCGTAAAATGCTTCGAAAATTGGCCAAAAAAGTATGTCCATGAATATTTTAATATGCTTATTGTTGAAAAATCCTTATTGAACCGCATAAATGTCTTAAAAGCTACCAAACTACATCGAAACTGGTCATGCTCTCCCATTTTTATTGGCTCGATTTCATCATTACTTTCAACCATATAATTTTACACACAAAAAAAAAGACTTTAGATAACGATGACACGATTTGAATGAAATTTCAAATAATAAAGTATCTAATGTATAATCATAAGAATTAACATATATAATCATACAATTTTACTCAGCATACATCTGTTTTTACCCAAAATTGTGACATAATGATAGTGATATACGCTTTAGTATTTATATCTTTGATGCTAATCTATTAAAAAATTTGGTTGTCTTTACAAATTTGCATTCATCACATTGCGATATAGAATACACTTTTAATTGATAGCAAGACAAATTTTATCAATTAATTCATAACTTAAAATTGAAGAAATATAAAGTTCACAAAAAAACAACAATCCCGATAACTTTTCTACTTTTCAAACATTAACAACAAACATTTTTCACAATGTATATTTGATTGATAAAATTGTATTATGTACCAAGAAATACATATACCATCTCAAACATTACTCATTTATTCTAATTTATATATACATAATACCAAGGGTTTGTATTTATTTGCCCCTAAATTATGTTGCATAAAGTGGTGTACTTTAATATGCAGAACTCCATTTATATTTTTACGGGAGTAAAATATTTTTTACAAATTTAAATTTGAAAGATACCAACCAATGCATATACCATCTCAAACAACCCTCATGTATTCTACGATCAAACAGTAGTCACATTACATTTTTAAAATAAAATATTAAGACAACAAGCTAGTATATATAAACATAAATTTTACCTTTAAAGATAATTTGCAAATTATCATCAAATTACTCAAATATTTGGTTACACATGGTATTTTTAAAGACATAAAAGTATATACCCACTACCACATGTATGAGAATAAACACACTTAAATTTTCATATAAAAGTGTTAATAGAACAATAACATTATAATAAAAATTCACAAATTTTTGCGAAAAAATGTTTTTATGTCATGAAATTTTATTTATTTTTCGCTACAAAGACATATAGTTATTTATTTTATCAAACAATCAACATCTGAAACAATAAAATACACTATTTGATTAGTTCGCTTTCACACTAAAAAACTCTCAGTGACTACTTTATCAAAAACCTTAGCTTTTTTACCACATATAAATAATGTCCCAAACCAAAGAATCATCAAATCATTAAATACCTTGTTTTTGAAATGTGCTTTTTGGTATCTTTTGATTTGTGAAACTCTTGCAATATGCTGAGTGTTATCTGACTCGTGCCATTTAGAAACTTGTAATATGATGGAAGTTCGTTTTGACTGAAGAATGATGCAACACTGAGTAATAGGAGCTATCATTCGTCATCCTAGAAAATAATGAAATGGAAAATGACGAGCTCACCAAGCAGGAGGGAGAAGAGGAGTTGTAAAGATTTGATATTTGATCTTAGATTCTCATCTCACGCGTTCTTAAAATATTTGTAAGGGTATCTTTGTGATTTTACCTAAACAGTGGAAAGTTGACCAACTTTCTAAAGTCAAAGGGTTTATTTATACATTTTAAAATAAGTTGGACTTATATGTATATATATTTAATACCAAGGGGTGGTATCTATATGCCTCTAAAATTTATCATGGTAAACTTTATGATGATAAACCTTCTAATTTGTTATCTAAACGGTTTAATACGACTAATTCCTTAGATGGCAAAAGTGAGTAGTTTGATAACATTAATTGAAAATAAAAAAAGTTTAACAAAATAAAAGTCTTAAAAGAAAAAAACAGCTTTAATAAAAAATAATTTATAATGAAAAAACAAGTTTTTTAACAAAAAAAAAAACAGTTTCAGGGGGGAAAACAATTTTAACCAAAAAAACATTTTAAAAATAATTAAAAAAAACTGTTTACAACGAAAAAACATCTTTTAAGAGAAACAGTTTTAATAAAAAAATAGTTTTAACGAAAAAAAGTTTCTTTTAAAAAAAGTTTTTAACCCAAAAAAGTTTGAACAAATAAAAAACAATTTTTAACGAAATAAAAATAGTTTTTAATGAAAAAGGCATTTTTTGAAGAATTTTTTTAAAAAAAAAAAGGAGTTAAGAAAACAGTTTTTAACAACAAAAACTATTTTAACGAAAATAATAGTTATTAACAAAATAAGAACAATTTTAACAAACAAAAAAATATTTTAAAAAAGAAGATTTTAAAAGCATGACAAATATGAAAAGTTTTTTTCCCTATATACGTAAGCAAATTTTGTTACTAAAAGTGGAAAAGGATGAAATTTTTTCATGTGGACATGGGTATCAATAAAAAAAATTCATGACAAATAAGGGTCATCAAACATAAAAAATAATGGGCAGATCTTTCATTTGCCACATTTTCCATCACAAGTATGCCCTATCAATTCACCCATTCACCCTAAGAGTTTTGGGGTTTGATAATTAGTCGACCCATGTAACTTTATTTTTAGGTTTGCTTCAATTCTTATATATATATATATATATATATATATATATATATATATATATATATATATATATATATATATATTCGTTAGCGGTTCAGTAACTCATTTTCATACAATAATGAGTAAAATAATATACTTTTGATTTATCTTCAACAATCGCATTAAATCATAATACCCTCACCATTTTTTCTTTAAAAAATCATATTTTCATAAATTATATTAGCATATATATATATATATATACATAGATATAGATATTTATGAGGTTTAGATTAATGTAAATTTATAAATTCAATATATATATATATATATATTGATGTAAGTATTAATATTTTATATTAATGGATAATTATATATTATATTAGTGTATATATATTGTGGGGGAATGATTTGACCTGGTAGGAGAAGACGACACGTGTCTGACAGTCTTGATAGCCAATCGCGACTTGGAGATAAAGACTAAAGGAGTCATGTCAGCGCAAATATCAGACTTGGATTCATCCAGTAAAAAATAAATAGAGATACATGGCAATGGAGTCCCTTACAAATCAATCTCATTCCATTATCTATAAATGTAACACACGGGCCTAAAAAAATAGGCCTTTAATCTTTGTTACCAACAGTTGATTAATAAAGAAAGAGAGAACCATATGGACGTAGGCTCGTTGGCAAACCACACATACTGTGTTTTATATGATCCTGATTTTATTTTTTGCTCGACTTAATTGTGTTAATTAAATCATACAATGACTTAACCACCTACAATTGGCGCCATCTATAGGAAAAGATTTTCCGTTCTCAGCCAATACAATCCAACGAGCAACTACGACCATCAGGACACTCAAAACGGACCACAACCACCTGGATTTAGGTTTGAGGTCCACTATAACAGGAGTCATTGTACTCCTAACTCTAGCTATTATCCCTAAGAAGAATAAATTGTGGAAAACAATAAACAACTGAGATCTATCCAAATATCACGACTTGTAGATGCCTATGAAAGCATGCTTCATCAATAAGAGGATGCCACTCGTCTCCATCAGGAGGAGAATGACTATTTGCAATGTATCCTCGAAATAATGGAGCAATATATACATAGGGATAAATGTAAATACCATGCCCTAGAATCTTGCCCTCGAGAGAGCAAAACTCACAGTCGAGGAAGGATCTCACAGAGCCATTAGAAGTACTCCAAGAAAAAGAGCCGGCCTAAAAGGAGAGAATATGAAGGAGGTCATCTCTAGGAGGATATGCACATCTTATCCATTAGGATATAGACAAGCATATTGCTCACCGAGAGGTCGAGGTCCATTAAGGAATTATCCATGAGTGCATTCATTAGTTAGATGAAGTCACCATTCTCAATATTAATTGAAGAGCCATGATTTCACATGAAATTCGCTACACCGAGATTTGAAATCTATTATGGGAAGATTAATCCCATCGATCATGTTCTCTAGTACCGATAACCATGACTCTATAGATCAATAAAGAAGCCCTCGTGTTATGCATATTCCTCTATATTCTGGGAGATATCACATAAAAGTGTTTTGAGAAGTTACCACAGAGATCTATCACCAACTTCAAGTAGCTCACTGAGGCATTCACTGACAGATTCATCACTAGCAGTTCACATCTAAAAAGGATGGACCCACTCCTTACCATGAACAAGAAACCACAAGAAACATTTCCTGAATACGCTTGGCGATATTAGGAAACGTACAATAAAGTAGATGATTATTCTGAGAAGGTCATTGTGGCCTCATTCAAGATCGACTTATCGAGAAACTCTATGTTGCACCAATCCCTCATGAAGAAAGAGGCTAATATGATCTACAATATCATGCCTAGGATAAAAAATACACCAAAGTAAAAGATGTGATGATTGGCACCCAACACAACAGCGATCGATCAAAGTTGACCAAAAATGATGATAAAGAAAACTCTCTTAAAAGGGGGGAAAGAAGAAGAATGTAGGCTCTAAGGGTGATAAAAATGCATGACCAACTAAGGCCCATAAAGAGATTAACATCGTCTTTAAATAAATGATCTGTAAGATTTTAAGCAAGACCAAAAACGAATATCACTTCAAGTGTCCGAGGAAGATGATAGGAGATCCGTCAAAGAGAAACAATGCACTGAGATGTTCCCATCACAAAGAGAACGAACACAAGATTGAGAACAACAAAGCTCTCAAATCCCACTAAAATAAATTGACCTAGAAAGAATATCTGTAGGATTACATGAAAAAGAAGGGTACGAATACCAGCATAGCACAACCAAAAACTTAATAATATCCTGGATAGTGATGAGGTAGGACACGAGTTCATGAAAATCCATGGTGCATCAAGCCTTAAGTAGATTCAAGTCAATATTATTCATATAGATTTGAAGAAGTTTACTGTTGTCATGGAAGTTTTCCAAATTGACCATTCTAACCTGAACATTGAAGCTCTGTAGACCAGAAGACATTGATTATAGTAAGCGTATAGTATTTATCGAGGAACTCCTGGTCAGAGTCAGAACTCTGCATCTTGATGCGTTAGTAATCACTCTTAGTATTTACATCTAGGATGTGGATAAGACACTAGTCGTTCAGGGGAGCTCTTTCGAGGTCATGTACTTGAAAATTTTCATCTAGATAAATCTCAAGATGGACGATTTGATAAAAGCTACCATCCTTTAGGTCTGGAAAGATGAA
Organism: Sambucus nigra; assembly: GCA_949130495.1. Taxonomy (NCBI): domain Eukaryota; kingdom Viridiplantae; phylum Streptophyta; class Magnoliopsida; order Dipsacales; family Adoxaceae; genus Sambucus; species Sambucus nigra. Next base: position 251,142,007 of record OX422208.1, read on the forward strand.
TATGCCTTTAGGAAAGGTGGTACTACTAGTACGAACTAGGAACATCTAAAAAATGATTAACTTTTTAGTTGGGGACATTGAGTCCCCCTATGATGCTATCATAGGATGAGCATGGCTCTATGTCATACAGGTTATACCATCCACTCATCACCAGAAGCTCAAATGCATCATTAACTGAGAGATAATGGAGATAAGGGGAAATCAGGATGCTTGACAATGCTTTAACCCTACTATAAGACCTAATGAAGAGAAGAAGAAAAAGAAAGTGGTCATTAACGAGGTGACCGAAGAAGGGGATACCCATCCATGTAGACCCAATATTCTTTCCAATCAGGTGAAGTTATTAAGAAGAGCAATATAAAGTGGAGAGTCTATATAGACTTCACTGACCTGAATAAATCCTATCATAAAGAAATTTTTTGTCACCAAATATTGACCACTTGGTCAATGCCACAACCATCCATGAACGAATAAGTTTCATGTATTCTTACTTAGGGTATAATGAAATCCCTCTATTCCAGCCCGACTAGGATGAAACTTCATTCATCATTACCATTGGCTTATACTGTTGTATAGTCAAACCATTTGGGCTCAATAACATAAGAACAACTTACCGGTGGTTGGTCACCAAGATGTTCAAGTATTAACAAGGAGACACCAAGGCAGTTTACATAGACAATATGCTCGTGAAAAGAAAGATCAAAAGAAACCATCTACATGACATGGAAAAAATATTTGCTGACCCTATATGCTATAAGATGAAACTCAAGGTAGTCAAATGTCCTTTCAAAGTACAGTTTGGAAACTTCATGGTCTACCTGTTCAGCCAAAGGGTAATTGAAGAAAACCCCGACCAGATCAAGGTGATTAATAATGTTGATCATAAAAACAGTTATAGATGTTCAAAAATTGATTGGAATGTTAACTTTGCTCAACCGCTTCATCTCTAAGACATCTGATAGATACAGACAATTCTTCCAACTCTTGAAGAAAGAAAGGGGCTTGGCTTAGAATGAATAGTTCTCAAAGGCACTTGAGGAAATAAAGATTTATTTAAGATGACTAGCCCTGCTCGCCATCCCAAATTTGGGAGATCCAATTTATCTATATCTCGGGATATCTGACCAAGTAGTTAGCTCAACCTTAATGTCTGAAAAAGAGGGGCACTAAACCCCGATATATGATGCTAGAAAGACTTTAGTGGACCTCGAGAAACACTACCTTCCTTTGAGAATCTATCTCAGTATCTGGTAATCGCTTTAGGAAAGTTGAAGCACTAATTTGAAGCCCACTCAATCATAGTTATCTCCTCATTTTTACTTAAAGAATCCTTAAAAAGGCCGACCTCTCTGGACGAATGTCCAAACAGTCGGTGGAACTCAAGAGGTTCAATATCTTCTATTATCCAAGAACTGCGATTAAAGGGTGGATGTTAGAAGATTTCATCGCTGAGTTTACCAAAGGGCTGAAGCCTGACAAAGGGCAACACATAGACCAAGTCAATAATGAAGAACTTGGCCAACCTAATACATGGACACTTTATGTTTAAACACCTTACAACTCAAAAGGAAAGGAGTGGGGATTATCCTTATAATTCCCGAATAAACCATACTCGAGCAAGGAATCAAACTTGGCTTTAAGGCGCTCTAGCTTCTTTAGGGGTTATTACTTCTTGGTAGTTCAACATATGTACTCTTTAACTACTTATGCATTCATTGAAAAAGAGTTTACAATTCAAGATACGTTATATACCCATCACCAATACATCACATGATTCATCATGACACGAGCTTTTGCATATGGAGATTTATTTTTCATCAAAGATTACAATCTAGAACAAAATTAGGATATTGAAAAGAATGTTAGAACATAAAGATTTAAATTCATTGGTAATATGTCTATGCTGGTCAAAATCCATCTGGGAACAACAATTTTTCAATCTACCATAAGATGGTATAACACACTTGTCCTTCAGATTGCTACGGAGGAATGAAAAAAAATATTTTTTTTTGCTAGATCTCTTACTTTTCTGGGACTGTAGTTTAATTGGTCATAACACCTCCCTATCAAGGCGGAAGCTACGTGTTCGATCCCCATCAGTCCTGAAGGATCCAATAAGTACATTAATTAATTTCTCCCCTTTCTGTGAAAGGGGAGACATGAAAAAAAAATTCATTCGTAATGTTTTTTTCTAGTCCTTTGTCGTTTCACATTTCTCATCAAATAAATAGGGGAATTTTGCCTCTTCCTTAGAGAAAGATGGTCAAACCATTCATAATCATGGTCCTTGGGCATCGGACCACCCATATAATGTAGAAAAATAAACTCTTGATAATTGACATCTTTATCTTTGAATAAAATATCAATTCTAGCAACAATTTCATTAGATATCTTATAACTAGAATCCCTCTTTTTTTCGATCCGATTCCTCCACCATAACAAATCCTTGGTGTCACTATTCTTATATCCCAGAATCCACAAGAAACGATAGAGGACCAAGAAACCACTCGAACCTATACATATGTAATTTTCACAATGGTATTATTGAAACTTGCTTGAATATGAATAACGTCCTTTGGTGTTCTACATGTACTCTTATGTGACCATTTCTAAGTGAACTAACTCTCGTTGGTATAGTTTTTGCCATATTTTTTAATCTCACAAATAACGCTTATTCGAAAGAATTATTGTTTTTAGGATCTGGATCTATTATTCATTAAATGGAAATTATTATTGGATATTCTCCAAATAAAGATCAGAATATGTTTTTTTTGGGCGGTGTGGTGGTTAACAAACATGTGCCAATAATGAAAATAGCGTTTTTATTAAGTACACATTTTCTTTGTGATATTCCTCCTTTTGATTGTTTTTGGTCCAAATATGATATTCTTAATGATAGTTGGTTGTATTCATCAGTTTTCATAATAATCACTTGGTCGACCGTGGGATTATTCATATTTTTTCTGTTTCAGATCTATTTGTTTACTTTTCAAGGACAATAAACGCCATTTTTCAAAATTACAATGGAAAAAAATACCCCCTTCTATTCAATATCTATACGGGGTAAAGAAGGTTAAAAAAGGGTTCTGTTTAGTAACTTTACTAACAATGATTAATGATATAAGTTCTTCTTTTTTTACATATCGAATTGATGAGAATGTAAGAAACATGACACAATCTTTTGATATTATTACCCATTTTGGATTTAAGAAGGATTATTCATACCCTTATGAATCAGATAATACCATGGTATTCCCTATATGTTTTCTCCTTATCTTTTACAAAAAATAAAAATATTAGGATAGGAAACATTCTTTAGAATTTCTCTTATATTCAAACCCATAGATGATGATAGAGGTAGAATAAATATTTTTTTCCTACTCATTCGAGCCCATATCCTTGCATTTCTATCTATCTCTAATTCTGAGCTTCCTCCTAAATCTGATACTATGGTGCCGATATAGATCGAAATTTCCTTTGTAATCTAATTCTGATAGGTAATAAATATCGGGGCTTTGAAATATTTGATTGATCATAATTCTATATATTCCATTTACTACATAAGTTCGTAAAGATGTGAACCGCCTAAAAATAAAATTCTACCGATAACATCTATGTGAGGTTTTTATCTGAATACATTCAAATCGATTCCCTTTCTAGATAATCCTTCTAGGAAAAGGTGCTTATAGAAATCTTTTCTAGTTACTTTGTTCTCTATTTCTATTTGAAAGGATACCTAGGAAAAAGATTTTGTTACCACCGTTAAATTTACCCTCCATTTTAAGGTAAACATCCATCCTCTTCACCTATAGTTTTAACCCAAAAATGAAAAATTCGTGTCGATTTTACATCACACGAGTATTTTTTTGTTAAAATAAGTGACCGATGACTCCCAATGAAAAAAATGAAAAAAAAATTCGAAGAGTAATCATCTCATGGCCCAGCCAAAAGTGCTTTTACCTTAGAAGTTTATTTTCCTCCTGAAGGTAAACCACTTTTTACATTCTCTTTGTACGAAATACACCACCTCCCCTGTAAAATTAATCTAAAAGGCACCAGTTACTGATTACCCACATCCCTATGATAGGCAGCCATTGCCTCCAACCAGAATGAAGCCTCACTTTAAGCACCTTGACAACGCCTCAAACCCCACCTAAACAAACAAAAGCCTCACGACCCTGAGAACCTCACTTAAGCCTCATGCACTGTTTAAAAGAAAAAAATACCATACCCTCAAAATCCTCTCATCAATCATCTCTAAAGCCTCAGACTCCACCCAAGAAAACAAAAGCCTCACTACCTTGAGATCCTCACTGAAGCCTCAGACACCGCCTAAGAAAACCACTACAAAACCTTAGACTCCTCTATGCAAACCTCTCTAAATCCTCAGATTCCACCTGAGCAAATAAATGTCTCACTACCATGAGCACCCAACTTAAGCCTCACACATCCCCTGAGCAAACCACTATAAAGACTTGAACACTAATCGAGCAAAGAAAAGCCTCACCACCTCGATCACCTAATTAAAGTGTCAGACACCGCCTGAGAAAACGACTGCAAAGCCTAAAAATCCTCTAAGCAAACCTCTCTAAAGCCTCAGACTCCACCTGAGAAAATAAAAGACTTAATATCTTGTTAACCCCACTTAAGCCATAGATACCACCTGAGAAAACTACTGAAAAACCTCAAACACCCTCGAGCTCCCCACTTAAGCCTCAGATACCGCTTGAATAAACCCTGTAAATTTTCAGACATCGCTTGAGAAAACCACTACAAAGACTCAAACACCACCTAAGAAAACCTCTCCAAATCCTCTGAAAATTCATGAGAGAACCATTAAAAGCATCACTCATCCATGAGTACCCCACTTAGGTCTCAAACACCGCCTGAGCGAACCTAAGAAAAGCCTCACTACCATCAGCAACTCACTTAAATCTTCAAACACCACTAAGGAATTTTTTTCGCCAAATCCTAAAAAATCCTCTAAGAATGCCACAATAAAGCTTTAGACTTCCTCGATCAATCTCACAAAAGGCCTCGAGAAAACATCTCACCAGAATCTTAGACTCCTCTAAAAAAACCCTAATTAGGGCTTCAGACCCATAAGGAACACTTTAACTAAGATAATATAAACAAACACTCAAACTCCTTTAAGCATACCACAAAAGCCTCTATCCCCACCTAAAAAAATAAAAATAAAGTCTTGTCTAAGAAAAATCAAAGCCCTCCGCTTCAAACCACATTAAGTCCCCTATATGACCTAAAATAGGGAGACCTACGCTCTAAACCAAGTCGGTCCCTTACACGACCTAAAATAGGAAGCCCTACATTTCAAACCACTCAGTTCCCCACGTGACCTTAAATAGGAAATCCAATGCTTCGAGCCACTCGGTCCCCTATAAGACCTAAAATAGAGGGCCCTATACTGAAAACCAAATCTCTCCCCTACGAGACCTAAAATAAGGAAGCCTTGTGTTTCAAACCACTCGGTCCCCCACGTGACCTTAAATAAGAAGCTCTATGCTTAGGACCATTCAGTACTAACCTAAAATAGGGAGCCCTGCACTTTAAACCAAATCGGTCCCTTTCACGACCTAAAATAGGAATCCTTTTGCTTCAAACCACTCGGTCCCCTACGTGACCCATAATAGGGAGATGTATGCTCCAATCCTATATGGTTTTCTATGAGGACTAAAACAGGAAGCCCTGTGCTTTGAACCACTTGGTCCCTAACGTGACCTTGAATAGGAAGTCCTACTCTCCGAACCACTCGATCCCCCACATGACCCAAAATAGGAAGCCCTGTGCTCCAAACCAAGTCGGTCCCCTATGAGACCTAAAATAGGAAACCTCGCAGTTCAAACCACTTGGTTCCCCATGTGACCTTAAATAGGAATCCTTATGCTTTGAACTACTCAGTCATTTACGCGATCTAAAAAAGGGAGACCTATACTCCAAATAAAATTGATCCCCCACGCGACATAAAATAGGAACTAGAATGATTCAAATCACTTGGTCCCCCACATGAACTTAAATAAGAATCCTTGTGTTCCAAAACCATTTGGTTTGCTACATAATCTAAAATATGATGTCCTGCACTTTAAACAATTCAATCCCCTACACAACCTAATATAGGAACTCTAACACTCCAAAACAAATCGGTCCCCTATGTTACCTAAAATAGGGAGCCTTGCGCTCGAAACAAATCAAGTCCCATTTTTTTTACTATAAAGAGAAAGGGGCTGGAATATTTTAATTATTTTCTAAAACCAAAGTCTAAAAATTAGGATACCCTATACTCCGACAAAGCTCTCTCTCTCTCTCTCTCTATATATATATATATATATATATATATATGTGTGTGTGTGTGTGTGTGTGTGTGTGTGTGTGTGTGTGTGTGTGTTTGTGTGTGTGTGTGTGTGTGTGTGTGTGTGTTTGAATCACTATGCGTTCACACATAATTACCTAACCCTCGATTCTCGCTAAAAAGGAAGGATAACCATTCATGATGTGGTCTCCTATCCCGAAAGATGCCATCGAAACCCTGTGTTTTTATGTTTGGTGCCCTTTGCAACCTTAAATAAAAAAAGGTTGGAATGTTTTGAATATTTTCCAAAACCGAAGTTTATAATGAGGATATCCTATACCCCTACCAAGATCACTCCTTAGGTATTTGAATCACTAAATTTAATCACTTACACCCTCTATTATAGCTAATCAACAAGGATAGACAGTAATGAGGTGATCATGCAACCTTAAAGATGCCATAAAACCCCCAATTTTCTATGAATGGTCCCCTTAGCGACCCTAAATAGAAAGAGGTTGGAATATATTGAATCTTTCTCAAGACAAAAGTCTAAAATCAAGTTAGACTGCACCCTAATGGAGCTCTATCACTCTCGGTATTTGAATTACCAAATATTCACACTTAATCTCTGACACCCTCGACTCTAGCTAACCAAGAACAATAACCATTCATGTGGTGATACCCACCTGAAAGATGGCATTGAAATCCTAAGATTTTACATTTGGTCCCCTTAGTGTCCTTAAATATAACGAGGTTAGAATATTCTGAATCTTTTCTAAGACCAAAGTTTAAAACTAGGATAACCTACACCCCCTATGGAGTTCTTTCCCTCTTAGTGTTTGAATAACCATACATTCACACTTAATCTCCTACACCCTCGGTTCTAACTAACCATGAAGGATAACCATCCCTAACGTGATACCCTCCCCCTTTTGTTAATTAGATAGACCTTTTGGATCTAAAAAAATGTCACTTTGCTCCCCTGAACATTCAAACCATCACTCATAGGCCTTCACATATCTTCCCAAATAGGAAAAAATATTTTGTTTGCATACACACACTCTTAGTTGACCGACTCACTAGACACTTAGATTTGTAATCTAAGTTTTGGGAAACTTTATCCTATTCGCAATAAACCCTCGGAACAAACCTCGAAAAAGTATTAAGAGAAAACTCAACTTTCAGTAACTAGATTAAAGTTTAAGGTCTCAAAAAACCAACTACCTAATAATATAGGGCCAAAATAAAAATAACTAAAAATTTAATAAATCGCTTAATTTAAAAAAAAAAGGTCCCTCTATTGGCTTTAGCCAATTAGCCAAATGTATCTACAATAATAGTCAATTGTCCAACGGCTTTAGGTGATTGGCTAAATCCCCCTAACACCAAATTTTATCCAAATCTTTTCTCAGTTGCTGATAAAAAATCAATGGTTATAAACAAATAGCTGATCGACTAAATCCAACTATGGCACCCCTATTAATTGTGGTGATCGCGAACCTTAAAAAGGGATCTAAACCCCAATGTTGATTGGATTTTCCAACTTTCTTAATCCAGAGTGCCCAAGATACTTGAGCTCGCGTTTGAAAATTCCCAAAGAGAACATACTTAAAAAAAGTCACTTTTCTAAAAGTAAAAACTCATAATTCTATAAAGTTTCCCCAAAATAGGTTTGTACTCCTAAAACGTTGTCTCTAAGAAATAAATAAAGCCTTTCAAAAATTCTTCAAAATTCGACACTTCTTGCCGAACCTCTGCTCGACTAAAATGCATAAAAAATGGGCTTTCCCCTAAAGAAAAAAGTCATCTTTCATTTCAAGGGTAAATAACCTCTACCCAAAGTTTGGTTCAATGCCCCATATTTATATATTATAATAAACTATGCATAATTGTGTACTCTCGCTAACCCGACCCCCATTTAGGGGGCGCATATTCAATTTACCACGCTTATATTTGTTTAAAGTCGGGTTTTTAATCCAGTGCCTCTAATTCTGTATGAATTGACTTACTCAAACACTAAAACAATACAAATCAAATGTCATGATTCCAAACTACATTCCAAAATCCGAACATGAGAGCATACCTATCAAAATACATTCTCAAGAGAGTGCCATTGATCCGGGTTCAGCGCAAAACTTTGCACTCTAAAGTCTAAAATTCGGCTACACGCACCATTTCTCTGAGCGAACAAAGCTCCTATCTGCACGACACATTATAAGAAAAATGGGTATTAGGGACGACAAAAATCCATTCCTAAAAGCGAAACATATGTCCCAAAAGAATATTTAAGATGGATTTTTCAATTCCAGAAAACCATCCCTATACTAGGCGTCGCAAATATTTTGGGGATGGATTTTTTCGTACAAAATTTTAATTCATGGACGCTTCACATATAGTATTGGGGGCGGATTTTTTCATCCCAAAATGTATTCTCGAAAAAAAATACTCGATCCCGTGCAAAGAAGATGGATTGTTTATTTGTCCCTAATACTACTCAGATTCTGAAAACAACAATTAGGATGGTTTATAACCATTCAAATTAGGATGGAAAAACCATCCCAAAAGGTATTCCCAATTGTTACAAAAATGAGCATTAGGAGCGATTTATAACCGTTCCAATTGATTAAAAAATTAGCATAAACAATTATATCATTATATGTTGTACGTTGCAATAATAAAAGACGTGTAGTTTCTATTATAATTCAAATCATCCAACCACAAACGGAATATATCAACTTCATTCATTGAAATATGCTTCCAATAACAAATTTTTCCATTAAACTACATCCAACAACCTGATATAAATCATTAAATCAATATGTACAAACAAGTGTCGCATCCAAGTCGAAATACTTAAATGATTGCAAAATCATACTAATTAATAAAAATAAAATCGTCAAAAGAAAAGTCGTCGCTAGATGAAGATGATAAATATAGTCGCTACGCTTAGAAAACTTCTCTTAATGTCATACAAATAGTAGACACGCTAAAAAACATATCTCTTCGATTGCTCATACATAACCTGCAATCAATAAATAATCATTTATAAAAATAAGATTAGAGTAAAATAAAATATTCATATATATTTGTTAATCGTATTGACAACTCCTTACAATTTTTAAAATTTGTTAGCAGAGTCTCCTTTGTTTATGCATGAAAAACATCTTGTTTAATCACCACAAAAGCCTGCACGATCATAAAAAAAATTGAAAACAACAATCTCAAAAGTCAATAAAAATAATAAATAAATAATATACCTGACGAAAACCATTGATTTTTTCATGTATTCCACGTGGATAAAATGTAATGCTGAAAAAATATCCTACAAAAAATATAAGACACAAAATAGAGAAGATATCAGTAATCAAATAATGTTGAAAATTTTCTATTAAAGCAAAAAAAAATTGCGTTAACTATTTGCAAATTTTTGTTATATTCTCAAACCAGGAGACCCGGGACTATGGAGGCAGTTCCTAGGAGTTACATTGGTCTCATTCAAGGTGCTCGTGCCTATTACGAGAACATTTTGTTGTTTTTTTTACGTTTTCAACCTTTACGGCATCTTTTTAAGCCTACATCTAACTATTTGCAAGTTTTTGTCCTATTCTTAAATTGTGAGTTTCGTGACTATGCAGTCAATTCCTACGAGTTACATTGGTCCCATGCGAGGTGTTCCTTCCTCTTATGGGACCGTTTTATTATTATTTTATGTTTTCACCCTTTGATGATAGCTTTTTAATCAAAAGTTTAACTATCTGTAAATTATTGGTATATTGTAAAATCAGGAGTCCCGTGACTATGAAATAAATTTTTATGAGTTACATTGGTCACTTGCGAGGTGCTCTTGCCTCTTACGAGATCTTTTTGTGGCTATTTTAAGTTTTCACCCTTTGACGACATGTTGATAAGTCTAAATCTAACTTTTCGCAAATTTTTGTCATATTCTTAACTAAGGAATCCCCTAACTATGTGGTTAGTTCTTACGAGTTCTATTAGTCTCATGCGAGGTGTTTGTGGCTCTTACAGAACCATTTTATGTTTTTGACGACATGTTTTTAAGGCTAAATCTGACTATTTATAAATTTTCATCATATTCTCAAATCTGGAGTCCCATGGCTATGTGGTTTATTTCTACGAGTTATACTGGTCTTGTGCGAGGTGTTTGTGCTTCTTACGGGACTATTTTGTGTCTATTTTATATTTGTACCCTTTGATAATATGTTTTTAAGCCTAAGTCTAAATATTTGCAATTTTCCTTCATTTTCTCATACCAGGAGTCCCATAACTACATAGTTAATTCCTATGAGTGACATTTGGTCTTATGTGAGGTGTTAGTGCCTCATACCATATTCATTTCGTAGCCGTTTTGCATTATCACCATTTGATGAAATGTTTTTAAGACTAAGTCTAACTATTTGAAAATTATAGTCATATTTTCAAACTGGGAGTCCCATGACTATGCGGTCAAATCCTACGAGTTATATTGGTCCCATGGGAGGCGTGCGTGCCTCAAACGGGATCATTTTGTGGTTGTTTTATGTTTTTGCCTTATAACAGTCTGTTTTTAAGCCTAAGTCGAATTATATACATATTTTCATCCACTACACCAAAATGGGAAAATTGGCACCCTTTTAGCGGCTAGCCTTGTCATGGTAAAAACACACTCGTTTTTTGTCACGATCAATGACCGTGACAAGTACAGTTGTCATGGACTTGTCACGATCATTGAATGTGACAATTATATAAAGTTGTCACGGTCAATGACCGTGACATGACCATTACAAATCTGTCAGCAAAAACTCTTTCCCCTCCTTTTTTTCTCACCGATTTCTTTCCCTCCATTTTCTCTCTCTCTCTCTCTACGCATTGTTCTCACTCTCTCTCTTTACTTTCAGGTTGGTTTCTCTCTCTCTCTCTCTCTCTCTCTCTCTCTCTCTCTCTCTCTCTCTTCCATTTATATATATATATATATATGTGTGTGTGTGTGTGTGTGTGTGTGTGTGTGTATATATGTGCATGTGTGTGCATGTGTGTGTGTGTGTGTGGTGGGGGAAGGGGGTGGGGGTGGGGGAGGGGGAGGGAGCATGGATGGGGGGTGGGCTGTGGGGTAGGGGGCTGCGTGTGTGTGTGTGTGTGTGTATGAGCGCGTGTGTGTATATGTGTGTGTAGTGTGCATGTTTGGGCATATGTGCGAGAGAGGGAAATGATGCGGGGTGTGTGACGGGGGGTGGGGCTTGCGTGTGTGTGTGTGCGCGTGTGTGTGTGTGCGTGTGTGGGTTAATTTTAGTAAGTAGTGTCCCTTGTAAACAAATTGATTGATTATTAATTTTTTTAGTAAAGTAATATATGAAAGTAGGATTGACCCTCATTGTCAATTAGTAAATTAATAATTGTATACTTTAATTGTTAGTTTAATTGATGAAAATAATTAAATGAGTAGATGAATTAGAAGGAGTATGGGATACACATTTGTTGTTGACATTGTAGTTGGATTATAGTGGATTGATGTGGGGTTAGTCAATTTTAAAAGTGGCATGACCACTGGATTATTGTCCATATGGGGGTGGGATTTTTTAACTTTTTTTTAAAAAATTACTTTGTATAACGAACAATATATATATAGTACGATAATTAATTGAAACATACTTGAAACTACATATAGTGCGCATAGATACTAGCCTTCTAGTTCTTATGCATACGCATTCAATAGCCCTTATACGCGTTCGAGAGTCATTACCCATGTAATGAGATCTCTCGAATTGTCCCATTTGGACAGTTTGGGACTGCATAGTTTTTGTAAAATAATATTCTTAAGGGCTTAAAGTTGTTACTTTTGGAGGAAGTTCTGCAGTCGTATCCTAATGTTCTCTAGGTACATACTAGATTGATAAGTGTGATTGTTATTTCAATTGATCAATTGAAATAACACTCACACTTGCCAATCTACGTCGTGTACTTGGAGAACTATGGGGATATGCCGCCAAATTTTTTTCAAATCGTAACAATGTGCATGAGCTGTTAAGTATATTACAGAAAAATGCGGTCTTGAATGGGATAGGACCACTCACCCTTTAGAGGAGATGGATGAAATAGAAATTTATATTATAAATTGAATTTGAAATTTAAAAATGAAATATAAATAAGACATAATTAAATGAAACATACTATCTCTTGAGCGAGCATTTCATACAAGCTCTTACTTTCTTTCGAGCGAGCGCAAAAGATAAAAACCTCGTTGAAGCTGAAATGACTTACTTTTGAATTGGATTATATAAGCTTCAAAGAGGTTGTATTTTACTGTGGCTGGGTAAGAGTTGAGGATAAAAATGCTTGTAAAGTTGATCCTGTCACCAATTTGATCATGGTTGACTTGTCCAAGTTGAAGAGCAACGACCACGTGAGCGATGAGCCATTTGTTTGTGCATTTCAAAAGGTTAACCAAGTGTTTTACTCGGAGTATATAAACAACGAGTCGTGGTCAAATGTCCAATACACGTCAAAGCGTCTAAATAGTAGTGTGGATGACTTGGCTACTCCTACCGAATATAAATCCATTTTTTTTTATGATAACCCGAATTTTAAATAATTTTTTAATTTATAATAAATATTCCAATTTGTATCGAAACATCCATTTTTAATGATTTTAATTGATTTACACTTTATCATTTTCACTCTTGTGTAGTGTGCATGTGCGTGGGCAGTAGGGGTGGGAGTGGGGATGTGTAGTGTACGTGTGTGTGCTTGTGTGTGTGTGTGTGGTGGGGAGGGGGTGGGGTTGTGTGTGTGTGTGGTGGTGGGGGTGGGGCAGGGTGTGTGTGCATGTGTGTGGGCAGGGGTGGGGATATTTGTGTGGTGGGGGGGGGGGGGGGGGCAGGGGGGAGGGGGCAGGGATGGGCGGGGGGATGTTTAACAGTAACAATTCATTTTTATTTGTAGTAATTGTACATATTTGCATGTCTTCTTCTAATTAATTTTGATTTGTACTAATAACATTTTGTTACAACAAATGTCTCCTTCAGGTATTAAGGCGAGGATGATGATGCTGGTTATGATGATGTCGTCTGGGCTCGGTGGTAACGGAGGTGACGAGGGCTCCTTGGCCTTTAGGCTCCCCAAATATGGAAAATTAGGGATGGCCATCGAGAACAAGTCGGTTCTATTAGCGAGATCCCTCGAGCTGGTAAAGACGATCATCGGCCCGACGTACATTAGTTGGAAGGAGGTGCCATATGAGCTCAAGTTAGCTGTTTGGGTGGAACTACAGGTAAAGTATTTATATGAATATTTATATGAATATTTCGATTTCGATTTTGATTTCTATTTCGATTTCGATTTCATTTTATATTTATATTTATTTTTATTCGCAACTAACATTGTATTTGTTGGACAAGAACAATGCAACCTGGATCCAAAGCTACGCGATTCCGTCTTGGAGCAGTTGAGGGAGAAACACAAGACGTGGAAGAAAAATATGTGGACCCGGTACTTTAGGAAGACACGAGAGTCCATTATCCGAATGCGTGAATCTATCCCACCAAAGGAGTCGATTTGATTTGGTACAATGGCAAAGGTTCATTGAAAATGAGATCGGGGAGCGACAATTGGCATCTCGCCAATCGGGGAGGGAAAATCAGGCAAAAAAGATGGACATGCACTACTCCGCCGGATGTCTTACACCGAGGTGCAGCATAGGATGACGGTAAGATTTAATTTTTCTATAACTATAGAAATATATTATTCTGCATTATTTTACTTTGCGGCGCCGATACTAATTTTACTTTATTTTATTTCAAGGGACAGGGAGTGGCCTTGGGGTAGGCCACATAGGCTTGATACTTATGTGAATCTTTGGACGAAGAAGGGGAAGGATAAGGAGGTGTCCCCGAGCATCGCGACCACGATTGTAAGTAATCTAACGGTTTACTTTTTATTAATTCCATTATAATTTTTTAATTTAGCTATTTTACTAATCACGTGTTTTACATATTTACTTATTTTGTCATTTCAGGAAAAGCTTAAGGAAGTGCATGAGTCGCAGTCTAATGCCGATTTTTTTTCAATTCTGCCCAGAATTGTCACGGTCAATGACGGTGACAATTTTTTAACCATTGTCACGGGCTTGTCATGGTCCTTAACCGTGACAAACTTGTCAAGGTCAAGGATGGTGACATGACCGTGACAACTCTAACAAACTTCTCATGGTCATTATCCTTGACAACTTGAACTTGTCAAGGTAAATGACCGTGATAATTCGACAGATTTGGTGTAGTGATCATATTGTCAAACCGGGAGTCTCATGAGTATGCGGTCAGTTTCTACAAGTTACATTGGTCCAGTGCGAGGTGTTTGTGCCTCTTACGGGACCATTTTAAGGTTGTGCTAAGTTTTCATCCTTTGACAATAAGTTTTTAAGCCTAAGTCTAACTATTTGCAAGTTTTATTTATATTGTCAAACCAGGAATCCTGTGATTGTGAAGTTAGTTTCTACGAGTTATATTGGTTTTGTGCGAGGTGTTCGTGCTTTTTATCGAACTGTTTTATGGTTGTTTTATATTTTCACCCTTTGAGGGCATGTTTTTAAGCCTAAGTCTAACAATTTGCAAATTGTTGTCATATTCTTAAATTTTAGATCCCGTGACTAAGCGATCAGTTTTTATGAGTTACATTGGTCTCGTGCGAGGGATTCATGTGTTTTACAAGACCGTTTTGTGGTTGTTTTACATTTTCACCCTTTGACAATAGCTTTTTAGAATAACTCCTAATATATGAATTTTTTTATCATATTCTTAAACCGGGAGTCCCGTGAATAATTGGTCAATTATCGTGAGTTACATTGGTCCTGTGCGTGGTGATAGTTCCACTTACAGGCCTAGTTTTTATTATTTACATTTTTACCCTTTAACGACAAGTTTTTAAGCCTAAGTATAAGTTTTTGCAAATTATAGTCATATTTTCAAAACGGGAGTTTTGTGACTATGCATTTAGTTCGTATGAGTTACAATGGTCCCGTGCGAGGTTTTTATGCCTCCACATGATCGTTTTGTAGCTGTTATACATTTTCACCATTTGACGACATGTTTTCAAGCCTATGTCTAACTATTTGTAAATTATAGTCATATTCTCAAACCGGGGGTTCCATGACTACACGATCAGTTCCTACGCATACCATTGGTCCCATACGAGGTGTTCATGCCACTTATGGCACTGTTTTATGGACGTTTGACATTTTCACCTTTTGAACACATGTTTTTAGCCTAAGTCTAACTATTTACATATTTTCATCATATTATCAAATCGGGAGTCCCGTGACTATGCTGTCAGTTCCTAAGAGTTATATTAGCCCCGTGCGAGGTGTTCGTGACTCTTGCAAGACCATTTTGTGTATGTTTTACATTTTCACCCTTTGAGGACATGTTTTTAAGCCTAAGTCTAATAATTTATAAATTATTTTCATATTCTCAAATCGGGGGTCCCGTGACTACACGGTCAGTTACTATGAATTACATTAATCTTGCACAAGGTGTTCGTGCATCCTATGAGACCTTTCTTGGGCTATTTTACATTTTCACCCTTTAACGACGTCTTTTTTATCGTAACTACAAGTATTTGCAATTTTTCATCATCTTGTTAAATCGGGAGTCTTGTAACTACACGGTTAGTTCCTATGAGTTACATTGGTCCCGTGAAAGGTGTTCGTGCTTCTTATAAGACTGTTTTATTATTCTTTTACATTTTCACCCTTTAATAACAAGTTTTTAACCTTAACCTTACCTCTTTGTAGATTACAGTCATATTATCAAATCGGGAATCCTGCGACTACGCGATAAGTTTCTATGAGTTACATTGACCCCGTACGAGGTGTTTGTGCCTCTTACGGGACCATTTTCTACTTGTTTTACATTTTCATCCTTTGATGACATGTTTTCAAGCCCAAGTCTAACTATTTGAAAATTATAGCCATATTCTCAAACTGGTAGTTCTATGACTATGCGTTCTATTCCTACGAGTTACAGTGGTCCCGTGCGTGGTGTCCGTGCCTCTTACAGCACCGTTTCATTGCTATTTTATGTTTTCACTCTATGATGGCATGTTTTTATGCCTAAGTCTAACTATTTAAAATTGTTTTTCATATTCCCAAGACTGGATTCCCATGACTACGCGGTGAACTCTTATAAGTTACATTAGTTCCATGTGAGGTGTTCATGCCTCTTACGGGACTGTTTTGTGGTTGTTTTACGTTTTCACCTTTAACGGAATATTTTTAGCCTAAGTCTAACTATTTACATATTTTTATCATATTCTCTAACCGGGAGTTCTGTGACTATGCGAGGCGTTCGTACATCTTATAGGACTGTTTTGTGTTTTTTCAACTTTTTCATGCTTTGACGACTTGTTTTTAAGCCTAAGTCCAATTATTTACAAATTTTCTTCACATTCCAAAATCGGGAGTCCCATGACTATGAGACCAGTTCCTATGAGTCACACTAGTTTCGTGTGAGGTGTTCGTGTCTCTTACAAGACCATTTTGTGGTTGTTTTATATTTCACCCTTTAACGTCATGTTTTTAGCCTATGTTTAACTAATTACGTATTTTAGTTATATTCTCAAACCGGGAGTACTGTGACTACGTGGTCAGTTACTACGAGTTACATTAGTCCCGTGCAAAGTGTTCGTGCCTCTTATGGGACTATTTTGTGATTGTTTTTCATTTTCACCCTTTAATGACATGTTATTAAGTCTAAATCTTACTATATGCAAATTTTCTTCATATTCTTAAACCAGGAGTCTCATAACTATGCATTCACGACCTACGAGTTACATTGGTCCTGTGCGAGGTGTGCATGACTCTTACAGGGCCATTTTGTGACAGTTTTATATTTTCACCATAGAACAACATGTTTATTAATCCTAAGTCTAACTATTTATGTATTTTCATCATTTCTAAGCCTTAGTCTAGAGATTTTAAACAATGCACCAATAATCCACCAATTTTAATCCCTTCCACTAACTCAATGCAATATTATTTTTAAATGTAAGTTACGACATTAAATTTGTTCTACTATACTTATATCTTACTTTCAACACTACGTAATATAATTGATGAGAAATGAGAATACCTGTTCCCTACAGCTGGACATTGGAAGTACTTGGGGAATAATCTAGTGGTACTGGGAATCCTGCATTTTGTGTCATACAGAACAATTTTTAGTCATTTGAGACATTATATCTTTTCACACATCCATATCTTGACGATGATGAGTCTCTCCCTCCTAATGTTCTTATCCATATCTTGATGATGATGGTTCTCTCCCTCTTCAATCCTCTTTTGCAACCGTTCAATCTCTTTCTCATAAAAGTGAGAAGTCATGGACCTTACAAATGTTGATTGAATACTAACTCCCATATATAATGCATGTCTATGTCCTCATGACCAATAACGTCCTCAAAGATTTGATCTCTCACTTCAGGGTCATTTTGTTGCTCTTATAGTATCACATCCAATTGTCTTTGCATACTTTCTTACAAATTAAGAAAAGAGTTTTAAATAGTGTGCAATACCATAAAAACGCTTATTATAATATTCTTACATTAGGCAATAATAATGGACATTAAGGTATAATACCTCTAAACCAACCTATCCATTGACGAGACTCAAAAAGTGTTTAAAGTGTGTGCTTATATAGGCTCAAGTGCAAGCCTGTCGCATAAGTAATAAACCCAATAAAACGGGTCAAATCCACAGTGAAATAGGATAAATACTCGTGAAGACGAATGGTAATACGGCCAACCCTAACCTAATTCTAAAAAGAAATGAAAAACATGATCGAAGTGGGAAAATTTCTATCAACTAAATGCAAGTTAATTAAACTAATTACGAAACTAAGTATGAATGGGAAAAATAGGTCAGAAAGAAATCCCCCGACCCTTGTACGTTTACTGGCTATAAAACTAGTTATGAATTCAATAATTGATTAAATCTAGTCTTTATTAATCTCAAGCATTACATATATGAGGGTACTAGTCCGCACCATACATAATGAAAAGTAAGAATAAAGTGGTGTCATAGTATCTACATATGCGTTGCACTCTTAAGCATCCCGATTACCTAGGGCAAACGAGATCAAAAGTCCTACAATGGTTGTGATCACCACACAACATGATTCGACCATTTACTTAATTAAGGGAACTAATTTTATACACATGCAAACCACATCGTGTTGAGTTCATGTATCCCAACCCCTAAAAGTATAGCCTAGTATGGTGCAATTAACAAAAAATAGGGTTTATACAGTGCATGCAACTGAACTCATGATGAAATTACTTCTAAAGAAGAATAAAGATGTAATATCTACTAGGAATAAACTAATCATGCAAGAATTATTGAAATCAAATTAGAAGAGAAAAAAATCAACTTTATTGCATAAATTGTAATTGAGAATTAACACTTGTAATTTGTGAGCTTCTAGGGTTCTTCTCTACTTTCTCTCTCTAAAACTATGTAAAAAGAAGCTTCCTCATGTTTGGGAATTGTTTTGAATAAATAACCTACGAAATTATAAGAGTTTTAGCGATGCAAGACTCTAGCTGGAAAACAGGATAATTAGAAAATTCAACCTCCAGACCATTCAGGCCTGATATTTTGATTCGGTTCGGTGTATACCAGATCGGTTTGTTTTCTTGTTATATCGAATCAGTCTTCTATTACAAAGGTTAGACAGTGGTTTAGAGGGTTCGAACCGGTTCATTTTTGACGGAATCCAAAATTGGTCCGCTTCATAAAACTTATACAGTGGACTTCAAGGGTTCCCGATCAGTTCATTATGATGGAATCCAGATTAGTCTGGGTCCTTGGATCAATATCTCTTCATTTTCTCATCAGTTCTCATGATTATCTCCCATCTTTCAAGGCTTATGACTTTTGCTACAGGACTTGGACTCCATTTCTTCTTATATGATTGTAGACTCGAGTTCTTCAACTCTCCTTTTGGGTCCTCATCTGGATTCAAGCTGCAAAGTACTCTTTTGACTTTTCTTTTTTTCTTCCGGTTTCTTTCTTTCTCTCATGCATTAAATACCTACAAAGTTTATGAAAAATACACAAAACTCGGGGTATTTGTTAGAAGATGTTAGTATCACATATATGAGATAAATCAATGTATTTTACATCACCCGAGGTAATAAAATCCTTTAAATTAAAGGAATATATACGCAAAATTTATGCCTAATCAAACCCCCTAACTCAGAACTTCGATTGTCCCGAGCAATGTAAAAGAATAAAAAGCATGGACATACTCTACCTAGGGATAGAATACCTCTTTCGCGGGTAAACAATTGCATTTAGCATATGCAACAAGCCTTTAAACCCCTAGGTTACTCTAGCAGGACGAGTTGTGTCTTGTGAGGGTTTTCAATGAATATACCCAAAAAATTCATTTTTGACTCAAGAAAATTCAAAATATCTCAAAATTGGACAATTTAAACTCCCCGAAAACATAGTCACCTTAAAATCATATTCACAAGTCTCAAATCATAGTGTGTGTGTGTGTGTGTGTGTGTGTGTGTGTGTGTGTGTGTGTGCAAAGTTGAAAATCAAATCGTAAATTTTCACCGATTGATCATTGCGTTACTTTCCATTAATTCGTTTTGATTTCATAATCTCATGGATACACTCACAAATAAATCACTCGAAATGTGGCTATTTTCTCTCAGTATGCGTGATATGTAAGAGTAAATATAATGGACATGAACTCATGCACACAACTTTGAAAAATGGAATATTTGAGGTGAAAATATCTCTTCATCGGATTACGGTTATTGGGAAACGGGAACATTGCCTCTTATTCACGCCATGTAATTTCTTTTATGCCTTAGATCTTCAAGCGGTAATCAGTTTTGCAATATGAACTCTGTTAGGACTATCTTGGATTTATGGTGCATTTGGGTAAAATGGGAATGGTTGGGAACTTTGGAATTGGAAAATCTTCTTATGATGTCCGTTAGTGCTTTTTTGGGCTTTTGCTCATTTTCTCTTCTTTTTCTAATTTTTTTTTACTTTTCTACTTTTGTACATTTTATTTATGCTGAGCATACTTCTATTTTTCTTGTCCCTTTTTATGCATTTTTTGGACTTTATTTCTAACTTTTCACTTTTCATAATTTCGGGCCAACTGGGTTTTTCGAGTTATCAAACGAAAGGAAAACAATTATAAGGCTCAATTGAGGTTGCAAAAGGGATGAAATTTTCATTACTTTTTCTGGTTAATATTTTTGGGTGTCAAACGAGGGCCTACTTCATTGTCCAAATTGCTAAATACTTTACCATATGGGTCTCGAGATTAATTTAAGTTTAGAGATATGTTTATCACGCTTTTCGAGACAACATCGCACACATTTTCCGTAACCGTTTAAATCACATGTATTGAGATCCTCCATGACTTTTTAAAATGCTGAAATGAACTTTGAGTTAACCATTAACTCAGATTGATTTAAAAACTCGCAAAAAGTGATAGGCTCGAATTCTCACCGGGTGGGTTAACCTCCACACTTATTCGTTAAGTCGTCAATTTTCGCTCAATTTCCATCTTTTGTCAATTTTGGCTTTGTGCATTCGATTTTTTTTTTAACCTGAGACAAAAATTGTGACATTTTAAAGATTTTAAATTCAAATTTTCATTTATTTAGAAGAAATATATTTTTGGCTTCTTCAAAAATTTTCAATTTTTCAAGAAATATTCTAAATTTTTTTGGGCATTTTAAAAATTTGTGAAGTTTTAGAAATACGCACTTGTCACTCCCCGTAACTTAGACTTTTGCATCTTCCTCAAGAAAAAGGACTAAAATCTACAAAAGAGTAAATAACGTGTGACAATTAAAACAAGTAAATATTTAAAATGCAAAAAGACACTAAATGACACTAACACATGACTCAAAAATACAACAAAAATCACCCCATACGCATCGGGGTCTCATCTCTCCACAAACTCCCCTGACTCCTTGTATGGGGTTTATTGCTCTCCTAGTCTCCCACGTCTTCCTGTCATAAGTAAATAGTCGGAACAAGTTAGGCCCAGTCCCATAGATAAGGAAGAGACCCTGGGTCTCGAGATGACTCACTTGGACGGGATCCTCATGGTTCCTAATCAAATATTTGCCTACGTGGACCGACTTGGAGGGGATATCTCAATTTCTTTTAGTTGTAGGAGTGCCTGGGTCGGGCTCTAAATTGGACGATACTTGAGTCTTTTCCTCAATCGCATTAGAGGACTCAAGTGATAAGGGCGGATGATCAAAAATAAGGACTTTATCTATTTTATCTTTCCAATCGCTCTTTTCTAGGTGACTAAAAGAGTCCAATAATGTTTGGGCTTCGACATTAAGGTTCTCATCCATCAGCCTGAATTATTTCTCAAAGTCCTCTAGACTCATATCACCTAACTCTCTCTCATGATTAATTTTTGCATTCGTTCTCTTAATATCCTCAAATCTCTCTGTCCCGCTTACGCATACATGCTCACTCTCGCTTGCAGTCACTAGCACATATCCCTCACCTTGTGCTTAATGTCAAACTTTGCACTCTCACATGGTGTAACAAGGCATACCCCTAACGACTCTCGCATATGAGACCTCTAGTGCTCGTGTCCTATAACCTCCGTAAGACCCGTCTCTCTCGACTCACCCTCATCACCGTCGGACCTAGTGTTATTAAAGATATTTATCTCAAGGGTCATGTTCCCGAATGTTATTTATATTCACCCATTTCGAGTATTAATAAGTGCATTAGCCGTGGCTAGGAATGGACGACCAAGGATGACGAGAAGATGATTGTTCGGGAGAATGGATGGCTCTTCATCCCAAATGAAAAAATCTACCGAGAAGTAGAAAGTGTCAATTTGGATGATCACATCTTCGACGATCCCCCGAGACATCTTCACAGAGCGATCCATGAGTTGAAGAGTCATATTCGTGGGCTTAAGGGGCCCCAAGTCTAGTTTCTTATAGATGGAACAGGGGATGATATTAACACTCGCCCCTAAATCTATTAGCGTTCTTTCGATTCGGTTCTTCCCCATGACACACAAAATGGTGGGTTCACCTGAATCTTTATGCTTTAATGGAAGGTCAATCATAAATACCGAACTACCGTTCTATGTCAAAAACACATTTTTCTTTACCTTGAGCCTACGTTTCACCGTGAGTAAGTCCTTAAGAAGCTTAGCGTATGCGGGAATTTTCTTGATGGTCTCTAGAAAAGGTAAATTGATCTTGACTTGTTTAAGAACGTCCAGAACATCATCTCGGGATGGAGCTAACCGTTGAAGGAATGGCACAACAATGGTTGGTTTCACTATGATCTTGGCCTCACTAGTGTCGTCATCATCGTCACTGTTATTTAAGGGGGCATCTTCGGCCTCTTTTTTGTCGGGCAAAACCTCCTTATCATTGAGTTTATCATGTGGGGGAGGTGATAAATCAACAACTCTCCCACTATGTAGAGTGGTAATTGCACTACATTTCTCTGGATGGTCGTGGGGTGTAGTGCTAACACTAGATTGACCTTGGGTCGGTCTTTAGCCTTGGGATAGAAACTTACCCTTTTCTTGGATACTTGTGTATGCTTGCAACTTAGAGATGTTCGCATTGATGTCGGCAAACATGCGATCATACTTAGCATTGGTTGCATTTTAGGACTAGATGAATTGGTTTATAGTATCCTCGAGGTTTTTCCACGGTGGTGTGATGTACGGTCCAGAAGGTAGTGAGTGCATATGTGGTATTTGTTAAAAGTGTGGGGATGGAGGAGGGGCAACATGTGAAATATGATTCAACGCAACATGTTATTTCCCGTAGCTAAAACCAGGATGGTTTTTCCATGAAGGGTTGTAAG
The DNA here is from genome assembly GCA_949130495.1 of Sambucus nigra. Classification (NCBI taxonomy): domain Eukaryota; kingdom Viridiplantae; phylum Streptophyta; class Magnoliopsida; order Dipsacales; family Adoxaceae; genus Sambucus; species Sambucus nigra. The sequence goes on from OX422208.1 coordinate 251,165,199, forward strand.
AATTTCCGTGTGGGGCACTAAAATTACCCTTAAATCCTTCTACACTATTTACTTACTCTTGAAGCATGATCTTGTAGGCGGGCACCATCGGTCATTCCTCTGTTGAATGTCCCACCTTAAAAACAACACAAACATTTTCAATGTCACGTGGATGGATCCAGTTGCTTCTTTTACCCATACTTCGAGCAGTTCTCTCATGCTATTCTCAAAATTGTCAAGTCGACGGTCTAACAAAGTATCTTTGTCTACGTGGTATAGGCTGGATGCAGAAAACGTGGTGGACGCTTATTGAAGCCAGTTTTGGGAATTAGGATCAGATGTGTCCCACGTTTAAGTAGTCTATGCGACATACTTAAGGTGGATCTCAGCATCATTAGCATCTAGATCGATAAAGGGTTCATCACACATCATTTCAACGAGTTGTTTGGAGTTTATACTTAGACCATTATGGAAGAAAGAGATAAGTTGCTATTTGTCAAGACCATGGTGAGGGCATGAAGTGACTAACTCATTAAAATTCTCATGACATCGATCGAATGGCTCATTTTCTAGTTGTCGAAAAGTTTGAATTTTAGCCTTAATGGCGTTCGTTCGATGCATAGGGAAGAACTTTTTGATAAATTTGGATTGAAACTCATTCCACAAAGTAATTGAGTTTAGATATAAAGACCATAGATAGGTCTTAGCTGAGATAATGGAAAAACATTGAGGCGGATTACATCTTTTGTTGATGGTTGACCGCAAAAGGTCTCGCACGCCTCCTAGAACTTACGAACGGGGAGATATGGTTTCTCCGACTCCATTCCATGATAAGTGGGAAGTATTTGGATCATCCCATTCTTAAAGTGAAATTTCCCTTCATTTTATGGGAGTCTAATGCATCTTGGAGTGACTGATCGCTCGGGATATAATAATTCTCTCAAAGGGTGATACGGTGCCTCTGCCTCACCCGTACCATGACTAGCTTGATCAGACATGTCTCTCTCTTGAAGTGACTCAGTATTCTCACTCGGTGTGTTCGGAGTGTAAAACTACATGTAACCTGATGGGTAACTCGACTCGTAACTCGAAGGGTAGTTTAAAGGATCACTCGAAGTATAACTTTCTATGGAGTTTAGCAGTGTAGAATATGGAACCCAAAATTGAGGAATGTTAGGAATGTCTGGGCTATCCGGATTGTACTTAACTAACGAATTCTCGTAAATGCGATTTGGAGTTGATTGAGGAGTTTGTTGCAGATTTTGGATGAAAGGACTATGAGAAATGTTGTATCCTATTGGATTTTATTATATTTTTCAATTTTTTTTATTTTAATGAATTTTTGGTCAGTTTAAGATTAACTTGATCTAACCTACAGTCTACCTATATCCCCGGCAACGGCACCAAAAACTTGACGTGACTTAAAAAGTTTTTAAAATGCGTGCTTATATAGGCTTAAGTGCAAGCCTGTCGCATAAGTAATAAACCCGATAATATGGGGTCGAATCCATAGGGAAATAGGACAAATACTCGTGACGACAAACGGTAAGATGGTCAACCCTAATTTGACCCTAAAAAGAAATAAAAAAGATGATCAAAGTGGGAAAATTTCTATCAACTAAATGCAAGTTAATTAAACTAATTATGAAACTAAACATGCAAGAGTAAACTAATTATAATATACTAAGTATGAATGGGAAAAATAGGTTAGTTTGCAATCCTAGTATGTTTACCGGCTATAAAATTAGTTATAAATTAAATAATTGACTGAATTCAGTCTTTATTAATCTCAAGCATTACTTATATGAGGGTACTAGCCTGTACCATATATAATCAAAAGTTAGAATAAAGTTGTGTCCTAGTAGCTACACGTGCGTCGCACTCTTAAGCATCCCGATTACCTAGGGCAAATGAGATCGAAAGTCCTACAATGGTTGTGATCACCATACAACATGATTCGACCATTTACTTAATTCAGGGAACTAATTTTACACATATGCAAATCACATTGGCTTGGGTTCATGCATCCCAACCCCTAAAAGTCTTGCCCAACATGGTGCAATTAACACACACTAGGGGTTTCTATGGTGCATGCAATTGAACTCATGATGAAATTACTTCTAAAGAAGAATAAAGATGTAATATCTACTGGGAATAAACTAATCATGCAATAATATTGAAATCAAACAATAGAGAAAAGAAAGAAATCAACTTTACTACAAAAATTGTAATTGAGAATTAACAACTGTAATTTGTGAGCTTTTAGGGTTCTTCTCTACTTTCTCTCTCTAAAACTATGTAAAAAGAAGCTCCCTCATGTTTGGGAATCAATTTGAATAAGTAACCTACAAAATTATAAGAGTTTAAGCCATGCAAGACTCTAGCTAGAAAACCGGACATTACAAAATTCAACATCCGGACTAGTCCGACCTGATATTTCAATTCGGTCTGGTGTGTACCGAATTGGTTCGTTTTCTTGTTATATCGGATCGGTCCGCTTCACAAAGGTTAGATTATGGTTTAAAGGGTCCATATCGGTTCGTTTTTATGGAATCCAGATCCATTCTCTTCATAAAACTTATACAGTGGACTTCAAAGGGGTTGAATCGGTTCATTTCTGATGGAATCCGGATCGGTATGGGTCCTTGGATCAATTTCTCTTCATTTTCTCATCAGTTTCTCATGATTATTTCTCATCTTTTAGGGCTCATAAATTTTCCTACGGGACTCGGATTTGGACACCATTTCTTCCTACATGCTTGTAGACTCGAGTTCTTCAACTCCCATTTTAGGTCCTTGTCCGGATTCTAGCTGTAAATTACTCTTTTGGCCTTTTGACTTTTCTTCAATTCTTTTTTTCTCTTCTTCGGGTTTCTTTCTTTATCTCATGCATTAAATACCTTCAAAGTTTATGAAAAATAAACAAAACTTGAAGTATTTATTAGAAGTTGTTAGTATCACAGATATAAGATAAATCAATGCATTTTACATCGCCGGAGGTGATAAAAGACTCTAAATTACAAGGATAAATCGGAAGAATTTATGCATAATCATCCATCCTCCACACTATATGTCTTATCCTTTAACTTTCGAGTCTCTCTATACATACTAAGCTTATCGATAGGAAATTTTCCTTTTTTCATCTATCGTTTTTAAGCGAGATATGAAAAAAAACATTACTCTCATAATAGTAATGATGAAATTCAACATAATCTTCCTTATTCTAGAAACATAAAAGAATATGTAATGAATATAAAATATGATGTTAACCTTTTCTATAACTTGAGGAAATGACATTATCCCATTCCTAGGGTTGGGTCAAAGGTTTGCCCTATTTTTAGCATTTGGGTCGTCACTCCGTATATAGTAAATTAAATCATGTTAAAATTTTGATACATATAAACAATCAACGTAAATAAACATAAAGTATTTCTATATATGTCATACCACCGTATCTTTTTCACCCCAAAGAGTCACTAATTTAGGCCATATAGCGGGATCAACTTGGAGAGGTACATTTGTAAGTCGCTCAATGTAGTTGTCATATACCTCACAATATTCCTTTTTCATACGATACTTAAAGAGCCTCTAATCATTGTCCACCATTTAAAAGCAAATCATCTTAAATCCATTAGGGAAATTTGTATTGACCTAAAAATAAAAGTATATAAATAAATTAAAAATAGATAATTTGAATGATGTATTAACTTAATGAAAATAGACAAGTACCTTCACATTATTCTAAACGGCATCGAGATTTTCCTCCAATATGTTTCTCCAGTGTTTCAAATCCAAAGGAAACAGCGACCTTTGTCGAGCAAAGTATCCGAATTAACTCGCAAGCTTCTTCCATTTGGATTCAATTGGTTGACAGTTGTGGTTCCACCCAATTATCAATTTTTGACCACTATCCCATTCTTTCCATGATTTGGCAAACCCTCTACGTTTCTTACTCATAGCGGGGCCATTTTGACTTGGTAATGGGGTAGCCTTGGTATTACCTGATTAAAATTTAAAAGAAAACATGAGATGAATACTTGCGAAAGTAAAATATTTTTGGTACATTTTTACAATTTTGACAATTTTTCTTGGCATATTGTCACATTTATGATAGAATTTTTGAAGCATAATTTAATTATAGCATAATTTTTTGACAGTTTTTTGGAAGAATATCTTACTAAATTATAGGATAATTTTGGATGGAGGAATAGAAAAGAAAACAACTAAGATGTGATGGTTTCTCTACTAGATAGGAAGACGCATACCTGTATGTACAATCTTATTTATCTGAGGGTTAGGATGTTGTTAATTGAGATGAGTCTCGTTGGGACTATTGTGATCCTATTGACATCCATGCAAATGGGCTAATTATTTAATGATAAATCTGTATAGAAAATATATATGTCAAAATAAATATGAATAAACAATATACATGAAACACAAAATGAAAAGTTACACTACACCATATTTCTTTTAATTGTATGCATTCTCAATACCTTTATATTTCTTCGTGAAAATCTACCAATGCATCATTGACCTTGGGAGCTTAGCATTTGCATGCTTGATGTAGCGGCATTACACCTGAAAAGATACTTAAAAAAGGCAAGAAATGAAAATTTTGTTTGATTATCTTAATTTAGTGGCTTGCTCTACATGCACATTAATTTGCTGTTGAGTTTTTATTTTGAGAAAATTAGGAGAATGTGTGTTTTTTGGAAATTTTTTAAATATGTTTGAGTAGAAGATGGCCTCGGACGCTTGGCTAAAAAAGTGATTCCCTTTTGAAAGGATTTATTTTGAGAAAAAGCAGGAAAAATGATTTTTTTTAGAATTTTTGAATGAAGGAAAGCCTTTGAGGCTTGGTTGATATATGGCAGAGGAGATAGAAATCTTGGTTATAAAGTGGAGCTTGTTGCCTTCATTGAATTGTGATGAATCTGTCATGCTGAAGAGATTGTATTGATGCTAGAGATGTAACCCCAGGTTTAACATATAAATTATTGTTGGTGATCGGGGACATGTTGCTAGCCCCACAACTTGCAGCCATCACTTTATGGATGTCGTACCATCGTAATCCTACGGCGGTGATACTAGTAGAAACCCTAAATGGCCTAGATGCTTGATGAGAAGGCCATTCTAACTATTTGATGGGAAATACTGTTATGCCGTTCATATGGATGTCAGAGATATTCTGTTTGGTGGTCCCCCTGAATATCCCTTGGCAACTGTGCCAAACTTCTTCACTCGCTACTTCATCAGTTTTGGCCAGAATGTTGAGGACTTAGAGAATTGTTTTGTAGAGCACGGGGCTCGATGTTTAAACTGGTTGGCACCCTGGTTGGGGGAGTTGCATCCCATTTTAGAAATGGGGTAATACTAGTATGTTAGGTTGGTTAGCCTTCGATAGAATTATTTCTACTTTCCCTAGCAGCTATTACGTTAATTTAGCGGGGAGGAGATTGTGCCACCTTCGACACTAGACTTCTTTCGTGTAGAGGATTTGACAGAACATTTATGCATCCAGTTGGGCTCTCTGTGGAAGAATCGTCGACCATCGATTTGTCTTTCACAATCTGATGGCAGAGTCTAGCATGTTTTGGGGGATTACATGAAGTGGTCGTAGAAGAGGGTAGTTGCTAAGATGCTGGTTGAGGAGACAAGATATATGTGGCTTGTCATGTTTGACACCATAGAGGGAGGTGTTTTGGTTATTCCTAGGCTGGTTTGGGCTTACCAGTCCATGGTGCGCTTTTGGTATTCCATCTAACCAGGGGAAGTTTGGGGGCCCCAAGATGTATATGATGATGAGGTCGGTTCTTCTTGTAGATGTGGGTAGCATGCCTATGGAGTTTTTATATGTGAAGCTTTTGGTATGGTGTTTGGTTATGTATTTGGCTATTTTCTAGTAGGAATAACTTTGGAAAGCTTGTTTAAGAGTAGTTTGACTTGTCTTACTTTTACGAAAATAAGGTTAGGTTGGAGGGGGAAGTTTTTTAACTCCTTATGCCGATGTAATTGTAATGGAATTTTTCATAAATGAAATGAGGAAAATTTTAATTATATTGTTGTGCCTCTTGATGAGTTTTGCATTTGAATTATCCATACCAATCACTAAGGCATAAAAAATCCTTTTGTTCATGTACATGGTAAAATGAATTGGTGTTTTCAGAGATATGAAAAGAATAGCATTTTTTTAGAAAAAAGGGGGTCATGCTCATATGTATGCGTTACCTTGTACCTCTGGGGGTTTTAAAAAAATTTCAAGTTTCATTTTTAGAAGTAAAAAGATTTTTAGAGGATCAGACCCCGTATAGTTCTCAGTAGAGGGAAATGAAGATTTTCTTAAGAACATAATTGGGATTAAAAGAGTCATAGCGCACTGAGACTTCAGACTAAGGGTAGAATTTCTTAAGACGGTCCAGGTTGACTGATCGTGCCATTTCTTCCCCATCGAGATCGTTAAGCATAGTAGCACCGCCGGATAGGATCTTCATCATAATGTAGAGGACACTCTCGTTGGGCTTGAATTTACCTCTTAGGTCCCAGATGGGCTCTACGATTTCTTTACGGGATAAATCCCGTTCTCGAAAACCATGATCCTTAACTCTCTTATTGAATGATTATGTTATTAGGCAATGGTGCCCCAATATATGATATAGATACTTCAGTCTCCTTTCATCCAAGAGTGATAACTCATCGAGATGGCTTTGATGCTAGGCTTCCTCGCTTACTTTGCTTTCAAGCATAATGCATAGTGAAGAAATTTCTAGCTCAATAGGTAGGACTGTTTCCATGTTGTATACCAAAGAAAAAAGGGTAGCCCTATTGTATACTCGAACTAAAGTGTGGTATCCCCAGAGGGTGTACATGATTTGATCGATCGAATCTCGATAACACTTAGTCATTTTTCTATTGATTAATTTGAGGTTCTTATTAGAGGCTTCGACTGCACCGTTGGTTTGAGGTTGGTAGTTAGAAGATTTGTGTCTTTGGATCCCATACTCGTCAACCACTTTCGTGAATTCTTCCTCAAAATTTAACCTGTTGTCCGATATTAGCTCGCGCCGAACCCCATATCGACAAATGATATTTTTTTAAATGAACTTGGCCACCATTTTGGCATTCAGAACTGTGTATTAGTCGAATTCAACCCATTTGGTGAAGTAATCAATGACAACCAATATAAATTCATGCCCGTTGAATGCTTTGGGTGTAATTTTCCCTATGACGTCGATAACCCATGTGGAGAATGGCCAGGGAGAAGTCATGTTGTACAATTCTCGTGGAGGCGAGTATTAGAGGTTAGAAAATTCTTGGCATTTGAGGCATCTTCGAACATAAGCGATGCATTCCTGAACCATGGTAGTCCAATAATAACCCTATCGGGTGATCTTCTTTGCAGTCATATGTTCATTCATATGTGGATTTTCCGCATCATCTCTCCAATATCAGCCCTTGTGATGTAATGTAAATGGGTTCCATCAATGTTTCTCTTCAATAGTGCTTTATCACAGACAATGTACTGGGCAGCCAGTTTGCAAAGAGTTTTTCCATCTTTCTTGTTAGAATCTTGGGGATACCAACCATGCTTGAGGAGACACCAAATATCATAGTACCAGTAATCAGATATATCAGGATCTTCTTTTGTTATGAGCTCTATGTGGTAGCAGTGGGTAGTTTTAGTCTGCTTCTGGACTAATAAGGGGGGCCTCTTTATTACTTTGGGCATGCCAATCATAGAGGCTAAGGTAGCAAGGGCATCGGCTAAAATTTTCTATTCTTGGGGAAGATAGCGGAAGGTAATATTATGGAATTAGGAGTCCATCTCTTCTAGGTGGGAATGGAAGGGTAAGAGTTTAACATACTTAACTTTCCATCTTCCGAGTACTTGACCGATGTTAAGGGTTGAATCCCCGTAGACATCTAGTCATCTAATTCCTTTCTTGAGAGAAACTTTGAGGCCTATCGTGCATGCCTCGTATTCGTTCATGTTATTGGTGCAGAGAAAATCCATCTTGATGTCAATGGGATTATCGGAGTCATCAGGGGCAATTAGGAGTATCTCAATGCCATATATTTTTCTTATTAGCGGCGCTGTCAAAGAACATTTTCCACCGGAGGTCTTCTTAAGAATTATAAAGGATACTCTCATCCGAGAATTTAGAGATCCAAACATCGATTTCTTCCATATGTTAGTCAACGAGTTAGTCAGAAATGGATCTTCCTTTAATGGATTTCTATATGACATACACAATATCAATTTCGTCTAGCAGCATTAATCATTAGGCCATTTGGGTTCACAAGGCAGGTTTCTCGAGCAATATTTGGCGGGATCCATTTGGGACATAATTTTGATGGGAAAGGCGAGTATAGAGTGCCATAATTTTTTGGTGACCAAGACAAGGGCGACACATGATTTTTCCAAGTCAATGTAATTAACTTCGTACCAGACCAATTTGTAACTGGCGTAGTAGAAGGCTATTTCTTAGAGAGACTCTTCAAGGTATTGGGCTAACAAAGCCTCAGTTGTAGTGTCTGTTACAGTCAGGTATAGGAGTGGGGGAAGACCAAGCTATTGTGGCATGAGTTCTGGAGGTCGGGTTAAGTATTGCTTGATTTGTTTAAAGGCTTCTTGGCAAACTTCATTTCAAATTTTGGTTGAACCCTTCCAGAGGATTTTGAAGATGGGTTCATAAATAGAAGTCAACTGGTCGATAAACTAACTGATATACTGCAATTTTCTAAGGAATCCCCAAACTTCTTTCTCTTTTCGGAGTGGTAGCATTTCAAGTATGGCTTTCAGTTTGGCAGGATCTGCTTCAATACCCTTTTCGCTAATAATATATCCCTAGAGCTTTCATTTGGTTACTCCGAAGACTCAAATTTGTGGATTAAGTCACATATGGTATGTCATGGTTGCTCGAAGAATTTTCAAAGAGCGGGAACATGACCTTCCCTAGTCTTAGACATGATAATCACATCATCCACATAGACCTAAACTTCTTTGTATATTAGATCATATAAGATGGTTTTGGCAGCCCTATGAAATGTAACCCCTGACCAAATGACATAACGGTGTAACAGAATGTTTCCCAATGGGTGATGAATATGGTTTTTACTTGATGATTTGGGTGCATCTTGATCTGATTGTATCCATCAAAATCATCAATAAATGACTTGAGAGTGTGACTGTCCATGTTGTCCACAATCATGTCGATATTGGGTAGCGAATAATCATCCTTTAGAGAGGCTTCATTCAAATCTCGGTAGTCAACACACATGCAAACCTTTCTTCTGGATTTTGGCACGGATACGATGTTAGCTAGCCATGTGGGATATTTGATCACATGTATGAATCCTACTTTAACATGTTTGACCACTTCTTCCCCAACCTTGGGCGACCATTCGGTGTGTAGCTTTCGTAGTTTTATTTGATCAGTTTGCATTTTGGGAGATTTACAATATCATGTTGAGTGATCTCGAGATCAATGCCGGGTATGTCGTCGTAAGACCATGCGAAGACATCCATAAATTAATTCAGTAATTCTTCGAGTTGCGTGCACTCTTGCTCGTTAGGGTAGACCATATCCTAATCTCGCCCAATTGGCTTCTACAACCAAGATTAATAACAAAAGTTACATCTTCATTAACTTGAACACGATTAAGGTGTTTGTTATTAACTTTACTTAGATCAGTTAAGAATTGTTCATTTGCAAAATCATCATCATCAAGTGTTTGAATCAAGGCAATTAATGTAAGGCACAACAAGATACTCAAAATCTTTATTTATTTCATTATTGGGAAAAACAACGTTGAGAACATCATTGAAGGAGGTCTCAATTAAATCAGAATAGGGGGAACAACAAAAGAGGATCAAATGGGATAAACATCAAAGTTAGTTTAAATTTCAGCAAGTGGAACCAGTATAGCATTCCAGTAGAGGAGAGGTGCATCAGTAACTTTGATCAGGCGAGATGGATACCATGATGTAGAATTTGAGTGGATCATACAGAGTGTGAGCCGAGGTGTCTGTAAGTTGAATGAATCCTCAGAATCACTTCCCTCGAAATCTTTGGTAGCTGCTATAGTCTTTATAACACCCCGAGTTTTAATTAATTGATTTTAATTAATTGGGAGTGAAATAAAATTTTGGAGTTAATGGCTTTTAAAGATTTTAACTTGGTTTTAATAATAAATTTTCAAGTGGGAATTAATTCGGGTCTTTTATAAAAGATTATAAGGTTTTTATTTCAATATTTAACTGGAAAGTATTTCTTTTTAGATAATAAAAATTGGATTTTAAAGATTTAATTTTGGGAATTGTGGGGCTCATTCGAACGACATTCCCTGTCGTTCTAAAGACGTGGCATTGTCGTTCGAATGATAGGCGTGCTCGTTCGAACGACAGGCGGTGGATGGATAGATTAGACTCCTAATTGTTTTCCAACTTTTAAACCCTTTATATACTGAATAGATACGGGATTGGGACTTCACAAATCACTTTTCTCTCATACTTTATCTAAAAAGCTTTTCAAAAAGATATTTCTCTAATCTTCAGCCCCTAGCCCCTACCTTTTAGAAGTCTTGAAGCTTCAATTAGTGTTTTCTCAAGAAAAGTTCAAACTCCTATTCAGATTTTGATTCAAACTCTTATTCCTTTCCTTTAGTATTATCGCGTATTTATTACTTTGGGGGTGGGCTGATTTTTGGTATTTTAGCGTCGTTACGCTAGCCTCGGCATGAGACTAGGTCAAGGTTTATGTTAGAAATTCATCCTATACATAGGTTAGGACGTATTGATAACATGGGGACCCTTAGGTATGGGACTAAGGGGTATTTTGAGGATCTCACATCGATTAAAATGGTGGGGTAATTTATAAATTGTGAAATTGATAATTAATGCCTAAGATAAAAATAGGTATTAAAAATTGGTGGCGATATAAATTTCGGGGGATCGACAGTTTAATCGGATTCGACTGGCATTTTATGTCGTGTATTGTGTGTAACCTTGTCAAATTACGGAGGATCAATAGTTTAAACGAATTCGGCTGGCGTTTTGGCAAGGGGAAGTTTGACACTTTGGTAGATTACCACCCGAGACGGGAGGACCGTCATAATAAAAAGTGAGAGCAATAATAAAATTTGGTTAATTTAATTAAATTAACATCGTGGGATATGGAAAATTAAAATCATATTGGTGTGCCTTTTTAAATGGGGATCTCTCGAGTAGTTAATGATTATATTTATCGCGTTTAATTATCTCGTTTAATTAAAATATTCTGTTGTGATATTTATTGCGTAAATGCTACTGTCTGGATTCAAGGATCGTATTTGAGGGGATTGGTGTGTATTCATGATCAAGGCTCTGACCTCGTGCATTGACTAACTTTTTAGGATATGTTTTGGAGAAGCTGCATAGGATTATCGGAGTTATCATTTAGAGGTACAACTAGAGTTATTAGTTTTATTGCATTATTTAGTTAGACTTCCTATTCTAGTCGTATTTAATTATGAGACTTAATTTTGAGTTTTAGAGAGCCATTCGGTTCCAAAGTTTTTTAGAGGTTTTCAGTTGGATTATTCAATTGATTTATTATTCAAATTATTAATTATTGTTGGCGATTGGAAATAAATTGAAGTTTTAGCATGTGATGGATTTTTATCGTTTAGTTATTTTTAATCATTTGAGATTGATTCAATTATTTATCTGATGGATTGATTTATTTATGTCTCATATCTTTCTCATTCCAAGAATGGTATTTATTTATGTCACGCCCATCTTAGTTCGGCGGCAGTGGATGGCCACCCCGTCTGTCGAATTTTGCAGGGTGTGATAGATGGTATCAGAGCATGATCTTAGGTCTCGTAGGTTATGAGTCCATTTCAGCTTCCATGTTGCTCATCTTTGATTCATTTTAATGATTTTTACTCTTAGTCATTCCGGGTCTGATGTTGTTTTGTTCCTATCTTTTTAGATGGCGAACACAAGGAGAGATGGGAATAGGAGGGAGGAGTCTGTTTCTAGTCTCGTGACTTAGGAGAGGCGGCGTCAAATTACTTTAGAGGCCGAGGAGTTAGCGGCTATCGTTCATGAGGACACGGCGGCCGGTACGGAGCCGGGGAGAGAGAGATGGATGACTTTAGAGGCTCAGCAGAAGGGTACACTCGTTTTATCTTGGGATAGGGTGAGGACCAGTTTCCTTAAGGGAAATCCTCCCACCTTTGGAGGGGTATCTGACCCAACGGTTGCTCACCAGTGGAGGAGGGAAATGGAGAGGCATTTGAGGATGGTGGCCTGCATGGATGTGCAGAAGCAAATGTTAGCGACATTTAAACTGACAGGAGATGAGTTGCAATGGTGGCAGAGTGCCACCACATCAGAGGAGAGAGATCAATTTGGATATGCTGAGTTTCTGATCAAGTTTAACAACAAGTACTTTTCGTATGCAATTAGGAACACAAAGAAGAGAGAATTTATGGACTTGGAGAAAGGTTCAAAGTCAATTGTCGAGTATGGGCAGGAGTTCACTAATCTATCTATTTTTGTGCCAGAGGAGCTTTGTACTGAGATGAAGAAAATGGAATGTTTCATTAAGGGATTGTCTTGGTCGATTAGGCAAATGGTGTTGGGGAATTCGGCATACACTACCTATGCTCAGGTGGTGGATGTCACAATGCTATTATGAAAATAGAAGTCTAATTACCAAAATAAGTTGGATAATAGACAAGAGTCTAATGGACAAGGAAATGAAAATAAGGGTCGCAATGATCAAGCATGGAAGAGGCAGAGGACCAATCAGGAATAACAAGGTCAAGGTGAGGAGTGAGAAACTTCTAGGCGTTTCGAACCTTTTATAAGTGAATGCTTTATTTGTGGGAAAGTAGGACATCAAGAGGATAGGTGTTATAAGAAACTGGGCCAATAAGGCCAAGCGGCAGAAGCCCAATAAAGTCAAGATACACAAGGGAAACAAGTCCAAGGGGTACTGGGACAGCAAGGACTGAGGCCTCTAGTTCTTGCAGCAGTTAGCGTTCAAGAAGCGCCAGCAACATCTGCAACACCGGCAGCTTCAGGTGCGCAGAGAGTGGTCACTGCACTAACCGATCTCAGTTATGGGAGGTGCTATGTGCCTTCTCAGCTTCAGGCAGAGCAGGATAGATTGTGTGGCTAGTAGAGTATCGCGGTACGTAAAAATTTCTTAGATACTTATGTATATATGCATTATATATATTGTATTTTAGTTAAGGTTTACAGTCGGGTAGATTGGGTGTATGGGAACCTAATTATGATATTTTACGGGTAGACATATGTGAGCCTTATTTTCTTTTGCGAAATTGTATACGTTTGATGTGTATGCTTCATCTATTTTGAGGATGAAATTCTTTGCTAATGGGGAAGTATGTAACACCCCTAGTTTTACCTCGAGCCGTGAGGACAAAATTTTATGCGTTTGATGTGTATATAACACCGCTAGTTTTAATTAATTGATTTTAACTAATTGGGAGTGAAATAAAATTTTGGAGTTAATTGATTTTAAGGATTTTAACTTGGATTTATTAATAAATTTTCAAGTGCGAATTAATACGGGTCTTTTATAAAAGATTATCAGGTTTTTATTTAAATATTTAACTGGCAGGTATTTCTTTTTAGATAATAAAAAGTTGGAATTTTAAAAGATTTAATTTTAGGAATTATGCGGCTCGTTCGAACGACATGCCATGTCGTTCGAATGACAGGCGTGCTCATTCGAAGGACAGGTGGTGGATGGATGGATTAGACTCCTAATTGTTTTCCAACTTTTAAACCCTGTATATACTGAATAGATACAGGGTTGGGACTTCACAAATCACTTTTCTCTCAAACTTTATCCAGAAAGCTTTTCCAAAACATATTTCTTTCATCTTCAGCCCCTAGACCCTTCCTTTCACAAATCTTAAAGCTTCAATTGGTGTTTTCTCATGAAAAGTTCATCCCCCTATTCAGATTTTGATTTAAGTTAATCACAGGCAAAAATACTCTATTCCTTTCCATTAGTATTATGCGTTTTAATTGTTGCCTAAACTTTAATCTCATGTTTTTCCTAAAACTAACTAGGAATCTAATTAGAGAAAGTGGACACATAAAACATGGGGCTATTTTTATGAAATCTTTTAGTATGAATAATATTCATAACCCTTGGGTGCATAGGATTCATGAATGAAATTTGGGTTTTATTGGTGTAAGTTGCATGTAGAAAAACCCTAGTCTTGAAATAAATGAATTTGGGAGTGTATAACTCACGTAATTTATGTTAAGGTAATGAAATTGAATTTTTTTTGTATGAATGATGAAACCTCAGTGAATTTAATTTAAATTAATTATATGAGATTAATTTGGGTGTTTATGACGATGAGATAATTAAATTAAGACTTAATTGAATTGGGCTATCGTGCATAGTTGGGTACATTGATTTATTTGTGTTTATTTATGTGACCTATTGGTTTTATGAAATTTCCATTGTAACGACGGATTGTTGAGTATTTATGATCTCCCTTTATTTTAGGATGCCTTCTAGATATGGGACTAGTGGGTAGGCCTTTTGATGATTTATGTCTTCTAGGTATGGGACTAGTGAGGGTAGATTATCGCATATTTATTACTTTTGGGTGGGCTTATTTTCAATATTTTATCGTCGTTACGCTAGCCGGGGAATGATACTAGGTTGAGATTTATGTTAGAAATTAATCCAATACATAGGGTAGGACGTATTGATAATATGGGGACCCTTAGATATGGTACTAAGGGGTATTTTGAGGATCTCACATCGATCAAAAGGGTGGGGTAATTTTGATAATTAATGCCTAAGATAAAAATAGGTATTAATAATTGGTGGCGACATAAATTACGGGGGATCGACAGTTTAATCGGATTCAGCTAGCATTTTATGTCGTGTCGTGTGTGGAACCTTGGGATCGACAGTTTAAACAGATTCGGCTAGCGTTTTGGCAAGGGGAAGTGTGACACTTTGGTGGATTACCACCCGAGATGGGAGGACCGTCATAATAAAAAGTGAGAACAATAATAAAATTTGGTTAATTTAATTAAATTAACATCATGGGATTTGGGAAATTAAAACCATATTGGTGTGCCTTTTTAAATGGGAATCTCTCGGGTAGTTAGTGATTATATTTATCACGTTTAATTATCTCGTTTAATTAAAATATTCTATTGTGATATTTATTGCGTATAATGCTATTGTCTGGATTCAAGGATCCTTTTTAAGGGGAGTAGTGTGTATTCATGCTCGGATCTCTGACCTCGTGCGTTGACTAACTTTTCAGGATAAGTTTGGGACAAGCTGCATAGGATTATCGGAGTTATCATTCAGAGGTGCAGCTAGAGTTATTAGTTTTATTGCATTACTTAGTTAGACTTCCCATTCCAGTTGTATTTATTTATGAGACTTAATTTGAGTTTTAGTAGGCCATTCGGTTCCAAAGTTTTTTAGAGGTTTTCAGTTGGATTATTCAATTGATTTATTATTCAGATTATTAATTATTATTGGAGATTGGAAATAAATTGGAGTTTCAGCATGTGATGGATTTTTATCGTTCAGTTGTTTAATCATTTGAGATTGATTCAATTATTTATCTGATGGATTTATTTATTTATGTCTCATGCTAACAATGGTACTTATTTAGTTCACGTCCGACTTAGTTCGGCGGCGGTGGCTGGCCACCCTGTCTGTCGAATTTTGCGGGGTGTGAAAGTCTTCTCCATATGTGGTTTCACATATGCTGGGAACTTTCGGACCATGAATAGATGTTTTGGAAAAATATCTTCGTTCGTGGTTTCATCTTCTTATCCACATGATCATATCATGGTTTGAGAAATCCACAAAAGGGGAAATCTTCACCCTCATGAATCTTTCATTCGAGGAATATCTTGAGACGATCTTGTAACTTTCTAAACTTCTCTTCAACCGAGGTTAGCGGAGCATTCTGAGTTCCTTTGCTAATGGCTAATAACCCAAGACGCAAGGAAGAAAGGCTCCTTGCAATTATTGTCCCAGCCCCAGTCCGGGAGTGAACTTCATGTTCTTGAACATTTGTATCACATTGACCTTGGCTTGAGGGATGTGTTTTGGACAAAATCTATCTTTGAAATCGTCCCGTACTGAGAGTGGAAGCAGTTTGACTCAGAAACCTGACATAAGCATATCATTCGCCGCATATTTTATCTCTAGAATTGGATTGCTGGTGCTTGCATTATCAGAGTTATAATCGTCACCCAAGGTGGTGATGAACTGCCCATTGGAGAATAACTTCAGTTTCTGATGTAGGGAAGAAGACACACCCTTAATACTATGGAGCTATGGTCATCCGAGTGACAAATTCAAACAAGACGGAATATCGATGACTTAGAATTCAACAACGAGATTTAAAGGTCCATCCTCTATTGTAAGCCTTATGGATCTCATCACTTCTCGACAAGCATTTTCATAAGCGTGCACTGCGACTGAGGTCGGAGCAAGGTCATTCACTTTCAGTCCAAAGAAATTGAGAGTTCCTAACTGGCAAACATTAAGAGCGGATCCATTATCAATAAGTTAAAGTCGGACGATTTTTCCCATGACTTCGGTGGAGATATTAAGAGCATAGTTGTGATTTGGTCCAAACATAGGGATTTGTTCTTTGAAAAAGGAGGGCATTCTAGTAGAGATTAGAGGTCCTACCATATTCACTACTTCTTCTGGTGTGGTGGAAGGAGGGACTATGGGCCCAATAAGTAGTTTGATTAAGGCATTCCAGTGTAGCTGGGAAGACATAAAGAGTCCCCACATAGTGATGTTATCTTGGGTTTTCTTCAACTAATCGAGGATTTTTCTATCATCAAGGGTCATTTCTGGTATAGGAAGATTCTTAACACCCATTCCTTTATCGATCACTGACGAATGCGAGATTAGGACACATAAATGGCTCCCTAATCTAGTCATATGGTTCACAGAAGAGGGGAAAATGTAAACCCTATTTCCTCATCTATCTCGGGTTGTTCATCCACATTTTCAATCTCTCCAAGAAGCTTATCAAACGATATCATTCCACATATGCTGACTATTAGGCTAGTCTTTTCTGGGCTTTACTCTTCATCTGAACTATCAAATTCTCCCCCCCATTCGGTGGTAATGAAATCATCTCTCTATGAGAAGTTAATACACTCCACGACCTTAACAACCTTTTCATATAAATCCTCCCACCCAATGGGGAGATGTAGAAATTAAGGTACCAGGCTCCCTTGTAGTTTCAAGGCATCAAGTAGCCCGGACATGCTGTAAATTTCACTAGTCTTACAAAATAATTCTATCATGATCTGGACAACATCATATAAACTAACTACATCTGTACGTACCACCTAATAATCCGTCTCTCGAGCCCACTTTCGATCTTCTAAAAACAGTGCACTGAATATTTGGCAGTCAATGGTTTCTGAAGCAATTTCATCCCGAACTCTCGAACCTGGTTCAATACAGCTTATAATTCCATATATTTCCCTCTAAAACGGATACATACATCAATGCATGCTCTAGTATGTGGGATAAAATATGGGAAAACTTGGAGGGGTTTAGGGGAATATATGGGTTATTTTTTGGGTATAATCTGGGTAGATGGATCAAATTCTATGTATTCTTCTAGGAAGATGGAATTTTCATGATTTAAGAGTGGAGTGTGGGTAGTGTTTGGTTTAGGATTGGCTGGTGGGCAATGATACCCGGTCAATCAGACCTGGGATTACATTTTGGAGGTGGAAACATTGATCAGTGGTATTGCCGACACTTTGGTGAAAATCGCAATGGGCGTCTTGTTTAAAACTTTTTAGAAATGGGTTTGGTAATGTATGAGGGTCTAATGGCTTAATATGATTCCATCTTAAAAGGGCTTAAAAAACTTTGGAGATGGGAGCATGAAGTTCAGTATATTTGTTTTTTACTTGGTTAGGGCGAATTTTTGGTGCCCGTGAAGTGGAAGGTTGAAAGATGTTATTGATGGTTGAAACTGCTATATTGGCAGGCTTTTCGTACTTTCTAGGAGTGAATTATCTGAATACTTTCTTCGGCTCAACTTCTGTCTTGGCAAGACTTTCTTCAATCTCTATTCTTATTTCTCAAAGGGATAGTAAATGAGGGTAGTATTAGCCTCCCATCGCTGCTCGAGCATGGGGCAAGAAATTCTTATTGACATTACGGATTTGCTCTTATTTAAATGGCCGATCATTCATGGTGGTCGCTTTCTCTCTCCACCTTGCTATGAAATTACAGATTGATTCCTCAGGATTCTATTTTAGAAGTTATATATCATGGCAGGTAACCTCTAACTCTTCATTATACTTGTACTATGACATGAATTCACAATCAACATCCTCCCAACAATGGATCCTGGACTCTTTGAGAGATAAAAACTATTGTCCTTCAAAGTTTGTTAGAATATTTGGGCCATTATTTTCTCAGAGGCTCCTAATAGAGTCGTGGCTCAGTGGTATCTTCGAAGGTGAACAATTGGGGGGCTCCTCTACCCCCGAATTTATCAATGTTGGGTATCTTGAACTTTTCTAACAACGTTTCTTTAAGATAGGGATACATATAGGTGTAATCGATGTAGTTCTTGGAGATTCTGACTTGATCAAAATTCTTGGTCAACATCTTAAGGTCGTCCTTGACTTTGTTTAATTTTTATTCCTTCGGATCAATGGTTATGGGTTGGTTAGCCCCTGGTTGGGAAAGATTCTCCATAGGAACTTGAGCTGGAGGTGGCCCATTAACAGGAGAGGCACGGAGTGTGCTGATCTTCCTTGGGGACTCAAATAGGCTTAGGTATGGGCATACCCATAGCATGAGGGAAGAGTACCTCAGGCATTTCGAGAACAGGGGCCCGGTTTTTCTTGCATATCATGAACCTTAGTTTGAAGATTGTTAATCTTGGTAGTGAGTTGGGTTTGGACTGTCATTAAATTCGATTGCACATTCAGTACTTGGTTAGAGTTCTCCATGGACACTGGATGAAGTTAAATTCCGGACTCAATATAAGTAGCGAGAGGACTGACGGAGCCTTAGGGTAGTTCGACGAAAGATCGAAGATAATAGGGAGCTAGGCCAAAGGTCGGGTATGCGATTGACCTAAGAATGAGAAATGATTCGAATTTATTTTTTAAAGAGAAAGGGGGAAACTGTTATTTTTGGAAATGGTGGAAAATAGTTTTGACATTTTGATAAAGAAGGAGGACAAAAAAAAAATTGGGTAAATAAGAGGAAAAAACTTTTTTGATGTAAAGAAGGAAAAATTCTTTTGGTATTTTGATAAAAGAGGAAAAAATGTTTTTGACACTTTTGGTAAAGAAAGAGGAAAATCGGGAAAAAAAATGTCTCAGCATGATTATTATTAGTATTATTATGTTCTCACTTGTATTAGGTTTACCTAAATGTAAAAAGAAATGTCGGACGGGACCCAAGCTTGGGAAAATCGAGTTTGAAAAATATGTCAAAACATGGTGAGGCTTGTTGCCAGGCTCATGGACAGGATCCCATGAGTTTTTAAGTAAACTTACTAGATGATTCACTTGTCAAAAATTTTATGAAGTTTTTTCTTCTCTGGATTTGTAATGTGAGTTTGAATTTCATAATCGTCAATGACTATTCTTTCTGTCATTTCCATCAATGGATCAATTTTGCTCTCGCTCTTTCATACTTTTTCTTTCTTTGAAGTTTCATCTAAACCAGTTGGATTCTTATCCTCTCCCTTTCACTTATTTTTCCCATACGTGTAATCTTCATGTACTTTTGGAACTCTATTTTCTCCGCCTTTACACGTTTAGCCATGGAACTTGGTTTATCTTTGCTGCTTTTAGATATCGGTTCCGGGCAGATTGGGACTTCAATTATTTTTGTACACTTGTTAGCATATTTGAAAGCATTTAACTCTGCTACGAACTTCTTGCTTTCGTTGTTTTTCAAAAATTTCACACGTCAAAACTGTGACCTCGTCACTGTGTTCATTGTTCCTTATTTCTTCTTCATCTCGTAATGTATCTATTTCAAGAGATTTAGACCGTAGTTGATCTAAGAACTGAAGTTCTTTTTCTTTACTATCTCTTTCCATAACCTCTATTTGCATTTTTCTTTCCTCTCGAATCTTCTGAATTTCAATTGCATTATCTTTCCCTAACTTTGCTTTGTCTTCTATAAGCTTCATAATTGTTTCTTTTAAGCTCCTGATCTCTTCATCAATCTGATATATATTCAAGTTTAACTCTCCACAACACTCATTTTCACCTTCATAGCAACCAGACATTTCATTCATATCAAAATTATCCTCTATTTCCTCATCTTGACATTCAATCCTTTCATTCCGACCCAAATTATCTTTCAAGTTGTTGTCATCATCCCATTCCCTAACATTTTCACTAAAATGATTCATACATGTTTTCATTTCTTCATTGTTATCTTCTTCATGTCCATGCACAAATAGTTCCCTCTATTTTCCTATAAAATAAAGAATTAAAAAACTTATATGTTGGAATATAAAATCAGTAATGAGCTTAATAATAACAAACTTAAATAATAAGTTAAATAGTTTCTAGTAACTTTTACAATTAGTGTATTAAAAAATAGTTCATTTAACTATATAAATATAATATACTAGTTACTATTTTGAAGAAATAGTTTTTAATTTTTAACCCACAAAATATTGTATTAATTATCCCACATGTTTATACAAATAAGAATATTGATTCATAACATTTGAAGTGTTGTAGAGTAGTTACTTTCATTGCATAAAACTATCATATTAGTTACTTTTCAAAATGTATGATTATTTTTTGTGTGTAGACTTGCTGCTAGGTAATTACACCTACAACATATTGTATTATTAATCTTAGTGGTGACACAAACATCAATATTTATTCATAATATTCAAAGTGCTACAAAATAGTTACTTGCATTGTATAGAGTTGTCATATTAGTTACTTTTCAAAAGTCATAATTGTTTTTGTTGTATAGAGTCGTAGCAAAGTAGTTGCATTTCATTGTATAGAAATATCATATTAGTTATATTAGTCACTAATGTGAATCTCATTAGTTACTCTTTATGTAATGATACTTAATTTATGACCGACAACATATTGTATTAGTTACTCTTCAAGCCGATAGAAACAATAATATTGATTCATAATTTTCATAATGCAGTAGAGTAGTTACTTTCATTGCATAGAACTATCATATCAGTTACTTTTCAAAAATCACAATTGTTTTTGTTGTGTAGAAGTGATGCATCGTAGTTAATTTCACCAAATAGAACAATCATATAAAACATTTTAGTTACTCCACATGTGGATACAAATAAGAATATTGATTCATAATATTAGAAGTACAGTGGAGAAGTTACTTTTACTGTGTAGAATTATTACATTAGTTACTTTTTTAAAGGCATAATTATTTTTTTTTTTGTACAGATAGTTACTTTAAAATCTAGTAGAATTAAATTATTGAATTGTAATACCAGATATACAACATATTACTTACTTCATAATGTAGTGACTATTTTATTTGTATGAAACAACAATGTACTTATTTACCTCTTGGAACTGTAATTCAGATATGGGGACTTTTTGCATCTTTTGAGCTAGATCCCAAAGATTCCATTTTAGGAAAGATATATATTCTTCACTTATAATGGCCGACTGATCAATGATACCAGTGCTCTCACAAGTCCAAACCTTAAATATCGTTTTATTATGTTAATTTGGTAAGTGTAAATGAATGGAAAAATAACAATTTACACATCTATAACGTACCGGTAATAGCATTACACATCCAATGACTTTCATTGGAGATGCATAATACTTCTTTACTAATTTCAATAAGAAGGCTTTAATTTCATTTGCCCAATTGAATATTGTGATTTTCTCCAATGTCTCAATGTAATTAATAAAGAACTAAGCTAGCTTCGATCCATTGTTTGGAAACAATAGTGTGCAACCGATATGTAAGCATATCAGTCTCACAAAATATTTTTGTTCTTGGGTTTGTTTTCCATTGACGAATTTCTTTATTACGTTTTCTATTAACACTCCTATTAATTTCTTTCATTTCCCAAAATTTCTCTTCACAAAAGTTGTTTCTAGTTTATTCTTTTGTGATATGTTGAACAATTCCTCGCCAGATTCTAATGCAAAAATAGTTTGAATTTGTTCTTCTTCAATATCAAGCAAGCGTCCACCAATCCTAATCTTGTTTGTTTTTATATCGAATGATGAAATTATTGAGCATATTGTTCCATTTCATTTTCGAAAACTTTCCGTTTCAAGTTTTTCATCAAAAATTATCTTGAAGATTTTCTAACATGGTGTCTTTTTCAATACTACCAAATGTTCCGGCTGTATTTGTGATTTCACAACTTTAATTACTTGTTCAATGGTAAGTAACTTGACCTTGTTTGATTGAAATTTATAACTTCTTCTGCAGGTTCTTGTGTTAAATTCTGCTCTTGTTGTTCATTATTCTCATAATATTGACTATTAGAGCTTGTACGTGGAGGTGTGTCTGAACTTGAATTTACCATAATCACATGCTATAAATAATTCAAATTATTGGTTTTCAAATACTGTATATAAAAGAAAATAATTTAAAAGTTATTAATATAGTGACTAGCAACTTTAATTTGTCGCATTTTGATAAGCATTTCATATAAATTTACATATTTCAGTCTGATTTTATAGTCTCCTTTTGAATAAAAATACAATAAAAGTAGTTAATAAACCAAAAAAATCTTATTTATATGTTAATATTACTCAAAATTTCTCAAATATAAGTAAACTTACTGAAGTATTTCATAAATGCACAAATTTTGTTATTATGTTCAAATTATTGAAATGTACATGAAACTAACCACATGTAAGTCATAAAATAGGTTTTCAAAACTCTAGTTTTACACGTATTGTAGTAATTTCCTTCTTAATGAGAGATATAATAGTATCTTTGAATAGATGGGAAGAAAATATCATCGTAAACGAAATTTTTGTTTACGTTTCAAGGTTAGGTTTCGTAATACAAATTATTCATTAATCTGATTTTGTTGAATGGAAATGAAACGATTAATATTCAAAATATACCTGAATAATTTGTTCTTCGTACTTGTGCTTCGCACTAGAGTTTGATCACTGAAAAAGAAATTTTAGGGTTCAGTATAGAGTTAGAGCTGATGGTTGAGTTCCAAGTGATTGTAGTCTCTGTTTGGAATGTAATTGATGTTTGGGAAATGGAAGGAAAAGGAAGCGTCCGTTTGAAATTGTGAGAATATTGGTATCAAACACGTGTGGCATCATCTAGGGGTACATTTGTATTTTGACACAATAAAAAAGAAACATTAGGATTAAGCGTGCATGGTGGATAATGAATGGACTAATCAAGTATTACTTTTTATTGAAGAGACTAAATGGTTTAAACACCATATTTATATATTTAGTAATATTTCGGCGAAATATATCAAAAGAGATCCATGAAAGATATGTTATTTTGAATTTTTCAAAAACAAAATTCACCCTAATATTTTGTATTTTACAAATTGTGAAATTAATCATATCTCATAATATAATTTTGATTAACGAACTTTCCCGATATACCTCGATGGGAATTCTCAAAAGAGATCCATGAAATATAAGTAGTTTTGAAAAAATTTAAAACTTTATTTTCACCCCATAATAATATATTTTTTTGGTTTTGGTTTTGGTTTGTGTTTTTATACAAGGACAAAAAATGGGATTTAAAGTATATGAAATAAGACCATCTCTAAGGCATTAAAGAATTTTCGATCGCCTAAAATGCCCAAATGTATTTTCTTCTCTCTCTAAAATGTAATTTTCCCCAAGGCAATAAGAAAAAAAATGCTTAAGCAGTAATGCAACTGTTGATTGAAGGATGAAAAATAAGTAAAAAACACAAAAAAATTGTTGAAAAGTGCAAAAAGAGAAAAACTACTCTCTAGCATGGTGTTTGCTCCTCTAAGATCATCAAATTAGGAGCATTTTATTCAGAATTTTGTTTTTCTGGACAAACTTTATTACAGTGCTCTATACTCTAGAGATCCAAAATCTTAAAATGGGGAAAGAAAACTAGTATTATTCTATTTTGAAACCTAGATTGGATATGGTATAATGTGGACTTTTTGGAGGATTTGTAGAGAGAATCAAGGTGAGAAAATTTTACCCTAATCTCTTTTCTCAAGGAAAGATATATGTATTTGTTCCTTTTAATGAAAAAAATATATGAGATTATTATTGGAGGAAAGTTTGAAAGTTGAAAGTTTTTTTATAATAAGTGCAAATATTTCATAGAATTAAGTGCATTTTTTTCAACATATGGAATTTTATGAACATAGGGGAAATTTTATGAACACTGTTGCGTTAAAATATTCATCCACATGGACCAATGATATAGGAACACCTGTGCTCATATATATCCACTTCAGTGCTTCACATATACTTGGTTGGCTCTAGATATAGTTGATCGGCCAACAAGCCAACCACAACCAGGAAGGTGAACCATTAAGGAAGGGAAAAGTCACTCATGTCGGGCTACCAGCAGCCGTTCCACACGTGATTTGAAGATCAATAGTCACATTTATTGTACATAGAGGTAAATGCTTGAATATGTAAAGGCAATCCATATCTTGGTTTCTCAACCGTTATAAATACACTTCCTCCCTTTCCTCAAGGGGAACAAGTGAGCAACATTACTCGGAGCTTATTGTAATCAAACCTCAACTACAATACTATAACTGCGAACGTAGGCTTTTTCCTTAGTTGAGCCACATTAAAACCTTGGTTGTATTATTTTCTCTTTATTTATATTTATCTATGATTATAAAATTGTTCACACCAAATTTAGACATAAAAAAATTAGCGACATCTATGGGAATGACTATTTGATATCCTTCTTCATTAGTTTTATTCACCAAGTCCTTTGAAAGATGACTGATATTGCAGAAAATATGACTCATATTATTGAAAATACTCTTGCGACTCGAGGAAATATAACCACTACATCTGCTCTACCTAATGCAACATATCTTCAAGGAATCTCAATCAGCCTTGCCAAATTGCAAGAGGTAATGCAGGAAACGGTGAGACAACTAGTCCAATGATTGCAAGCCAAATTTACCACCGCCCCATCCCTTAGAAGAAAAATGCCGCCACCTCCTCCCAAAAGTGAAAGAGGTAACTATTCTCGATCTTCACAAGATAGGTCATATTGCCCAGTAGAAACTTCTTCAATCAGATCCACTGATTACTATGATGGTCGATTTTTCATTTCTGAACAGTCGAGCGCCTTGGTGACGCTGAGTAAGGCCTCTCCGTCTTTGATCATCTTGGCCACTGAATAACTATAAGACATTACAAAGTCCTGGTGAGGTCATATGAACATCGAGAAGGATCAGTTAGGTCTTGGTCAAGCCTCCAAGGATCATCGCATGTCGAGCAGACTTCCCTGGAAGAGAGATCAATATAAATACATAGTAAAGCTGCCAAATACGTATCAGCCAAATCTAAGCCAAAAAATCACTCTTAGAAGGGCTCAATACAGATATTAGAAGATCATCTGGGAGAGATGGACAAGACTAAGAACCTTTTACAAAGAAGTTTTATAAATGGATCTCCCTTCATTCCCGCCATTGTAGAATTCCTTACACCCTTCAAGTTTAAGTTGCCCATGAACACTCCTAAATATGATGGTAAGATCAATTTTATCCTCCAAGTTGAGCAATACTAGGCTGCATGTGATATTTATTATGTTCTTGATGAGTTGTGTTGTTGAGCTTTCTAAAGGACCATCACTGGGTCAGCCCAAATATGGTATAACAATTTACCCGAGGATAAATTTCTAATTTTGAACAGCTCGCTGAACATTTCATCAATAATTTCTATTTTGGGGCTAAGCCGATCAAAAGGGTAGCCTATTTACTGAGAGTTCATAAACGAGTAGGAGAAACTACACGGGAGTATATTACTCACTTCAATAATGAAAAGTTAGAGGTGGAAGATTATAAAGAGAAAATCATTAACACTGCATTAATGAATGGACTACTCCCAAAGAAGTTGTACTATGCATTGGCAAAAGAACTTCCTAAAACCATGACAGAGCTGATGACGAAGGCTTGTGAGATCTGGAACGCCAAAGAAGCCATAGCTATTAAGCAGAATCCCAGAAAGAAATCTGACGAGGAAAGAGCTCGGATAAGAAGGAACAAAAATATAAGCCTAAGAAGTATGAGGAATATACTCCACTTACTATAGGTTTACATCACATCTTGGAGGAGATTAAATGCAGTAAGGACTTGAAGTGGCCTTGGAAATTGAAATCACCACCCATCTGGAGGGATAAGTCCAAATATTGTGACTTTCACAAAGATCATAGGCATACCATTGACAATTGTATTGCCCTAAAAAATGAAATCAAATCTCTCATTCGCCAAGGAAAGTTGACCTAATTTGTTGATCGAACAAAATGTCGAGATTCTAAACAAAGGTCGGAATCACCTTACAAAGATAGAGAGGATGGAAAAAGAGGTCATGACAATGAGTCTGAATATGATCCAAATCTGCCAAAGAAACCCCGAGAGCCATATCTTGGTGTAAAGATGATATCTTTGGTTTTCATTTTATCTTAGGACGAGACGGTAGAGGTGGAGATGAAACTATCGAAAGAAAGTTCTACTTAAATGAGGCCAAAGCTTGCTCCTATATTCAACAGGTTAATTTCTCAAACGAAGTAGATGGTTGGACCAGAAAGGTTAACAAAGATAAGATGATCATCGAATTCTCCAAAAATGACCCATTAGGAGTACTTTACCCTCATAATGACCCATTCGTTATCACCTTCAGGATACATGAAGCAAGAATTTTAAGAATTCTATTGGATGATGGTAGTTCAACCGACATGTTATTCTATAGTTGTTTTTGTAGCCTAGGGTTACGTATAGTCAACTAGAACCATATCATAGACCCTTAGCTGTTTTTCTTGGTGAAAAGGTTTATCCTTTAGGGATTATTAAGATGGATGATGAGCCTGAGAAGATTTATTTATTTATTCTAGATAAGAACATTTAATAAGACTATACTGTGATTCTCGACAGAGTTAGGTTGAAAATGTTTGAGGAAGTATCCTCTAAGGTTCACCAATGATTGAAGTAACCCACTCATTATGGGCCAGCATAGTTAAGGGCAACCAGGTGGAGGCCAGAGAATGATACTACACTTCCACCGACTAAGACAAGTTAAAGAAACACACCTCTGCCTACCACATTGATACCTTGGATCCACAGAAGGAAGTTAATTTGGTTAAAGGATAAGTAGTGGAAGCTATAAAGGCTATAATATTGGTTGATGAAAAGCCAGAAAGGACTACTTAGGTTAGTTCGAACATAGCACCATCCCTCAAAGAGGAATTAATCACATTCCCTACCGAACGATAAAGTGTGTTTGCCTGGATCCATTAAGACATGCCTAGTATTAAACCTAACTCTATATTCCATGAGCTTAATATCAACAAAGATTACAAATTGATCAAGCAGAAGTGGAGGGTGTTTAGCCCATAGAATAATGTGGTCATCCAAGAGGAGGTGGACAATATGCAGAAGGACAAATTCATAGAGGATGCCAAATACCCAGACTAGTTAGATAATGTCGTGATGGTAAAAAAGAAGAACAACAAATTGCGTATGTGTGTGGATTTCATCGACCTCAACAAAGAATGCCCCAAAGATCATTTTTTCCCCAAAGATTGATCAATTGGTAGATGAAACAACATAGTCACAAATTATTAAGCTTTATAGATGCCTATTCTGATTACAATTAGATAAAAATGAAATCGGAGGATAAGGAAAGTGCATACTTCATCACTAGTAGAGGTACTTACTACTATAATGTTATACCTTTTACGATTAAAAATATGGTTGCGATATACCAAATTCTAGTGGACAGGGATTTTGAGTAGCAAGTCGATAATAATATGGATGTTTATGTCGATGACATGCTCATTAAAAGAAAGAAAGTTACTGATCACAGTCAAGATCTAATCCAGATGTTTGATCAACTTGAAAAGCATCAAATGAATCTTAATCCGAACAAATTCGTATTCGGCATACATGAGGGGATATTTCTAGTCTTAATTGTGAATCAAAAAGGAATTGAAGCCAGTCCGGACAAAATTAAGGCATGAATCGACATGCAATCTCCCATGTGGATAAAAGTTATACAAAAATTAATTTTAAGGGTGGATGCTCTCAATCGATTTATTTCCCGAGCTACAGATAAGTGCTAACCATTCTTTAAAGTGATTAGAAAAACGTTCGAGTGGAATCAAGAATGTGAAAAAGATTTTCAAGACTTGAAGAAATCCTTGGGATCACCACCACTGCTCTCCTGACCACTTATAGGAGAAATATGTAACTATATTTTGTTGTGTTAGAGTCTGGTGTCAACTCGACACTCGTTTGGTTGAAAAATGGAATTAGTTGAATTGCCTAATGAAAGGGTATTCCAGTTCAATTGGAAGAACATCATCTGAAAATATGGGATGCCATATGCCTTTATCCGTGATACAACATGCAATTAGAAGGACTGAAAAAGAGTTTAGGGAGTATTGCATTTAGTCCAAGATCCAGAAACTTCACTCTACCACAGGTCATCCCCGATGTAATGGAAAAACTGAGGTAACCAACAAATGCTATTAGATGGACTGAAAAAGAGGCTTCATGATGCGAAATGTAACTGAATTAATGAGTTACACAACGTTCTTTGGGCCTATAGAACTATGCTAAGAATAGCTACGGGATAAACTCCTTATATGTTTTCTTTTGACTGAAGCAATGGTTCCAACTAAGTTTGGTTTGCCCACTCATAGAGTGTTAAACTTTGTTTCCTGAAAGAGTGATCTCATGAGAATATTAGACTTGGAACTGATCGAGGAATTAAAGGAGGGGGATGCAATTTGACTGGTTGCTCACCAGCAGCGCACAACTCTCTTCCATAATAGAAGGGTGAAGCCAACCAACCCAAAGTAAGGAGATTATGTTCTAAAAAAAAGTCCCCCCAAAAAGAAATTAGATGGGAGAAAATCGACATGGTCCTTATCGTATCTCGGCCATTGTTCGAGCAGGAACTTACCATTTAGAGACACTTAAAGGGGAAGATTTCAAGAATCCTTAGAATGGTAATCATCTCTGCAAATATTATCAGTAGATTTATGGGTAATTTGATGTACTCATTTCAATAAATTTTGTGGTTTCCTAGAAATCATGCTTCCTTTTTATCATTACTGTTCGGGGGTAGAGTGAGGACAATATTGCTAATTTTATCATAAAAAATTTAAAATTTCATGACTTCGTCTTTGACCCATCTATGAAACGTCACAAACTTTACAAAGTTCACAACTTCATATATGACTTCGACTTTGAAAAGTCAGGAACAAGAAGTTCCTAAAAATTCATGTATGACATCGTCTTTGACAAGCCGCGAACAATAAGTTCCTAAAACTTCATCTATGGCCTAAAGTAAAAAAACAAGGAGTTTTACCAAACCAAAATCAAATCCAAGAAAATCCTACAGCATTCCTATAACATTTTGTCACCAATGGTAACTGATTCAAACACTTATCCACCAAACCATTTTTTTGTTGCTAATTCTAAGTGCATTAGTAGAAGTAAGGCTAAATAATTTAAGCTCATACTTGATAACACAACAAAAATTATCAAGAAGGTTATTCAGCCACCTAGCCGACTAGATAATCATAAAGCTTAATTGCTAAAGTTATAAAACATTAAAAAGACAAACATTTCCCAACATAAATGTTGTTATTCAAGTATAGTTTGCATGATCATTATCAAGGTTACAAAGAAAAATACTAAAAATATGCTACTGGACATTTTCCTTTAGATTTATCCATTCCAGTAGGAGGAACATCAAGGATTGTGGGAAGAACATTAGTAGCCAAGTATCACGGCCTATCTTGATCACTTGAGCTGGGTTTATTCTAAAAGTGTTAGGGGCGCACATAAGTATCCTCTTCTTGAAGTCCGAAATAAACTAAATACTATCTAACAAGACTATGAGTAATGGAATAAATAGAACCCCACTGGCATGAAGTTTAAAAGGAGGATTTGGGTTATCTGGAACATCTGGGTCCGCTAGTACCATAGTTCGTTGGATTTTAGATCCTTCATAACTATCAAGGCATTCAACTAGCCCCACTTGTGACCTTCATTCTAGGCGTGTTCGAATTCATCTTTAAGTTGAGATAGAGTCACATCATAGACGTCCATACAAACTAAATTAGGTTCCTTATTGAAATGAAAGGTCATCCAATAAACCTTGTCAGTCACTTTCCTAATAGTTGTATCTTTATCTTCAAGTAAATATGCTTGGTTGGCTAAGGTTTTTTTGGTCCTTTGTTTATCAACTGTCGATCGAGCAACCATCAATTATTTGGAAGACTGGCTAGACTTAGTTTTCTTCAATTTTTATAGCTCCTCCATCAACTTGGTATTCTCAATCTCTAAAAAAGATGCACCCTCATTCTGGACAGCTTTAGAAGGCCTATTCAAACTTTTCAGTTCATTTCTAAGGGATTTATTCTTCTTCTCCAATAGAGTGTCCACTTCTCGAGCACTCTCCACCTCTTGGTTAAGCAGAAATTCCTTTTTCATGATGGCTGAGGAAATGTCTTGAAGCTTTTTGTCAAAACCCCATCCTGCACTCGGTGCCTCATATTTATCTTCATAATCAGAATGAAGCAGAGCCAAGGAGAGGTTGTGATCGTCTTGCAAATGTTCAACCATTTCATAATAGGTTGCGTTATTGGCCACAACCTTGCCCAAAAGATCATTCAGACGAATGTAGCCACTTTAGCTTCATTGGATAGATCATCACGGAGCAATCCTACCATCTCGGCCTCTACCAAGCTTACATGGCCAGGATCGAAAAGTCCCATGTTGTATTTCAGCAAGTCATTCTCAGGAGGTATGATTAAATTTTTCTTAGAATTAAATTGAGAAACAAGAATAAAATAATAACAGCCTAGTAAGAATGGTAAACACGTACAGTTACAAATAATGCCAACCAAGTCAGAAATTGCATTCACTTCAAAAAGAAAGGTTTTACTATTAATTATTCCTTACAACCAAAACACAAAAAGAAAAAAACCAACGATCAATACAGGAGGGAAGAGGACTATCCAACAGACTTAGAGATAATTACACTGCTGCTTCTGGAGAAATGGCCCCAACTTCTGTGATAGGCACCAAGGAGGACTCACATGTCCAGTCCTCATCAATAAATTCCTCTTCCAAATTAAAAGGGGTACTAGGGTCATGTCTTAAAAATAATTCTAAGTCGACAGTAGTGGAGACATCCTTCAGAGCAGCGGTCTAACAATCCTTATAAAACACTTTCTTCATATATTTAATCTGCACAGCGGTAGCAGTGAAGGCCTTATCCCACCCCTGTTGAAGGCGTACCCTCTTACTCTGATCTTTTAACTCCAAAAGATTTTTCTTCTCAGAAGCAGCTTCCATCTCCGAGTTTGTAGACATTTGCTCCGCTGTCTGCACTTTTTCTCGAGCGCCTTCACATTCTCATCGGCCTAATTCATCTGGTCCTGCCACTTTTTCTAGTCTCTCTTCTCGGCTTCTTTGGTGGCATAAATGGAATCTTTTAAGCCTTTGAAGTCTTCCTCCACATCAGCTGAGGATGACCTCAACATATCATCCCTTATCAATAATTGGTCAGAGTCGATCAAGAACTGTAAAACAAGAAAACAACAATAAAATAATTAGTTACACGTAGGTAAAATTAAAATTACTAAAAGTAAGTGGTTAAGAAACCCTCTCCAATAAACGGGCACTAGAAAAGAGAGTTTTTGCGGTCTCCTGGCTAGACTAGGGTTCAATTCCATAGAGGCAGATTCAGCAGCAATCGGGTTGGCTGAGGTCTTTTATGTCAATTCCTATAGAGGAGCATGACCTCTATTCACCCACTTGGAGTGATATTTTTTTGTCTTTATTTCATCAACACTGATAACTATAGGCCTCTTATCACCAACAATACTCTTCTTGTATGGGGGTGAAGACAAGCTAGAAATCAAGTTGGCAATTATCCTCTTTCTCATGTCAAAAGAAGGCAAAATTTGGATGGTGTTAATGTCAAAGGATTCAAATGAAAAGGAAGTTCCTCCAAGAGAAAATTCTCTCTCTGCACCAAAAGATTCTACTACCGAAGAAGTAGAAAATCGTTAATCTTCTAAATTGATGGGTGTTTGGGGTATATCTTTTGGTAGTCAAGCAACGAAAGAGGTGACCGAGCTTCTGTATTCCAACAGTGCGGATGCCGACTTGGGGTGTTTTTTCTTATTCTTTTATGGATTGACCAAAGAAATTTCAACTCATCAAAATTCACTTCGGAATTATGGGGAGACTTCTTTTTCCTTTCTTCTACAGAGAAAACCAAGTAAGAATTATTAGTCGACATATTATCAAACAGTTAGAAGGCATAAAAGACAAGGATGTCAAAATGATGGCCGACCTATGCCCTTCCTGGGGGTATTTAGGACTAATACATTCAACCCCCTCGGTAAAGGGGGCATGTTGCCAATTCTTGACCATGTGACACCCCACCTAATTAAAAACTGGGTGATCAGGCCTTTATTAAATTGAAACAAGATTTCCATCTCGTTCGTTCTTAGCATCACTGTGGAAAACATTTTTTTTAGATATTCACTAACCACCTAGCATTCAAATAGTTGGTGCCAAATTTTATCTTTTTTATTTAAACAACATCAACGAGAGGAAATAATTACAATAATCAACATTCCATGCAATAATAAATAAAACGAATAATCACCAGATAAATAGATGAAGTAAAATAATACTGAATAACCATCAGTTCCCAAATCCAATATAAAGTCCATCAGAAGAATGTAAACCTGAGTTCAAAGTCTAAACAGAAATAAAGGAAATGAATGAAGGGCCAACACGCTGAAATGGAATAACTAAGCTACATCCTACTCTAGGAATAGAGTGATCGAGGCATCTAATCCAAATCCTCCAAGCATTCACAAGTGTTGCAGCTTCACAACCTTCGAACTGATCATATAGCTTGGCGTCCCTATGGCTGGATACTTAAAAAGTTTTGGAAAAAGATTTGCATGTACGGGTTAGAGTCCAAGTAAAAACCATTTGAAAATATATGGGAAGTATTTAAATTATAGCTTAAATGAACTGTTATTAGAAACACATGTTAGGTTGCGTACTCTCGCTTGAGTTCCTCACCTTTCATCTATTGTGCGCACCTAATGTCCCACCTAGTCAAGCCCCCAATCCAACTAAGTCACAAGTATCTAACTAACTACTAGCTGATCTAGCTCACTCGTATCGCCCATACAGTATATTATTGAATACCCTTAATTCTCATTAGGTCCTTCGTCATTATTCTCTTTTAACTAACCTTATAGTACGCTATTAATCTACTTAATAATTAACATCTCCCTCATGTTATTATTAAATTCCAATTAACATTTCACATTAATATCATTCTAACCCTTTCATTAAGTTCTTGTACTTAAATCTTGATTTAGACATACGTTGTCTATATTTCCTACTATTTAGGCATTAGTAGATTTAGCTTCTTTAGATATACACTATCCAGTGTCACTACTATCACGCATAAGTACATTAATCATCGTTTTAGATATACACTATCCAGTGTCCTTACTATCGCACATAAGTAAGATTTCACATTTAAGTGTATACACACACACACACACACACACACACACACACACACACACACACACATATATATATATATATATATATATATATATATATATATATATATATATATATATATATATATATATATATATATATATATATATATATATATAATACAACATCTCTCGAACTGGTCATATCGATGCACACTTGTGTACTCTACTATCAGTCTAAGTACCTCTAGTACCAAATAAGGACTATTGGTTCGGTAAATCTCCCTGAACCCAAAAATCAAATAATAATCAGTGGCGACGAATATAGTTCTAAGACTTTGGTCTACACACAAACCTAACGTACCCAAACGACATGCCGGACACACTAATACACGACACATAATGAGTTTCCCTAAGTTCTATGTACTGGGGCACAAATCCAGACCTCCCTAAAATCGGTAAGGTGGGATCGCCCACTGCACGGGAACCTCCATGATAACAAGAAACATAGGTATGTTCACACACATATAAAGTAAATAATAGATATACACATAACCTAATCCATTTGTCGCACATAGGCATACGAACAACCCGTGATGATCATCTATATAGGTATACATCCACCTATACATAATCTGTATAGTTCTACACTCTGTAGAGGGGGATGGAAGGTAATTTTGAGATTAGAGATAATCCCCCCATTTAAAATAGTGTTTGGGATTAAGGCAGCTCAGCGTGGCAGCCCAGAGGGACATTCCAGTGAAGAAGCTGACTGAGAGAGCTCGTCCTTTAGGCCTGTTGATTAATTTATTCTTTTCGTACCTTTTGATTATATTGAATATGAGTATAACTATTTTAATGATGTAACGAGAATAATGATTATGTGTGAGGTCGAACAGTACTCGCGAGAGACCAAGCTTGGTAGGTCCTAGGAGAGATTTCATGCTCTATCGAACGACCTCGCCATGGGAACTTTTGAGGGGCATGGTTTGGAGGATTGAGAAGTGAGGCCCCATTGGGTCTTGTCCTAACCATCTTAGATACACCTGATAAAACACCGAAGGACCCTTACCGTGGAACCTCAGGCAGAACAGCTTGGAGTTCCATCGGATGTTGAGTTGTGAACTAAACAACCCTTTACTTAATGTCACATCTACTGTAGGTGATGTCACAAGCCCGTTAAACAATGTCAAATCTGCACTTAAGTAAACCATCATGGTATTTGGGGTTGTGAGAGAGTTGTTGATCCACGTCTGCGACAACATCCCCCTGACACATAGTGTTTATGCAAAAGGCATTTAATGTTTATGACATGGAGATAACTAGTGCATCATGTATTTAATGTTTGTGACAAAAAGTATGAGGGATGTCTTTCACAGACATTAATGACGGAGTTGCCTCGGGGGTGGTGTGGGAGGCTATTTAAGGACCCCAACCACCTCTGAGGAGATGATGATCTTTTTTAGAGTTTAGAAGTTATTACTAGAGATAATATACATCGGAGAGAGAGAGAGAGTTATTACAAACCAAAGAATTTACTCACCCACCATTGTCATTTATTACGAAGCTTTTAATACTTGATAGACATTCTTGAGGGTGGTTGGTGTGCTTGGAGCTACCTTCCAAGGTGTATCTAGGGTGCTTATTTCTTTCTCCCTCTAATTGAGTTACTTCTGAGTTCATTGTCATCTTTTGAGTCATACACGAGAGATTTGTGAGTTTAACCAAGTTTATTTTCACCAAGTTGTGTTTGCGTGTCCTATAGTTAATCCAAGGTTTTGCTAGTTAACTTATCACTACTCTACTCAAAAGGGGTTATGCCTCCATCTTATCTAAACTACCCTATTATATTTGGCGACTTTGTTGGGGAGGCATTCTTCTAAGCAAGGAGTATGGCGCATGATAACGTTAATCGAAGGCTCAACTTTTATGACATTCAACACAATGAAGAACAGG
Source organism: Sambucus nigra (assembly GCA_949130495.1). NCBI lineage: Eukaryota > Viridiplantae > Streptophyta > Magnoliopsida > Dipsacales > Adoxaceae > Sambucus > Sambucus nigra. The sequence goes on from OX422208.1 coordinate 251,200,919, forward strand.
CGATGAAAGAACTGGAGGCTCTAAGGGATGGGGCTCCCCGAATATAGGTACCTCCAGTTCTGGAGGAAACAGGCGCTCCAGGGGTGACACAAGCTTCCACGAGCGCTGGGTTGGGACCAGCCCAAGTGTCACTCCTCATGAATAAATTTGACGAGTTTTTACAAACTCCCGTAGCTCCAAAGGTGTTGGGAGGATTTGAAGCCAACTCGTTCGTGACACCAAGGGCAGCCCCAACGGTCCCACCAAGTGCAGTCATAACGGGAACGTTCCCAACAAGTATACCCTATGTTGTAAATCCAACAGTGGGAACTTCAGGAGGATCAACGGCTCCAAATGTAATGACTCCTTCAGCTGCAATGGGCACACCACCTGTGGTCCCTCTGGTCTCTCCCCCAACGGTGTCACCTATGGAGGAAATGAGGAAAGAGATGCAGAAGGAGATGCTAAAGTTCATACAAGCTTCCTTGCAATCTTTGGGCGAGGTAGATTCAGTCTATGACGACTTTCGGACACCTTACCCCCAGGAATACAACGATGAGCCCTATCCAAAAGATTATATACCCCCTATTTTTTAAAAATAGACAGGAAAGGTTGGGAACCCGAAGGAACATATCAAATGCTTCGTTGAACACTTCGGGGCGCATTGAAATAATAAGAAGCTCAGGTTGAGGGAATTTTATAAATTCTTAACCGATAAGGCATACACTTGGTATTCTCACTTAGCTCCCAAGAGTGTTTCCACATGGGAGGAGATGCATGTTTTGTTCGTCCAGAAATTCTTTTTGGCGAAAGATGAGTTACTTTGACCTAATTGGGGAGGGAGAAGCAACGACCCGAGGAAGAAGTGGTGTCTTACGTTCGAAATTTTAGGGAAAGGTGCCTCAATGTGAGGGAAGAGGCTAAAGAGTCCAAGTTATTACAGATCGACGTAGAGGGACTGCTTCCTGAGTACATCTGTCATCTTATTAATAAGACGCACGAGGGGACTTTTTGGCGTTCCTAAAGGCAACAAGAAATATATCATTGGTGGTGAGACCAAACCTAGTGGTGGTACCCATGATGTTTAGACAGTCGATACAATCTGTAGGGGGAGGTCTCAGCCCCCACAGGTAGGGTACATTAAGGGAGCACATGGGGGCAAGGCACCGAAGAAGAATAAAAAGAGGAAGTTTGGAAGAGACGGGGAGGACCCACCACCATTGCCTTATACATCGGAGGAGGCTGTCAGCTGCTAAAATGCAATGGTCCAAGGGGGAATGGTCTATGAACCAAAGGGCATTCCCGTTGGGGAACCTGATGCGACAACAAGGGCAAATCCCAAATATTGCCAGATTCATCAGAAGATCCAGCATCCAACAGAGAGCTTTTTCATACTGAGAAGAATCATTGACAAGTATGTAAAGGCAGGGACGTTGAAAATCCCTCCGCAGAATGTTAAAAACAACCCATTCCCAGCACATGGGGCCAATCTTGTGGTAGCCTATGATGAGGAGGCAGAGAGAGAAGAAAGGGAGCCAACGACGAAGTAGGGGGAGTTCGAAGAAGCTTTGAAAATCTGTACTAAGGGAATGGCTAACGTAGTATTAGCCTACGATAAATCAAGTGCTAAAGACGTGGAGGATGTATACAACATTGAAGGTGAGGAAGCAGACCCAGTCTTAGAATATTGTGCCGTTTCAAAATCCCCAAAGTTCACCTGGTTCTTCGACCAAGTTGGGATACCAAAGGAGAGTAGGTTGGAAATAACCCAAGCAATATTTGACATTGAGAGGAAGAACGTGGTCCCCTCGCTGAGATGGAGGGGACCCATGGCCTGGTTGGTGAAGAAGTTTATGTCAGAAGTAACTTTCAGCGATGCAAATAGGGCCATAAGGTTCCCTCAAAACAGGACATTGCATGTGATCGCCAGCGCAAAGAAGTTAGTTTTAAAAGGACTCTTATGGATGGGGGAGCTTCCATCAATATCATGCCAATCAACTCTTTCCACACAGCTAATATTCCAAAAGAAAGGTTGGTCCCCATGCCCTTGGTGATTTCGGGATATGACAACCAATCTTCCAAGTCCATTGGGTACGTAAGTGTTGGGATTGTGATGGGAAATATGAGTTCCCATATCAAGTTCCACGTAATAAAGAGTGCAACTTCCTACCATCTGCTGATAGGAAGAGTGTGGATGCACAACCAAGGGTTAGTTCCTTTGACGTATCACCAATACGCCAAGGCAAATATCAAGGGAATAGAGGTGACCATTACGGCTACGAAGAGGCCCTTCATTATCGATGAAGCTCACTTGGTAGATGCAGTGTTTTACACAGAATTTGAGGAGGATATCCATGTCCTAACGAGAATAATAGAGAGAGCATGGGTTCCCTTGATTAGATAAAGGATGGGTCCCTTGAAAGAGAAGAATAAGGAGGTTGCAAGCATCACAAGAGTGATGGCCGAAGAAGCTCACCAGGTGGTCAAAAGATCTCAGTAAGGAGAAACGATAGGCTTTGGTTGAGTTGATTCGAGAGTTCATAGACATTTTTGCGTGGAAAGACACAGAGATGGAAGCACTGGATGAGGGAGTCAGCTGCCACAAGTTGAATGTGATGCCTTTAGCCATTTTGGTGAAACAAGCAACGAGAACGTACAAGTTTGAGCTAGATTTAAAGATAAAGGAAGAGGTCTAATGCTTATTAGAGGCAGAATTCATTAAGCTGATACAGCACCCGCTTTGTCTATCTAGCATTGTCCCGGTGGGAAAAAAAGACAAAAACCAAATAAGGATCTTTGTGGACTTCAGAGATTTGAATAGAGCTTTCCCCAAGGATGAATTCCCTCTGTCCTCCATTGACAGCTTAATATATGCAACGGCTGGTCATGAGATGTATAGCTTCACGGATAGGTATGTAGGGTACAACCAGATCAAGATGGACCCCATAGAAGCAGAGAAAACAACGTTTAGAACCCCCATTGAAAAATTTCATGCACAGAGAAATGCCTTTTGGACTCAAGAACGCTGGGGCTACTTACCAGAGAACAATGATGGCCATTTTTCATGACTTCTTTCACAAATTTATGGAATTCTATGTGGATGATTTGGTTATCAAATCGAGGAAGGAGGAGTCCCATCTCAGCGATTTAAGGAAGGTGTTTGCCCAATGCAAGAAATATAAATTAAAGATGAACCCACTTAAGTGCGCCTTCGAAGTAACAAGTGGAAAATTTCTAGGCTTCGTGGTTGATCGACAAGGGGTGCAGATGGACCAGGATAAGCAGCGAGCGATCTTGGAGATGCCAAGTCTAAGAACGACAAGACAACTGAAGAGTTTCCTCGATAAAGTTTCCTATATGAGGAGATTTGTGCCCGAATTGGCCGAAATAACACACCCGCTGACGCAGCTTTTACGAAAGAATATGAAATTCATTTGGGAGGGGGTTCACCAAGAGTCTCTCACTGGGATGAAGAAGCTGATCGTTTTACCACAGATCATGGTTCCCCCAAAGGCAGGAATACCATTACAGCTATACCTCACATCTACCATGAGTTCCGTGGGATATTTGTTAGAACGAGAGATTAACGGGGAAGAACGACTAGTTTACTACATCAGTAGAATCATACATGGGCCAGAGGTCAAGTATAGTAGCTTGGAAAGGCATTGTTTAGCCTTAGTTTTTATAGCACGGAAACTCAAACATTATATTCCGTCTTTTACAATTAATATTATAACAAGGTGTGATCCTATTAAGTACTTGTTGGCAAGAACAATATTAATTGGTAGGGCAGCTAGGTGGTTCCTCATCCTCTCAGAATATGGCTTGAAGTGCGTGGTTCCTTGTGAAATCAAGAGCCAGGCGTACGCTGACCTATTGGCAATCTTCCCCTCTGGAACGTTCGAGCCACCTAAAGAAAGTATTCCAGGAGAGGACTTGCAGGCCAATTACTTAGATGCAAGTAATGAAGAGTGGATGATGCAGTTTGATGGATCTTCAGTGGAAAAGAAAGGAGGAGCAGGGGTTATTCTTTCGAAAGGAATGGAGGAGATTTGTCTTTCCTACAATCTAGATTTCCCTTGTTCCAACAACGAAACAGAGTACGAAGTGTTAGTTTTGGGGCTGCTGGAAGCCCTTCGAAGGGGGATTCGATTGCTTTGCATCAAGGGCGATTCAAACTTGGTGATCTAGCAGGTGAATGGAGAATATGCATTAAAACACCTGAGTTTGGCACCATACAGAATAATCCTTTAGAGGCTTCTTAGTCAGTTCCATCGAACCAAGATCAAAAGACATCCCCGAACGATGAATCGCAACCTGGATGATTATGACACCATTACTTAGAAGATGGTCATGATTAGCGATACAACTACAATCATAATTTAACGAAAAATATCTCTCTTTGTAGTTCAGGCAATCCTGCCGATAGAGGAGGACACTGACTGGAGGGGGGAGATTATAAGACAATTGGAATCTGGTAAAGGAGCGATGGAGCTAAGGGAATTAACCCAATTATTTACAAACCAGGGGAACCTTTACTTCAGGAATGCAGGAGGATGGTTGTCAAGGTGCATCGACCCAGAAGAAGCGGAGTGAAGATTAAAGAGAACACATGAAGAGAACTGTGAGACAACTGAGATACCTCTCTACCGAAGAATTCAAAGAGAGGGATATTTTTGTCCTAGAATGAAACAGGACGTGGCAGAGCTACAACGGAAGTGTGATAAATGCCAGTTATTCTTCGAAGTAGCTGAATATCATTTCATGGAAGCTCAAGCTGACTAGAGGCATCCCTATATTGACTTCATTAAAGATGGAGTTATCCCAATGGAATAGAACGACGCGAGGGGACTCAAGCGAAGGGCCCTAAGGTTCTACGTTCAGGAGGGGCAGCTTTATCGAAGGGGATACTTCAATAGGCCGTTGCGTTGCATCATAAAGGAAGAAGCACCTGAGGTCCTCAAATAGGCACATGATCCATCTCACATAGGAGGGGCCAAGTTATATGACCAGTTGATGACATTGGGGTATTATTGACCAAAAATGGAAAAAGACTCTGCTGAGCTCGTTCAAAAGTGCAAAGCTTGCCAACTTCATGGAAATATGATCCATGCCCTATTAATTGACTTACACTCCCTGGCGACGCCTTGTCATTTTCACACTTGGGCATTCGACATGGTAGGGGAAATACATCCTTCTTAGAGGGGGAAGATATGGATACTAGTAGCAATGGAGTGCTTCACAAAGTGGGCTAAAACGATACCATTAAGAAAAGAAACAACGGGGGTCATGAGAAACTTCATTAGAGAATACATCATTTGCCATTTTGGGATCCCAAAGGTTATCCTTTCAGATAACAAAACCCCTTTCGTCAATTTAGAGTTAACAGTGCTCACAGACAAGTACTCCATTATCCATCATACTACAATGGTGGCATATCCAAAGGGCTACGGTCAGGACGAGGCTACTAACAAAACCTTCGTTAACATTTTGGCCAAAATGATGGAGGATTTTCCAGGATCGTGGGATGACAAAATACCCGCTGTATTGTGGGCCTATCGAACAACCAAAAGGGAGCCTATAGGGTATATTCCGTTCTCCCTTATTTATGGGGTTGAGGAAATCCTTCCAGTAGGATTAGAAGTTCCCTCTGCTCGATATGCCTTGCGAAGTAGCATGCCCCCTCAGAATAGTCATGTGCAGTTGGAAGAGTTGGATGAACACAGAGATAATGTGATGCAACACTTTCAAATGTATACGAAATAGCTCTCCATGCCATATGATAACTTGGTGAGACCAAGGAAGTTCATGGAGGGAGACCTCGTGTTAAAAGCAGTAGTGAAGCACATCAGGGGGCTTCCCCTACCTAAATTTGCAGCAAATTGGGAGGGACCTTTCATTGTAAAAGAAACTCATGATTCAGGTTATTTCTTAATTTCTATGATGGAATAAGATAAGCCATTCAAGATTAGCAATAAGTGGTTGAAATTCTATCATGTGTAAGCAACTATGTTTGGACCACTGATGTATCTAGCTGTTGTTATGAATATAAAAGTTTTTTTTATATAACTAGAGTGGAGATGAAAGAATTATAGAACTTCATAATATACGCAAACAGTTATAACATAAAGAAATGACATGGGAAAACATACATTTTTTTTCTCATTCATAAACTTTGGGGCATTACAAAATTGGGAGCTATTGCCCAAAAATTACATAAGAAGAAGAAAATGAAAATGTATACGACAATTCATTGACCTAAGACGAACCATAGATCTGGAGCAGAGAAAAAATCTCCAGGAAGGCCCTAAGAAGCTACTAGGAAAGACTGTTGGGCATTTCTAAAAACCTTTAATCTCGTTTGCGCTTGTGTGCGCTCGATGAGGAGTTTCTCTCATTTCAGCTTCACCAGCCATAGAGCTTCTTCCACATCCTCTACCTCCTTATTGACAGCATCAAGAAGAGGAGCTAGCTCAACCAACTTAGCTTCCTTAGCCTATTAATCCTCCTGATGTTTTCGAAGCAGATCCCTCTGACTATCTAGTCGCTGACTCTTAGAAGTTTTTAAGTGTGTCATAATCCAGTCAAAGCGGAATCCATCGCGACCCAACTCCCCCAGATGGCCCAGAAGTTGGTTGAGAAGGGATCTTGTAACGTTTGAAGTGGGAGTGCTGGAAATTTCTGCAATAACAGTGGCTATGCTCTGAAGTCTGTAATTCGTTACAGGGATATTAGAATGTAGGAAATCCACAGTAAAAGTCTCAGGATGATGGCTTGCAAGCTACTCAACTACCAAGTGATGGCTGGCAGGCATTTGAGGGGAACGTTGAAGGACCATGAGACAAAAGGCATGAGGGGCTAAGTCGGGTAGAGGGAGATCACAGTAAGATTCTCTATTGGCAGAAGCACCAGTCGTGGAACCTTGATCATTATGACTAGAATCTTCTGAGATAACGGGTTCCCGAGGCGGTGAAGCAATGGGCGAAAGAACTGGTGGAGAATCCTCCTGAGCAACCTGAGAGCAGGTAGAACACATAATGAGTTTACGTAAAAACCTTAACAAGTTTTTTCATTTTTAAGTCACTAATATAGGTGGAGTTTATGAAAATCTTAACAAGTGTTTTCATTGTTAACTCACTGATACAGGTGGAGTTTATGGAAAAAAATATTAATAAGTGTTTTCGTTGTTAAGTCACCGATATAGGTGGAGTTTATAAAAAATCTTAACAAGTGTTTTCGTTATTAAGTCAGCGATATAGATGGAGTTTATGTGAAAAATCTTAGCAAGTGTTTTCGTTGTTAAGTCACCGATATAGGTGGAGTTTATGTAAAAATCTTAACAAGTGTTTTTGTTGTTAAGTCACCGATATAGGTGGAGTTTATATAAAAATCTTAACAAGTGTTTTCATTGTTAAGTCACCGATATAGGTGGAGTTTATGGAAAAATCCTAACAAGTGTTTTCGTTGTTAAGCAACCGATATAGGTGGAGTTTATATAAAACTCTTAACAAGTATTTTCGTTGTTAAGTCACCGATATAGGAAGAGTTTATGGAAAAATATTAACAAGTGTTTTCGTTGTTAAGTTACCGATATAGGTAGAGTTTATGTAAAAATCTTAGCAAGCGCTTTCGTTGTTAAGTCACCAATATAGGTGGAATTTATGGAAAAAACTTAACAAGTGTTTTTAGTGTTAAGACACCATCATAGGTGAAGTATGAAAGGTTGAGAAATGAATAGAAATTAGTGAAGTAACTCAACAGTAGTAGGAGCGAGAATGGGAGTCACCGTAGAGGCCATAACGGTAGGAACATTGGGGGCATGTTTATTTCCTCAGAGGCCTCAACGGCGCCCTTAACTAAAGAAGCCTCAATGATTGCCAAAGATCCTTCGCCAACAAAAGGTACCAAGGCCAACGTAGGAGTTTCATCAAAAGAAGACGACGGACCTCCAAACTATGCCCCAGCATGGGTAGGCACCGAAGAACCACCACGCGGGGCAGAAGCACCAACCTTGGCCTTGGAAAGAGGAAGACCACTGAGAGAAAAGGGTGGGGTAAGACTTGGCGAAAGCTGCAAACATGAAACCAAGTATTAGACAGGAGGAGTAAGTACAGGAAAAAGGGAGAAATGCATCCAAGTGTTACCTCCGTTATGGCACTAAAATTAGGAACCGCAGTTATGGGTCTCGTCAGCATGGTGGGAAGCAGAGGGTAAGCTAACAAAGACGCCATTTCAACCTAAGGCCTCCCAACATATTAAAATTTAACATGATAAGCAAAGGGATGGAAAAAGAAAAAAGATGTGAAACCTGACAAGTAAAAGATTATAGGTTACCTCAGGAGCACTTTTCGCAACTGTAACGAGGGGCACAGTAAAATCATGTTGATATGATAATTCAGAGGGGAGTTGTCTCTGGTTGAGAAGAGGGCCCCTCAGATTCAACGAAACCTCCCCCCACAGCAGTGTCCTTCGTGTGCAGAGAGGTCGAACGGTGGGAGTAAGTAAGCCCGATCATAGGGGAATGTGGAGGAGTCATATCGGCCTGAGAGTAACCGAAATGTCCCCCTATGAAAGGTCTCACAGGGGGGATGGGACTTTCTTTTTCAACTCCCTGCACCAAAGTTATTAAGAGTTAAACAAATTCAGCTTGCCTTAAGAAAATGTGAACAAGAACAACAACACGTACACATACCTCAGATCCAGAAGGAGAATGAGAGGATATAACCACATGCGAAGGAGGAGAGGAGGAAGCAACAGAGGGATCTTGGGAGAGATGTATCTCGGGAGTCCGTTTCCTCTGGGACTTGGTACCTAGAGTCTTCTTCCTCCTACCCATAGCATCAGCACCCCGAGGAACCTTTGAGCTCTTCCTCCTTTTCGCCCTTAGTTCAGTTGGATCAACCAAGATAGTAGGGAAGGCAGCAGAAGGAGGGATGACAGGGGCACATCGCTTAAACTCGGTATTTATTTTCTCTACCTCATCCTGAACTTGCTTTCTCAACTCCTCGGCCATTTCTGCAGACATGGTAGGAGGAACATAGGCTATGGGGAATGCCTCCCAAGGGGTTTAGGACTTGGATTTTAAGGATGTCCCACTTTTAGCCTTCCTAGATTTTTTGGCTAGTGGCTGGGAAGGCCCTTCACCAGAAGCTACTTCAGTCGTAGGGACAGGCTATTTAGGGGTTGTAGCGGTTTTGGGTTTGGGCATGGTAGTGGGGACCATGGAGAAATGTGAAGGAAGTTCAGTGGGAGGTGCTTGTGGGTTTTTCTTAGAAGTAACACAATCCCAAGAATGGAATTACCTTTTAACCCCAACTCCAAGGCAGAAAATGAAAGAACTGGAGGATACACGGGATCCCCCTCAATGAACTCAGAAATTTGGGCCAGTTGCCTAGGCCAATACTTCATTGCAAATAAAGGGGTCACATACCCTTTCCTGGTGATGCTTGGAATAGTGAATCGCCCAGCCATGGTAGAACTTATTCCCCATGCAGCAGTTGATCAGAACAGGGAACACACCTCGCTAAAAGAGAGTTAGACAATTGAAAAACTGGGCGAGGAGCCCCCTGATAAAAAACAAACTGACGACTGCATCGGTTGGGATTGTAGTGCTCGCTAGTATATCCCCACTCGGTGTAGGAAGGCAGTTAACACAGCGAAAATAGAAGGACCACAACTAGCGAAGGGTCTTCAATAATGAGGTCTAAATTAGCTGCCTGGACCACCATTAATTGATGTTTGAAAAAACCGCAAGTGTGGAGGAAGATATCCCCTTCGTAAGGCCTCATCACAAAATTCCCAAGTTGATCAATAATAGAGGTCAAATCCTTTAGGCTTTGTCTCTTGTGATAAACAAAGGAGCGTGGGGGAAGAATAGTTTCCCTCGAAGGAGGGAAGGTCTTAACTGCTACGGCGGGGAAACGAACATAAAGGAAGCATGTCAGGAGGACATAGTTGGCAAAGTTGGCCAGGTTATAACGATCGAGAGATCGTTCCATGTCATAAAGGGTTCTATCAAGCCACGTGTAGAGGGATCCCAGGGTGATTGCAACCAGAGGAAGCTTGATACCCCGGGTTAAATGAAGGGATATGTTGATGAGGTCCCTTCGAGGTTGGTCATTAGGTTTTCCCGGTAAAAGAAAATGAGAAAGAATGATAAGGTTGTAGGCAAGAAGTTTCAGCGATGTACCTTGACCAGGGGAAGCCTCAGTGGAACTACCTTCAGAAGGATCCTTGAAGAAATTATTGATAAGCCGAGTGAAAGTGGCTTTGTTCGAAGAATCGATGCACCTTCGGCATATACGGTCCAACTCCAAATGATCAGCAGCCTTTTGGGCATCTAGGGCCTCATCTAAATAGGGATTATGGCCTATTGCCTCAAGACCCAGAAGCTCGCACACATCTTCCAATATTATCATAAACTCGCCCCACGCAGTAAGAAAAGTATGAGTGGTAACGTTCCAGTGAGATACCAGAACGGGAAGGGCAGTATTATTCTTGGATAGAGTAAACTCACCAAACTATTTATCTCTATGAAGCCCAATTTCGGTGAGGGTATCGGCGTGGGAACTATGCATGTGGGAGTTCCAGGTAGAGAAATTAGCAGGAGAGTCCCCAGGCCCTTCGAAATCAATATGGGACCATGGGAAGTCCCCTTGCTCAAGACGAAATCGAAGAGTCCCCTCTGGGGATAGAAAGCCCCAATCAGCAGAACTTTTGTCTTCATCACCAAGTGTCAGGGAATCATACTTATAGTTGAAAACACAAGTTTTGCAAAACCTAGTAAAACCATCACCCTTATCGAAAATAGGGGACCGGTGGTAGAAACACAGCTGGTCCTAGCGGGCGGCAGTCAAAGCGGTGGCAGAAGAGGTAGTGGCAACGAGGGTAGCAGGTGGGGCACTGGTGGCGAGCGTGGTAGGATTACTTGACGAGGCCATTAAAGACAACAATGAGGTACGAAAAAATCTTGGTAAAGAAGGGTTGGGAACAAAAATGGAGGATCACAACCACAGGTGGTGGTGTAAAAGATGAGAGGAGGAAGAAGCTAGGTAAGAGCTTGACAATAATGGAGTTTCGCACAAAGTTCTCTCTCTAAAAAAGACGGGAGCTTGAAGAAGATAGAGGAAAGAGAAGGGTTTTAAAAAAAGAAGTTTGAAACCTTTTAACGAACCCGTCTGTTGAGTTTCCCACCGCCACACGTGTAAGGGTACCTGTAATCATTTCAAATGGATATGTGGCACTTCGGGAGGTGTCTTGACAGTTAAAAAGACAGCGCCACATCATTAATGAAGTGACGCTTGGGAAATAAAAAGGGGTTACCTTCTTAAGTAATTTTGAGTTTTTGTGCCATAATTTTTGTTAGACATATCCATTAACTCCCAACGAAGACACTGGCCCGATGGTTCAAAAAAACTACGATGTCCCCTCGCCACAAGTCCAAACGTTGTCTAATTGTAACTTAACTACATCGGGGAGAATTTTTACTTTTTTTTAACATGGTGATTTGTTACAAGGGAGAATTTCACAAGTCACAACGGTAGGGGAAGTCCTGACGACAAACTCACCACCTACAACTATAATCCACACCAGCACAAACGGGAGAATTTCACTTACCAAGAGTCAAAACGGGTATCCGAGAAAGTTAGCAGGTGTATCGGAAGAATTTCAAATAGTCAGGCCAGAGTGGTTGAAGCTCAGTGACCAGAAAAAAGTGGCGATGTCCATTCGCCAAAGCGCCAATAAGCCGTAGCGATTTGACTCCGATACATCGGGGAGAATTTTACTTTCTCCTAGAGATGGAAGTCGCAGTGGTTATAACGAAAGAAAAGATGTCATATTGAGAAGTTTTCGTGCAGGCATTTCTTGTTCCCATAAAAATTCTCCATACGAAAGGGTAAATGTAGAGTGGTCTTGAAGGTAATCCCGAGATTAGAGATAATCCCCCCATTTATGACAGTGTTTGGGATTAAGGCATCTCAGCGTGGCAGCCCAGAGGGACCATCCAACGAAGAAGCTGATCGAGAGAGCTCGTCCTTTAGTCCTATTGATTAATTTAGTCTTGTTGTATATTTTGATTATATTGACTATGAGATATAATGATTGTAATGATGTAACGAGAATAATGATTATGTGTGAGGTTGAACGGTATTCGCGAGAGACTAGGCTTGGCGGGGCCTGGGAGAGCTTTCATGCTCTATTAAACGACCCCGTCGTGGGAACTTTTGAGGGACTTGATTTGGAGGATTGAGAAGTGAGGCACCGTTGGGGCTTTTCCTAACCGTCTTAGATACACCTAGTAAAACAACGAAGGACCCTTACCGTGTAACCTCGGGTGGAGCAGCTTGGAGTTCCATCGGCCATTGAGTTGTGAACCAAAAAACTTTTACTTTATGTCACATATACTGTAGTTGATGTCACTATCCAGCTAAACAATGTCAAATCTGCACTTGAGTAAACCACTGTGGTATTTGGGGCAGTCGGACAGTTGGTGAGCCACCTCTATGATAATAGCTCCCTGACACACAGTGGTTAGGCAAAAGGCATGTCTTGGCATTTAATATTTATGACATGGAGATAACTAGTGCATCAGGTATTTAATGTTTGTGACATAAAGTATAAGGGATGTATTTCACAGGCATTAATGACGGAGTTGCCTCAGGGGCGCTATAGGAGGCTATTTAAGGACCCTAACCACCTCTGAGAAGATGATGATGTTTTTTAGAGTTCAGAAGTTATTACTAGAGATAATATACATCGGAGAGAGAGAGAGAGAGAGAGAGAGAGTTATTACAAACCAGAGAGTTTACTCACCCACCATTGTCATTTATTAGGAACCTTTTAATACTTGACAGAGATTCTTGAGGGTGGTTGGTGTGTTTGGCTGCCTGTCAAGGTGTATCTAGGGTGCTTATTTCTTTCTCCCTCTAACTGAGTTACTTTCGAGTTCATTGTTATCTTTTGAGTCATACATGAGAGATTTGTGAGTTTAACCAAGTTTATCTTTGCCAAGTTGTGTATGCGTGTCCTATAGTTAATCCAAGGTTTTGCTAGTTAACTTATCACTACTCTAGTCAAAAGGGGTTACGCCTCCATCTTATCTAAACTACCCTCTTACACACTCAACCTATAAGCATAATCCATATAGGTATATAATCAACCTATAAACACAATCCGTATAGGTATATACCCAACATATAGTAATATTCTAGATAGGTTTACACTCAACCTATGATTATCGACCATACATAGTATTTATCTCTCGAATACTCACTATAAAATTAATTTACAATATTAATGCACTATTGTATATTACTGAGCATTATTCTCTACTCGAAGGGCATATTGTTACCCGTTGTGTTAATTCAGTAGTTACTACTACTGTACCCTTCTTAACTTTCTTAATGTAATTCACTCGATTTACTACCATCGGTTAATTATACCAACTTAACTCTTGTCATTAAAAATAAAACATTAACTTCATTCCTACTAACCTTTCCCAACTCTCCACATAATTACTAAACTACCACCAAAGCTTTTTGTAATGTTCAAATCATGGGGATACCTAAACAAAAGACAAACTTTCTCCAATTCTGGGCAGCTGAATCGATTCATCCTTGCTCCCAATCGATTCCCTCTGTTGAATACCGAGACGATTATTTCTGCCAAATACTGAATCCATTCGCTCTACCCAATTGATTCGGTTAAGGAGTGGAATCGATTCTCCCGGGCAGGTCTTCTTCAACCTTGTGTTTTTACGATTTCTCAACGTGGTAACTATCTCATATCTTCAAAAAAGTTAACCAAATTTCAAATCCACATATCTAACGCTTATATGAACGTATAAGAATGATTTTCAATGTAAAATTATCATAAATCCATCACGAATTCAATTCAAGATTCGATTATCTTAAAAAATCCTATAAAACCCTAGTTTATGTTTTCTTCAAGTTTATTCATCAAGAAACTCAGATTACTTTCGTTTTAATCATCCCAACCCCTCTGATTTCTTATTATGGACATCAAGGAATATATCTACATGCAATTCCTACATCAATTCATGGATTTTCCCACCCAAATACATATTACATCTTTCAAAAACATGAAATCAATCCCTACTCTACATGGGTATTGTAAGATGCTTATAATAAATGCAATTTAAACACTTGCCTCTCTATAGTCGGTCTTAAATTCATTGATAGGTTGATAGGAATGATCTCCTCTCATTCTGATCTCAATTCGTCGTGTTCGGGGTGAAAATGGTGTAGGAAGCTCGATTATCTCCTCCCTTTCCTCTCCTATGGCCTCACTCCCTTTAGCTTTGTGTTAACCCTAGCCCCTCTCTCTAATGGGAGGATGTAAACTTGCAATTTTTTAAGCTCTCTAAACCACAAACTCCCAAATGATCGAAACGCCCTTAAACGATGTTGGTTGGTTTAAAATCACCACAGGACCCAAACTATTTTGACCCTTTTGAAACTAATCGTGACCTCAAAATCACCATCAGAATCACTTTATACAATCATCTTAATTCCACCTCAAAATATGGCATGCTTGAAATTATCATTTCCTGAATTAACTTAAATTCTAAATCACCAAATTAAATAAGTTCTCCGAATTAAATAAATCTCAATTCGATAATTTAATTAAATGCTAAATCATCAATTTAATTAAAACCTATATCCTCTTAAATACGCGGTATTACAGACCACTACTCTATCATCCCAATCGTCTTTGTTAGAATTAAACAGATTAACTACTAAAGCCTTATTAGCTTATCTGGTCTTCAGGTAATATATTGCATTATATCCTATGGTTCACCATTTATAGGAGTACATTAATTCACTAATCCTTGTGTGGATTTCATTCAAATGAAAGAGCCCATTCAAAACTCTTCACGTATTGGAGGCTACTTTAGCAGGGACCACATTAAAACACTGACATAATTCAAGAAACAACTAGTTTGGGGGATGTTATTCCACACTCTGCTATAAATAGGGTGAAAATCCAATGACCCTCATCTAAGGATAGTACATCTACAGGGATACCCAGTTGGGAATCTTCCATTTTTCTCTTAACTTTTCTAAATAATCCTCCTAAAAAATATACACCATTTTTAAAACTAACAAAGCAAAAGAACGGGTAAAGAAGAAGGAAGTCTTACAGAGTTCTCTAAAAATAGAAGAAAGGTCTCAAAGAACAGGAAAGAAAACTTTAAAGCAAAAGGAGAAAACTTGAGTTCAAAGGTTAGAGGTAAAGAGACATGGGGGAAACTTAATCTTTTTATAGATCCAACAGATTCACCTCGAAGCTTAGGAATGGAAAAGATTCACTGAACCACGATTGGACTTATGATGACTACACGTATCCCAAAGGAGAAGAAATACTATGGTACCCTTTGGCGATTCGCTATTTTTTAAAATATTTATAATAATGCCACTCCACTGGTACACTGGTGGAAAAATTTCAAGTCCTAAAGGTCAGCGGCCGACCTACACCATGTTTGGGTGTCGAGCAACTGTTCAGAGTAAACACTCCATAATTTTACTAAATCATCAAGCATGGAGCATTGGGGGCTTCTATTATGGGTTAAAATATTCATCCACATGGACCAACGAGATAGGGACACCTGTCCTCATATATACCCATCTCAGTGCTTCACAATACTTGGTCAGCTCTCGATATACTTGATAGGAGAACCATCCGACCACATCCTAGAAGGTGAACCATCAAGGAAGGGAAATGTCAGTCATACGGGGATACCTATAGCTCTCCCACACATGATTTTTAAGATCAATAGTCATATTTATTGTACATGGATGTAAATGACTGAATATGTAAAGTCATTCCATCTCTACGTTTCTCAACCATTATATATACACTGCCTCCTTAGCTCAAGGGAGAACAAGTGAGCAATATTACTCTGAGCTTATTGTAATTGCCCCTCAACTACAATACTATAATCGGGGATGTAGGATTTTTTTTTAGTTGAACCATGTTAAGACCTTAGTTGTCTTATTTTCTATTTATTTATACTTATCTGTGATTATAAAATTGTCCACACCAATTTTAGACATCAACAAACATTAAAGTAATAAATGCAAAAAACTATCTTCTCATGCCACCGACGATATTGACACCACATCTCTTTCTTCCTTCCTCATCTTTTCTTCAACACATCACTTTCTAGATCAATTCATATATATCTTTATTTCACTTTGTCTTGTTTCCACTACATTAATATGATGATTCTAGTGTAATACCCCGTATTTTTATGATATTTATTTATGGGATTAATTAAATTAAATATGAATTAATTGAGAATTAATCCGGATAAAATATTAACGAGATGTGAGTTAGTATTTGATTATAATGTGTATATATGGCAATATATGAATATTGGAACTATCGAAATTGTCGCGAGATTGAAATACGACAATTTGGAAAATTTTGTTGGGACGCGCGTGACAGTCGCGTCAGGAATATATTTATTTGAATTAAAAAGTGAATTTTATTTTTATCACCCGTATGGTCATTTTGAGTGCGCCAACGAATCCGGAAGGGTAGAAATAGTCAGAAAACACTAGCCGGGGGTTTAGTTTGGGTCCCGGGGCATTTTTAGGCCATACCGGCAACCCAAAAGGGTAGTTTGGTAATTTCGGAAATTGGGTAATTAAAACCCACGAAAATTAGAAATAAAAATCTGACTTATTCTTTATCCACTAAACCCACTAACTACACTAAGGGACTTAATGGGCTACGGGAGAAGTTAAGAAATAGTTCTAATTTGCCAAAAACCAACCCCCACCTCCATTGTCATCATCCTTAGAAGAAGAACTTGTAGAGAGAGAGAGAGAGAGAAGAGAATTCTGCAGAGAGAGAGAGAAAGAACAACTCAGCCTTCAAGATTCAACATCAAATTCAGAGAAAGATTAGAGGCAAGTGGTTTAATTATAATTGATTCAATGCTATGTTTTTCCATGTTTAGGATAATCATCAAATTTATCTTGGAAGATTGATTAGACCCATGAATTTGAGGATTAAAACTATGAACTATGGTAGGAATTGCATGTAGAAACATTCTGGAAGAATTATGTATTCGAAACAGAACCATTTATGATCTAAAAACGGATTTTAGAAGAAGTTTATTAATGTTCTTGAAAGAAATAGAAATCTGGAATTCTTGATGAAGTTTTGATCTAAACAAAGCCCTTGAATGATGAATTATTGGTTTTAGAACCTTAATACTGTTGTAGGATGATTGTATGATGATATTATAACGTTATCTTAGAGTTTCATGCTTGTTAATGGTGTTTTGGGATGATTTGAAAACTGCAAAACGAAGCGGTCCGTAGCCATACCTGGTGCGTTCGATCGATCGACATTCATCAGTCGATCGATCGACCACCATCGATCGATCGAAGGAAAAGGTCGATCGATCGACCTTCCCAGAATGAGTAAAGTTTTCCCTATTTAATTTTAATGATTTTAACCCTTGGGAAATATTATTGGAGACCTTATGAATACCCTTAAACTTAAGGAAGACCAGTAGGCATGGCTATGAAATTTGGACGTTAATAGAATTCAATTTGAGGAATTATTCTAAATCTAATGGAATTCGATAAGTGAGATAATATTTAGGTTAAAAGTGTAAATTTGAGTAGTTGATGAAATGAGGTTCGGGGCAAAAGTAAGGACCTTAGGAATGACGATGTTATATGTGGGAATAATAGGAACTTAATAATCTATTTAAGATAGGTTTTAAGTATAAGAACTATGACGTGTGACGTGTTGGCAGTTTAAACTCTATATTATCGAGAGACTTAATATATATATAAAATTGGAATAATGGTATAAGGATGTAGAGTATAGCTTTAATAATATTGAGATATCTAAGATGCGTGAATGTTTAGCATATGATTTTATGTGTATGACATACCTACCATACTTGCTATGACGGGAGGTTTACGTTCTCTTAGGGCCCTCTAATCCTTGTGTTGCCCGGATTTAGACTGGTACCTCGATGAACATAGGTCAGAGAAGGACTTATTGGGATGTTAATATGTCTGCTGATCGTGGGAGCGCAGGTATGTGCGTGACCCATGTGATGTGACTGTGTTCGCCTCCATTATTTGTGATGTTGTTATCTGAGAACGATTCCTGAGAGATTCGGAATACGTGATCCTTATGTACGTGATGTACCGGGATGGATAGCAGAGTATGTGTGCACCGCAGCTTAGTCTCGGGGTGCTTGTATTGTATATTTATGACGTGAATAATATACACGTAGATAATGGGAACTTTCATGTTGTTATTGTGAATGTAATTATGGTAATATTTTGAGAAAACATAACGGGTTAACCGATAGTGAATTGTATTACAAATTGAGAATCTGAGTTTAAGTAAAGCTCTCTTTAAATTGATAACACTAGAATGTAATATGGGGATCGAGTAGTAAGGGGTAGAACTTATTACAGTTTGGTTAGATATGGATGTCACGTGAATGGGTACAGGAACGTTAGGAGTGCACAGTTAGACGAGAGGTGAGTATTTCACGTGAGAGCACGTCCTAACATGTATTTTACATTCATTGTTTTAAATGTTATTAAAGCACTTGCTGTTTTTAAAATGATTTCCACTTTCGGGCTCTGACCCATTTGCTTTCAAATCTATTTTGTAAAAACCATTTTAGGTGCCCAGCCACAAGGACACCATGCTTAGGATTCTCATTCAGGTGACGAGCTGTAGCTGTTTGTGGAAGTTACAGGACCTTGCTTGTAGACGCTTCATATATCTTGACTCTATATTCAGCATTTATCAGTTGTAGGGCATGTCGCCCATTTCTTTTAGAGACATTTCATTTTATATTTCAGTTATTCAGACTTTGGTTTGTAATTAATTTGGGATGCAGACTTGTTTTATTTCATTTCATATTGGGATTGTTGTGAGGAGTATTTCCTCGAGACTCATCTTTACTTGTTGATTCATTATAGTTGGACTTTATCGTGAATGGTTGTGTTACATTTCTATATTTCATTTATTGCATGTTAATCAGATTTAATTTAAAATTTGACAACTCACTTTTAAATACTAGGTGGTTAGTAATCATTAAAAATGTTTTCGACAGTGATGCTATTAACTGGACCAACTTGGCATTTTGTATTGATTTAATAAAGGAGTAGCTACCCGGTATTTAATTAGTCGGGGTGTCAAATCTAGTAAGAGATAGAGTATGGATGAAGAAAAATCCACAAATTTACTCCAAGGTGGCACCAATTTGGCCGAAAACCGGGAAGAATAAGAAAAGATGTGTTCTAACTAGACAAACATGTACAAATGAGAGGTTAAAGGGATAGAAGTGATTGAAGGCTGTCATCGTCAAATAAGGATGGTGGTCACCGATGATGGTGGTTCAAGCTAACACATAATTATTCAATGTGAGAGGGTATATGTTTATAAATGGATCCAAGTATGTTGTTGAGATACATTAGTTTATAATTTTTACAAGGGTATAATTAAAACCCCTAATAAATGTGAATGAGGTACCAAACAATGAAGGCATGTATAAAATAAATCTTTTGGAGTTATTCCCTACTATATACGTTTTTTGTGTTTAAGACACTATAATAATGTATTTTTAGTGTGGTACATATGGGTATTGTATACATGATTATTTAGGAATGTATACGTGATTTTTTTTATTGTATACACAAATTTTTGTTATGTATATGAATTTTTTAAATTTATATGTCTACTTTATAATATAAACCAATACTTCTAACACATAAACACCTCAACGGACTCTCGTCTACATGTTAACATAAATACACTCTCGTGTACCCACACTAATGAAGAACATATACGTTGTAAAATAAAGGGGGCACATAGAGAATTTAGAGGGGGAGAGATTTTTATTTCAGTTATATGTGAATACTCGAGGTGCATTGCGACAACCCGGATATAATTATGATAGATTATATTTAAATCATCCTTACCTTATGTGATATGAATAATGTGTTATTAGTATATCAAATGTTAAGCGATCATTGTTAGTATAATCCTACTTTCATAAATCATGAAATGTCGAATTATTTCCAAACACAAGATTTTGTTATCTTCGGTAGAAATGTTTCTGTTATAGACTAGTTTTGACCTTTATAATATAACAATTTACTCAAGTTGAAAACTATATATTTGTAGATATATGAGTTAGGTTTGCATCCAACCAAATGGTTCATCAAACGGATTTCCGAGTAAGAAGTTAGGCCAAATTTACGAACAAGCGGAAAATTTGTCCATTCCCTTAAGTGGTAAATTGTCTTTTAGTAAACCAAATGTTTTAATTTGATTGGTTGGAATGGGAGGCAGCCTTAGATGACTTAAAACTCTTCTTCTAAGCTATTTCTTCATCAAATAAAACCCTAGGTTCAGTTTTCGAGAGTTTTTGCTTGAGGAAAGAGAAAGTGAAAGTTTACGGAAGAAAAGATTTCAAGAAAAGCTATGAAAATTCCAAGAAAATTCTTAAAGTGTTTCCAAGGTATAATTATGTGATTAATATTGTTTTAATATGGTATTATACTTATTTCAAAGTATATAAATCGTGAATTATTGATTAAAATTCCATCCACCTTTGTGATAATAAGTATTTGTTCACATGTGAGATAAGTGGTGTATGTAGCTCATATTATTTGTTATTGAAATCCCTTGTATTCAAACTTGCATATATTTTTGTGTGCTTACTAGAATTGAGAAATTATAATTGGATATGAAACTATGCTCATATATTCATATCATACCCGAAAATTAGAATTTAATTCCTTGTGGTTGGGCCTTGGTGATGGTTTCAAGTTGGAACATAGCTGATGTTTGGATATTTAATTTCGATATGCCCTGAGTTTGGTCAAGCTTTTGGCATAGGAAATGAAGTCAAAAAATTATGAAAATTTAATTACGTACTATTGAGTATGTGTATTGAAAATGGGTGAAAAAATATGGAAAGTTATGCTGGAGAAAAATTATGAAAATTCTTGGAAGTTGAAGAAACAATAGAGGAGCATGTGGGACAGATTTAATAGGTTTTAAAGAAATGTATATTAAGATATGTTTTCATATTGACAATCTTGGACACCTGTATATGTACAATTTATGAATATGGGATGGTTAAGTATGGAGGACAATAATTTGAGGCCATACCCCCCATGAAGGAATGTTTTTATTTGCTCCTTCTCGAGGGTATTTTGAGTACATGTTTCATGTGTATATATATATTGAGAAGTATAATTTTATGTTTACTTGATTTTAGTTATAAATTCCTTACGAGGTAGTTTCTAGGTTGAATGTACATGACCTTATCAACATATATACCATTGTTTCGTCTTTACACATATTTCATGGAATATCACTTGAGTAGAATTATATTGTTGTTTTATAGTCATTGAAAGTTACATAGATATATTAAGATAATACTTATGATTGAGAATCCGTACTTATTTAGTTGGATTAACAAGTGTAAGGTCAAATCAACCAAGTTTAGCTCCACCCGAGGGAAACATGAATACATAGTTGACAACCCAATGCGAGTGTACTTACTGAGTTGATTTTGGATATGATGTGTATGTATTATATATTGAGATGATATGGCTGATTAAAAGTCATGAGATGTTGAGATGTTATGGCTTATTAAAAGTCAAGAGATGTTGAGATTTTATGGCTTTATAAAAGTCAAGATATGTTGAGTTGCTATGCAATTCAGGAGATGTTAGGTTATTAAAACCTATGTATATGATTATTGCCTACAGGCAAGAGATGTGGGGTTTATTAACTCCGGATAGGTATATGGCCTAATTTGGCATAGATATGGATATATATTGATATGTTGAGATGTTAAAATAGTACTTTTACTATATAGAGATGTAGTACATTCACTGATTTTTAGTATTCTGCATTTTAACCTTGAAGTTGTTTCAATATGTATTACTAAATAAATAAATAATAAATGTGGTTTGTGAACTATTTAGTTAATTATATCCTAATTGGGTTAGGGGGTGAAAACTTGGTATCAGAGCTTTTGGTTTTTATATTCTGGGGTTAGAGAGTCTAGATGTGGCTGTGGCAGAAATAGAGGGGTGTGGTTCATTTATATTAACTTGTGAGAAATACTAACCATTATGTTAGAAATAAATGTTGTATTCTTGTTTCTGTAATTGTGGCTTATGACAGATAGTAAGATATGTAGGGAGAAAATTTTCATGAGAGGGTGGATGAGGAGTCTTCAAATACAAACAATGTAGAGAGAGCTCCTGAAAACTTACAGATATGCAAAAAATGGCTCGTGCCATGACTTTAATGACATAACAAGAAAACATGCTTATGACGCAAATAGCCGAACAACAAGCCAAGTACGTGAAGGAGCAGACTTTGGCCAGAAGATAAAGGGAAATACAACTAGAGGAGAAGAATACTCTATATGAGAAGTTTATCAAAATGAACCCCCTAGAATTCTCAGGTTATGTAGATCCTTAAGAAGTTGAGGCTTAGGTTAGAGACACAGAATCTATCTTCGGGGTGATAAAGGTACCTGGCACGCAGAAGGTAATTTTGGCTACTTTTATGTTAAAGGGCGAAGCTAAATGTTGGTGGGAGTCTTCCAAACATTTATTGCTTACTCCGGGGGAGGTGAGGTAATTACTTGGGATTCCTTTATTAACGTCTTATATGAAAAGTATTTTCCTCGCATGTATCGGAAGCAAAAAGAGAGAGAATTTTTATCATTGACTCAGGGGAATATGTCGGTCAGGGAGTATGGAACTAAATTTATATATTTGTCTCGATTTTCATTACATTTCTTACACAATAAGGAGGAAAAATGCACCAGATTTCAGGATGGGTTGAATTTGGTTATCAAGTCTAGACTCACTGCACTTGAAATGGTAGATTATACTTCTTTAGTTAACAAAGCTATGATGGTTGAAGGAGATGTTAATGATGAAATAAATAATAGGGAACAAAGGGTAAAGAAGATTAGATTTGATCCATCTCATCCAAAGGAAGGAAATATAGAATACTCAAAACAGGGGAGTCAAAGATTTCAGTGGGGTAGAGGGTCTGGAATTATGTTCAGAATAAGACACCAAGCAGTTTTAGGGGTATAGGATTGATGGGCCAACAGAATAGGTAACATGAGAATGACAATGGGAAGTCTAAGTCTGTTACAAGCTATTTTTGCAAAGCTGAGGGCCATATCAGTCTAGATTGTCCTTAGTTAAAGGGGGTAGAGTGTTATCATTGTCATCAAATTGGTCATACTAAAAAGAATTATCCTATGCTACTAGGAGGGATTCAATCAGCTACTACTAGTCTAGGTTCATCACCAGGAGGCATAGGGAGAGGATGAGGTAGAGGACATGCTACTGGTTCCAGGGCTCTGGGAAGAATATTTGCTATGACTTTACAGGATGCTCAGGCTACACCAGAGGTGGTGACAGGTACATTTTCTATCATGAACAAACACACTTACGGGCTTATTGATCCAGGTCCTACTCATTCAATTGTAGGACTGTCATTTACCATGCATTTGGGTAGACCATGTTCTTATCTAAATTTTGGTTTATATGTTTCTACACATATGGGGGATGTGATGTTAGTGGAGTGTGTGTATAAAAATTATGTATTGTATGTGGGGGAGAGGGAGTTGACCATTGATTTAATTCCACTAGATATTCGAGATCTTGATATTATCTTGGGTATGTATGGGGTATCTTCCTACCTTGCATCGATTGACTATTTTCACAAGGAGGTCACATTTAATCTGCCGAGGGAGGAAGAATTCAAATTTACTGGGGAAAGAAATGTGGTTCCAAATTGTCTTATTTCTGCCCTTCGGGCGAGGAAATTGTTAAATAAGGGTTGTCAAGGCTTCTTAGCATATATTGCGGATACAAATAGGGAATTGCAAAAATTATAATATATCCCAGTAGTTGAGTATTTTGCAGATGTGTTCCCAAATGAATTACCAGGGTGCCACCTAGCAGAGAGATAGAGTTTACTATTGATTTAGTGCCTGGTACAACGCCAGTTTCTATTTCTCCAAATAGAATGGCACATGTGAAACTAAAGGAGTTAAAGGTTCAACTACAAGATTTGCTAGATAGAGTTTTTATTCGACCTAATGTATCACCGTGGGTTTCTCCAGTATTATTTGTGAAGAAGAAAAATGGCACCATGCGACTTTGCATTGATTATCGACAGTTGAATAAGGTAACTATTCGAAATAAATATCAATTTCCTCGTATTGATGATTTGTTTGATCAATTACACGGTGCTAAAGTGTTTTCAAAAATTGATTTGAGATCGGCTTATCATCAATTAAGGGTGAGTGATTGGCACATTTCTAAGACAGTTTTTCGTTCTCATTATCGTCATTATGAATTTTTGGTAATGCCATTTGGGTTAATAAATGCTCCTGCGGTGTTTATGGACTTAATAAATCGAGTATTTCATCCTTTCATAGATTCATTTGTAATTGTCTTTATCGATGATGTTTTGATACACTCACTAGCTAAGAGGAACATGAGAAGCATCTAACAGTTGTATTGCAAGTTTTGCGAGATAGTTAATTATTTGCGAAGTTTAGCAAATGTGAGTTTTGGTTAAATCAGGTAGTATTTCTGGGGCATGTTGTTTTGGGAGATGGAATTTATGTTGACCTTAAGAAGGTAGAGGCAATTGTGCAATGGGAAAGACTAAGAAATGTAGCGAAGATAAGGAGTTTCCTAGGATTGGCTGGATATTATAGAAGATTCATCAAGGGGTTTTCATCTATAGCCTTACCGTTGACTAAATTAACCTGAAAGGAAGTGAAATTTGTATGGAGTGATGAATGTTAGCCAAACTTTGAAAACTTGAAAAATAGGCTAGTATCAGCTCCAGTTCTCACTATTCCATCCAGTGGAGAAGGTTTTGTGATTTATACTGACGCTTCACATCAGGGTCTGGGTTGTGTTTTCATGCAACATGAAAAGGTAATTTCTTATGCATCTGGATAGTTAAATACGCATGAACGTAGTTATCCTACACACGATTTAGAACATGAGACTATTGTTTTTGCCTTGGAATTATGGAGACATCATTTATATGGAGAGACGTATGAAATTTTCACTGACCATCAAAGTTTGAAGTATTTATTTACACAAAGACACTTAAATTTGAGACAAAGACGTTGGATGGAGTTAATTAAAGACTATGATTGTACCATTCATCATCATCCCGGGAATGCTCTAAGTCAAAAGTCATTGGGGAGGTTATCTTGTATTCAATGTGCACGGGTTGGCAATATTATGGAATTAAGATTGATGGGAGTCGAGTTGAACTTAACAAAAATGGGGGAATTAATTGCACACGATACAGTGAGACCTTTACTGGCAGAACACATACGAAATTTTCAAGTCAGTGGTCCATTCCTTGAGAAGAAGAAATGGGAAACCCTGGATGGTAAAGAGATTGACTTTGAAATTAAGAATGATGAATTGTTGTGTTATAAAAATAGAATTTATGTACCGAATGATCCATCCTTAAAGAAGGATATATAAGAAGAGGCACATTGTTCTATTTACTCTATGCATCCTGGAGGTGCCAAAATGTACAGAGATTTGAAAGAGTATTACTGGTGGAATAATATGAAACGTGAGATTGTAGAATTTATAGCTAAATGTTTAGTATGCCAGCAAGTGAAGGTGAGACATCAGAAGCTGGTAGGATTATTACAGTCATTGCCTATTCCGGAATGGAAGTGGGAACATATAACGATGGATTTTGTTGTAAGATTACCACGATGACCAAAGAGGCATGATTCTATTTGGGTGATTGTAGAGTGATTGACAAAGTCAGCTCATTTCCTTCCAGTTAAGATGACCTACACTGTTGAAAAGTATGCACATATATATGTTGATGAGATTATCCATTTACATGGGGCACCAGTGTCAATAGTATCATATAGAGATCCAACGCTCACTTCTAAGTTTTGGCCTCATTTACAGAATGCCCTAGGCACAAGTTTGAAGTTCAGTAATACATTTAATCCACAAACCGATGGGCAATCAGAAAGAATGATTCAAATATGCAAAGACTTGTTATGAGCTTGTGCATTTGACTTCAAAGGTAATTGGGATGTTCAGTTTCCATTGATGGAATTCGCATATAATAATAGTTATCAGTCCACCATTAGTATGGCTCCTTTTGAATATTTATATGGGAAGAGATGCAGAATGCCATTATGTTGGGATGAAGTAGGTGAAAGGAAAATCTTGGGTCCTAAATTGATAGATATGACAACCGAAAAGATTAAAATAATTTGGGAACGGATAAAGATAGTGCAAAGCAGGCAGACATTTTATGCAGATAAGAAGAAGTATCCATTAGAATTTCAAAAGGGAGATTTTTTATTCCTACGTATTTCACCATGGAGAGGCGTCCTGAGATTAGGAAAAAGGGGGAAACTAAGTCCAAGATACATTGGACCATGTGATGTGTTGGAAAGAATTGGGACCCTGGCATATAGATTACCATTACCTCCATAATTATCTCGTTTACATGATGTGTTTCACATATCGATGCTTCTTAAGTATTTGGCAAATCCATCTCATCAATTGAAAACTCAACCTATTGAATTGAAGGAAGACTTGTCGTACAATGAGGAACCAATGGAAATTATTGATCGTAAGGAGAAAATATTAAGCAATAAAGTTATTCCCTTAGTTAAAGTAATGTGAATGAGACACGAAATTAAAGAAGCAACTTTGGAAATGGAGGATAGCATGAAGAAACAGTATCCCCATTTGTTAGTTAAGTGACATTTATATTAAATTTCGGGGACAAAATTTTCTAGGGGGGGAAGTTATGACAAACTGGATATAATTATGATAAATTATATTTAAATCATGCTTACCTTATGTGATATGAATAATTTGTTATTAGTATATCTAATGTTAAGCGATCATTGTTAGTATAATCCTACTTTCATAAATCATGAAATGTCGAATTATTTCCAAACACAAGATTTTGATATTTTCAGTAGAAATGTTTCTGTTTGAGACTAGTTTTGACCCTTATAATATAACAATTGACTCAAGGTGAAACTATATAGTTGTATATATATGAGTTAGGTTTGTGTCAAAATAAACGGTTCATCAAACGGATGTCCGAGTAAGAAGTTAGGCCAAATTTACGAACAAGGGGCAAATTTGTCCATTCCCTTAAGTGGTAAATTGTCTTTTAGTAAACAAAATGCTTCAATTTTATTGATTGGCATGGGAGGCCGACTTGGACAACTTAAAACTCTTCTTCTAATCTACTTCTTTATCAAATAAAACCCTAGGTTCAGTTTTGGAGAGTTTTTGCTTGAGGAAAGAGAAAGTGGAAGTGTAAGGAAGAAAAGATTTCAAGAAAAGCTAGGAAAATTCCAAGAAAATCCTTAAAGTGTTTCCAAGGTATAATTATGTGATTAATATTGTTTTAATCTGGTATTATACTTATTTCAAATTACATAAATCATAAATGACTGATTAAAATTCCATCCTCCTTTGTGATAATAAATATTTGTTCACTTGTGAGGTAAGTGGTGTATCGTATTGTTGTTATTGAAATCCCTTGTATTCAAACTTACATATATTTTTGGGTGCTTACTAGAATTGAGAAATTACAATTGGATATGAAACTAGACTCATATATTCATATCATTTCCAAAAATTAGAATTTAACTCCTCGTGGTTGGGTCTTGGTGATGGTTTAAAGTTGGTACATAGTTACCTTTTTATATTTAATTTCGATATGCCCTGAGTTTGGTCAAGCTTTTGACATAGAAAATGAAGCCACAAAATTTTGAAACTTTAATTCTGTACTATTAAGTATGTTTATTGAAAATGGATGAAGAAACATGGAAAGTTCTACTGGAGACAAATTATGAAAATTCTTGAAAGTTGAAGGAACTATAGAGGAGCTTGTGACAGATTGAATAGGTTGTAAAGAAATGGTCATAACTTGATCTACGAAGCCTGAAAAATTGCACCGTCACTTGTAATTGAAAGTATATTCAGATATGTTTTCATATTGATAATCTTGGGACCTGTATATGTATAATTTATGAATATGGGATGATTAAGTATGGAGGACAATAATTTGAGGCCATACTAGATACCCCATGAAGGAATGTTTTTATTTGCTTCTTCCCGAGGGTATTTTGAGTACATGTTTCATGTGTATATATATTGAGAAGTATAATTTTAGTTATAAATTCCTTACGATTTAGTTTCTAGGGTTGAATGTACATGACCTTATCAACATATATACCATTGTTTCGTCTTTACACATGTTTCATGGAATATGACTTTAGAAGAATTATATTGCTATTGTATAGTCATTGAAAGTTACATAGATATATTAAGATAATACTTATGATTGAGAATCCATACTTATTTAGTTGGATTAACAGGTGTAAGGTAAAATCAACAAAGTTTAGCTCCACCTGAGGGAAACGTGAATACATAGTTGACAACCCAATGTGAGTGTACTTACTGAGTTGATTTTGGATATGATGTGTTGTATTATATATTGAGATGATATGGCTTATTAAAATTCATGATATGTTGAGATGTTATGGATTATTAAAAGTCAAGATATGTTGAGATGTTATGTCTTTATAAAAGTCAAGATATGTTGAGTTGCTATGCAATTCAGGAGATGTTAGGTTATTAAAACCTATGGATATGATTATTGCCTACGGGCAGGAAATGTGGGGTTTATTAACTCCGGATATGTATATGGCCTAATTTGGCACAGAGATGGATATATATTGATTTGTTGAGATGTTAAAATAGTACTTTTACTATATAGAGGTGTATTACATTCACTGAGTTTTTAAACTCATAGTTTTATATGTTTACATTTTCAGATTCTGAAGCTGCCACTGTCAGGTCTAGGAGGTTGAGTAAATAGTAGTAGGGTCCTGTTAATTTTGTTTTATACATTGTACTAGTTTTAATTAAGTTAAATGGTATGTGAGTTCTGTTTAAATTATGTCTCCTTAAAATAATTGGATTTTTAGTATTCCGCATTTTAACCTTGAAGTTGTTTCAATATGTATTACTAAATAAATAATAAATATGGTTTCTGAACTATTTAGTTAATTATATCCTAATGGGGTTAGGGGTGACATGCCTGACCCCTATTTATAGTACAAAATAAGGTAATCCAATAGTCCCTTTAATAATTATGGAATAGCAGTGGACATTCACTAAATACATATTTTATAAACCCCCTTGGATGTACATTGTATCCACCTTTCAATGATTGTTGCATCACTAAAACCGTACTAAGGAAAAATATAGTGGAAAAACTAAAGTGAAGGAAAAGGAGTATGACTTTTGTGATCATTGAATTGGAGTTGGATGAGCGTAATGTTTTCTTGTTAAAACCTTTAACTGAAAATCCCAGTGGAAAAAACCTAGTTAAAGTAAAAAGAGTACGACACGCATATGTCCAAAATGTCATGTTCTTATATTCCCACCCTGATAAAATGCTTCCCTGACTGGATACTCGCCCTGATTAAGGAATTTCCCTGATGATTGAGTCAATTCATACTGTTCTCCTACACAACCTTATAAAATGTTTATTTGACTTGGTGAATAGATTTGATAGGTTTTTACTTCAATTTTATTTTTCTTAATAAGCTCAACTTCCCTAAGAATTTGGTGAAGAAGTATGAACATGTCACTTTATCGGAACTATTTAAATTTAATATCCTAAGTCTTATAGAGTTTATGTATTTAGAAGAATTAAAATGTGTCATTCATATCTCCCTCGATGTTGCCTCTTTGAGTTTGAACTATACAAGAACCATTACCTTCATAAGTAGTAGAGGGACCATATATCGCTTGAGGCGAGTCATAAGTGCTTTGATTGTTTCTTGTGAGTATCATAGAGATAATCCATATGAACATTACTAACTTGACATGGATCGTTAGATTTAAAAATTATCACATCGATATTTCCACGAGCATGTCACATAATGTTCATATTAGTCCCATGATTTGAAGTCAGTGATAAACATATACAGTTAAGATATTGACTGAAACTATAATATCCAATTTCATGTATTGTGCCATGTACACCAATATACTAATTACGTACAAGTATGGTACTCATGTACCAAATACTATAATAACATGCACATATGGTACTTCGGGACCATATTTATTTTTGCCATCCTCTTTAGGATGATGTGGATAATTTAATTTACTGTAGACCTTGGGTATACTAAAATTGTATGCTTAAGATATGTTAAAGTATTGCATGACGTTTCAATCCTTTTTACTAATGAATATTAGTTTTACATAAACTCTGATCGATCTGCAGGTCGAGATAATAACTAAAAATCCCAAGGTCATTCATTTTGAATTACTTATATGGATAGTTTGGATACCCTTCCTTAGACCAATATTTACTAAGACGGTTTTACCTATATCCATTTGGGTTACCTGTTGTAATATGTACTACTTATCTATACTTCAGGCAAAGAAAATCCTTCTAGGATTTTAATATGTATTCTTAGTCTAAATCTCATATATATATATATATATATATATATATATATATATAAAGAAGTTATAATATTCATGAGTTTCATATATTATATTTTAAAAAACCACTAAGCTAATACAATATTTAAAAATTATTTATGGCCGTAACAGGATAGTATGTCCATATATAATCAATTTTGATTTCTTTAGGAAACTTTGTTCCATTGCACTTTTTAGTGGGTTTTAACACTTCACATTCTTATAGACACCCATTTGTAAACTTCAGGGTTAACTTCTTTTGGGATTTCTACTGCAGGTCAAAGTACACCACGCATATTAAAAGACTCGACCTATGTTATCGTGGAATTTTATCATTTTTTGCTAATATATTCTTTGTCGACATTTATTTATACTACGTTGATTCATAGCATCATTGCCCATTTATTTATCTAGATACAACATATATAATTATATTCTAAATTATCATCTTTGGCGATCCCACTTTTCTTGTGTATATGTATAAAACATAGAGTTCTCATTTAATATTCGGTACCTTTTCCAACTTAAGGGGCTTTATAGTCACTTCAGGGACTTGTGACTTTTCATAGATAATAACCTCTTCTAGGGTTTTGGATAAAGTGGTTTTTTTGTTCATAACCTCTTATAGAGCGTTATATATAATCTCCTCTAGAGAATTATTTGAGCATGATTTCATTTAACCTCCACTTCTGGGGATCCAAGTAGTTGGGACCTATAGGTTTTCCATGCTTCTGGCATCCAATAAATTTATTTTCTGCCAAATTTATTTTTTCCTTCTAAGATAATGATTTTGGCAAGAAAATTTATAACTAGTCCATGTGTCACTATATTTTGTTAAGCAAGTACATTCTATCCTGCCCTAACGGCAGGAAGATTGACTCATTAATAATAAATTTTATTAAAATCTACACTAAACACTATATTTGTCAACGGATTAATAACCATAGAACTTCAGGATCATGACAAAGTGAATTTCTTATAACATTAAATATTATATAGTATAATCCCATGAATAATGAAATGGGGGTTTTCTAGTGTAAGCTTATGACGCTCAAATTACTTAATGTACTCTAATGCCCTTAAAACGAAGTGAATTTCTTTAAGAATTGAATTCATATAACTCGTCGCATATGAATGGGTGGGTAACACATAACAGTATCACATAGGCTCTACTGGAACCCTAGATTCAACAATGGTTGAACCTTTTATTATATTACATGTTAAGTCTGAAAAAACTTATGGCTTCTCAAAATAATGTGAGTTATTCATTGTTTGCTAGACAAATGTCATCATATAGTGACTGTTCAAAATTGCGAATTACAATATTAAATATATCTTATGAAGTGAGCATGAGTCCCCACATATTTATGAAAAATAATAATTTATGTTAAGGTTTTGAGTTTGGTGACCAAACTTACACAAATGGAAGAAGTTAAAAGAAGTTATATAAGAAGTCATCATATATTCAAATTATAGGATGGATAGAAAAAACTTTACCAAAAGTTTAGAACATTGGGTTGAAAATTGATGCATCAAAATTTCCTAACTTTATGATATGTCAAAGACTTTAGGCTCAAAAAGAAAAATAAAAACTTAAAATTTCTAATATATAACTCGGGCCACTAAAATAATTATGACAAATATTTCGTTTGAAAAATAATGAGAACTCCAGGTTCTCTATTTAATGTCATGTGTATATGAATCTTCGAGTTCATATAAATTATAAAATTAGAAACTAGTACTTTAGATCCTACCGTAAATAACCCATAGAGTGCCTGGTGCGAATTATGCATAACTTCAATTTTTTATCATTTGTATGTGGAAACCTTTTGTTCCACACAAATAGTTGAATTTCAAGTTCAATGTTAATAATATCGAAGGACATTAATGTCACACCCCGCCTAATTCTGGCGTCGGCCGCCACCAAAACTAAGTCGGGTGTGAGTCAATAAAATACCATTCTTAGCATGAGACATAAATAAATCAATCCTCAAGATAAATAATTGAATCAAACTCAATTGATAACAACAATTGAACAATAAAAGATCCATCACATGCTAAACACCAAATAATAAATTAATCTCCAATAATATAAAATTCAATAAAACACATACAACTTTGGAACTGGATGGACCAATCAAAACCATAAACTGTGTCTCAAAGTACATACGACGGAATGGAAAACTAAACTAAATCAACAGGCATAAGGTAGACCAACTCCAACTGAACCTCCAAGAAAATCCTCAAATAACTCTATGAAGCTTCTCCAATTACTAAGTCCTGAAAAGTTAGTCAATACAAGTCAATGCACGAGGTCAGAGCCCCGAGCATGAATACACACTACTCCCCTCAATTAGGATCCTTGAATCCAGACACTAGCAGTAAACGCAATAAATATAATAATAGAATATTTTAAGTTAAATGACATAATTAATCGCGATAAATATAAATCACTAACTACCTGCAGAGATCCCCATTTAAAAAGGCACACCAATATGATTTTAAATTCCCAAGTCCCACGATGTTAATTTACTTAAATTAACCATTTTTTTGTTATTATTCTCACTTTTTATTATGTCGGTCCTCCCGCCCCGGGTGGTAATTTCCACCAAAGTGTCACACTTCCCCTTGTCAATCGTCCTCTGGCTCCGACACATTATGTCGCCACAAATTTTTTATACCCATTTTTATCTTAGGCATTAATTCACAATTTCTCAATTTCATAATTTATAAATTACCCCACCCTTTTAATCGATGTGAGATCCTCAAAAATACCCTTTAGTCCCAAACCTAAGGGTTCTCAAGCTATCAATATGTCCTACCCTATGTATAGGATGAATTTCTAACATAAACCTCAACCTAGTCTCATGCCAATGCTAGCGTAACGACGATAAAGTGACAAAAAAATCAGCCCACCCCTTACGTAATACAATCGTAATAATCTACCCTCACTAGTCCCATACCTAGAAGGCGTAAATCATCAAAAGGCCTACCAACTAGTCCCATACCTAGAAGACATCCTAAAAATATAGGTAGAGAAAAAAATACCGAATAGCCCGTCATAAAAAAATGCAATTAAATAATATCAACAAGTCACATAACCAACCAAAATTAATCAACGTATGAAACTACGCAGGATAGCCCAATTCAATTAAATCTTAATTTAATTTTCACGTTGTCAAAAACCCAATTAATCTCATTTATTTATTTTAAATTCAATACACCGCGATTCATCATTATTACCACAAAATTCCAATTTCATTAACTTAACACAAATCACATGAGTTATACGCCCTCAAAATCATTTAGTTCAAAACTAAGGTTTTTCTACATGCAACCTACACTAATAAAACCCAAAATTTACTCATAAATCCTACGCACCCAAGGGTTATGAATATTATTCATATTAAGAGATTTCATAAAAATAGCCCGAAGTTTTATGTGTCCACTTTCTCTAATTAGATTGCTAATTGGTTTTTTAAAACGCATAATACTAAAGGAAAGAAATATATTACTCAAGCCTGATTAATTTCATTAAAATCTGAATAGAAGGTTGAACTCCTCTAGAGAAAACACCAATTGAATCTTCAAAGCTTATGAAAAGTAGGGTCTAGGGGTTGAAGAATAGAGAAATATGTTTTGGAAAAGCTTTCTGGAGAAAGTTTGAGAGAAAAGTGATTTTTGAAGTCCCAACCCCTTATTAGTTTAGTATATAAAGGGTTTAAGAGTTGGAAGCAAATAGGAGTCTAACCAAGCCATCGACTTACTGTCGTTCGAACGAGGACCACTGTCGTTCGAATGACATGCGACGTCATTCGAACGACATGCCATGTCGTTCGAACGAGCCCCAAAAATCCCAAAATTAAATATTTTAAAAATCCAACTTAATTATCTGATAAAAATACTTTGGTTGAAAAAATATGCACCTGCCAGTTAAATAATTAAATAAAAACCTTATAACTTTTTTTAAAAGACCCGATTTAATTCCCAATTGAAAATTTTACTAAAAATCCAGTTAAATTCTTAAAGACCATTAACTCCAAGATTTTATTTTACTCCAAATTAATTAAAGTTAATTAATTAAAACGCGGGGTGTTACATACTTCCCCAGTAGTAAAGAATTTCATCCTCGAAATTAGATGAAGCATACACATCACGTTAATCTCGCAAAAGAAAAATATGGCTCACATATGCCTACCCGTAGGATGCCATAATTGGACACCATTACACACAATCATATGTGCACCTACCCCATGAACAACAAAATAATATGTATAGCCTATATACATACGCATAAATATGAAAATAACGGCGTACCACACGCTCTCACAAATCACCACCCGATTCTATTTTCGAAAATCATTAAAATGCTACCATCCTCAAATTAAATATCAACACCAAAAATTGGTACATACGATACCTAACATCTGCACTCAAATATCCAAAATAATCATCGTCACCAAAATCCACTCTAAGGATCCTCACATTAATCTTTCTAAGTCTAAACTCAATGCCTATAACATCCTTAGAACAAAACTTCATATCTTCAAGAAACACATCTAACATATATGCTAGAATCTCTATCTTAAGGAGTACGAATCCACAAAGGAAATCAAAGATCGGCAAGGCGGAAGATAAAAAGGACTCATGACCTACGAGACCTAAGACCATGCTCTGATACCATCTGCCACACCCCGCATAATTCTGGTATCGACCGCCACCAAAACTAAGTCGGGTGTGAGTCAATAAAATACCATTCTTAGCATGACACAGATATGAGACATAAATAAATCAATCCTCAAGATAAATAATTGAATCAAACTCAATTGATAATAACAATTGAACGATAAAAGATCCATCACATGCTAAACGCCAAATAATAAACTAATATCCAATAATATAAAACTGAATAAAATGCATATAACTTTGGAACCGAATGGCCCATTCAAAACCATAAACTGTGTTTCAAAGTACATACGAGGGAATGGAAAACTAAACTAAATCAACACGCATAAGGTGGACTAACTCCAACTGCACCTCCAAGCAAATCCTCAAATAACTCTATGTAGCTTCTCCAATTATTGATTCCTGAAAAGTTAGTCAACTCATGAGGTCAGAGTACCGAGCATGAATACACACTACTCCCCTCAATTGGGATCCTTGAATCCAAAGAGTAGCATTATACACAATAAATATCACAATAGAATATTTTAAGTTAAACGAGATAATTAATCGCGATAAATATAAATCACTAACTACCAGCAGAGATCCCCATTTAAAAAGGCACGCCAATATGATTTTAAATTCCCAAGTCCCACGATGTTAATTTACTTAAATTAACCAAATTTTTTTATTATTGTTCTCACTTTTTATTATGGCGATCCTCCCACCCCGGGTGGTAATTTCCACCAATGTATCACACTTCCCCTCGTCAATCGTTCTCTGACCTGTTTAAACTGTCGGCCCCGGCACATGACGAGGTTCCACACACAACACGACACATTATATCGCCATAAATTTTTAATACCCTTTTTATCTTAGGCATTAATTCACAATTTCCCAATTTCTCAATTTCCCAATTTATAAATTACCCCACCCTTTTATTCAATGTGAGATACTCAAAAATACCCCTTAGTCCCATACCAAAGGGTCCCCAAGTTATCAATACATCCTACCCTTTGTATAGGATGAATTTCTAACATAAACATCAACATAGTCTCATGCCTCGGCTAGCATAATGACGATAAAGCGACAAAAATTATCCCACCCCTGACATAATAAAGTTGTAATAATCTACCCTCACTAGTCCCATACCTAGAAGGTATAAATCATCAAAAGACCTACCCCCTAGTCCCATACCTAGAACGCATCCTAAAAATATGGGGAGAGCAAAAATGCCGAACTAAATAATATCAACCAGTCACATAACCAACCAAAATTAACCGATATATGAAACTACACAAGATAGCCCCATTCAATTAAATCTTAATTTAATTTTCACGCCGTTCGAATACCCAATTAATCTCATTTAATTATTTTAAATTCAATACACTGCGATTCATCATTATTACCACGAAATTCCAATTTCATTAACCTAACACAAATCACGTGAGGTATACGCCCCCAAATTCATTTATTTCAAAACAAGGGTTTTTCTACATGCAACCTACACCAATATAACCCAAAATTCACTCATGAATCCTACACACCCAAGGGTTATGAATATTATTCATATTAAGAGATTTGATAAAAACAACCCCAAGTTTTATGTTTCCACTTTCTTTAATTAGATTGCTAATTAATTTTAAGAAAAACATGAGATTAAGGTTTAGGCAACACTTAAAACGCATAATACTAAAGGAAAGAAATATAGTATTCATGGCTGATTAATTTGATCAAAAATCTGAATAGAAGGTTGAACTCGTCTAAAAAAACACCAATTAAATCTCCAAAACTTGTGGAAAATGAGGGCTAGGGGTTGAAAAAGAGAGAAATATGTTTTGGAAAAGCTTTCTGGAGAAAGTTTGAGAAAAAAGTGCTTTTCAAAGTCCCAGCCCCGTATCAGTTTAGTAGATAAAGGTTTTAAGAGTTGGAAACCGACTTGCTGTCGTTCGAATGATCCCCAAAAATCCCAAAACTAAATTTTTTAAAAATCCAACTTAATTATCTGATAAAAATATATTAGCTGAACAAATACGCACCATCCAGTTAAATAATTAAACAAAAACCTTATAACTTTTTATAAAAAGACTCGATTTAATTCCCAATTGAAAATTTTACTAAAAACCCAGTTAAATTCTTAAAGGCCATTAAATCCAAGATTTTATTTTACCCCAAATTAATTAAAGTCAATTAACTAAAATACGGGGTGTTACAATTAAATTCTCTGCTCGAAAAACTCTCTCTATATAAATTATTGCTCAATTCCTTTTATTTTACAACACATTATTAGCACGAGTGCTCCAATATATTCTTCATCGTAGACTTCCATCACCTACCAGTCATAATATCATTATTTCATCAACATTTTCTATTTTATATTATATCTATTTGGGATAAGATTTTAGGAATTTGGATGGCTTTGGGCTGTCCTTGGCTTCAAGTGACAAAATGGTGATTTATACAATTGTCATCCGAATTTTGATATTTCAACAATTATGGTAAGTTTCACAACTCAAAAATGTAATGGAAATTCTTTGTACTTCTAATTATTTTTATACTAGCCCCATAATATTAGTTATTCATAAAATTTTGCATATTCAAAGTTTAAATATTTAAATATGAAATTATCATTCAAATTATGGAAGTAGAAGTTTCCTATTGTTTTTATTAGGACCCATAGTTCCTAGTTATCATTCAAATTTAGGGCCTGAAGTTTCCAATACTATTTTAAATTTGGAGCATGAAGTCTTCAATTCTTATATAAATTTTAGGGACATAAGTTTTCATATAGTTATTTTAATTTAGTACTTGAAGTTCCCGTGCAAATTTTTTCTTTAGGTACCAGAAGATCCCATGTAAATTTTTTTAATTGGGACCGTAAGTTTCCAAATCATTTAATATTGGCACTAAAACCTCTCAATTATTGTTCAAATTTTTAGACATGACAATGACATATGCCCTAAAATTAAACATGAAGTCTTAATTATTTCTATAATAGGGCAAGGTATAGTAAAAGTGATATACCAATTAATTATAATCTAGACCCAAAGCTCCAATAATTTTGAAATCAAACACGAAGTTTTGATTATTTATATAATAAAGGTAAGGATATTAAATCTTCCATAATGATTATTTATATTTTGGATCTGAAGTTCCAAATTATTTTACCTCGTATCAAACTTGAAGTTTGGATATAATTGGGCACGACATTTTGAAACCCCTAACATATGATGTTGTGATATGAAGTAGCCCTAATTATTTACAATTGGGACCTGAAGTTACCAAATCATTATTCAAATATAAAAATTAAAATTTTTCATGTTCATATTTTTGGACCTGAAGTTCTTAAATTATTCGTACCTAAAGCCCCAGAAGAAAACATATCAAAATCAAACATGAAATTTTGATTTTAAAATTAAAAGGGTATATACCAAGAATCCCCCAATTATCATATCCTATGGACATGTAGATTTATTATGTCAATAAAGTTGGTGATTAAATAGAGAACTTAAAGTTCTCATTACTTTTTGTACGGAATAATAGTCATAATTATTTTAGTGATCCAAAACATATCCACGGCTGTTTATTTTATTTGTTACACAATTTTTGAAAAAAGGATCAATATTAAGCCAAGCCGAAGTTTTGAATATAAACTTTGTTCATCATTTAAGAACCCACAGTTGTACACTTTAATTTGTCAATTTTCTCCTCTAAATATACATCTTGATTTGATATCTATGTAATTAAAGTTTTTTATGATTCATTCATAATGTTTAGATTCTTATTTGTGTTGATCTCAAGTCATTAAAATGCAAGAATTTTAGACAATACATTTTTTGAATTTTTTTATTAAACCATAGATACCCTCAAATATGAAATTATTTCGAGATTACTACGCATTAAAAGATTCACTATAACAAAACTTAAATTTTTTGTTATCCATCTCATTATTTGAATTTGTGATAATTATTTGATACGAGGTTTTTAAAACACGTCCATTTGTTCAAGTTTGGTCACCAAGGACCGCAACATAGATTTTTATTGTTCATTTATATATTTGGACTCACATTCACAAAATTGTGAATTGTCAATATATAATGACATTTATCTAATAGGCAATGAACAACTCACATTATTAAAAAAAAAACTTTTTTGTACTTGGTATATAATATAGTAAATGTTTCCACACTAGTTGAACCTTAAACCTCTAGAAGAGTTTATGTGATGTTGTTATGTGGTACCCGCCTATTCATTTGTCATGAGTTATATGAAATAAATTCCTGAAAAAATTCTCTTAAATTTACGGGTATAAGAATACATGGGTATCATATTGAAATAAATAATGAAAAGTAATTTTACACTACTTCTAGTATTGGAAGCAAGAAGCTCACACTAGCAAATAATCATTTCATTATTCACGGATTATAGTATACAATATTTATTATTGTAGAATTGTACTTTCTCACGAGGTTGAAGCCATATGGTCCAATTAGGTTATATTATACAATAACCATTTTGATCGCCTCATTTCCATAAGCCTTTAAAATGGCGAATGATATCTTGTAATTTTTTTTAACAAAATATTTATGATTTTAACTAATGTTTATATTTGCTATCATAAGGGTATATGTATGGTTCTTATGATTCACCCTATATTTAACCATTGACAAATGTAGTGTTTATCGCGTTTG
This sequence comes from Sambucus nigra, assembly GCA_949130495.1. NCBI lineage: Eukaryota > Viridiplantae > Streptophyta > Magnoliopsida > Dipsacales > Adoxaceae > Sambucus > Sambucus nigra. Next base: position 251,240,859 of record OX422208.1, read on the forward strand.
TGTAATTTTATATTAATGAGGCACTATACCCACCTTTGGGGGGAGGATAGAATGTACCAAATTACAAACTGTTCTTAAAGAACGATCATTTCTTGAAGAATGATGTGAATTATTATGGAATAACTTCACTTTGTTTCTTAAAATCCCTCGCATCTCTCAATGTGAAAATGAAGTGAAAAAGGATATTACAACATCAAATGTCATATGAAATAGATGCAAATGCGTTTACCAAAATAATTTCCCTAAAAGAACAAAATAACCCGAAAGAAAATAAATTTATTACAAACTAGAACTGTGAAAAACCTATAAGTCCTAACAATTTGACTCCCCAAAACTAGAGGTTAAATAAAATCATGCCAAAATAATGCTCCCGAAGAGTTTGTACATAACATTCTAGAGAGATTATGAACCAAAGATTCACTTTCTCCGAAACTCCAAAAGAGGTTATTATCTATGAAAAGCCACAAGTCCCTGAAGTGACTATAAAGCCCCTAAAATAGGAAAAGGTACATAATATTAAATGACATCTCTATGTTTTATACATATACAAAAGAAATGTGGGACCGTCAAAGATGATCATCGATGACATAATTATATATGTTATACTAAATAAAAATAAAAAGGCAATGATAGTATAAATCTACAAACTATAAATAAATATCGACAAAGAATATATTTATCAAAATGAGAAAATAAAATGGGGGCATAATTTGAGTCTCTTAATATAAGTTGTGTATTTGGACCATAATAGATACCCAAAAGGAGATTGATGGGTGTTAATAAGAAATCAAAGTGATAAACATGTTTAAAAAGATGAATGACCTATGGCATAAGGTTTCTTGGAGAAATCAAAAATTGATTATATATGAGCATACCATCCAGGTATCGCCATAAATACTTTTAAGATATATAACTAGGTTAACAGTTTTTTGAAATATATATGTGAGACTCATGAATATTATGATTGCTTATATGTATGGGACATACACAAAGAATACATATAGAAACCCTAGAAGAATTTTCTTTGCCTGAAGCAAAGATAAGGAGTACGTACTGAAACGCACTAAGACGTTCCTTAGTCTTAAGATTCACCTTTAAATAAAAAAAGAAACTCTATTTTTCATTCTAATCACATAATATTTACCATATTACCATCATTAGATTCATTTTCAATAGTAACTTTATTCAAAATCCAATTTTGGATGGTTCTCCCAACCCAAAAATTATGTGTTCGACACCAGATTTTTATATGAACGATTAAAACCACAATAGTAATTATAGAATATAAATACTTTCCTTATGATTTAATATAATCTGAATTCTCCCAATTGAGTACCTCATTACGTTGTGATCTTGTGCATGGAATTATTAAATTCCCTCCCGGATCACTTCTCCTCACTTTTCTTGATTTTTCCTTATCTTTTCTCTCCTCTCATAAGGCATTGTTCTCTTAGATAGTGAAATGGATTTACACGTCATACACATTTCCTAAATATAACCCTAAACTCCACTAATCCCTAAATTACATCAGGCCCCATGTGTAAAATGACCCGCATACCCCTATATGAGTTCTGCTTTGCCTAAAAAGTCCTCAGAACCCAATTACAACCTTCGGGCACCTAATTCTGACTATCTCGGCCCATTTTGGATCATTACTCAAAATTATCATTTGAGTTAAAAAAAATATTATTTTTTTCATCTCATTCCTAACACGACTCTATTCGCGTGTCCCAAATGAGATACCGTTAAATCCATCTATTTTACTCACTTATGATGTAATATAATTTAATATGTTTTCATTTACTTATCACATAAGTAAATATAATAACATATTAATATTAATCCATATATTTGCTAATTAACATTCATTCAATTATCTTTATTCCTCGAATTAATTAAATCACGAGCACACATGTAATTTAAAATACTCCTAAAGCACTGGGGTGTTAGAGGGGTGATGCAACTTGATAATCGGTGGATCACTTTTCATTAGCATTAATCACAATATAACTAGTTCTTGGACTTATCAACCTTGAAGGTATGTGTGAAACCACTTACCCTAGTTCAGAATAACTATGAAATCCTATTCAATATACCCCAGTTCTAAAAAAAACTTTAAATATTCCCTTTCACCAAGACTTTGGGAACAATAGAGGAGTTATTCGATATACCAAATAAGTGGGATAAAAGAGTGAGGACACTCACTAGCGACTATCCTTTCATGGAAGTGAGTTTTTGAAAGTACAAGATTTATCTAGGGAAGTGACTTCTTGAAGGTACGAACCTCTCTTTTGGGGAGAGACGATGTTTATGAGGTATGAACTTCCTTTTGGGAAAGTGACTTTCCTAAAGTGTGAACTTATTTCAACTAGCTGCTTTTGGCTCGAGGGTGTAGGGTTTAAATAATATGAAAATCAAGACTATGCACTACATGATGTAAAAAGATAATCTTCAATTTTTACAAACATTGATGTTTATTTTATCTCGAGGTCCTATGCCCCCTGCACTTATATGTTTGGGAAATGCACAATCCTATACATGGGGACCTAAGAATATATCTATATTATGATGGATTCTAAACTAGGGCCGCTAAAAAGTTAAAACATTTACATAAAGTAGACATGTGGGAGAGAAATATTAAGCATAGAATAAAGGAAGCACATAGATAGTTCGGTTCTCTTAATTTTTCCTATGTGGATTCGTTACTTTGATGTAACTAGGAATCTCGTTATTCATGCAATATTGATTTCCCATGACAGAAAAATTTTCCCCAGTGGAGTCACCCCTTTGGTGTAGCTGGGAATCTGACTATGGCATGCAATACTGATTTCATATGATAATGTCCCTAATGAAGTTGTCATTGCAGCGTTGCGGGCCTTGGTGTCGAGGGAAAAGAGGTCTTCGTGTAATGATGGGCATAGGAGTGCTTGTTTCTAGTTTTTTAGCCTCCCCCGAGGTCGGGTTATCAGTTCGAGGTTGTACTCGGTGACTTCCCCTTAGAAGATGTTTGACTCCATATCTAGTTTGAGTCGTACGACCCTGGTTCTTAGGCCTTATCCTAAGTGTTTTGTGTGTGACAAGGGGTTAGGTTGGTTTGTTCTGAGTTGACAGTTTATTTTATATAAAAATAAACAAAAGATTTGGTCTAGCCCTTTTGGGCTAATCCTATGGAAGGTTTTAAGTATGCAATTGGTCTTATAGTGTGGGCTTGGGAACCGAGTTAAGAGTGGAAAAGGTATTAGGAACTTCACTTATTCTGTATTCTTCTTTAATTATATTCATATTATTACTCTTTATAGTAATTGACTATTTTTTTTAGAATTTCTTTAGAGATCATATCATGAGAATCCCTTGAACATAGTTAGGTCCTTAAGTACGAACAAAGTAATAGTGAGAGATGTAAGCACATCACTTCAACCGGTGTAGGTACACAAAGGTGCTTGTGTAGGACTCCGTTCTTATTTTTACATAACTGATGGATGTTATTTTTAATTTAGCTATGTGAGAAAACTTGGCTTTGAGATAGTTTAATATCTCGTTCGAAGTTTGAGGAAAGATTGAAAGGTGAGAGACAGGTGCATCTCGATTATAGTTAGTGTATCTGTGTTTGCACATTTATATGTCTTTGAGCATTTGTATGTTTATATTTTGGGAATACGTTTAAGATGTCCCTCCTTGAGTTAGTTTAGTATCTTCTTTTGTGTTAATTAGTTGTATTGTAAAAAAATCAGGTGATGTGTGCATCTTAGTGGAGACAATATATCAAGAGATATATTATCGAGGCACGAACTCATGAGAAGGACTCATTATTATGACTACATAGTTGTGTAGCCACGAGATCAAAACCTACGTTGTTCGGTTATGTATGGTATTTATGTTTTTGAGTATTTTTATGTACTATTACTCCTTGATATAGTTTGATATATAGTTTTAGTTAATTATATGTAAGGCATTCGAGTTTAGATATTGGTGTATCTCAGTCGAGACAACATATCAAAATACATATTGTCAAGGCTCGAGCTCACGAGAAGGACTTGTTATTGCAATTACGTACTCATATAGCCACGAGATCAAAGCATATGTAGTTCGATTAATGGGGTTAGAGAATATATAGGGGCGTTTGGGTTATTTATATGGGGTTTAGATTAGATATATAGTCATCCCTATGAAATTATACACCAAGACCCTAAGTCTAACTATTTGAAAATTATCGTCATATTCTCAAACTGGGAGTCTCTTGACTATACGGTCAGTTCTTAAGAGTTACATTGGTCCTATGCGAGGTGTTCGTGCCTCTCACGGGGCTGTTTTGTGGCTTTTTGTATTTTCACTCTTTAACGACTTATTTTTAATCCAAAGCATTAATATTTGCAAATTATCATCATGTTCTCAAATTGGGAGTCCCACGACTACACCGTCATTTGCTATAAGTTACATTGGTCCCGTGTGAGGTGTGTATGCCCCTTACGGAACTGTTTAGTGGATATATTATGGTTTCTCCCTTTAACGTGATGTTTATAAACCTAAGTCTAACTATTTACAAATTATAATCATATTCTCAAATAGTGTGTCCTATGACTACATGGTCTGTTCTTACGAGATACATTGGTTTTGTACGAGGTGTTTGTGCCTCTTACGGGATCGTTTGGTGGGTTTATGCATTTTCATACTTTAATGAAATATTTTTAATCCTAGGTCAAATTATTTACAAATTATCATAATATTCTTAAAGTGGGAGTTCGTGACTGTGCAGTTAGGTCCTACGACATACATTTCTCCTGTGCGAGGTATTCGTGCCTCTTACTGGACTATTTTGTGATTATTTTATATTTTCACCCTTTAACGTCCTATTTTTAAACCTAAGTAAAACTATTTGAAAATTATCATCGTATTCTTAAACCAGGAGTCTCGTCACTATGTGGTCCATTCCTAAGAGTTACATTGGTCACGTATGAGCTGTTCGTGCCTCTCACGGCGCCTCTTACGGGACCGTTTTATTGTTGTTTTGTATTTTCACCCTTTAATGGCATGTTTTAAGCCTAAGTCTAGATATTTGAAAATTATCATCATATTCTCAAAGCAAGAGTTCCGTGACTATGTCGTCAGTTGCTACGAGTTACATTTGTCCCAAAGCAGTTGGTCGTGCCTCTTACGGAACTATTTCTGGCTAGTTTGCATTTTTGCCCTCTAACGGTATGTTTTTAAGCCTAAATAAAACAATTTGAAAATTATCACTATATTCTCAATCCATTAGCCCCATGACTACGCAGTGAGTTTCTATGAATTACATTGATCCCGTGCGAGGTGTTCATGCCAAGTACGGAACCGTTCGACGGTTGTTTTGCATTTTTTCCTTTAACGGCATGTTTTTAAGACCAAGTTTAATTATTTGTAGATTATCATCATATTCTCAAATTGTGAATCCAATGAATACACTATCAATTCCTAGGAGTTATATCGGTCACGTGTTAGGTTTTCGTGCCTCTTTCGGGATTGTCTGGTGGTTGTTTTGCATTTCTGCATTTTAACGACATGTTTTAAGGCCCAACTATTTCCAAATTATCATTATATTCTCAAACTATGAGTTCCGTGACTACGCGGTCAGGTCCTACAAGTTACATTAGTCCCATGCAAGGTGTTTGTGCCTCTTACGGGACCGTTTTGTGATTTTTTACATTTTTACCCTTAACGTAATGTCTTTATGTTTAATTCTAACTAAACTATAATAATATTCTCAAATTCGGGTCTCGTGACTACAAGATCAGTTCCTAATAGTTACATTGGTCCCGTGTGAGGAGTCCATGCCATTTACAGGACCATTTTATGGTTGTTTTTTATTTTTACCCTTTAACGGCATGTTTTTAAGCCTAAATCTAGCTATTTGCGAATTATCATCAGATTCTCAAACTGATAGTCTCGTGACTATGCTGTTCATTTCTACGAGTTACATTGGTCCTGTACGAGGTGTTCGTGCCTCTTACGGAATCGTTCCGGGACTATTTTGAATTCGCACCCTTTAACGGCATGTTCTTAAGCCTAAGTCTAACTATGTAGAAATTATCATTATATTCTCAAATTGAGAGTCCTGTGACCACGCGATCCATTCCTACGAGCTACATTGGTCCCTAATGAGACGTTTATGCCTCGTACAGGACCTTTTGTGGTTATTTTTCATTTTCACCCTTTAACGTTATGATTTTATAACTAACTCCAACTATTTAAAAATTATAGTTATATTCTCAGACTGGGAGTCTCATGACTATGGGTTTAGTTTCTACAAGTTACATTGCCCCATGCGAGGTGTTTGTGCCTCTTAAGGGACCATTTTGTGGCTATTTTACATTTTCACCCTTCAACGGCATTTTTTTAACCTAAGTCTAGTTGTTTGCAAATTATAGTCATATTCTCAAATTGAAGTTTTGATATTACGTGATTAGTTCCTATGACTTACATTAGTCCTATGCGAGGTGTATGTACCTGTAACGGGATCGTTTTACAGCTGTTTTGCGTCTTCACCATTTAATTACATGTTTTTAAGCCTAAGTTTAATTATTTGCAAATTATAGTCATGTTCTGAAATTGTGAGTCCCATGACTAAGTGATCCACTCCTATAACTTACATTGGTCCCGTGCGAGGTGTTCATGACTCGTACGGGAACATTTAGCAATTGTTTTGTGTTTACATACTATAACATCATGTTTTTAAGCCTAAGTATAACTATTTGAGACCATTTCGTGGTTATTTTCCTTCTTCATCCTTTAAGGACATGTTTTTAAGGCTAAGTTTAACTATTTGTAAATTTATAGTAATATTCTTAAATCGGAAGTCCCGTGACTAAGTGATCAGTTCCTATGAGTTATATTGCTCCCATGCGAGATGTTTGTGCCTCATGCGGGACCGTTTGGTCGTTATTTTGTGTTTTCATCTTTTAATAACATGTTTTTAATCCTAAGTGTAACTATTTACAAATTTTAGTTATATTCTCAAACCGAGAGTCCCGTGACTAGAAAGTCAGTGCTGCGAGTTACATTGGTCCTATGTGAGGTTTTCGTGCCTCTTAGGGGACATTTTGTTATTGTTTCTCATTTTCAACCTTTAACATCGTGTTTTTAAGCCTAAGGCTAACTATTTACAAATTATATTCATATTCTCATATTGAGAGTCTCATGACTATGCAGTCTATTCCTAGGAGTTAAATTGGTCCAGTGCGAGGTGCTCGCGCCTCATGAGAGACCTTTTGGTGGTTGTTTTGCCTTCTCACCCTTTAATAGCATACTTTTAATCAAAGATGTAACTACTTGAAAATTATAGTCATATTCCCAAACTGAAAGTCCTCGGACTACACTTCAGTTCTTACGAGTTATAGTGGTCCTGTGCGAGGTGTTCGTGCCTCATATGGGACCGTTTGGTGCTTATTTTGCATTTCCACCCATTAACGACATGTTTTTAATCCTAAGTTTAACTATTTATAAATTATGGTCATATTTTCAAACTGAGAATCCTATAACTACACGTTCAGTTCCTACGAGTTACATTGGTCCCATATGAGATGTTCTTGCCTCGTCTGTTATATGTTTTCACCCTTTAACGGCATATTGTGTAGCCTAAGTCTTGCTATTTGCAAATTATAGCCATATTCTTAAACCTAGTGTCCCGTGACTTATTGGTCAGTCCGTTTGAGTTATATTAGTCTAGTGCAAGGTATTAGTGCCTCGTACAGGATAGTATGGTTGTTGTTTTCCATTTTTACCTTTTAACAGCATTTTTTAAGCATAAGTCTAAGTATTTTCAAATTGTAGTCATATTTTAAAATCGGGAGTCACATGACTATACGATCAGTTTCTACGAGTTACATTGATCCTGCGTGAGGTGTTCATCCTTCTTATGGGACCGTTTGGTGACTGATTTGCATTTTCACCCTTTAATGACATGTTTTTAAGTTTAAGTCTAAGTATTTGCAAATTGTATTCATATTTTCAAACTGGGAGTCTTGTAACTACATGGTCAATTTCTACGAGTTACATCAATTTTGTGCGACGTGTTCGTTCCTTTTATGGGACCATTTGGTTGTTGTTTTACGTTATACCCTTTAACGACATGTTTTTTAGCATAATTTTAACTATTTTCAAATTAAAATCATATTCTCTAACCATGAGTCTTGTGACTACGCGGTCAATTGCTGCGAGTGCATTGATCTTGTGTGAGGTGTTTATTCCTATTATGGGACCATTTTGTGGTGGTTTTGTATTTTCACCCTTTATTGGCATGATTTTATGCATAAATCTAGAGAAATGTATATTTTCGACATTTATAAGCCTAAGTCTAAAAATATACAACAACTCAATAATCAACTAATTTCAATCTCTTCCACCAATTCAGGACGATAGTATTTTTAAATGTAAGTTTCAACATTAAAGTGGTTTTACGCTACTTATATCCAACTTTGAACACTATGCAAGATAATTGGATAGTGAAGAAAAATGAGAATACATGTTCCCTACAGTTGTATATTCGAAGTACTCGAGGAATCATCTGGAGATATTAGTATTCCTGCATTTTTTATCATACAGAATAATTTGTTTAGTGGTATGTGACATTAGTTCTTTCATACCATCCATCTCCTGATGATGATAATTTTGTCCCTACTCAATCCTCTGACCCATCTCTTGACGATGACGGTTATCTCCCTCCTCAATCCTCCTTTGCAACCGTTTGATTTTGCTCTCATAAAAGTGAGAAGTCATGGACCTTATAGAGGCCGGTCAAATACCAACTCCCCTATATGATTCTAACCCATGTCTGTCACAACCAATGATAACCTCAAAGATTTTATCTCTCCCTTCAGGGTCATTTTTCTTCTCTTCTAGTATCACATCCATCTGTCTTTGTATACTTTTGAACAAATTGAGAAAAAGAGGTTTAAATAGTGTGCAATACCATTAGACAAAAAGAATGGATAGTAAGATATAATACATCTATACCAGCCACTCCATCCTTCGTACTATATGTCTTTTCCTTCAACTTTTGAGTCTCTCTATATAGACTAATCTTATTGGTAGGCAAGTTGGTTTTTATCATCTATTGGCTTCTAAGTAAGATAAGAAAAAATATATATATATTACGTTCATAAAAGTAATGATGAAATTCAACATAATCGTCCTCAAACTAAAAACATAAAAGTATATATATTGAATATAAAATATGATGTTAACCTTGTTTACAACTTGAGGAATTGACTTTCTCCCAGTCCTAGGGTGGGTACAAAGGTTTTCCCTATTTTCAGTGTTTTAGGTCTCCACTCAATATATAATAAGTTAAATAATGTTACAATTTTGATGAATATAAGCAATTAATGTAAATAAATAGAAATTATTTCTACATATGTGTCAAACCACCATATCTTTTTCACCCCAACGAGTCCCTAATTTAGGCCATATAGTGGGATAAACTCGAAGAGGTGCATTTGCAAGTCGCTTATTATCATTGTCATACGCCTCATAATAGTCCTTTTTCATACGATACTTAAACTGCCTCTAAGCATTTTCCCCCATTTAAAAACAAAATGACTTAAATCCCTCAGGGGAATTTGTATCGACCTAAGAACAAAAAAATTATATAAATTATACTAAATCGTTTTAATGATTCATTAACTTAATGAAAATAGAGAAGTACCTTCATACTCTTCCAAACTACATCGAGATTTTTCGTCGACACTTTTCTCCATTCTTTCAAATTCAAAAGAAATAATAACCCTTATCGATCAAAGTATCCTAACTAACTCTCAAGCCTCTTCCCATTGTGCTCAATTGGTTGACAGTCACAGTTTCGACCAATTATAAATTTTAGACCACTGTCCCATTTTTTCCATGGTTTGACAAAACCCTCTATATTCCTTACCAGTAAGGGGGCCACTTTGAATTGGTAATGGAGTAGCCTCAATAACATCAGATCAAAATTTAAAAGAAAATATGACGTGAATAATTACCAAAGTAATACATTTTTGGTAAATTTTTACAATGTTGGCAGTTTTTTGTCATATTTTCACATTTCTAACCAAATTTTTGAAGTAGAATTTCATTGTAGCATTATTTATTTGTAGTAGAATTTTTTGGCAGATTTCTGGAAGAATTTTTTACCAACTAATAGAATAATAATAATAAATGTATAAATGGAAGAAAAAAAAAGTAAAATGCGATGGTTTCTCTACTGAATTGGTAGACACATACTTGCATGTACAATCATATTATCTGCAAGTTGGGATGTCATTGACTGAGATGACTCTGGCTGGGACTGATGTGATCTTATTGACGTTCGAGCACATAGGTGGATCATTTCTTCTTGAGAATCATGCGACCCTCTTACTCCCACATGATGATAAGGGAATTTAGTTAGTATGATAGATCTGCGTAGAAAATATATGAGTCAACATAAATATGAAGAAACACTATACATGAAACAAAAAATGAAAAGTTATACTACATCGTATTTTCTTTAATTGTGTGCATTTTCAATACCTTTTAATTTCTTCTAGAAAATCTACCAAATCCTCATATTGAGCCAAACATATTTGACCTTTTTTATAAATGGATAAAGTTGGCCACATGCGTGAAAGCATACTCACAATCGCATACACGAGAACAATTACATTAGGACCAAAACCCCTCGTCTTTAGAATGTTGTGTACTCCTTTTTATTATGCAAATGCTCTCGCATATTTAAATTTTGGCTCATTTTATGTTGCTCAAGTTCTATCCATAAACGATGCAACTCTCGCATTTCCTCCTCTAGTAGCTCTACTAATTTCTCTCCATATATTGGATTATGTTTTTGAAATATCTTTTCATTTGCTTCATCCCAATACGATGGTAGAGTCTACGTTATTATTTTTTTACATATTTTTTTGACATTTGCTTCCCACACTTTTGGGTGTGGTGACATAAGTCAATTTTAAGGAATCCATACATGGTTATTGGAGTGCTCTCTTTTATTTTCAAATTCTTTTAATACCTTCTCAATATTGTCATTAAAATTTACATCAGGCCATATTGTTTCTTGTCACAATATCAAAAAAAATTTAAGCACGACATTTATAAGACAACCTCTAACTTAAAAAAAATAAAAGGCAAAATAGGAATACGAAAACAAAAATTTAATAAAACATCCATTTCAATCATCAATTTGTACTTCCACGTTTCGCTCGTAATATAAAAAAGTTGTACATCCCCGCACGTGATGTAGTAACGTCTTATAATTTCATTAATTTTTAATGTAATTTTCTGCAAATTTATATATTAATGGTTTTAATGTCACTTGTAAGGTCTGAAACCAAATTAGCTTAATCTTGGTTTGTAATTTGGGATATATAGAAAGAGTCTGTTATATATTTTTGTTAATTTATGACAACTTCCCATATCTTTTGTCTCTAATTAAACCTAGATTTATGCATCCCAATTAAATAAACTAATGTTTCATAAGTTCTTCCCTTAATTTCTTTAAAACATATATATATATATAATAAGGAGTAGAAGTTTGGTTACTATTCAATAAGATGATAAGCTGAGTAGTGGTTGAGATTTGGCCAGCAATGCAAGAAATAAAGGGTTGAGATTGATTTATTCTATTTTACTCTTTTACCCCTTATATTTTGATTTCCCCCTCTTTTGCTTCACTCCAAATTAATTTATCTCTCTTACTTTAATTCAAAACTTGGGCTAAATTAGTAACTTTCTTTATCTCTACTGGAAAGTACCCACTTCCCCTCTTACCGATGCAAACTTTCTTACCATACCAACTCCAAAACAACAACGAAAACAACTGTGAAACACTCATCAACTTCAGCTCCAACATTATCACCACGCTGCCGTCCTCATCGACCACCTGCATCCGACAGGTAATCTCTCCCCTTCTTTTATCTTCCATTTCTTCATTTGTCTTCAAACACAAGTTTTTACGAGTAGCATTGTTTTTACGATTTGGGTTTGAGGAAAAACTTTGGGGTTTTGAATTTATGTGTCCAAATTTGGGGTTTTGTAATTATTGATTTGGGTTTGAGAAAGAGATTTGGGGTCTTACATAAATATTTTATTTTCTTTATTTTTGGATTAGCTTATCGTTTTATAGATCAATGATTTTTTTTTCCAGATCTACGAATATCAATCATTTTTTTGTTGAATTGATTTCAAAATTAGGGCTTTCTTATTTTTTTTCGTATGAAAATAGGGATTTCTATTTCACCTTTGGACTTCAAAATAGAAATATAGGGTTTTCAAATTAGGGGGTTAAATTTTAAAATAGGGCTTTTGGGTTTTCAGAACCGGGGTGTTAGATTTTAAAATAAGAAAGTTGGGTTTTCAAAATGGGGGTGTTGGATTTAAGGCAAAAATAATTTGCGCATCAGTGTACAATGGTGAGATTTTATACTTAATGCATTGTTGTTACTTAAATGAATTGAGGGCTTTTGATTCTATTTTATACTCATATGTTTTGTTGTTAATGTTCTTTCATTTTTTCTTAGATTCGACTCTATCAAAACCCAGGTATACGTTTTACCTTATATTCTCTATATATGTTATTCAGTTGTTAATAACCTTTAGGGGACATGTTGTATGTTCGTTTATAAGAAGTTGACTAAATCATGATTTGTTTGTGTCCTAATGTTAAGAAACATTTGTTATTATTGATGCGTGCAAACAACAATTGATTCTCTTACATTTGTTATTATTGATGTAGATTTCTTCATTTAGTTATATTTGTGATTTTTTTTCAGACTCTTGAGCTATTCATGAATTTTGGTTTAGGTATCACTTACCTCTTATTGCGATTTATTTCCGACAAAGTTTATTAGGAAAAAAAATTCGGATGTGTTTATCGCCATTAGTCGTGACTATGGAGTCTACTTTACGATTCAGATGTTCATGTCAGATGATGTTTCCATTAGGATTTTATGAGCGCCTATGTCTTTGAGATGATGTTTTCATTTATTTCTAATGGTACATACTTTTATTTGAATGTTAAAAGGAGCTCTTTATTCTTTGTCTATTAAAAAACCTTATATTTTTTTAGTTACCTTATAATTAAGTTTGTGCATCTTTAAGTAGTATAACTGAATTGAAAGATGTGAAGAAGAAATTAGTGGTGTATTGGACAAAATAAAAAAAAAAAGTGTATATATGGAATGTTTGAGTATACATTCAAACTGATGTTATGTTTTTATTCAACATGGTGTCATATTGTAGCTGTGTGGATTTGCATCGATTTGTTTTTAGTTATACACCAAAAATGAAGCTGAGAGGAAACTAAAGTTAATCTAGGCAGATATGACATGATTTATACATGTTGCAAGGGTGTGTTAGAGGCTCAAATACACCATAACAAATTATGTTTCTCTTTCTTTTTTTCTTTTTTTTCTTTTCTTCTCTTTTTCTGTTTTTTGCATGGGTGATGTCTTTTGTACAAGCCATTTGTTTTTCAATAAAATTGTGTTATCACATCTGTGTGTATTCTGAATACATTACATCTGTGTGTATTCTGAAATTACACACATATATTCTATCATCCCTGAAATATGTAATTTATTCTAACATATATTCTATCATCCCTGAAGTTACATCTCACAGAATACACACACAAATGTGTATAACTTATATACACACAAATACATTACATTTCACAGAATACACACATAAATGTGTGTAACTTAGATACATTACATCCAACTAGGCACTACAGATCCAACATTTGAGCCAGTTCCTTCCATTGATAAACAGAGCAGGACCAACAGTATTGTGCTCAAAGTTTCCCAACCAATAGTATTACATCCAGATCCGATGTTTTCTTTCATCACAACCAATAGTATTTTTCTCAAATTAGGACGATGACCAATATCTAACTACAACATCATGTGTATGAAGTGGACATTTAGTAAGTTTCTCACGAGCAAGAGCACCCCACAAAAAAACACGCAACCAAACTTTTGGTAGACAATAACAACCAGCTGTGATAGATCCAAGCCTTGATTGGTATTTCGTGTGGACCAAATGTCTTATTAGAGCATACCATTCTTGGTATTTCATCTATTGTGTTCTTAAAAAGTTTTTTCTTCCGATTTGTTACTTTTTTTTTACCTTTTGGACCATTTTGTTACTTCTTTCTAAAAATGATTTGTTCAAGCTTGACTTTTATCTATTATTCTTACCCTTGTATTGAATTGTTTTTAATTGTAATTGATCATGTTTAGGCCTAAACATGAAATACTGGAGAACATCTATTCTACCTAATTTGGATTCATTTAGTGGGGAGCTTAATCTATTTTTTTTGTATTAAACAGTACTTATCAACATAACAGTACTTTCATTTATTGTTCACTTAACACTGTAGTTTCTCGCTTTTTTTAGATAGATGACTACCATGGATCTTGGATGGTTCTATTGGATGACATTGTAGACACCTCACTCTGTTACCCTCTAACTCTCCTTAGGTCCCTAGTACCTCCACTCATCATCGCAAACCCAGGTCACATCCCGAGTACTGACCTGGAAGCCATCGGGCACCCCCGGCTCAGTTTGACCCAAAAGTCAAACTCTTTGTCTCGAGCGAGACTTAATGAATCCTCGAAGGGCACTGAATACCCTTTCCAACGGTCCGCCCCGTGCGCGATTCCGACTTACCATGAGGACGAATGATCCGTTTGAGTCTGAAACATGACCCAGAGGCCACTGGGCGCTCTCGGGCTCTGTTGACCCAAGTCAACCCTTCAGCTCGACTGAGGCTGAATGAATCTTTGAAGGGCACTGAATACCCTTTCCAACGGTCCACCCCGTGCGCGATTCTGACTTTCCATGCGGACGAACGACCCGTTTGACTCCGAGAAGCCACCAAGCGCTTCCCGGGCCCAGTTGACCAAAGTCAACTCTCCAAACTGGGTTAAACTCTTTGGAATGTCAAATTACATCTCCTAACCTTTCCAACGGTATGCCCCGTGCGCGATTCGGACTCACCATGCGGACGAATGATCCGTTTGCATTCGCACGATTCCCCGTCCAATGGACCGACAAATGCTTCCGAGCCACATTTGACCCAAAGTCAACTCCCGAACTTGGGAGCGGTCCAAAGGACTTTTGAAAGTCTCTGAAATACCTTTCCAACGGTATGCCCTGTGCGCGATTCTGACCAACGGTTTGCCCTCGGCAGCCAATTTTCCGAAAAATTCTGAGGCGCACTACCAAATGGCAGGTCCCAGACCCTGCCTATCGGCACCTGCCGATCAGTAGTGCCATGGCAATGCCGATCAGAAGACCCCTAAAAGGTTTTTGCAGAGGGAGCCCAGATCTGATAGAAATCTCTCTGAACGAATCCCAGATACCTCTCTCGAAGGCAGCGTGATTTCAACTTCCAAATCCCTCTTTTACCTCCACTTTTCATCATCCTTTCCATCAAATGAGGTGAATTAACCACTCTCCATCATCATCCAACCTCAAGAGCTGCTCCTCAATATTCAAGATCAAGCTCAAGATCTCCAAGAAGGTCCAACTTTCTCAAACTCTCTCCTAAATTCTCTTAAACTTGCAACAACTTGTTTTCTTACTTAGCACTTTTATTATCTCATCTCACACATCATAAATATACTTTTTATTTAGTATTATTGCACATCCCATATTTTCATATAAATAAAACCCGAAAAAATAAGAAAAAGAGGGTTTGCTCATAAATTCCAAATAAGGGATACTCACACTTTCTCACGCTTTCCTCACAACTAAAACACCTTTTCTACACACACACACACACTTACAAATAAGAGATCCCACATTTGGATTTATGGGATAAACTCTACCCCTTTGCTTTGTATGCGGACTACGTGGACTTTGATGCCTTTATAGGCTACGTAGGCATCTCGGGGCAAAACCCGAGACTCGAGTCCTTTCTTCCACTTTTTCTCTCATTTCTTATTTTCTCTAAATCCATTTTTCTTATATTATATATATACTTAGTCTTAGTGACGCATTACTCCATGTGCGTTATCGTTCCTTTATAACGATCAACGTAGGGGTAATCGCGTAAATCTTATTTTTCTAATATTACTCTTATAATCTTCCTATGGATGACTCGCTTTATCTTTTCCATGTTACAAGTCGAGGATTCCTACCTCCATTCTATATATATACACATGCACACATCTCACGGGGGGAAACATAAAGGAAAATAGCAAATATCCATGAGAGACCGAAAGGGCAGAATGGGTGCCTAACGCCTTCCCATTTCGTAACTAAGCCTCCAAACCCTTCTCGAATCATTTGGTTTCGCATGCACCAATATGTCTTTGGATGCCATCCTTCGGGGTGGCTTCCTCTTTTTATTTTGTCTGTTTTGAGTAAAATAGACTGGCGACTCTAAATCTCTCTATATTTTTCACACCTCACAAATCGACGTCGGCCGAAGCGCTCTCCCGAGAGGGAACGCGCGGGACCCAAAGGATCCCTTCCTCCCTCCGTGGCGGGGATCGGGGGATGGCCACAGTGACGACTCCACTGGGGACTTTATTTTTTTTTTAAGGCTTGACTCTATTTACATGGATGCTATATTTGTTTATGTTCCCCCCCCCCCTATCTGCATGTTCCCCTTTTTCATATGTATCCCATGCTTATGCTTATGTTCACACACTTATAGAAAATTTTCCATGTACACTTCACACCACGTGCACCTAGGATCACATGTATATCCCCATGTTGCACGCATCACCCATCCATACTTGGTGTACCTTTTGAGGTACTTATACTTTATTCCCGGTTTAGCATAATCAAGAAAGGCATTCACATCATAAGATACTAATAAGAGGATCATGCATGATTCACACGACATCACCAAAGACCATTGATATTGACCAAATTTTACCCAGTAACTGGAGGGTCACTTCGTGATGGGCGCTGGTCCGACAGGTCGCAGTTAGCCTAAGCGATATGACTCTCGCCTTCCATTGGCCAAGTACCTTCGACGTATATCGAACGGTTCCCCCGCATCGTACCGCTTGACCGAAGTCATGACGGGAGGTATATCGCAAGGAATTCGTTCACGTACGCCGAGTATATCGAATTCGCTCTCACACGTACCGTCCACACGAGGTATATGGTGAGGCAATTCACATACACTCAGTTATATCAAATGGCTTGTCCACATGTACCGATTGCCCGCAAGAGCAAGACGTATATCGTGGAAGCCATGCCAAAGATGGAACCCATACCGATTCATCCAACCAACTGCATACCCGTATATAGGTGTCAAACCTAGGACACGCACTTTAGATTTCCGGTTTCAACTCGAAACTCTACCGAAATTCTGGGTCGATCTTCCGCCCAATTTTTGCGCATTTTTAAAACGGGACTCTATCCGCGAGCCTGGTTACAAGTTTAAACTGTAGCTTTGCATATATTAAAACCCCACTTCTCCAGGCTCGGGTCCCGTCTGGCATGCATTTAGGAGAATTAAATACAAGTAAGAACATAATAATCATAATAATCATGCTAAGTTCCATCTCCAAAAATATTTCTCCCTTTTTATCAAAAATCCAAAAACATTTCTCCCTTTTTATCAAAAATCCAAAAATAATCTCTTCCCCTTTTCTCAAAAAATAAATCTCATCCTGCGCCTTCTCAGATTCATCGCAAGCCCTTGGCCTGGCTCCCTATTGCCTTATGTCTTCAGTCAGATCACCCCGGAGTTTCATCCGTTCCTCTACTACTTCTTTCGAATCCAGAATCCATCCATCTTCCATGGAGAATGCAGATCAAGCACCAGTCATACAACCGGATCTGTCGATAGTCCTAGCTCAGCTCGTGGCCAAGATCGACAACCTCCAAGCTGAGGTCCGAGAAATGCAACGAAACCAAGTTCCTATTCCTCAAGAGATCGAGGACCTATTCCCTCGTGATATGGGTCCACTCGAGCCCATATGGCTCCCAAAATAATATCAGCACGCTTCGCGTGCCCCTCCTGCTAATGGGCCGTCGCCTGCCCAGCTTCCAATGCCAAACATTGCCCAGCCTATGGCTAACTTGCCTGTGGTTGTTGATCCAAAAAAGGAGGAGTTGAACAAAGTCAAAGAGGATCTTAAGATGCTCACCAAGAAGTTTGACCAAGTCAGGATCTCTGGAAATTACATGGACTACACCCATATGTCTCCTTGTCCTAAAGCAAGGTTACCCGAGAATTTCAAAAAGCCAAATATAGAGAAGATTAGAGGGAGTGGTCCCCCGATTGTTCATCTTCGCAGTTATCATCATTCTATGACTCTACTAGGGGCTTCGGCAGAAGTGATGTCCCAATTGTTTCAGCAAACTTTAAAGGATAGTGCCCTCCGATGGTTTTTATCTCTTGAGGAATCCAGAATTCGTAGCTGGGATGATGTAGCCCGAGAATTCATATCGCAATAAAAATACAACGAAGAGCTCGAGGTCACCCACCGTGATTTAGAACTGCTCAAACAAAACTCTGTAGATTCAGTCAGTAACTTTATAGCCCGATGGAGGGAACAAGCAGCTACCATGACTAATCGGCCATATGAAGAAGAACAAGTCAGCATAATGAAGAAGAATTTCTTGCCCCATATCCGAACGACCATGGGAGGACAGTACTACCCCCATTTTTGAGCTCTCAGAGAAGCAGGAGTAGAAATTGAAGAGGGTCTTGCCAAAACAGAAGTTGAACCAAAGAAGGTGTCCGGACAGTTCACCCCCAGAAAATATGACAAGCCTGTCAATGCCGCAGTCTCAACTATCAACAACATCTCTCAACCAACCACATCATGGGCACCAGAAAGTCGCCATGCTCCCATCCAAAGGGAATACACTGAGCTTCATGCTCCCCTCTCTAAATTTTACCAAGCCCTGTTGAGCCGAAACCTTATAAAACCTTTGGATCCCCGTCCGTTACCAAACCCACTTCCCAGAAATTTCAAGACCGATGCTCATTGCGCCTTTCACTAAACAGCTAGCCATACCACCGACCAATTCTTCCACCATCGAAACATAATCCAATATCTCATCGACCGGGGTACCATCTCCCCACCAGCCAATCCTAAACCAAACACTACTCATAACCCACTCCCAAATCACACCAATGCCATTTTCTCGAAAGGAAACCCGAATTTCGATCCGTCAACCCAAATCACACCCTTATACCCTCCTAAACCCCTTCAACTTTGCCCATATTTCCTCCTACACCCTATTATCCCCGCTGATCAAGCACTGTCACTCCTTACCAGAGCGTGCATCACTGTTCGGACCTGTTCTGAAAGTGGAAGTATGGAACTATCAGATGTATTGAACCAACTCCTAGAGTTTGGGATGAAATTTCCCTCACAGATGATTATCGACTGCTAGAGGTTCAGTGTGTTATTTTTTGAAGCATGAAAATGGGCCTGAGAATCAGATAGGTGGGTGGTACCAACCGACGAAGTCAGCTTAGATGGAATTGTCCGGATCATGATGGAAACATTCAGGCAAACCAATAACATTTGCAGTATCACCGAGTTACTTGATACTTTGTATCTGCAAGGGCACCTGGTCCCTTCACCCTTACACATCCCCACAAAATGGGAAGACCTATATGAGGAAGCCGTTGAAGTCGTGGAATGCATTAACTTCACAGGGGAAAACAGAATTGTTGCCACCGGATGGGGGGAAAATTCGAAGATTCGAGCGAATAACAAGTTTCAGAAAAATCTAGCCCAGTAGCTGACTTATGTGGGATGATACATTTGAAGAACTCCTCGGAGAAATAGATAAGGTGGTAGAATAACATGTGATTGATGAGGAAACTGGATTTAAGTTTTTCCCTTCTTCAGTAAATCACATGACCAAATCTGGGAGACATTACCAAGTTCCAAGCTCGCTACCAGTAAATGATAAGGGGAAGGGCGTTGAAAACCTTCCTATGCCAGAAATGACCCTCGAGGAGAGCAAGATCCTCGATCAACTGAAGAAAACTCAAGCTAACATCACTCTATGGGTGCTTTTCATGTCTTCCCAGCTACACAGAAATGCTTTGATCAAATTCCTCACTGGACCCATAGTTCCTCCCTCTACCACACCAGAAGAAGTGGTGAACCAGGTTGGATCGTTCACCTCTACCCGAATGCTGTCCTTTTCTGAAGAAGAAATCCCCAAAATTGGGCCAAATCACAATCATGCACTCAACATCTCCGTTGAAGTTATGGGGAAGGTTGTACCACATACTCTCATTGATAACGGATTCGCTTTGAATGTCTGCCCACTGAGAACCTTCAAATGTTTAGGTCTGAAAGAAAGTGACCTCGCTTCAACCTCCACTATCATGCGTGCCTACGATAATGCCCATCATGAGGTGATGGGATCCATAAAACTTGTAATAGGGGTTGGCCCTATAAACACCGTCGTTGAATTCCATGTCATTGATATCCCGGCCTGTTTTAACCTGTTGCTCGAACGACCCTGGCTCCACAGTATAAAGGGTGTCTCTTCCTCATTTCATTAGAAATTAAAGTTCTTCACCGATGGGAGAGTCATCACCATCTTGAGTGACGACGGTAACGCCGAGGGTGCAAGCACCGACAGTCTAATTCTTGAGATACATCATGGGTCAAATGATATGCTCTTATTAGGTTTCCGAGTTGAACCATCCCTACTCCCGACAGGGGACGGTTTCAAAGAAAGGGTTTGTCCAGAATATGACCCTCATGGCAATGTCAATGTGATTTAGATGTTCAAAAACATGCACTTCATGCCCGTACTGGGGCTAGGACAAAGGCAGCGGGGGATACTTGAGCCCATCGAACTGAAGAAAACTTTCCCTCCTTGTGTCTTGGGATATCAACCATCAGAACCAGAGCTCAGAATGATCCGCCAGACTCGATCAAAGAGAGGGTTAGAATTCGTCCGAACTATCTCGGGAGATTCTTTAAATGGACGATTCATCAAAGAGGGAGAGGATTTACCCTTTTGCGGTTTTCCAGAACCATGGTACGACCGCACAGACATAAAAATGAAGCCTGGAATGGAGATATTTTTCCAAGATGGCTACCCATGGGCCGAAAGTTACCAATACCAGATGCCACCGCTTATCAAAGATACTAAAGAGACTGAGGAAAGTGACTCCGAAGATTCCTTCAACCTGCAGACACTGGGGCTGACACTCTGCATGGTTCATTCAGGCACTACATCAAGGGACCCATCCCGTCTGATTAAAGCTGCTGATACACCTATCCTCAACTGGCATGCTGCGCCAGTTCTACCTCTTGAAATCTCCCCCAACCCCAATGTTTACCCTATTTCTTCTATTGTTATCCATCCTTGATCAAATGTAATCGAGACCTCTTTTGACGAGGTTCTCAATGTTGTTTTTCCTATCAATGAAATAAATGAAGATTTTGAGTATCTTGTTGTTCCATACATTAATTGTGTAGATTCTAATCAAGCTTTTGATGATGATGATTTTGCAAATGAGCAATTCTTAACTTATCTAAGTAAGGTTAATAATAAACAACATAACCGCGTTCAAGTTAATGAAGAAGAGACTGTCGTTATTAATCTTGGTTCTAGTAGCCAACTACGCGAGATTAGGATAGGGGCCACCCTTGACGAGCATGGATGCGCACGATTCGAACAATTGCTAAGGGAGTTCGTGGATATCTTCGCATGGTCCTATGACGACATGCCCGGTATTGACCCTGAAATAGCTCAGAACGTGATCCCCACTCTCCCAGATGCCAAGCCAGTGAAACAAAAATTAAGAAAACTCCGCACCGAATGGTCGCTTAAGGTCAAAGAAGAGGTGATCAAACAGTTGAACGTGGGTTTCATTCGAGTAATCAAATATCCCACGTGGCTAGCCAACATTGTACCTGTACCAAAATCTGGAGGAAAGGTTCGAATGTGTGTGGATTACTGAGATTTAAATAAAGCCTCTCCGAAGGACGATTATCCGCTACCCAACATCGACATGATCGTGGACAACACAGCCAGTCATGCTCTCAAGTTATTTGTCGACGGATTTGTCGGATACGACAAAATTAAGATGCATCCCGACCACTAAAATAAAACCGCATTCATCATCCCATGGGGAACCTTTTGCTACACCGTTATGCCATTAGGTCTCAAGAATGCTGAGGCTACCTACCAAAGGGCCGCCACAACCATCCTGCACGATTTGATTCACAAAGAGGTCAAGGTTTACGTGGATGATATGATTATCAAGTCCAAAATTAGAGAAGGTCTTGTTCCCTCTCTCCGGAAGTTCTTCGAACGACTGCGACAGTATCATATGAGACTTAATCCACAGAAATGCATCTTCGACGTTACGAAGGGCAAACTCTTGGGATTCATGGTCAGTGAGAAGGGGATAGAAGAAGATCCCGCCAAGCTGAAGGCCATACTTGAGATGCCACCTCCCCGAACATAGAATGAAGTCTGAGGTTTTCTCGGGAAATTATAATATATCAGCTGGTTCATCAGCCATCTAACCTCCATCTGTGAACCAGTCTTCAAGCTACTCCGAAAGAATTCAACCAAGGTTTGGAACAAGGCGTGCCAAGAAACTTTTAATCAAATCAAACAGTACCTAACCCAACCTCTAGTTCTCATACAGCCATAGCCTGGTCTCCCTTTGCTCTTATACCTAACCATAACCGACACTGCAGCCGGGGCTTTGCTAACCCACTAGACTCCCGCAAAGAAAGAGCCATCTATTACGCCAGTCACAAATTGGACGGATACGAGGTCAACTAAAATGCTTTGGAAAAATCATGTGTCGCACTTGTCTGGGTCACCCAAAAGTTGCGACACTACATGCTCGCCTTCCCCATTAAACTTATATCCCGAATGGATCCCATCAAATACCTGCTTGAGAAACCCACCTTATCCAGCCGAATGGCCAGATGGTTGATGCTCCTAACCGAGTTCGATATCGTGTACGCCACACAGAAAGCCGTTAAAGGAAGAGTCATCTCTGATTACCTCGCTGACTACCCCATAGACGAAGCAGATGTCTGGATCTCTGAATTCCCAGATGAGAAAATTTTTTACACCGCCTAGGACCGCCTTCGATGGAAAATGTTCTTTGACGGCGCTGTCAACAAAAAGGGATATGGCATTGGGATACTTCTGATCGCCCCAGATGACTCCCACACTCCTATCGCCATTAAATTGGATTTCCCTTGCACCAACAACATGACAGAATACGAGGCATGCATAGTGGACCTCCAGGTTGCTGTCGAGAAAGGTATTCAATACCTTGATGTATACGGGGATTCTTCCCTTATCATCGATCAAGTGATCAGAAAGTGGAAAGTCAAGGACGAAAAGCTCCAACCCCTTCATGCCCAATTAGAAGAGTTGGCCTCCCAATTCTGAGATATCACCTTCCATTACCTACCCCGAGCAAGGAATAACCTAGCTGATGCTCTCGCTACTTTGGCTTCCATGGTCGACATGCCCGATAGAATAACAATGACCCCCTTCCTAGTTTAAAAGCAAGACAAACCTACCCATTGTTACCATATTGATCTTGTCTCCACAGAAGACCCCGAGCTAGTTAATTACTGGTACTATGATATTTGGTGCCTCCTCCGGTATGGTAGGTATCCCGAGGGTTCCAACAAGAACGACCGAGCTACCCTCCGAAGACTGGCCGCCCAGTAAATCATCTGTCATGAAGCACTACTCAAGAGGAATTTCGATGGAACTCATTTGCACTGTATCGCAGGGGCTGACATTGAAAAGATAATGCAGAAAATCCACAGCGGAGAATGCGGGCCTCACATGAACGGTCACATGCTTGCCAAAAAGATCATCCGAAAAGGCTACTACTGGACCACCATGGCCCAGGATTGCACAGCCTATGTTCGGAGGTGCCCCAAATGCCAACAGTTCACCAATCTCCAACATCTACCTCCGCGGGAATTATACAACATGACTTCTCCCTGGTCGTTCTCCACCTGGGGCATGGACATCATAGGCAAGGTTACACCAAAAGCGTCAAATGGGCATGAGTTCATCCTGGTTGCCATTGATTACTTCACCAAATGGGTCGAAGCTGAGTCATACGCAGTATTAAATGCCAAGAAGGTGGCCAAATTCATCAAGAAAAATATTATCTGTCGATATGGGGTCCCGCACGAGCTAGTGTGGGATAATGGTTTGCACTTCGAGGAAGAAGTCACAGAAATAGTCAACAAGTATGGGATTCAGAGACACAAATCTTCTCCCTACCGACCTCAGACCAATGGTGCAGTTGAAGCCTCTAATAAAAACCTCAAAACCATCATCAGCAAGATGACCGAAAGTTGTAGGGATTGGGACGATCGGATCCCGTACGCCCTCTGGGGCTATCGAACCTCAATCCGAACCTCTACTGGGGCCACCCCTTACTCCCTGGTCTACGGCATGGAAGCAGCCCGACCGATGGAGCTGGAAATACCCTCGCTACGTGTCATGATCGAAAGCAAGGTTAGTGAAGAAGACTGGTCCCAGGGTCATCTTGATGAGCTAACCCTCCTAGATGAACGGAGATTAAAAGCTCTTTACCACATACAGGGGTATCATCGTCGAATAGCGCGATCATTCAACAAGAGAGTCAAGGACCGCGGTGTCCGAGAGGGGGATTAAGCCCTCAAGGAGATAATAGAACCCATCTGGGACCCCAGAGGAAAGTTCAAACCCAATTGGAGCGGCCCTTATATTGTGAAGAAAATCTTGTCTGGCGGTGCCGCCATGCTCACTGACCTAGATGGGGAAGAGATGGCTCGTCCAGTCAGTCTGGACCGTCTCAAGAAATTCTACCCCTAGTCCGAAATCTTGGCGCGCTACGACTCTTCCCATCCCCCTTCTATTCTAAAAAAAAAAAAAAAAAAACTCTTCATTTCCCTCTACCCAGAACTACGTGGGCCTGATCCTCTGCAAAAACTATTTTCAAACAGATAAGAACTTTTTCAAAAACCCCAGAGGTACGTAGGCAGCTCATACTCCTCACATGAGCACGACCCCTTCTTTTTCACAAAAATATATTCCTTTCTTATCTCCGAGAACGACAGTTCATTCTAAACATCTACTTGAACAAAAGGATAATGTATCCCTTAGCGATTGGTATATATAATTCAAAATACAAAATTCATCGAAAGGCACAGCTGAATGATCAAAAACTTGTTTATTTCATTAATAAGAAATTACAGTACGGATTACATAATAAAAAGGAACGGATAACTCCCTTCCCCCTACTACCATAAAAACCAGATAAAATCCCCCACATCTGTTACATAAATAAACTCCTCAGGAGTCCTACCCACAGCTACTCGAAGAGCCTGCACCCTTATCATCTACATCTTGAGGACACCAAGTTTCTCCTGCCTGAATGGAGTGCCGCAAACACTCCACGGACCGATGGGCCTTAACCATCTTCGAAAAGACCACAACACCCCCTTCCATGGAGTCAGATAAAATAAACCACCTCTGACCAGTCTCTACTGCCAACATCTTGCTGACTACTTTCCTCCACAACTACTTTATATAATCTTTGGGGACATGGAAAACTTTTACAACAGACTGAGAGGGACGGGTCGACGGACGTCGATTTTCCCACAGATATCTAAGCAACTGACGCAAGCGCTCAGTCAAATCTTCTACCGGGAAGAAATTTGAGGTCCAAGGGGGCACGACCTGCGCCCAGCCAAATTGGCGCAAAAGCCGCCAAGGGAAATAAAAAGAGATCTGCCTGAGACCAACCAGCCGCACATATGAATATTCTCCTAGCTCCAGAACAGGCTGTAATTGTCCCCACTAAGGCACTAACCAATACAACCCACGATCCCCGTACTCCACAAGCCAATTCTCCCAGTTCTCAACATACAGGCCCATGCGGATGAAGTAGCGCAAAAAGAAGTTGGGTATGGCCGACAAAGGATATTCTGGAGGAGTCGACAAGCGGAATCTTCAGACAACCACATGAAAAGCATCACAGGGATCCCCCTTAAAAAGTCGAAACGACCTTCTCTCCAGGCATCCAGGCCATTCAAAGTCTCCGCCAATATCACCGCCGCAGGATTGCGACTGTATGACATCCATGAGGTAATGGCTGCAAGTTGTGAGTTCACGCACACCTCCCCAGTCACCAACAGTAATTTTGAAACGAGGTCCAGAACAACGGCTCCAGCATAGCCAGCATCACTTACTTCCCGCGAACGAACTGACTGTAACTCTGCCGGGAGGGAGATCATTCCTCCGGCAACCAATGACCTGGCCACCGAAGGAGAAATATGGAGAAACCCGGCCAACAAATCCCTAGGAGAACAGGAAAATTTGAGTAAAGTCGTGGAAACACTGGGATTCACGCCCAGTATGGCAAAAAATTCCTCGTAGGTAGGACAAACTTATTCCAACCCAAAGCGGAATACATGGTCTTCGGGGTACCAAAATTGTACTGCCGCCATTAGCATATTCCACTCAAAAGGTCGATTACGCCACGAGGAGACTCGACGCATGTTGAAAGCATCATAGTCGACATTATAAGAGCATATAGCTTTCAAGGCTTCGAGGTAGTTGACAATCTCAATGCTACCAGGGAGAGCCATATCGCAAGACTAAAAGATGATGGGTGGGTATGTAAGAATGCAAAAGGTGTGAAGGAAACACTCCACCCTTCTCCCTTTTTATACTTAAAAATCCTCACAAAGGACATAATCCCTGCAGAAATCGAAAGGAATCCTACCCCACAAGGTAATAAAGGCTAAAGAGGGTACCAATCAAAGCTTTCAATTGATAGGACTGGACTGAACTGCCGATAGGTAGGCCAGGGTGCTTGCCGATAGGCAACCCCCCATTTTTGGAAATTTCCTCCTTTCTTTTTTTTTCAAATCAGAAAACTCCATAAAAATAAATTGATATTCTCAAAAGAATTTCAAGAATCCTATTCCCTCCTTATGGGATTCCCCGTTTTAAATAAAATAACTTTCCTATGAAAAATTCCAAAAATACTCCTATTTTACGATCTCAGTGGCAAATTAAAAAGCGCGTGTGCATGTATTCATTCATCATTAAAATAAAAGATAAATAATCAAAAAACTACATTGCATTGCATATATATGTTTTCTGTGTTACATCATTTTTGCAGGAAATAAAGAAAAAGCCAAAAACAACGGGACTCAGCCCGAACCCACATTCTCTCTCTCTCTCTCTCTCTCTCTCTCTCTCTCTCTCTCTCTCTCTCTCTCACACACACACACACACACACTCACTCTCAAGAGCTTCCACCCCTACGACGCGCTCTCTTCCCCCTACGGCAAAATGACGCACCCCCACTACCCGAGTTAGAGTCTCCCACGAATAAGGCTGACGGCACCAAGAAAGAAGGAACAGGGACAGCCTCACGAATATGGGCAGTCGCCGATGATATCCAGTCTCTGATGTCCCTGAGCCAAGTGGTCGACACCCAAATTTGCTACAAGGAAAAGGCAGAATCAGTATCAAGCAAAGGAAATCAAGAAAGAGAGGAAAAGGACCGAAAGGTTTACCGCAGGGCAAAGGACGTCCTATGTCAAGCCCAGCTCCTCCGGATCCATCGCAAGAGGACGGTGTAGCATCGGAATTGTCCCTCCATCAGTCCGCCGAATGTTGTACGAAGGAGTGTGCAGCCGAACAAAAGGGACCTCCGAGGTCACCACCGCCGCAGGTGCCGACAGGCCACCACCACGGTGGGAAGACCCCACCGCCCGACTCGAACCAGCAGGAGGGAAAGGCAAAGCATCATGTATACTGGGCGCCATCAACCAGCTCGTCACAAAGTCCATACAATCATAAGGCGTGGTCATATCAGTATACAACGCATAGGACTCGCCGATCATCACCGCGATCCTCTCATCCTCCACCAACTGTCGCTCCCGCCTCATGGAAGTAGGAGGCTGTGCGGGAGGAACCACCACCTCCTCCTCAGCAATTTGACGAATCACCCTCTCCCATAGGTACCAGGAATGGACGAACTCATGCGCCAACAAATGCCCCATCTGCGCGTTCACCCCAGTCACCCCCGTATCCTGAATAGCTGTCCCCCAAGGATAAAAGGTCACCTGAAAATCCTGAAGCAGGCATGAGTCAAATACAAAATTAGAAGGTGAAAAAATCAAGACCAAAAAGGAAAGTACCTTACCCGACCACTGGTCAGGTCATTTAAGACCTGACGCACCGCCTCCAGGGAGAGAGATCCCTTCGAGTGCCGGTTGGCCTTACGCCATCGATACAGTCGGAAGAAGTCCCCAACGGTGTCGTCCTTCAGAGCAATTAGTGGGGTGTTGCACCCAATCACTTCATAAAACCACGTCTGAATTCACAAGCCAAAAGAGACGCATAAAGAAAATGAGAATGCATGACAGGAAAATGCACAAAGTAAAGGATACCTCCAGGAGATACGTGGCTCCAGTAAAAGTCTGCCGACAGCACCGACTAAATGCACCCAAAGAAGAGTAAAGGGTCGCCAAGGTCAGACTCCCCCAATCATAGAAAGGGATGTTTGAAAACATCCTCAAATACGGCAGAAACCACAAATGGACGATGTCACTGCTCGACGCCACCATGAAACCTCCCAGCACCAACAAGATGAACAACCGGTCCATCTGCCTCACTTGCAGCCCATCCTCCACATCAACCACCCTACTCAGTAAAGCATCCTTCAGTAAGGACAGCCGGATAGAATCCCCAGAGACTATCCTCCTCACATCGCCGAGTGCTGAATACACCGTCTCCGGCCTCACCTTAAAAGAGCGATCCACTTCTATCTGCTCCCCATCATAATCCAGCCCCAACAGTTGCTGCACATCTATGGGAGTCACCGTCATCTCCCCGAAGCCAAAATGAAAAGTGTGGGTAGTGTCCCACCACCTCTCCCCCAAGGCACACAAAACTGCTGTCGAACGAGACGTCTCATCCAGCACAGCCGCTAACCTCCCAAAACCCGCTGATGATACCATCCAGCACACCACGGGTGGAAGATGCTCCCAAACATTCCTAAGCCCCGTCGTCCCATGGGCGCGCATGTTCTTTAAAGAAATATCCGACTGGCAAAAGGAAAAATTCAGTCAAAGGTCAAGAAAAAGGAAAAAATCACCCAAAAAGGAAAGAATGACAAAGGTCAGGTTACTTACATAACCACTGAGAATCACTCTCGAAGAGCGATGACGCGACGGCTCCCGCAGCAAGGTCCGTTCATCCGCAACCGGCTAGAATGCATCAAAGGCATTCTCATTCCCCAAAGTAAGAGGCACCCTGTCCCTCCAATCCACGTTCGCCCAGTCATCAACTGTCAACCACTCCTGATGGACAGCGGTGCTCACAAAAGTGACCATTTCTTGAAGATCAAAATGTTAGAACAATTCGCAGAGAGAAATCGCAGAACGAGAGAAGGCAAGAAGCTTTGAAAAATAAAGGGGATTCACCCCTTTATATAGGAGGCCAAACGCCATGCTGATCGGCATCTCACCCTGCCATACCGATCGGCACTATCTCCTCACCTTCTCGAGGCAGCCCAAAAGTCCGTGCCACTGCCGAATGGCACCTCTCAGTCTATGCCGATCGGCACCCCCCTTAAAATTTTGTACAAAAATTCCTAGAAAATACTATGAAGCCTCGAAACATCCCTAGAAAATTCCTAAAAATCCCAGGAGGTATTTAGAACGTTTTCATCAAGAAATTTTTTCACTCCTTCAGGCGACACACCGTTTTCCCCAACGGAGCCCTCAAAATCCAAGCAATTGACCTCTCGGGCAAGGCGCCCGGACCACCTAATCACCTCCTCATCAAAAGGCCTCCCCGACCATCGGCTACCCTGTGCGATACATTATCACATGGTATTTTCCCCAGCAGAAATCAGAAGAACCACTCGCCCCGAGCAATCTCTCCCAAAGGGCAATCCAAATTTTCCCAGCTCATTCATCGTTCCCCAGCGGAACCTCAAATCCAATTCTTATCCCCCAAACGGAACCCCTCTTCCCCAGCAAAATCCTCAAAACTCCTCCCGACAAAGCTCCGAAAAATCCCTAAGGATCACCTGATCATTTCCCCAGCGGAATTCTCTCATAGCACCCAAAATAGGTTGTTCCCCCTGCGAGGTCTCCTATAAAGCTTCCCCCAGCTATCTGCTCCCCAGCTCAAATCGGAATCACAAAGCTCTTTCCCCAACAAAATCAAAATACAATATTTATCACTCTTGGGTCAGAATTGACCCCGGTCTTGGATCGTCACCTTAGTTAGGTCAGAATTGACCTCGGTCCTCGATCGTCACCACTCTTGGGTCAGAATCAACCCCGGTCTTAGATCGTCACCTTAGTTAGGTCAGAATTAACCTCGGTCCTCGGTCGTCACCACTCTTAGGTCAGAATTGACCCCGGTCTTGGATCGTCACCTTAGTTAGGTCAGAATTAACCTCGATCCTCGGTCGTCACCACTCTTGGGTCAGAATTGACCACGGTCTTGGATCGTCACCTTAGTTAGGTCATAATTGACCTCGATCCTCGGTCGTCACCACTCTTGGGTCTGAATTGACCCCAGTCTTGGATCGTCACCTTAGTTAGGTCAAAATTGATCTTGATCCTTGGTCATCACCACTCTTGGGTCATAATTGACCCCGGTCTTGGATCGTCACCTTAGTTAGGTCAGAATTGACCCCGGTCTTGGATCGTCACCTTAGTTAGGTTAGAATTGACCTCGGCCCTCGGTCGTCACCACTCTTGGGTCAGAATTGACCTCGGTCCTCGGTCATCACCACTCTTGGGTCAAAATTGACCCCAATCTTGGACCATCACCTAAATTAGGTCAAAATTGACCTCGGTCCTCGGTCGTCACCACTCTTAGGTCAGAACTGACCTCGACCCTCTGAATTAGTCATCCTCTTTTCCTTAGGTCCTCATAACTGACCTCGATCCTCTGAATTGATCACCCTCGCTTCTTTAAGCCCACAGATTCGGCTTTGATACGCAGAATTGATCATCCCCAGCATACTTCTTAGGTCCTCAGAATTAACCTCGACCCTCTGGATCGGTCATACTCCCTCAAAAGCATCATGTGGTGTCTAATCGACGGCTATCATTTATTCCAAACTCACCCGTTGAGGGGCTCTGTAGACACCTCACTCTGTTACCCCCTAACTCTCCTTAGGTCCCTAGTACCTCCACTCATCATCATAAACCCAGGTCACATCCCGAGTACTGACCTGGAAGACATCGAGCACCCCCGGCTCAGTTTGACCCAAAAGTCAAACTCTTTATCTCGACCGAGACTCAATGAATCTTCGAAGGGCACTGAATACCCTTTCAAACGGTCTACCCCATGAGCGATTCTGACTTACCATGCGGACGAACAATCCGTTTGCGTCCGAAACCTGACCCAGAGGCCGTCGGGCGCTCTCGGGCTCCTTTGACCCAAGTCAACCTTCATCTCGACCGAGGCTGAACGAATCTTCGAAGGGAACTGAATACCCTTTCCAACGGTCTACCCCGTGTACGATTCTGACTTCCCATGCGGACGAACGACCCGTTTGACTCCGAGAAGCCACCAAGCGCTTCCCGAGCCCAGTTGACCAAAGTCAACTCTCCAAACTGGGTCAAACTCTTTGGAATGTCAAAGTACATCTCCTAACCTTTCCAATAGTATGACCCGTGCGCGATTCGGACACACCATGCGGACGAACGATCCATCTGCGTCCGCACGATTCCCCGTCCAATGGACCGACAAATGATTTCGAGCCATATTTGACCCAAAGTCAACTCCCGAACTCGATAGCGGTCCAAAGGACTTTCAAAGGTCTCTGAAATACCTTTTCAACGGTATGCCCCGTACGAGATTTTGACCAACGGTTTGCCCTCGGCGGCCAATTTTCCAAAAAATCCTGAGGCGCACTACCAAATGGCAGGTCCCAGACCCTGCCGATAGGCACCTGTCGATAGGTAGTTCCATGGCAATGCCGATCGGTAGACCCCTGGGCCTATAAAAGGAGGCCTTGGACTTATTTGCAGAGGGAGCCCATATCTGATAGAAATCTCTTTGAACGAATCCCAGATACCTCTCTCGAAGGCAGCGTGATTTCAACCTCCAAATCCCTCTTTTACCTCCACTTTTCATCATCCTTTCCATCAAATGAGGTGAATTAACCACTCTCCATCATCATCCAAGCTCAAGGGCTGCTCCTCAACATTCAAGATCAAGCTCAAGATCTCCAAGAAGGTCCAACTTTCTCAAACTCTCTCCTAAATTCTCTTAAACTTGCAACAACTTGTTTTCTTACTTAGCACTTTTATTATCTCATCTCACACATCATAAATATACTTTTTATTTAGTATTATTGCACATCCCATATTTTCATATAAATAAAAACCCGAAAAAATAAGAAAAAGAGGGTTTGCTCCTAAATTACAAATAAGGGATTCTCACACTTTCTCACGCTTTCCTCACAACTAAAACACCTTTTCTACACACACACACACTCACAAATAAAAGATCCCACATTTGGATTTATGGGATAAACCCCACACCTTTGCTTTGTATGCGAACTACGTGGACTTTGATGCCTTTATAGGCTACGTAGGCGTCTCGGGGTAAAACCCGAGACTCGAGTCCTTTCTCCCACTTTTTCTCTCATTTCCTATTTTCTCTAAATCCATTTTTCTTATATTATATATATACTTAGTCTTAGTGACGCATTACTCCATGTGCGTTATCGTTCCCTTATAACGATCAACGTAGAGGTAATCGCGTGAATCTTATTTTTCTAATATTACTCTTATAATCTTCCTATGGATGACTCGCTTTATCTTTTCCATGATACAAGCCGAGGATTCCTACCTCCATTTTATATATATACACATACACACATCTCACGAGGGGAAACATAAAGGAAAATATCAAATATCCCTGAGAGACCGAACGGGCAAAATGGGTGCTTAACACCTTCCCATTTCGTAACTAAGCCTCCGAACCCTTCTCGAATCATTTGGTTTCGCATGCACCAATATGTCTTTGGATGCCCTCCTTTGGGGTGGCTTCCTCTTTTTCTTTTGTCTGTTTTGACTAAAATAGACTGGCGACTCTAAATCTCTCTACATTTTTCACACCTCACAAATCGAAGCCGGCCAAAGCGCTCTCCCGAGAGGGAACACGCGGGACCCGAAGGATCCCTTCTTCCCTCCGCGGCAGGGATCGGGGGATGGACACAGACATGTTTAATCACAAAACAGATGATAAGGACGTGCATTTCACCATTGTATCTTTACTTTCTGAATCTGGCAGTGATTTATTATTGGACTATCATCCCTGTTTTGTGATTAAACATGTCACCATTGGACTATCATCCCTGTAATGCTTTCTGAAATGTAATGTATTCTGAAATTTTAATGTATTCTATCATCCCTGTAATGTAAGTTATGGTAAACTATTACATCTGTGTGTATTCTGAATACATTACATATGTGTGTATTCTGAAATTACACACAATATTCTATCATCCCCGAAATATGTAATGTATTCTAACATATATTCTATCATCCTTGAAGTTACATCTCACAGAATACACACACAAATGTGTGTAACTTAGATACACACAAATACATTACATCTCACAGAATACACACACAAATGTGTGTAACTTAGATACACACAAATACATTACAGATGTAATGTAATCTGTGAGATGTAACTTACACACACATTCTATCATCCCTGAAATTGTAAGTTAGAATATCATCCCTGTAAGTTATGGTAGACTTACATTTCAGAATACACACAAATGTAATGTATTCTAATTTACATTTCACAAAAACACATAGTTTCAGAATACTTGCAGTTTCTGAATCTTGCATTTCACCGTTGGACTACCATTGGACCGTTGATGGAACAGGAGCACGTATATGCAGTTTGTAGTAATGGAGAATAGGATAGGGAAAGTCTACAACTAGGGGTGGTTTCTGTCAGCATTACATATATAGAGAGACAGGGGCAAGGGGAAAATGGATGGAAAATAGATTTTATAATAGTCCTGACTAGGAATCAATTAAGATGGGGAGATATGATTACATGTTTGTCTGTAATTGATTGACATAAAATTTGCATGATTACCATAAAATTGGCAAGCGGCACACAGATATGAAATTGTGGATTAATGGTTGGTTTAATAACTCAGGTATGTGGATTAATGGTTATTTTATTTGTTTTATGATTATCTCTATAAATAATCGTGGTTGAATGTTTGGGGACTAAGTAGTATGCTGATTAGGCATAAATTCTTTCTAATTTATCCCTTGATTTAGTTACTTTTAGCACCTCGAACAACGTAATTGAGTTGAATTTATCTCATAATTGTGCTACTGACTGATCTTAATGAGTACACCGAGTTTATGGTATTTCGTAGTGGTTTTACAGGTATTTGATGTCAAGAAACAAAAGAAGGAAACCGAAAGAATCAAGAAAGAAAGAAGGGAAAGTCTCAAGGGTAAAAGTGTAATTTCCACCCGGAATTTGGATGAGGTGCCTAAAGAGAAGTTGAAGACATCTCATTCACGAGCACATAGGAAGAAATGGCACCTCAATCGGAATCCCGAAACAAAAGTTATGAGTAGTCAAAGAGGAACCAAAAAGTCAAATAGCCGGACCGGTCCGCCCCTACCCCGGACCGGTCTGCCTTGCCAAACTCCAGAAGACCCCGAATCGCATGAAAACCAAAGAAGGCAAAAATAAAAAGAATCGGTCCGCCCACGGACCGATCCGCCCCAAAATAAAAAAGAATCGATCCACATTGGGGGCAGACCGGTCCGCCTAAGCCCCGGACCGGTCCGGGCTTCGAGATTTGAAAATCTTTTCTCTTCCTAAAAAGACTCCTAGTGCAACTGACTTCCGATATTGTTGTAGGGTATAAAAGACCCGATTTAGTATTGTTATAGGAACGGAGAATTAGTAGGAGTTTCCTCTCTTTTTCCAGAAACCCTAGTTTAGTTAATAATTTCAGATTTAATTCAAGGATTGAAGACTTTATTCAGTGATTTTTGTGAGTATCAGTTTCTTTCATTGTTTCACTTATTGCTTGGATAATTTTAGTGAATAACTTTTAATTCTAATTTCATTCTACACTGATTTCCAGTTATCGTTAGAGTGATTATGAACACCTGCACATTAATCCTTGTTCCCATTCTTTTCAACATGTTAGGCTAGATTTCCCAAGGCCGGGATGCATGAACCCAGCCTGATGTGTTAGTGCGTGTGTATTAAATTAATTCGCTAAATTTAATGATTGACCATGATCGTATTGCGTAGTTACACAACAGTTGTAGATCTTCATATCTCGTTTGCCTCTGGGTACTCGTGATGATTTAGAATGCAATTTGAGTGCTACTATCGCAATACCGATTTACTCATCCTCAGATTAGGTATGACGTGGGCTTGAACCTTGTATACATAATGCTTGGGAGTACTAAATTCCGGGTCAAATCAATCATATAAATTCAAGGTTAATATTATGACTGCACTACGCTAGGGTTGGGGGATTGTATTCCCGTCCTATTTTTCTCATCATTTAAATAAAAAGTTTCAGATTATTTTTCATTTATAATTTAGGTAGATTAGTGTAGTTGCATTTCTTCATAATTCCATAACTACATTTAGCTGTAACCAATCTCAAGACCAAATCATTTTTCCTTTTCTTTTTAGAGTCAAACTTAGGATTCCTTCGTCTTTTTTCGTTGTCACAACTTCGTTGTCCTTCTTCCCTGAGGATCGATACCCGACTTACTGGGATTATTACTTGAGCGACAGGCTTACACTTGAGCCTAGAGTGAACGCACTTCTGAGACACATTTTCTGTCGCGTCAAGTTTTTGGCGCTGTTTCCGGGGAATTAGGTAAACTTAGGATTAGATCGACTCAATCCAAAGCTTTGACCAAAAAATTTCCAAAAATCCAAAAACATAAAAGAATTCAAACCAGACTTAGGATCACTCCTATAAGGACACTAATATCGTCGAACCTTAGGGATTTTACCACCCCTCCGTGGCGATTTGGAGTACACACACGACACGCACACTATACGACCCATAACTTAGGATCATCATTTGTCCCCCAACACAATCGTTGCTAGAATGTTAAAGCTCCTTCACACCAGACTTAATTAGTCTCCTAAGAACACCAAACACATTTCATGTAAAAGTCCCAAAATCTGATAAGGTTTCACTGTTTATACTTTTATCATCGTAGGTGCACTCTACAAACCTTTCAATACCCATGTCGGTATCAGTTGGTGATCGCAATGACATTAGTCTACGAGCTTCTAGACAAAGTTCACCTTAATCTTCAAATATCTCAATACATCACAAAATTTGATATTTATCCTCAAATATGCCACACACAATTTTTTTGATGGCTAAAACGAGTTTCAACACTTAGGTACTCATCTTACCTTTGTTCCAAATGGTTGTGACAATAAGTCATGTACAAACCATAACCAACACTACCATGGATTATGGAAGGGTACATGACGTCACTTGCAACCTATAAACCTTGAGGTATGCCTCACCCGAATCCTAAATGATTGTTCAACTATGGAAACTAAATTGGCTTACTGTGTAAACATCACACTATGGCTTAACCTACTAGTTAACATGATTATATAAATCTTGGTCGAATTACGGACGTCGAGTACTACCTGTAGATACCAAGGTTCATACCACGAACACCGCACGAGATCATATTCCTCAAACTCATATCATAACCAAGGTACACACAACCTAAGTAATCAACCAAAGGGACTAATACGTCCTTACCACAAAATCAATACTTATGAATGCTATTAGTTTATCTAGTCTCCACACATGGCTACAGAACCTTTACAACTCGATCGCAACGACCA
This sequence comes from Sambucus nigra, assembly GCA_949130495.1. Classification (NCBI taxonomy): domain Eukaryota; kingdom Viridiplantae; phylum Streptophyta; class Magnoliopsida; order Dipsacales; family Adoxaceae; genus Sambucus; species Sambucus nigra. Next base: position 251,277,747 of record OX422208.1, read on the forward strand.
ATACTCACAATTGCCAGTAACAAGGATACTTTCATCTCCAAAGTTATTTCACAATACATCTCACATAAAGGCTTACAGCATTATCATTATTATCCTATACAACCACATATGTTCACCAAACTACCATCAATTGCGATATCACCCCAAGGATTGAATTTGCCTAATTATATCACCAGCGTTAACTTCCCATAAACTCCGTACTTAAGGATTATATATATATATATATTAATTACCAATCATTAGTGTCTAGTCGATACATCCCAACCATTAACTCCTACCATTGACTATATGCAACTCGTGCCACTTGCCCAATGGGCGTCAGACCATTCTATCGACATCCCACATTTTCTAAGCCATTAAAATTTCCACACAATCACCACACACTAACAACCACGGTGTTACCATTATATACTAACATAGACACCCATAAATTACTATAATTTAAATCATAAACACGAAAGCGATTAATAATTATAAACTAAATTTTGTGCCGCTTGTCACTAATTTACTAGTCGTTCTAACCACTTTGACTTTACCATCGAGTACATGAACAAAAACTTCATCAAACTAGCATGACCGTCCCTACCCAATACCGACGTTGAAAGATCTAATACCGACCTCACCACGTCACAATCGAAAGGAAACTTGAACCTAGAGCTTCGATACAATTTGTAACACCTCGACCTGAATTTATGGGTTACCCGTCAGTCAACCAGGCCCGACCCTAGTGTTAGGTGTGAAGTACAATGGAACAACCTACATAATATTACTAGTCCAATTTTATTTTAGTTAACATTTCACTTATTAGCAGGCGATTCCAATTTCAAAGTAAACTACGTGAGGGACCCATGGGGAGCGCCCCGAAGTCCAAGTAAACAGAGCTGCTAACATAAAATAAATAAAGTATACTTACCTATATAGCGCTCTCAAAATACAAAACCGCTACCAACATGCCGTAACAAAGTGTGTGAGTCTATTCCCATTGGGTATATACAAAGAAGTATAAAAATGAACGACGAAAAGGAGACTCACACATTACAACCACATGCATGCAAAAATATGTATGTATATACATCTATGTATGTATACCTTTGAAAATATATGTTCCAATGCATTAGACGTTTTACTTCTGAAAATCTTACTTGTCTAGATTAATTTACCTTAATCTTATAAAAAAAACTTGCTTTACTCATACTTAGCATTTCTCTATTTATTTAACAAACCAGGTTCCAAACACTTTCTTTTACAGAAATTACCATTTTTATTCATTTAAATACACGTTAGTATTTTCATTGAAAATAACTCTTTCAACACACGCACACACCATGTTAAAAAATACTTATTTGTCATTCGAAAGCCATTTTCAATACATCCTTAAGTAAATTATGGGTTTAGCCACTTAGGTTACTTAATCACCCATTTACCCACTTTCTTTACCCTTTTACCTTATCTTATGGACATTAATAGATTTATGCATTTGCTTTTCCATTTCATCTTTACCGAAACATTTATTACATTCATTCAAGTTAGGTTGTATTAACATGTTTTATCATACAACCCATTTCTTGACATATTCCATATTTCCTTTATCATTTCTCGAAATCTTCCAATATCGCATACTTCCAAGGGCTTCACACCGCCGGCTATACACACCATATGCTCTGGCCAGTGTTTTAGGGCTTTTCACCCATGGGCTCCATGCCCTTCTTGCTTTTAACTCGATGTCGTCCGAGTTCCCTTTATGTGTTCTAACATTTTTTTACAAAATGTCCACTTTATTCCCCTTTCCCTTTTAGCCGTCCGAAGTCAAAACTCGGGTTTTTACCACCCCAACTTGTATTACACATTGAAATTTTACCATTTCATATCCTGCACACTTTAATCTTGATTTTATTCCAAAACTCATATTCTCTTAAGACCATTTGTGTAACACCTATTCCAATATTCATATTCCATAAAAATGTTCCACTTTGAGTAAAAATACCATTTTACCAATTTTTTTCCCAAATCATCTTTTTACTCCATTTCACAAGTGTTAATTTTTCAAAAAACACTATTAAATCATCCACACTAACTCTTAAGTGTTTAACCCATTAACACACTTTTTAACCTTAGAGTATTATTTTACTTAATTGCAAACACCTTTACCTCATTAGTTCTTTCAACTTCGTAAGTGTTAATATTTTACAACGTTACTAAGTTACACACAAGAACTTTTCCATGTTTACCCATTTACACTTAAGACTACTTTTATAAGAAAATACTATTTCTTTTTATCAACATGTATTGTCTTATAATCTCATGTTCATCATATCTTTTAATCCTAATTTCACACAGTTTGAAGACTCAAATTATAACTTTTCTTATTTTATGTTTTAACCCAACAAAATCCTCCTGAAACTTGTTTATACACTGAATACCAAAATACTACAAGTTTATATGCATGGGAAGATGAATTTTAAACCCCAAAAAATACATGGTTTAAACATTCATTTCATCATAAGAAATTATTATACTTGCAAAATGCATTTCTTTAGGTACATACATGGTTTAAACATACATTTTAATTATTCAACTTCAATAAATGTCTATTTTTCATAAAACCTCAATTTTTGCAAGAACTTTTAAACATTATTATTTCACCAAGTATTTACCAAAGTAAATCATTAATTCCAAACATTTTATTCCATAAAATGTTTAACACCCATATATCTAGAAAATGCCCATTTTCACAAAAACACAATCTTTCAATATTCGAAAACCTTATAATATTTACTTATTCTTTATTTTAAATAAATATTATTTTTCAACATTTTTATTTCATAAAAATATTTATTGTCTTTTACATAATAATTATACCATCTAACTAAATAAACCCTACTCAAATAGTCTAACTACAAGACTACAATGTGCAAAATAACTATTACACTAAGAGTAAGGTTTTCCCTACCTCTAATGGCTTCAATTATGGTGTTGGTGTAGGAGGAGAAGACCCCACCTCCAACAGTTGCCTCAAGGGGTTACCAAATGCATCATCCAAAAATCCAAGGTATTTTTCCTCCAAGCTCCCAAGTAAGATCCACTTCAACTCCATTAAAATCCACCTTCATCTTCTCCAAGAAATCCTCCAAATACTCCTTGAAAATTCATTATTCTTCTTCAACCATGGTAAAAATGGGTCTTTTATGTTTGAATATGGTGGAATATCATACAAATGGAGGTGGAATAGTGGTGGAAGCATGGTGGTTAGGTGGTGGATGGTGATGGAATGCCACCCACCTCTCTTTCCCTTTCTCTCTCTTTTTTTCCATTTTCTCCCAACAACAATTAACCCAAACACACCCAAACATCCCTTATAAAACCCTCTTAAAATCCTAAATTGTCATTTTTCCCAATCTGAACTGATCTGGTGTCTATAACACATCAAATCAAGGGCAAAGAATGTAACAGCCCATAAGGACAATCATATCTAAAAACTCGACTAAGGTCATTCGAAAGACTTCCCCTATGTCGTTAGAACAACTTCTAATGTCATTTGATCTATAGAACGTGTGACCTGCTACTGTAAACCAGTCGCACGTCGTTATAAGCCCTGCAACTCGTGACCTATCTCACGACCCTTACATTGTCGTTCGAACGACAGCCCTATGTCGTTTGAACGACCCTTTTTCTCTTTCTTTTTATATTTCTCCAATTTCATCCACAATTCTTCCTTATTTTTTAATTAACTCCTCTTCAACTTATAATCCACATATAATTTAACTAATTTATCTGGGATGGATGTTACAAACTTCCCTCGTTTGGGAATTTTGCCCCCAAAATTCTCAATCCATTAATCCTCAAACTTATGGGATCCACCAACTTCTATTCTGATTCCCAAAAATCCTCCAAGACAAACTATCGAATTCCTTAACACTAATCTCACCAAATACTCAACATGCGACATGCCCTCTTGCTTACCATTTTGCTGACCAGGACATTACATAATCGATCCCGAGTCTCCACTCTCCTTATAATCAAGTCCAAACCATTCCTAGCACCACCCGTGCTGGTACTTAAGGCATACCGGTGCCTTTATGGGAAAATTATTTCTAGAAATCAATAATCACCCAAAGCAAATCATAATGCAACCAACTGTCGTATAAATTACCAAAAATTAATCTTATTATAGAACTGTACATAACTCGTATGAACTTTTTGAGAATCACGTTAATCTATTCCCATAATCTAAGGAGAAATAATCCTATCAAATCATTATTGCATGCCCGTTTTACACCTTTCACTGCGTCACTCTGATTAACCTACTACTACCCCAAGTGTCTCATCCCTGAGTACTCAATCTAATCCACTCACTGTGGCAAAGTAGCATCATGTGCTCAATTTTTCCTTACTTTCCCACTATACCGTATCCTCAATATCACTCTCTTCGTAATTCAAGTCCCTAAATACTAAGTCAACCTGTCAAAAGTCCACTTATCAAAGGGAGACTGACACTACAATCAAATCGAGTGATCGACAGTGTAGCCACCCGTACGTAAAACTTTAGGAAAAAACAATAATACCTCAGATGAGCCCACCCAGTTACAGAGCTAGATTGACCAAACCCGATCCATCGCGTGCTCTTGGGAAAAATCGGGTCGTACTATGACATGGCATCAATCTAAGACACCACACAGGTGAGAGTACTGATTCTCAATCATTACAATCGAATGGAATAGAGGAGAGTTGAAAGGAATAAATAACTTTCTCGAGAAATTTTGCCCATAGGCATCCGATTTCGATTTATGGAAGTGAACCCACATAGTATACTTTAAGTCATGCTACTCATTCCCAAAACTCTCATCGAGTACCACTTCTGGCCATATACCCTGGCCTGGGTCACTAGCCGTGATGAATCAAAGTGAAACCATTCATTCTCATAATGCGAACACAATTTCCAAATCGGTAGTCCTTTAGGAAGTCAATGCTCGACTTTTTCCTTGGAAGCAAGGCCCTACCTTTCACATCCTTGGCGTAAACGAATCATTTTGTTTAGTGGATACCTCACTTTCTAGTCACTGATCTTATCCAATTAGTGGTGATGACATAACTAACCTACTATACCTAGATTATTGTCTACTTTATCATATCATGACCAAAGTCCCAAATTTTCCATAGAAGTTACTTTGTTCAAGCGAGACACTCACCTAACCGTGTTACTTATTGACCACACAAGATTGCCAACCAACTTACCTTAGGTTTCTTCCTATACAGAAATTCCACGATGACACCACACCGGCCACCATTGGCATTCTAAGGGTAGTAAGTACCACACCAGGCTATTTCTTCTAACTCGTATTAACTTGGAAAGACGTACCAAGATTTAGTTCTTCCTTTACTAAGGCTACCCTAGCATATATAGTCGATACGACGACATTCTAATCATGTTTCGATGCTCCTCCACCTTAGTTTCCATTTTTAAATTTTCCACATATCGTCACCACTCTAAGTCCCGAATACATATCTAGTGTATCCTGAAGCCGATTATCACCACACCTAAATTTACCTTTCCATGACATCCGTGCATCAATCCTATAAGGGCACTACAATCATCCTACCTTAGGGATCGTACCATCCCTCCGTGCTGATTTGGAGGCCACACCCGACACGCACACTATACGACCCCAAACCTGGGATCATCACTTGTCCCCCAACACAATCATTGCTCGAATGCTAAAGCTCCTTTACATCGGACCTAATTAGTCTCCTAAGAACACCAAACACATTTCATGTAAAAGTCTTAAAACCCAACAAGGTTTCATTGTTTATACTTTTATCATCATATGTGCACTCTACAAACCTTTCAATACCCACATCGATATCCGTTAGTGCTCGCAAAGACAATAGTCTATGAGCTTCTAGCCATAGTTCACCTTAATCCTCAAACATCTCCAGACATAACAACATTCGATATTTTTCCTTAATAATGTCACACACAATTTGTCCTATGGGAACCTCAATGTGCCTATGAACTACTCATACACTAGGATTACCTCACACATGGCCAATCCCTCAGCGGTTAAAGTGCGTTTCAACACTTAGATATTAATCTTACCTTTCTTCCAAATGGCTATGACTATAAGTCACATACAAGCCATAACCAACACTACTAAATATTATCGCAAGGTACAGGATGTCACTTGCAGCTTATATACCTCAGGGTATGCCTCACCAAAATCCTAAATGATTTTTCAACTATGTAAACTAAATTTCCTTAATATATAAACATCACACTTTGGGCCTACTAGTCAACATGACTATATAAATTATGGTAGGATACAGACGTCAGGTACTGCCTATAGATACCAAGGTCCATACCACTGACGTCGCACGAGATCTTATTCCTCAAAATCATATCATAACCAATGTACACCCAACCTACATCCTAAACCAAATGGACTAATACGTCCTTACCACAAAATCAATACTTATGAATGTTGTTCAGTTATCTAGTCTCCGCATATGGATACGCAACCTTTACAGCTCGGTCGCAGTGAACAACACTCGTTATTTCCACTAAAAAGGCTACTCTCATCACCAAAGTTATTTCAAAATACATCTCACACAAAGGCTTATGGCATTTCCACTATTATCCTACACAACCCTGTGTGTTAATCGAACAACCATCAATTACAATATCACTCCAAGGATCGAATTTGCCTAATTACATCGCTGGCGTTAACTACCCATAAATGTCGTACTTAAGGATTATATATATACAGTTCTGCTCTTTTGCGGACTATTTCGCATTTTAAGAATGCAGAACGGATATGTGTCACCTGGCGGTGAGCCCGGAAAAGAGAAATAGTGTGCCTATAATTTAAGCGATAATTTCTAGGTGCACCGTTAGGTGACAAGTGTTCGGTCCGTATTCTTAAAATGCAGACTAGTCCGCACAAGAGCATTATTATAAATATATATATATATATATTATTCACCAATTATTAGTGTCTAGTCGAGACATCCCAACCATCAACTCCTATCGTTGAGTATATGCAACTCGTGCCACTTGCACATTGGGCGTCATCCCATTCTATCAATATCTCACATGTTCTATGCCATGAAAATTTCAACACAAGCATCTCACACTAACAATCACGGTGTCACCACTATAGGCTAACATGGACACCCATAAATTATTAAAATTTTAATCAGAAACGCGGAAGCAATTTATAACTATCAACTTAAGTATGTGCCACTTGACACTAATTTACTTGTCATGATAACCTCTTTGACTTTACCTTCGAGGACACGAACCAAACCATCATCAAACTAGCATGATCAGCCCTACCCAATACCGACGTCGAAAGATCTAATACTGACCTCACCACATCACACTCGAAAAGAACCTTGAACCTAGATCTATAATACTATTTATAATGCCTCGACCCATATTTATGGGTTACTCATGAGTCAATTCAATCCGACCCAAGCGTTAGGTGTGAAGCGAAATGGAATAACTAACAAAATGTTACTAGTCCAGTTTGAGTTTAGTTAACATATTACTTATTACCAGGCGATTCTTGTTTTAAAGTAAACTACGCGAAAGACCCATGGGGACTGCCCCGAAGTCCAAGTAAACAGAGTTTCTTACATAAAATAATTAAAGTATACTTACCTATATAGAGCTCTCAAAATACGAAACCGCACCCAACATGCCATAACAAAGCGACGGAGTGAGCCTATGCTCAGTGAGAATATAGAATGTAGTATAGAAACGAACAACAAAAATGATACTCACACATTACAACCAAATGCATTTGTAAATATGTATGTATCTACATATATGTATGTGTACCTTTAAAAATACATGTTCCAGTGCATTAGCCTACTTACCTCCAAAAACAAAGCTTATCCAAATTAATTTACCTTAATTTGGTTAAAAAACTTGCTTTACTCATACTGAGCATTTCTCCCTTCATTTAACACACCTTATTCAATACTTGAAACCACTACACTTGATTTATCCAAACACATTCCGTTACCAAAATTACCGATTTATTCATTTCAATACACTTTAGTATTTTCATTAAAAATACCTCTTCAACGCACGCATCCACCATGTTAGAAAATACTTATTTGTCATTCGAAAGCCATTTTCAATACATCCTTATGTAAATTATGGGTTTTGTCACTTAGGTTACTTAATCACACATTTACCCACTTTCTTTACCCTTTTACCTTATCTTATGGACATTAATAGATTTACGAATTTACTTGTCCATTTCACCTTTACCGGAACACTTATTACATTCATTCAAGTCATATTGTATTAACACATTTTACCACACAATCCATTTCTTTACATATTCCATATTTTCTTTATCTTTTCTCGGAATCTTCCAATATTGCATACTTCCATGAGCTCCACACCGCTGGCTATACGCAACATATGCGTTGGCCAATGTTTTAGACATTTCACCCAAGTGCTCCAGGCCCTTCTATCTTTTATCTCGGTGTCAACCAAGTTCCGTTTATGTGTTCTAACATTTCTTTACAAAATGTCCACATTATTCCACTTCCCCTTTTACCTGGCCGAAGCCAAAACCTGAGTTTTTTTTACGGCCCCAACTTGTATTACACTTTATAAGTTTACCATTTCATGATCTTTACACTTTAATCTTGATTTTATTCTAAAAATCATATTCATTTATGACCAATTTGTGTAACACCTATGCCAATATTTTTATTTCATAAAAATGTTTCGCTTTAAGTAAAATTACCATTTTACCCATTTGTTTTCCAACTCACCTTTTTACTCCATTTCACAAGTGTTAATTTTTCAAAAAACACTATTAAGTCATCCACATTAACTCTTAAGTGTTTAACACATTAACACCCTTTTTAACCTTGGAGTATTATTTTACTTAATTGGAAACACCTTTACCTTATTAGTTCTTTTAACTTTATAAGTGTTAATATTCTACAACCTTACTAAGTTACACACACTAACTTTTTCATGTTTATCCATTTACACTGAAGTCTACTTTTATAAGAAAATACCATTTATTTTCATCAACACGTGTAGTCTTATAATCTCATGTTCATCATATCTTTTAGTCCCAATTTCATACACTTTTAAGACTCAAAATATAACTTTTACTATTTTAAGTTTAAACCCAAAAAAATCCTCCTCAAACTTGTTTATACACTTAATACCAAAATACTTCAAGTTTATATGCATGAGAAGATGAATTTTAAACCCAAAAATCCTATTACATGGTTTAAACATATATTTCATCATAAGAAACTATTATACTTGCAAAATACATTTCTTTAGGTACAAAAGACATTTTTAATTATTCAACGAATGTCTATTTTTCATATAACGTCAATATCTGCAAGAACTTTGAAATATTATTATTTCACCAAATATTTACCAAAGTAAATCATTACTTCCAAACATTTTATTCCAAAATATGTTTAACACCAATATTTCTAGAAAATGCCCATTTTCACAAATATATCATCTTTCAATATTCCAAAACCTTGAATTATTTACCTATTTTTTATTTTAATAATATATTATTTTCCAATATTTTTATTTCATGCAAATGTTTATTATCTTCTACACAAAAATTATATCATTTAACTAAATACACCCTACTCAAATAGTCTAACTACCATACTACAATGTACAAATTAACTATTACACTAAGAGTAAGGTTTTCCCCAACTCTAATGGCTTCAATCACTACAAGAAAAACTACTTTCCATGACATATATTTGACGACACTTTATAAAAATGTGTCGTGGAAAGTAGTTAAAGACGACATAATCATCAATGGTGTCGTAAATAATAGCAAATACCACGACATATAAAATAAACGTGTCATGTTTTTTTGAAAGAGGACACTTTATAAGATGTTGTAATTTTTTACACTACTTTTTTTTCTAAAAGTGTCGTTTAATTAAAAAATATTGGGAAATTTTTTTTGCCCCCTCTTTTACTAGCGCGTATCAAAAAAAATTGTACATGCAACAAACCATATCTCCGAACAAATCTCTCACCTATAACCTCCCACGTTACAGTCGTAAATGAATGAATCTCTCATCTCTATAACCTACGCACGCACGTCTTCAGCCCTAAGAAGCAAATCCCTCATCACCTATAACCAACGCACAACCTCCGCACGTCTTCAGCCGTAAATAGTAAATTTTGAAGCTTTGGCGTCATCAAGAACTTTGTTGGCTATGGTCTTGTTTAGTTGATTGTTAATAGCTGGTCAGTTCTCTCTCTCTCTCTATTCTTATTGTTATTGATGCTATTATGTGGAGTAGGATAAAATGTTGGCTTATAGTAAATATCGGTGATTGGGTTCATGAACAGGTTGGTATTGATTGTAACTATCGTAGGTTATAATCAAATGATTGTGTTCATGAAGAGGTTGTAGTTCTATGAATGTTTGTTTTAATGCTTTCCTCTGTTTGACATACTCCACTCCATGATAACGGGTGACAGGTGTAAAAAGGAGCTCGGAAATTTTACAGATTTATCGGAGAAATTCATGTGTCCCTCACAAAGAGTAAAAAAATTATAACAATTAATTTAACTTTTGGTGCCTGTAAATCATATTTGTGTAATATGATTTTGTAATATGCTTGCGTTATTTTATTTTTTTTACCTTATGGGCTTAGTTGAAATTTTATAGGGTTCAAACAGTGAACTGGGTTGAAATTTTAGCTTTTCTTTAATTTTATTTTTAGTTTTACAATTTTTGATTTACAAAAACAAGCAAAAAATATATATATATATATATATATATATAAAGAGTCAACCCGATCCTTTTCGGGGATTTTAAATCTTGGATTGAATCGTTGAAATTTGAAACCCATTCTCAATTAATCATCAAATTTCATAAATTTATTTGAATCAACAAATTGATTGGAAAAAATTATGATCCTCTTGTTTAATCTGAACAAACAAAACCAAAATTGTTGAATGATGATGATCATATCTCTAACGACTCACCATTGTTGACTTAACCGATTTCTCCAAATACAATATTTGTGGTAACCAATTCGATCATATCTTTTGTTATCATTTGTGTGTACATAGTTTTATTTGGTTCTTTAATTAATGGGTTTCAAGCTGTGATGCGTTTGGTAGCGTTATATTCATGCCTAAAAATTGAAATTGAATGAAAAGCTAGTTAATATGTCTTTGAACAATATTTTAAGGGTCATATAATCCTAGTATGGGTTGTCACATTACATGTTTTTGGTCAGTTATTAAAAAGTACGTTTCTCATATTAGTTATGGTATAAGTCACAAACACACACCCCTTTCTTGAAGGACTATAGGCCAGTTCACTAATATTTTAGTTCTAAGGGGCTGAATTCAAGAAAATTGTAGCTTATTTGTATTGCAATGATATTCAATCTCTGTAAGCATTTTGTGAAATTCATTGATTGAATTGAAATCGTATGTTGATGTTTTGATTAATGATGAGCGTTATGTGGGTTTTATTTATTTTATCGATTTTTGAGTTAATTATTTGTTTTCGAGCAACCTCATTAGTACTATATCTGATTTTTTTATTTACAATAATTCATTGTTCTATTTTGTAGGTGATTGTTTTGGGCAGTATTCAGACACTACAAATCAGATCCAGTATAGGTATCTTTATCTTGCTTCATTTGTGTATCTCCTACTTTGAAATTATTAAGTACATATACCCACATTGATATTTCTGAACATATGCTTATTAGAATAGGTCAACTTAATTAAAGTATATGAATATGTATTGTTGAGTGTGGGTGTTTATATTAGTTCTATGCTCAACGAAACCATGAATAAGAATAAAATGGCTATAGTCCATTCGTGTTAATTTGTAGTCCCGATGATCTAACTATATATCTATTTCAATTTATTTTTATAGATATTGACTAATCTAATAAGATTTAGAAGAATGTGACTAATCTAATGAGATCTTGTAGAATGTAACTATAAGAACACGACATTTTATCCGTTTATCGTTGACATTTTACCTCCTTTTCAATATTAGTGTTTTCTGGTGTAAACATACTAGAAACTAGCAAGTGGGCAACTCAAGATGGAAAAAGATTGGTTGAGATTTCCAAGGTTTTTTTAAAATTATTATTACACGCATGTATATACGTTTACATATATTAAAAAAACCTAAAGTATTTTTCTTAATAAACACTATTAAAAAATGAGAAGTGATTATGATTTCATGTTTTTTTTATTATCTGTAGACATACTGAGGAGTACCAAATGGAGTGTTCAAATTTATTGAATCTGCCAAGAAAACTGCTAGAAATCCTGATATGATAATATGTCCCTGTAAGAAATGTAAAAACCTTTGTTAACAAGTGAGGAAGAATTATTTGAACACCTAGTCATTCATGGCTTTGATCCTACGTACAAGAAGTGGGTATTTCACGGAGAACATTCGAATTCTTCATACTCTAATGATATTGATATAGAATTGTCAGATTTACATAGGATGTATAGAGATGCTTATGTTCAAGATGCAGTTTTTGCTGAAGATAATTTTGAAAGCAGTGATGAAAATTTTAAACAAAAGTTGAAAGATGCTGAGACTCCTTTATATCCTGGGTGTACAAAGTATACAAAGATGTCAGCAATTACAACTTTAAACAAGAATAAAGCTACACACGGACTATCTGATAAAGGATTTAATGAACTTCTTGAGTCTATACATGAAATATTGCCCGGGGATAACGTTCTTCCTAAGTCTTTGTATGCAACGAAGAAGTTTCTAAAAGAATTTGATCTTGGCTATGAGAAGATAGATGCATGCATTAATGATTGTTGTTTATTTATAAAAGAGTATGAACATATGGATAAATGTCCTAAATGTGGCTCATCACGGTGGAAAGTCGACAAACGCACAAAGAAGGTTAAAAAGGGCGTATCTGTAAAAGTATTGTGGTACTTTCCAATAATCCCAAGATTTCAAAGGATGTTTTTATCATTAGATAAAGCAGAGTAGTTGCAGTGGCACTCAACTCACATAGCAAAGATGGCAAGATGCGACATCCAGTTGATTCATTAGCATGGGACACAATTAATAAAAAGTGGCCTCATTTCGCATCCGATCCAAGAAATCTTAGGCTTGGACTTGCAGCGGATGGATTTAATCCCTTTAATAATCTTATCTCGAGCTATAGTTGTTGGCCCATAATTCTAATTGTGTATAATCTTCCCCCATGGTTATGCATGTTGCAGAAAAATTTAATGTTGACTTTGCTTATACCGGGGCCAAAGAAACGTGGAAATGACATAGATGTATATCTGGAACCACTTATAGATGACTTAATCGAGTTATGGAATAACGGGGTGGAGATGTATGATGCATCTAGCCAGTCTACTTTTAATTTAATAGATATTTTGATGTGGACAATAAATGACTTTCCCGCATATGGTAATTTAGCTGGATGTACCACAAAAGGGGAATTTGCATGTCCATTTTGTGATCCTAACACATTCTCACTACGATTATCAAAGAGTATGAAATCGGTGTATATGGGCCATAGACGTTTTCTTCCAACGAACCATCCATGGAGGGTTACCAAAAAGAGTTAGTTTGATGTATTTGAATAATTGAGGAGGCCACCAAAACCTTTAAATACAGAGGAAATTTTAGATGCTCTGAAGGGTGTTGAAAATGATTTTGGCAAAAGGAATAAGCGTAAGAGGAAGAAAGTGTTCTTGAAAAAGAAGTCAATATTTTTCGATTTAACGTATTGGCATGTACGTATATTTTAACTCATAATCTAAGCCACTAACTTAATGCAATTCTATTAAAAGTTTTAGGTTATTTATTTTTCATATTAATCTTCCCTCATTTTTTCCCTATGCATTAGATTTACGTCATAATTTGGACATGATGCACATCGAGAAGAATATAAGTGAGAGCATCATTTCCACATTGTTAGATGTAAAGGGAAAATCAAAAGATGGCCTCGAGTCCCATAAATATTTGCAAGAATTAGTCATTAGAAAGGAATTTCATCCTCAACCAAAAGGGAATAAATTTTACGTGTCGGCGGCACCTTACACACTCTCAAATAAAGAAAAGAAAGTTTTTTGTCAAAGACTATATGATTTGAAGTTACCTGATGGTTATAGCTCCAACATTAGTCATTGTGTTTCACTGGAAGAATGTAAGTTATTAGGGTTGAAATCCCATGATTATCATATTTTAATGCAACAATTGTTGTCAGTTGCTATACGGGGACTACTACCAAAATGGCCAAGACAAGTGATTTTTCGCTTATGTTCATTTTTTAATGAGTTATGTCAAAGAGTGATCGATAAAAGGATAATGGAAAAATTATAGGAAGATATCGTAGAGATTATATGCATGTTGGAGAGGTAATTCCCTCCCTCTTTTTTTGACATTATGGTTCACTTGCCAATTCACTTAGCTCGAGAAGCTCGATTATGTGGACCTATACAATTTCAATGGATGTACCCATTTGAGAGGTAATTTAGAATGTATTTAACTTTTTTCTTATTAACAAGTTAGATATGTAGTAAGCATATGTTATATTCGTACACTACAAGAAAAATGACAATTAAGGACACCGATATTAGGGACAGCGTTAAAACTGTCCTTTAAAAAAATATATAAGGGACACCAAATTATAGCTGTCCTTTTAGATCTATTATAGAGGACATCTAATTTTTTTAGTGTCCTTTATAATAGTTTTAAGGACATCAAATATTTACTGTCCTCTATAATTCCTCTAATAGGACAGCAATAGTTGTCCTTTAAAATTTTCATTTCCCTCTTTTTTTCCCTCCATTCCCCAAATTATTTTTTCATTTATTTTTTCATTCCCTCTACTATGTGATAACGGACTCACCCGCTTCTCTCTCTCATCTCCTCACCCGATCAAAGCCAACGTGAAACAGATATCTATCGCTCTCTCAATCGTGCTCTCTCTCTCTCTCGTGAAACCTTCGAAGGATGTTATCTTGTGAGAACACAGATATCTCTATCGCGCGATTCCATGACCACTAAGATTATGGTATTATGATTAAGGTTTTGTGAAAGCTTCTCTGTTCTCTTGCTCTCTCTATCGCTCTCTCTCTCTCTCTCTCTCTCGTAAAACTCATCGGGTTATCTCCTGAAGAATAAACTCTTGAAGAATAAAGGTATGCGGGCTTACTCATATAGAGCTGATTTTTTATTTGATTTTGTGTTTGATTATAGAACTGATTTTGTTTTTGATTATAGAGCTGATTTTGTTTTTGATTATAGACTGATTTTATGTGCAAAGATTTTGTGTTTGATTATAGACTGATTTTATGTGCAAAGATCAGATTTCGTACACCCGACTAAGGCATTTTGTGAATTTTGTTGAAAAGGGAAACATTTTCATTGCTGGTGGGTTCTATACTGCTAATTTTGGCTGAGTAGTGCTTTTAAAATCGGGGTGTTCTTGATGCAAGAGAATGCAATAACTTGTTCAGAAATGTAGAGTATATTCTATTTAAGGGGTTATATTTAAGGGGTTACTGATAACAATTTATTTGAAATGTATAATATACCAACTATGCCATGTTTGATTTTTGAGAGTTTCTTGTCCAAGACAAGAATTTGGCAAGTCCCTTACATTTTTGAAGTCCAAATTTGATAGTGAAAGTGAAGCCAAAATTAGTACTTTAGGTTGTTATTTGACATAAATAAGGTATTAAAAATGCATCAATTGATGTGTGGTGTCCAAAACATACGGGGCCAAAAGATATTAATCACTGCAATATTGACAACTAAGTCAAATAAAAGGATTGGTTTTTGGGTACCAAATGTTCTCTCTGGTTGAAGCTCTTGGTCGAAATTAACAGTTATGTTTACTTTCTGGATTGTCTTGAAATTAATAGTTGTTTTAAAAAATAATGTATAAAATAACATGAAATTCTAATATTATCCGGCACATAGAAATTCAACATGCATTAATAAATTTTGAATGTCATGCCATCCACAATGGGATACTTTAAATTTATGGGTTTAAGGTGCGAAAGTTGGAGTGTGCAAGAGTTGGAACATGATCAAAACGTATCTTATGTGAGACAAGATGTAGATGGATTCGTAATTGATACATCTATGCCTGATGTTGATGATTGTGAGGATGATATGGACGAAGAATGAGAGTTGATAAGTTGTAAATTTATATGTAAGTATTATGACATATGTTTCTCTTATTTTTATCATACGATTTGTTATGTTTTATCATATTTTTTATTAATAAGATAACTAATCATATATATTGTTTTGTTGTAACAGATTCAGTATGATTAGATCCTCGTCTACTAGCGGAGCGGCACATGCATCACCCCCATCTCAGATTCAGGTATATAAATTTTTACTTCTCGAGAAGTTTAAATATTGCACTTGACTACTCTCACCCACTTAACCAAGGACCAATAAATGAACAAAACCTACTTTAAACCATGAGATTTCCTTTGTTTTAATTATAAATATCCATGCCACTCTATCATAAGACTTAGACGTATCTAATTTGATTACAACATTTGAACCATGAGATTTCCTCCAAAGTAGTCCCATCATATCTTGACATAACAAGATGTTGGCAGTGATCATTCTACCTTTGATGAAGCTAGATTGAGACTTATCAATTATGTGGGAAAAAATAGTGGAAAGCCTTGATGCTAAGATTTTAGTGATGATTTTGAAGCAAAAATTAGATGAGTTGAATGGTTTAAAGTCAAAGCAATTGGCAGCATTCTTGGACTTTGGGTAGGCATTTAATTCCTGTTGATAATCAAGGGATAATCAAGGTGTTGTTTAGTGTTATAATGAGTAGCTTGGACAGGTCACAAATAAAATAAATAAAGGAAGACTACCTGTCAGCCAGCTAATCAATTCTGGTGTCTTTTCTGTTAGTAATGAATGGCTCACCTTGAATTGAGGAGTCCTAACTTTTGGAATATTTTTCTATTTTAGCCTAGTCTATGAGCTGCTACCTTTTTTGGCATCTCCTCTCTGTATAAATAGGTGCCTTGCACCATTGTAATCAAATCATCTCTTTAGCTCATAATAAAACATTATCAAGGTTTTCGTCCCTTTCTATCTTGGTATCAGAGCTAACTGAGTAGAGTGCATGGTGTCTTCTCCGCCCAGTGCATTTCAAGAGCAGTCCTCAATCACCATACCGCCTCATATTCCTGCTCCAGTACAAACTCCTTCGTTAGCTCCGGTTCCTCCTCCAATAATGTCTAATATGTCTATCTTTCAATGTCTTGCAACCCTCACACTCAAACTGGATCGTGCCAATTACTCCTTTTAGCTGTCCCAAATTTTTCCTGCTCTCCGAGCTCATGACCTAGAAGGCTTCATTCTAGGAAGGAAACTTTATACTCATCACTACCAGTGGTTTTATTCCTGGTGAGTCCAGACAAGTAAATCAGGGGTTCAATCGTACAGACCAATCCATTATGAGCTGGTCAATGAATTCCATTTCTGAGACCATGTTTGGTCATATTGTTCGTTGCACCACTTTATATGAGATTTGGCACACTCTTGAGCTTCTCTTTACCACACATTCTAAAGCTCGAAGTCTCCAACTTCAATCACTCAAAAGGGGCAATCTCTCCATTCATGACTATATGCTCAAGATGAAATCTCTTGCTAAAAGTCTGTCTACCGCAGGTCAACTCATCTCTGATGATGAACTTATTCTCGGGGGTCTTGGTCATGACTATGATCCTGTTATCGTCAATCTTACTTCTCGTCATGATCAAGTCAGTTCAGCATATGCTTCAAAGCCAAGAGATGATCCTTGAACAAATCAACACACCACCACTTGTCGACTTATCTAATCCCAGTGCCAATTTTTCCACTCAACTACGTCGTTCTCTCAATCTCACTACCTATAATAATACCTCTAATAATTCTCCTAGACGTGATTACAATACTCGTGGTTGTGCTGAGGCAGAGGGGGAAGGAGCAATAGACCTATTTGTCAACTCTGTAAATAGACCTGGGCACATTGACATTGCCTCAAAATGTTATCATCATTTTGACATTTCTTTCCAAGGTCAGTATAACTCCAACAACAACAATAACACTCAATTTCATCAATTTTCCTCCTCTGTCCAAAAACCATCAAGCAATGGTCAGCAAACAAATCCCAAAGCATTTTTTACACTATCATCATCGAGTTATGGACCTTCCAACAATCAAGGTGATACTCCTTACTCAAGTTATTCTCTTCCTAACCATGATACTGCTGAAATTGATCAGCCTGAAGTTGTATCCTCATTACTAAACCAGCCTACTGTTGAGCTTGCCCAGACACTCCAACACAAACCTTCAATTTCAACTCATCCCATGACCACCAGATCAAAATCACGAACCTTCAAACCTAAAATATATCTAGCTTTTGTACTCAAACATCCTGATTCCATCACCTATACATCCATCACACCAAATATAGTAGAACATGCCCTATCTTCTCCTGAATGGAAGGCTGCAATGGATGATTTGAATACAATGTGAATTTCACCAACTTCCCTCAAACCATGAACTTGTTGCTTTTGATGTCGAAACATTGGATTATAGCTTTCGAGTTGGAATCATATTTTTGTAATATTTCTCTGTCACCTGACCCCTTGCATATGTGCTGAATAGTGTCCATAACGGTGTTCTTTTCATTAAGTCCCAATGTCTATCCATTGCGATGTTGTCAATTAGGAAACGCAATAATGTATTTGACGTCAACATATTAGACCTGAATAATCGCATCTGCGTGTTTTTCAATGGAGTTATATAAGCTATCAATTAAACAGAATGAATAATAATCCATATAATTTAAAAAAAATAGAATTCAGTGCTTTTAATGTATAATTTACATCTACATATATTCATGAGCTTAATGTCCTTCCGCATGGACTTATAGAAAGCAAAATTCAGCTTATGATTTATATCTAGTAATGCCTATGCGATACAAAACTATGGTAAAATAGAATATTTAATAAATAGTTTATATATTTTAGTGTTGAAATTTTATCATAAACTATACTTTACATGCATATGATAAAATTTACTTTCAATGCGTATATAGTTTATGTTTATCTAAAACACTAAAATTTACATGCATATGATAAAATTTACTTTCAATGTTTATCTAAAACACTAAAATAGATTTAAATATAACTATTTTAAATCTCCCATGATGATCCTGGTCTTCAATATAACTATTATTTTGCCCAAGGAAAGTCTAAACTCGAACTCTATCACTAGGAAAATCATGAGCATAAACAAAAGCAGCATAAAAGCTTTTGTTAAGTCCCACAAATTTGACTTTGCAAAATAGAGCTTGGTTATACAATCTAAGAACATCCACATTAAAGATGATTTGGTCCCACCCAATTAGAACTCTAGACTCTCCACCATTAGTAGGGAAATTATGGATCTAACTCCAATTCCAAGAATAAACACTAGCCATAGAGGGCATGTGTATTCTTCTAACTTTAGCAATTTTCTCACCTCTTATTGTTTATGCAGGGAATTTAGACCCATAATGTTCCAAGATGTTGCTTTGATAATTTGGAATCACTATGTCCCCCCCCCCCCCCAAGTTTCTCTTCCCCTTGCCAATACTGTTTTTGGGCTTTCCATGGTGAAAATGTTTGTCCACTAATTCATCCACTGCATTAACTTTGAGGTCGATTCCTGATGGGGCTGGTGTGGATTCATTATCTTCCAATAGGTTAAATACAACAAATGATTTATAGGTGTCTAATGTGGGAGATTAAGTCATGATCTCAGTAGTTGGTTTGGATTCTTTGCATTGTTCTCCTTCTGAGACTGGTTGGGAAATAGTAGCCATGGGAGTATTGATGTGAACCTGCTCCTTACACAGTTCCTCCTTTTTTCTTTTCGTGTTGCTTATACCACTGACATGCGTCCACTCTTTTTTGTTCTTCTTTAGGTTAGTTGCAATGCTTGGAATGATAGATCTAGCATTACCAACCCTTTCACTAATAACTTTCGGGAATTTGGAACTAGTATGTCCAAAGATAATGAAATGACTATAGGAGTGTGGCATGGCTTGGTATTCTACCTTGACAGAGGTTGACTTCCCATCCTTTATTATGATTCTAAAAGACATTGGGTTACTAGTTTGGGGATTTATTTAATGCATATCCTAGCATAGATATTCCTTCTCATTTATTTAGTTACTATGTCAACATAAATGGGAACGCCTATCTCACTTTCTATGTAACTAAGGCCTTCAGCAGTCTAGTATTGAAGAGGTATGTTATGGAACATAATCCTTGGAAAATCTGCAATCAGGTTGCAATTTATGGAAGATAATGGCATTGCCCATAAAGTGCTAAGGGCCATTCTCCACAACTTATTCCGTACATATTGCTATGTGAAACTTGAACAAAAAATACGCTTTACAAAAATTTAATGTACACCCTCAAAATATAGTAAATAACTTACCACTTTCAAACAATAAAATGAAAATAAATATACACATTTTTTGAATAATAATACCATTACAGTTTTTGAATCCACCCCAGAGGGTCTTCACAATTGAATTTGGGATAATTCACCTTTGATACCTTGTACTTTTCAATGGAGCTGCTAGTAACCCGTCTTCTTTCCCACTTTTCAATACTGAAATGAATATTGAAATGCTACTAATCTGATTTGAACAATGATATTACATTTGCTGAATTAAATGAGAAGCATACTTTTTTTTAACAGGAAGTATCGATGGTACACCCTCCTATGGAATGACAAATGACTTGCAGAGCATCTCACATGATGGTATATATTGAAAGATATCTATACATTAGAATTTTGTAAATTTTTATATATGCTTGCTCATTACTTTTGAACAGGTGATACTAATAGCACGTCCTCTCATAAGAGGAAAGTTGGAGGGAGTGCCAAACAATGGAATGAATGGGGTAATGGTGAGAAAAAGATACTAGGTTGGG
Source organism: Sambucus nigra (assembly GCA_949130495.1). NCBI lineage: Eukaryota > Viridiplantae > Streptophyta > Magnoliopsida > Dipsacales > Adoxaceae > Sambucus > Sambucus nigra. The sequence continues at coordinate 251,298,757 of OX422208.1, forward strand.
ACAAAGATTGCCAACCAATTGGACCATATACGACGAAGTTGGCGAGTCAACTTGGATATTATGCACGTCAAGGGGATTTGTTTCCTTTGACTTTGCCATCTTGGACAAAAGCGAATCAACGAAAGCTCGACATTCTTTGGGAACAAGTGAAGGTAATATTAAATTAATCTCGTATTAGTAAAATCAAATATTTAAAATTATTAGTATTTCTAACTAATGTATTTTTTTTATTAGATTAACACAAATGCGCCGGACAATTACCGAAATATATGTTGTCGTAAGCTTGGAATTCAATGGAGATCCTTTAAGTATGAGACCAAGAAGAAGTATTATACGGAATTGAACACGGATGCAGAGAATTTAACAACGACCCCCCCCCCCCCCAGTCAGCCCGAATCAATGGAAAGTCTTAGTGAAACAGTGGAGTCAAGAAACAGCAAAGGTATTACATTGAATTAGTAAACGGAATTTTGGATGTTATTTTTTTAATTATTGATGTTATGTTGTTGATTAAACAGGTTGGATTACATGTAAAAACAAAGAAGACTCTATCAAAATTTTCTAAAAATAATACATTGAATTGGTGAGGAGAATATACAATACCAAGTAACTTGGAATGTCATTAACATTATTTATTTTCACTTGCAGCGAGTGGCAAATAGGAATATCATTAACCGTGCTTATCTTTGTTCCCACCCTAGAATTGGGAGAACTTCAATTGCCGTAATAAAGCAACAAGTTAGTATATGTTCTTACTTTAGTATAATTATATATATGTTCTACTTAACTATGATTATATTTATGTTCTTTTAGGATTTTGTAAACATGTTTTCTATTTATATATAAATTAGATGAAGTCAAAACAAGAGCCCATCGATAAATTGAGTGTTTGGAGATGGACACGTAAGAAAAAGGAACGCACATACGATGTCGATGGTGGAGCCGCTGGTAGAGAGGTATAAATATGTTGATAATTGCAATCCAAATGACTTAGTTACATTACGAATTTTATTTTGGTGGATATTTGCAAGTTTCATTTACGAAAAAAGGTTAATTGTGCTATATGTTTTTTCCCAATTTGTAGGAAATGATTAAAAGATAATTGGATGTGCTTCCATTTGATCAACAAAATCGGAATGAAGTGAGGGATGCTATATTTGAAGACGTGGTAGGACCTGACGAACATGGACGAGCATTGTGTATGGGAGTATGCATTAAACCAACTTCTTCACGTTCAACCACATCATCTAATTATTATCATAGTGAGATTGCTCGACTAGAGAATGAGGCCAATGAGCGAGATACTCATTATCGGGAAGAGGTGGAGGCACGAGAGAATCATCATCAAGAAGAAATTGATATGGTGCATGCCGATTTAGAAAATGAAATATAAGAAAGAGTCGCGAGGGCCAAGAGAGAAACTCTAGCAGAAGGTAGGCTTGAAATCGCTCGTATGATACAAGAGGCGGGAATCTCACTACCACCGGCAGCAGCAGCCGCATTTGATACTATCGATAACCACGCTTGACTATGTATTAATGTAACTAACTTAGAAGTGGAAATGACAATTTGAAAGTATGTGGTGGTATTTATTTTTTGAAGTGTGATAAGACACTATTTGGTTTTGTTATTATATTTAAGGTTAAATTTTGGCAATGCCTTTGTGTTTTTGTTTTTTAATTTAATGTTATTATATTAGAGATTGAATTTAGGTTGATTATAATATAAGTTTATATACATATATATATATATATGTATATATATATATATATATATATATATATATATATATATATATCTTTTAGGACAGCTATAACTGTCTTTTAAAATATTCATTTGGTGCCAAAATATATTTGGGATAGCTGCTTATGTCCCTAATACTTCGTTTTAAAGGACAACAACATCTGTCCTTATAAATATGTAATAATATATAGATTTAAAAGGACGGAACAAAAAGGACGGCAATTGCTATCCTAATTACTCAAAAAGGACAGCAATTGTTGTCCTTTTAGCCTTTTATGACGCCCATCTATTAGGGCAGCTCTTGCTGTCCTTATGAGTGTCCCAAATGATATTAGGGATAGAAAATGAGCTTTTGGAACAACAAATTAGTTGTCCTTAATTGTTATTTTTCTAGTAGTGGTATTCTTTTACTATGTTTTGTCATTAGGTTTATGAAGGTACTCAAGAATAATGTTAGGAACCGTGAATGACCTGAAGGATGCATAGCAGAAAATTATTTGGTTGATGAGTGTGTAAGGTTTTGTACCATGAAGTGTTCGAAGATGAGACAATACTGGGAGTCGACCTATCTCTAAGGGGAAGCCAATAACATTGTCCGGTGACATGTTAAAAATTGCCCATCGTTATGTGCTATTTAACAATTCCGAAGTTGAGCCATATATGGAGTGGGTAAAATGATGCTCGTTATATATATTTATAACTTATGTTATCATTAATATTGTTATTAAAATTTCTCTACGTTCATATTAGAATGCATTTGAGGGAGCTAAAGCAATTCAATTGAAGTTTATCCCAAGATCATATTATGCTACAAAAAAGACATATCGAGACATTCGTTTCGTGGTTTATGAACAAGGTAAACCAATTTTTACATTGTGCATTGTAAGAGTCTAATGTTGTTATGTATATAAAAATTCATATAATTTCATTTATGATCTTTTAAACAAATTAAGGTTCAAGCAAACACAACTGAAGTATCAGCAATCCTAAAGTGGTTAGCGGTTGAGCCACAATGTTATGATGTGTCATATTCAGACTACGTAATAAATGGCAAACGATTTCACACATCAATGGTTGAAAAGTCCACCTAAAATAGTGGAGTTTTTTTTTTAGGCAGAGACTATTTGTAGATCTAGTGCAAGGGATACCACACATGTTGTTGCTAATGTTTCATATTATGGGATTATACGGGATATAATTTTGTTGGACTTTCACACATTTCGAATGCCTATTTTCCAATGTGATTGGGACAACATTTCAAATGGTGTCAAAGTTGATGATGGATTCACTTTGGTTAACCTCCACCAAGGACAAAATCAGTTAAAAATTATCCTTTTACTCTAGCATCACAAGCAAGACAAGTATATTATTCGATAGAATGGGGAACATCATATTGGTATGTGGTTCTCAAGGCACCGCCACGAGGTTTTCATGAGTTTGAGACATACGATGAGAGTGCTTACACATCATATTCGCCGATTGATGTTTCAAAACTTGACAACAATAAGAGAAATGGCGATGAGACTCATGTGAGGATAGATTGTGAGGGTGTTATTGTGTGATTGTTATTTATTTTAGCATGTAGACATTAGGTTTGTTTGATGATTTTATACATTAGTATGCTTATGGTAAATTCATTTTTAGTTACAAAGTTTGTGCATGGTGATGTAAAGAGGAAATCATTGATAAGAATAACTACGTAATATGTCAACATTATGTTATGTCATCGTTTCACTGGTTTGTAGTTTTTTTGGTTTCACTAGTTTGTAGTTTTTTTAAAACATTCTCTCTTTGTTAGCCTGGGTTCTTACACACATTATATAAGAACTCCAAATTCTTCCACCCGTCAATTGTTCAAAGAAGAGAAAGGAACCAAATTTCGAGATTAATAAACAATGAGGGAGAATGGATCACTGAAGACAATGCTTAAAATAATATGTACAAAATTTATTTCCAAATATATAGTCCTCTGTTATTCTATAGATGTATCTTCCTTGAGTTCTGTGGTTCATGTCCGTAATGCCTCAAGAAATGAATACTAAATTGATTACACATGTTGAGTTGTTTGAAATCAAGAAGACTATTTTTGACCTTGGGGCCTTAAAGGCTGCTGGCCTCGATGGTATAAAGGTTTTTTTCCTAATCTAGCTGCGAGTCTATTAAAAGTTGTATATATAATATTGTCCAGTGTTTTATATCAATAAGTTCTTTTCCACCCAAGGCCGCCCCATTTATGACCAGCATTGCCAGGTGCATGGCAATACGGAAGGATGTAATAATTATAAGTTTCTTGTGGATTATTTTAAGTCCCAACTTTATTTACCCAAAGTGTTACTGAGTCATCTTGTTGATACTTGTGATCGGAGTCCGAAGAGAAAGCCGACGAGACGATGAGTATGGCAATGAAGGCCACGATAGAGAACAATCGGACGGTGAGCCACATCAGAATCGCCAGCTAACGTAACTGTTAATGTTCACAGGGAGGGATTTTATATTTGCTTTGATTTGGTTGCCCTTTAACCCTTACCGGAGTTCTGGAGAGAAACCACAGCACTCGTTCAACATTTCTTGAATCGTACAATTCCAAAGGTGAAAAGTTTTATTCTGAAGTGTTCCCCATCAGTTAATTTCTATTGGTATTTAAAGAAGATTACTACTTCTCCCATAACTAGCAGGTGGAAATTAGAACCCAAGGTAGTAGGGCACTGCTTGCTCCTCTGTCCCTTTGCTATACAATATCTAGCTTTCTCGAGAGCTCAAAGTTGTTGTTGATATTGTTTTTTCGATAAATGTGCGAAGTGCTATTTATAGGGAAGTTTAGCGAGGAAACCCTCAGATGGTTACCGAGGACCTGACTTGGTGTTAAAGCCAAATAAATGATAGGGAATGACTCTTATTATTGTATATAATCAAACTCATGCGCACTTATCACAGGGCGTGTCTTAAGTTAACTAAGCGGGTCAGGTCATTGTAAATCTGACTGAGATTCTTACTTGTTTGCAGTCAGGTAACATATAAAAAAACTAATGTTTATTACTTCGGATTAGAAGCTGCCTGGTATCACCACATATGCATTTGGTTCCAATTTTGTCTTAAATGATGGTTGTGTAAAACTACTTTTTATCTAGGTGACTCATGATTCTCAAAGGTGTTTTGGCGACTTTTGGGAAAGTAAACACCGACTTTTTTTTTCATTTTTTTATAAACTTCTCAAACTAATTAGTATATTACTTAATCCATTTCTTTGTATTTTGCTTACAGGAGCAGGAAGGTGTCACAAGGCAGAAAATTAACTCAACTATAGGCATTGATACCTGATTTCATCATTCTGAAGTATGCATAACTCGATTTCTCCCCAATTTTCATTTTCGTATTCCTTCTTTGCAATTAAATATCTGCCAACTATATTAAAGTTTTGTTTGTATGATTGGATCGATGAATGTTTAATGATATCCAGAATGAATGTAAATGCTTACATCTATCTTCGACTAATGATAATTGTGTTTCCTGCGATTTGTTTAGTAGAAAAGATAAAGATTGAAATTGACGATATTGGGTAGATATTTTAAAATCATTAAACAAGTAGATTAGGAACATTGGGCCTATAACAAATTCTTCACTATCAAATATCTACCCAATATGTCAATAAACTTGAGAGTGATGTCCTGGTAATAGTGAACTTGGCTCATTATAAAAACATAAAGAACCTAATTAATTCACTCGAGCATATAGAGTTGCATCTAATTAATTCAATTCAGCATTAATTCAATTCAGCTTGTATACTTCATAAATAGCTTACATTATTTTGTGATTCTATCTTTTAAAATTTTTTAGAAAGCCGAAGACCCAAATAAAACTATACGCCGTGTTGATGTTTGGATAAGGGGATATAGGAGAGAAAATGGAAATTCAGTTAATCAAGTTGTTGGTAAAGCGATAGTAACGACTTAAACACTTACACAACACTTTAAAAAAATTTAAAAGCTACAATGTGTTTATTATATTTTTTTTAATATGTTGAATTCTTGTATTTATTTTAGGAAAAGATGGAAAAAATTCCATCTCATGATTCAACATCAATGAGAGATGATGCAGTAGTAAAGGTGCTTGGTCTTGAACGTCCGGGTCATGTCCGAGGTATTGGATTTGGGGTGACGCCTACGAAGGTAGATGCGTCGTTACATAGTAATGCAAGGGTAGTGACTCTTGAAAATCAAATTCAATAACTTTTGGAATGGAAGATGCACATGGAAAGTCGAATGACATAAGGAAATGAACGAAATGTGGTATTTTTTTTAAATTAAATATGATTTAATACATATAGTTTTTCCCTTGTTTTGTTTTTATGTACTTCACTTGCAATTTCTATAGGATCAACTTGAGGGTGGTGAGGATGCCATGCATAATCAAGCACATACTCTACAGGTTATTGTTAATGAATTATCTAAATCTAAATTGTTTTACTAATTGCATTAATAATTATTTTTTAGTTGTTTTCTTTGTACTATTTATTAGTGTAATCGAGAGAGTTCATGCTCACAAAGTTCTCCACAAAGAAATTCTACTTGTAAATTGTTACATTGGTTGGGGACTGGAGAAGAAGTGGCAAGCGCGGAACTTGATTCTACAGACCCGAAGTCACTAGTGTGCCACCAAATCCTTGGGCCTGATGACTATAAAGTATGGTTTGTTGAAATTTTAGTTCCCAAAGTTCCGTTTTTTATACTCGGATGCATTTTCCATACTTGATGATGCAAAAGGAAGTACCATAACATGGCCACATCGATACATTCGTTTTGACTAATAATGTGAGTGGAATAGTTATAGTTCTTGGATTTTATTCTAAGAATTTTGCTTTGACATTCTCTCGTATCGATTTCAGAAAAACATAAGGAATCGAGTGGGTATGGTGTTTCTTCGTTGCTTTTTGGATTGAAGGTATACTTTGATTTTTTATTTTTTATTTTTTATTACAAGTGTGTTGTTAATTTACGAGAGTATTTACTAAAGTTATTTTCTGAACAGGTACCTATTTATGGAAGATGTTGAAGGCATTTTAGGAGGAATGTTTTTGAATAATTCTATTAGTTAATTTTTGAAGGAAGATTGCATTTTAACTTGTTAGGCTAATGCTTGTTTCATTTTACGCCCATATTTTATGTGGCTTGTAACACCCAAATATTTATTCATTCTAGTGTTTTGGGCATGACTTTGATATTATGGTTATGAGTACATATTATGAGTTCCTCTTAATTATATAAGTTTGGTTTAATTTTCAAGAACTGTGGAATTGCTAATTGTGATGCTATCATATATGTGGTGGATATATTAATGTTAGTATAAGCAACATGCATTTGAGAAGCTGATTTTTATAAAAAAAATTATACACTTCTAACGACATATTTTATACATCGTAAAATGATAATAACGATGCTTATATTTAGTCGTGTACAATATTAACGACACGTACGTTCAGTCGTAAAATAACATTCACGACACATACTAAGTAGCCGTGGAAGGTTTTTTTGGGTAATGGCTTTTACGACTAGTAATTAGGTGTCGTGGATATTTGTTCCAACGACACTTCACGTGTGTCGTGAAATAGTTTTATGACACCATGGAGGTGTCGTCGATATTTGTTTTAGCGACAATTGGCAGGTGTCATGAAATAGTTTGACGACACCACAATGGTGTCGTGGCTATTTACGACTTGTAAATAGGTGTCGTGGATATTTGTTTCAACGACAGTTGGCAGGTGTCGTGAAATAGTTTTACGACACCACTAATGTGTCGATATAGAATGTAACTTTCTACGACACACCCCTTCAACGACTACATAAAATGTGTCATGAAAACAGTTTCACGACACATATCAGGTGTCGTGGAAAAGACTTTTTCTTATAGTGAATGGTGGTTTTGGTGTAGGAGGAGAAAACTCAACCTCCAAAGGTTTCCTTAATACCTAATGCATACTCCAAAGCTTTAAGGTGTTTTTCCTCCAAGATCTCAAGTAAGAGCCACTTTAACTACATAAAAACCCTCCTTCATCTTCTCCGAGAAATCCCCCAAATAGTAATCCAATATTCGTGGGTTTTTTTCTACCATGGTAAAAATGGGTATTTTATGTTAGAATATCACACAAATGGAGGTGGAATGGTGGTGCAAGCATAGTGTTTAGGTGGTGGATGGTGGTGGAAGACCACCCACATCTCTCTCCCTTTTTCTCTCCTTTTTCCATTTTTTCCCCAAACCAATTAACTTAAAACATCCAAACATCCCTTATAAAACCCTCTCTAAAGCCCAAATTCTCATTTTCCCCAATCTGAACTGATCTGGGCTCTACAGTACATAAAATCAAGGGCTAAGATCGTGACATCGCACAAGGCTAATCAGATATAAAAACTCGACTAAGGTCATTCAAATGACTTCCCCTATGTTGTTCGAACGACAACACCTATGTCATTATAACGACTTCTAATGTCGTTCAACCTGTGGGTCGCTCGACCTTTCACATAACTTGCTACTGTAAACCAGTAACATGTTGTTAAAGCCCTACAACTCGCAACCTATCTAACGACCCTAACATTATCGTTCGAATGACAGCCTTATGTCGTTTGAAAGATCCTTTTTCTTTTTATTTTTCTCCAATTTCATCCATAATTCTTCCTTAATTATAATCAACTCCTCTTCAACTTATAATCCACATATAATTTAATTAATTTATCGGGGCAGGATGTTACCAACTTCACTCTTTTAGGAGTTTCATCCCCGAAACTCTTAGCCAATCAATCCTCAAACTTATGGGATCCACCAACTTTTATTCTATGTCAAACAAAGCCCTCCAAGATAAACTATCGAATTCCTCAACACTAAGGTCACCAAATAATGAACATGCGACATGCCCTAATGCTCACCATTTCACTGACCATGACATTACATAATCGATCCCAAGTCTCCACTCGCCTAATGACCAAGTCCAAACCATTCCTAGCACCACCTGTGCTGGTAATTAAGGCATATCGGTGTGTTTATGGGCAAACCCTTTCTAACCCAAGAAAATCATAATACAACCAACCATCGTATATATTACCAAAAATTAATCCTATCTTAGGACTGTACACAACTCGAATGAGCCTATCGAGAATCACACTACGCTATTCCCTCACTCTAAGGAGGAATAATTCCACCAAATAATTACTACATGCCCGATTTACACCTTCTGCTGCGCCACTTTGATGAACCTACTATTACCCCAGGTGTCTCATCCTTGGGTACTCACACTAATCCACTCATCGTGGCAAAGCAACATCGTGTGCTCAGCTTTTCCTCGATTTCCTACTATACTTTATCCTCATTATCCCGCTCTTTGCAACCCGAGCCACTGACTTCCAAGCCGTCTAGTCAAAAGTCCATTACTCTAAGGAGCAAACTGAGTGACAAAAAGTGTAGCCACCATGGAGAAACGCAAAAATACTCGAATTATGAAAATGAAATGTAAGGGTGTGAACATATTCTATAGGTTAATCAACATAGAAAATATAATACATGTGCGTGAAGGATTGAGACACCACTAACGAAAGATCTCAAAGTATACCTTAGGTGTAAAAATGGTGAACTCATATGAAATTGACTTAACCTAATCAATAAATCAATACCATAAATGATTGTCACATCAATGACGCGTAAAACTATGTAATGTCTTTCTAGATTTTTAAAGTACGTTCAACCCCATTGATCTCCGACTTAATTACCTCAAAAGCTCACATATAGCAATTCTACTCTCAATTATTGTGAACAAATTAATGCTCATTTGTAGATAAGCATCAATGTTCAAGCAAATGGACCGGCACTTCTATTTTTATGTGCCTTTAATATTTTTGGCTCTTTTCATTGCAAATGGTGTCTTTTCAAGGAAAAATTTTGTCTTTTTCATCCTGATTCAATTGCTTAATATATAACAATTTTACCAAAAAAATGATTTTTTAAATCCGAGCAATGATTCTTACAAACCCATTTTTACTATCTCGTTTTTTACATTTGGTTCATTTTTAAAGCGAAATTGAGATGAAAACACTATGATCGGCATGTGATAGGTAAGAGCAATACTCAAATAAGCGTGTGCTCGTGTGCATTAAAGGAGATAAGGAGTCAAACATATATCAAGTTATCACCAAATTTCATCTTATTGACTCCACACATTATAAAGTACATAAATAAACTAATGTCACGTCTCAAAACACTACAAAGTAGTCACATGGACATGGAATGAATGGGTGACTCGGATATCTTTAATGTTCATCCACATATGGTGTAAAAAAAGTACAAAATTTCTTTTTGGATTTTTTGTTAAATTTTTTTTATCAAAAATAGAATCGTTTTGCCTTTTTCACTTTTTCTTAAAAGGAAATCGAAAATATTTTTGTAAGTTTTAAAAAATTTCAAGAAAAACAAAACTCTTTTGGGATGTTTCAAAAAACATATCAAAATGAAAAATGTAAGTACAATAATAGTATACACTAGTTATAGGAATATACGATATGAGCATGAAAGACATCTTATTCTAATAAAAAAGTCGCAACCTCAATCATTAGGCCTGGAGGAGCTCTCCAAAAGAGATGACATCCTATGAAAAAACTCAATTAAATTTTATGAAGTCTTGATTAAATACTCTACTTGCTCTCGAAAACTCTCAAAATCTCTCAAGTGATGTGCGGGAGCATGCAAAGTAACATGTGTGGAAGTGTACACGGGAACTTGTGTAGGAACTCGTATGTGAGCAACCCGGGGAACATAGCTATAAGACACTCTGTCTAGCTTAAAACAAAACTCCATAAGGTGGCCTCTTTATTTGCAATAGGAACAAACATACACGGGCTTGGGTCTACCTTCCTCAAAACATCTAGGATCAGTTTTTCTAGGTGAGTTAGGTCGAAGGCCATATGGATCTAACACAAACTCGGTAATCGACTTGGGTTCGGCATGGTAAGTGGATGCACCATCATAACATATTTCTAACCTCTTGACGTTACTTAAAGAAGGATCGAGGGACATATTTCCTACCTTCTTAGATATGTCTTCTAAAGTAACCGTGACCTCTCGGACACATTCGAGATCTCTCTCGAGTTGGGATACATAGGCTCCAAGTCTCTCATTAGTCTTCAATGAAGATTGAAGATCTCTTGTAATACTAGCCACGATGTTGGTTAAATCGCTCTTTTTCTTGCCTAAAATGATCAACTTCTCACATAAAGAAATCTTCAGCTTCTCGAGTTGACTCGCCAACGTCTCACACTCTCTCAAAACTTTTACTTCCTTCTCCAAATATAACATCCTAAGGTACAAAATCTTATCTAGCATTTTAGTTTTCAAAGTCTCGGTGTATAGATCACTAAATGCCTTTTAGAGACCATCTTCTCCCATACTCAAAATACCATCCTTACACTCAGTATCTCTCAAATGAATCGAAATATTATCGAGGCTCTCAAGTTTAGATATTTCCTCATTGGTGTGGGACAAACTAGAATTACTAACCTCACTAGCCATGAACATAACGCATGGTTTATGTGGTGATTCTCGCCCTGAATTAATTGACCCGATATCACTATCGCTAAGAGTGGCCTTATTCACAACTTCCTTGCCCTTTCTCTTTAGCATAGTGGGACACTCATGTGCCTTGTGCCCTTTACCCTCACATTCAAAACACCTAATCTCTTCCCATTTCTCTCCCTCGCGCGTGCCCTCTTCTTATTTTTATTTTCCTCGTAAATCTTTTCTTTGAAAAATTTAAGAAATTTTTCACAAAAAGGGTAAAGTCATCAAAATCAAGATCAGCCCCAGATTCAAACTCACAAGCTCTCTCTTTCTTTTTTTTCTTAGATTGAGTCTTTAAAGCAATCCCTACTTCCTTAAGTTTAATAGTTTTAGGGAACATATCTATCTCATACGTTTGAATATCTCCTATAAGTTATTCTAACCAAAGAGTGACTAGGATACCTAACGAATTAAGTACGGTGACCTTAGGAATAAAGAGGGCAGGGAGTGACCTCAAAATCTTTTTCAAAACTCTCGTCTCTAGAATTTTATCACTCAAATTAAAACTGGAATTAAATATGACCGACAAATATACATAAAACTCATCAAATGACTCGAACTCTAGCATCGTGATGGTCTCAAATTGGGTGGTCAAATTTTAAAGCTTTGACTCTTTTACAACGTTGGTACCCTCGTGAGTGAGCTGAAGGGTATCCCATTCTTCCTTAGATGGAGTGCATGTCATGATGCAACAAAACTCGTTGGTGGTGATGGCTCCAGAAATAGCACTAAGTTCGTGAGAGTTAAAATTACTCCACTTGAATTCCTCATTAGTCCGTGAAGAAACAGGTTTAGGGACAACAACATTATCAACAGTGACAGTGGGAGGAGTCCACCCTCATTCATCTATGGATTTTAAGGCAGACCTCATCCTAGCTTTCTAATAAGCATAATTGGTACCATTAAAGATGGAAAATCGATTATACAAATTCTCCATTGAAACTAGCTTTTCAAAGATCAATAATATTTCAAAAAAAATGATATCAAATGGAAAAAGAATTTTGCGGAAAAAGATCACACAATAAGTTTGTGTAACATGTTCTGAAACGAATTTGAGAGTGCACTATCGAAATTTTAATGGAATAATTTATATAATTAAATGTCCACTAAACACAAATTCAAATTTTATCTTTTTACCCTATGACATACATCTAGGTGATAAAAATAGATAAAATAAATCATGCAATCAACAAAGGCAAAGTTTGAGGGAAAATCCGTTACGAAAAAAATATTTTTATTTTAGCACTTTAGAACTAATATAAGACAACTGACTTACAACCGACTTGATACCAGCCGTAAGTATTACGCGCTAATTTTTGCAAATCTCTAAAGAATACTACTCGTCAGGAGCGATCCACAGGCGACGTTCCAACCTTGGTATCCACCGATCACCCTTTGTCTTCAGCAGTGATCCCCTTAAGCATCACAAGGTCAGCAGTGAAGAATGTCTTTCCGCAAGAGTAATTTAGAAATGAAATGCCTAAGGGTTTCAAATGGATTCACACATGTATTGGGGATGGAATTTATGAATCAAAAGGTGTTTTAAACCTAAACAGAGTGAGGACTTTTGCAGTAGGTATGTAGTTTTTAATTTGTAAAAAGTCTCTATGAAAAACTATACGAATCAGGTATTTATAAGACGACGCAAAATTCGAGGCGATCTCACTCATTTGAATGGAAATAAGCTTTGTTTGAACGAGAATAGAATTTCGTTAGAACAAAAGCAAGGTCGTTCAAACGAAAACACTATCTCATTTGAAGGAGCTTCAAACGAACTTCGGACGAGGCTAAACAGTACGCCCTCGTTAGTTGCACATTAGATAAAATGTCAAAACGATCCTTCTAACGAGTTAAACTTCTCGTTCGAACGAGAATGAGCGAATTTTGAAAAAAATTTAAACAAAAAAAATTTCTTCATTTTTATAAAAATATCTCCCAATATAAATGCAAATAAATTTGACCTCCTATTTATTTATACCTTTATGATGTGGAGATCATCTTGAATTTGGAGAAGCTGGAGATTCAGTTCTTCGTGACGACTCGAGTCAAATGGTAAGGGGATACGCCAAAATTTATGTAAGCCCAAGCTATTAGCAAATGATAAAAATTATGTTCCGATACTCTCTCTTTCTCTCTCTCTAAATGGACGTCAAGACCAAGCATATTGACCAGACCTGGCAAAATTACACACTATACGATAACACGTCACGAATCGACACGAAATTATCAGTTAATGAGTGGACCCTTAATGGTTTCAGGTTATATCAGTGTTAACCCGATAAGACATAATAGTTAACAGTTTGAGTTACTGTTGATCCCCTTCACCCGTTAAGACCCATTAATTTAAGTAAATAGGAAATATTGTTGGGTAATCTAAATAGTTTATATAGATTAATGTTAATTTATTCATAGTAAATATTACTTAATGAGAGCTTTAAAAATTTTAATGAATAAATGGGTCTTATTAATTATATACTTTGAAACGCTATACATAAATTAAATACTCCTTTTCATTTAGAATGACCATGTGGCACTCTACTTCTAAGGTATTTCTTCTTTCCTCTGTCATTTCTCATCGGACTTTCCCGAACTAATTATCTTTTCCCCTCCCCATCCTTCCCTTTTATCTATCTCCACTACTTTATTTCTTTGAAGACCCAACTCTCCCATATTTAATTTCACACATAACCAAACTCTAATTCCTACAACTGTCACCGTCAGTACCAAATCTGCGACCACCATAACTACCATCATGTCCACCGTCATATCCGCCGTCACTATCGCCATATCCACCACCACCGTATTCGCCGACACCTCCATCACAGCAACCACTGTATCCACCACCTCCATCACGGCGACAATTGCTACCGCCACCTCTTTAACCACTGGCGCTTGGTTTGGTTGTTAATGTTTGGTTTCTTTTGTGTTGGCTATGGTTTTTTGGGTACTGAGTTTGTGATTATGGGGGGTAGTTAATGTGTATGGCATATTGTGGTGAGTTATGGATCTTTGGATGGATTTTGGTTTGTATTTTTTCTTGGTTGTTTGAAGAAGAAGGGTATGTGTCTGATCTACAGTTGGTTTGATTTTGTGTGATTGTCTTTGGGAGATACGTTCTTTGAAGTGTATGGTAGACACTGATATTGGGTGTTTTTTTATTGGTGTTATCTCATCGAAGTCTTATAAGGAACAAATCAGCGCGTCCCCGTTGAAATTCAAGAATCGAGATATGACTTCACGAGGCGGTGGGATGGGCAGGAATAAATCTATTCATATTATTAATTATGTGAGGCATGACATAATTGTGAGGCAATATGATTTTCCCGTTATTAATTGAATGAAACCACAAAAAAGTATGCGGGGCAGGACATAATTGTGTTATAGGGAAATATTGGAAAAGGAACACAATATAATGTTCAGTCACTGATATTTTTTTAGGGAGATACGTTCTTTGAAGTGTATGGTAAACAGGGAGATACGTTCTTTGAAGTGTATGGTAGACACTAACATTTTTTTTTTTTGTCTATTTTTCATGAAATGTTCAATCATGAAGCTAAAATTATGAAAATATGGTGGGGACGAATAATTGTATGTATAAGTGCATATTTTCAATGTGGGTTATTCATTTATAATTATTGGACATTTTGCTTCCTATTTGCTAATTTAAAATTTATCTTTTAAAGATTAATTGTTGATAAAGTAATAAGATCGACTTTCTAATTTTAATTTTATGAATCGTAAGACACTAATAAATTTTAGCTCTCAATAAACCCTTGGAGGATTTGTCTTTGTTTGGTCACATTGAAGGCAACAAATGTTATAACACGACATTTTTTGTGATAATTACAATATTATATAACACTAAAAATTGTTATTTCTTATTATTTATTACTATAAAGAGAAGAATATAAATGACACAAAGTAAATATTTTACTATCAAAATGACTATCATAACCGCTTATCTCATGCATCGCGCTAGTTTACACTTAGTCATGTTTAATATTAGGATAATATATCAACTCCTATACGATTCAAAATTATGTATTATTTTAATAAATAATGACGAGTGGATACAACACAATACGTTATAATAACGGATCGCCTTTGAATATGATTTTTTTACATTATAAAAATTATGTGTTTAGACACAAATCTAATAATATCCGATCAAATGTTATAACACAATACATGATTGGTTTTTTATATTGTGGGGGCCTATTGTCTTGATGATGTTTTTCAGGGACCATGGATATTGAAGTGAGTAGGGAAAGAAACAAAAAGAAGGCGTGGACCACGTTTAGGGTGTCGGGCATGAGATAAACGTGAAAGCAACTAATATCTGAAGCAGTGAGTAATGTGGTAACTCGTGTCGTAGAAAGGGTTTTCTTCACATGAAACATGGCCCACCAACTTGTCAAGCAATATCTGACGTACTATCTTCCCCAGGTTACCGGCTTTCAAAATTTTATCAACACTACAATGATTTATGAAAGTGTCAGGTGCATTCACAATGATAAAAAACTAAAGGTGCATTCACAAAATTATGCATCTAATTTTTATTTTAAAAAATATATAATTAATCTCATTAATTTTATTTATTATTTATAATTTACCAACTAAACTATGATAAAGTGACTTTTATGTTTTTTAAAATTAAAGGGAGGTGTATATGTTAACTATTGCATTCAAAAGTTTCCATATTTTACACTCAATCAACCTCAAATTATTATTATTATTACTATTATTACTTATTTATTTATTTTTGCCAAACTCTGACTATTATTTATTGATAATATGTGATGATATTTGCTTATTGTACTAAAAAAGTGATGAAAATACTCTAAGACTCCCTCCAAACGCTATTATACATGGTTCATATATGTGTGACACTATAACACGACCAACTCTGGTCTTAAAAAAATTGATGCATAATTCAGTTTTCAAATATTGAATGAATTATCTACAATATGCTTCATTTATTTAAGTCAATCAAGTATTAATAAGGTTTCAATTAATACATTTATAATTTTGTTAATTTTATTAAATATATTTAATTTAATATATAATCACAACCATGCATCTTTATATATTTTTACAAGCATAACATCTATATAAAATATTTAATCCAATGGTTAAATTTATGAACTATGAATCTAAAAAAAGATCTAAACACTCCAATTGAAAAACTTCAATTCTGTCTTAAAGTTGGTCGGGAAGAAAACTATGAATATTCATCTTCAGTGACACAACATGCTTACAATTTTAAAAACGGCACGAAAATAGGAAATAAACCATACAAATTTTATCCGAAATTGCGATATTTCGTGTTCTTGTCGTGTCCGTGACGGATTTTTTGACATAAAGTCGTGTCGTGTCATGTTCGTGTCAAAATTATTAATCGTAATACTCATGTTGTTGTGTCTTATTCTGTTTATCGTATTTTGTTCGTAATACGGCTCGGCTTGGCTTGGGCTTAGGCTTAGGCTTATAAAAATCTCTTACATTTTTTGACCGAATTTATTTAACTTTCTGGGCTTTAATTATTAATTAATTACGAAATTAATTAATTAATTAATAGACTATTGACAGTTATTGCCAACAGTCAACAGTTAATTCGTTTAACTGTTTTTGACAGTTGTGCCAACCGTCAACCACTTTGCTATAAATACAGATGTCTCCCTCCGTTTTAAAAAAATGAAAATTTTTCCTCCTCCAGAATTGCTGTCATTTTATTCCTCTCATATCTGTTCCAGAAATTCTTTTTTCTGCATAACATATCTTGCATTGTTGATGAGTAAAAGCCACAGAATTTGAGTTCGTTGAAATTAATTATTGTTGTGCTACATAATTAATTGGAAAAATTCGTTCTATCTTGAGAGACAATATTCATCAACCTCGGAGCACATTGGAGGGAATAAATTGTCTTAAGGAGACTGTTGATAACAGCGCTCGGATTATTCTTTTATTCTTATATTTTTTCTGCAAATTCAAGTAGGTGTTTCATTTCTGTAATTCTGTTTTTAATTCCTTAATTATATTATTAATTCATAATTCTGTACAATTGTTATTTATAAATAATAGAGATAACATATATAATGTTATATATTTTTTATTCTTTATTTTTAAGGTGCGATGGAGATGCGACAAGAAATTAATGATTTTAATGGCGTGGGGCAAACTTTGATACGACGTTATGGAAGAACATGGTGTCTACATTGTCCCATTATAAACTCAACAATGAAGGTCTGTGGTAATGGTATACTCCAGATAATTTCCCACCCGCCTGTAGAGCCAGAGAGAGGAAATATTTGTCACTTCTGTTCTCTGATAAAAGGTTGTCTGCCATATATTTTATTTTTATTATGATGTTAGATGCAAATCATGCAATGTATAATACTATGCTGCTAATCACAAAGAAGCACATGGTCTTTTCTCTCTTTACTGTTGTATTAGTTTGGCTCCGAATAAAACAAATCTGATTAGCAGTGCAACCAAAGAAAAGTTAGCGATGTCCCAATTGATTCGACGTTTTGAAGGATAAATTCATCTCCCTCACCTATGTGATTGACCAATTGGCGTGTCTAGTTTATTTCCCTACTTTCGTATTCAACTAAGAAATTAAGCGCCGGTTTGATAGCATTATTTATCATGTCAAATGGCAAATAAGTTGACAAATATGACATTTCCTACAATTTGATGTGTTTGATAACAAAATTTGCCTACAAACTATTTGACAATGTACAACACCTCTTATGCATAACATGTTGGCAAATTTTGCTTTGCTATATGGGTGAGAAATATTTGCCAACAAATTTGCTAACTTCTTAAACGCTTTTAATATTCTAAAAAATAATTTAAAAACTATTTTAAATAATTAAAAAAAACTGTATTGAATATTTTAAAAATTGTTATGAATATTTTAAAAATTGTTTTAAATAGTTAAAAAAACTGTTTTAAATTAAAATCTGGTTAAAAATTGTTTTTTCGTAAAAACCGTTTTAATGTAAAAAACTGTTTTAATGTAAAAAATGTTTTAATGTAAAAAATTAAAAATTGTTTTGATGTGAAAACTGTTTTAATATAAAAAATTGTTTTAATGTAAAAACTGTTTTAATGTGAAAAATTATTTTAATGTAAAAACTGTTTTAATGTACAAAATTGTTTTAATGTAAAAATTGTTTTAATGTAAAAAATTTAAAAACGTTTTAATGTAAAAACTGTTTTAATGCAAAAAATTATTTTAATATAAAAACTGTTTCAATGTAAAAAAAAATTAAAAACTGTTTTAACGTAAAAACTGTTTTAATGTAAAAATTAAAAACTGTTTTTAGTAAGTAGTTTTGGCGTAAAAAACTTTTTTTTTATATATAGTTTGTTACTTTTTTAATAAATAAAAACGGGAAGTAAAAAAGAAAAGAAAAAACTGTTTTTTTATTAAATAACACTTGGGACGAAAATTAAAAAAAAACATATTTTTTATTATTATATATGTTAATATGGACAAAAAATGTGTTATTAAAATGTTTTGCCTAAAAAACTTGTTTTACCTTATTTAGTGTTTGATAGTCTAATGTGAGAAAAAAATATTTGTCTAGGCAAAATTTGTCTGGACAAAATTGGTCCTGGCAAATTTTGTCATGCCAACACTTTTGCCCAATATGTATCAAACGGACCATAATAGTTAATGTATAAGTGTAACGATAGAGAGACCTATTAAATAGATTAAGTGTGTTTCATAAAAATAAAAATAAAAATTGTATAAAAAATAATTTTTTTTTATGCATTTTTTTTTTTATTTTTATGAAACACAATTGCTTATATTAGCATTTATTCTTTTTTTCTGTTTCCTACGTGAATGTTTCAGGATGTAAATGGGTTTTAAAACGGAATCTATTTAGTAAATGTCTATATCGTTACTCAATATGTAATTGGAGGTTAAGGCGCCTTTTCTCATTTCCGTACAGAAATCTCACCTAATCTCAAACCCACCCACCCCTAATTTTCTAGTCAAGTGGCCTGTCCTGTGCACTATTAAACTGTTTGCATTTACTCCTTTGACAAATACCCACGTAAATTTGGCGTGGCGTGACACTAGAGAGCTATTAATTCATACTGACACTTTTTTAATAGAAGGGTTATTTCCAAATTTAACCTTCATATATGTTTGAATCGATTTTAAAATTTAAATCTTCTTTTGATTTTCACAAACGTTTAAAATTTATGCGATATCAACCCTCCCTCAAACCTTCATTACGAGACTTGATGGAGGTGTTGATTGAGTAGTTCATGATTCCTCTTAAATGACATTTTAGCCACTAAAAGGTACCACGTGTCCAAAAAATTTAATTAATTAAAAAAATAACTTTAGAATATAAAAAATCACAAGTTATATAAATTATAACATTTTTATAAAATTGGTAATTTTATAAAAAAAAATCTATACATAAAAACTGTATATAGAGGTTAAAAATATAACAGTGTTTTTTTTATATAAAATATAGGGACTTATACCAAAACGTCCCTCAAACATTTTGTAATACACACTTAGTCCAAACCTTTTAATTTATTCCAAAAAGTCCCTCACCACCTAAAAACATTCAAAAAAATGCGCTCCGTTGAGGGTCGCCGAAGCTCCGTTGAGGGTCGCCGAAGCTCCGAAAGTGCGGAGATGGGGTGGGAGGGGAAGGGAGGTGGTGGGTGAGTACCGCTAGTGCGGCGGTTTAAAAATAAGAAAATATTACTTAAATGGGTGTTTGAAGGACTTTTTGGAACAAATTAAAAGGTTTTGACTAAATGTGTATTAAAAAATGAGTTTTTGGTATTTGATCCTAAAATATAACAGTATTTTTTTAAAAAAAACTGCATTTTCTTTTTAAAAAAACCGCATTTTCTTTTAAAATATATATTTTTTAAATGCATTCTTTTTATAAAATCTGTATTTTTTTTAAAAAATTACTTCGTATAAAAACTGTATTTTTCTATAAATTATTTTTTTAAAATATTTTCGTATTTTTTTAAAAATTGTATTTTTTTATATAAAACTGTATTGTTTAAATTGCCGTCCAATTTGTAAAAAATAAAGTTTTTAAAAAAATGCAGTTTTTAGAAAAAGAATAATGTTTTACAAAAAGTACATTTTGTTATAAAAGAATACATTTTTTATTTAAAATAAATATTGTTTTTAATAAAAATACATTTTAAAAAAAATAAAGTTTTTTTAATAAAAAAAAATTTAATTTTTATACTAAAGAAACAACTTTTTTTAAAATAGAGCTTTTTTTTTGTATAAAATACATTTTTTTTTATTTTTTTACAACATTGCACCCCTTTTCTTGACTAAAGTGCCACATAAGTGGAAGCATGGATTGCCTAGTCACCACCTCCATCAAGTCTCCTAAACAGAGGTTTGAGAGGGGGTTCAAATCACGTAAATTTTAAACGTTAGGATTGACATCGTAAAAATTGAAAGAGTTGATCCAAATTTCAAATTTCTCTCAAATATTAGAGTTAATTTGTAATTAACCCTTAATAGAATAATAATAGGGTCATTTACTGTTTGGGGTACGTTTGTTTACAATATTTTGTGCTTGGAATACGTTAATTTTCATTATTGTTAGATGAGTGTTATTTTAACGATTTGGCTAACACTCTAACGACTGTACTATTTTCATCAATTACCCTAAATGCTCTTGTGTCTAAATACCCTTATACCCTCCTGTCATTTAAAACCCATAAATCCACTCTCTCACAACTGTATAACCCATAAATTCTTATCCTCTCACACTCTCTCTGTGTGTAATCACAGTTGTGTAAAGAAAATACATTTGATAAAGAATTTTAATAGTCGGAGGTTTGTTCACAGTTGTAATCACAGTTGTTAATGGGCGGAGGTTTTTTATGGGTTATCTATCATGATCGGAGGTTTGTTGGCTCGACTTTTGGATTTGGAGTTTGGGTTTGGAGTTTGGATTTAGAGTTTTATGGACGGATCTTTCATGGCGTGAGGTTTGTTTGGTTGCTGTCTATTTGGGCGGGAGTTTTTTTTAGTTGCCGAAGCATTTTTTTTGGTAGGTTGCCGGATTTTTTTTTTTATGTTTTTGTTTGGTTGCTGTCTATTTTCAGTTTTATTTTTTAAACGAAAATAGTTTTATTTTTTTGTAGAAATCATTTTTAAACTGAAATGATTTGTTGAAATGAGTTTTGTAGAAATCGTTTTTGTTGAAATCAATTCCATGGCCGGAGGTTTGGGATTTCATGGCCGGAGTTTTTTTTCTGGAAATTATTTTTTGGGGTAATATTATTTTCTTTGTTGAAAAACATTTTTCTCCTAAAAATAAATTTTTTAAATGAAAACAGTTTTATTTTTATACTGGAATTTTTTTTTTTATAGTTCGAAATCATTTTTCTAGGTAAAAACATTTCCCCTTTTTAAAAAAATTATTTTTAATTGAAATCAATTTTATTTAAATATTTTTTTGGTTGAAAATATATTATTTGGGCTAAAATCAGTTATATTTTTTTATTTTTATGCTGGAATATTGTTTTAATTTTTGCTAAAATATATTTGTTTATTTTTTTAGCTAAAATCAGTTATATTTATGCTCGAATTTATATATTTGTATATGGAATTTATTTTTATGCTGAAAATTTATTTTTATGCTGGAATTTATTTTTTTGTTGAAAATCATTTTTTTCGTTGAAAATATTTTTTATTTCCTAGATTTTTTTTTTTGCTTATGAAAATACGGTTTACATCAATTTTTAACTATTTTGAAATATAGTTTATATATTTTTAACTATTTATGGAAATACGATTTATGAAAATATAGTTTTATTTTTCATTTGTATGCTGGAATTTATTTAGATACAATTTTTGTATATTTTTAACTGTTTTGAATAAATTTTTAAGGGATAAATAAATCTTTAATAGTTTTATATTTTATTTGTATGAGAAATTGTATTGATATTTTTATATATTTTTGACAATTTTTTACAAATGGAGAAAACACTTTAAAAAATAGTTTTCACACACACACACACACACACACACACAATATATATATATATAGTGTGTGTGTGTGTGTGTGTGTGTGTCAAAATTATTGATTGGGATGAAAGGAAGAGGGCAAATAAGTCATTGGATTAACAACTTCCGTTAAATAACACCCATCCAACAATAATGGAAACTAGCGTACCCCAAGCACCAAATATAGTAAACAAACGTACCCCAAATACTAAATGACCCATAATGATATGAGTCCTAAAAAAGTCCCAAATCATCTCCTAAATTATTTGGTATAACTTTAAATGTTGTACTTTTTTACTGTAATAATGATAGAGCACAATACTTCAATGTTATATCAATTCATTTGAGAGATGATTTGGGAATGTAATTAAGACTCATAGCATTACTCATTTTAATATACTAGTTTATAGGTCAGGCGATGCGCAGGTTATTATATAGAAAAAACAGAAAATAAGATGCGTATAATAATAATTTTGAGAGTGCGCCATCATTCAATGAACGAACTTGTTTAATTAAATTCCAAATTTATGCCCAGTTATGAACAAAAACCCTAACTCTTGCAAATAATTATGATTGACAAAATAAACGAAGTCATGCATTCACACAATCACAAATTTGAGGAAAAATTTCCCTTTGGGTCAAAGCCTTTTTATTTCACTATATTGTGTAATAACTTACAAATACAGAGAAATATAGCTTGACACATGAATACCTGTAGGCATCAGTTCGTTGTCATCGGCAAGAGATCCCGCAAGAGCTCCAATAGTCAGTAATGGAGAAACAACCTTCTTCTCCACGAGAGTACTCGAGATGAGTAATATGAGTAACTAGGGTTTAGAACGATTCCCATATATATTTGGGACAATTCATTGAATCAAAAAAAGTTTAAAACTCTAAAATTGAAGTCTTAAAATCGTAACTGTTTCTGCAGAAAACGGAGTTGTAAAGACTTAAAAAACCTGATTGCAAAAGCAGTTATTTATAATAAAAATGAGTCGGCGTGCCCGCTCAAATGACAAAGGGATGTCGCTCGAACGATTTTAAATGTCGTTTGAACTTACTTCGCGCTAGACTTCAAACGATGTTAAAATATCAAAACAGTAAGGGTTCGTTCGATGAAAACTTCAAGCGAGCTTGAAGCGACCTATCGCGTGACATGTAAGGTCATTTGAACGAAATCAGCCTATCTTTCGAATGACATGGCTTAGTTGCTTGAACGATTGAAGCGTCATTTTCTAAGTACGCCTTCTGCTTTTTAGAAATTAAATTTAACTTAGAAAACTTAATGTTTCTTGATAAAAACATTTTAGAAAAATTCCCAAATAAATACGAAAATATTAAAAACTCTAAATTAAACATTTTACCATATTAGCTAGTAAAGTAGTGGGAACGTTTGAAGACACACGTTGTATGTTGCTCGATGATGTTGCGCTACGCATATATGATGATGATGGATGCGTGAACCTTCGTATTCAGATCAAGGCCATCATGGATGATCGTGCTGACGTGCTGAATGTAGCGGTATATGACATACTTATTGTGATCTAGGACACTTAGAAAATTTTCTAGACTCTAAACGGACATTTATAAATTCATGTCCTTACAAATCTCCTCATATGTCTATGTCGGTACAGACATAGAACTATCCGAATTATGCTACCCAAATTCAAAACAAATGACATATAAATTAATATCCTCATAAACCCAAAAACTGGAAATACTAAATGACATGTCTTAAAAAAATCTTCTACATCTTCAATTCTTCAACTCTTCAATCTTTCTTTGTCATCATCAGGGTGTGCAAAAATAAATCGCAATTTTGTACCTACACACATGAGACGAGAAACAATACCCGTGACGCGCAAAAGTTTGACAAATAATGATAAGCAAAAATCAATAACAATTAAACTCAAGCAAATCATTACCAATTCAAACATGCAAGCAAAACATCTCCCCTATAATTCATTCTCCCCCTTTTTATGATGTTCCCAAATAGACAAATATGAAGAACACAAAGCAATGCATACGGATATTGTCACCGGGTAATAAACTTTCTCTTTCTTGAATTTTTCAAAAAAAATTATATAACAAAAAATCATACCATGAAAGAACACGAAAATAACCAAGTCGGTGATAGCGGAAATGAAGAGATGTGAACAAATTCCAAAAATTAGAACTACTACATGACATTTCTTCAAAAAAACTTCAACATTTTCAATTCTTCAACTCTTTAATCTTTCTTTGTCATCGTCAGGGTGTGCAAAAATAATTCACAATTTTTTACCTACACACATGAGACAAGAAACAATACCCGTGACGCGCAAAGGTTTGACAAATAATGATAAGCAAAAATCAATAACGATTAAACTCAAGCAAATCATTATCAATTCAAACATGCAAGCAAAATATCTCCCCCATAATTCGTTCTCCCCCTTCTTATGATGTCCCCAAATAGATAAATATAAAGAACACAAAGCAATGCATATGGAGATTGTCTCAAGGTAATAAACTTTCTCTTTTTGAATTTTTCAAATTTTTTCTCAAAAAAAATATACAAAAAAAAAATCACACCATGAAAGAACACGAAAAGAACCAAGTCGATGATAGCAGAATTGACACTACACCAAATATGCCGAACTGTCACGGTCATTGACCTTGACAAGTTGGACTTGTCAAGTTCAATGACCATGACAATTCTGGGGATGATAACTTTTTTTGTCACGGACGTGTCACGGTCATTGACCGTGACAAGTTCATTAGACTTGTCACAGTCATATCACGGTCCTTGACCTTCACAAGTTTTATCACGGTTAAGGACCGTGAAAAACCCGTGACATTTAATAAAAAATTATCACGGTCAATGACCGTGACAATTCTGGGCAGTATTGAAAAACATCTGTTGGGCAGTATGGCCACTGCCACTGCCCAGCAATATATATGTACCTATTATAGCAACGTTGTACCTGTTCAAACATTATATATCCAAATAAAATAGAGATAGTGCAAATATACATTCAAAATAGAGACAATATGCATCTCGATATAATCCAAATATAATTCAAATGTACCAACTTAAAAACAATTCAAAAGCACCAACTTAAAAACAATATAATTCAATTCAAATAATGTCACTACATGTATTGGGTAAGGTTAAATCCGAGGAGGTGAGTAGGTCACACGATATATGAATTGACACACCCACTGATATACATCGTTCCGCATTGTTCGCGCAACCACAACGGGGAGTTCTCCTTCCCGGGTATCACATGCGTGACGAGCACCTTAGACTCGATATCTTGAAGCTCACGTCCATGAACTAGTCCACCCTGGATGATATTCGGGTCCCTCAACCCCCTCCCTATATGCTGGCCATCAAATATGTCTAGTATAAACACGCTCGACCAACCAAGTGTCGACATTAGTCGGTCGAAAGGAGCCAAATAGGGAAGTGGATCATCAAAGTCCGCACGTGTCGACGATGAAGAAGCGAGGTCCACATCCTCGTCATCCTGCACCTCGCCCTCCCGCACTTCCTCCCCCCACCTTCTCCTTCCCTTTCCCCTTGCATTTTTCTCTGCCCAACGAACGCTTCATGAATGAGAACATATCTTGGACCGTCGCCTCCAAACGGGACAGCTTCGCGTTATGCGAGTCCACCGTTTGAACCAACCCGGTGTCGCTCATCTTCAATCCGATGATCCTAGATTTGGCCACCCGTGAGCTCACCTCCCTTGTGCTCCCCTTGCGATCAGAGCCAAGCACTTGGCTGAGTGCATCTGTGGACAAAGATGCCTTGTCAGCATCAGACTGCGACTCATGCACTTCCTTAAACTTTGCCTGAAACGAAAAAAATCACATGATTAGTAAAATAAGTAAATTAAAAAATTTGCCATTGTGCTAATGAGATCGGCTCCTTCGGCAGGAAGGATTCACGCCTTTGGATAATGGACTCTTGTGTCTTCCCAAAGTACCGGGTCCGCATATTTTTCTTCCACATCTTGTGTTGCTCCCTCAACTGCTCCAAGACGGAATCACGTCCTGTCCAACAAATACAATGTTAGTTGCAAATAAATATAAATATAAATATAAATATAAATATAAATATAAAATGAAATTGAAATCGAAATCGAAATTAAAATATTCATATGAATATAAATATAAATATAAATATAAATATAAATATAAATATAAATACATAACCTGTAGTGCCACCCAAACAGCTAACTTGAGCTCATATGGCACCTCTTTCCAACTAATGTACCCCAAGACGATGACCGTCTTTACCAGCTCGAGGGATCTTGCTAATAGCCCCGACTTGTTCTCGATGGTCATCCCCAATTTACCATATTTGGGGAGCCTAGGGGACGAGGAGCCCTCGTCCCCTCTGCTACCACCGAGCACAGACGACATCATCATAACAAGCATCATCATCCTCGCCTTAATACCTGAAGGAGACATTTGCTGTAAAAAAATGTTATTAGTATATATCAAAATGAATTAAAAGAAGACATGCAAATATGTACAATTACTACAAATAAAAATGAATTGTTACCATCAAACACCTCAATTCTGAATTCCAAAACAACAACATCTAGCTCATATTATATACAATTACTAAAAATTCAAAACATCCCCACCCCCACCCCTACTGCCCACACACACGCACACTACACAAGAGTGAAAATGATAAAGTTCAAATCAATTAAAAGCATTAAAAATGGATGTTTTGGTACAAATTGGAATATTTATTACAAATTGAAAAATTGTTTAAAATTCGGGTTATCATAAAAAATGGATTGATATTCGGTAGGAGCAACCAAATCATCCAAACTACTATTAAGACGTTTTGGCGCGTGTTGGACAATTTACCATGGCTCGTTGTTGATATACTCCGTGTAAAACACTTGGTTAACCTTTTGAAATGCACAAACAAACAGCTCATCACTCACGTGGTCTTTGCTCTTCAACTTGGACAAGTCAACCATGATCAAATTGGTGACAGGATCAACTTTACAAGTATTTTTATCCTCAACTCTTACCCAGTCACAGTAAAATACAACCTCTTTGAAGCTTATATAATCCAATTCAAATATATTTTGGATTACACCATAGTAAGTCATTTCAGCTTCAACGAGGTTTTTATCTTTTGTGCTCGCTCGAAAGAAATTAAGAGCCTTGTATGAAATGCCCGAGTTCTGTACATTTGTACTTTCCTCGTACACTTTAGCGTCGAAAATGTAACTGTTCAATCGATACTTTTTGTACTCTTATGCCACGAACAAGGGTCCAGTGGCTAGACGAGCAAGCCTTGATGTCACATCACCCATCTTTAAGAGCTGAGAATATAGATAAATTAATTATATTAGTTGTAAAATTTGAGTGTAATGTTACGTTATATAACGGTCATTTTCATTATAATTACCTCTTGTGGCAACCACAGCCTAAATTCGCTGTCTGATTGTACCATTATTTTTCGTCTTTTATTGTTCTCACGGGCTTCATATTTTCTGCATATTACAAAATTAATCATGTATAAAATAATCTAAAATAATGTTAAACATTATAATAATCGAAACCTACTTTTTTCCATTTTTCAACATCTTCATGTTTGTCAAATAGATAACGAGCTACTTGTCCATATTGCAAACTCATTAATTTCACTCGTTTTCCCGTCACACGACCACCATCATCGACGAACTCATCAGTGTCATCAACGCTATTGAATGCATACGCATAAGAACTAGAAGGCTAGTATCTATGTGCACTATATGTAATTGCAAGTATGTTTCATTTAACTATCATACTATATATATTGTTCGATATACAAAGTAATTTTAAAAAAAAGTTGAAAACCCCCACCCCCATAAGGACAATAATCTAGTGGTCATGCCACTTTTAAAACTAACGAACCCAACATCGATCCACTATAATCCAACAGCAATGTCAACAACAAACGTGTATTCCGTACTCCTTCTAATTCATCTACTCAATTAATTATTTTCATCAATTAAACTAACAATTAAAGTATACAATTATTAATTTACTAGTTTACAATGAGGGGCAATCCTACTTTCATAATTAATCATATATTAATTTACTAATTTACAATGAGGGGCAATCATATATTAATTTACTAAAAAAATTAATAACCAATCAATTCGTTTACAATGGACATTACGCACAAACACGCACACTACACACACATATACACACAGGCGGACATACACATACACACCCACGCACATTCACACACACACACACACACGCAGACCCCCAATACTACCCCACCACCCACCCACCCATCCCTGCCCCCTCAAACACCCACCCTGCCCCACCCCCTTCCCCCACCACACACACACACATGCACACACACACAAATAGCCCCCCATCCCTGCCCCTCCCCCCACCCTGCCCCACCCCCTCCCCACCCCCCACACACCACTCACATGCACACACACACACACACACACATATATATACATACACACACACACATATATATACACACACACATATATATAAATGGAAGAGAGAGAGAAAGTAACCTGAAAGTAGAGAGAGAGGGAGAGCAGCGTAGAGAGAGAGAGAGAGAGAGAGAAAGGAGGGAAGAATCGGCGGGGGAAAAAAGAAGAGGAAAGGGTTTTTTGCTGGGAAATTTATCACGGACGTGTCACGGTCATTGACCGTGACAAGTCCGTGACAAGTATAGTTGTCACGATATTGTCACGGTCAATGACCGTGACAAAAATGTGTGTTTTTTTATCACGGTCAATGACCGTGACAAGGCTAGTCGCTGGAAGGGTGCCAATTTACCCATTTTGGTGTAGTGTGAAGGGATGTGAACAAATTCGATAGAAAAATCAATGCATACAAACATAACATATGTGCACGATGAATTTTGAATATTCCTAATGAATGAACTCAACATCTTCCTTTGGTGTAAAAATGGTGGAATTATAAGAAATTGACATAATATAATCATCAAATCAAGGCTCAAAGTGATTTCCACACCAATAACGTCCAAAACTATTAAATATTGTTTTCGAGATTTTTAAGAAAGTGCAAAGTCGTTAAATCCAACCAAACTCCCTCAAATTTCTATTTATTTATTTTTTCTTTTGAGGTGTCTATTTTTCTCAACTTAAAGAAATCTTATTGGCCCCATTTTGGCATATGATTATTTTCATTGCCTTAATTTTTTCTTTGGCTCTTTTAAATGGTGGCTTTCATGACGAGTTAATTTTGCACTCTCGCAGCCCTTTCCCGTGAATACTCATTATTTTTTCATTTATGCATTTTAAATTTCATTGTAAAAGGTTCTTACATGAACAACTATTATTATTATTCTCACTTTATTGCATTTGGTTGAGGTGGAAACACTCAAACCAACATGTGATAGAGAAGAATAATATTCAAATAAAATCATGCATGTGTGTATTCAAGGAGATAAGGAGCCAAACATGTAGAAAGATATCACTAGTCACACCTTAATGACTCCATACATTATAAACCACATGGATGTAATGAAGTATCATCTCAAATCACTATCAAACAGTCACGTGGAATATGGAAATGAAGTTGTGACTATGGTTATCTTAAATGTTCATCCATAAATAGTGTAAACAGAATACAAAGCTATTTTTGTGTTTTTCAAAAATCTTTATGAAAAGAAAATATTTTTGTCTTTTTCAAAGATTTATAAAATACAAAACCTTTTTGGATTTTTCAATTTTTCAGAAAAATAGAAAACCATTTTGTATTTTTCTAAAAATAAGAAAAAAATAAAACAAAAAAATTGACACAAATGATACAATCTAGACATAGAAATCATATGATATGAACATGAAAAATGCATTATATTCTATTCATGGTAACTACACTTCAGTCAACTATGCAAATTCCTAAAGACTTCTTAAGACTCTCAAATCTAAGGGCGTCTAAAGGCTTCGTGAGAATATCAACTAATTGGGGGTAGGTAGAAATAAAACTCATGGATACAACCTTTTCTTCGACTAGCTCATGGATAAAGTTCTCGCATATCCCAATGTGCTTTGTGAGGGAATGATGGACTGGATTACGGGATATGTGTATCGCGCTCGTGTTATAACAAGAAATAGTCATGGTGTCCTGTGATATCCCATAATCCTCCAACATCTGCTTCATCCATAGAAGTTGGGTGCAATAATTCCCGATGGCAATGTACCCAGCCTCCGCAGTGGACAAAGAGATGGAGTTTTGCTTCTTTCTTGACCAAGAGATAGGAGTAGAACCAAAGAAGAAACACTCATCATAATTTCTCCTATATCCATAGCATCCCCGTCCCAATCGGCATCCGAATAGGCAGATAAACGGTCATCGGTATCAAAGGAATACCAAATGCGAAATGAAAGAGTCCCACTCACTTATTTGATAAAACTTTTAAGAGAGAGTAAGTGTGCCTCTTTCGGGTAATCTTGATATCGTGCACAAACTCCAACACTAAAGGCAATATCGAGACGACTGGTAGCCAAGTAGAGAAGAAAACCTATTATACTCCGATACAAGGTTTGCTCTACGTCCTTGCCTGAAGTGTCCTTGCTAAGCTTAGAGGTACTCAGTGGGGTATGTGCGTGCTTAGCGGAGTCTAAACCAAATTTGTTCACTAGGTCTCAAGCATACTTGGATTAGGAGATGAACATAACATACTCTCACTAATGAACCTAGAGACCAAGGAAGAATTTAAGTTCACAATATATGCTCATCTCGAACTCACTATTCATCTCCTCCTCAAAATCATGAGCATGTCGAGAACACGCGGATCCAAAGACTATGTCGTCCACATAGACATGTGCAACCAAATTAGTACTATATCCTCTCCTAAAAATTAACATCTTATCAACTCCCCTCTCTAGAAGCTACGGGCTAAGAGATAGGAAGTAAGCCTCTTGTACTAAGAACGGGGTGTTTGCTTCAAACCATACAGGGCTTTTCTCAGAAAATAGACGTGATCAGGGTGCTTAGGGTATTCAAACCCTTTTCGTTATTCCACATAAACATCCTCCTATAGAATGCCATTCAGAAAGGCACTCTTGACATCCATCTGGTATAACTTTAAACGTAGATGACATGTGATAACGAGTAGTAAATGAACAGACTCAAGCCTCGCAACATGAGCAAATGTCTCGTCAAAGTCTACACTCTTAATTTATGTGTAGTCGTGAGCGACCAACCTACCCATTTTTCGAATGATGGTACCATTCTCATCCATCTTATTCTTGTAGATCCACTAGGTACGAATCACATACTTCTCACTAGGTCGGGGGACAAGATCCCATACATTATTTTTTTCTAAACTAAAGCAACTCATCCTGTATAGTAGATATCCATTGTTCATCCTTGAGTTCTTCCTTAATGTTCTTGGGCTCGACTTAAGACGTGTGGCACTGAAAGCTAACCATTTTCTCTAGTTGAGCACTCCTAAGGTGGGATATCCTAGAATGGCAATAAGATCATTAATCTTGCGAACCCAAGAAGGTGTGTCCCCTAATTCAGAAGTAGGGTCCATACCTGGGTGTTTGAGGGATAATGGGATCATCAGCAGGAAGTGGGTCATCCTCACATAAATGGTTAAAATCAACAAATGCTGACGGTTCTTCATCTTTTACGGTGACGTTTATTGACTATATAACCTTAGAGCTACTCAGGTTAAAAACCCGATATGCTCTACTCGTCGATGAATAACCTAATAATATTCCCTCGTCGCTCTGGGAGTCAAACTTTTCTAATTGCTCTCTATCCCGTAGGATGTAGCATTTGCTCCCAAAACCATGAAAATATGAAAGGTTGGGCTTCTTTCCAGTCCACAATTCATAAGGCGTCTGAAGAGTGTGTGGACGAAGGTAAAACCTATTCAGCGTGTGGCATGTGGTAGTCACCGCCTCTGTCAAGAATCTCCTAGCAACTCTACGACCTAGAAGAATAAATATAGCCATCTCCTGAATCGTTCGATTCTTCCTCTTAAGAATCCCATTTTACTGAGGAGTCTTCATGGCCAAAAATTAATGTTTGATCCTGAGGCTATCATAGTAAAGATCTACTTTAGCTTCCTTAAATTCAGTACGGTTGTCATTACGCATTCTATTAATAGTGACACCGTGTTGATTTTGCAGGACACGACACTTGATCATAAGAAATTTCACAGCATCGGATTTCTCTCTCAGAAAAACTACACCTAAGTAACGAGAGAAATCATCTACCATCACGAGGATATACCTCTTACTGTCCAAACTCTAAGTACGAGTAGGACCCATAAGATCCACGTGTATCAACTCAAGCACTCATGTAGTGGTAACGGAATTTAACTTCCTGTGTGGGCGGCTACGGACTTGCTTTTCCAACTGACAAGGTCCACAAACTGTGAAAGTAGGCTTTCCAAATGATGGCAAGCCATGTAATAGGTCCTTTTTAGATAATCTTTCCAAATCTCTAAAATTCACATGGCCTATACGTTGATTCCACAGATCTATAGGAGTGATCGTGGTGCTGTTACAAATAAATGAGGATTTGGGCACAATCTTATAACAATTATCTTCAGTCCTCACCCCTTGCAATAGAAATTTATTGGCTTGATCATAAACATGCACTCGTTCCGATCAAACTTTACTGTAAAGTCATCATCGCACAACTGGCTCATGCTGATAAGGCTCGCTTTCAAACTTTTGACGTACAAAACATTCTCTAGCTTAGGAAATCCAGTATCTCTATTGTACCTCTTCCTATCATGCTAGACTTTCTCCCATCTCCAAAAGTGACTTTACCTTTCTTATGATCCTCTAGGTAGGTAAAAAATTAAACGTCACCCGTCATGTGCCTGGAGCACCCACTATCAAAATACCAATGTGAGGTATTATGTGCTTTAAGAGCAACATGAAAAACAAGGGATTTTACGTCATGCTTAGGTACCCAAGAAGTGATAACATTCTATTTTCCCATGTCATTATTGGTTTTAGCCAGAAATTTGGAAGTATCCACTGACGTCAAAGAAATTCGTTGGAACTCTTCCATTAAACTCTGAGATGTGGCGACTAAAAACTCTACCTGCTCTCTAAGACTAAAAAAATTGCTAGTGGCATGTGGCGGAGCAAATGTACGTCGTGTCCGACCCAAACTATATCACAACACCCTAAGGTGGCCTTTTCTTTTGTAGTATGTATAAAAATACACGGTCTCAGGATGACCTCGGTTTGGTTTTCTTGGTTGAACTCTTCTTTGGGGTTTTGGATGATGGTCATATGGATTAGTAGTAAACTCAGTAATTAGTTCTGATGTCACATGAGATGTGGAAGAACCATAAAAACATATTCCCTTCGTTTCACTAAACCCTAAATCAGGGGCGAGGAACATCTTTCCCATATTTATAGATTTGTCCTCTACCTTTACCTTGACCTCCCATGCTCTCTCAAGGTCATGAGTGAGTTGGGCTACAAGGGCGTCAAGTTTCTTTCGAGTCTCCACGGAGGAATGGAGCTCACTCATAAGACTATACACTTGTTGGTCAAGTCCTCTTTTTATTTCTCAAAATAACTCTCTCTCTCTCTCTAAACAGACTCTCTCTCCCTTTCTCTTTCTCTCTCTACACAAACTCTCTCTTTCTCTCTCTCTCTCTCAACACAAATAGTCTCTACCTCTCTTAAGGTAGTGCTAACGGAGGACTCTCTCTCTCGTCTATCCCAAATCTTTCTCTAAGGCGATGATCCTAAGTGTTAACACTTTAATACACTTTTTAGTTTTAAATGAATCAGTATATAAATTGATGTAGGGGCGTCGTAGATCACTCTCGCTCTCACTTGAAGAATCCTCCTCCTCACTCACATCACTTTCACTATTGAGGTGTCCTTGTGAAGTAGAATCCTCATCGTCGTGAGGCGCACTGTCAGTACTCACATGATTAGCTATGAATGCGGTGAAGTTACATTCATGCGGTGACTTGTTTCTAGAATCCACCGACTCGACCTCACTGTCAGCACTAAGGGAGGCATTTAAAGCATCTTTGCCTTTGCCTTTGCCTTGACATTTCAACCTTGTTGGACACTCAAATGCCTTCTGACCACTACCGTCACACTCATAACATCTCTCTTCATTTTTCTTAAGCGTATCCTTTTTATCTTTATCAATTTTATTTTCAAACTAATTTTTCTCAAAATTCTTTTTATCTTTGAAATTGCCATTATTTTTCTTTAATTTGAGAAATTTCTTAAAAAATTTCGCAAACGAAGCCAAATCGTCTAAATCAAAATCCAACTCTGAATCTAATGTTTCTTCCTCTTTTCTCTTAGACGACTCACCTCTCTTTCTTGCTGACCCCTCACCTTTTCTAGCATGGGCTTTAAGTGCAACCCCTTTATCTTTTGATTTAATCTTGTTAGGAAACATGTCAATTTCATAAGTCTGGAGGTCTCCTACCAATTCTTCTAATTTTAGACTACTCAAATTTCCTATAGAATTTAGCACAATGACTTTAGGTATAAATGCTTAGGCAATGATCTCAAAATCTTTTTAACTACTCTAGCATCAAGAATGTGTTCACAATATTGAAACTAGTGTTTACTATATTCGATAAGTGTGCATAGAATTCATCAAAACGCTCAGACTCAAGCATGGTGATTATTTCAAATTTTGTAGTTAAAATTTTCAATTTAGATTCTTTAACTACATTAGTGTCTTCATGGTTAAGTTGAAGAACATTCCATGCTTCTTTTGATGTGGTACACGTCATAATGCATCAAAACTTGTCGGGTGTGACGACTACAGAAATTGCACTTAGCCCACATGGGTTATATGTGCTCCATTTAAATTTGTCCTCGGTTTATTCAGTCACATCTTTAAGATTCGTTATGTTTTCTACAGTGACGGTGGGAGGAGTCCACCCTCTTTCACATACAACCCAAACACGTTCGTCAATGGCCTTTAAATGGGATTTCATACAGGCTTTCCAATATGCCTAATTTGTCCCACCAAAATTTAGCACCCGATTATAAAAGTTTTCCATTGAAATTGTTCTTTCTCAAAAATCAATTTTTAGACCAAAAATGATATTCAGAAAATATTTTGCAAAAAAATTACATGATATAATTGGGTAACAGGCACTGACACCAATTTGAGAGTGCACCAACAATTAATCAACAAACTTGTTTAATTAAATTCCAATTTTATGCCCAGTTATAAACAAAAATCCTAACTATTGCAGATAATTGTGATTGACAATATAAATGAAATCATGCATTCAAACAATCACAAATTTGAGGAAAAATCCCCCTTTGGGGCAAAACCTTTTTATTTCACTATATTATATAACAACTTACAAATACAGAGAAATACATCTTACACACGAATACCTGCAGACATCGGTTCGTTGTCGTCGGCAAGAGATCTCGCAAGAGCTCCAATAGTCAATAATGGAGAAACAGCCTTCTTCACCACAATAGTACTCCAGATGAGTAATATGAGTAACTAGGGTTTAGAAAGATTCACATATATATTTGGGACAATTTGATGAATCAAAAGAGGTTTAAAACTCTAAAATTGAAGTCTTAAAATCGCAGTTATTTCTACAGAAAACGTAGTTGTAAAGACTTAAAAAACCTGCTTGCAGAAGCAGGTATTTATAATAAAAATTGAGTCGGCATGCTCACTCGAACGACAAAGGGATGTCGTTCAAACAACTTTAAATATCGTTTGATCTTACTTCTTGCGAGACTTCAAACGATGTTAAAACATCAAAACAGTATGGACTCGTTCAATGAAAATTTTAAGCGAGCTTCAAGCGACCTATTGCGCGACATGTAATGTCATTTGATAAGGTCGTTTGAACGACAACAGCATGTTGTTTTAACGACATGGCTTGGTCTCTTGAACGATTGAAGCGTCATTTTTTAATTACACTTTTTATTTTTTAGAAATTAAATTTAACTTAGAAAACCCGATTTTTTTTATGATGACATTTTAGAAAAATTCCAAAATAAGGACGAAAACATTAAAAAGTCTAAATTAAACATTTTACCATATTAGCGTGTGAAGTAGTGGGAACGATTGAAGATGCACATTGCACGTTGCTCGATGATGTTGCATTATGCACGTATGAAGATTATTCAGATTCAGATCTAGGCCGTTAGAGATTATCGTGTTGATGTGCCGAATGTAGCGGTATATGACATACTTGCTGTGATCTAGGACAGTTAGAAAATTTCCTAGATTCTAAACGGGCATTTATAAAATCATGTCCTGATAAATTTTAAGTACTCAATATTTAGGAAAATTATTGACAGCATATTCGGAATATGATTATATTATGGTATAAAAATTGTTTCTTTGCATAGTGTGTCCACACATGATTCTCCTATAAATCTTACTTCATAGAAGTTTGAAATGAATATGAGGACAAATGAGATAAAATGATGAAATGTCTAAACCAAATTTGCTTTTGGTCACCTTGTATCTAACATATAGTAGATCCAATGAAGTACATGGTAGGAATTTTTAACTATCAGAAACCTCACTTAAAAATAAGGACACGGGGTACACAATCATTTGTGATAGATGAACAAACAAAAAGGGCAGGCCCCCTTCATCCATTTTGTTGGTTACTTGTCCTTGAGGTAAGATGTTTGTGAAGGCAGTAGATGCTACATTAGAAGTGAAGGATGCAATTCAATTATTCTGATTGGCACTGATGATTGTCTTCTTTTGTGATGAAGGCAGAACAGGCGTAGTATGTGTGTGTGTGTGTGTGTGTGTGTGTGTGTGTGTGTGTGTGTGAATAGTAAAAAAAATATTTTGATCTAATTTCTTTTACAATATTTTTACATTTCAACGAGCCTACAAAAAAATAAATCATCTAAAAATGAAATTTTTGTTATTTTAAAAAAATCGGTCAATATATATCAGTTTTTAAGTTGCGAAGTTGACATATATTTGACCGATTTTTTAAAAATAGCAAAAAAAATTATTTTAAGTTAATTTCTTTTGTAAGTTTCCTTGAATGTTTAAATACCATACAAAACAAATAAGGTCGATTTTTTTTTGCTATGTTTAAAAAATAGTCCATTTTTTTGTCTTATTTTTTAGGTATTTGCAGATCCTCGTCTCTCTCTCTCTCTCTCTCTCTCTCTCTCTCTTGAGAGAGAGAGAGAGAGAGAGAGAGAGAGAGAGAGTACCACATATTGAGAAGAAAAGGAGGTGGACAAAGGGCAGTGTGGTGGCGTTAATTACGCTGGTTGTAGCAGAGAGGCTGGCGGAGTCTGAAGGAAGAGGGAGTGGAAAGTTAGAAGAGGAAATGAGGGTTGAGAACTTGGGCGGTAGTAATACAATAAATGGTATTTGTTGCAAATAAAAGAGGGATCTTTTTTATTTAGCTTTTAAGGAGCTGTTTAATTTTTAGCCTATGAATGTTGAATATTGAACTCTCAATGCTCAATGTTGAATTTTGAATGTTGAAAAAGTACGTTTGATTGGTTATCTGAATGAACCACTGAATGTATGTTGTTTGTTTGGATTTATTTGGCTCTGAAAGTTGAATACAATTAATTTGACCATTTTTCCACTACTAAAAATTTACTAACTTGTTTGATTTTAATTTCACTTAGAAAATAAAAAAAGTGTAAAACTAAAATGAAATTTCATTTAAAAAATTCAGCATAAAGTATTCAGAGGGGTACTTGACTCTTACTGTTGAATTTTATATTTTAATGCTAAATGAAACTCAATTCAGCATTAAGAGGTAAAACCAAACACCTCCTAAGTCGTATGAACCTTTACTTATTGCAACAAATGATCCAGATAATTTTAAAATTTATTTTTTTACACCTATATTTTTGTAAATGCATATATGTATTTTTTTAACATTTTGGGGGCTACAACCCCCACTGGGCACCACAAACCTCCGCCCCTCTTTATCTATGTACAATATATATATATATGCAAAGAAAGAGATGGAGAATCATAGAAAAATCTTTGATGAGAAAAATTACCAAGATATTTGATGGACGTGTCTCTAAAAGATTTGAGGATTTAAAAGGATTAAAATTTTCCTCTCCTTCAAGATATATATAATCAAGAGAAGGTAATACAATATGAAATGAAGGGTACACAGTGAGGATATGAAAAGATGTGAAACGAGTCGCAATAATTAAGGAGAAGTGAAGGCAGATGACAAAAGAGCACATAAAGAGTGAAATTGTGTGAGGTGTTGTAAGTGAATACATGAAACAAAGAGAGAGAAAAATGAACAGCCTATTTAAGATGTACACGTGTCAACATGAGAATAGAAGCTACAAATTTAGTTTTATACTAAAGATATGATCTCTCTAAATATTAAAATTATAATGTTTAATATTTAATAATTATAATGACTAATATATATAATCTTTTTAAATACTAAAATTATATTATATAATATTTAGTACATATTATAAATATGAATAAATAAATAGGGAGTAAAAATATTAAATATTATCGGTAAATATTTATTTGTAGTCAATTTTACTTTACTTTTTTTTAATTATTGGTTTTGTTGTCATAAATGTAGTACAAGTGTCAGTTTCTAAGTAAATGAAAAAATAGTTTATAGAAAGTTCTGTGCGACTCTAAGACTAATAATTATAATTTTTTTAAAACATGATATATGTGCCCACTAATAGAATTAGAATGGGATGAAAATGTGAAAAAGTGGGATTTTTTTTTAAAATAGTCCTACTTTAGAGGTCAAGTATTAAAAAAGTCCCATTGAATTGTTGTCTCATATTTTAGTCCTCTCCCTAACCTAAATGTATCTAAGTCATTTTATTAGAATTACCAAAATACACTCCACATATCATTTCTTAGATTCGATTTAGTTTCCATATTTACATGTTCTATTTCCCTCATATATCTCATGAAAAAATGAAGATTATGGAGAGTGTTGACCTAAATCTATAAATTTCGTTCAGACTTGCTTCGTTATTTTGTCATATTATTGTCGTTTGTTTGTTTGAAGTTACCGATTTTCATACAGGTACGTCTCTTTGTATTTTTTTACCTTTTTTTGTTGAAATCGTTGTGTTTTTTATTTGTTTTGTTGAACTTGTTGTGTTTTTGTTGAAATCATTATGTTTTTTATTCATTTTGTTGAAATCGTTATGTTTTTTATCCATTTTTTTGAAATAATTATTTTTTTATTTGATTCGTTTGATTCGTTTTGTTGAAATTATTGTGTTTTTTTTATACAAGTATGCAAATTGTCATAGACTTTGATTTTTTTTTTGTTAATAATTATAGTTTTTCTTAAATTGAAAGACGAATTGATTTCATTTATATTTGTTTAATTGTGTAAATATATCAAATTAATGTGTGAGGTTGTTCGGTCATATGATAGTATTATACGTGTTTAAGTAATATTTTACTTTAGGCTTTGTTTTTGTACATGTTTGTAATTATTTTTACTAACAGTAATTTTATGTTTATGTCCACTTTAAGTTGATGTAATTGAAAATGTATTGATGAGCAGTCGCATTATGTGATAATTGAAGTAAGTATTTTATTTAAGTTTAGTGTGTATTAAGTTGTATACAATGATATAGAATTTTCATTGTAATATTGTTTGAGAACAAAAACATTTTGTTTAAGGATTTGTTTGTTTAGATAATTGTATTATTTAGTTTGTGTAAATATTTATGTTTGATTCTTATAGGATTATAGATGTCATATATAGTTGATTTATTTTATAATTTTCCTTTTTCCTACCTTTTTATGCATTTTAATACCAGGTGAAATTTATTTGATCTGACCTCGTTTTTCACATTGGTGGACAACACTATTATATTGAAGTTAAGTGAATATACAACTCGGAAAGGGTTGATTGACAACATGTGACGTAGGCGGTTAAGGATAGCATATGAGTGTGTATCTTTGTCATATGAGTTAGGAGGACATACAAGATCTATACTGAATTTTGATGAAGATGTGTTTACTTTATTAACATATTGTAGAAATTATGGCATTAAATCAGTTAATTTTACGATATCAGCTAAGCCATTTATATCTGGGAATGGATAAGTTGTTCACAACAATGTTGATAATGATGGAATTAAAGAAATAATTGATTTCAATTTTGGAGATGAATTATGACAGACTTTATCAAAGTAATCTAATACACGATTAATTTCAGCGGGTTGGGAGAAAGGTGTAACAACCCTCGATTTTTGGAGACTGAGAAATTAAATTTTGGGAAAATAAAATTTAATTAAATTGGAGAATTTCAAAATTTGGGAATTGAGGCCCAAAAATAGAGAATATTTTAAATTATTCCGGATGATATTTTTGCGGGTACCATCGATCCCGGAAGGGTCGAGATAGTCAAAATGACTGTCATTGGGTTTTATTTCGGCTCCGGAATGTTTTTAAGTTATTTTGGCTCGAATTGGAGTAAACGAGTCATTTAAAGTGTGTATTAACATTTAACATTGGGTTTATTGTTTTAAGGGATTTAAGGCTTACGGATCAAGCCTTTCTCATTTTGAGAAAGAGAGAAAAAGCCCTAGAGAGAGAGGAAGAAAGGAAAGAAGAAGAAAGGAAGAGAAAGAGGAAGAAAATCTTGGGGATTTTCGGCCCAACCGCGACATCGAGGACGATCCAACCTCTACAAATCTGAGGCAAGTGTTTAATCTTTCTAAATAGATATTTGTGTATTTCATTTCTTAATTTGTGGGGTAAAGAAATGGATTTTTGGGTATAAATACCAAAACTTAGATTTTTGGGTTTAAATCTTGAAATCAATGTTATTCTATGGTTTAATCACATATAAATGGTTGGGATGAGATGTAGGATGGGTTTTCTTGTTAATAACATTATTGGGTTAAAGATTTGGGGGCTTGGTGATGATATTTGGGTATTAATTTCGTGGGTTTGCTGAGATAGGGAAATCGGCCAGCTTAACTGGTATGGCCGGTCGACCGCGGTCTGGGGACCGGTCGACCGTGCTTAAGGGAAAAGCCTACTGCATTTCTTCGTAGGCAAAATATGGACCCGCGGTCGACCGGGGGTCTGGGACCGGTCGACCGGTCGCCTGTTTTTAGCCCAAAACTTGGATTTCTCCTCCCCCTTTTCTTTTGGATTTTATTCTTAGGGGCTTCCTTAATGGGCTGTTTTATGGGTTTCCTAAGATGACTTCTATCCCTTTTTGGTTGGGTTTGTTGATTTAGGGTTCTCTCTTATAAAGTAAGAGATATCTTTTGGTGACTTATAGGGGGTCTCTCACTTAGTATCCGATAGTGGAAACTTCATGGAATCATTGGATAAGAAATATCCATGTATGTTGTGAAATGTCTAGGCCTACATTTATGTCAAATCCTTATAAGGATAGGATATGGTTAAGATATAATTTGGGGCCAAATGGAAGAGAGTGGTTGCATACTCTTTAAGAGTAAGGGGTCTCATATCCTTAGATAGAAATGTTTAGTCTAAGGAACAATTGATAACTCAATAGGAGTAAGGGTTACCGAGACTTATTCGAATCATAGGTGACATTGAGAACGCTTTGGGATCATACTATCGACGAGAATAAGCGGTAGCATAAATTCTAGTAGGATTAGTTTACACGTAAACATGGGGATATGACCACTGAGATTCCAATACTTGAAATGAGGTTGGCATAAATTGAGGTTTTAGACTATTAAGTCATGTGTGTGCCTATGGTTAAATAGTACTAAGGTAATTATGTACTTTTGGTTATGGATGAAATGTGTGGTGATGGATTCCTACACAAACTCTTGGGTGATAACCCAAATGTTGAATATATATGAATAGATATATACATATGGTTTTGGGAGACTATTCATCATAGGAAAAATGATTGAATATGTTTCACGTGAGGGATTGTATTCACATATCGAGGTACATTTAATGGAAATTGTGGTGACGGCTTGTATATTGAGGATTATGTATACTTATAGCCGGGTTTATATATCTTATACATATGAACGAGAATTAGTTTGTATATATATTGATATAGCTATGTGTGAATATATGTACATATATCTATGTATGAATGTGAATATATGGATATATTTATGTTGTGGACATACATGGTATGGGTATTTAAACCGTATATGATGGTTTATTATATTGGATCATATGATGGGATCATATGGATGTATGTAAATTGCGTATGTGAGCGATATACATACTTATGTGGTTAAGCATACCCGCTCATGCTATCATTGGGAAGTTTCCGCGCAGAGGGTGAGCATCCTGGCATATAGAGCAGGGTGTGGATATTCCCCAGGTCATAGTCGTCCCTTGTGTTATTATACGATATAGATATATATTTTGGGGTGAGACGTGGTGGGTATGTTTCATCTCATTGCCGATTGGAACTATGACCGCTTCCCGGGACGACGTGTGTGTGAGTTATCACGAGGTGGGTGTCGTTGATCCCCACAAGGTGGTCCCCAGTTGTTACGTGAGCTGGACTCTGGGAAGATGATAGCGTTGATGCAGTTTTATCGGCGCTATATATGGCCGGGTATTATATGTGCATGGCCATTGTACATCATATATGGTATGTACACTTGGTCATGGGTATGGATGATGGTATGTATATATATATGGTGAGAATAAAATACCTATATATATATTTATATATCCTAGATGAAAGGATATGGTACTTCTATGGGGTACATCTTGAATGATAATGGTGTACCGGATTAATTGGAGGTTGATGTATCGCATTTAAGGAATACTTCGGTTACATCATCCCAAGGATAGTATTGGAGATTTTTAGTTGT
Source organism: Sambucus nigra (assembly GCA_949130495.1). Taxonomy (NCBI): domain Eukaryota; kingdom Viridiplantae; phylum Streptophyta; class Magnoliopsida; order Dipsacales; family Adoxaceae; genus Sambucus; species Sambucus nigra. The sequence continues at coordinate 251,341,912 of OX422208.1, forward strand.
TTTCATTTTGTAGTTTAAAAGTTTAGCAGTAATGGTAGTATTAAATTGTATGTTAAGGATTATGGATCTCTAGGATCGACATTGCCCAGGAGTAGTGTAACGAGGTGGTTCCTTGTTTGGATTTCGCTTTGCGAGACACCTCACGCACGAAACGCAGTGCCATGTCGAGATTTGAGAGAAGTAATTCTATCTGTGGCATCTCGGATCTCTAGTCTTGACCTTGTCAGGAGTAGTGTAACGGGGCGGTTCCTTGTTTGGATTTCGCTTTGCGAGACTCCCCACGCACGAAACATAACACAATTTTGAGATTAGAGAGAGGTTTTGCCAATATTCCATGTGCATGATATTAAGAAAATAAATTCTTATATTTTAGCCTACATATATGTGTATATATATATATATATATATATATATATATATAGGGGTAACGTATTAAGAATTATAATTCATGAAATTATAAATCGTAATCCCTTAAGCCTATTATGGCGTAATTGTTGTAATCATAATCTAGTAGGATTAGAAAGGGTGGATCCTTAGATTTTGTCGGGAAAGTATCTCTCGTGGGTATAGGCTAGGCCTATGATAAGTTAGGTTGTCCTAATAACATTGGGGGTAATTTAACTAAAACTTGAGGACGCGAATAGGTGCGCGCCTTTAGATGAGAGGTGAGTTGAGGTTTCACGAGAGTGCGGTATCACTTTAATTATGAAATAAGTGCACCGATAATTATTATGCACGGTTAACAAACTTGCTAAATATTTTTCACATTCGGGGCTCTGACCCGTTTACTTTTCTCTCCTCCTTGTATATATATATATTACCACAGGTATCCTACCGCATGGATGCCGGATGACTTTCTATCCAGAGTCTTGGGAGCCGTGACAGGTGCAGACTGTTGCGGGATGTTTCGTGTAGCCGCTTCCTACTTCTTTAAAATTCTAGGTAGGATTCAAGTTGTATATCGGGTTTGTACCCAAGGGATATTTATATACATGTTCATATTTATTCCATTTCAGCTATTGTATTGGCTGTGACCCGACAGCTTATTCGGGTCTACTTGTGTAGTACATCCTGTTGTAGTTATTTATTTCATTTTATTTCTAGCATTTTATTTACCATAGTTCTTGTATGCATCTTACTTTCTTCATTAGTAGTGTTGTTGGTTGGTTGTTGCACATTCTATTTAAATTTCCATACCCCGCTTATGTGATTTCGGGTAGTTAGTCCTATATTGTATAGTACCGACAGTTGATGTTGAGGCTGGACCATCTGAAACTCCTGATTTAATATAGTATAGGGCTGGCCACCCGTTATTATTTTAGGCGGGTTGTGACAGATGGTATCAGAGCATCAGGTTCTAGAGTCCTTAGGATCTGTGCGAGTTATGAATTCTTCCGTTAAGGTTCTTGACATAAAGCCCTATAAATAGGACTGTTGTGTTCACTGCGTTGTTTTCTTTTGTGAAGTATATTCACTTGATTGGCCTTCTGATAACAGTTGATCTTGTTTCATTTCAGACGTCGCCTAGATTTTGTCGTCTAGGAAAGGATAAGATTAGAAGTACCATACCAATAGTATATTTTGGGTACGCTTTAATCGGGGGTATTTGTTTTCCCCGGTTTCGGAGGAGTTATTGAGGAGATTTCTAGCAGTGGTTCGAGGTGATTTATCGGCAGTCGAGTAAGAAAGGAAAATTTACTCGATTGGCGAATCTTGGTCTTACTAAGGAAATTCCGAGGAGAGGCATGTAGTGTAGTCCTTGGGAGGTTTAGATTGAGAATCTGTTAACCTTAGTTCAGAAACCTAATGTTGGTGACTCTTACCGTGGTGAGGTTGGTGTAGTTATCCCAATATCAGGAGTATCGCCTTCTAAGATGAGGGAGAATGCCTCTGGAGACTCAGTTTCGTTGTGTAGGATGGAGGGAGTTTTCGGCAGTTGCAATCGCGCCTTGCCCTTCAATATGGTTAGGAAGGGTTCTGAGGAAGATGTTTCTCTTGTGAAGAAATAGGCTTAGGGATAATGATTGTCCTAGAAGAAGTTGAGGACCCTGAGTTGAGATTCTAGGACAAGGGGAAACCCTTGAGTTACGGAATTGTAAGGTATAATACCTTTATTTGGGTTTAAGTTACGCTTTGTGCGATATTGAGAACGTCACGTGTGAGATGTGATGAGTAGCTAGCCGCTAGGGTGTATGGAAATTTTCCTAGAGGAGGAAGTGAGCAAGAGTGGCCTTTATATGGCATCTTTGGAGATGTTACACCTCGTAACGAAATCGTAGGGAAGTATCCCATTGAGGGAAGAATTTATTTTTACATATAAGTGTTGATATGATGTATAGGAATTTCATAACTGAGAGGTTCAGAGTTTGGTAGACTTATGTGGAGCGGATAGTTTAGCTCATAGTTGTGCTAGTTTTGACAACTAGATATTGGTTAGAAATATTGTATTTATTGAGGCCTTGTGTTTTAAACATAAGGTGTTTGTTTGGCGTGTCGAAAGACGCGGAATATATTTTCATCGGATTATTGTATTGGCCCTCGGGCGATATCTAAAAATATGGAAATATTTCTGTTTATAAAACCTTAACCCTGGTTCAACTAATCTCAATCCCCGACCTAGCTACACAGTAGTGTATTGGGAGGGTTCCTTGTTTGGATTTCGCTTGCGAGACCTCCCCCGCACGAAGGTGGCTAGTGTCAGGAATTGAGGAGAGTTCTACCATTGGGAAATTTTAAACTTTTATATATTTAGTATGTTGTGATAGATCATATTGCTGAGGGTTATTATGATTTGAGGCTAATGGAGCTTGATCATAATTTTACGAGTGGAAACTCGGATACGGGGTGTATGGGCGCCCTGGGTAGTAGTTGCTTTAAAACTATATGGTTCGATATGAGAACCAGGAAGGATCGGTATAGTAATCCTAAGGATTGATGTGAGGACTAGATGATATTGAGGTCTTAGGCATGTCTTAAATTTCGCGGACAAAATTTTTGTAAGGGGGGAAGTGTGTAACAACCCTCGATTTTTGGAGACTGAGAATTAAATTTTGGGAAAATAAAATTTAATTAAATTGGAGAATTTCAAAATTTGGGAATTGAGGCCCAAAAATAGAGAATATTTTAAAGTATTCCGGATGATATTTTTGTGGGTACCATCGATCCCGGAAGGGTCGAGATAGTCAAAATGACTGTCATTGGGTTTTATTTCGGCTCCGGAATGTTTTTAAGTTATTTTGGCTCGAATTGGAGTAAACGAGTCATTTAAAGTGTGTATTAACATTTAACATTGGGTTTATTGTTTTAAGGGATTTAAGGCTTACGGATCAAGCCTTTCTCATTTTGAGAAAGAGAGAAAAAGCCCTAGAGAGAGAGGAAGAAAGGAAAGAAGAAGAAAGGAAGAGAAAGAGGAAGAAAAGCTTGGGGATTTCCGGCCCAACCGCGACATCGAGGACGATCCAACCTCTACAAATCTGAGGCAAGTGTTTAATCTTGCTAAATAGCTATTTGTGTATTTCATTTCATAATTTGTGGGGTAAAGAAATGGATTTTTGGGTATAAATACCAAAGCTTAGATTTTTGGGTTTAAATCTTGAAATCAATGTTATTTTATGGTTTAATCACATATAAATGGTTGGGATGAGATGTAGGATGGGTTTTCTTGTTAATAACATTATTGGGTTAAAGATTTGGGGGCTTGGTGATGATATTTGGGTATTAATTTCGTGGGTTTGCTGAGATAGGGAAATCGGCCAGCTTATCTGGTATGGCCGGTCGACCGCGCCTTAAGGGAAAAGACAACTGCATTTCTTCGTAGGAAAAATATGGACCCGCGGTCGACCGGGGGTCTAGGACCGGTCGACCGGGGGTCTAGGACCGGTCGACCGATCGCCTGTTTTTAGCCCAAAACTTGGATTTCTCCTCCCCCTTTTCTTTTGGATTTTATTCTTAGGGGCTTCCTCAATGGGTTGTTTTATGGGTTTTCTAAGATGACTTCTAGCCCTTTTTGGTTGGGTTTGTTGATTTGGGGTTCTCTCTTATAAAGTAAGAGATATCTTTTGGTGACTTATAGGGGGTCTCTCACTTAGTATCCGATAGTGGGAACTTCTTGGAATCATTGGATAAGAAATTTCCATGTATGTTGTGAAATTTCTAGGCCGACATTTATGTCAAATCCTTATAAGGATAGGATATGGTTAAGATATAATTTGGGGCCAAATGGAAGAGAGTGGTTGCATACTCTTTAAGAGTAAGGGGTCTCATATCCTTAGATATAAATGTTTAGTCTAAGGAACAATTGATAACTCAATAGGAGTAAGGTTTAACGAGACTTATTCGAACCATAGGTGACATTGAGAACGATTTGGGATCATACCATCGACTAGAATAAGCGGTAGCATAAATTCTAGTAGGATTAGTTTACACGTAATCATGGGGATATGACCACTGAGATTCCAATACTTGAAATGAGGTTGGAATAAATTGAGGTTTTAGACTATTAAGTCATGTGTGTGCCTATGGTTAAATAGTACTAAGGTAATTATGTACTTTTGGTTATGGATGAAATGTGTGGTGATGGATTCCTACACAAACTCTTGGGTGATAACCCAAATGTTGAATATATATGTATAGATATATACATATGGTTTTGGGAGACTATTCATCATAGGAAAAATGATTGAATATGTTTCAAGTGAGGGATTGTATTCACATATCGAGGTACATTTAATGGAAATTGTGGTGACGGCTTGTATATTGAGGATTATGTATACTTATAGCCGGGTTTATATATCTTATTCATATGAACGAGAATTAGTTTGTATATATATTGATATAGATATGTGTGAATATATGTACATATATCTAAGTATGAATGTGAATATATGGATATATTTATGTTGTGGACATACATGGTATGGGTATTTAAACCGTATATGGTGGTTTATTATATTGGATCATATGATGGGATCATATGGATGTATGTATATTGCGTATGTGAGCGATATACATACTTATGTGGTTAAGCATACCCTGCTCATGCTATCATTGGGAAGTTTCCGCGCAGAGGGTGAGCATCCTGGCATATAGAGCAGGGTGTGGATATTCCCCAGGTCATAGTCGTCCCTTGTGTTATTATACGATATAGATATATATTTTGGGGTGAGACGTGGTGGGTATGTTTCATCTCATTGTCGGTTGGAACTATGACCGCTTCCCGGGACGACGTGTGTGTGAGTTATCACGAGGTGGGTGTCGTTGATCCCCACCAGGTGGTCCCCGATTGTTACGTGAGCTGGACTCTGGGAAGATGATAGCATTGATGCAGTTTTATCGGCGCTATATATAGCCGGGTATTATATGTGCATGGCCATTGTACATCATATATGGTATGTACACTTGGTTATGGGTATGGATGATGGTATGTATATATATATGTTGAGAATAAAATACCTATATATATATTTATATATACTAGATGAAAGGATATGGTACTTCTATGGGGTACATCTTGAATGATAATGGTGTACCGGATTAATTGGGGGTTGATGTATCGCATTTAAGGAATACTTCGGTTACATCATCCCAAGGATAGTATTGGATATTTTTAGTTGTTTTCATTTTGTAGTTTAAAAGTTTAGCAGTAATGGTAGTATTAAATTATATGTTAAGGATTATGGATCTCTAGGATCGACATTGCCCAGGAGTAGTGTAACGAGGTGGTTCCTTGTTTGGATTTCGCTTTGCGAGACACCTCATGCACGAAACGCAGTGCCATGTCGAGATTTGAGAGAAGTAATTCTATCTGTGGCATCTCGGATCTCTGGTCTTGACCTTGTCAGGAGTAGTGTAACGGGGCGGTTCCTTGTTTGGATTTCTCTTTGCGAGACTCCCCACGCACGAAACATAATACAATTTTGAGATTAGAGAGAGGTTTTACCAATATTCCATGTGCATGATATTAAGAAAATAAATTCTTATATTTTAGCCTATATATATATATATATATATATATATATATAGGGGTAACGTATTAAGAATTATAATTCATGAAATTATAAATCGTAATCCCTTAAGCCTATTATGGCATAATTGTTGTAATCATAATCTAGTAGGATTAGAAAGGGTGGATCCTTAGATTTTGTCGAGAAAGTAGCTCTCGTGGGTATAGGCTAGGCCTATGATAAGTTAGGTTGTCCTAATAACATTGGGGATAATTTAACTAAAACTTGAGGACGCGAATAGGTGCGCGCCTTTAGATGAGAGGTGAGTTGAGGTTTCACGAGAGTGCGGTCTCACGTTAATTATGAAATAAGTGCACCGATAATTATTATGCACGATTAACACACTTGCTAAATATTTTTCACATTCGGGGCTCTGACCCGTTTACTTTTCTCTCCTCCTTGTATATATATATATATTACCACAGGTGTCCTACCGCATGGATGCCGGATGACTTTCTATCCAGAGTCTTGGGAGCCGTGACAGGTGCAGACTGTTGCATGATGTTTTGTGTACCCGCTTCCTACTTCTTTAAAATTCTAGGTTGGATTCAAGTTGTATATCGGGTTTGTACCCAAGGGATATTTATATACATGTTCATATTTATTCCATTTCAGCTATTGTATTGGCTGTGACCCGACAGCTTATTCGGGTCTACTTGTGTAGTACATCCTGTTGTAGTTATTTATTTCATTTTATTTCTAGCATTTTATTTACCATAGTTCTTGTATGCATCTTACTTTCTTCATTAGTAGTGTTGTTGGTTGGTTGTTGCACATTCTATTTAAATTTCCATATCCCGCTTATGTGATTTCGGGTAGTTAGTCCTATATTGTATAGTACCGACAGTTGATGTTGAGGATGGACCATCTGAAACTCCTGATTTAATATAATATAGGGCTGGCCACCCGTTATTATTTTAGGCGGGTTGTGACAGATGGTATCAGAGCATCAGGTTCTAGAGTCCTTAGGATCTGTGCGAGTTATGGATTCTTCCGTTAACGTTCTTGACATAAAGCCCTATAAATAGGACTGTTGTGTTCACTGCGTTGTTTTCTTCTGTGAAGTATATTCACTTGATTGGCGTTCTGATAACAGTTGCTCTTGTTTTGTTTCAGACGTCGCCTAGATTTTGTCGTCTAGGAAAGGATAAGATTAGAAGTACCATACCAATAGTATATTTTGGGTACGCTTTAATCGGGGGTATTTGTTTTCCCCGGTTTCGGAGGAGTTATTGAGGAGATTTCTAGCAGTGGTTCGAGGTGATTTATCGGCAGTCGAGTAAGAAAGGAAAATTTACTCGATTGGCGAATCTTGGTCTTACTAAGGAAATTCCGAGGAGAGGCATGTAGTGTAGTCCTTGGGAGGTTTAGATTGAGAATATGTTAACCTTAGTTCGAAAACCTAATGTTGGTGACTCTTACCGAGGTGAGGTTGGTGTAGTTATCCCAATATCAGGAGTATCGCCTTCTAAGATGAGGGAGAATGCCTCCGGAGACTCAGTTTCGTTGTGTAGGACAGAGGGAGTTTTCGGCAGTTGCAATCGCGCCTTGCTCTTCAATATGGTTAGGAAGGGTTATTAGGAAGATGTTTCTCTTGTGAAGAAATAGGCTTAGGGATAATGATTGTCCTAGAAGAAGTTGAGGACCCTGAGTTGAGATTCTAGGACAAGGGGAAACCCTTGAGTTACGGAATTGTAAGGTATAATACCTTTATTTGGGTTTAAGTTACGCTTTGTGCGATATTGAGAACGTCACGTGTGAGGTGTGATGAGTAGCTAGCCGCTATACCGCTAGGGTGTATGGAAATTTTCCTAAAGGAGGAAGTGAGCAAGAGTGGCCTTTATATGGCATCTTTGGAGATGTTACACCTCGTAACGAAATCGTAGGGAAGTATCTCGTTGAGGGAAGAATTTATTTTTACATATAAGTGTTGATATGATGTATAGGAATTTCATAACTGAGAGGTTCAGAGTTTGGTAGACTTATGTGGAGCGGATAGTTTAGCTCATAGTTGTGCTAGTTTTGAGAACTAGATATTGGTTAGCAATATTGTATTTATTGAGGCCTTGTGTTTTAAACATAAGGTGTTTGTTTGGCGTGTCGAAAGACGCGGAATATATTTTCATCGGATTATTGTATTGGCCCTCGGGCGATATCTAAAAATATGGAAATCTTTCTTTTTATAAAACCTTAACCCCGGTTCAACTAATCTCAATCCCCGACCTAGCTGCATAGTTATGTATTGGGAGGGTTCCTTGTTTGGATTTCGCTTGCGAGACCTTCCCCGCACGAAGGTGGCTAGTGTCAGGAATTGTGGAGAGTTCTACCATTGGGAAATTTTAAACTTTTATATATTTAGTATGTTGTAATAGATCATATTGCTGAGGGTTATTATGATTTGAGGCTAATGGAGCTTGATCATAATTTTACGAGTGGAAACTCGGATACGGGGTGTATGGGCGCCCTGGGTAGTAGTTGCTTTAAAACTATATGGTTCGATATGAGAACCAGGAAGGATCGGTATAGTAATCCTAAGGATTGATGTGAGGACTAGATGATATTGAGGTCTTAGGCATGTCTTAAATTTCGCGGACGAAATTTTTGTAAGGGGGGAAGTGTGTAACAACCCTCGATTTTTGGAGACCGAGAATTTAAATTTTGGGAAAATAAAATTTAATTAAATTGGAGAATTTCAAAATTTGGGAATTGAGGCCCAAAAATAGAGAATATTTTAAAGTATTCCGGATGATATTTTTGTGGGTACCATCGATCCCGGAAGGGTCGAGATAGTCAAAATGACTGTCATTGTGTTTTATTTCGGCTCCGGAATGTTTTTAAGTTATTTTGGCTCGAATTGGAGTAAACGAGTCATTTAAAGTGTGTATTAACATTTAACATTGGGTTTATTGTTTTAAGGGATTTAAGGCTTACGGATCAAGCCTTTCTCATTTTGAGAAAGAGAGAAAAAGCCCTAGAGAGAGAGGAAGAAAGGAAAGAAGAAGAAAGGAAGAGAAAGAGGAAGAAAAGCTTGGGGATTTCCGGCCCAACCGCGACATCGAGGACGATCCAACTTCTACAAATCTGAGGCAAGTGTTTAATCTTGCTAAATAGCTATTTGTGTATTTCATTTCATAATTTGTGGGGTAAAGAAATGGATTTTTGGGTATAAAAAACAAAACTTAAATGTTTGGGTTTAAATCTTGAAATCAATGTTATTCTATGGTTTAATCACATATAAATGGTTGGGATGAGATGTAGGATCGGTTTTCTTGTTAATAACATTATTGGGTTAAAGATTTGGGGGCTTGGTGATGATATTTGGGTATTAATTTCGTGGGTTTGCTGAGATAGGGAAATCGGTCAGCTTAACTGGTATGGCCGGTCGACCGCGGTCTGGGGACCGGTCGACCGCGCCTTAAGGGAAAAACCTACTGCATTTCTTTGTAGGCAAAATATGGACCCGCGGTCGACCGGGGGTCTGGGACCGGTCGATCGGTCCCCTGTTTTTAGCCCAAAACTTGGATTTCTCCTCCCCCTTTTCTTTTGGATTTTATTCTTAGGGGCTTCCTTAATGGGTTGTTTTATGGGTTTCCTAAGATGACTTCTATCCCTTTTTGGTTGGGTTTGTTAATTTGGGGTTCTCTCTTATAAAGTAAGAGATATCTTTTGGTGACTTATAGGGGGTCTCTCACTTAGTATCCGATAGTGGGAACTTCTTGGAATCATTGGATAAGAAATATCCATGTATGTTGTGAAATTTCTAGGCCGACATTCATGTCAAATCCTTATAAGGATAGGATATGGTTAAGATATAATTTGGGGCCAAATGGAAGAGAGTGGTTGCATACTCTTTAAGAGTAAGGGGTCTCATATCCTTAGATAGAAATGTTTAGTCTAAGGAACAATTGATAACTCAATAGGAGTAAGGGTTACCGAGACTTATTCGAACCATAGGTGACATTGAGAACGCTTTGGGATCGCACTATCGACTAGAATAAGTGGTAGCATAAATTCTAGTAGGATTAGTTTACACGTAATCATGGGGATATGACCACTGAGATTCCAATACTTGAAATGAGGTTGGAATAAATTGAGGTTTTAGACTATTAAGTCATGTGTGTGACTATGGTTAAATAGTACTAAGGTAATTATGTACTTTTGGTTATGGATGAAATCTGTGGTGATGGATTCCTACACAAACTCTTGGGTGATAACCCAAATGTTGAATATATATGAATAGATATATACATATGGTTTTGGGAGACTATTCATCATAGGAAAAATGATTGAATATGTTTCAAGTGAGGGATTGTATTCACATATCGAGGTACATTTAATGGAAATTGTGGTGACGGCTTGTATATTGAGGATTATGTATACTTATAGCCGGGTTTATATATCTTATACATATGAACGAGAATTAGTTTGTATATATATTGATATAGCTATGTGTGAATATATGTACATATATCTATGTATGAATGTGAATATATGGATATATTTATGTTGTGGACATACATGGTATGGGTATTTAAACCGTATATGATGGTTTATTATATTGGATCATATGATGGGATCATATGGATGTATGTATATTGCGTATGTGAGCGATATACATACTTATGTGGTTAAGCATACCCCGCTCATGCTATCATTGGGAAGTTTCCGCACAGAGGGTGAGCATCCTGGCATATAGAGCAGGGTGTGGATATTCCTCAGGTCATAGTCGCCCCTTGTGTTATTATACGATATAGATATATATATATTGGGGTGAGACGTGGTGGGTATGTTTCGTCTCATTGCCGGTTGGAACTATGACCGCTTCCCGGGACGTCGTGTGTGTGAGTTATCACGAGGTGGGTGTCGTTGATCCCCACCAGGTGGTTCCTAGTTGTTACGTGAACCGGACTCTGGGAAGATGATAGCATTGATGCAGTTTTATCGGCGCTATATATAGCCGGGTATTATATGTGCATGGCCATTGTACATCATATATGGTATGTACACTTGGTCATGGGTATGGATGATGGTATGTATATATATATGGTGAGAATAAAATACCTATATATATATTTATATATCCTAGATGAAAGGATATGGTACTTCTATGGGGTACATCTTGAATGATAATGGTGTACCGGATTAATTGGGGGTTGATGTATCGCATTTAAGGAATACTTCGGTTACATCATCCCAAGGATAGTATTGGAGATTTTTAGTTGTTTTCATTTTGTAGTTTAAAAGTTTAGCAGTAATGGTAGTATTAAATTGTATGTTAAGGATTATGGATCTCTAGGATCGACATTGCCCAGGAGTAGTGTAACGAGGTGGTTCCTTGTTTGGATTTCGCTTTACGAGACACCTCACGCACGAAACGCAGTGCCATGTCGAGATTTGAGAGAAGTAATTCTATATGTGGCATCTCGGATCTCTGGTCTTGACCTTGTCAGGAGTAGTGTAACAGGGCGGTTCCTTGTTTGGATTTCGCTTTGCGAGACTCCCCACGCACGAAACATAACACAATTTTGAGATTAGAGAGAGATTTTGCCAATATTCCATGTGCATGATATTAAGAAAATAAATTCTTATATTTTAGCCTATATATGTATATGTATATGTATATATATATATATATATATGGGTAACGTATTAAGAATTATAATTCATGAAATTATAAATCGTAATCCCTTAAGCCTATTATGGCATAATTGTTGTAATCATAATCTAGTAGGATTAGAAAGGGTGGATCCTTAGATTTTGTCGGGAAAGTAGCTCTCGTGGGTATAGGCTAGGCCTATGATAAGTTAGGTTGTCCTAATAACATTGGGGGTAATTTAACTAAAACTTGAGGACGCGAATAGGTGCTCGCCTTTAGATGAGAGGTGAGTTGAGGTTTCACGAGAGTGCGGTCTCACTTTAATTATGAAATAAGTGCACCCTTAATTATTATGCACGGTTAACGAACTTGCTAAATATTTTTCACATTCGGGGCTCTGACCCGTTTACTTTTCTCTCCTCCTTGTATATATATATATATTACCACAGGTATCCTACCGCATGGATGCCGGATGACTTTCTATCCAGAGTCTTGGGAGCCGTGACAGGTGCGGACTGTTGCGGGATGTTTCGTGTAGCCGCTTCCTACTTCTTTAAAATTCTAGGTAGGATTCAAGTTGTATATCGGGTTTGTACCCAAGGGATATTTATATACATGTTCATATTTATTCCATTTCAGCTATTGTATTGGATGTGACCCGACAGCTTATTCGGGTCTACTTGTGTAGTACATCCTGTTGTAGTTATTTATTTCATTTTATTTCTAGCATTTTATTTACCATAGTTCTTGTATGCATCTTACTTTCTTCATTAGTAGTGTTGTTGGTTGGTTGTTGCACATTATATTTAAATTTTCATATCCCGCTTATGTGATTTTGGGTAGTTAGTCCTATATTGTATAGTACCGACAGTTGATGTTGAGGCTGGACCATCTGAAACTCCTGATTTAATATAGTATAGGGCTGGCCACCCATTATTATTTTAGGCGGGTTGTGACAAAAGGTAGGAGACGTGTAGGACAAAAATTGAAGATGGTGTTGTTGAATTTCGTAATATGTTGAGTAAATACTTTATTGAGGTTTGATTTGGTTTCAAATTCATTAAGAATGACAAAATTCGAGTGACAACAGAATGTAACAATAGAGAATCAACAGTATGTATGTAGCATATGCATAGTAGGGTAGAGAATAAGAATGTATGTTTCTATGTAAGAGAATTGGTGAATGAGCACAGTTTTGGGACAGTTTACAAAACAAGTAATCATTCTCAAATGAGTTCAAAATTTATGGCATTGGAAATAAAAGAGCGCACTTGAGTTAAGCTGTTGATGAGACCTATTGAAGTTGTTGAATTGTTTGCGAATGATTATTGTATTAGCGTTGATTATAACTGTGCATGGTGGGTTGTTGAAAAGGAAAGGAAAGAAATTTTTATAACCAAACAGAATCATTTGAAAAATTACGATGGTATGTTGATGCTATAAGACACTTTAACCCAGGAAGTCATTTGGAGCTTGAGAAAGATTTTATGATCAGGGAGTTTTAAGAGGCTTTTTGTATCTTTCAAAGCATGCATTGATGGGTTTATTCCAGTGTTCTAAAAGGCGTGACTGGGCGAGGGTTAGGAGAAACGCTACGCCTTAATCCTTTTATGCCTTATTCATGGTAAACTTTATCCATTGTCGTCCTCTTATATTTCTTGATGGGACATTTAGGTACAAAGGTACTTTTTTATGAGCGACCAAAAAATTCAAATAAAAGTAAATATCAAAGCTTTAAGTTTTAAATTAAATGTGATTATACATATCTTATATTAAATGTGTATATTTAGTAAAGTAATTTATTGTCGAAGTAAAGATTAATTGTGAGTTATTCTTATTGTATATAGATCATGTTGTTTACTTTTTTTTAAGTTGATGTAAATGTTTACTCCAAGTTCATATGATCTATTAAATGTTTTTCTGTTCACTAAAGTAATTTATTATTAAAGTAAATATTTAATGCGAGTCATGTTTTATATACAAAACATGTTGTTTACTGCACTGTTTGGATTAGTTTAAATGAAATAACATTTTAACTTGATGTAAATGTATTTGTTAGCTACAGTTGATCTGATTGTGAAAAACTATTTATTTTTTATAGCTATGTACCTAATAGCATTTTCTGTTGTCGACTCAAAGAATGATGATAATTGGGAGTGGTTTCCATTACAATTAGCAGAAGTTCTTCTATAGTCAGGTGTTTTTACATTCGTTTTGGATAGAAACAATAGCATTGTCAAATATGTTCCAACTGTTTTCCCACATGGATACCATGCCTACTGTTTTCATAATTTAAAGTGTAATTTTAGGGATATGGTGTTGGGGATAAATTCTAGTGCAGAGGAGAGTGTTATGATGTTGTTTGTGTCATGTGCATATGCACCAACAAATGCCATTTTTAAGTGAGACTACATGTCACTGCTTGAGGAAGGTGGTGAGAGAGTAAAAGGGTTTTTAGCAACAGTTCCAAATAAAAATTGGAGTAATGCCTTTTCAAAGTAATGAGGTATGGAGAAATGTTTTCTAATATGGCAGAGTCATTTAACTCATGAATTTTCGATGCCATGCACCTTTATGTTACTAATCTTGTCGAAATCTTACGATCACAAGTGATGAAAATGAATGCAAAACATAGTGACAAAGCTAAAGTATGGAAGGGTTATTTGTTCCCCGAGATTGATTGTCATCTATGAGAGTCTTTAAAGAATGGAAATCCTGGACTGTTATCCAATCGGGTGAGTATGTATTTGAGATAATGGGAAATGTTCATTCAGCATTGACACATTGAATCGAACATGTTCTTGTAAAAAATAAGCGATTAATGGGTGTTATGATGTTGTTCATTCATCATGATGTCGTAGAAATACAAAAAAGTGTAAAAGATTTTCATTTGTATATGGAAGTTTGTTATTCAATCGAAAGATTTTTGTAAACATATTCCTATGCAATCTTACCTATTGTTACATTTTGGAGGGAATATGAAGTTGATGATCGTGTTAACATTTAACCATCAATTTGAAAACGACATTCCAAAAGTCCAAAGAAAAAAATGGTCCCCTACTACACCAAAATGCTAATTTTGTGACTACCTTTTTGTGACTGCTAATTGGGGTGATAAACTTATCACTCCTGGGAACAGTCACAAAATTATTTTTAACTCCCATTAGGAGTGATAAAATGAGGGATAATAAAAAAATTGAGTCAATTAGTTTGTCACTTCTAATGAGAGTCACAAATATTACCATTTAATTAATTTGTAACTCCTATCAGCAGTCATAAATTTATAACTATCACAAGTTGTCAAAAATGTATCAGTAGGCTCAACTTATGACTCTTATGAGTAGTCACAAATTTTGATATAGTACTAAATTTGTTACTGCTAACAACAGTCATAAATTTGTGACTGCTGGTAGCAGTCATAAATTTTGGTGTAAGACTTAATTTTTAACTGTTAATGACAGTCATAATTTGTAATTTCTCCTGAGACCCACAAATTTTGGCCTACTTTAATTTGTGACTCCTATGAGGGGTCACAAAATTTTTAACCTACTTTAAATTCCCTCTTCTCTCTCCTCTCTCTTCTCAATCTTTCTCACAACTCTCCCGTTCTTTCTCTTATGTTGTGAAGAGCTCCCTCCCTAACATTGGGGAATATTTCTCTTATGCTGTGAAGAGCTCCCGACCTTTCATTTTTGGTGATTTTTCGATTTTGATTTTGGTGAACATTTTGTTTTGTTGTATTTGTAATTCTTATTTGTTAGTTATTCTTCAATATATAATTATACACGTTTGAGTTTTCGACCTAAAACTTTTGGATATTTCATTTTTGGTGAGTTATTCATATTTGTTAGTTTGAGTTTTTAGGTAGAAACTGGTTAATAGTAAGTCCAGGTTTTGATTTTGGGTTGGATGGGTTTGCGTTCAGGTTTTGTGGTCGAAAATAGGTGGGTAAGTCATCGGCTTTGTGAGGGTCTTGAAATATTTGAGTGAGATTTTAGGTTTGGGCATAAGCCATTGGCGACGAACATCGGGTACTGTGTGAAGGTTTCCTCAGTAGAGCGATATCGTAGCCATTTTTATTCAATATTCTCTAGACTTGTTCTTCATTTTCTGTATGGACCAATTGTCACTCCGATTCAAATGCTTATTGTTTTTTGCTATATTAAGTGTTGTTAACACTTTCGTAGACTTTGGCTGGAGTTTGTTTCCTTTGTGCTCGTGTATTTTTATCTCTGAGAGTTTTAGGGACCGTTTGTTTCCACACATGAAATCTGCATTTTTTAGATTTCGTTGCGCTTTAATTTGTTGCATATACCTATTTAAGGGTGACAATTATTTGAATAGATAATTATATGCTAAAGCTTTTTTTTCGACTATATCATCACTTTTATTCTTTCATCAAATAAAGATAAATTATCTATAGTGTTTATCACTTTAAATATGAGAAATTTAGAATCTATTGACAAATGGCCCTAAAATAAATATATAAACTTAAAACTTAGCAACTACGCCTTAATGTAAATTTTAATGTTTAGGTTTATTTGATTTTGTAAACATTTACGTTTATTTTTCGCTACTGATGTGAACATTTACATTTACATTTAAGTTTTATGTTTGAAAATTTAGGTTTGTTTAGGTTTTTTGTTTGATTTCACAACAACCGTTCTCGTTATGTATATTTGATTGCAGCCCCAATAGGTTCTAATCGATTATTGCTATTGATTCAAGGTTTGTTAATTTAGGTAGTAATTCAAGTTTTATTTTGCAATTTGTTTCAAGATTTCAAATTTGCAAGGTTTTCTTCCAATCGATTTCATCCCCAATCAGGTTTGATTAAATGCAACTGAGTATTGCTACTGATTTTTTGCAATTTTCTTACTTTTTGGTTGTGAATCTTCCGAATAGTGATTATATTGTTATTTAGGATTCTTGAATTTTTGTTGACTGGTATATTTGAACATTTAGGTGGCCATTGAGTTGGTTGGCCTTAGGCATTTGTAAAATTTGGGCTTTTCTAGGTTTACTTCCCAATTGCTTCAATTCCGTATAAAATATCCTATATTTTCTTTAATTAGTTCATTCGTAAATGCTACTGATTGTATATTCTGATGTTTTATTTGTTTGTGTATGGATTCATGTTTTACAATTTAATGACCCAGTATTATGATAAGTAATTATTAGTGTCTAAATATGAATTCAATTTATTTGATTTGATATGAATTTAATTATTTGCATTTTGATAACTAGTAATCGGATTAGTAAGTGGGTTGGATATGAATTATAATAATTCAATCTTTTTAGAATATCACTTCATTTTGTCTAGTAAAACAATAAGAGATTTTAGTGTTGACTTATTAAAAAAATAAATAATAATAATAATAAGAGATTTTACAGTTATTAATTTGATATGTTTAATCTTTACTCTTAGAATATCACTTTATTTTGTCTACATACATAAATGTTTTAGCACGACATGTAGAATCTTAAATTACACACGTAATATATATACATGTAATACTAAATATATCACCACTCAAACATATGGAAAAATATGTAATAACTAACATACTTCTGCTACGCATATATGTTTGTGTGCCATTTTTCATTATAAGGGACATACTCATTTAGTTTTATAATTTACTGAGTTTCTATTTGTTTGTATTGTAGAATTAGTGGGGTTTCCACAATATAAAGAGTGGATGGGTGAAAGTTTTAGAGTGGGGCAAGTATACGTTAATGGGGTGAAAGACTTTGTGAATTATGCAATGAAGAATCTCAAAACTAATATCATCCCATGCCCGTGCATTCGTTGTAGAAATGGTAAACGTTTGAAAGGAGTGGATGTAAAATTACATTTGATTTAGTGGGGTATGCAAGCTGACTACACATTTTGTAAATTCCACGAGGAGATGGATTTTACGTATATTCCAGAAGAAATACTTGTCAAGGAAACAGTTCACACAAATAGTGATCCGTTAGCACATGATAGGTTAAATGATACATACGAAGTGCACGTAGCACAAGAAAATCAATATAGTAGAGAGAATGGTTTAGGTTGTGAGAATAATGTGAACAACGATACTGTCTAAGATAGGGATTATATACGGTTAAAAGCAGCAGCCGAAATCCCATTATACCATAACTCCAACCCTCACCATACAATGTTATATGCCATGGTTGGTTTGCACAACTTAAAGAGAAAATTCTATTTGTCGAGAAAAAGTGTGATGGAAATACTCCTTTGGGCAAAAGATTTGCTCCTCAAAGAAAATACACTTCCAGTCAATTATCCAATCATGAAGCGTAATTTGAAAGATTTGGGTATGAAATATAAATCAATTCATTGTTGCAAGTATGATTGCCTTTATACTATAAGGAGAATAAGGACAAATGGGCTTGTCTCGTATGTAAGGATCCTAGATATGAAGAAAAATTAATAGTACATAATAAACGTTTGTTGAAAGTAGATACGCAAATAGCTAAGAAGGTGTTAAAGTATTTCCCTTTAGTTCCTCGATTGAAGAGACTTTACACTATACCTTAGATAGCAGACGCAATGATTTGGCATGGTCGAGCCGAGGTGGGTGAGAATCTCATGCGACATCCGATTGATTCATCTATGTGGAAATCTGTAAATCTGTAATACTCAGACTTTGATAAAGAAATGCGCAATGTTCAACTTGGAATATCAACCGATGGGTTTAACCCGTTTGGAAAATTGAGCACACATAAGAGTATATGGCTGGTGTTTACGGCGCCTTTAAATTTCCCCCCGTCGTTGTGCATGAGAAAGGAGTTCCCAATTTTTTCGTGGTTGATACCAGGTCCAAAAGCACCAGGTAGTGACATTGATGTTTTCTTAGCGCCACTAATAAATGAATTGAATGAGTTATGGATTGAAGGTGTGAGAGCGTTCGACTCATACAAAAAGGAGGAATTCATTTTAGAGTTATGTTGATATGGGCAATTTATGATTTTTCCTCTTATGGGACCTTATTTGGGTGCAATGCACATGGTTACCTGGATTTTCCTATTTTTTGAGAGGAGGTTGAAGCCAACTGGCTTAAGAAAAGTGGCAAACTTTTTAATCATTATCATCTAAGATTTCTACCCTAAAGTCACAAATTTAGGTTAATACCAAGCAACTTTCTCCCAGAAGTCACCGAGACGAGGTCACCTCTACTAAGGATTTATTGTTTGGAAATTGAAGGAAGGTCATTAAAGGTTGATCAAAAGTTGAGGAGGAAACACCCCATAATTTTGGCCCAGAAGCGTAAAAGAAAGGATGTTGATGTGAAGACGGCGTGGTCGAGGAGATCAATAATGTTTGATTTGCCATACTGGAAGGAACATCTTGTGTGATACGTGATGAACATTATGCATGCTGAGAAAAATATTATCGAGCATCTCGTAGGCACATGCATTGATGGTTCTCATTCCAAGGATGGAGAAAAAGATCGTGTAGATCTTCGTGATTTGAATATTAGAAGATCATTATGATGGAAAGAAAATCCAAAAATTGAAAAAAAACATATGTCAGTTACATCTTATACTTTGAGCATTGAAGTAAGAAATATGTGCTTAGAAACATTAAAGGGCTTGAAGGTCTCTTCTAATTTCTCATCCAATTTACGCAGGATTGTCTGCGACACAACAAAAGATTTGAAAAAGTGCAAGTCTCATGATTGGAATGTGATAATGCAAATTGTCCCTCTGTTGTTGGGAACCTATTTTTCGAAACAAAAGGATCTTCGAAGGGCCATTCTACAAATTAACTTATGTTTTTCCTTATTGTGTGAGAAAGTTGTCAATAGGAAGCACATAATGGCAGCGAAAGAGACTTTGACCGAGGCTACATGTGTTTTGGAGAAGTACTTTACTCCCTCATTCTTTGACATAAGCACCCACCTTTAAGTGCATTTATGCAATGAAGAGCTTTTATATGAACTAGTAAGGTACCGATGGATGTAGTCGTTCGAATGATTAATGAAAACTTTTAAAGATTACGTTAAGAATACATGGTACATTGAGGGGTCGATTGCTGAGGAGTACATTATGGAAGAGGCTTCCTTGTATGCAAAGTAATATATGCCTAACCCAAACATTTGAGGTCTTGAACTCTTTGTTGATGAATTTGAAGAGTTTACAAATGAGGAGGCTCTAGGTAAGGTTAAGGTAGTGAAGATAACAAGTACATAATATAACCAGGTGGCTCGATATGTATTCGAGATGCATGAAGACATGGATAAATGGAAAATGTGAGTTTATTTAAATTATTTTGTAAAATAATGTAATATGTTCAATGTTATATTCAGAAGAAGTTAATATTAATGATTTTAACCTAGGAAATATAATGAGTGCAAGCGTGCTAAGAGTAGGAAGGGAGGCGCGAGTGCAGACAATGACCTTAGGCATTGGGTAGCTTCCGAAGTGACTATAGTAACACCTCACTTTTATTTGATGTCTTTGCAACGTATTCACAATGAAAATACTTTCACGGTATCAGTTATTGAAAGTTGGTGAAGTATCGACAAGGCATGCACGTCTAACAAATGTGCCTAGTTTTGTTGCCAAGGAGTTTGGACAATATCGTGTCAATGGTTTTATGTTCTCTTCAAGCACGCATGAGCTAAAACTCATTGGGAAAGGAAATAACAACATTTCATATACAACATTAACTCATTTCAGGGCAAGCGCGACATATAAAAACTTGATAGAAGCTAAGATTACCTATTATGGGATCATAAAATAAATTGTGCTATTAGATTATATATCTTTCAGCATACTTGTATTTTACGGCGATTAGGTAAGAGTGGAGGACAAGAATGCATGTATAGTCTACCCTAACACCCACACGGTGAAGGTTGATTTGGCCAAGTTGAAGAGTAAAGATTATGTGAATGTCAAGCCATTTGTTTGTGCATTCCAAAACTTAAAGCACGTGTTTTATGCAAATATCCCTAAAAAAACCATGGTCTGTTGTTTTACATTCCCCTAAGAGATTGACTACATCGGTAGACGGCATAAAGGCACCTGTCGAGATTCAGTCTATTCTGGATGACAACCCAGAATTAAAGAAATTATTAGACACATTATAGGAGTAGATGTTTAATTATAGAAATGTTCTGTTGTTTTAAATGTTGACTTCAAAGTTATGTATAATAACATGTTTCAATTATTTCGTAGCACATATTCATAGTGCCCTTTTTTCACAAGATTATTATTACTTTTTCCAGGATGTCATATATTGTATATTCATGCAACGACTTTCAAAGAGGGTCTTTTATAGAGAACACATCAATTTATTGGCACCGCAATTGAAAAATCAAATATGCAATTACTTGTGAGATCGTGCGTGGAACATACCTAAAGCATATTTATTTCAATTTATACTACGCACACTACCTCAAAGTTGGGATGAAGTAGTTGAAATTATTTTCATAAAACACAATCCAAGTAATGAGATGAAGTTAGTAGAGTTTTTAGAACTCGAAGAAAGAAAAATCCATCATTTGTGGATATAACTGAAGAGGATAAGGATGCGTTCAGACTCTACCATGAGAAAACATATCCAAAACAAAGTTAACACTCATTATCGACTTAGGAGAGAAGGCATACGTCCTAACATGTTTAGTGTGAAAAATGCAATTGTTAATACACTTTCACAGACATGGCCAATAAAAACTTTGCATGAAATGATGAAGTACGAAACTTATAACATGGTCGAATTATCAAAATTTTTAGAATATGTTGAAAGGGTATAACTTATATTATATTTTTTATATTATTTCCTTACTCTTGTATTAACATATGGACTAATATATATATATATATATACAGTGGCGGAGCCACAGTGCTCCTGACCTGGGCAGGTGCCTAGGCCAGAAAGTTAATTTCCAGATATTTTTTATACACATGTCTTAGTAGGGTATTATGACAGCCGACCCAAAAATCTGATATGGAAAGCCCAAACACATGTCTTAATAAGGGTATACTATACACAATAAAAGCCCAAAAAACCCTACTCATTTATCCCTTTCTCTTCACACAACAGCTTAATTTCCTACTCAACTACACGCAGCAGTAGCAGGCAACCATTCATTTTCTTTACCCCTCTCTTTAAACTTCATCTTTATTCAAAATACTCACAATACTCTCAACCAAATATATTAAAGATCAAGAGGTTTGTATTCTTTTTTTTATTAATCTAAATTTTATTTATTTATAATTTTTTTATTCGTGTATTTTTTTTGTCCCTCTAAGTTTTTTTATTAATCTGATTTATTTAACAACATTATTTTAATATCAGGTTGTATTTGTTTTTTATTTAGGATGATTCTTAGTCTTTTTTTATTAAGTTGTTTATTTATGTTCATGTTATTATCAATTTGGCATTAACTTAAAAACAATGTTGTTAATTATTAATTTGTAATTAACTTAAAAAATGTTATTAATCTGTTAACTTGAAAAAAATTGTTGTTAATCTGTCATTAACTTAGAAAAATATTCTTAATTATTAATCTGTCGTTAACTTTTAATAAATGTTGTCAATTTTTTGTCCTAAAAGTTGTTATTTTCTGTGCTAAATGCAGTTTTTTTTATGTTAAATGTTGTTAATATCACCTCTTAATAAGTTAATGATGTTAATATTTTATTCAGTTATGGAGAGATTTTTTAAAAGGGCTCGTGAAGACTCGGTCGAAACGCCAGTGCCCACTCCAATTGACACCAATGCTATTCAAAATGAGCCTAGCCCAACTATAATTCCTCGAAGCCGAATTAATATTGACTTGTCAAATCTTCCTTCCAATCCTATTTTACGGCCACACATTTCAGATTATGATGTTAATTATCAAGATAAAATTAGACGATCATACTTGCAATTGGGTCGTTGCCAACCATATTCACATACATTTCTTAAAATAAATATTGGAAATAACGTTCGGCGTTTCAACACTGATTGGTTTGCTAAATTTCCTAGTTGGTTGGAATATAGTGTGAAGGAGAACTCCGCTTTTTGTTTGGTTTGCTACTTATTTTATGATGAGTCTCCCGACAGAAATAAAAGTGATGTATTTGTTAGGGGTGGATTTAGTAATTGGAAGTGCAAACGGAGGCTAAATGAGCATGCTAGTAGTATTGGACATCACATGGCGTACATGAGGAGTCAGAATTTATTGAATCAAGATCAACATATTGAGACAATAATTCATAAGGAATCCAAGGAGTGCCGAGTTGAGTATCACCGAAGGTTAGTTGCCACAATTGATATGGTGCAATTTTTGTTGAGACAAGGGTTATCTTTCCGTTCTCATGATGAATCAAAAAAGTGGATGAATAAAGGTAACTTTCTTGAACTCTTAGAATTTCTTGCTCGTAGGGAGGCATTTGTTAATAATGTTGTAATTAACAATGCTCCTGGAAATTTAAATTGACATCTCCCGATATTCAAAAAGATGTTGTAAATGCAATTGCTAGTTCGGTTATTAAAGAAATATTAAATGATCTTGGGGGGGGGATTTATTTTCAATATTAATTGATGAAGCACAAGACGTGTCGATTAAAGAACAAATGGCTATTGTTGTGCGTTATGTGGATAAGAGGGGTTTTGTGATTGAAAGATTTATGGGCATGGTCTATGTTCCGGACACTATGTCTTTGTCTTTAAAGGCCTCACTAGAGCAATTTTTCAACAAACACAACTTGAGTATAAAAAATTTACGGGGTCAAGGTTATGATGGGCCAAGTAATATGCAAGGGGTCAATAACGGGCTAAAATCACTTATTTTGAGGGAGAACAAGTCAGCATACTATGTAAACTGTTTTGCACACCAACTTCTATTGGCACTAGTAAAAGTGGCAAAAGATCTTAAGCACATTGATGAGTTCTTTTTTAGTGTGAATATGATAGTGAATATGTCTAGTGTATCATGTAAACGACGAGACATTTTACGAAAGAAAGAGGTTGAGAGAATTTTCAGTCAGTTAGAACTCGGCGAGACATCAAGTGGTAGAGGGTTAAATCAAGAAACTTCCATGAAATGACCCAGAGATACACGATGGAATTCACATTATGGGACTTTGATTAATTTGATGGTTATGTTTCAGTCCGTGGTGGATGTTTTGGATGAATTGGGAGATAATGGTATGGATAGAAGAGGTGAAGCAGTGGCCTTGCAAATGAAGATGCAAACTTTTGATATTGTATTTAACATGCATTTGATGAAGAACGTACTTTCAATCACTAATATACTTTCTAAGTTATTGTAAAAAAAAGGATCAAGATATTGTAAATGCAATGGACTGTGTGAGAGTTGCCAAGGGTCGTTTCCAAACAATGAGGGATGAGGGGTGGGGTAATTTATTGATGGAAGTATCTTACTTTTGTACTAAATATGAGATTGTGGTTCCTAACATGGAAGATAACTTTTGTCTTTTAGGGAGAGTAAGGAGAGGTCCAGTGGTAACAAATTTACATCATTATAAAGTGGACATATTTTTCCAATGTGTGGATAAGCAACTAGTTGAACTTAACCACCATTTTGATGAGGTGAATTCTGAATTGCTTATATCTATGACCACATTTGATCCTAAATTTCAATTTGCTGCTTTTGATGTAAATTTGTTGGTTCGTCTTTGTGAGTTTTATACTGAAGCTTTCACGGAGGAAGAACGTATTGAACTTCGAGATGAACATGTGAATTTTCAATTTGATGTCAAGTCAAATAGGCACTTCGATGAAGTGGAAGGAATAAGTGGATTGGCTAAGAAGATGGTTGAGAAAGGAAAACATCTAGCATATGGATTGGTCTACAGGCTTTTGAAATTGTCATTAATTCTTCCGATTTCCACTGCTTCAGTAGAAAGGGCCTTCTCTGCTATGAATATCATCAAGACTGATCTTCGAAACCGCATGGGGGATGCTTGGTTGAGTGATACATGCATAACATACATTGAAAAGGATGTGTTTGATGTAATTTCCAATGATGTAATCGTGAATCGTTTTCAAAAAATGAAAAATCGTAGAGGAATTTTGTAGAATGTAATGACAACTATCTATTTTAAATCATTGTAATTCATCTATTGATATGTAATTTTTCATGCATTTAATAGATTTTGATAAGTTTTCTCTAAAAAAAATTGAGGGCTACCGCCCCCGAACCCCCGTATTTTTCCTTATGTGCCCAGGTCAACTTTAATTCCTGGCTCCGCCACTGTATATATATATATATATGTTGACACCAAAATTAGTCAACTGACGTGGATCAATTAAATGAAGACATGTGGCACCTTACGTGGCTAATACATACTATCACCAAGTAACTCAAAGGGTGCAGAGCAACGAGCAACTGTGCAGAGCAACGAGCAACTGTGCAGAGCAACGAGCAACTAGCAACCTAGCGTGCAAAGCAACTCAAGGCGTGTAGAGCAACTCTAGATCAAAGGATAATTATGCATTTAATACGCACTAATGAAGATAACAACTCATTTAATGAGCCATAATGTACATTTATACTGTATCAATAGATGTCTACTAAATGACAACACATCGCCTTTTCATATTGATAACCTCAAGGCTATAAATACATTGTAACCCCATCATAGAGGGGACGAATCTGACAACTATGAGAGACCATACACAAGATACACATCTTTTTATTCCTCTCTCCACCACATTGAGCTATTGTAAACCCCTGGGAATAAAATAACAGTGGATGTAGGCTTTTTCTTATAGCCGAACCACTTTAAAAATCTTTGTCTCTCATGTGCTTGATTGGATTGCTTTTATCTATTTATCTGTGATCATAAAAATGGGATTCGGTCTAGTTTCTTGCATCAACAGATTGGCGTCGTCTATGGGAAAACGTGTTACAAGCATTGTTCTCCATCAAAAGCTAAGTTTTTATTTTCTCTACGTATAATCAATTATACATACATCTTTTGATTTAGTCGTGATTTTTATGTCTATATACATAATTTAGTTGTTCAATATTTATTTTTGAAATATGCAAAATATTGCAAATCATGCTTTTATATTCATAAATCGTGGGATCAATTTATAGTCATGACTATGTGTAGCCATAATCGCAAATGTTAAGAAAATTCTATACAGATATATTTTATACAGACATGCTTATATCGATATATATAGATATAAGATATTTTGAATGTCATCCCTCATATTGATTGACATGAAAAAAAGATCAACAAGTCTCTTTCATCATAAACTTTCCTGCATAAGTTTGATTCATGTGTATATGTTGCCATCAAATCTGGATTATTTGATTCATGTATCTTAGAATTTTGAGAATGGATAAACATTCTCTCATTAAAGATATTGACATAGTTTATACAAACATATCTGAAACTTTTTTTAGATATTTCATTTACAAGAGATTTATAAATTGTGTAATCTCTTAAAAAAAATTCTGGGTGAACACATTAATGATTTGCATCAATTATACTGGTACCCATATGATCCCTTGTATCAAATTTTCTACCCTGAAGAAAAATATTCAAATGATTCTACCAATATATCAAAGGATTTTCCATCGATCGAAAGGAACCAGAAATGGGAATTTTAGTTTTTTTTTTAAAAAATCTCAACCGGAGATGCCAGATCTTGATCTCTCCTTAATATTTGTTCTATTTGAATTTGATTAATTTTTATCAGCAATAAATTTGATATCAGTCCTTTCGGCCTCAATATTCTACGACAATAAAATTGGGATTATTTTCGCAACACAAGACCTTGTTTATATGGCGGATCACAGGTACGGAGATGGAGATCCACTGTGAAACCCAGTACAGATTAAAGTTGAGTCCACTCTGGAATTAATTATGGACGTCTTCCAATTCCGATCGACCTTTTTCATCACTGAAGAAAAATTATCATCAGTAATTACCACCAGTTATAGCCATAAGAATAATCGTATTGATAAAACAGAAATGGGCGATATACACCTCCTGATTTGGATTACCAACATAATTTCAATTATCTAATTCCTCCACAAATTTTTGTGATAGTTGAAGGAGAATATATATTTTTGTTTGATTCTCATGTGTATCCTAGCCATCAGATCCTAAAAAAATCCCAATCTGTACAATTTGGAATGAAAATTTCTCTAAAAGTTGCCAATTCAACGGATTAGCTCTTGACTTTAAGAATATATTATGTCAATGATTTACCCGTATTATTCTGTATGCAATCAAACATTGAAGATACAAAAATTGAACAGTTTCCAGATCGGCTACAATCGCCAGTTTCTTAACCCCAAGCACCACCGACATGCGCTATATGTTTGGACACAAACTGGACAGGTTTTCTACGTAACCCAGTTGGAAAATATACGATCAAACCCAATTTTCATTTCGGCAAAAAAAATTCGGTGGCCTCTTAGATCAGTGGTGTGGTAATAAATTCTGAAATGGTGTTCTTATTCTGACCTACTACATGGCTGCGCCGACCTGCTACCGTTTCTGAATTAAATAGAGTCTATACAGAAATCAAGCGAGGACCATCATCAATAATGCCAAAAGTCGACAAATGCCATATGAAAAGTTTGACACAACAGTAACATCACCAAGTTCGGAGGTTTTCTCGATTACTGATCGGGGGCATACACTCTATCGTTGATCGGTAGAAAAGATAAGAATAGAACAACTGATCAGATCGGCAGCTCCTATTTATTGGTCGGCGAATCTTGTACGACGAACATACCAGGTCGGCAACTCCTATTTGTTGGTCTGCTAAAGGTATTGTACTGTTTTGAAGATACCCCGACCTCCTATTTGATGATCGGCGACTGTTGGATTATGACTGGCAAAGGCGGAGGAAATCCAATACCTGGTCGGTAGCCCTATTCTTATTCGGTGACAGTCGACGACACCAATTATTGGCTGATCACTGATCGGAGAGAAAAAATTTCTAGTCGGAACCACCTATACTTGATCGGCAACAGTTATTGAACATCCTAAAAGGTTCCTAATCCACTGTTTATTGGTCGACGACTTGGTTACAACACTAAATTGGGGTTCTCGATCACCTATTATTGGTCGGCTCAAGTATATAACCAAGGTTCCTCGTCAATCACCCTTGGTTAGAAACAAAACATTGAATGGAGATAAAATTTCTTTGACCTATTAAAAAAAAGCATTTGCTGATTAATCTTAGCGACACCCTATTTCGACTTTATCAAAATTCAACCTCTCATATTACATGATTTTGGTTTCTTAAACATACCTATTTTGCCTTTATTAAAACAAAATTTTTGGTGTTAAAAGTTTTTTGTTTTTAGACTAATCTTATACTCACAACTTCACGTGAAAATGTATTTTCAAACATTAACTCATATCTGATTAGTTGTTAGAGTTTAAATAATTTTACAAAAAACTCTAGATTAAACTTTATGCCTTACATTTGGCACATATTTGATAAAAGGATGCTCGTTTAACACACATTTGGCACAAAATATATTTTTTCATATTTTGAAATTTTTATTGCCTTATGTGTGAGCTAATACATATCATATATTGTTTGGCTGAACAATTATTCTCATGATAATGACTATTTGATTTAGCCTCTATAGATGTTCGAGCAAGTTATTAATTTTTACAGGTACAAGATTCAGTGCCGACGAATGCTCGGAAACAATCTTAAACTTCTGGAAAATATTATCATTGCTCGGCATTATGAAATTTTACCTCAATGAGGCACTATTGATTTATTGCTCTGATATGTGCTTAAGCACGAATCATTCTCTATATCCATTCTATATTCATCTCAACATGGAGCTTGGCAAAATATTTATTATCATATATTCAGCTCCAAAGAGATCTGCAACAGTTATCCTTTTATCATGTATTATACATCAAGAGGAGCTCCACGACTTACTATTTGTTGGTTGGTAGCATCTATTTCTACTCGGCAGTTCTCATACACTTGGTCGACATCAAGTCGACAACAATCCTTCACCGAATTTCAGTTTACCAATTCCAATCATCAACAAAGAACGGTTGAAAAACTTCTAGCATAGGTCGGCTGTAAAAGGTCGGGGCATCTCATAATAACAAGTATGGCCAAATGATTGTTGGAGAGCAGGTCGACAACCAATACTACAACAATAAACATCACCAGCACCAATTGTGTTGGTCCACGATATATAGCTCATCGGAGGAATCAAATGTTGGTCGGAGGCATTTCATTATGATCGGTGACAGATATTATGCAGTTTGAGGAGTTCCCGAGCTCCCATCCGTTGATCGGCTACATCTATTTCTACTCGGATGTACCTATTGTTGGTCGGCGTGTATATAGTTGGTCGAGAAAATCAATTGTTGGTCGGCAACATCTCAACCTTGGTTGGAGGCAGTAGAAAGCTAATACCAGAATTGAAAATTGAAGATTCCTTTGATTCTCTCTTTTTGATTTTTTCAAAATCACTACTTTGATACCAAAGGACAAGACTATCCCTTTAGTCTTATCCTTATCCTTTACATGAAACTCCCAATTGAAAATTTGCATGGAGAAAAATTAAAATTCATACTTGGTTATTTTCTAATTTATTAATTCACATAAACTTTATGTGAAAAATATTTCAAGACCAAAAAATTATATTTGAGCATTTACTAAATTTCAAATAATTCCTAGAGTGATAAATAATTTCTAAAAAATCAACGTCTATTTGGTCTTTTACTTAAAATTAAAATGTCTGGCATTTTGTATAATATAAAAATTTGCCCACATTGACACACATTTGACACAAAACATATTATTTCATATTTTCAAAATTTTATTGCTTTATGCTGATACACATCATATATTGATTGGATCACTAAATTATTCTCATGACAAACTATCTGATCTAGTCTCAATAGGTGTTCGGGAAGCTTAATAAAATTCCTTAGGTACAAGATTCAATCCCGACGAAAGCTCGGCCACAATCTTAAACATCTAGAAACTGTTATTGCTCGACATCAGGCAATTTTGCCTCGACAGATCAGTCAGACATATATTATTTCATATTTTTGATATCATTATTACCTGAGCATATACATATCATTTATATTGATTAGTTGACTAAATTATTCTCATCACTAATCAATTCAGCCTATACATATGGTAGGTCAATTTATTAATTTTTACAAGTACAAGATTCAGTGCCGACGAATGCTCGGAAACAATCTTACTCTTCTGAAAAATATTATCATAGCTCGGCAGTATGAAATTTCACCTCAGCGAGGAACTATTGATTTTATTATTGCTATGATATCTGCTCCAGCACAAATTATTCTATATATCCATTGGGATTAATATTCTATATTCATCTCAACATGAATCTCGGTGAGATACTTATTATCATATTCAGCTCCGAGGAGAACTATAACATTTATTATATTTCGCCCCAACAGATAGTTGGTCGGGGTAATTCTTATTTATTTTCAGGCCTGACAACGTTCTCGGCCATATTCTTTTGTTCTGGAAAATCTTATTCTTATTCGCATTATGCCATTTTGCCTCGACAGATCAGCGAGACACTTTATTATTATTCTGAATCATTCTTAATATCTATTCAGATGCATATTCAATATTTATCTCAGCATGGAGCTCGACAAAATATTTGTAATCATATATTCAGCTCCAAGGAGGTCTATGCCATTTATATTATCTTATTCCCAACAATCTGTTGAGGAGGTCTCCAGCATTTATTATATCTTATTCCCAATAATCTATTGGTGAGCTCTGAGGAAGTCTCTAGCATTTATTATCAATTACCACCAACTCCGGTTGGTCGGGAACTCAATTACCACTAACTCCGGTTGGTCGGTAATTCATTAACTACCAACTTCGGTTGGTTAGTACCAAACTAGGCAAGAAGATGGGTGACCTCCTGGGCATCCACTATCTAGGCAACCAGGTAATCTTAACGGGATTACTATAACTAAGCAGGAAAATGGGATCAAAATCATTCCATTGCTTAGGCCCAAAGAGTGACAAGTCACTATAATTAAGCATCAGGTGGATCAAGTTTCATTGTCTATGCAAAATAGGACAATTTGTCCTTCTACATATATATATATTCATCAGCAAACAACAAGGAAAGCATCTTACAAAGTATTTCCAGGAAAATGAAAACGCAAACATGCAAAGATCTCAGGGAGTTATATTAGGGAACATTTCCTCGGCCTTATTTCTCTAGCAAGACCAACGTACTTCAAGGCCAAGAAAGCATTCAAAGTTTATATTCCACACTTGGGGGATTCTATTATAGATTTAGTTATTCATTCGGTGGCACATTCTCATAACATCATGCAGTCGAGCATCAAATTCAACTCCACACACTCACACGGTCGGGGCCCCGACCAATCATCATTCAGGAGTTATTTCTTTTGCTTAGAAGTTAATTTTTGCTATTGAAGTTTAGGAGGCGTATTCAGAAATTCAGGAGGCAAGTATAGGAGTTATCTTTTTGAAGTTCGGGAGTTATTATTGAAGTTCAGGAGGCGTATTCAGAAGTTTAGGAGTTATTATTGAAGTTCAGGAGGCGTATTCAGAAGTTCAGGAGGTATATTCAGGAGTTATTGTGCACATGCTATTGAAGTTCAGGAGTCAGGTTCAATATCTACAACACTGAGATCTTACTATTGTTGTCCGACCTTCACTGAATGAGAAGTTCTACTTATGCACAGAAGGCAGTTAGTCGAATAGCTAACCAACCAACATACTTGAAGATTATGACAAGCTACAAGCTACAAGATGCATACTATGGCATGGCTGCATCCAAATTCCCAGGGGTGATACATAGCACACGGAGTTCCTCAAAAGAGAAATTAGCAACCATCGATCAGTCTGCATCATATGCCATCCAGGAGATAGTGCACTTTATGTTGAAGAAATCAACAAGGAAGATAAAGAATTTCACGAGTACCGAGCAACACTGCAGAAAAAATGCTCCATCCGTTCAGTAAACCATCAAGCATGAAGCATTAGGAGCTTCTGTTGACACAAAAATTAGTCAGCTGACATGGACCAATTAAATGAAGACATATGTCACCTTACGTGGCTAATACATATTATCATCAAGTAACTCAAAGGGTGCAGAGCAACGAGCAACTGTGCAGAGCAACGAGCAGGCATGCAGAGCAACGAGCAAGTATGTAGAGCAACGAGCAGGTGTGCATAGAAACAAGCAACTATGCAGAGCAACGAGCAACCTAGCATGCAGACCAACTCAAGGCGTGTAGAGAAACTCTAGATAAAGGATAACTATGCATTTAATACGCACTAATGAAGATAACAACTCATTTAATGAGCCTTAATGTACATTTCTACTGTATCAATAGATGTCTAATAGATGACAACACATCGCCTTTTCATATTGACAACCTCAAGGCTATAAATACATTGTAATCCCATCATAAAGGGGACGAATCTGATAACTATGAGAGACCATACACAACATACACATCTTTTTCTTCCTCTCTCCACCACATTGAGCTATTATAAACCCTTGGGAATAAAATAACAGTGGACGTAGGCTTTTTCTTATAGCCGAACCACTTTAAAAATCTTTATCTCTCATGTGCTTGATTGGATTGATTTTATCTATTTATCTGTGATCATAAAAATGGGATTCGGTCCAGTTTTTTGCATCAACAATATACTATGCAGAAAATGACGTCCGAGAATGCAATTCCATCATCCAGGCCAGAAAGTTCAAGTTATGATGAACATTCTGCTATTGATTGTCATACAGAAGTTCCCTATAATCTTTTTGATTTGCCAATAGGTGGTAAGAATCCTTTGAAATATCGAGCCTTATATTTGTTAAAATCATGTATCAGCTTAAAATATGAGAGTTGCAATACAGTTGAGCAAGTAAAAAAAGATGACTTGTGGGGTACGCTCATGAAAGAGTTCAATCTTTCGACCGACCAGAAAGAGAGTTCCATGAAAGCCATTGGTATTCAATTGAAGATGTTAAGAAGTAACCTCCGCTCGACTTATTTTAAGGGATTGGACAGTGATGGGATAAAGGCCCTGAAGGATCGAGTACCGGAGAAAGATCATATCACTGTCCATGAGTGGAATGAATTCGTCTTACGCGAAGCATCAGAGGAGAAATTGAAATAAAGACACCAAGGTCGGGTGAACAGTGCTAAAAATACTAACGTCCATTGTCTTGGTCGGATGACATATGCTGAGAAAATCGAGGAGATGATATACACACTTTCTTATTTTAACATGTGTGTGTGTGTGTGTGTGTGTCTATATATATATATATATATATATATATATATATATATATATATATATATATATATATATATATATATATATAAGTCTTGCTCAAATAGTTAATGCAAAATTAATTTGTAGGTGCTTAAAAATAAATGACTTGTTGATTGTTCGGAAGTGTATATCAAAAGTCGTAGGCGAATAATTGGGGAGTTTCACTCAAAGGTAACTGATGATATGGTGAGTTTAGTAATCTCATTTGTAATAATTAAATTCCTTCAAGTTTAGTCGTTCAATCATTTTAATCGATTCATTAATAATTATGCAGCAAAAATTGAGTGAGTTGAGAAGTAGTAAAGGTTATTCAAGCCAAACCAGTATTGACACGGATGCATTGACTGCCTTTAGAGGAAAAGACATTAGGGGGGAAACTCGTGGTGTTGGACCTGTGTCCAAAAGTAAACTTAAGGCCATTTCTCCTATAGTATCATATTTGACTAGAGCAAAGACACGAGAAGAAAAACACGATGAGGATATGGCATTTCTCAAATAATTTGTAACCATGCTTATAAGTGCTTTTGAATCGAATGGAGTCAAAATACCAAATCCAAGTCCTCGCGATTATACTCTTGTCCCACATCCAAGTCCTCACGATTACACTCCAGTACCGCATCCAAGTCCCCACGATTACACTCCTATACCCCCGTCAACTGAGCTAAAATTTGGAGATTCAATTGAGCCAGACTTTGAAGATTTAATTTATCCTCCACATGATACATATGTCGATTTATTAGATTTTTCAAGTAAATGGAAGATTTCAAGTGGACAAGTTATTGCTTCAGCTGCTATTGGAATGGTAGTGCATGGCCATTAACTGTTGATATTTGAATGTAAGGTTTATGTTAGTAGTGTTGAGTAAGGAGAAGAGAATCATCTGTTGTACATCGAAGTCATGGGGTGGACACTATTAAGGATGTCGAGATATCTTGGGTGGTTTGGCCGTTGCTCTGTCTTTTCCTTAAGTGATCCAGGGTAACTTGTCTTGAAAATTTTGAACAAATTGTCAAAGTGAACAATTAGTAGTGTTTGAACTTTGTTTTGAATATTAATAATCTATTTTGAATCAATTAGTAATCTGTTTGGAATGTATCCAGTGTCTGTTATTAGAAGACAATGCTTAACTTTTATATCTTAGCTTATTCATTGTGGCTTTATTTGTTGTCTTTTTGTATTATTAGCTTTATGCGCATGTTTTTTAGGCATTACATCACCACTTTGTCATTTATAATAGCCACTGTTCTCAACATAACTGTTATATAACAGTGTTATATAACTGTAATGTTATATAAAAGTTATATAACTTGTTTTATATAACAGCTGTTACATAAGTTATATAACAGTTATATAATCGTTATAAGTTAACTTATGTTATACAACAGTCATATTGCTTTATTTTCTATTTCTTGCTCTTCTGTTGTGAAATGTAGGTAAGAGGACCTCAACCTTCTAGTTTAAGGCTCTAACAATAATTCAACTCCCATATCTCATGGGAATAACCCCCTTGGATTCATATGGGACAATATTAAACCTTCAACACCTTCTATAGACTTTAGACCTCATTTACATATACCATGCCATAGTGTGAGGAACTCATCATTCCCTTACAATGCTTAAATCAGTTTGGGAAGCTCACATTGTATGCGCTTTTAATGTAACCAGTGTCTGTTTTAGGAAGACACTGCTTAAATTTTATGGCTTGGCTTATTCATTATGACTTTATTTATTGTATTTTTTGTATTGTTGTCTTTATGCATATGTTTTTTAGGCATTACATCACCATTTTGTCATTCATAATAGTTACATTTCTCTGCATCACTGTTATATAACTTATGTTATATAACAAATATATAACTTATATAAGTTATATAACTATTATATTGCTTTATTTTCTTATTCTTTCTCCTCTCCTCATTACCCGATTTTCATGTTTCTGCTTTCCTTGTTGATATTCACATTGTATGCACTTTAGTCCTCCTTATTTGTAGGTTTACACATCACATACCTGGCATACGTAGTATTTAAAGGACTAAATCTAGGTCTTTACACTTCGTGGTAAGAAACACAAGCACAAGTCAATGGATACCGAGGCGCCGTATTAAAAAAAATTGAGCCCTTTGAACTTTCTCAGCAGGCATACTCCGAGTACACAAGGGAGGATGTCACTGCATTAATACCCCCCACGATTGATAAACCTAGACTTCACAAAGCGTATCCACCGTGTGGTGACCCATGGTCTAGGTTTAAAATGATTTGTTACATGTTCATGACATTTCATGTCATCGAAGTGTTGTATCGTTATTTTTTTAGTTTATTTGTTATTCTATGTTCATTTTGTACTTGGGACCCAAGAAGGGGTTGTTTAATGTTAAATTAAGTTTAAACAAATTTTATGTGTACCGGATATTTGGAATATTAGATATATATATGAAATGTTGTCAAAAAATTTAGACTTCTTACATGTTCATGATATTTATTCTACTCTCATCATTTCATAATTTTGTGAAAATCTAAAGATATTTGTAACATCTCTTACCACATTTAACAAATTCAACTCTTGTAAATGCTAATAGCAATAACAAATTTGTCACTACTATCAATTTTGTAATCGCTAATAACAGTTACAAATATACGATTCATAACCGTTGACAATAATTACAAATATAAGATTCGTAACTGTTGTCAGTAGTTATAAGTATTATATTCTTAACTGCTGATAATAATTACAACTAACAGTTACAAATTAGGGTCACCATTCATAACCCCCATAGTGGCTATAAAAATTAATGACTATTGTTAGGAGTTACAATATTTTTTTTGCCACTGTAACAACCCGCGTAATTTTTGTGGTATTTTCAAAATATAGAGGAAAACAAAGTTTTTGATTTAATTATTTTTCTTGCTCCAGAATGTTGAGAATTATTTTTAAGTATGAGGTTTTCAACTGGTTTTGAAATCGGAGTTAAAACGAATTTTTAATGGATTTTTAATTATTTTATGCCTTGTAAAAATTTTAAAGCGGCAGAGTGAAATAACTGGGAGATCGATCGACCCCAACAGATTTCGTGCGCTGCAAGCATTTTTAAGATTTTTATTTTAGCTTAAACTTTATTTTTTTTTCCTTATTTAAAGGGGTCGTGGGTGACCATTTTGGATCAAACTTTTAGCACAAAAATATGCAGAAAATATATTTTTATTTCCTCCCTTTTTAGATATACTTAGCCCCTTATAATTATGTCTTTAACCCTAGTTTTGGAGGAGTTCTTGGGGATGTTTTGGTGTTGGATCTTGGAAGCGTTTTGATGATCTTTGAGAGATGTCTTTGGTGGAATAATCTGAGATTTCTGAGCAGATTTATATTTATTCCTTTTTGGTGGTTTAAGGTATGGGGTTTTACACAATATGCTCTTAAATCTATCGAGAGTTATTCCCTTTGATTTTATGTGATTATTAAACTCTTATTTGAATTGCTAAATTCATTTGGAATCAAAAAATTATTGTTGGAATTTGATTTTGATTCATGTGGTATTATATTTGTGTGAGCATGTTGTCATGAGATTTTAATTTGGCACAAAGGGTGGGCACCCACTAAGATTCATGTTCCGGCTACTTGATAAAGTATGGCGCGGTATGGTGAGGCCTGGTGACTTGGTTAATGGGTTGTTCAGAAATTATATTGATTAAAATGCTTATGAGATTTTCATTTGATATGAATATTCGTACTCGTATTGTTACGCTTTATTCACCGCTAATATTTGTTGAACATCTTTCCTATCGTATTGTGTACTTCCCCATATTTTTTTTTATGTGGAAGGTTAGCGCGGATTTGGGTGCTTGGGACTTATTAGAGATTAATTTTAGCTTGGATATTTTGGTAAGAATATCCAAGCATACAATTTGGAAGATTTGTATTTATTTTGTCGTATTGAGCATTGGCGATTTATTTTATTTCGAGGAAGATAATTGTATTATTTCGAGAAACAATTGTTGTATTTACTTTGAAAAATTTGGATTTGTGGATTCTCTCATTTTTATTGTGGGATTTATTTAGATGCTCTCTACTTGTTGATTATGGATTTGATTAGTTTCATCGCAGTAGCACACCGCGTGTCTTTCCGGGCACGCGGGGTGTTACAAATGGTATCAGAGCTTAGGTATACGGCAACTCTCGGAGCTTGGACTTTGGGTTCATTGCGTGATTAGCAATTTTTTGAGATAAAGTATTTTTGATGATATTCGTTTTAAGTTTCGAGATTAGATGTGAGGAATTTATTTTTGGGAGACAAGATTATTTTTGGAGATTGTTTTAGTGGCCTGATTTTGAGAGTTAGGCTTTTGGCGAATTTCGAGGGAGAAATTCATTGTTAGTGGAGAAGTGTAACAACCCGCATAATTTTTGGGGTATTTTCAAAATATAGAGGAAAATAAAGTTTTTGATTTAATTATTTTTCTTGCTCCTAAATGTTGAGAATTATTTTTAAAGATGAGGTTTTCAATCGGAGTTAAAACGAATTTTTAATGGATTTTTAAATATTTTATCCCTTGTAAAAATTTTAAGGCAGCAGAGTGAAATAACTGTGCGATCAATTGATCGACGCCAGGGGTCGATCGATCGACCCCAGCAGATTTCGTGCGCTGCAAGTATTTTTAAGTGTTTTGGTTTGGTTTAAACTCTATTCTTTTTGCCTTATTTAAAGGGGTCGTGGGTGACCATTTTGGATCAAACTTTTGGAACAAAAATATGCAGAAAACATATTTTTATTTCCTCTCTTTTTATATACACTTAGCCCCTTTATAATTATGTCCTTAACCCTAGTTTTGGAAGTGTTCTTGGGGCTATTTTCGTGTTGGATCTTGGAAGCGTTTTGATGATCTTTGAGAGATGTCTTTGGTGGAATAATCTGAGATTTCTGGGAAGATTTATATTTATTCCTTTTTGGTGGTTTAAGGTATGGGATTTTACACAATATGCTCTTAAATCTCTCGAGAGTTATTCCCTTTGATTTCATGTGATTATTAAACTCTTATTTGAATTGCTAAATTCATTTGGAATCGGAAAATTATTGTTGGAATCTGATTTTGATTTATGTGGTATTATATTTGTGTGAGCATGTTGTCATGAGATTTTAATATGGCACAAAGGTTGGGCACCCGCCAAGATTCCTGTTCCGGCTACTTGATAAAGTATGGTGCAGTATGGTGAGGCCTGGTGACTTGGTTAATGTGTTGTTGAGAAATTATATTGATTAAAATACTAATGAGATTTGCATTTGATTTGAATATTCGTACTCATATTGTTACGCTTTATTCACCGCTAATATTTGTTGAGCATCTTTCCTATCGTATTGTGTACTTCCCCATATTTTTTTCTTAGTGGAAGGTTAGTGCGGATTTGGGCGCTTGGGACTTATTGGAGATTGATTTTAGCTTGGATATTTTGGAAAGAATATTCGAGAATACAATTTCGAAGATTTGTATTTATTTTGTTGTATAGAGCATTGGAAATTCATTTTATTTCAAGGAAGATAGTCGTATTACTTCGAGAGACAATTGTTGTATTTAATTTGAAGAATTGAGATTAGTGGATTCTCTTAATTTTATTGTGGGATTTATTTAGATGCTCTATACTTGTTGATGATGGATATAGTTTAGCTTTATCGCAGTAGCGCTCTGCTCTCCCCGAGTAGGCGGGGTGTTACAGTCACCCCCTAAAGTACAACGGTAAATAGTAGTTATAAAGGTCATTTGTGACTGCTGACAACACTTACAAATCACACATTTTGGTGTAGTGCCATTAAGGGGTAAGGAATATGTGAGGTGCATCAGATGCAGACATTGTGGCATATTAGGATACCATAATAGGAAGCCCATTACAAAACCAAATCGTGATTAATTCGTAAATAATTCTATAGTTGGATTCTCTTTCTTATCTGTTTTGTCTATAATTTTGTATTTCAAGTTCCATCTGGAAAATATTCTGCAAATAAATGACCATTAAAATTGTTAATATCAGGTCCAATTTTTCAATATTTCTTTGATGTGTTGATGTTTGTACAGCTATGTAGGTTTACTTAATGTATTTATATATGTAACTATTTACTTTGAGTATTTTTTTATATATTAGAGTCACAAAACAACTGAGAGTAAATATATACGTTGAAAGATTTTTCTTTGGTAGCAAAGAAAATTAAGTTAGAGTACATTTCTACTTTTGAATTAATTGTAAAAACTCAAGCGAGGGAGAAAATGAAAGTAAATAAATAGTTTAAGTTTTGCTAATATCATGTACATAAATTTGTGAAACTTTTGAAATATGGAAGTGGTGAAGAGAGTGTCTGGGTTATTGATGAATTTTTTACGTTTCCAACATTAGTTTTACTGATTTAAACATTTATACCAAAATTAGTTGGAAAGTTATTTTAAAATGGCAGTTGTCTATTTGCATATTTGAAGGAAAAGTTAGGCTATGAAGTATAAGACAAGGCAAGAATTCTGTAAGTAGCGAAAGAGAGTAGACATGTGTCAAATATAATTTTTTGAATTAAGTGAATTTCAAAAATTATGACTGAGACTCATTCAATCGATGTTTTCACAGACAAACTCAAAGTAAATTTATACATTGAACCATTTTTTGTTTAACTAGAATCATAATAAGCTAAAGCAAATATTTACTTTTAAATATTTTCAACTCTATTTCAGTAGCAGATCATCTCAGTGTAAATATATACCTTTAACCTTTTTTGGTTATTTTAGTTGTGTGTGTCTATATATATATATATATACTAGTCATAAATTTGTATTTTCAATAAAACGGTGTGCTGTGATTTTTGAAATTGGAAATAAAATAAATTAGGAAAATAATAGGATACTTGAAATATAAGGTAAAAGTTTATCAATTTGAAGTCAAATCTATTATTAATATAAATTAAGACAACAAATGTGGTTTTGATGGACACATTCACGTGTGACATTTTAATAGCAAAAGTAATTTCAATGTGACTATGAATATGTTTCTGACATATACAAACACAAAATTCGAATTTTTACATGTAATTGTTTAACAAAATGTTCGAAAATTCAAAACTCAACAACTATAGTTGAATTAGAAGAAAAGTTGTATGATATCAATTATAAAACATCTATCAATTTTTCATTTTCAATATTTTCAGAATGCAGCCATTCCTTCAAGTATCATCTATATCATATTCACACAATATCTTCAAATATCTTCATTTGTAAATTCATTGGCCAAATGCTCATGCTTTGAAATGTACTTAATATAGTAGCATACTGCAGCATCAAAATTAACCCAGTAAAAAAATTAAGAAATGTTAATGGCTTTTGTTATTTAAGATTCATTCAATATAGATATTTACCATGAACTACTTTCTGATTATATATATTTTTAATGAGTAAGATTTGAAAATCAATCCATAGTAACCATCTACTATGAGTCTAAATATTAAATATTTATATTCAAAGTATCTTATTCATTTTGAATAAATATCTTATTACACTAAGAGAGAGAGAGAGAGAGAGAGAGAGAGAGAGAGAGAGAGAGAGTATATATATATATATATATATATATATATATATATATATATATATGTGTGTGTGTGTGTGTGTGTGTGTGTGTGTGTGTGTGCGTGTGTGTGCGTGTGTGTGTGTGTGTGTGTCTAATTCGTATTGAAATTATTTACTATGAATGCTTTTACATGCACAAAATAATAACAAAAGGAAAATAGACTCTTATGTATTTCTTTGAGAATAACATAGACATATATATAAAGCTAAGACACAACATTAAGAAAATCTTCAATAATATGATGTACTGTGAAATACTTACGAAGGCATAGGATACTGAGGACAATCTGTGACTTGAATTAAATCACAAAGGAAATCTTATCTAGAAAAAATGACTTCTTCTTCTTCTTCTTCTTCTTCTTCTTCTTCTTCTTCTTCTTCTTCTTCTTCTTCTTCTTCACCTCTTTACTTCCTCTACTTATCATTACGTCTATTGTCCCCAATGAGGTATGATTCTATGTAATTTTTTTGGAAATAAAAATGAAATTTATCTTTGAAACTAGTTTATTTTCATTAATATAAACATTTATTTATCTTATAACTTACAATTGACTTTGCATTGAACAAATATATGTCCTAGCAACCTTTTCGGGGTATCATGGGGTTGTAATGCAATCACATCCCTTCATCTGTGTTATACACAAGCAAGTAGTAGTGATAGCCATCCTTTCTTTGTTTATTTATTGTTGAATTGATTGGGAAGAACACGGTTTCATTCTCACACCCCACTTTAATGATGTTGTCTTCAATGTATAACTTTCTAAAGTTCTCTACATTGTTGCACACCATGGGTTGTGGTAGAAAGAAATTTGACATTAATAAAACAATATGACAATTAATGATCACGTGTTTCATTAATAATTCAGATTATTTTATTAATTTAATTTCATACCCAACACATACTTGAACTTTCTTCATTTTTGCGGAGTCTTATTGCGGAGTCTTCTCATTAATCTCAATTTCTTCATTTTTTAGCAACTGCGCATACACATGGATGACCTGTTATTTGTCCATTTTCAAAAATTAAAATAAATATAATGCAATTTAAGGTTTTTGAATTTGATAGTAGCTAAAGAAAAAAATAACTTCTTAACTCACATTCATTCCAATCTAGTCTTCATTAAGAATTCCAAGGAGATGTATCAATACTATCAAGTCTCTAGATTCTCCTTCGCAAATAACGTGCCTAAATACTAAATATTCACAAATAGATATTATATTAGTTATTAGTGTAACAAATATTTATGCTATATTTGTGTCCATCCTGAGGTGGCATCAAGGGTCTCCGAGGAGGGTCCTCTCATCCCCCTATCCTTCCCTGCCAGTGTGCGCGCGGTATTGCATCCTTTCTTGGGGCGCTCGGTTGTCGTCAATGTGGGGTAATATGTAGAGATAGAGTCACCAACCTATTTTTCAAAAAACGGGCAAAAGAAATGTTGTTGTCTCGAGACAAAGGCATCAAGGACAATACTGATGCTTGTGAAACCAAGGAATTTAAGTGTTCGGGGACTAAGTTATGGAATGGGAAGGTGTTAGGCACCCATACCTCCCTTTCGGTCTCTTATGGGCATGTGTTAATCTTCTCATTTTAGACTCTGTGTAGTGTGTGCTTATGTGCATAATATAAATGGAGAATGGAATTGCACAACTCACGTCATGGACAAAGGCGGAGTGATGTCATTTTTAGGAGTGTTCCCAGAATAATAATTCAAATTATAATGTAAGTGTTCGCCGATTCACAAGTCTTTATATAAGAACGAATGCGTACATAGGACAAG
Organism: Sambucus nigra; assembly: GCA_949130495.1. Taxonomy (NCBI): domain Eukaryota; kingdom Viridiplantae; phylum Streptophyta; class Magnoliopsida; order Dipsacales; family Adoxaceae; genus Sambucus; species Sambucus nigra. The sequence continues at coordinate 251,384,167 of OX422208.1, forward strand.
ACACAAGCACCTAAGCAGATAAAATATATTGACAACATATGATAAGACACAAGGTAACAAATATGTATGAGGGAGGACTCGAGTCTAGGGATTTACCCAAGATGCCTACGTAGCCCAAAGGGCATCAAACTCCACGTAGTTCAAAGATGATACGAGGTGGGGTTTAACCAATAAATTCATCCGAGGACTTTTCTTATATGTGTGTGTGTAGAAAAAGGTGTTTTAGTATGAGAAAATGTGATGAGAATTCTCCGTTTGGAATCTATGAGCGAACTCTCTTTTTCTTGTTTTTGGCTTTTTTATGAAAATAAAGTATGTGAAAATACTAATAATAAAGGTTTGAAATTAAGGTATATGATGTAATGAAATGAAGCACTAAAGTGAAAATAAAATGACTAATGCTAAAATAAGAGAATTTAAAGACAAAGATAGAGAATTTGACCTCCTTATGTAGACTTGAAGTGGATCTTGATTGTAGATGCATTGATCTCATGATGAGATGATGTTGGTATGAGGATATGGGTGAGAATTTACTAAAAGGAGTACAAAAAGGAAGGAGAGAATATGGGAAATGAGCTTTTTAAGAGAGGAATAACTCTGATTCGAGAGAATTCTCACTAAATTTCTAATATGGATATTTAGGGGTTCTGAGGGGTGCTTTTAAAAGTGAGGTCATGGAATCTATTTATATGGACAAGAGGGTGCCAATCGGCATAGAACCTCAGATATGCTACCAATAGGTTGGGTCCTAGGGATGGCAGTTGGCAGTTTGGGACAGGTTTTTTGGAAAAATGATCATAAAACGCGAACGATAAGTCAGAATTGCGCAAAGGGTAGACCGTTGTAAAGGTACTTATATACCTTTAAGAATCCATTAAGTCACTCCTGGATTTAGGATTTAATCGAGGTCACACGGGGCCCGAATGCGCCCGTTGGTCGCTAGACATGAAATTCCCGAAGGAAAATGGATTATACGTCTGAACCGTAACACCGATTCATGCATGGGATGGAACGTTGGAAAGGGTATTCGGATACCTTTGAAGCACGTTATACTCTTGACTCACTTGAGTCTGTATTGTATAAGTGTTCATCTAGTTTGGAAACTGTGACAAAATTGTGTCTATCCTAGAATCCAAAGAACCCCAGAGTTTGGTTTGCTATTTCATCTCTCTTGCTCAATTGATCTAGACAATATTACCAACACTCACACACAGTAGAATTAATCTCATACATTTCATATTGCATATAATTGTGTGTACATATGTTGAGTGTGTTTAAATCCCTAAAATTGATTTTTAATATTTTTTTGGGGATTTTATAATCATTTAAAATATGGTTTTATTAATAAAAATTTATTTTTAAAAGTTTTTGGGGTCAATCTGCAATTAAGTATTGATGGTTATATTGGCTTAAAGTTACCTTGGGTAGAATCCAAAAGCGGCAGAGACTTCAGGGTGTGTTTGTATTTATTTTAAGACGCGCATTTGATCTCTTATAATTGCCCAACATATGTTGTCTTCTGATTGGTGGAGTGTGTGTTTCTTTTTAGAGAGTAATCCAGCGATTGTTTACAACCCTTGGATCATTTTTATCAACGATCTGCATGCGCTCTTGCATCATCCCTGTGAACCTCATTTGAACCAATCAGGAGAGTTTTAATCAACGCATATCGTGAACCCTTGGATCAAAGTCAATCAACCTTGACTCAATCTGAACCATAAATCTTGAACCTTATTCTCGAATTTTCTCAGCCTCCCATAAAAGGACCCCTTATCTCAGCCATCACAGACTTTTGCCATTTCGTCTTTTTAGAGAGAAAAGAGAGAGTAGAGAGAAGAGAGAGAATAGAGAAACCAGAAAGAGAGAGAAAGAGTTAGAAACCCTAACCCTAACCCTAAATCGTCAAAACCATTTAAAACCTAAACCTCGTTTCAAATCATGTGTATACCAAACACAACCTTGAGTGTTTCAGTGTTTGAGAATTGGTTTGTGTAGTTGATTTGATGTTGTAACCTCTTCGTTCTTTAGATCCTGTGTCCATCTTAAACATTATTTCTTAGATCTATGTTTCTGCTTTATAGAAATTTCAGATCTGAGTACTTTATGTTACATTTCACTTAGATTTATATTTTTTGTTTCTCATCTTGAGAAATATATTATTGATTCCTTTCTGTAAATGTTTTTAACTTTGAAATCAATAATAATGTTTTCTGTTTCAAGTTCTCTTGAAACAAGACCTTTAACCTAGTTTGGAATCACACCTGGTGATTTTTAATCTCAAAAATATTTTCAAAACCCGAGATTGATTAAGATCTTGATACGTCTTCTGAGCAAGATAGCCGTGGATTCTGGGATTATCATAAAGGTCAAATAAGGTTAAGTTTTATGAGAAGAGAGAAAAAGAAAAATCACAGCATATAGCCTTATATGTAATTTGTTAGGACTGGTTGTATAAAATGTGTGTGTGTGCATGCATGTGTTAGAAAGCACCTCCACAAACACTTTCACTCTACCATACTAAAAGTGTTAGTAATAAGATCTTGAGAACAAGAGTCTACGTAAAGAACTTGAACAATTTGGAAGTTAGCAAACTGGGAGAACAACATCAATAGTCATAACTGCAGAGAAGTTATAAGGACACCAGAGGGTACATTCCTAAACTTATATAGGTCTGAGTTATTTGCATGTTTGTTATATAGTTTGTAACTCTTAAATTTATTTTAATGGATTTTTTTTATTTACTCCGTAGAGGGAGTCGTTGATGTTTCCTCAGTTGGGTGAGGTTTTACCATGTAAAAAATCCTTGTTCTTAATCTTTCTACATCTCCTCATCTCATTCTTGGTTGTGTTGCATTTAAAGTTTTTAAACTATTTGAATAAACCTGTTGATCAAATCTTGAACAGATCTCATACATAATTTTTAAAACACATCTTATGATTTATTAGATTTAGTTTTAAAGAAAAGAGTTTCTTCAAAAAATTGTTCGGAGTTACTTAAATAGTTTGATGTTATATTAAACGGCTTTAGTAACAGATTTTCAATTGGTATCAGAGCTTTGTAAACTTCTTTTAAAGAGATCCTGTGTTTCTGAAATTATTTTCTGAAAATCAAACATGGACAAGAAAAATGAAAGATTTGGTAACTTGACCAGACCTCCTATCTTTGATGGAACCAATTTTGCTTACTGGAAAGTAAGGATGATTGTTTTCATTCAAGGAACTTTGGGAGATGATGTCTGGGACATTATTGAAAATGGATACATTTTTCCTACTAAACTAGCCACTAAGGAAGTAATGAGAGGGTTAAGAAAGTATTAAGTGAGTTCACGCAAGAAGAGAAACAAGTTTCTCACAACAATAACAAAGGAAAGAATGCAATATTTATGTACATAAATGAACATGAGTTCAAAAGAATCTCATTTTGTACCACTTCTAAGGAAGCTTGGGACACTTTGGTTACTGCTCATGAAGGTGACACTAGAGTTAAGGCTACTAAAACTCAAATGCTCATTCAACAGTATAACTCCTTAATTATGTCTGAATCTGAGTCATTTGACGACTTCTATATGAACTTGACTGATATTGTGACAAAACTGCATGCTAATGGGATAACATATGACATACATGAAATTGTATCTAAAATTCTGAGATCATTACCACAGAAATTTGACAACAAAAGATATGCTATTGAGGAAATGTGTGACATAAATCTCACTCCTGAATTACTCAGTAGTAAATTAAGAACTATGGAAATGGAACTAGAATTTAAGAAACAATTGACCCAGTCCCATAGGAAACAGACTAGTTCCAATCTAAGCGTTTCTTCTAAGTTGATTAAACCTGAGTTTAACATCCCTAATGATGACTCTGATGAGGAATGCGATATAGAGAGTTTGGACAATCAGATTGCCTTAATGTCAAAACAGTTTAAGAAAATTATTAAGTTTAGAAACAACATGGCAAACAAACAAGGCAAGTACAACTATCCAACTCACTCTAATCATAAACCTCATGAGAAAAGTCAAGACAAACATCACAAGGACTCTCACACTAGACCTAACAGAGACCTTAAGAAGACTGAATGCTTTAGTTGTGGTAAACTAGGACACATTGCACAAGATTGTAGAGTTAACCTGAACACTCAAAATAAACACGCTAGAGTCAACATTTGCAAGACATGGGATGATTCAAACGATTCTGAAAATGAGGAACTTGAGTCATCTGATTCTTTTGATCCTTGCATGTCTTTCTTTGCTAATATTATCTATAATGATGATGTGCATGTGTTTATTAGTGAGGATGAATCTAGTAATCCTACTTCTGTTATTTTGAATCATGTTGTTACTGGTTTAGATGCTTTAATTACTGAGAACATTGTTATTTCTACCTCGGGGTGTGTGAGTCAAATGGAAAGCGATAATGACGATGTCAATGGGTGTGTGAGTCCAAGAAATGAAGCCTTAGGGGTCACTTCACACACTTCACTTAATAACTTGGACAATAAAGATCTCTCAGATATTCACACACTTTATGCTAAAACTCTCAAGAAAAGCACTAGACTAGAAAAGATTGTGAAATATCTCACCAAGAAGTTAGAAGATCTAAGCCTAATGGTCAAACTTAAAGATGAAGAGTATACTACCCAATGTCTAACTCATGAAAGTGAAATCAAAATGTTTGATCAAGAACTGAGAAATTTGACTGAAACAAATGAAATTCTGGAGAAAAAATACAAAGGGACTGTTGATACCAAATTTAGTCTGCTGACATGGCTCAATTGAGTGAAGACACGTGGCAATCTGCGTGGCAATAACAAACACTTCCGAACAACACCTTGACCCACTCAGATACTCCGAGCAATAGATGCTCTCCGAGGAACCATACTCCAACGAGGAACTACTCTGCTTCCCCGATCAACTCAGACGCTCCGACCAACGAGAGTTCTCTGAGGAACTTTAATACACCGAGCAACTTATGAGTACCAGCTACTTAGGCGGTCCGAGCAGCTTAGGCAGTTCGAGCTGCACCTCGAACAGAACATTAATAGCAGGATAACCAACAGATTAACTGCGCATTAAATGCTTATTATTATCATACAGATGTATACGCCTAATGGACAACTATGTATTACCCTTTCACATGTACAGCCTGAGGGCTATAAATACATTGTATCATCCTCATTGGAGAGAGACCGAGAATTTCTTGACTAAACTGGTAATCAAGAATTCCCAAACAGTTAGCAATAATAGAAACAGTGGACGTAGGCCATTCTTATAAGGCTGAACCACTTTAAAATTTCTTTGTCTCATTTTATTTTATCTGTGATTAAATAATTAGATATAATCTAATTTTTTACATCAACAGATTGGCACCGTCTGTGGGAAACGACTGGTAATATCGTTTTTCATCAAAAACAATTCATTACAAATGGCTAATAATCCAGAACCCAGCAATCGAAACGCTGGAAGCCCTCCAAATCCATCTGCTCCGCCAAATGTTCCAGATCTGGCTGGAATAATGATAAATCTGGCCCAGGGCCAGACAGCCATGCAAGAAACTATGCGACAACTCATACAAACCCTTCATGGCAGAGTACCGACCCATTCAGGACATCGAAGTGTTCCAAGAAATACCCGTTTACTTTCTTCGCGTACTAGGCGTACCGATTCATATCGTACTGAGGGGTCTGAAGATTTTTCTTATCAACCTGGACGAACTTCATCAGTACGAGCCACATATACTGAACAACGTATCACTCTCTCTCCAGAAAGGACTAGTGCGCTAGAAAGGTTAAGCAGGGTATCTCCTTTTGATCGATTAGGTCCTAGGAGGAACAAAAGTCCTCCTAAGGCTGCGTCGAGGAGCTTTCGACGATCATTAGACTTAAGGGAAGGATCTGCCCAGTCGCGACCAGATGCTCGTCAAGATAAATCACAGGAAGCCACCTCAACGCGATCAGTTGCTCGAACCAACAGGCCCGAGGAAGGAAATGATGCTTGGAAAGGCTCTATTCAAAGGTTGGAAGACAGACTAGGGGAAATAGCTAAGGCCAAGAACCCCCTACAATGAACTTTTGTTCAAGGGACACCCTTTGACCAGGCCATTGTGGATTTTCCCACACCGTCAAAGTTCAAAACACCTGTTGTGACTCCCAAATATGATGGAAAGACCGACCCTTTTCTTCATGTAGAACAATACCAAGCTGCAGCCGACATCTATGCCGTTCCAGATGAGATGAGATGAGATGAGATGCAGAGCATTCTCAGGAACTCTTACCGGATCTTCTCAAATATGGTACAATAATCTTCCTCGGAGTAAGATCTCAACTTTCGTTCAACTGGCCGAGTTATTCATTGGAAATTTCTATTTTGGGGCAAAGCCAGTTAAACGAGTAGCGCATTTGTTAAGTGTTAGACAGAAAGCTGGTGAGAGTACCAGAGATTATATAACTCGTTTTAATAATGAGAAACTTAAAGTCATTGATTATGAAGAAAAGACAGCGATTACCGCCTTGATGAGTGGGCTGCTTCCCAACAAGTTATACTACACTTTGGCCAAAGATCCACCCAAAACCATGTCAGAACTGATGGTAAAAGCGGCCAAGATCATGAATGTCGAGGAGGCTATGGCTGCGAAGAAGAATATGGACGGCAAAGAAACCAAGGTGGAAGGTGATAAAGTTAAAAGAAAGAGCATAAGAACAATGGTGGTGACAAACAATCAAAAACAAGGTCGTCATGGGAGGTATTAAAGAAATTTAATAATTACACTCCTTTGAAGATAGACAGCAACCATGTTCTAGAAGAAATCAAGAACAACGAGGAATTAAACTGGCCAGAGAAAATGAAGGCAGACCCTGACAGGAGGAATAAGGCAAATATTGCGATTTTCACAAAGATCATGACCATATGACCAAAAATTGCATAGCTCTTCAGAATGAGATTGAAACACTTATTAGACAAGGAAAATTGGCAAAGTATGTTGATCGTAGAAATGAAAGAAGAAACAGCAACCGAACAAGAGAGAGGTCTAGATCTCCGCATCGAGCAGAGGAGAACAAGAAAAAAGACCATGAAGTTGATCCAAAAGATGACCCCGATCTTCCCAAGAGACCAAGGCAGCCAGAAAGTGAGGTATTTTCAATACGCTTTGGGTCATTTGAATGTAATGATATTACAAGTGGAGATGCAGGAGGAAGAGACCTTACTGCAGAGAGAAAAGCTTACCTATGTGAGGCTCAAGCTTGCTCATGCATTCAACGAATAAATCTAGCTGAGGAGGATCGCCCGAGAAAGGTAAACAAAGAGAAATTGGTCATTGGTTTCTCAAAGAACGACCTCGCAGGTGTTCTATATCCTCATGATGACCCATTGGTAATCAAAATGAGGATGAAGGAAGTAATGATTTCAAGAGTACTGGTAGACAATGGTAGCTCGACAGACATCATGTTCTACTCGTGCTTCGACAGTTTAAAGCTAAAGCTATCTCAACTGGAGCCTTATCATAGACCCCTCCTCGGTTTTGCTGGCGAGAAAATTTTTCCACTTTGGACGATCAAATTGGATATATTCATTGGTACATGGCCTGATTTTCGAACAGAAAGAATATGCTTCTTCGTGATGGATAAAAATGTTCAATCAGCCTACAATATCATCATGGGAAGGGTAGGATTGAAGAAGTTCGAGGCAGTGCCATCTACGATACATCAATGCCTACAATTTCCAACAAATTTTGGAGTAGGAGTTGTGAAGGGTGATAAAAAAAGTAGCTCGGGAATGTTACTATTCATCTGCCGAGCAAGAGGAACTGGAGGAATCAAGGAAAAAGACTACTACCTATCAAGTGGAGGAAGGTGCAGAAATTGAAACATTGGATCCTAGAGATGAGTCCCAACTCGTGAAAGGCTAGGTGGTGGTAGCTACTGAAAACATCATTCTGGACGACGAGCACCCTGAACGAACAACTCAAATAGGTTCGTCGTTGGAGGCCTCACTAAAACAGAAATTGATAACTTTCCTAAGAAGAAGAAAGCAAACTTTTGCATGGAGTCATGAGGATATGCCCGGAATAAACCCAAATTTCTTATGTCACGAACTCAACGTGAATAAGGAGATCAAGCCAGTAAAGCAGAGAAGAAGAGTATTCAGTCCCGAGAAGAATCAAGCTATACAGAAAGAGGTCGAGAAGCTCCAAAAAGCTTGCTTTATTGAAGATGTTAAATATCCAGGCTGGTTAGCAAATGTGGTGATGGTAAAGAAAAAGAACAACAAATGGAGGACGTGTGTAGATTTCATCAACCTCAACAAAGCATGCCCAAAGGACCACTTTCCCTTGCCCCGAATTGATCAATTAGTAGATACTACCTCGGGACACGAGCTGTTGAGCTTCATGGACGCTTATTCTGGATACAACCAGATTAAGATGAAACCTGAAGACAGGGAGAGTACTTCTTTCATTACCCCTAGGGGAACTTACTTTTATAATGTTATGCCTTTTGGTTTGAAAAATGCAGGTGCAACATATCAACGGCTGATGAACAAGGTGTTTGCAAAACAAATCAGTTGTAATATGGAAGTCTATGTTGATGATATGCTGACAAAGAGCAAGAAAGCTGCTGATCATCTAGTTGACTTAGGCCAGACCTTTGATCAAGTAGATAAATATCAAATGAAGTTGAACCCGACGAAGTGCATATTTGGAGTACAAGAAGGCATATTTCTCGGGTACATTGTCAATCAACGAGGCATTGAAGCAAACCCTGAAAAGATCAAAGATCTATTAGAGCTGCGATCTCCAATGACGAAGAAAGAAGTGCAAAGTCTTACAGGACGAGTAGCAGCACTCAACAAATTTGTATCGCGAGCAACTGATAGATGTCTCCCATCCTTTAAAACGCTCTGAAAGACTTTTGAGTGGAATGATGAGTATGAGAAGGCTTTTTATGACTTGAAGAAATATCTGGGAGCACCTCCACTATTGTCCAGGCCAGTGATAGGAGAAAATTATACTTATATCTGGCAGTGTCAGAGAATGCAGTTAGTTCGGCATTAATAAGAGTGGAGAATGGAGTGCAAAAATCGATTTATTACACTAGCAAAGTCGTCCGAGGAGCAGAGATCAGATATCCAAAGCTAGAAAAATTAGCACTAGCATTGATCGAGGCAAGTAGAAGAATGAAGCCATACTTCCAGGCTCATACTATAGTCGTATATACCGATATGCCATTGAGGCAAGCTCTTCATAAACCAGAAAAATCAAGAAGATTGATGTATTGGGCAATAGAGCTCGGTGAATATGACATAATTTATGAACCCATGTCATCGCTTAAAGGGCAAGCAGTAGCAGATTTTATAGCAGAGTTCACCTATCCTGATACCACCGAGGAGCAAAAGCTTCTCACCGATCAACCTGTGGATGTTACAGAATCATCAAACCCAAGCCCAGACCAACTTAGGTTGGTAAAAGGGCAAGTAGATGTTACAGAATCATCAAACTCAAGCCCAGACCAACTTAGGTTGGTAAAAGGGCAAGAAGTGATGATCGAAGAACAACAAGAAATATTAGGAGAGGGTGAAAGGAAGCAACAAATTTTCCACCGAGGAACTCTGTCAGATCAGAAATTTGAAGACGAGTTACCTATATGGAGTTTATATGTGGATGGCTCGTCTTGCACAACAGGCTGTAGGGCAAGGATTGTTCTTAATAGTCCAGACGAGGTCGACATGGAATATGCCCTACGCTTCCAATTTAAAGCTTTGAATAATGAGGCTGAATATGAAGCCATGATTGCAGGTCTTAGTTTGGAAAAAACCATGGGGGCAGAGCAGGTTATTGTCTTCAGTGACTCGTAATTGATCATAAATAAAATGATGGGAATATATGCAGCCAAAGGAGAATTAATGATCAAGTATCTTGCAAAAGCAAGGGAAATGGTATCAGAATTTGCTGCTATTCAGCTGGTTAGAATACCAAGAATGGAGAATGCGAGGGTCGACGTCTTAGCTCGATTAGCATCAGCTACTCATATCGAGCTACGAAGAACAATCCCAATTGAAGTTTTAACTGGTCGGAGTATAGATGAAGATTTAACGATGAATTTTATTACCCTTAATTTAGGACCATCTTGGATGGATTCCATCAGGGCATGTATTGAGGAGGGGGAATTACCAACTGACAAACTTGCTGCCAAAAAATTAAAGTTTAAAGCTGCTCGTTATGTGTTGAATAATGGTATTCTGTACAGACGAGGAATTATAGCAGGTTTGCAAAGATGTGTGCATCCCACCGAGGTGAAAGACTTGATTGAAGAGATCCATGAAGGGTCATGTGGAGCCCATGTAGTAGGTCGGACGCTTTTGCAAAGGGTTATGACGCAAGGATACTACTGTCCAATGATGAGGGCTGATTGTATAGCCTATGCCAAGAAATGTGACAAGTGTCAACGCTTCTCCACTATCCGAAGAACTCCCCAAGCGTTGTTGACACCCATTACTTCCCCTTGGCCATTTTCTATGTGGGGAATTGACTTAGTCGGACCACTTCCAATGACCAGAGGAAGATTTAAATATCTCGTCGTCGCAGTGGATTATTTTACTAAGTGGGTAGAAGCTGAGCCTCTTGTCGACATGACGTACGAGAAGGTGTATCAATTTATTTGGAAAAATATCATCTGTAGATATGGTCTTCCCCATGCATTCATTACCGACCATGGAACACAATTTGATAATGAGGAGTTCGCTACCTATTATCATCAGTTAAAGATCTTGAAGATCCGCTCAGCACCAGGCCATCCCTAAAGCAATGGACAAACTGAAGTAACAAACAGAACGCTACTGAATGGCTTGAAGAAAAGACTGAATGACGCGAAAGCAAATTGGATCAACGAGCTACAATCAGTACTATGGGCTTACTGAACTACTCCCCGAGCAGCAACAGGGGAATTTCCATTATGCTGCCATTTGGAAGTGAAGCCGTTATACCTGCCGAGTTGGGTCTCCCGACACATAGAGTACTGAATTTCAATTCCCCTGTCAGCGACTTAATGAGAAGATTGGATTTAGACATGCTCGAGGAAGTTAGAGAAGAAGCAGCCATCAGGAATGCTACTTACCAACAACGAACAGCTTTGTTCTACAACAAGAGAGTAAAGAAGTGCGACCTGAAAGAAGGAGACTATGTGCTAAAGAAAGTGATTCAAAACCACAACTAATTGGAAGCAAACTGGCATGGACCTTACCGAGTTACAGAAGTTGTTCGACCAGGAACCTACAGAATAGCAACTTTAGAAGGGCAGGAGTTTAAGAATGTGTGGAATGCAGAACACTTGCGCAAGTAATATCAGTGATGTAAATTCTCGTGTAATACATTTTCGTTAGTATGAATAAAGTGACAATGTTCTGCCCAGTTCTCTCCTTTTGTTGGAAATTTTTTGCGGAATACTAGTGCTACACACTACTCAGCAAAACTCAGACTACACTACTAAGCAAAACTCAGACTAGTCAAAACTATTACTAAAAATGCCAACTAAGGTTGGTTATGAAGAAAAACTATTCCTAAAATGCCAACTAAGGTTGGTTAGGAAGTAAAACTATTCGTAAAAATGCCAACTAAGATTGGTTAGTGTTGATGTAAAAAACTGGACCGAATCCCATTTTTATGATCACAGATTAATAGATAAAAGCAATCCAATCAAGCACATGAGAGACAAAGATTTTTAAAGTGGTTCGGCTATAAGGAAAAGCCTACGTCCACTGTTATTTTATTCCCAGGGGTTTACAATAGCACAATGTGGTGTAGAGAGAAAAAGGTGTGGATCTTGTGTATGGTGTCTCTCATCCTTATCGGATCTCTTTTCCCTTTTTGCTAAGGGAATACATGTATTTATAGTGATGGAAGATAAAGAGATTCATTGTATATAGACATTTATACATTATGTCTACATTCAACGAATCTAATTGTTTAATTGCTTGGTATGCTATGTGTTGTCATCTATTAATACAGTATAAATGTACATTAAGGCTCATTAAATGCGCTGTCATCTTCATTAATGCACATTAAATGCATAGTTATCCCTTGATCCTCTTGGTTGGTATGCCGACCAACTCTCCTCGGGTGCTGACTAACTCTCCTCGGGGGCCGACCAACTCTCCTCGGGTGCCGACTAATTCTCCTCGGGTACTGACCAACTCTCCTCGGGTGCCGACTAACACTCCTCGGGTGCCGACCAACTCTCCTCGGATGCCGACCAACTCTCCTCGGGTGTCGAATATTGCCACGTAGGATGACATGTGTCCTTTTCTGATTGGTCCTCGTAGATGGAGAATTTTTGCGTTAACAGAAGCCCCCAATGCTCCATGCTTGATGGTTTACTTGAAAGGATGGAGTATTTATTCTGCAGTGTTTCTCGGTGCTCATGAAATTCTTGATCTACCTTCTTGATTTATTCAACATAAAGTGCATTATCTCCTGGACGACATATGATGCAGGCTGATCGACGGTTGCTAATCTTTCTTTTGAGGAACTCCGTGTGCTATGTATCACCCCTGGGAATTTGGATGCAGCCATGCCATAGTATGCAGCTTGTAACTTATCATAATCTTCAAGTATGTTGATTGGTTTGCTAGTCGACCAACTGCCTCCTGTGCCGAGCAACCGAGTGCTAACTTCACGTGCTTGATTCTTCTGATTTATGATCCTCTGAATACTTTATTGAGTAACATACTAGCTTTTGAACCCAACTCCTCAATCTGATTAGTACCAAGCTAGTGGTGGACTTCGAAACATTTTCATACAACTTCTTCTTCAATGTTAGTCGGGACAGTAGTAGTAAAGATCTCAGTGCTGTAGATGCTAAATTTGACTTCTGAACTTCAATAGTATGTGCATAATAACTCCTGAATATGCCTCCTGAACTTCTGAATTCGCCTCCTGAACTTCTGAATACGCCTCCGTGTGAGTTTGTGAAGTTGAATTTGGTGCTCGACTGCATGATGTTATAAGAATGTGACACCAAATGAACAAATATATCTGTAATAGAAGCCCCCAAATGAACAAATACTTTATCGAGCACCTCCTAGATCGACCATCCGTGATGAATATCAGGATGCTCAAAGATCTTAACTTCATAAATTCTCCTCTTGCTTTAAATGATCCACCTGCTGGCGAGGAACCTGTTTCAAAAGCAGAGGGGAAGAAACCAATAGAATGGGAATATTGATGTAATAAATTTGTATTTCATTCCTGATGTATTTTGTTTTTGATTTTAATGAAAGACTTTCATTTTTGTTTGCAAATCTTAATTGCTATTGTCTTGTAAATATCAAACACTTTACATTTACGCATATCAGTTAAAAAGATAATAATATTGTGCTGTTCATCGACCAACTTAGTAATAAAAAAGTTACAAGTATAAAAAATGTTGCTCGATCACTTAATAATAAAGTCACGAGTGTAAAAATGTTTAAAATGTTTCCAACCAACCAAGGTTGTTAAATTGTGCTCGTCGACCAATTATAGTTAGTGAGAGTTTATCCCCGACTAACCATACTTGGTAAATTTTTGTCTTTTTTATAAAATGTGTCCTACCAACCAAGGTCGATAAATTCTACTCGTCGACCAACTACAGTTAGTGGGTTTTTATCCCCGACCAACCATACTTGGTACAGTTTAGAATATTTTCTCCTCGTCGACCAACTACAGTTAGTGGGTTTTTATCCCCGACCAACCATACTTGGTACAGTTTGGAATATTTCTCCTCGTCGACCAACTACAGTTAGTGGGTTTTTATCCCCGACCAACCATACTTGGTACAGTTTGGAATATTTCGTTTCCTAGCCAAACAGGTTGGCATTTTTAGGAATATTTTTGCTGAGTAGTCTGAGCTTTGCCGAGTTTTGCCGAAAAATTTTCAATAAACAGAGAGACTAGCAGAATATTTTCATTTTATTCATATTTGAAATAAAAACCAATCCACTAATTTAATAAAATCATGATTTGCAATATTTTGCAGATTTGATAAATGAAAAATTGGACAACTAATTTATGTTTATAATCATAAAAAGCATGACTGAATCAAAAGATGTATGTATGTATGTACAACATATAATTGATTATTCATATATCGATAAAATTGATCGTATCTACACAATTACATAATATGATTATTTGTGCAGAGAACATTGTTTTCTTGAAGAGAGAGAAAATGGGTCTGATTCAATTCATGTTAATATCGGAATGGAAAATACATAATCGTTCTTAATGCTTATCCCTATCCTAACATATTTGTTCAGAAAATCTTCAAGTGGATCCATAGATGCAAGGATTTGTATAATATTTATGAGTCTAAAATTCACCAGATCCCCAAATTGAAATCGATCACACAGTTAGTGCATATAAAAATTATGACTATATTAAAAGATTTCCAAATGAATCAAATTTGTATATACTCATATAAAAGAGATTTATGAATATAGAGAAATTATTTTATCTCCTTAAAGAAGAAATAATATAATATGTACACAAATTTCTCAAACTTTGTGATTATGAAATGTACATTTATGCAGATTTGTAAAATTAGATTCAACAATTTGTGAATATAAAATCATGATTGAATTAAAAGATGTATGCAAAATATATAATTGATTTGATCTCTAATTTTATGGATATAAACATATGAGAATCATGATTTGAACAAAAATATAATGGGAATTTGAATAGTCATCAAAGAACTTTCACAAATTATTTCAAAATCAACAAAGAAAATTATCAAATCTTATCATCATCGTATATATTGGTATATTTAATCATTTAAAATATTTATTCCATGATATAAAATTGAAGCTTGAGAATCAAGCAAAAAGTTATGATTTATGAAATCCATTATTTTTCTGATTTCTAAATAAGAATTAGTCTAACAGTTATGATTTTAAAATCATGATATGCAATATTTTGCAGATAATAATTGGACAATTAATTTATGTATATAAACATAAAAATCGTGATTGAATCAAAAGAAGTATGTATAATTGATTATACGTAGAGAAAATAAAAAATTAGCTTTTGATGGAGAACAATTCTTGTAACACGTTCCCATAGACGGTGCCAATCTGTTGATGTAAAAAACTGGACCGAATCCCATTTTTATGATCACAGATAAATAGATAAAAGCAATCCAATCAAGCACATGAGAGACAAAGATTTTTAAAGTGGTTCGGCTATAAGGAAAATCCTACGTCCACTGTTATTTTATTCCCAGGGGTTTACAATAGCACAATATGGTGTAGAGAGAAAAAGGTGTGGATCTTGTGTATGGTGTCTCTCATCCTTGTCAAATCTCTTTTCCCATTTTGCTAAGGGAATACATGTATTTATAGTGATGGAAGATAAAGAGATTCATTGTATGTAGACATTTATACATTATGTCTACATTCAACGAATCTAATTGTTGAATTGCTTGGTATGCTATGTGTTGTCATCTATTAATACAGTATAAATGTACATTCAGGCTCATTAAATGCGTTGTCATCTTCATTAATGCACATTAAATGCATAGTTATCCCTTGATCTTCCTGGTTGGTATGCCGACCAACTCTCCTCGGGTGCCGACTAACTCTCCTTGGGGGCCGACCAACTCTCCTCGGGTGTCGACTAATTCTCCTCGGGTACTGACCAACTCTCCTCGGGTGCCGACTAACACTCCTCGGGTGCCGACCAACTCTCCTTGGATGCCGACCAACTCTCCTCGGGTGCCGAATATTGCCACGTAGGATGACATGTGTCCTTTTCTGATTGGTCCTCGTAGATGGAGAATTTTTGCGTTAACAGTTAGGAAGAAAAACTATTCCTAAAAATGCCAACTACGGTTGGTTAGGACGTAAAACTATTCCTAAAAATGCCAACTAAGGTTGGTTCGGAAGAAAAACTATTCCAAAAAGTGCCAAAGTTGGTCGGTAAGAAAAAATCCACTATGGTTGATCGGGAATAAAAATCCACTAACTGTAGTTGGTCGAGAAGGAAAATTTACCGACCTTGGTTGGTCGGAAACATTTTATGAGTACAAGAAAGTGATCGAGCAAAATTTTTAATACTCGTAACTTTTTAAATTACTACCAAGATGGTCGAGAAACAAAACATCATTAAGTTTGGTTAGTTGTCAAATGATTACCACAAATTCAAACTGGTCGACAATAAGTTTTAATCAACTATAAGTTGATCGACAAATAACACAATGTTGTTATCTTTTTAACAGATATACATATATAAAGTATTTTACAACCACAAGGCAATGGCAATCAAGATTGCGAACAAAAATAAAAGTCTTTCATTAAATATAAAAACAGAATACATTGAGAATGAAATACAAATTAATGATTACATCAAGATTCCTATTCTATTGGTTTCTTCCCCTCTGCTTTTGAAACAGGTTCCTCGCCAGCAGGAGGATCGTCTAAAGCATAAGGGGAGTTTATGAAATTAAGATTTTTAAGCATCCTGATCTTCATCACAGATGGTCAATCGAGTAGGTGCTCGGGGCGAGATATTTCAGCATTGGAATGGAGACTATAATCGCTAAGGTATTTGGAAATCAAACACTGAGGGATTACCCGGGCAGGGATCCAACTCATGTCGAGTTTGAAGGGTGGCACTGGCAAGTCAAGCAACCCAGGATTATGATAATCCCATAAGTAGTGACCTTTATCCAGTTGCACTACACCCAGGGCATTCAACCACCCTTGTTTGTAACCTTCATTATTCGCATTTTGGATCCTATCATCCAAATGGTAAAGAGCCTCATTGTAGCCAGCCATCCAAAATTCTATGGGCTGCTTGTGGAACTGATAAGTCAACCTTTCCAACTGCTCGTGAAGACTTTTTATAAAGAGTTATTTATTCTCCAAGGAAGACTTCTGTGCAGAAAGCTGCTCTTCCAGATTCCTGATCTTCTTAGACATCTCAGCCAATGCTTTGTTCTTTGCCATCAGTTGGAAGGCCTGGTTCTCCATAGCAGATTGAGTTATTTGTTCCTCGACAGTAATCCGAGCAGCTCTTGCTCGTCCCCGAGTAGATGTAGAAGGGCCAGCTCTCTTCAAGGTTTCTAATTCATCCCTCAGGATTGGCGTTTTCGACCTCCAAGAAAGAGAATCCCTCGTCGTTCACAGGGACCAAAGCGTTTGAGGTGGAAACTGCAGACTTCAACTAAGACACCTCTCTTTGCAGGTTATTATTTTCCTGCTCTAACAACTCAGCTATCTGTCTGTGCTCTTTGACCTCGGCCTTCAAAGTTCTCTCCCTCACATCGTAAGCAGTAAACAGTTTATTGTATCCCTTATCAGCACTGAGTTACTGATACTTCTTCTCGTATCCTTCGTGCAAAAGGGCTGTAGATTCTTTATATTATTGTTGAAGCTCTTCAAGAGTTCCTTGGAAATCTTCAATCATTTCATAATATGCTACATTGTTAACCACTGCACGGTCAAGCAGGAACTTCAAATAATGGTAGGCTAAAATTGCTTGCCCTGAAGCACCTTGACCGAGGATGTCAACGATTTATGGTGCACTCATATCTGTATGACCAGCTTTGAAGTACTTATTGCATTGCCTCGATAATTTTGTATCATGAGCAGACAATAACTCCATCCTGGCCATAAACTAGTAAAGGAAGAGAAAGCAAGAATCAATAAGAGTTCAAACAGAGCATGAAGAAGAGAAACAACAATATAAATAGGCGAAACTTCAAATTTTATTACATCATAAAGGAGAAGTACAAAATTCAGAGTTACATTTGATAAATAAAAATAAACAGAGAGAAAAATCCGAACAACTCTACACCTTTTCCTTGTCTCACAAAACTTTCTCGGGAGGCTGGGATGAGGAGGTAGGTTGCTCGGATGGTACAAATGGTCGCTCGGGGAGTGCTGGAAGTTGCTTGTTTGAAACAATGGATGGTTGAAGTTGCTCACTGGTGGACTGGATAGCTGGGGAATGAGGAATTTGATATCCCATCACCATGGAGGATTCTTCAGAAGCGGCTTCGTCCTCTTCTTCTTCTTCTTCAGGAGTTGGAGGGGGGCCCGGGATGTGTCACTGAAATAGGTCAGAATTTTCATCGACCTTCATCTCTTGCAGAGCAGCGACCCAGCCATCCCTAAAGTATTTATGGCTACCATATTCCACCTGCGACATCATGGCAGCCAGACCTTTATTCCACCCCTTATCCCAGCCAGTGCTGAAAGACTTTTTTATTGCCAACTTCCTTTTCGCTTTCTCCAAGGAAAGCTTCTCGGAAAGAAGATCCTCGACAGCCTTCAGCTTATTCTCTATTTCTTCCTTTTGACGACTTACTTCACGAAGTCGGCCCAACTCTTCTTCAGCATTTTTTAGCTTACTTTCAAGCTCCCTAGCATTTTTGAGCTTCTCATCGAGATCTTTATTCTTCTCTTCCAAGTTTTTTTTTCTTCTCCAAACCTTTGGAGACTTCAACAGCTTGGTTTCTCTCCTGCTCCGTGGAATCAAGTTTCTCCTCCCAAACAGCCTTATCATCATCATACTTCTGACGAGAATCTTTCAAAGACTGCGTCAGGACCACCAAAGCTTCCTCTACACTAGACGAGGAGCTTTAAGCTTTAATAGCTTCATCTTTCTTTAAAATGGTATTAAAACAGGTCACCAACTGGGAAAAGAAAATGATATCAAGTCAGTACACAGATGTAACAAGGGAAAAATGAAAGTTGAGGAAAATGATACTTATAGAAGCTATATGACGAGCAGCTAATGAGGTAACCATGTCCCGAGAAAGATTTTCTTCCATACCTTAGATCTCGAGAATGATCCAAGACTTCACCGAGCTCATGGCAGAGCTCGGGGCAACAAAAGTGGGAACACCACTTCCAGTAATCGGGGGCTGAGAGATGGATTCAGCCAAATTGACCGAGGAGCTCTTCTTCAGCTTCCTCGGGGTAACAGGAATGGTCTCGACTAGCGATGTAATCTTAGTCGGAGAGATAACAATCACCTCGCTTGGAATAGCGGCCTTGCTCGGAGCCACTGGGGACTTCTCGGCAACCTTCACAGTAGTAGCCGTAGGGGGTGCATCAATCTTCTTTGTCCCCTCTTCTGGAACATCATGTTTACTTCTCTTTGCCTCTCCAGCAACAGAGGCAAATTTCTCGAAGATGGCAGGAGCTCTTCTTTTCTTCATTCTTTCACTCAGAGGGATATGAGACTCAGGTGAAGAACTTGCAGAAGCAGGTACTGGTTCTACCTCACTTATCACCGAACGAGAAGTAAAAGATGAGGTGTAACTCTTATACTGCAACAAATATAAAGCTGACCTGATATGCTCGTCATCAACAGTCTGATGCAAACCCCAAATAAGTTTTAGATGTTTTAAATTAACTTCTGTCTCTTTTGGAGACCTTCTTTTCCTATCAACTGCAAATAAATGAAAATTAAAATATCAGTCACATATTTTATCAAACACAAAGGAAGCATAATTTTAAAAATAAAATAAAATAAAAATAACCTATCCCATTGCCATAGGGAGGACATCTAGGACCCTGGTACACATCATTTCCAGTCAGTGGAGGGTGTTGCCAATTTTTCATAACAACCCCGTGCTTGAAGTAGTCCTTAACCTAGTTTTTAAATAAAAATTATTGTCTCCAACAGCCCATCTATAATAGAACATAATTTCTGGAATTCCTATACGAGTTCCATGAATTTGATTTAATCTATGAACTCCGTCAACTATTCTCCACGTATTGGGGGATATTCTTGCAGGAACCACGTCAAAATATTGACAGAATTCCAGACATAAAAGGTTTGGGGGAAAAGAAAAGCCACATTCAGCGACAAAGAGACTGGGGAACCAATTTCCCTCAACCAAATGAAAATAATCTGAAGGCTCAGAAAGTTCCTCCAAAATAACCCATGAAGGAATAGAGAAGTCAGAACGAAACTTATCAAGCGACTCTACAGGGTAAACCATGATGAGTAAAGGAAATCAAAGAGAAAGAAGAAGATCTTACAGGAAAAAGGATGAGTCTGTTGACAACGAATGATGAAAGGGATGAACGCACAGGAGAGAGAGACAATGGAAAACTCAAAGAGACAAATTTGAAAAAGTAGAAGACGAGGGGATTTTGCTGCAACGCTTAAATACCCTGTCTTGGGAATGGGTAAAGATAATGATTACAAAAAGAGATGGTTACGTTACCAGCGACTAAAAAGACAAAAAAGGGCGCGGGAATCGAAGCGGTTATAAAAATTCAAAAAGTTCGATTCTACGAATTTGGAAGGAGAAATAAATACAAAAGAAAATACTCCTAAATTTCAGGATGACCATTTAAAACCTCCATATTTCAAGAAAGAATGTTCCACACTCCTCAAATTTCGAACT
The DNA here is from genome assembly GCA_949130495.1 of Sambucus nigra. Taxonomy (NCBI): domain Eukaryota; kingdom Viridiplantae; phylum Streptophyta; class Magnoliopsida; order Dipsacales; family Adoxaceae; genus Sambucus; species Sambucus nigra. The sequence continues at coordinate 251,404,562 of OX422208.1, forward strand.
GTGAAACATTGGGGGCTTCTGTTGATACCAAATTTAGTCTGCTGATATGGCTCAATTGAGTGAAGACACGTGGCAATCTGCGTGGCAATAACAAACACTTCCGAACAACACCTTGACCCACTCAGATACTCCGAGCAATAGATGCTCTCCGAGTAACCATACTGCAACGAGGAACTACTCTGCTTCCCCGATCAACTCAGACGCTCCGACCAACGAGAGTTCTCCGAGGAACTTTAATACACCGATCAACTTATGAGTACCGAGCTACTTAGGCGGTCCGAGCAGCTTAGGCGGTCCGAACTGCACCTCGAACAGAGCATTAATAGTAGGATAACCAACAGATTAACTGCGCATTAAATGCTTATTATTATCATACAGATGTATACGCCTAATGGACAACTATGTATTACCCTTTCACGTGTACAGCCTGAGGGCTATAAATACATTGTATCATCCTCATTGGAGAGAGACCGGGAATTTCTTGACTAAACTGGTAATCAAGAATTCCCAAACAATCAACAATAATAGAAATAGTGGACGTAGGCCATTCTTATAAAAAAATTCTTTATCTCATTTTATTTTATCTGTGATAAAATAATTAGATATAATCTAATTTTTTACATCAATAGGGACAATGTTAGAATTGGAACAAACTAAAGAAAAGACAGCAACTATTTTCAAAAAAATTACAAAATTTGAAAATAACTCAAACTGTTTTGATGAATTTGTTGTTGAATTTAAAACCAATTCTGATGATCAAATAGGAATAGGGTTTTGCCCCAATTTGAAGACACAAACAAAATCTTTTGAACCTATCAAGTTTGTGTCAGGAGGTAAAAGACCTATTGAAACCTACCCAGACTTTCATTCTCTAAAAACTGAGTTTGAGTCAAAACATCAAAATTTTAACATTGGGGAATCAAGTTGCTCTAAACATGAAAGTTCACCTAAGGCTAAATACATCTGCCCCTTTATTAGGAAGAGTGAGTCTACATTCAAGACTGTCCTATCTAGGAATAGGGTTGAACCTAAAGATTTCTTAAAACCTATGTTTAGACACTTTCCTAAGGAGACCCCAACCTTGAGCAATCTTTATTGCTCCTACTGTGATATATACGATCATTCCTTTGATGGTTGCTATGCTAGAAGACTAGTTAAACCTGTCTGTAATCCTCCTATCTATCAAAATTTTAACTATTCTAGGAGAAGTCGTAACAATTATGTTCTACCTAGACAACCAGACAAAAACTCTAACTATAGGAAGAGAAAGACCAAACCTAAAAGAACATTCCCTAGAAGGATTCCTAAACACTTTCCTAAACCAAATGCTCATGTCTTTCATAAAACTCAAAATCATGCACAAAACATTTTTCAACAAAAATCAAATGCTCGCAAGATTTATCAATTGAGAGCTAATAAGCGCAAAATGAAAACTAGAGCAATTTGGGTTAGAAAAGATGATCTATTACCCCAGATGAAGTGTAACATTGTTATTACTGCTTTAAAAGCTGAACACACATCGTCTGGTTGGTATTTAAACCCTGGATGTTCTAAGCACATGACTGGGGATGATACAAAACTCTAGAATAAAACCAACTTTGCTGGAGGAAAAGTTATTTTTGGTGATGGAGTATCATCTCAGATCATAGGCAAAGGAACTCTCCAAGAAGATGGACTTCATGTTCTTGAAAATGTTCTTCTAGTTAAAGGTCTTAAAGCCAATCTACTTAGTATCTCAAAATTTTGTCACTCAGATCATACTGTTACCTTTTCAAAGAACAATTGCAAAATTTTAAATGAAAAAGGTGAATGCATAATTACAGGATTCAGGACTCCTGACAATTGTTATACCGTCATAAACAATTCTGAAATCTGTAATGTTACCAGAATGGATGACAACGAGATATGGCATAACAGATTGGGTCAAATAAATTACGATAATCTTAGTAGACTGACCTCTCAAGAAATAGTTAGAGGAGTTCCAAAAATCAAATTCATTTCTAACATTGTCTGTGGTTCCTGTCAGGAAGGAAAAATTGTTAAATCACCTCATAAGAAAGTTAAAGATGTCCTTACCTCCAATCCCTTAGATCTCATCTATATGGACCTAATGGGTCCCTCCCAAACTGTTAGTCTCTGTGGATACAGTTATATTCTAGTTATGGTTGATGACTTCACTAGATTTACATGGGTAGACTTCTTAAAACATAAGTCTGACACTTTTCAAACTTTCTTAAAAATTCTTCTTCGGATTGAAAATGAGAAGGACACTCAAGTAAATAGAATTCGTAGTGATAGAGGTGAAGAATTCAAAGACACCGGTATAATAGAGTACTGTGACTATAATGGTTACAAACATGAGTTTAGTGCTCCTAAGACTCCTCAATAAAATGAAATCACCGAGAGAAAGAATCGTACCCTTCAGGAGATGGCACGTGTTATGTTACATGCCAAGAATTTGCCTAAATATTTTTGGGTAGAATCTATTCGTACTGCCTGTCATGTTATCAATAGGGTCTATCTTAGAAATAATTCCAAACAAACCCCTTACGAACTTTGGTATAAGAAAAGCCCAATCTTAAGTACCTTAGAACCTTTGGTAGTACTTTTTATGTATGCAAAGATAGGGAACACTTGTCCAAATTTGAGAGCCGGGGAGATAAAGCTATTTTTCTAGGCTACTCACCTAATAGTAGAGCCTATCGAGTTTATAATCTTCGCACAAAACCTTGATGGAATCCATAAATATAATTGTAAGTGACACTACTGTAGAGAGTAAGACTGGTGAATCAACTATTGATGAAGAGCCTACAAATGTTATAGAAAATGACTCTCCTGAAATAGATGAATTATTACCAATTGAGATAACTGAAGTACCTAACTGGGTTTCTAAAGATCATCCCATGAATAACGTTGTTGGTAACCCTAGTGAGACTGTTCGTACAAGATCTCAATTAAGAAATTATGCACATTATGCACGTTTTGTTTCCCTAGTGGAACCAAAGAATGTAAATGAGGCATTGAATGACTCTCACTGGATTTCTGCTATGCAGGAAGAACTTCTTCAATTTGTCATTCATGATGTTTGGTATCTTGTACCTAGGCCCAATCACAAAAAAGTTATTGGCACACGTTGGATTTTTAAAAATAAGTCTGATGAAAGTGGGATAATTATTAGAAACAAAGCTAGATTAGTTGCTCAAGGATACTCTCAAATTGAAGGAATAGATTTTAACGAAACATTTTCTCCTGTTACTCGTTTAGAATATGTTCGTCTTCTCTTCGCCATAGCTTGCCACTTGCATTTTACACTCTACCAAATGGATGTCAAATCTGCATTCCTTAATGGAATATTGACTGAAGAGACCTATGTAGAACAACCAAAAGGGTTCATTGGCCCTCAATATCCAAATCATGTATTTCGTCTTAAAAAGGCTTTGTATGGCCTTAAACAAGCTCCTAGAGCCTGGTATGAGCATATTTCCAGCTTCCTCTTAGATAAAGGTTTTAAAAGAGGTGGAAATGATCAAACCCTATTTGTCAAACATTTTGGCAAACAGATCATTATTGCTCAAGTTTATGTTGACGATATTATTTTTGGATCAACTTCTCCCTCAGAAGTCAAATCCTCTCAGATTATGCATAAGGATTTTCAAATGTCTCTTATGGGGGAGTTGTAATTTTTCTTAGGTCTTCAAGTCAAACAAAATTCCGATGGATTATTTGTCTCGCAATCTAAGTTCGCTTTAGAGATTGTAAAAAAATTTGGCCTTGAGAGTGATAAAGATGCTAAAACCCCCATGAGTACTACGGTAAAACTATCTAAAGATGAAACTGGAAAATCTATAGATCCAACTCTATATCGTAGTATGATAGGAACCTTGCTATACCTTACTGCCTCGCGTCCTGATATAATGTATGTTGTGTGTGTATGTGCTCGTTATCAAAATAACCCTAAAGAGAGCCATATATCTTCTGTTAAAAGAATCATTAAATATGTAAAAGGCACTCTGAACTTAGGACTTTGGTATACTAGTGACACACCAAGCATTATAATTGGGTACACTGATGCTGATTGGGCTGGGTGTACTGATGATAGTAAAAGCACATCAGGAGCATGTTATTATATAGGTAATAACTTGGGAGGATGGAGTAGTAAGAAACAAAACTGCACATCACTCTTAATAGCTGAATCTGAATACATAGCCGCTGGAAGCTACTGTGCTCAATTACTTTGGCTTAAACAAATGCTAAGTGATTATGGTATTCAAGAAAAACAATTGCATCTCTATTGTGATAATCAAAGTTCGATCAATATCTCTAAAAATCCTGTTCAACACTCGCGAACAAAACACATAAAATAAGACATCACTTTATACACGAATTGGTTGAAACTAAGGAATTAGAAATCAATTATCTTCCTACTGATTTGCAACTCGCAGATATGTTTACCAAACCTTTAGATTACAATCGATTTATTTCTTTGCGTAAAGCTATTGGTATGATGTGTGCTGATTAATCTCTTTTGATCTCTCTATTTTTTCCCTTTGTCTATTTGAGACAAAATGGGGGAGAAATTTGAGTCTAATGAATTTCACATATGCTAAACAGCTTGGTCTTAGTGATTCAATGCAGGATTCTGTACATTTATTCTCAACAGTTGTAATAAGGTATTCAATTGTAAATAGTTAAGTTATGTACTTTTGCTTTCTAGGAAATGGGTAGATAGAATTTTTTTTTAGGAATAGGTTTCCTTTTCCTTGTTACCCTACGAGTCCGAAATGACTCAAAGGAGATTTTGTCTCATATTTCCAAAGGGGGAGATTGAAGCACCTTATACTCTTGACTCACTTGAGTCTGTATTGTATAAGTGTTCATCTAGTTTGGAAATTGTAACAAAATTGTGTCCATCCTAGAATCCAAAGAACCCCAGAGTTTGGTTTGCTATTTCATCTCTCTTGCTTCATTGATCTAGACAATATTACCAACACTCACACGAAGTAGAATTGATCTCATACATTTCATATTGCATATAATTGTGTGTACATATGTTGAGTGTGTTTAAATCCCTAAAATTGATTTTTAATATTTTTTTTGGGATTTTATAATCTTTTAAAATATGGTTTTATTAATTAAAATTTGTTTTTAAAAGTTTTTGGGGTCAATCTGCAATTAAGTATTGATGGTTATATTGGCTTAAAGTTACCTTGGGTAGAATTCGAAAGCGGCAGAGACTTCAGGGTGTGTTTGTATTTATTTTAAGATGCGCGTTTGATCTCTTATAATTGCCCAACATCTGTTGTCTTCTGATTGGTGGAGTGTGTGTTTCTTTTTAGAGAGTAATCCAGCGATTGTTTACGACCCTTGGATCGTTTTGATCAACGATCTGCATGCGCTCTTGCATCATCGTTGTGAAACTCATTTGAACCAATCAAGAGAGTTTTAATCATTGCATATCATGAACCCTTGGATCAAAGTCAATCGACCTTGACTCAATTTGAACCATTGATCTTGAACCTTATTCTCGAATCTTCTCAGCCTCCTATAAAAGGACCCCTTATCTCAGCCATCACAGACTTTTTCCCTTTCGTCCTTTTAGAGAGAAAAGAGAGAGTAGAGAGAAGAGAGAGAAAAGAGAGAGAAGAGAGAAACCAGAAAGAGAGAGAAAGAGTTAGAAACCCTAACCCTAACCATAAATTGTCAAAACCATTTAAAACCTAAACCTCTTTTCAAATCCTGTATATACCAAACACAACCTTGAGTGTTTGAGTGTTTGAGATTTGGTTTGTGTAGTTGGTTTGATGTTGTAACCTCTTCGTTCTTTAGATCTTGTGTCCATCTTAAACATTCTTTCTTAAATCTAAGCTTCTGCTTTATAGAAATTTCAGATCTGAGTACTTTATGTTACATTTCACTTATATTTACATTTTTTGTTTCTCATCTTGAGAAATATATTGTTGATTCCTTTCTGTAAATGTTTTTAACTTTGAAATCAACAATAATGTTTTCTATTTCTAGTTCTCCTGAAACAAGACCTTTGACCTAGTTTGGAATCGCACTTGGTGATTTTTAATCTCAAAAATATTTTCAAAACCCGAGATTGATTAAGATCTTGATACGTCTTCTGAGCAAGATAGCCGTGGATTCTGGGATTATTATAAAGGTCAAATAAGGTTAAGTTTTTTGCGAAGAGAGAAAAAAAAATCACAGCATATAGCCTTATATGTAATTTGTTAGGACTGGTTGTATAAAATGTGTGTGTGTGCATGCATATGTTAGAAAGCACCTCCACAAACACTTTCACTCTACCACACTAAAAGTGTTGGTAATAAGATCTTGAGAACAAGAGTCGACGTAAAGAACTTGAACAAATTGGAAGTTAGCAAACTGGGAGAACAACATCAACAGTCAGAACTACAGAGAAGTTATAAGGACACCAGTGGGTACATTCCTAAACTTATATAGGTCTGAGTTGTATGCATGTTTGTTATATAGTTTGTAACTGTTAAATTTGTTTTAGTGGATTTTTTTTATTCACTCCGTAGAGGGAGTCGTGGATGTTTCCGCAGTTGGGTGAGGTTTTACCACGTAAAAAATCCTTGTTCTTAATCTTTCTACATCTCCTCATCTCATTCTTGGTTGTGTTGCGTTTAAAGTTTTTAAACTGTTTTAATAAACCTGTTGATCAAATCTTGAACAGATCTCGTACATAATTTATAAGACACATCTTGTGATTTATTAGCTTTGGTTTTAAAGAAAAGAGTTTCTTCAAAAAACTGTTCGGAGTTACTTAAATAGTTTAATATTATATTAAACAGCTTTAATAACAGATTTTCAACCTTTGAGATTTCATTCAGCTTCATTCAGTTCGAAGAGTTAACCAAGGTCAAACAGGGCTCAGAAGCGCTCCGTGACCCTTCTGAGTAAAATGGTTCGTTCTTCCGTAATGTAAGGCTAATTAGCGCACGGGGCGTACCATTGGAAAAGATATTCAGAGCCCTTAGAAGATTTATTTAGCTTTGTTCAAGATAAAGAGACGACCAGAGTCGAATGGGGCTCAGGAGCACTCAGTGGCCTCTAGATCAATTTTCGGGGTAAAATGGATAGTTCGTCTGTGATGTAAGGCCTATTTGCGCATGGGGTGGACCCTTGGAAAGGGGACTTATATCCCTTCAAATATTCATTGATCTTTTGCTCATACGAGAGAGTTGACTGGAGTTAAATGGGGCCCGAGAGCTCCTTGTGGCCTTTAGATAAGTTTTTTATAGTAAAATGAATCGTTCGTTCGAACCGTAAGGATGATTCCAGCACCAGGCAAACCGTCGAAAAGGGGATTCAGATCTCTTCAAAGATTCATTAAGCTTGAACTATGGCCAGAAAGTTGATTAGAGTCAAACGGGTCCCGAAAGCGCTCGATGGCCACTAGATCAGTACTCGGAGTATGACCTAGGATTTATGGTGAACGAGTGAGTGATAAGGACCTAAGGAGGTTCTTATGGGGGGACAAGGAATGGGTGTCGACAATGTTATATGTTAAAGGCAAGGAAAACACATATATTTAGAGTAAACATTAACTATAAGTTATGATTTACAAAAATTCCATTAAAAATTAATTAAAGTAAATATCTACCTTAACTAATTCACGGAGAATCTTATTACTTCTAAACAAAAAATGATATAAAGTAAATATTTACTACGACTTGTTATATTTTATTGAAAATAGAACAAAATAACTCAAAGTAAATTTATGTAAAGGTAATTTCATGATATGTTGAAACTTTTACCTTATGCTAAGTGGGTTGTTTATTTCCTTTAGGAAATTCAAGGTGTTTTCTGAAAGATATTTTGCAACTGGTCCTTACTTAGTCAAAACCCCAACCTTTATTTTTATCTTCTTGACTTCATTTTTTTCTTTCCTTTTTTTGTTCCAATTCGACATCCACAACTTCCTCCTCTTGTGAGAAATTTCTTTTAACTCTTGTTTCCATTCTTGGACTCACATACCTAAGAGTACGGTTCATGTAATAAACCAACTTATCTTTCCTATTGATTTTTCTTTTATCCTTACAACCAATGATCTTTTGAGTTGTTCGAGATGTGGTGGTTTGTCTTCATTCTTTATTTTTGATAACTTGTCTTCCATTGCTTTTCATTTATGTAGTGTTTTTATGGTTAACCCAGTTGAATTGATTTTTTCATTTCCTTTTCTTTTCTGTGGTGTTTTTTTAGGTGATCGGGTCGAACCCTTTTTTTGGTAACCGGGTCTCTGTGTGTGGTGTGGCAGAAAGTTCTAATATATGACAACTATCATAATTTATCAATTCATTCTTTGAAACTATCTTTGAACCAACATGTGACATAGATTCAATTGGTATATAATGTTCAACGTCTTCAAAACTTTTATTGATATGTGAGTATATTCTATCGAATAAGAGATCATAGAGTTCATCCTCCACTTTATTATTATCAGGTTTCTTTTCTTCAGTTTCCTTTTTCAATTTCCTTATTATATCAACTCTCAATTCCAATTCCTCATTCAAGTAATTCAAACTTTCTTGAAACTTGTTCTGCAAACTCTTTAAAATCTCTCTAAGACTCAAAACCTCATCATCAGTGTGTTTGTATTGGAGTTGCTTTTGAGTTCTGCTATGGCAAAATGTAACTCGTTTATGTCATATTGTTTCGCAGCCAAATTTTAATATTCTTCTTTTGAACTTCATCGCGTTTAATTTGCAGGAAAATAATGCATCAAACAGAAGCATATACTCCTTATATTTCTCAATGAGATCATTTTCTAATTTTTCTGTGGCACCCCGCCTAATAAAATACCTGGTGATCAGTCCTATATCAAATTAAACAGGAATCTCATGTGATTTCATTCTCAGCATCACGATCGAAAACCAAATTAATTACTAATAACCTATTAGGCCTAGCGTCAAATTTTAAAATTTCTAATCTTTTTAACCTAAATGCACTAGTAAAAATCCACTCACACAGGAATATAAGCAATAAATGGAAAGAATAAGTAGATAACCGATAACTCTCGGTAAAACATTTATACAACCATGACTAATGCTCGTAAAAATAAAATTATTGTAAATAAAATAAATAACATCAGTTAGGCAACACGCCCGATTATTAATACAATACCTCCTATCTAGATCACAAAGAGAGAAGCGTCTATACAATTATTTGCTAACATCCACAGTTGTGGCAGTGACGTCTTACTCGAAGGGATAATCATCCAGGCATGCCTATGTCTGGACACCTAAAAAGTATACAAAGAAGAAGAAAAAGAAAATAGATACGGGTTATACCCTGAGGTTTTAAAAATATTTTAGCAAGTGCTTAATATACTTTAATGTTTAAAATATGATATCCTCCATATTTAAACTGATGTCGCACTCACATGAGATACTCCTCACCTCTCATCTAACAGTGCGCACCTAACTCAAGTATTTTTAAAACATCCTAGTTAAGCTACCCTTCCTAACTAATCTCCCACATCAACTAAATCATCATATGTTATCTAACGCCCCGCGTACGTAAATAGGCTAAGCATTCGCCCAGGCTTATACACTATAATTTCTCTCTTTTCATATAACCTTTCATTTTAAAAAACATTTACTAGCTATTACCCTAGTCACATTTAAGGGTTATTATCTCGTATATATTATTCTCATCTTTATAAACTTTTCACATATTTTTATTCCAAAATTTATACTCCTGGATAGTCCAGAAATTTACTCACATTTCTTTCATTGTTTTAATCCATATATATATATATATATATATATATAGAGAGAGAGAGAGAGAGAGAGAGAGAGAGAGAGAGGTTTTCATGCATACCCTAGTTTGCATACCGCTGGCGCGGATCATTTTTGATAAAATAGTAAACAAAATATTTTTGAGCTAATTTTTTTATTGTTTTCAAACATTTCAGTAGGACCATAAAAAAATTCAACTCAAAATGATTTTTTTGCTATTTTAAAAAAATCGGTCAAACTTTGTCAGTTAGAAATAACTTAGAAACAGACAAAGTTTGATCGATTTTTTTAAAGTAGGAAAACAACTCATTTTGAGTTGATTTTTTTTTTTGTCCTACTGAAATGTTTAAAAACCATAAAAAAAAAATCAGCACAAAATTATTTTTTTTACTATTTTAAAAAAATGGTCCGCACGGAAGGTATGCAAACTGGGTATGCATGAGATTCTTTCTGTGTGTGTGTGTGTATATATATAATATACACATCTAGTGTGTATATACACTACATTCCTTATCTTAGTCCATGTATATATATATATTTTCACATCTCATATATTTACATATAATATACTATACACATAAAGTTTATCAATACATATATATCACACACTATACGAGTAAAATAACCATTCTCAGAGCTATAACTCAATGGATGCGGTCTCTAGAATGATATCATCTTCCATGAAATCACTCACATTATCATCCTGGGTACAAGTGGTCGGACTCTCATACCGACTTGGTAAAAACCAAATCACAACGTATGGGAAGCGGTCATAGTTCCTCACCGGAAATGAGAACGAAACATACCCACTACATCTCACCCCTGATAACAATCACAGTGTACAATATATGGATGACTATGACCTGGGGATACACCCACCTTGTTCCTCAAGCCAGGGGATTCACCCACATCGCGCGACCTCCCATGATAGCACTAGAGGGGTATGTTTCACATAAATATATCAATTACACACAGATATATTTATAATCATATCATATATATACTCTCTCTCTCTCTCTCTCTCTCTCTCTCTCTCTCTCTCTCTCTCTCTATATATATATATATATATATATATATATATATATATATATATATATATATATATATATATATATATATATATCAAATTCAGTTATCGTGTCTATCTTCAATGACACTAGCCTGTAAATTCCAAATATAACAATTCGTATTAATCCATAAATATTCACAGACTTATTTTAATCCTATAAGTATTTACTCACTTGTCGAATATTAGCTTATCACGTCTAGCTAATATTCTAATTTCATCCTACTCGCACATTCGGCTTCACTCATACACAATTGGCTTACATATATATATTTTAGGCGCATAAATATATATATATATATATAATGCCACCGAAATAATTCCCCGAGTGTCGTTCGTTCCAAACACTATTAAAATTCATACCCCGAATTTTATTATTACTAACCCAAGGTTCATATATTTTTCCTTAATATTTCTCAAAGTCCTTTACTCATCCACGGACATCCTAAAATAATCCAGATTTGATTTCCCACCAAATATTTCAGTCTCAAACACCCTTCCGTAATCAAATCATTACTAATTAAAAAAATCAAAAAAATAAGCGGTCGACTCCCACGCGATCTTTTAAAAAATATCTACAAATTTCATTTTTGACAAACAACTAAATCGGACGTGTACGATCATGAGAAGGTGGAACGGTTCGGCCTGGGGAAAATTCTAAGATGGGATTGCCATGGCTGTTATGGCTTTTCTCCCAATTTCTTCACCAAAATCACTTTCAAAAGTCATCCCAACATCATCCACCTTCAATCTAATCATATACACACTATGATATACCAAATACATCAATTAATTAATAGGATTCATCAATCTATACTAGAATTAAACCCTAACTCCATTTTTATTCAATCCTCCAAATTTCTAACCATTAACATGAATTTTAATTTATAGTACACATAGAGTTGTTATCATCATTTACATGAGATTAAAACCCCAAGATCCCATTTTTATTCAAGAATACCAAACCTAAAATCCAAAGTTTTCATCTCACCAACTTTGATATGAAAAATAAACACACTAAATGATTAAAGCAAGATAAACACTTGCCTGGTTGGATAAATTCGAGGACCTTGTGCCGGGAATCCGCCGGAGTTGGACCGAGCTCCTCTATCTTCTTCCCTTCTCTTCTTCCTTCTTTTCTTTCTTTTTTTTTCTCTTTTCTTTCTTTCTCCCGTGATCTTATAAGAGAGAAATAAGGGTTATTTCTTATTAAACCCCAAATTGACTCGTATACACAATTGTGAGTCCCTACTAGTCCAAAAAGTCTCTGGAACCCAAACACTACCCCCGGGTACTCTATTCTGACTATCTCGGCCCTTCTGAGACCAACCGTGCACTCGAAATTCCCATTCGAGTCAATTATTAAAAAAATTACCTTTTTAAACCCAACAATTCTCCACACGTATTTTCTGTAAAAAAAATAACATCACCTAATGCTTTTATTCACCTGCGACATAAAATATAATTAATCCCTTATTTATGTTAAATGCTCAAATTATTAAATTACACCCACTCATGTAATTTAAATATTCATAAAAGTACGGGGTATTACATTCTCCCCCCTTACAATAGAATTTCGTTCTCAAAATTCGGATACAACCGTCACTAAGATTTAGGATCTTCGACAACACCGCATCTTATAATACCAAAAATCAAACCACACCTCGATAATGGTATGGTCACTCCACTATTCACCCAATAAAGGGTCCCAACTGTATAAAGTCTTCACCACTATAGCTACAGCTTTACAACAAGCTTGTTCAATACTCTTCGTACCGACACACTCCATCAGTCATAAGCTCTTCACCTTAATAACGACATTTTACTCATTGTGCTTCTACCAATGGTATCCAAATGAAACGAGCCAATAAATCACTAGCTCTATTTCCTTAATATGATTCGAAAGACGCACATCACTAAGTGCAAGCTTCCCGTGTCCACCCCAACACAAACCTCCCATCCTTAGAGAAATAACAAGGACATCGGACCACTCAAGTCAGTCCTCCAAATCCTAGTTCTTGGCGACATAACTCTTACAACGCTCTAAAGTCTCCCCAAACAGTTTGTGGTTAATTCCCCTCTCAACAACGAACTCTAAATCATGTACAATCCAAAAGTCTATTTATTCGCTCACCTCTAAACAACCAGAGGGAGAATGACCAGGCTTCCCTCACCAAACCTTAAGAGGCACCTTGTCCACAACAAACAGGTACGAGTGGCTACGTACAACTCTGCCAATTGGTAATTTCTCTTCTCAATTACCATACCATACTTACTTCAATTACAAGTTATGTCAGTTAGGAAAATAAACTAATCGCAATGACTCCAGAATCGCATTCATATCACTTTACTAGTCATCAGTCACCTCCCATCTACTCATTGTGCCATAGATGATACGAGTTGCCCAAAATAAAATGCCATTCCCACTAGTTCTCAAAAATTCCCATTGGAGGTGTGGTTTAAGGATATCATCTTGATTTACAACCGTATTGGGAAGCACTTCGCACTGGTGCACTCTTCCTTTACTAGCATGTCTACCCATTTCGTCACTAGAATCATCGGCTTGATACAAAAGTTCTGGTTGGCCATCTCGAATAAACCTATCTTTATTTACATGTGGTTCACCCGGAGACAGTCTCACTATGTCTCTCCAAACCCCAACTTACGCTTATAATGTCTCATAGTAAGTGGTACTTATACTCCCCCTCTTCTCCGGGGTATACCAAGAGTTTAGGCCCATGCACTTTTCGCCATAATGTGCACTTCTGGGCTCTTCATACCTTATTTACATCACCATTATATTTACGTGCAAGTCATTCTCACATTCAACTGGGTAAGACTCCGCTCTATTTTCCCACAATAATTAGACTTTTCCCTCTTCTCAAGAGATATCCTTTTAAACGGCTTCCCACAGCCTTTCAACCCATTTGAGTTGTGCCAACTCTCATTCCACACATATGTTTGGATTAGCGTCATTCAATCCCTCATACAATTCTAACTATTTAACTGCCCCACAGGCATACATTCCGCACATTTATTCCCATATCCTCCTATCTCGGATAACTTTAAAATTATCTAACCATGGGGCCCATACACCCTATAATCAGCACATATTAACGTAAACATCACATACGTTTCACACGTAATACTCCAAATCCTATTGCCCTCGCATTCACAGCATGACTAGCATACTTGGGTATTCTCAATCACCCCATAAATTGAAATTTTAAATTCTCATTAGCATCGTTCCACAATTCGACTTGCAGTGAAAAGAAGAATTTTTTAGCGCTCTTTCATGGCACTACCGATTCCACTGGTCTTATATCATAACATAACTTTGAATTCACAGTTACAACGAGATACTTGTATAATAACCGAGGTACCAGACTCGTGTATAAAAGACCAAACATCTCCCCACTTCCAACGATGCGCTAAGTTTCATATGTGAGACGTCTCGCAAAGAGAAATCCAAATAAGGAACCCCCCGATACACTACTACCTAGCATTGTTAGAACATCGAAATTCGTTAGGCCCTCAGTTTATAGCATGTACTCTCAAACTCCTGTCTCTTGACATAATTGTATACTCATCCACTATGTGTTACACAGGACCAAGTATATCACGGTGCTCTTACTATCAATAGTTTCTTAGCGCAAGTAAATGACGAGCTATGTCTCCGCTCGATAAAGGACAACATATCCTGAATCACATCAGTAAACGTACCCACTCATCAGGATCAAATATTACCAGAAAACATACACAAAAGTCTGGTACACAATATATCATAATGTATATACTCATATAGATAGGCCCAGCCTTATTCCATCAGCCCAAGATTAAAAGGAAAAATGGAAATATTAATATAAGTCTCAAATCACTAAAGGTATACACCAAATCTCAACAAATTTATCCATTTAATTATATTAAGAACAATCATCCAAAATGTCCTAAGGTATAACATCTTCAAGCTCTTGACATTTGCTTCTTTCGTGCGTGGGAGGTCTCACAAAGTGAAATCCAAATAAGGAACCCTCCCGATACACTACTATGCAGCTCTGTCGATTATTGAGATCTGTCGGCCCAGGACCTAGGTTTAATAATGTGTTTAAATCAAAGTATACTCTCACTAAAACACATCACCAAAATGAGTAATCTCAATTAAAATATACTCATTGTCTACACTCTCTAAACAACAGGAAATACATACGCATAATAATGTTATCGATATAGTCACTAAACTCGTCTCACATGTGAATCTAGTGCTAATCCAAATACCGTGACTCGCTCGGGTCACAGAAAACATACTGCATTCACCTGAGAATAAAACTCATATATATATATATATATATATATATATATATATATATATATATATATATATATATATATATATATATATATATATATACATCTTTCCAATCATCTTGGCTTCTTAAATGGTTCACAGACATAGCGCGCTCGTCCCCATTAGGCACCATACTTTTATCCCTTTACTCACTTTGGGAAAAATCAATGCATGTGGTCTTACCCCCATATGATATCTCTCCATATAATCCATTTATCTTCGGCCACGCTAATCGTATTAGAATTATCCTTCTCTCTGACCTTGGTATCATCGACACTGACGACCACTCTCATTATTCCCTTAGCTCCGCTGGCTTTAAGGAACACCCTACAGGTAACTCCTCTCACGAGTACATTTCTCATTTAAGAATTTTATTCTCCATTGTACCTACTTCATGCAGTACAAAATTCATTTTCATAAATGGACCTCTATTCGGCCCTTCATATGATGAGTTCAGAACACTGTTCACATCTCATTTCTAAACAAAATATAAAGGAACTTGCGGTCCAAACCGTACCTAAGATCCTTCCATTGTATTATATATCACTTCTCAAATGTGGTAATTTACTCCCACCATTACAACACTGCTCTTACGAGCCAAGAAATATTTTATCCCAATATTCACTTCTAGGTATGCCACACCCTACTATAAGCCAAAGCCTTTGGGTATCTCTCGGCCATTGGCTACACACACAATCTCCACAATCACAAACATTACAACGAGCGGTCCTCTTCAAAGACCCCTCCGACTCTTTCCCATTCTAACCATGCTGGGTGAGTTTAGTTTGGCACCACTTTTTGCTATAGCGGTACTTGAGAATATACAGTGCAACCTAATAGTCCTTACATCCCTATCTTCCCGAGAAATAATAGGGGTGACCTTGACTATGGTCCTTGTCCCCAAAATTTTATGACTTCAACGGAGCCCTGCCTCCCAATGTCTCCCAACGGCCCTCACTGGTCGTCCTCTGCGTCATCGGCATACAAAGAACACTCGAATGCAAATAAGATTTACTAATGTATACACTATAGCGGGAGAACGAAATCTCACCATAGAAATAAAAAATCCTAAACATAGTGATCTATATCAAATATAAGGCAGCGCTGAAAGCGTAGTATGTTCAGATAGATTCCTAAGGACTCTAGAAATCGATGCTCTGATACCACATGTGACACCCCGCCTAATAAAATACCGAGTGATTAGTCCTATATCAAATTAAACAGGAATCTCATGTGATTTTGTTCTCAGCATCACTGTCGAAAACAAAATTAATTACTAATAACCTATTAGGCCTGACGTCAAATTTTAAACTTTCTAATCTTTTTAACATAAATGCACCAGTAAAAATCCACTCACACAGGATTATAAGCAACAAATGGAAATAATAAGTAAATAACTGATAACTCTCGGTAAAACATTTATATAGCATGACAAATGCGCATATAAATAAAATCTCTGCAAATAAAAAAATAACATCACCTGGCGCTTTTATTCACCTGCGAAATAAAATATAATTAGTCCCTCATTTATTTTAAGTTCTCAAATTATTAAATTACACCCACTCATATAATTTAAATATCCATAAAAGCACAGGGTATTACATTTTCCTTCTTTCGAAAAAGACATGCATTGTTCATTTTCACTTGTTGCTTATATTGACACAAATTGGGTATCTCTGATTCAGTTTTAGTATCATTTACAACAAAGTTATGAGTCCCAATATTATCCTCGATTGAAAGTTTGACATCGTGATCAGCAACTTCTCAAACATCTGTTAATTCTTGACCGATTTGTTCATTTTCGTGTAATGTGAGGTGAACTTATTGTGTGTTTACCTAGAGAACATATATGTAATATCTTGTGTCAAAATATAATTTATAAATGTAAAAATAGAATTTACAGACACTAACAATGAAAATTTTAAAATAAGTATTTACTTTGAAGATATGTCATTGAAGTTATATTCAAAGTAAACATTTACTTTGAATACTACAACTAAGATGTTTTGTTTTCAAACCCGCAGTAAAGATTTACTTTGATAACATCTTATTATAGCAATGATTTACATTTAATATTAAAAGCAGGCTCTTGGGTTCAATAGTCTAAATAAAGATACAATTTGATATTATGTTATCAAAGAGTATTATCAGAGGTATTAGTTAGATTAAATGTGTACAGCATGTATCGAAAACAAATTATATGTTGAAAATAAAATGTATTACCTAAAGGTTTGATCTGTTTGACAAATTTTCGATCTTTGGTAGTTGATCATGGGGCTTGTCGAGATTCCATTTTAAGTATCGAGGATGCTGACAACCTTCATTTTTTATAGTTATGTTTGTGTGCTCACACAAATAATACTACAAAGAAGAACATTAATATATGTAAATACAAGAGGCAAATGCATGTAAAAAAATGATTTTTGTGCAAAGAAAACATACCAAAAGAGTAAGATCACGTCCACTAACCCTTTCTAGTACTCCATAAGAAATATTAATTATAACCATCAAAGATTTATGAATTTTAACGAGCTAGTTGAAGTTGGATATTTCCTTCAATATTTTCAGCATACTTGAAGGACCATTTCAACTATAGTCTAGATGTTGGGAAGAAAACGGTTGCAAATGTGTACAAGTAAACTAATTTACAATAATCTTTGTCTCCTTTTATTGTTTTCAACATGTCAATTTCAATTGTACTTTCTCTTATCTTTGTTGTTTAAACCAATTTTTCATCTCGAACCCACCTCTCAACAAAAAAAATTGGTGGTTAATGACTATATCTTTTGGTCTCCACCTTCTCTTTTTCGAATGGTGAAATGTCTCTCGGTGTAATCTTCATTAACTTGACAATAATTTTGAAGTTGTTGCTTTATTACTTAAAAGTTGATATGACAGTTTTCATATTTCAGTCAATGAGTCAAATAAAGACAAAAATAGTGTTTTTTCAAATTTTTTTTAATTCTTCTTTAAAGTTTGATTTCTTTGGTCAGGATTGAATGCAAACTCATAAGGGTGCATCTATATGTCGCCTTAATTTCCTTTACTTCATTATCAATCCCTCTTTGTTTAACTTAATCTTTAATCAACATTTTTGCCCTTTTTGGTTTTGGTCTCTTTGACCTGTTTTCAACATGATTTTCATCAAAATTATCGGGACTTTTACTTCTTGGCATGTTTGACCTCTCAGTTAATAATAGCAGTTGGTTTAAAAATATAAATGTAGTAGAAACTCAAAGTAAATCTATACTTTAATATAATTTAGTGAATTTGAAAATTAGAATAATTCAAAGTAAACAGTAACTTTGACTTATAATTTTTTTTTCCACCAATAGACATAGTAATGTAAAGAGTTAATTGAACATAAAAACTTTTTGTTCAAAGTATATTGGTAAATAACAAGATC
Organism: Sambucus nigra; assembly: GCA_949130495.1. Lineage (NCBI taxonomy): Eukaryota > Viridiplantae > Streptophyta > Magnoliopsida > Dipsacales > Adoxaceae > Sambucus > Sambucus nigra. Next base: position 251,423,146 of record OX422208.1, read on the forward strand.
AATATATCAGAAATAAAAATATATACGTTGAAAAGCCTACATGTAGCATTGTGAGAAAATGAAATTTTTTATAAACTTTTTTTAATATATGAACTTTTTAAATAAAGTTAGAGAATAGTTTTATTTTTTCTCAAAGTAAATATATACTTTAATGTAATTTAGTGAATTTGAGAATTAGAATAATTCCAAGTAAATAGTGACTCTGAGTTATTATAAAATTTCCAGCAATAGACATACTTAAATACACAGTTAGTTCAACATAACAACTTTTTGTTAAAGTAAATTACTAAATAACAAGATCAATGTATCAAAAATAAAAATACATAGATTGAGAAACTTTACATGTAGCATTGCGAGAAAGTATACTTTACTATAATTTTTTTTAATATACGGACCTTTTAAATAGAGTTAAAGCATAGTTTTGTTTTTTAACTCTATTACAATAATATTTTCTTTATGTAAGTCTATATAGCTAGGAGTTAATATGTTCATGTAAATATCAACTTCAAAAGTTGATTTGTTTGTAACAAGAACAGAAGAGCTTAAAGTAAATCTGTAATATCACATGAAATTTTTTGCCAAAATATGAACAAAATTGATTTAAATTTGAAGTAAATTAACAGGGAAAAAAATTTACACGTTAAAAAACCTTATTTGTTGCATTGTGACGAAGTGAAAACCTAAGATGTATTAGGAGAAGATTACTACATTTTATTAAGTTTTCATGAAATTACTCGAAAACCATGGAATGACGTTAGTAATAACTTCGAAATGATTAACTATTAAGTTGAAACTCTAAATATAAGATCAATGTATAAGATTTTTACTTGTTCATGGATTGGATTATTTATTTTTTTGATTCTCTAGCAATGTGATTTTGTTCGGTTGATGGTTTAAAGCTCCTATGGATTTCGATTGCTGAAAGGCTTGAAGATTTGAACGTTTGAAAGTAGCGATTGAATCGTTGTTGAATGATTCATGTTCTCATAGAAAATAGGTTTTGTTGGAGCATGGTATGTGTGAGTAATGTGGGAGTGGTTTGGTTATGTAAATGAGAGGGAATTTGTGGTCAATATATTATATATATGGGACTTAATTAGCAAGTCTAATTTTTAAGACTTTTATAATTAAAAGTATTTTAAATAGAGCTAAAATATAAGAGCCCCAAAAAATTATTAAATAAATGAAGGATATATCTTAATCACCTGAAGAATTTTTTATGAACATTTTAACTACTTGAATCTCGTGAACATTATAACATTTTCCAAGGATTGAAGCATCACTTGTTTATCCTATATTTCTACCTTTATATGAGTTAAGTTTGAAACATCTCAATGACAGTACATAGATATGTTTATGGTGGTTGGATTGAGGATATATCTTATAATTTTATTCCTTAAATTTGATAATAAGATGTATTATAATAATTTTTTCTTATAATAATTATTTAATAGTAAAACAAGAAATTGCGGGTGACTCTATCTACAACTTAATTGAATGGCTTATCTTCTTTAGACTAAGACCATTTGGGGATGATTAAAAAAAAACTTTTTCATTTTGTTAGGATGATTTTAGATACACCCAACTAATATGTAAGTGCATTATTATTATATATTGGTTCATTTGCACTTCAACAAACAATGTTTTCGTGTGTCTAGACATGCGCTACTACATTTTAATTTCTACACTTTAGGATCTCTTTACACGCTTTATGACACTTTATAAAAATAATAAAAGATCACAAAATATTAAAAATTATTGTAAAAGTGCAAATGGATCCCAAAGTCCAAAAATTAAAAATACTGAATAAGGAAAACATTAGGGAGCCAAAAGTCAAATGATTAAAATATCATATTAATAATTTGTTTTAAAATTTAAAAGAATCTAATAAATATAAGAAGTGTAGTTTAATGTGAATTCCTAATTTATTATATTTATCTCTCAGACACACACACCCTTAGGTACATTACACCCTAATTTATGGACTATTTTATTATGTTCATTATTTTTTGTTTGCATTTATCGTTGGTGGTGTTCTTACTTATGTAATTGGTTGTGGTCATCTTATTTTTTTTAAGGGGGGGGGGGGGGGGGGGAACATAAAGGATATAGGCTTATGTGTTAAAAGGTTTTCTATTAAATAATAATATTATTAGTTTTAAATATTTAAAGGGTATTATAACGCGAGACTAAACATCATTTAACCCTTAAGTTTTTAGTAATAAATTCTATTTTATATAAATTTTTGTGTATACTTAATTTGTCTATGTGCATTTTATCTTATGATATATTTAATGCAATATTTTTTCGATAAAAATATTTTACTTCTACTAAAAGGGGATATTAAACAAATACAAACTAAAAAGAGAGGATATTAACGCTCCATTATGCAACTGCCGATCGGGCCTTGTATAGCCATGTTGTATGACTCTACCGAACATCATAAAATAATTTCAGTTCATTGAACATCATAAAATAATATCAGTTCATTCTCTTTAACCATTGCCAAATGGATATTGAGAACAACATAAAATAATTTCTTCCTCTTAACAAATTGTAATTCAAGAATTTTATTCCTTTATCTATCTTGGATAGTAGTGTAAAATTATTTTTTAAAATCATCATAAATACATCAAAATCGTGGGCCATCATGATTTTCAAAGTTTAATAATTAACAAAACATTTACGTGTCCCTTGATCTTTTGATGAAATGAGTAGAGTAAAGTCTGATAACCACTCAACAAGATCTTTCACATTGAGGCCCTGTGTGATTAGTGGTAATATTGTGGATAAATAGTTATTACTAGGAAAGGGATTACTGGGAATGCTTTCATCAGGAATCATAATCCTATTGTCTTGTGTCGTTGACCAATGGATTCTTACTAGAAATTAAAATTTAGTATTTGGTTCATGTATACAAAATGACATGAAAATGTACACTATTTTCCAATAATACCGTTTAGCAATTTTATTACTATATATATTTTAAACACAACTATATAGTTCACAGCTTATAAATGCATCGACCTAAATATGTTTATTTTTAATTACAATACTTAAAACAATAGTAATTTATTATAAATACGTGTATATTTAGATTAAGTTAATCAAATTATTGCATATGAGTTGAAAAATTGCAAAAAATACCTAAATAATAGTTATATGACTTTAAATCTATTATAAATGACATAACCAAATTATCTTCACAAATTAGATTTTTACATTTTAAGGATAGTTATTATAATTTGATTTTTTTGGCCATTTTGTCTTCACAAAAATATTTATAAAGGTTTCCATGGGAAAGTAGTAATCTCACATATATTGGGTAGATTTTGATTCTACCCACTTTTTCATTGAGGATGTAATTTGATTCTATCGAGGCCCACATTTCCATCTAATTAAATATCTCACTAAACACAATAATCTTACACTTTCTCAGGATAATTTAGAAGGAATCAAATTTCACCTAACTTTACTGAGTAATTGGGGCATGAAACTAACTACACACGTTAAATAAGAATGTGATCTTTTAAGAGGCATAGAGATGACATGTACTTTGTCAATTATGGACATTCCCCATCAAATGATCCAACATAGTATAACTTCTTTAACCAACTATGTAATGGCGGTGAGTATTTTTTTTTAATATAACTCATTTTTCATCATTTGGGCCACATATATAATAGAAATAATAATAAATAAAAGAAAATGGAAAAACATCTAACATTCATCCACTTTATTACTTGATGTTAATTAGTTTACCTAATAATGAGTTAAATTACAACATATTTGATGAGATTGTAACATTACACCAAATTCCACCTTAGATTTAATTGGTCATCATAAATCAAAGACTAAACAACCTACTAGTGTGAGTCATGGTGGTTGTACGTCTATAAAGCACGATATTCCCTTCCATATACTACAATAATAGCATCATGTATATAATGGTTTGTATATGAAAAATTTAATATTTTAATATCCAATAATAATGTCTTCATTGATTAAGATCATTGATGTTTTTCACTCATTTAGTTCATACACGTGTGTGTATTATAGATAACAGAACAACAAATAAATAAATTATACCTGATTAAGATTTATAAATGTCGCGATGGAAATAACACTCACATGCATACAACCCGTATCATTATTGTAATACTCATACCCTCGAATTTATCTCTTCCTTGTAAATTTGGATCTATGAATGAATATGGAGATTTAATCTTCATCGTAGTCGTTGTTCTTGTCAAATCGAAGTTTTTCAAATTCAAAGTTTAATCCTAGAAAATAAGAGGTTATTCGAACGAGGGCCTTTCTTGATCGAACGAGTCGTTGATTTTTTGCATTGTCTCACGCGCACTGAGACCTCATTTGATGCCCTTATTAGAAATTTCCTTCGAATGAGTATCAATGCCGTTCGAACGGGACTTCAGAGTTGTTCGAACGACCATTTTAGAATTTTAAAACTCGGTATTTCCTTGTGTGTTGTCGTGTTTTGAGCCATTGGATTGATGACGTCTTAATGTCTGGAGAGCCTAGATGATCAGAAACATGTTTGGCATCACGGGGGGGGGGGGGGGGGGGGGGAGTTTTTAAACTATTTTGTTGAAGGTATCTATTACATCCCATAATTTTCTTGATTTTAATTTTAGAAATTTATTGAGATTAATTAAATTATATTTGGAAATTAATCCGGTAAAATAAATATTAATTAGCGAGATAAAGGTCAATATCTATTCACATTGAATATTACTTAGTGAATGAGTAACAATAATGATAAGGAATTATTATAATTATCCTGAGTGAGAAATACGACAGTTATGGTAAATTTAGTCGGGACGCGCATCTCAGTCATGTCGGGACTTAATTTGGGAAATAAAATATAATTTAACTTTTAATATTTCATATGGTCATTTTGAGTGCGACAATTTGTTCGGAAAGGCCAAAATAGTCAAGAAAAGTTTACTCGGGGGTTTAGTTTGGGTCCCGGGGCACTTTTAGGACAAACCGGCACCCCAGAGGGGTATTTTGGTCTTCTAAATTTTAGAGAAAATAGACCCTCAAAAATTAGAGGATTATATCTGATGAAACACAAAAGGATATTAGGGCTATCAGTTGCCAAACCAAGGTAGAGTCACAGGAGGAAGAAGGAGAGTCATTCCTAGGGTTGCAAGGCCAAGAACCACCATTTTGCACCACCACCACCGTCATCGGATTGTAGATCAGGAGGAGGAGAACACCAATCCTATCACCTATTATGTAGAAATAATACTTTCACATTAAGTCAAGTGTTTATCGTGCTAATTATGATTTGATATACCCTCCATGTTATAGTAGGATAATCAATTTAATGATTTCAGGAATTTTGGGTAAATTTGAAAGATATAAATCATGTTTTTGGGTAGGAAATTGTGATAAACTTGATCCCTTATGCTTGAATGATGAATTGATGATGTACTTTCATGAAATTATGAAGAAATTTGGGGTTATATGGAAGTTCTTGGAAAAAAATGATAAACTAGGGTTTCTAGAGAATTAGTCTTGAATTAATTAAATTTAAAGATGATCTTTGAGGATTTAATGATTCCAATACATTAGAAATCATGTATATATGGTAGTATAATGTTTAGTATGCTTGGTTTGGAGATTGGGAATGAATCATGGAGGTTTTAAGGTTAAAAATGATGAATCCCGTAACTGTTATTAGTGAAGATGACGAGACCTGTTATAGGCGAATCAATTCGGCTCCTTGGCCAAATTGATTCGGAATGCGAATCGATTCAGACCAATGACGAATCGATTTGGTTTCCCAGAATTGCATAGTTTTTCCCATTTTTACATAGAACTCACGAAAAACGTTAGGGTTGACCCTTGAATTAATAGTAAGATTCTATTAAGGGATATTCTAATTATCGGTAGGCTAATTTGGTTTTGATATTGGTATCACGAGGAGGGTTTAAGACTAATAATTGATTTAGCTTAGAGGGTAATTAAAGCTTCTTCGGATATTGATTTCTTATTATGGGAAATTAGGGGGATGTAGGACCAAGACCAGTAGGACTTGAGTGGGTTTTCCTACTTATTTTACTTAAAGGATACTTGGCAACCAATTTAGATTGAGAACACTCGAGAATTTACTATAAGAAGTATTGCATTACGTAGAATATTCGAGAAATACTATACTACGTATAGGGCTTATGATATAGGTTATGTTTATATATATATATGGGTAGTGTGTATACCTATTGCTTGATTTGTATGTGTAATCATACCTAGGCTATTTTCTATCACGGGAGGTTTCGCATCGTGGACAATCTTATTTTGATGAGCCCATTTGGGGAGATATTGACTTGTACCTCAGGAAACAGACCTTAGGGATTGAGCACCACTTGTGTGAATGAGGGAATGACCGGAATTTGGGTGTGTTAGGTATGAGCATATCCCAAAGGCTTAGAACTATGTTCGCCTCCAAATATCCAAGCCAGCGTCCTTATATAGTACGTTACATACCGGGACATGATATAAGAGTATTCCCATACCACAGGTCTCCACCAAGGGGTATTGTATACGTATATACGATAATAGTGATTTATATATATACGTGTGATTGATTCTTCTACGAGTATGTTAGTAGATAAGATAGATTGTGATATCAAAATTATTAAAGTGTATGAGAACTAAATCACTAATTGATAGATAGTGATATCTAAATTAACCAAAGTATACGAGAACTATATCATTTTATAGAGGCGTGCACATTAGTTGAGGGGTGAGGATCTCAAGCAAAGGCATGCGGTACTAACATGTATTTAATATCTTATCTTTTCGCGTTTTAAACACTTTTGAAACCTTTTAAAACTGTTTTACTTGGGATCTAGCCCATTTCAAATCCTTTTTGTAAAAAACATTTTAGGTGCTCAACCACAGGGATGCCAGGCATAGGAGTTTCCTCATTTGACATGATGCAGCTGTTGTGGGGGTTGCAGGACCTTGATATTAGATGCTTCCATATTTATTTTAGTTCGGATGCATTCTTAGTTATCTCAGTCGGGCATGTCTCCCATTATTAGTTAGATACTATTTTCAAAGACTTGTATTTCCATTTATTTCTATTATTAATTTTGACTTTACTCATGGATGACTGTACTTGGATTTTCTCTGGAGTGTTATTCCAGACTCAGTTACTTACTTATGTCATTATCTTATTATTTATCGTTATGTGCATGGAAATGGTGAATGATGTATCTCTTCCGATTTATTTATTACATGATAATAAGTAAGATTAAAATTCTGAGACCAGCCTATTAGGGTATTAACAATTAATTTAAAATTTGACAGCGATGCTAAGAATGACACCATTAATGATTCTTGTTTAATTTAATAATGAACCGATCACTTATGATTAGAATAGGCAAGGTGTCACAGATGGTATCAGAGCATCAAGTTTTAGTGTCTTTAGGATCTGTGCATCTTACTACGATTTATAGCGTAACGTTCTTTGATATAGAGCCCTATTATTAGGACTGTTGTATTCTTTATTATGCATTTACGTCTTTTGATATTTTAAGACACGTTGAATTATAAAATGATGGAAAATTATTTTTTCATTTTAGATGCCTCCTTGACGTGCAGCACGAGCCTCCCCAGAGGCACAACCGGAACCTCAACGAGCTCTGGCATAAGGTACCATGAATACTGTAGAGGTTGTCACTATAGTTACACAGGCAGTTAATGCAACATTGGCTACAATTGCATAACAGGCTCCAACCCAAGCACATGTTGTTGCACCGTCTTAGATGCATGCATTCCCTTATGCTTGGGAGCGAGTTAGAGATGCCTTTCAGAAGGCACACCCTCCCGAGTTCCAGGGGAGTTTAAATGTGGTGGTTTTATCCAACAGAAGAAAGACATTCAGAGGCATTTGACGATGCACGGGTGCACGAACGTTCAGAGGTAGATTCTAGCTACATTTAAGCTAGTTGGGGTGGCATTATAGTGGTGGGATTCTGTTACCACTGTGGAAGAGAGATATAGTATGCCTATATAGGAGTTCTAAGAGTGGTTTGACCGCAAATACTTCCTATTCACCATCTAGATAGAGATGAGGCGGAAACTATTAGATCTCGCCCAGTAGGGGAAGACAGTGGCTGAGTATGAGGAAGAATTCACGAGGTTAGCTAAATTCGTGCCAGGAGAGGTACCCACGAAGGATACAATTATTTATGGATGGTCTTGCTTGGAGGATTCGACAACATCTATTTGGTAATCCTTCTTTGAAGACATATACTGAGGTATTGAATGTTGCTTTATTACATTTCCAGGATAATCGCTTTGATGTTATGGGGAGAAAATGAGTAGAAGAGTCTAGATAACAAGGCAGGACTAGGGGTAGCAGTGTCAGTGGGGCACAATCGAGTCAGGGTCAGCAGAGATAGAGTAAGAAGGGTCCCCACCAGGGGGATGTTGCTAAGAGGTTCCATTCAGGGGATTATCGACAGGGATAAGGTGGATTCAGGCAGGGCCACCAGGGTCATCAGGGCTAGTAGTAATTTCATCAGGGCCGACAGGGCTAGGTTAGGGGTGGTAATAGATAGCAGGGTCGAGGTTAGTAGGGCCGGAGGGGAGGTAATTTTATGGGCAAGTGTTTCATTTGTGGCAAGACTAGCCACAAACGATAGGATTACCTTATACCAGCCTTACAAATAGCGCAATTTGTTCCAACAGCCCCACCCCAACAGGGGCAATTACAATATGGGTGCATGTATCACATCCACCAGGCTACAACTCCACCCATTGTTGAGGTTATGTTTCTTATTCATGGTACTTTGGGGAGAATTTTATTTGACACTAAGGCTTCACACTCGTTCATAGCTACTATATTTGCACGAGCCACAGGGTTATTGGAGACAACAGATAGTACACTTACATGTGTAGACTTACCACTGGGTAGCCGGACGCTGATTTTCTTTATACGAAGAGGTATGAGTATAAATATTGGGAGATTAGTTTTGCCTGCTAATATACTTGTATTAGATAAATCAGAGTATGACGTCATCATAGGCATGTACTGGCTAGCTGAGTATAAGGCCATGATTGACTGCTATAGTCAGAGTATAGTGTTTGTGATCCCCAACTAGGAGATGATCTTAGTGGCAATGCCTCGTCTTAAGTGAGGATCTTCCACTCATTTGTACTACATAGAGGAGGAGACCTTTCAGGGGGTGGTGATTTCCCTTGATTTGATTCTAATCATATGTGAGTTTGCCGATGTGTTTCTGGAGATAATGGGATTTCCTCTAGTTGAGATATTGAGTTCGTCATTGACTTGGTGATGGGCACTCAACCAACAGCTCATGAACCGTATCGTATACCTCCTATAGATATGGGGGAGCTAAGGGATCAGATTGAATATCTTTTGGGGCAGGGTTTTATACATAGTAGTACATCACCTTACGGTGCCCCAGTACTATTTTTGAAGAAGAGAGATAGGTCTTTATGCTTGTATGTAGATTACCAGGAGTTGAATAAAGTCACTATACAGAATAAGTATACGTTGCCCCAAATTGATGACTTATTCGATCAGTTGAGAGGATCCTTATACTTATCTAAGATAGATTTGAGATCCGGTTATCACCAGTTGCACATCCAGGAGTAGGACGTGTCTAAGACTACCTTTTTGAATAGATAAGGGTCCTACGAGTTTTGAGTTATGCTATTTAGACTAACCAACATGCCACCTATATTTATGGACTTGATGAATAGGATGCTCAGAGAGTTATTAGATCAATTTGTTATCGTCTTTATTAATGACATTTTAATTTATTCCCGAACTAAGGAGGAACATGCCGAGCATTTGACTCGATTCTTACAAACACTGCGTGAGCATCATTTGTCTGCTAAGTTTGAAAAATGCGGGTTCTGGCTACACGAGGTACAGTTTTTGGGCATATAATTTCTGAGTTGGTGATATTGGTGGACCCGATTAAGGTGTCAGCGGTGAGGGAATGAGGACAACCCATGGCACTGACGTAGGTGCGCAGTTTCTTAAGGTTAGTCGGGTACTACAAATAGTTTATTAGGTGATTCTCGAAGATTGCAGGTCCATTGACAAATTTGACTCGCAAAGGTGTACCGTTTGTTTGGGATGACACTTGTCAATTGTCTTTTGATGAGCTGAAGGACAAGTTTACTTCATCACCCATACTCACACTTCCCATGGGAGGATTAGAGTATCTTGTTTTCACTGACGCATCGCTACAAGGACTTGGGGGTGTGCTATAGTAGGAGGATCAGGCTATAGCATATGCTTCCCACAAGATTAAGCCTCATGAGAGGAATTACCCCACCCATGACTTGGAGTCAGCGACATTCATGTTTGTGTTGTAGATTTTGAGACACTATTGCTAGGAGAGAGATTTTTCCTGTTCACAGATCATAAGTCACTACAATACTTGTTCACTCAGAGAGAGTTGAATATGCATCAGCACGGGTGGCTTGAATTTGTGAAATATTATCAGTTTGACATCTAGTATTACCCGGGAATGTCTAACGTGGTTGCAGACACGTTGAGCCACAGGCCGGTAGGGGATGTAGCTAAAGTTTGAAAGGCAAAATGGAAGGAGTTGGGACATCAAGATTCAGTTGCCCGATCATTTATGTTAGTCATGATTGTCACCCTCAGATTGTCACGAAGGTGGTATAGGCACAGTTAATAGATACTTTTTGTCAGGAGCAGATCAGACAAATCTTAATCAGAGGAGCAGAGTCGTATTCCATGAGTTCAAAGGGAGGTTTACGATTCAGCGGGAGATTGGTTGCCCCAGAAGGGGAGGATTTACGACATTCAATGATGGCAGAGTCACACGGGTCCTAGTTTGTGGTACATCATAGAGGGGATATAATGTACCAAGACATGCGAGAGCAATATTGGTGGAGTAGGAGGAAGAGAGACATCGCCGAATTTGTTTTGAGGTGTTCCACTTGTCAGTTGGTGAAAGTGGACCATCAGAAATTAGCAGGGGTTCTACAGCCGTTAGAGATCCCGATGTGAAAATGGGAGAGAATTTCCATGGATTTTATTATTGGGTTACTTACTTCACAGCGAGGTCGCGATTCCATATGGGTGATAGTGGATCGGTTGACTAATGTAGCTCACTTCCTACCATCTCGGACTCATTATACTAGAAAATAGTACACCCATATTTTCATCACTGAAATAGTGATATTTCATGGGGGTGCCATTAGATATTGTGTCCGATAGAGACAAAAATTTTGTGTCTCAATTTTGGAAGAGTTTCCAGGAGGCTATGGGTACCGAGTTGCGGTTGAGTGTGGCTTATCACCCGTAGACGGATCGTCAAATGGAGATGACTAATCAGATGTTGGAAGATATGCTATGGATGTGTATCCTTGATTTTGGGTGAGGTTGGGAGCAGTATCTTCCACTTGTGGTGTTCGCGTACTATAACTCCTACCAGTTGACGTTTAGCATGGCACCATTTGAGGCATTGTATGGTAAACCTTATCATTCACCCATTTATTTGTTGGAGGTGGGGGACAACAAGATTCTCATACCAAAGTTGATTTAGGATACGTCAGCCAAGATTGAGTTAATTCAGAGACATATACAGATAGCCCAGGATCGACAAAAGAGTTATACTGATGATAAGCGGTACTTCCTAAAATTTGATGTGAGAAATCAAGTGCTGCTACATGTATCTCATATGAAGGGGATAATGAGTTTCGGGAAGAAAGGGAAGTTATCACTGAGATACATGGGGCCATTCCCTATTATTGAGCGGATTGGGCTAGTTACATACAAACTTGGGTTGTCAGAGCACTTGCATCGGATTCATGATGTATTTTGTATTTCTTCATCGAGGCGATATCCTCGGGATGAGTTAGCTCACACACACATTTATTTGGAGGATATTGATTTGCAGCTCGATATTTCATATGAGGAGAGGTCGATTTCTATCTTAAACCATAGCGAGAGGGGACTGAGGTTGAAGGTAGTTCCACTTGGGCGGGTTCAGTAGGAGCATCATAATGCCGACGAGTCCACTTGGGAGCGCGAGGATGAGATACACAAAAACTATCCAGAGTTATTCATACTAGGTATTTCTATTTTCAAATTTTGGGATGAAATTTCGTTATTGGGGGGAAGTATGTAACACCCCATATTTTATTGATTTTTTATATTGGGAATCAGTTAGGATTAATTATATTCTATTTAGAAATAAAATCGGTAAAATAAATATTAATTAGAGAGATAAGGGTTAATATTTATTCACATTGAATATTACTTAGTGAATGAGTAATAATAATGATAAGGAAGTATTATAATTGTCGTGAGTGAAAAATACGGCACTTACGGTAAATTTAATCAGGACGCGCATGTCAGTCGTGTCGAGACTTAATTTGGGAAATAAAATATAGATTCTCCTTTTATATTCCATATGGTCATTTCGAGTGCTCCAGTGTGTCCGAAAGGATCTAGATAGTCAAAAAAATCTACCTGAGGGTTTAGTTCGGGTCCCGGGGCACTTTTAAGCCAAACCGGCACCCCAAAGGGGTATTTTGGTCTTTTAAAATTATGGAGAAAATAAACGCACAAAAATTAGAGGATTATATCTGATGAAACGTAAAGGAGATGAGGGTTATCAGTTGCCAACCCAAGGCAGAGTCATAAGAGGAAGAAGGAGAGCCATTCCTAGGGTTCCAAGGCCAAAAACCACCTTTTTGCACCACCACCACCCCTGGATTGTAGATCGGGAAGAGGAGAACACCAATCCTATCACCTATTCTATAGAAATCAGACTTTCACATTAAGGCAAGTGTTTATATTTCTAATTATGACTTGATATACCCTCCATGTTAGAGTAGAATGATCAATTTAATGATTTCATGAATTTTGGCTAAATTTGGAAGATATAAATCATGTTCTTGGGTAGGAAATTGTGATAAACTTGATCCCTTATGCTTGAATGATGAATTGATGATGTAGTTTCATGAAATTATGAAGAAATCTATAGTTACATAGAAGTTGTTTGACAAAAATGACAAACTAGGAATTTTAGAGAATTAATCTTGATTTAATTAAATTTAAAGATGATCTTTGCGGATTTAATGATTCCAATACGTTAGAAATCATGTATATATGGTAGTGTAATGTTTAGTATGCTTGGTTTGGAGATTGGGAATGAATCATGGAGGTTTTAAGGTTAAAAATGGTGAATCCTTTAATTGCTATTAGTGCGGCTGACGAGATTTATTACAGGTAATTCGATTAGGCTCCATGGCCAAATCGATTCGATTTACCAGAATTGAATAGTTTTCCCCCTTTTTACATAGAACTCACGAAAAATGTTTGGGTTGACCCTTGAATTAATAGTAAGATTCTATTAAGTGATATTCTAATTTCCAATGGGATAATTTGAGTTTGAGATTGGTATCACGAGGAGGGTTTAAGACTAATAATTGATTTAGCTTAACGGGCAATTAAAGCTTACTCGGATATTGATTTCTTATTACGGGAGATTAGGGGAATGTAAGACTAAGACCAGTAGGTCTTGAGTGGGATTGCCTACTAAATTTACTTAAGGGACACTTGGCAACCAATTGAGATTGAGAAACACTCAGGAATTTACTATGAGAAGTATTACGTTATGTAGAATATTCAAGAGATACTTGTAATACCCCGTAATTTTGAGGGCTTTATTTATGAATATGGTATATAATTTTAATAATATTATTATTTTACTAATTGGGATATTGATATTGTATTTATTTTTATTTGAAATGAATCGAATATTTAAATTCAAATTTAATTGGCTTTTGGACATTTTGTAATGGTTAAAATATGTAAAGTTGATAATTTTGAATTAAAGGGGAATATAGTAATATGCGTTAGCTTATGCTCCAAGATAGGGTTTGAGAGAGGGACTATCTAAAGAATATTATGGGTGATTTTAAGGAAAGGGAGATGATAAAGAGAGGCCAAAAACAAAATCCAAAGAGGCAAAACGAGTGGAATGAGAAGAGCCAATTTGGAATTTCTAGATCTTCTTTTTGAGTCCATCCGAATGAGATTTGAGAAGAAAACTCAAAACACATACCTAACTCAATTTTTCATCTAGAATCCAAATCTGAAGTTGGATTGGCGATACGAATAATTTTTTGATCTAATTTTTCAGGATTTTTAAAATAGGACTATTTGGGGTTATCTCGTGTTGGGGCTAGAACGTGATTTGATTATTTTCGCAAGAGGAACGTGATGGCATGATCATATTTTGAGGCTGAATTTATGCGATGATTCATGCGATGGTTTTAAGGTATGTGGTTTTACACAATATGCTCTTTAAATCTCTCGAGAGTTATTTCGTTGATTTCATGTTTAATTGGACTCATGTTTGAATTGATAAATTCTTGGAAATATGGAAAAATAATTGTTGAAATTATTTTGATTCATGTGGTATTATTCATATTGTTATTGAGTACGTTTAATGAGATTTTAATATGGCACGGAGGTTGGGCACCAGCCAAAATTCTTACTTCTCGGGCTATGACTTGATAAAGCATATACGAATGGGGTGAGGCCTGGTGACCCGGTTAATGTGTTGTTGAGAAATTTATTAATAAATGCTTTGAGATTTGCATTTGATTTGAATATTCATACTCGGGTTGTTACGCTTTATTCATCGTTAATATATTTGTTGAGCATCTTTCCTGTCGTATTGTGTACTTCCCTATATTTTCTTTTAGTTGGCAAGTTAGCGTGGATTGGGACGCTATGGACCAATTGGGATGATTTTTAGCGAGGATTATTTCGGGAAAAATATTCGAGGATACAATGAGAAGAATTGTATTTATTGTGTTATATAGAGCATTGGTGATTTATATTATTTCGCGAGACTTTGTTGTATTGAATTTGAAGAATTGGGATTAGTGGTTTCATTTATATTATGGGATTTTTTAGATGCTCTATACACATTGTTATTGTGGAATTAGTTTAGTTTTATCGTATTAGCACACCGCGTGTCCTTTTGGGCGCGTGGGATGTTACAATACTATACTACGTACGGGGCATATGATATTGGTTATGTGTATACCTATGATGACATTACACACACACACACACACGACATATATATATGGGTGGTGTGTTTACCTACTATTTGATTCGTATGTGTAATCATACCTAGGCTACTTTCTATCACAGGAGGTTTCACGTTGTGGACACTCTTATTCGGATAAGCTCATTTAGGGGGATATTGACTTGTACCTTAGGACATAGACCTTAGGGATTGAGCACCACTTGTGTGAATGAGGGTGTGATCGGTCTTTTGGGTGCGTTAGGTATGATCGTATCCCAAAGCCTTAGAGCTATGTTTGCCTCCAAATATTGTGTGATTTGATTTATGGTTCGAGGGAGACTATCCGAGCCGGTGTCCTTGTATAGTACGTGACGTATCGAGACTTGATAGAAGAGTATTCCCACACTGCAGGTCTCCACCTAAGGGTGTTGTATACGTATATATGATAATAGTGATGTATATATGTATGTGTGATTGATTCTTCTACGAGTATGTTAGTAGATAAGATAGACTGTGATATCTAAATTATTTAAGTGTATGAGAACTAAATCAGTAATTGGTAGATACTGATATCTAAATTAACCAAAGTATACGATAACTATATCATTTAGTAGATATTCCTAATGAGTATAAAGAATTAGGAAAATGTAATAACGTATTGTATGGGTAATACAGGAAGGCATTATAATCGATTAGATGCGAAGAGATGTAAGCCAACCTAGTTAGGCGGGTAGCATAACTAGGTGGGTTTGAGTAGTACGTTAGGCGTGCACATTAGTTTAGGGGTGAGGATCTCAAGTGATGGAACGCGGTACTAACATGTATTTAATATCTTATCTTTTCTCATTTTATACACTTTCTAAACTTTTTCAAAATGTTTTACTTGGGCTCTAACCCGTTTCAAATCCTTTTTTGCTAAAACCATTTTAGGTGCCTAGCCACAAGAATGCTAGGTGTAGGTGTTCCCCCATTTTATGCGTTGCAGCTGTTGTGGAGATTGAAGGACCTTGCTATTAGACGCTTCCATATTTATTTTAGTTCTGATGCATCCTTAGTTATCTCAGTCGAGCATGTCGCCCATTCTTAGTTGGATACTATATTCAGAGAGTTGTATTTTCATTTATTTCCAGTATTGCTTTAGACTTTACTCATGGATGACTGCACTTAGATTTTCTCTAGAGTGTTATTCCATACTCAGTTATTTACTTATGTCTTTATCTTATTATTCATTGTTATGTGCATGGAAATGGTGAATGATATATTTCTTTCGATTTATTTATTGCATGATAATAAGTAAGATTAAAATTTTGACACCAGGCTATTAGGGTATTGGTAATTAATTTGAAATTCAACGATGATGCTAAGAATG
This sequence comes from Sambucus nigra, assembly GCA_949130495.1. NCBI lineage: Eukaryota > Viridiplantae > Streptophyta > Magnoliopsida > Dipsacales > Adoxaceae > Sambucus > Sambucus nigra. Next base: position 251,439,613 of record OX422208.1, read on the forward strand.
CCTTCATTAATGATTCCTGTTTGATTGAATAATGGACTGATCACCCATGATAGAATTAGCGGGATGTCACAGTTTTTTTAGGTTATAAGAGGGGAGGAAGGGGAGTCTTCTCCCCATAATTTTTAGCATTGTCTCTCTCTCTCTCTCTCTAAGTTTAAAGAACCCATATTTTTCCCCAAGCATTTTTCTCCACAGCCAAACCTTTCCACCACTACCAAATACTAGTACACACCATTTTTTAGCATTTTCCACCATCTTTTAGCTTGTGTCAGGGAAGAAAATGGGTAGAGCGAAGTTGGTACGAGTGATTTTTGGAGCCATTTGAAGAGCATTTGGAGTCTTAGAGCTAGGAACTTCCATAATTATTTTCTCTCTTGGTCTCCTCTTCAAACTTGAGGTACGGTTTTCCTCTTCCAAAGTTTCAAGGTTTTCTAGCTATGAAAAATATGTAGGATGAATGCTAGATAAAATTTAATACCTAAATGAAGTTATTTGATGAAATTATTATAGTCTTGCAAGAAATAAATTTTTAACAGGACAAAACCTTGGAATGGGTCTTTTACAAATAAATGGCATTTTTACCTTGAAAATGAAATAAATCATGTTAAAATACAAATACATGATTATTATCTTGTCTAAGTGCATTTTGAGGAATTTTTAGCTTTGGAATCCTTTTTCACATGTGTAGAATCATGTCGTAAGATAGATAATGATATTATAAACTTATTAAATAATTTTTTTAATGGCCTTTATGAAGAAATGAGTAAACATTGTTAACACGAATAAAAATAATTTTTGGGGTCACATGTGATAATAGAGCAAAGTTATGGATATTTGGTTAAAAATGATCTTGAAGGTTTAAATGTATTTTATGTATCAAACATAAAATGTTAACATGATTTTTCACATAAAATCATAGAAATAATGTTTTGGAAGAAAAAGGTTGAGTTCTAGTGCAGAATTGAAATTAAATATGTTTTTTCACAAAATTATGATAAAAAGGGGAAAATGGCGATTTTGGCAAAAATGAGGACCCACGTGGTTGGACTTCCTCTTTAGACCTTATCAGTCAGTTTTCAATAAAAAAAATGGATAAAAAGGGATATATAGCATGTGATAAAGCAAACGAATAGTTTAAATCGTAGAATGAGAAAAACGGTAAAAGGATGGAATAATGTGGATATTAGTTACAATATTAACACACATTAAATTGGACTCGGATGACACGGGTATAATTAAAGACGGCCCGGAGCCCTGGGGTGAAAGATCCGAAATCACAGGCCACAGCATATGGTAGCATAATCGGCGGTGTAGAACCCGTTAAAGTATGCAGTTATTGAAATATTTCGAGAAAATATAAAGGAAAAAAAGAAAAGATAATGGTTGTACTTGATAATATATAAGTAAGACAACCTAATGTAATGTGATAAATGGGGACTATTAAATAAAACATAATAAATAGTCTCTAGGTCAAATAAAGGATCGTATGAAATTGTTAAGTGTGAGTATGAGCTCATCGCTCAGTTGCATTGCATGGTAGTTGCATTAATACTAGCTAATTGTTAAACGTTTTTGGAATTGATTAAAATACACGTTATATGTGTAGTGTTTGTGTAGAAAATGTATAGCTTAGTACTACCCATCTTACCGAGCGTTCTCTGACCCCCTACTTTTTATGTTAAAACCCCCACCCCCAAGTACATCTATTAGGGACGCTTTAAAGGACGCTAGTATGGCCCAAAGGGCAACCAACGTTGTTAGAGGATTTGGACTTTATTTAAAATGAAACATTGGTAATTCAGTACTTTTAAACATTTATTCGGGCCTTAGGCAATGGCATGTAATAATACAGGGTTAATTTCTGTTTAATTCTGATTTATTTAGCTTTATGGATTAAATTGAATTTTTGTAAATAAATCTTGTAAATTGACTAATTACTTAAAGCGATCACTTCTTTTCTCTATTTAAAACTCCTGAATTAAACCCTTAATCAATGGAGTAATTAAAGAATTTTTCTAAATAAAGCAAGTGCACATACCCCTTCCCCCTTTTAACTCCTTGATTTGTGCGAGTTAAACCAACGGTGACCCAAACCTGGGTTGGGGAGTTACAATTGTTGGACACATTGAAGACCTATATTGTTAACATATTCCTTAAATGTCTTTGGCGATAAACTCTTAGTTAATGCATCTAAAACTATGAGTTTGATACTAATATTGTGAATTCAAAGGATGATAGAAGAATAATTTATTTTGATAATAACAATTCAACTTATTATATATGTTAGACCTTTGATTTTTTTTCAAAGTGTGTATGAAATTTCATGAATCTTCACAGAAATTAAGAGTCAAGGTATTTCATCATCAACATTTGGACAAGAGTTTACAAATTGTTCAAGGATTTAATGTAATGCACAAACTCTCTCAATTAATTTGAGTTAGATGTAAAATATATCACAAACCAACAAAACCTTTTGGTACTTTTTTAAAACATTTAGAACTTATTTCTTAATAAAAATATATCAACTTTCATTGTCTAGTCAACTAAACAAGGTCTAGTCGACTCGATTAGTTTACGTCAGAATGACTCATATAACAAACACACATCCTGGAGATTTAGTCAACTAAAATTGAGGTTTAGTCGAGTAAATCAATTCCAGTCACTAAAAGTACTTCTCAGCGACTAAACTAAGCCAACTCAGCGTATAACAATTAGTTTTTCAAAAAAAAACTTTTTGAGTTTGCCCCCAAACAATTAGTTTTCTTCAAAATAATACATATGCATACACTTTATAACCTCAAAGTAACTTAACTTTGTGGAATCAAACATGCAACAAACACACCATCTCACCCCAAATTTCATCAAGAAAAAAATAGTCAAATCAAATCAAATGAAGAATGAAATACTAAGTAGGGGAGATAGAGAGTTCTTGTTACTCTACATAAAGACTTGAGTTTCTCACGTCATTTTCAAGCTTTACAAAAACCAAGATAAATCTTCTAAAGAGGCAAAGAAGTATCAAGCTTCAACAATAACATCAACACTATGGATGTGGATAAAGTGCTGAGAGTTTCATCTTCAACATCATCAACGATTGAATACCATAAGAAGAGTTCATCCAACACAACAAGAACTCCTTCAAGGTAAAAACAAATGTCTAGACAATAAATATTCATCATCAAGTTCCTCGACAACAAGAAATGTTATCCATCCACAACTAAGTTTCAAAAGAGAAAACAAAACAATTGTCATAAAAACCACAAAAATAACATTAAAGGATATTATCTTCTACAACATAAGGAGTTGTTCTTCAACATTAAAAGTTCCGTCTACAACAACATCAATAAGAAGATTTATATCAATGAATATTCTCACGAAGGAAAAATATTTTAAAGTGTTCAAGCTATAGGAACATCAAATCTAGCATTTTAGTTGGTCTATGGATATCCAACAAATTCATCAAGTCCATTGTATCTTCCCATTTAATACTTCTATTATACAAGGACTCGATGAAGAATATATAGACCTTCAGATTTCTTGTGTTACCTTGGGTAAATATGGCATAATTACCTTGTTGGTTTGGGTTATAAGATATATGAAGTCCCTATAAGGTGTTTGTTCCACCTTAGTGAACTGATGATAGTGGGTCTTTCCTGAGATTTATTTAAAATGTGGATGTAGATAAAAGTTCATCAGTGAACCACGATAAAAACTTGTCGGTAAATTTCTCACTTCTTACTCTTTTTTACATTTATGCTTTAATTATTATGCTTGTTGAATATGAATGTGAATGTGCGTGGAATTTTAGACAAAAACTAAAATAAAGAATAAATTATTTTATCAAGTAACATAAAATGATTTGTCAAAAGAGGAAATAACTTAAATTTGTAAAACATAAAAAAAAATCCAAAATCTAAATCCACCCACTATTGTGATATTTTTGTACCCAACATTGGTATTAGAGACTAGGACATGGATACTTAAATTTGAAAAGTGTTTTTTGAGTTTAAAGAATAATTCTAAAAAGGAGGATTTTCAGAAAATGATTTTTCAGGCAAAATAATGGAAAGTGATTCGAAGAAAATGGTTGGTATACAAATATATTAAAAAACTGTTATCTAAATTTTAACATATATATATATCTTGATGTGTTAACATAACTCATGTAATTTTATATGAAGTTAATTGAAGTTATTCATATGCTACTCATGACTTGTTAAATGATATATACATATGATACTTATTATTCATTTCAAATTTCTACACATACATATTTAATACCTTTGAACATTTGATTTTTTAACATGTTATAATGCATACATGTAATTTTAACACATAAATATATCAAGCCTTTGAAATGTTTTCTAAAAACATTGCAACACTTACTCCCTATCAAACACCCTTAAATTAGAACTATAACAAATCTGTTGTAATACCTCGTGATTTTAGGACTGAAAATTTAATTATTTTTGGGAGAAATAATATTTATTTAAATTGGAGAATTTTTAAATTCGGCAAATGAGTACAAAATCGAGGATGTTAGAAAGTATTTCGAATGACGATTTTGAGTGTGCGATTGATCCCGAATGGGTCGAGATAGTCAAAATGACTGTACTTGGGTCTTATTTGGGTTCCAAAATATTTTAAGTTCGTTTGACTCGAATTGGAGCAACCGCTTAATTTAAAGTGTGTATTATCATTTAAAGTCGGGTATTTTGGAGATAAGGCTTAAAAAACCTACGGGATATAACAATCTCATTTGTGAGCTTGAGAGAAAGCCCTAGAGAGAGAAAGAGAGAAGAGGAAAGGAAGAAGAGAAAGAAGAAAAGCTTGGGGATTCCGGCCAATCCGTGATTTCGAGGAAGATTCAAACCCTACGACTTTGAGGCAAGTGATTAAACTTGCTAAATAATTCTCGTGTGTCATTTATTTCATGATTTGTGGATAAAATATGGATTTTGGGTTAAAAATGTTAAAACCTAGATTTTTGGGTAAATCTTGCATTTGAGGTATATATATATATATATATATATATATATGAATTTGAGGTTGTATAAATTAGTTGGGTTGATATGTATTGTGAGTTTTAATGTTAGAAACATGATTGGGTCAAAGATTGATAGTTGGAAGATAATATATTTGGGTTTTGAAAAGTTTGGTTTTGGAGATAATAAGCCATTTTCGTAGTTGCTGAATAGGCTGAATCTATTCGGCCCTTTTCTTAATCGATTTGGAATGTTGCAGACTTACAGGTCAGAGTGACCGAATCGATTAGGACCCAAAGCCGAATCGATTCGGCCTACTGCAGACTTACAGGTCCTTTGGACTGAATGGATTCGCATTAGGGGCGAATCGATTCTCTTTGAGGACCGAATCGATTCTGACTGGGATGAATCGATTCGAAAATAGGGCTATTTTACGAGGTTTTTCTAGAGTGAGTTTCGCTCCGTTCCGTTTGGGTTTATCGATTAGGAACGTTCAAATGTGTTATGAGAGGTTGTTTTGTAAATTTTTAGGGAGTTTTCCATATGATGAAATATTGGGGGCGTATTGAGTTATTTCAAGAGAGTACAAATTGAAGATTACCGTATCAACTAGTGGGGAATCCTACTATCATCAAGATTTCTATTTGGAGATAATTATGGGTCAGTAAGAGAGAGGCAGGATGCGCTTAGAGATATTGGACTTTTGGATTAAATCACAAATGTGATAATGTTAATGGTTCGTATGTTCAACTAAATCGTAATCTGAATTGGGAATGTTTTAGCATATTACAGATTAGAATAAGTTGTGTATATACTTATAACCGAGTTAATCACTGTATATCGGTGTGTATATATATAGATGGCATGAATGTATATACCTTGTGTGATGGTTTGCACATATATGATGTGATTGCATATATATCTACTATGAATGATATATATATATATATATATACTTATTGTGTGAGCATATCCCTCCAGTGCTGTCATGGGAAGTTGAGCGATGTGGGTGAGGCCCCTGGATTGAGGAGCAGGGTGCGTATAGTCCCCAAGTCATAGTCATCCATTATTTATTGCATATTTTTATTTTGGGTGAGAAGTCTTGGGTATTATTCGTTCTCACTTTCAGGTTCGGATCTATGATCGCTTCCTATACGTTGTGATTTATTTTCATTACCAGGGCGGTGTGATAATAGTCCGGTGGCTGGTAACCTGGGATAAAGTGAGTAATTCCTGGAAGATGATAGCATCATGAAGTATTTTTATATCCATAAGTGATTGGGTTTTGGATACTTAAATGTACGCTAAGCGTGTTATGTGTACTTACTTGTTGGGGCTCAATGATCGTGTTCTATGACTAGAGTAATGTTATATAGACCCTAAAGGTTCGGTGCAATATCTTATCTGTGTAATTAGAGATAGTTACTCATATAAGTAGTCAAAGTTATGTGTTGGGTACCAAGGGCGGAATGGATCTCAACGATCAACATTTTCAAGGAGTAGTGTATCGGGGGGTCCTTGTTTGGATTTCGCTTTGCGACACGTCCCACACATGAAACGTAGTGCAATGTTGAGAGTTGGGAGAAGTTTAGTCCTTAGTATTGGTTACTAATAACTTGGTTAAGTTAATAACTAGAGTCGGATGAATTCTAGTAAGAGCTACGTATGTGTGTATATATATATATATATGTTAAGATAAGTTCAGATGCACACTTGAGTTAGGGTAGAATAGGGAGTTTATGGTTATGTTTTAGATGATGGGTTACGCGAGTGTGGATTAGGCGTAGGTTATATTGAATTGTCCCTAGAACGTGTTGGGTAGTTTAATTGAGGACCATGTGCATACATTTAGGTACACGCTCTAATTGATGGGTGAGTTGGAGTTCCAGGAGAGTGCGACTCCGCTTTAATCATGTTATAGTGCATTTATAATTATTATGCATTTTAATGCACTTGCTAAAAATGTTTTCACACCTCGAGCTCTGACCCGTTTATATTTTTCTCTTGCTATATATATATTTTAATACTTTATAGGTATCCCACCGCAAGGACGCCAGTGACGCTTTTCTATCCAGTGTGCTCGACGCCGTAGCAGATGCGGACTGTTGCGGGATTTTTGTTATAGACGTTTCCTATCTTTTGTAAATCTAGTTTAGGATTCAGTTTTTATATCGGGTTTACACACAAGGGTTGTGTATTTCGCACTTTTATATTTCTTTCCTCGGGATGTTATATTGTATGTGACCCGACCGCATATTCGGGTATTTTTCCTTCTTTTATGTATTTATGGTGCATTATAGGATTATTCCCTTTTATCTTAGTATGTGTGTGTACATTATCATGTTCAGTAGTTATTATGTTGTTGGTTGGTTGATGTTCACTGTATGTCTTAAATTTTTTTGGCACCCGCTTTTTATAGTATTGGGTAGTTAGCTATGTTTATTTTAGTATCGAAAGTAGATGCTGAGAATGATCCACTTAAGATTCCTGATTAATTATAGTATAGGGCTGGCCACCTGTTATTATTTTAAGCGGGGTGTCACAGGTGGTATCAGAGCATCAAGTTCTAGTGTCTTTAGGCTCTATACGGGTTTTCTGCATTCTTTCGTAAGCGTTCTTGATGTGGAGCCCTACAATTAGGAATGTTGTGTTCATTACGTCTATATTTTCTTATGCGATGTGTAAACACTTGAACGACATTATGATACAATTTCTCTTGTTTCAGATGCCACCGAAGAGAGGTTGTCCAGGCAGGGCAAACAGAGGGGCTGAGAATATGGAACCCAAAATGCCTCAAGGGACCGTGACCACAGCCAAAGTTGCCAATATTGTGGCACAAGCAGTAATTTCTGCCATTTCTGCGATGGCACATCAACTTGCAGCTCAAGTAGCCCAAGCCCACCCAGGGCCATCTAAGTGGAAAATAGTAGGGGAAGCTTTTCGAAAGGGACATCCTCCAGAATTTTTGGGGGGAGCTGATGCTATAGTTGCAAGTCGTTGGAAGAAGGATATATAAAGGCACATTCAAATGGTTGAATGCAGTGAGGTGCAGAAGCAATTACTTGCCACCTTTAAATTAACGAGTGCCGCTCTCCAATGGTGGGAATCAATCACCACATCGGAATAGAGAGATGTAATGCCCATAGCAGATTTTTGGGAACGCTTTGACCGAAAGTATTTTCCTTCCGCGATCCAGACAAAAATGAGGAGGAGATAACTGGATGTGTCTCAAGGTGATCGAAGGGTGGCCAAGTACAAAGAAGAATTTGCTCAATTGGCAAATTTAGTGCCCGATGAGGTAAATACAGATGATAAGCGAATAACGAAGTTCATGGGAGGTTTAGAATGGCGAATTCGATAGCATTTGTTAGGGTACCCAATATTATTGACTTTTATCGAGGTAGTGAATGAGGCATTGTTACAGTGTCAGGAATATCCTCTTCATTCGTAAGGGGGTAAGAAATTTAGAGATTTGGGTTCATCAAGTAAGTCTGGAGAAGAGGATACCGGTGGAGTAAGATGGGATAAGCTGGATTATCAAGGGTTGCAACAGCATTTTATTCCTCAGGATGGGTAGGGAGGATTTGCTAGTAGATGTTTATTTTGTAGAGAAATAGGCCATAGGAAAAGGGATTGACCTAAAAGAGGTAGAGGGAAACTTTTTAAGGAGGTTTTGGATATGCAACCCTACAACAAATTATAGGCCAGTTTGGGCAGGAAGACTTCGAACAGGAACCCGTCGATGAAGTGATGCAGTCAAACTATGGAGGTATTACGTAAATTGTATTTTTCCTTTGTGGTTAGGTTATGCTTTGAGGGATATTGGGAGTATCGCAAGTAAGATTTTAATAAGAGGTTAGTTGTTATAACCCTGTTATGTATGGAATGACCTGTAAGGGAGGAGTGAGCAAGTGGGGCACTTAAACGATATCTTTCGGAAGAATTGATTGTCTTGTGATGTGCTAGTAGATAGTTACGACTTTATTTTGAATGTAGGAACCGTTGAAACTTGTTGAGTAGTAACGGTAAAGCTATTATTTTATAGTTATACTAGGCTCATGTATTTGTAATGTTCCAGTTGTGGAAGGGCCTAGCGTATGGCAATGTTTTGTTAAGATGTAAAGGATTTTGTTACTGAAAAGATTCAGAGTTTAGTGGGTTATTATTGGGCCAAGAATTTTATCTCATGGTTGTGTTAGTTTTGAGAACTAAATGTTGGTAAGAGTAAGGAAATTGTTGACGCCTTGTGTCTTGGGAAAAAGGTATTTGATTCGAATGTCGAAAGACATAAACTGTTTTTAATATTACATTGTTTTATAGGCCTTCAGGAAATATCAAAAGGATTCAAAAATATTTTTAAAACTTTAGTCCCGGTCTAACTGATCTCAATCCCCGACAGAGCTACACAGTAGTGTATTGGGAGGGTTCCTTATTTGGATTTCACTTGCGAGACCTCCCCCGCATGAAAGTAGCGAATGTCGGGAATTGAGAAGAATTAAATCTTTGGACATTTCAAATTTTTTTATATAATTAGTAAGTTATAATGGATTAATTTGTTTCGAGTTATTTTACGATCTGTGGCTAAGTGAAGCCCGTTAATGTTTATGCAGTTGAGCTCGGGCACAGGGTATATGGGAGCCCTGGTTAACTGATTTGGTTTTAATTAAAATGATTCGTCATGAGAAGTGGGAGGAATAGATATAGTGGTCTTGAGAGTAGGTGTGTAAGGAGCTAGTTAAGGTTTGGAGTACTACGCTTAACTTAATTTCGAGGACACAATTCTTGTAAGGGGGAAGCCTGTAATAACCCGTGATTTTAGGATTAAAAATTTAATTATTTTTGGGAGAAATAGTATTTATTTAAATTGGAGATTTTTAAATTCGATAAATGAGGTCAAAATTTGAGGATGTTAGAAAGTATTTCGAATGATGATTTTGAGTGTGTGGTTGATCCCGGATGAGTCAAGATAGTCAAAATGATTGTACTTAGGTCTTATTTGGGTTCCAGAATATTTAAGTTCATTTGAGTCGAATTGGAGTAACCGGGTCATTTAAAATGTGTATTATCATTTAAAGTCGGGTATTTTGGAGATAAGGATTAAAAAGCCTACGGGAGATAACAATCTCATTTATGAGCTTGAGAGAAAGCCCTAGAGAGAGAGAGAGAGAGAGAGAGAGAAGAGGCAAGGAAGAAGAGAAAGAAGAAAAGCTTGGGGATTCCGGCCAATCCGTGATTTCGAGGAATATTCAGACCCTATAACTTTGAGGCAAATGATTAACTTGCTAAATAATTCTTATGTGTCATTTATTTCATGATTTGTGGATAAAATATGGATTTTGGGTTAAAATGTTAAAACCTAGATTTTTGGGTAAATCTTGCATTTGAGGTGTATATATATATGAATTTGAGGTTGTATAAATTAGTTGGGTTGATATGTTTTGTGAGTTTTAATGTTAGAAACATGATTGGATCAAAGATTGATGGTTGGAAGATAATATATTTGGGTTTTGAAAAGTTTGGTTTTGGAGATGATAAGCCATTTTGAAAATATTAATGCTTGATGATATTATTATACAATCCATAAATAATATAATATTCATATAATGAATAATTTGGTAATCACAAAGTGACCCAGTTTGAATGCTTGTGAATATTAAATTTAAAGCTAAAAATGGTAGTAATAACTTATCATAGCAAAGACATTAGTGGGGCACGTTTGATTTATTTCGTCAAGAGAGATAATTTCCCATTGAAATTTATTTTGAGTAATTGAAATAAATATAAAGTAATTATACAATTAGGTGGTGAAAAGTTATCCTAGATATCATGTCCATCTAAATTACATAACATGGTACCCAATAAAGTCATCAATATAAATATTCAAAGTTATTACGAAAGAAAGTCCACATTTATAAAATGTTATTAATGTACGCGTTGTCAACTCATAGCATTAATGTAGTGAGATATTTACTTCATTAATTTTATATTACTTTATTTCTCTAAAATTGAATGTTTTATCCGTTTTAATGTTCTTGAGACTGACTTCTCAGAATGAAATAAAGAAGCCATGTTTCACTTAAAAATGTTAAATCGTTATAATTCAGTTTTACTTGAGGAACCCAATATTAATAGATTAGTGTGTGAAACTCTTTTAAATTTGTTGAAGAATTGTTAAATGGATTAAGCATAAAATTTATGTAAAATCTCATAATGTTAGAGATTAAAATATGAGTACCCGTTTTGTAATATACATTGTGTGATTCATAATGTGTCGTTCAATATTAATGAAATAATTTATTTTATTTTTAAAAACTAAATTGCTACATCATATAGTTCTAAATTGATACGAGGATCCTTACAAGAAAAACCATAAAATAAGCTATAAACTCTTGGATTTCTTTTCTTGTGTTATTTTGGAATCATTTCAAAAAATCCCTCAATGACATTTCAAAAATATTTTTCTTTAGTATACAAAAGATTTTTTTTAGTTTATATGAAAATATATTGTAATACCCCATACTTTATGGATATTTAAATTACATAAGTGGATGTAATTTGAAAATTTGAGGAATTTCTATGAATAATAATATTTGGAATTTATGAGTATAATTTGATAAATTGAGAATTTAAAGTGAGTAATAAATATTAGTTGCTGGTGTCGGATTAATGTTTACATGGATTTGATTTTCTTACGGGACTAAGTATATGAGTTGGATTATTTTTATTACATGTCGCAGATGGGTAAAGCGACGAATGATAATATTTATTTGGAAAACACGCGCATTGAGATGTGTTGGGTTTAATTAATGATTTTTAGCTAAGTCACTCGGATAGAGATTTTGAGCGCACGGTTGGTTTCTAAACGACCGAGATAGTCAGAATAGAGTATTCGGGGAAAATATTTAGGTTACGGGGACTTTTGGACTAGTAGGGACTCACAATTGAGTAAACGAGTCATTTTTGGGTTTATAAGGGATAAACCCTTATTCTCTCTTATAAAGGCATAAGAGATAGAGAGAAAAGAGAAAGAAAAGAAAAAGAAAAGAAAAAGAAGAGAAGAAAGAGAGAGAGAGAGAAGAGGAAGAGGAAGAGGAAGAGGAAGAGGAAGAGGAAGGGGATTCCGGCCCAAATTCCGCGGGATTCGACTCGAGGTCGTCGGATTTTATCCACGAGGCAAGTGTTTACTTGATTTATTTAAATGAGTGTGTGTATCTCATATTATAGTTGGTAAAATATATAATTTTGGGTTAGAACCCTTAAAATAAATTTGGGAAATTTGAGTATGAGTTTACAAATTGATGTATTGTAAACTCTTAATGATTTTTTGTGTTAAAACCATGTTAATGGAGTGTAGAATTGAATTGAAATGGGAGAAAGTGATAAAATAGGGTTTTAAATGGATTTTCGGGTTTAAACCTAAGAGTAATGGTTCAGTACCACAAGTTAATTGATGTGTTAGTTATAATTCAGTGTTAGGATGATTATAGAGTTGTTGGTTGAGATTAGAAACCACAAAATGGAGGCTGGGTTGATATTTGGGGATTTTGGAGCTTGAGAAATCATTTAAACAGTGTCCCTCGAACAGGGCGACTCACTTCGCATAAGGGGATTTGTAAGGCTATCTTAGGCCGAATCAATTCGGATTAAGACCGAATCGATTCACCTTTGAGGACATGCTTGCAGAGAACTTTCTGAATCGATTCGGATTGGGGGCCGAATCGATTCGACTTTGTCGAATTTGTCAATTTTCCTTCTTTGAGTTTAGAGGGAGTTAAATTATATCTTGGAGATTATTTTAGGGGATTCTATATGTAGTGATAGGACTCCTAGATAATGTAATTGAGCATGAGTAAACCTTGGGTAAAGAAGTCTGAACCTTGGATTAATTAAGTATACAATCCAATGAATGTTTAGAAAGAGAAACATTTGAGAGAAGTATTCAGCAAGTGCGTTTGGATATATATATGCGGTTAGAATGTATATGGTCTGAATACATTTGAGTACATCCTAGGGTGAAAATAGTATGGAATCTAGGATATGGGCTAACGAGGATTAAGAGACTATCCCATACGTCTATTAACGATTATTATTATAGGTGATGCGATACCTATAGAACCTAATTAAGTGAGAGTATACTTATTTAATTATTACGAATCAGTATATTCGGGAGTATATATAAGTCCTTAAAAGTGATTAAGGTGAGAGTTAAATATTAAATAAGATAATACTTATAAGTTTAGTATTGTAAGTGTGAGAATACTTAGATACTATTACGGATGGGAACATTCGGGGTTATTGGCTAACGCTGTGAGAGTTTGGCAATTTTATCCTTATGTATATTGAGAAGTGATAAATATTGTATATGGGAGTTATTACTGTATATATGTATGATGTGATACGAATAAATATATATGTGTGATTGGTATATTTGTATCCTAGAGGCTGGTTCCACATGCTTCCCCGGGCGTAGGGTTGGACAACCAAGTTATATCTTCTCTAGTGACATCCAGGTAGGTTGCGCGATGTGAGTGAATCTCCTGGCTTGAGGAGCAGGGAGAGTATATCCCCAGGTCATCTCGTCCCGTATACGAGTGCGATGTGTGTATTTCACTTGCAGGAGGGAACATGCCCGCCTCCACTGTTGTGTATTTTTACCATGACCATGAGTTGGTCTAGCTTGGCACCGCAGTTAAGTGAGTAAACTCGGATTCCGATACGAGTTATATCTCGGTGGGATGTTTATTATACTTATGATTGTGATAGGTATAATCATACTTGTTGCGTATAGTATATTGCTTGTATATGAAGACGAGACATCATATAGCTTTAACTGGTGTAAAGAGTAAAATGAATAAGGTTTTATTCTCATTCAGAGATACTATATACGGATTTAAATTGTGATTCGTATATTAAAATAAGGATTATATATACGAGGTTTTATATACTAAAGGGAAAAAGGGTATTTTAAACTAGTGAAAGTTTCGGAATATGAACGGTATGCATATATATATATATATATATATATATATATATATATATATATATAACAAGGATTATATTAATTTGAGCTATGTGATAGCTTACCGTATAGCCGATATTATATCACGTTGGGTAAGTGATAGTTATGAGAAACTTAGAGGATGGGGGGAAACAGATTGGTTAAGCGTGGTAGCTTAACTAAGTTTCTTATAAGGTATGCGATAGGTATGAAATATTAGAAGAGGGGTGAGGGGCATCCCATGAGAGTGAGATACCAATTTAAATATGAGAGATTTTCATATTTTATAATATGGCATTTATGCACTTGTTAAAATATTTTCAAAACTCGGGCTGTGACCCGTTTCTCTATTTTCCCCTCTCTTGCTATATATGTATATGTATATTAGGTGTCCGGACACCGGGATGCCTGGATGATGATTCTTTCAAGTCAGACCTTGGCTATAGCAACTGGGGATGCATGTTGGTTTATCTTAGATGCTCCTATCCTTGTGATCTAGATAGGAAGCATTGTAGTAACATTCGGGCTGATAGCCCAACTGTATTCATTTATTATTTTACCACCTTTTTATGCGACAATAGATTTGGTTGTATTATGTTAAACCGAGTGTTTGATTATTTTATTTCATTTCAGTAGTTTCTTATAAACTGTGTGAATGTTTTATGTTGTTGGAATGGTTTGGTTAAAAAGATTAGTTAAGTAAAATTTTGACGTCAGCCTAATAGGTTATTAATAATTAAAATGGTTTTCTACATTGATGCTAAGTGTAAGGACACAAATTTCCAATTGAGTCCTTTGTAGTTTTGGCTCAATTTTGGACAAAAACGTTTGAGTCATAGGATAGAGTTATTCACCATCCTTCAAGCCTATGACATTCTAAAGTTGAAGACGTAGCGGCCAAGTTCATAAAGCTTCATCAAATGCCGTGTTTGTAGTGCCTCATTTCTACGTCATCAACACTGTTTCATTTCTCCTAAGGTATCAATGCATTTGAATATATATATAGGAGCTTGGAACAATATTATATGGGTGTAAGTTTATTTTAAACTATTATTTATTTTCAGAAAGTATCTTTAAAACTTTAAAATAAAATTTCTGGGCTAAAAATAGAACTTTTATACTTTCTGGTTTTTCGTTCGATATTGTCTTTCGAACAAGTTTGTTGTTCGAACGAGAATGTCTTTCGAACGAGTTTTCCAACGAGTTCCCACATTGGCCACTGGAATATCGTTCGAACGAGAATGATGTTCGAACGAGAATTCCAACGAGATTTCTAACGAGTTCAACTTTTAATACACTGTAACTTCGTTAGAAGGCTCGTTCGAACGAGACTTCGTCCGAACGAAAATCTCGTTCGAACGAGTTTTGGCGGGAACAGTTAATTGGAAGTTTTTTTTAGCAGTTTTCCCACTTTCCCACTTCTTTTCCCACTAACTTTTTACCTGATTAATTAAGTGCGGAAACCAACTTTTTCATAACCTTCCATCTCTAAGAGAGAGTTTGAGAGCAAAAATTCAAAAAGAAAAAGTTCATGTTTTGAGTGTCTAATTTTTCAAGAAAAAATCATTTAACACTCTTGTTTACACCCATAGTTTTTTTTTATCCAAGTTCCTTTATATATATATATACATTGCTTGGAGTTTTGGCACCGGTTTACTCTACCTATTGAAGAGTTCGTTCGGGTTTTCTTCAAAATCCCTCAAAGAAGAAGAAGTTTGTTTTGATGCGGCATTCTCACATGGTGAAAGGCACCATGTGTGATTGATGGTGTACCTAAAGTCCAATCGGTGGATTCTGAGACCGCGGTGGAGCTCCGTGATTATTCGCTAGGCAGAGGTAGTTACAAAAAGATGCATCGGGGCTTGAAGGAGTCGAGTCGAGTGTTGTAAGTCATCTTGCTTGTAATTGTAAATTCTGTACTTAGTGGATTTGAGGCTAGGGTCGTCCGAGGGTTTTTTTCGTTGTGGGTTTTTACTCGTACATCGCGGCATAGTAATTAATTGTTTATTTTATCTTTCGCAAAACTCACTTAGAACGCATGCTTAGGTAAAAAGATAAAATTTAGTTAAATCACTACTTATGTTTAATTTGGTGCTACTAAATTAGTTTGGGTAATATTTATGCTAATTTAATTCAAGTCATCACTTAATTTGATAAATTTGGTTTGGCCTAATTTGATAATATTGAAAATATGACTTAGGCAAATTTCTAGGACTTGGGTTAAATTAATTGTGTTTAAGTGAAATTAAAATTGTGTGTGTGTTTTAATTTAATTTCACGTTGTTTAATTTTAATTTGAAAAGAAATTAAAATTTGTTGTTTAGTTGAACCATCATCGCTTCCTCACATCTCATAAAAGGAAATTACTCTTTTTGAAGTAAAAAGCTTTTCAAATTGGTATCAGAGCATTGATTTAGAAAAACCTCTACTTTTCACTAAGAATGAACCATATGAGACTCCTATTTTAATTTGGTACAAGATTGATCACCCAGTATTTTATTAGGCGGGGTGTCACAGATGGTATCAGAGCATCAGGTTCTAGTATCCTTAGGAATCTGTACGGACGTACTACGCTTTCAGCGTTTCTTTCGATTTGATATAGAACCTTATGATTAGGATTATTGATCCCTCTTGTGAGATTTTATTCTCCTGCTATTATGTAAGATTATAGTAAATCTTTTACGCGTTCGTTTGATATTCGGGTGCTGATCGATGAAGGGCGACCAAGGAAGGCCATTACAAGGGCAGCAGGAGGTGGGGCTTAGTTGGAGCTATAAGTTGAAGTCGGGGATGAGGGCCGCAGTCGAGTTCACTCCCATTGTGACTTTTTTATGAATTGCTACAATGACTACTAAAGTATAGTAGTTATATTAATCCAATTACCGCTATAGTAGAGAGTGGTGATAGACTTGAATTACCCAGTGAAGTAAATTGAGAAAAGGTGTGAGTGGGTCTTTGATAAGGACCATACATTGAAGTTAAGATATGCAGAGGCAGTGTAGCTTTATTCAGTGGAAGTATAGGGCTCAGAAGCTTTGGCTTTGAGCAGGGTGTGGAAATGCCCAGATTTGAAAATTTGAGGAAAAAATTTTCATTCGTGGGAGTAATGTCAAAATGGTGGGAATGGTGATCACCATATTTGGGGGAGCAAGATGTTTTGCTCATAGAGGGATCTTACGGATGGTTTTAACCGCAAGTTCCTTTGATTTATCAGATATGAAGAGAATGCAGTTTCTCAATCTTTCACATGAGGCTCGGTCAGAGGCCGACAGTGAATAAAGATTTACATGGATAAGTAAACTTTGTCAGTGGAATGATAGGTTTATTAGTAAGTGTTGCTAACACTTATGGATAATTTGTGTTCATGGGACCCCATTGGTGGGCATCCACCTGGGGAATTCATTGAAATAAGGCAATTGACATCGGTAGCCTGTTTCCTTTTAGTCGAGGCAGCTAAGGGAACTAGAAGTAAATTATCAGGATTGAGGCTATAGAGCCCAAGGTGATGATAACCTTTACATGGTCAGGGTGGCCAGATATGGGAAATGTTGCAATGTGAGGTGTAGAACCACACATTTAGTCCTTAACTAATAGTAGTAAAGGGACAATAATAAGGTCCCGATATGGGGAATTGATTAAAGTAGTTTTGGCTCGGTTAAGTAAAGTGTATTATGTCCGGGAACCATGTGGAATGGCCGGGGTGACTGGAAAAGTTATTGTTATGAGTTTCACCTCTGATGAAGGAGGTATATTTTTTGCGGCAAGATTGAGTCACAGTATCTTATTAGCCCTAAATTCGTGTGTGTAATTTGAGCTTTGTGTCAGTATAGGTAATGATATAGAGGATATATCTATATGTTTTTTTGCGATAGCGGGGATCTGTTTTCTTTCATTCGCTGTGAAAAGAGGGTGTTAGTATTTTGAATTTATATCCAGTTTGTACTGCTCGTTTCGTGTGTGTTATACGAGTATGGTACTATTGTAAGTGTAATGTAATTTTGGATGATCGGAGCGATAGTAGGCTAATGATTGCAAGACTATCGTATCCGTGATTCCAGGGTGGAACGGGTTGTTGTTGCAATATCTCACTTGGATACAAGTTGAGCTCGCCTTTATTATGCATATAGATGGAACTTTGGTGAGTAGATGTTTCACTAGCATGACTTTAGTGCATGGATACCTTATAGATGTGATCTAAGGTATGCAGGACTTATTATTTTACATGTTTTACACTGACATACCTCCACGACCGACAAAGTTAAGTAGTAGTGTATCGGAGGGGTTCCATATTTGGATTTTGCTTACGAGATACTCCACGTATAAACCTTAACAACGTCGGGAGTGGAGAGATGTTACTGTATGCTCGGATGTTGGTTTTGGTGAAATTAGCTGAGTGTCATGTGATGATTAGGGGATAATAAAAAAAAGATTAGATGTGCTGTGGAAATAGCACTGGAAATGTTTCTCACACGGCAAGTAAGAAGGTGAGGTAAGGTTAAGGAAATTGATTCGAGGCCTAGGTCCATTTCTTGTCTAAGAGGAAAATTCTTAGGTAACACATTTGTGTATGATGATCGTAGAAGTTGTTTAGGGTATAGACACCCCGACTAGTTAGACTTTACATCTCGTCGAAATGGAAGGACATAGTGGTAGAAGCGCATTAGTACGATTACGAGATAGGATTTTAGAATGTCTCGATGGAGTACCTTAGGCCATTATATCTCGATGACCGACAATGTAAGGAAGTAGTGTAATTGGAGGGTTCCTTTTCTGGATTTCTCTTTGCGAGACGTCCCACGCATGAAATCGAGCGAATGTCAGAAATTGAGAGAGGTCTTGGGAACTAGGGACATAATTAAGGCAGTACTCATTTTTACGTGTGTAGGAAACACATTGATTGTAGGGTTATCAGGAACTAAGGCCAGTGAGGCATATGGAGTGATTTTAGGAAGATTATCAAGAATTAACCACAAGAAGGTTGGTGGGTTAACTTTAAGAAGGATTGGATTTCCAAGTATAGGAAGGATTGAATTTTGGATCTTTTCGGGTTAGGAAAACCAAGGTGTTTGTACCAGGCCGAGAAATGAGGCCCATTTTAGAGAGAGTGTTACGTGTGTGATGTTTGGATTGGTGGTGCAAATAGGCACGGATCAAAGGGTGTAGGGACACCTTGGTAAGTTGATTCTATATACCGCTCAAAATGAAAAGGGAGTAGTATATAAAGCTGAAGATTATGCTGTGAGCCAGTTATATAATGAAATTGGAGTTTGTTAGATGGAATATCGTAGTAGGCACACAATGATCCAATTATATTAGTGCAATAAGATTTAGCACACCTAAGATAAGCGAGAAGACTGACAGAAGTAGTCAAGCGCTAGTGTAATTTCCCGTTAGAGGGAAATTTGAAGTCCGGATGTAGACGAACGGACGCCTAAAGTAGGGAATCTCCATGGGATCAATACGTTAGAGCTACGAGTATAGACTCGTTTTGTTTATAAACAACTATAGAATCATTAGGTGCGATGTGTCATTGTTAGAGTCTACCTTATGATCGAGGTAGTGTGTTCGCATATAGAGATTTAGTTAAGCTTATGGTTAAGCAAGTGCGTTAGAATATAAACCTTGTGATGTGTGAGTACCATAAATGAGTGTATGGTAGGGTACCATTGTGTTAGTAACCATTCAACTTCGGTGTACTAGGATATAGTGTGATTAGCGATCCTAGGTGGGTTGCACCGATCGTATCCGAATTTCGGGGACGAAATTCAGTTGTAGGGGGGGGATGAATGTAATACCCCGTACTTTTATGGATATTTAAATTACATAAGTGGATGTAATTTGGAAATTTGAGGAATTTCTATGAATAATAATTTTTGGAATTTATGAGTATAATTTGATAAATTGAGAATTTAAAGTGAGTAGTAAATATTAGTTGCCAGTGTCGGATTAATATTTACATGGATTTGATTTTCTAACGGGACTAAGTATATGAGTTGGATTATTTTTATTACATATCGCAGTTGGGTAAAGCGACGAAGGATAGTATTTATTTGAAAAACACGCGCATTGAGATGTGTTGGGTTTAATTAGTGATTTTTAGTTAAGTCACTCGAATAGAGATTTCGAGCGCATGGTTGGTTCGAAATGGCCGATATAGTCATAATAGAGTATTCGGGGACAATGTTTAGGTTACGGGGACTTTTGGACTAGTAGGGACTCGCAATTGAGTAAACGAGTCATTTGGGGGTTAATAAGGGATAAAACCTTATTCTCTCTTATGAAGGCATAAGTGAGAGAGAAAAGAGAAAGAAAAGAAAGAGAAGAGAAGGAAGAGAGAGAGAAGAGGAAGGGGATTTCGGTCCAAATTCTGCGGGATTCGACTCGAGGCCGTCGAATTTTATCCACGTGGCAAGTGTTTACTTGCTTTATTTAAATGAGTGTGTGTATCTCATATTATAGTTGGTAAACTATATAGTTTTGGGTTAGAACCCTTAAAATAAATTTGGGAAATTTGAGTAAGAGTTTACAAATTGATGTATTGTAAACTCTTAATGATTTTTAGTGTTAAACCCATGTTAATGGAGTGTATAATTGAATTGAAATGGGAGAAAATGATAAACTAGGGTTTTAAAAGGTTTTTGGGGTTTAAACCTAAGAGAAATGGTTTATTACCACAAATTAATTAATGTGTTAGTTATAATTCAGTATTAGGATGATTATAGAGTTGTTGGTTGAGATTAGAAACCATAAAATGGAGGTTGGGCTGATATTTGGGGATTTTGGAGATTGAGAAATCACCCAAACAATGTCCCTCGAACAGGGCGAATCGATTCGGGTTTAGACCAAATCGATTCGCATAAGGGGATCTGTGAGGTTGTTTCTGGCCGAATCTATTTGGATTGAAACCGAATCGATTCGCCTTTAAGGACCTGCTTGCAGAGCACTCTTCGAGTCGATTCGAATTGGGGACGAATCGATTCGCCAGCCCGAATAGATTCGCATTTGGGGCGAATCGATTTTCCTTTATTGAATTTGTCAATTTTCCGTCTTTGAGTTTAGAGGGAGTTAAATTATATCTTAGATATTATTTTAGGGTATTCTATATGTAGTGATAGGACTCCTAGATAATGGAATTGAGACTGAGTAAACCTTGGGTAAAGAAGTGTGAACCTTGGATTAGTTGAGTGTACAATCCGGAGCATAGACTTAATGAATGTTTAGAAAGAGAAGCATTCGAGAGAAGTATTCAGCAAGTACGTTTGGATATATTTATGCGGTTATAAGGTATATGGGCTGAATACATTTGAGTACATCCTAGGGTGAAAATAGGATGGAATCTAGGACATGGGCTAATGAGGATTAAGCGACTATCCGATACGTCTATTGATGATTATTATTACAGGTGATACGATACGTATCGAACCCATTAAGTGAGAGTATACTTATTTAATTATTACGAATCGGTATATTCGGGAGTATATATAAGTACTTAAAAGTGATTAAGGTGAGAGTTAAATATTATGTAAGAGAATACTTATAATTTTAGTATTGTAAGTGTGCGAATACTTAGATACTATTACGGATGGGAACATTCGGGGTTATTGGCTAACGCTATGAGAGTTTGGCAATTTTAGCCATATGTATATTGAGAAGTGATATATATCATATACGGGAGTTGTTACTGTATATATGTATGATGTGATACGAATAAATATATCTGTGTGATTGGTATATTTGTATGTTAGAGGCTGGTTCCATGGGCCTCCTCGGGCGTAGGGTTGGACAACCAGGTTATATCTTCTCTAGTAACATCCATAGAGGTTGCGCGATGTGGGTGAATCTCTTGGATTGAGGAGCAGGGAGAGTATATCCCCAGGTCATCTCGTCCCGTATACGAGTGCGATGTGTGTATTCCACTTGCAGGAGGGAACATTCCTGCCTCCACCGTTGTGTATTTTTACCATGACCATGAGTGAGTCTGGCTTGGCTCCGCGGTTGAGTGAGTAAATCCGGATTTCGATAGGAACTATGAGACTGCATTCTCGAGTTATAGCTCGGTGGGATGGTTGTTAGACTTATGATTGTGATAGGTATAATTATACTTGTTGCGTATAGTATATTGCTTGTATATGAAGACGATACATCATATAGCTTTAATTGGTGTAAAGAGTAAAATGAATAAGGTTTTATTCTCATTCCGGGAGATTATATCCGGATTTAAATTATGAGCCGTATATTAAAATAAGGATTATATATACGAGGTTTTATATACTAAAGTGAAAAAGGGTAATTTTTTTAAGCTGTAACTCTTTCTTATTATTTTACTCAAAGATGGCAGTATATTTATACTACTTACAAAAAGTAATCGTTGCTAAATAAAAGGAACCTCCTAAACTAACAATGAGAAAAATAAGGGAACAAACTAGCTGTTACAAATTTAGTTTCTAAGATTTCCGGATTTAGCTCCTTTAGAATAGCTCCTTCCTGCTTTGTTGTTGAACAGTTCTTCATGGCTTTGTTGAGTGTCGGTTTTGACTACAATGCATGCATGCCTTTATTTTCTAACATTCCCCCTCAAGTGAAGTGTGGGTAGTAAAGACACACTGAGCTTCATCGAAGATACTGAAATTACTGAGTTGATAAAGGTTTGGTTATGAATGCGATCTAACCGATTGAGAAGATCTCCACTAACACCATGATCCTTGAGAATAAGTAGAACCCATATCATTTCCGCCACGGTAGACGCAAGGCGCGATATTCATCCTTGGAAAGATAAAATATAAGGTCTCGTAGACCATGATTACCTTGATCAAAAATTAATTCAGGGGCTCAATTATCAGTCTTGGCTGGACCGACACCTGTAATTGGCCTCCCGGGCCAAAATGAGCTTGATCAAAAATTTCATTCAGAGGCTTAATTTTTGGTTTTGGATGGACCGTCACCTGTGATGGGCCTCTAGGGCCAAAATGAGCTTGATCACAACGGATTCAGAGGCTCTTTGATTCTTTCTCTTAATCACGAAGGATTCAGGGGTCTAATGATTTTTTTTTTTGATAAAAAAATTTTGCTACTGGAGCATAAACGACCTTGAGTCAAAATAAGTGGGCTAAGTTCCCACTAATCTCTTTTTTGTTTTTTTTTAGGGCATGAAAATGACTAGGAAGAAAGTTTCATCTAGTGACTCGCAATTTTATTTTTTTTGGATATAAAAATAGATGACCTCTCTTTATTTAAGAAGTAACTGAACCCTGGTGCTCAACATTAAATATTTGCACCATTAACTGCATAAAACAATTCTTAAAATCAAAGGAAAGTAAACGAGCCTTTAAAATTTGAAAACACTCTTTTTTTACTAATCAACCGACACTGAGCACTGCTCATACGAGCTTTCAAAGATTGAAACTTTTTTTTTCGGCTACATCCATGAAGATAATTCTCAAAGTGGAGTCAACGTAAGATTTAATACTCCATATTAGCCAAATACCTTATAAAATATGTGATCATGTCAAGTGTGAAAGATCATCAAATAAGCCTGGGGGAGGAAATGGTCTCCCCAACTTGAGATACTGATAGGAGTGTGCTATTGAACAAAGAGAAAAGGTCAGGAACTGGTGCTAAGAAGTTATGGTACGTCGGCAAAACTCTTACACCAAAATGCTTCAAATAATACACTTCCATGTACATTAGTTGGAACCAATCAAACTCAGGTGGTGTTAACTTTCAAAGGCTCCCACAACTGTAGAGACATTACAGATGCTCCTTTTCGTATTACTGGTGATATTTTAGACTTCTTTAGCGTGTCCTTCTTTGCATGCATGGATGAGTTTGGACCCGGCGGACGGTAGCACTGAATGGTGGCTACCGCCGCCGAAAAATAGTATAGCAATGCAAACTATCAGGATCAAGAATACTCGTTAGAGTTTTAGCGCTCTAATACCATGAAATATTTTTAAAACTCAGCAGAAACTCAGATATAAGTTGTAACTCTTTCTTAAAAAAAAAGGGGGGGTATTTTAAACTAGTGAAAGTTTGGGAATATGAGCAGTATTGTGACACCCCGCCTAATAAAATACCGGGTGATCAGTCCTATACCAAATTAAAATAGGAATCTCAGTTGGATCATCCTTAGCATCACTGTTGAAAACTTTTTAAGACTTACTAACCACCTAGTATTCCAAAAATTGGTGCCAATTTTAACTTTTTAATTAAACAAAACAGTACATGTGGAAATAAATATAAACCATTCACACAACTGAATAAAACTCAACTGAAATAATTAATTACACAACTTGCCGAATAAACCATCGGGGACCAAAGTGAAATAATCCAATACAATATTCAACATCGGAATAAAACAAATCTGAAAAACCAAACTGAAAGTCTGGGCGACATGCCCTAAATAAAACTGGAACTGATGAGTGATTCCTACTCTAGGAATGAATGAATGATGCGTCTAATCCAAACTTCTGCTAGCATTCACATATGTCGCAGCTCCGTGTCCCTGGAATAGAATATCAATCCTGGCGTCCCTGTGGCTGGACACCTAAAAGGTTTTGAAAATAGTTTTATAGCAAGGGTTAGAACCCAAAATATTTTGAAAATATTTAGCAAGTGAATTAACTGCAGTAATTCAAAATGTATGAATTCGCTTCATATTTAAGTTAGTGTCGCACTCCCTTGGGGAGATTCTCACCCCTCCACTATTGTGCACACCTACCGATTACCTTAACCCCACCTAGTTGTGCTACCCCGTCCAACTAGTCCTGGTATAACCTTCCCTTGCCATACTACTCTAACCCGAGTATAATGATTTCCTGAATTATAAGTTATTTCACAATTAACTTAATTAATTATTCTTAAATAGTAACATATAACCGCATCACACGTTATATAAAGTAAATACATCACACATTGTATTATTACCCGTATATAATATTTACTACCATTATATATGTACCTTTGCCACAAAATCCACACATATAACATACGTATATCAATCCCTTTGCGTATACCCTCGCCTGATGATTCCCTCTAAAATGCTATCTCACTAGGTGTGCTCACAAAACCTAGTTTCCCCAAGTTGGAATCGCTCACCAACTTAGCCCAAAATATAAACGTAGTGGAGGCGGTCATATTCCTTCCCTGAAAGTGAGATAAATCCCTCACCCATATATACCGGACGCTATGACCTGGGGATATACTCGCCCTACTCCTTAAGCTAGGGGATTCACCCACATCGCGCAACCTCCCTTGATAGCATTAGAGTATATAAATTGAATAAATATCTAGGCACTGATATTTAATATCACACACAATATAAACATGTATATATATACTATCACTGTACTGTATATATATATAATATAAATCCCGACTTTACCGTGTATTCAAAATCCCGTACACTGCCTGTAATTTCCTGAGTCTGTGGCCCGACTCAACGTAATTAATTTTCTCACTTAATAATTTATCGTCTTCCCGAGTCTATGGTCTGACTCTAATAATTAATTCACGCCTCAATTAATATCATACTTTCCCCAAGTCTATGGTCCGACTTTAATTAAATTAATTAACACACCCTTTAATTTAATACAGCCTCGGGTCTATCGTCCGACACTAATTAAATTAATTAACACACTTATTAATTTAATACCTCCCCGAGTCTATCGTCCGACTCTAATTAAATTAATTAACACACATATTAATTTAATACCTCCCCGAGTCTATCATCCGACTCTAATTAAATTAATTAACACAAATATTAATTTAATACCTCCCCGAGTCTATCGTCCGACTCTAATTAAATTAATTAACACACATATTAATTTAATACCTCCTCGAGTCTATCGTCCGACTCTAATTAAATTAATTAACACACATATTAATTTAATCTTACCCGAGTCTACAATTCGACTCTAATTAAATTAATTATTACACTTATTAATTTAATCCTACCCGGGTCTACAATCCGACTCTAATTAAATTAATTATTACACTTATTAATTTAATCCTACCCGGGTCTAAAATCCGACTATAATTAAATTAATTATCACACTTATTAATTTAATAACTTGGTGTCACCCAACCATTATCCCCGGACTCGCTCACTTGTCCCATACCTTAATATTTCCCGCGTCTATATTTCGACTCCAAATTAATTACTCTCTCTCAATAATTCATTTAATACTATGGTGTCACATAACCAACGTACCCGGACTCAATCACTTGGCCCAAAATTAAATATTTTCCGAGTCTATATCCCGACTCTAAATTAATTAGTTTATCTCCAAACTTAATTCACTACTTTGGGGTCGCTTGACCAATATACCCGGATTCGCTCACTTGATCTGTATCTCACTATTTTGGAATAAAATTTCTCAAATTCATCCATTAAGTGCCCCACATAAATTCATCCTAGTCCCAATTACTTTCTCCCATAATTGCTAGGAATATTTGTTTCATAATTATTTATCACTAATTAATGTATGGGAATTAAATTTCTAATTAATTTCCCCCTTATATAAAACCTAGGCGAGCTGCCCGGAATTCTGCATCGTCGATCGATCGAACCCCCTGGGTCGATCGATCGATCGCCCCTGACTTTGTCTTCTTCGAGACGCAGTTCCACCATTAACGAAAACCTCCAACTCTCATTCTTTCCCCTGGACTAACCCAAGCCCAATCAACCCTATCTCTACATAGGAACAGGATCAAAGCACCTTATGGAACATCAAACTGAAATTAAATCTCACGATTTTCTACTTTTTTCGAGTTGGGTAATTTCCGGGTTTATACACATTAAATCCAAGTTCCATCAATTTATCTCAATTTCGTTCATAATTTCTACTGGATTTTACATTCCAATCAGATATTCATACTCAGAATTATAACACAACTAATTCTCACCTTAGATCCCAATCAATTTGTTCCGTTAACAAAACCCCATTTTTTGTACCCATTTATTCCCAAAACGAATTTTGGTTTACACATCACTATGATATGAATTGATTATCATCAATTTCGAAATCACAACAGTTAACCACTTGCCTGTAAGTGTTCGTAGTGTCTGATCCGTTGTTGATGTCCCTTAATTTGGCTCCAATAACCTCCAATTTGCTCTTGATTTGCTTTCCCCCAAATCCCCTCTCAAACCCTAGGTTTAGAGTTATGTTGGCTGTCATTCCTTAATCTCTCAATTAGGTTAAAAACCCTTAATCCCGTTTTTAGCCTAATGGGCTTAATTAAAATAGCCCATTTCACCCCGTGTGGGCCCGGTTATGCCCAAAAATACCCTGAGGCCCAATTACTACCCCCGGGTACTCTTTTCTGGTTGTCTCGACCCATCCGGACACAACCGCGCACTCAGAATTGGCATCCGAATTAATTTATAAAAAATTTTATCTCACACCCAATTTAGTCTATACCGACTTCCGGCTGGGATAAATGCATACCCCGTCATTAATACCCGAAACGACGTAATTAAATTATTACTATTCACTTAGTAAATAAATTTCCCTAAACATTAACCATTCACTCCCCGATTAATATTTAAATATATATATTTCCATAATTAATTCAATTAAAACTACAACACACCAGTAATTTAAAATTCCCGAATTAATTAAATATTAAATGCACAAAAATACGGGGTGTCACATACTCCCCCCTTACAAAGGAATTTCGTCCTCGAAATTAAAATGAGTGTAATGTTCCAAGCTTCGTATATTACTCTCTAGTCATGTGCCTCCAAGTCCGCTATATCTATCCCATCCGCTTCTAACCATACGTTACATAAGTATGCATTTAAAATTAACCAGGGCGCCCATATACCCTATACTCATGGTTAACCGCACAAAACTTGTCTTAATTAACCCGGGTGCCCATACACCCTATCCTCACGCTCTACCGCACGAAAGTTACCCGACTATGCTAGTCGTAACCCGTAATATAACTTCGAACCCGTAGTCATATTACATATATATATATATACACATATATATCTAATGCCCGGGTACCCAACCCATGTGCTAACGTCCAAACATCTTCCCATAAATACTTGTCTCTCAACACAAAAGAATATACGCTTACCCTTATGCTACCAAAGACAACATAAAATACCGCGCCCTTACTACCACTAGTCCTTGCACAAAATAAACCCCGAGCTATCTCTCTTTGCTCGAAAATCAATTTAACCACCCTGATTTACTTCAGTAAACATCGCCACTTACCGGGATCACATGTGAGAACACAAAACCTCACTATGTGATATCGCACCATGAAATACAACATATATATCCTCATATATACAGGCTATGCGCCCTCTCCGGTGATACCTAGTACCAACCCTACCCTGGTGTCGCGAACACCAAAATTTTACACCACTATCCACAATAGTTAAATTCCATCGCTATCCAGCCGATATTTAGGAAATATTATTAACCCTACTCCCATAATTCTCAAAATTAGTAACTCTTCGCATAATTCAAACAATCACTCAATGTACACCTCCACTCTCCCATGAAGAACATCAAAGGACTCCGCTACCCTACGGAAAGTTTATCCACATACTATGGCTGCCACCGCCAATGCACCTACTAAATTCGACTCACTTGCGAACTCTAGTGAAAAATAAGTCTTATACTGTGACATCCTCTTTGTCACTCAAAAATATACCCCATGCCCCTAGGGTAAAAATAATTGCCTCTATACTCTAGCTGCAAGGGCTGGTTCTCGGGTTTCGGAGCAGCTTCTCCCTGCCCAAATGCTCCCATGACTTGCTTTAATGGATGTACATCCAGGACCTCGTCCTGTAGTTGATCCCTTCCTCGCTTAAGACAATCTCTCTTCAATTGTCTCGCTTTCCCCACAGACGAAACACCTTCTAATACATTCACCCTGCCACTGGTCCCTTCCATGCCGACCTTGTTGGAATTCCTGGCCCTCCTGCCGATAGCCTCCAGTTCTAAATCGTTTGGCATGATTTCCCTGCCGAAAATCCTGCCTCTGATCTCCCCCAGTCTGCTGCTGGGATACCCTACTGGTATTGTTCCCTCCTGACTTATTCGACTCGCTAGTTCCCACTCCCCTCCCGCTTCCTTTCGCGTGGAAGCGATATTCCCGACAGTGCCGGAGTGCTGCGTTAACAATATCAGTATAAGCTACAAATGCGTATATACCAATTAAATGTTGTCTGATTCTCCAGACTAACCCATCCATAAACCTTGCTTTCTTTCTCCTTTCCTCGCGTACCTCATCTGGTACAAAATTTTCCAACGAGTGAATTCTTCCTCATAATTGGTCACTGAACGGTCCCCTTTGAGTCACCTCACAAAATTTTCTCCTCGTTTCGATCTCAACCGCTGGAGGAAAATACTTGCGGTCGAACCGTACCCAAAACTCTGCAATGGCTAGTGTATCCCTTTCCTCAACTGTGGTGATCGACTCCCACCATTGTAGCCCTGCTCCCACTAAACTAAAAGTGGTAAGTATTTTCTTCCGAACCTCATCGCAATCTCCCATGTGTAGTCTCTCTTCCTTGACACGCTAGCATTACATCTGAACCCTATCGAAACTCCGGTGGGTTCCTACTAAAAATAACCTCTCTTTCTTGTTTCCACCCCGATGACCCCGCGTGAGTCTGAACATCCGGTGCCACTAACACTTGTGGCGAATCCCGTGGAAAGTACCCTGTCGTTGTGACCATCGTCGCTTTAACTGCCTGTGCTACTATTTCAGTTACCTATGCTGCCAAAATCATCTCTGGCCGTTGCTGCGGTAGCTCTTGCTACTAACGAGCCTCCCTCGTCTCATCTCCCCCTGTTGCCCTAGTTGCTCTCTATCTCCTGGGCGTCATCTGGAATGAGAATCAAATTTTGTATGAGTTCACTCTCAAATAAAAATTTAGCATAAGAACGTATATGCGCATACGTATGAGAATACAACAATCCTATAGTAGGGATCTATATCAAAGATTGCTAAACCGAAACGTAAAAAGCTACACAGATCCTAAGGACACTAGAACCTGATGCTCTGATACCATCTGTGACACCCCGCCTAATAAAATACCAGGTGATCAGTCCTATACCAAATTAAAACGGGAATCTCAGTTGGATCATCCTTAGCATCACTGTCGAAAACTTTTTAAGACTTACTAACCACCTAGTATTCCAAAAATTGGTGCCAATTTTAATTTTTTAATTAAACAAAACAGTACATGCGGAAATAAATATAAACCATTCACACAACTGAATAAAACTCAACTGAAATAATTAATTACACAACTTGTCGAATAAACCATCGGCCACCAAAGTGAAATAATCAAATACAATATTCAACATCGGAATAAAATAAATCTGAAAAACCGAACTGAAAGTCTGGGCGACATGCCCTAAATAAAACTGGAACTGATGAGTGATTCCTACTAGGAATGAATGAATGATGCGTCTAATCCAAACTTCTGCTAGCATCCACATATGCCGCAGTTCCGTGTCCCTGGAATAGAATATCAATCCTGGCGTCCCTGTGGCTGGACACCTAAAAGGTTTTGAAAATAGTTTTATAGCAAGGGTTAGGACCCAAAACATTTTGAAAATATTTAGCAAGTGAATTAACTGCAGTAATTTAAAATGCATGAATGCGCTTCATACTTAAGTTTATGTCGCACTCCCTTGTGGACATTTTCACCCCTCCACTGTTGTGCACACCTACCGGTTACCTTAACCCCACCTAGTTGTGCTACCCCGTCCAACTAGTCCTGGTATAACTTTCCCTTGCCATACTACTCTAACCCGAGTATAATGATTTCCTGAATTATAAGTTATTTCACAATTAACTTAATTAATTATTCTTAAATAGTAACATATAACCGCATCACACGTTATATAAAGTAAATACATCACACATTGTATTATTACCCGTATATAATATTTACTACCATTATATACGTACCTTTGCCATAAAATTCACACATATAACATACGTATATCCATCCCTTCGAGTATACCCTCGCCGGATGATTCCCTCTAAAATGCTATCTATCTAGGTGTGCTCACAAAACCTAGTTTCCCCAAGTTGGAATCGCTCACCAACTTGGCCCAAAATATAAACGTAGTGGAGGCGGTCATATTCCTTCCCTGAAAGTGAGATAAATCCCTCACCCATATATACCGGACGCTATGACCTAGGGATATACTCGCCCTACTCCTCAAGCTAGGGGATTCACCCACATCGCGCAACCTCCCTTGATAGCATTAGAGTATATAAATTGAATAAATATCTTGTCACTGATATTTAATATCACACACAATATAAACACGTATATATATACTATCATTGTACCGTATATATATAATATAAATCCCGACTTTACCGTGTACTCAAAATCCCGTACACTGCCTGTAATTTAATATCACACACAATATATACACGTATGTATATATACTATCACTACACCGTATATATATATATATATATATATATATATATATATATATATATATATATATATATATATATATATATATATATATTATAAACCCCGGCCTTACCGTGTAATAAAAACCTCGTACACTGCCTGTAATTTCCGGAGTCTGTGGCCCGACTCAGCGTAATTAATTTTCTCACTTAATAATTTATCGTCTTTCCGAGTCTATGGTCCGACTCTAATAATTAATTCACGCCTTAATATCATACGTTCCCCAAGTCTGTGGTCCGACTCTAATTAAATTAATTAACACACCCTTTAATTTAATATAGCCTCGGGACTATCGTCCGACTCTAATTAAATTAATTTACACACATATTAATTTAATACATCCCCGATTCTATCGTCCGACTCTAATTAAATTAATTAACACACATATTAATTTAATACCTCCCCGAGTCTATCGTCCGACTCTAATTAAATTAATTAACACACATATTAATTAAATCCTACCCGAGTCTACAATCCGACTCTAATTAAATTAATTATTACACTTATTAATTTAATCCTACCCGAGTCTACAATTCGACTCTAATTAAATTAACTATTACACTTATTAATTTAATCCCACCCGAGTCTAAAATCCGACTCTAATTAAATTAATTATCACACTTATTAATTTAATAACTTGCTGTCACTCAACCATTATCCCCAGACTTGCTCACTTGTCCCATACCTTAATATTTCCCGAGTCTATATTCCGACTCCAAATTAATTAGTCTCTCTCAATAATTAATTTAATACTTTGGTGTCACATAACCAACATACCCGGACTCGATCACTTGGCCCAAAATTAAATATTTTTCGAGTCTATATCCCGACTCTAAATTAATTAGTTTATCTCCAAACTTAATTCACTACTTTGGGGTCGCTTGACCAATATACCCGGATTCGCTAACTTGATCCGTATCTCACTATTTTGGAATAAAAATTCTCAAATTCATCCATTAAGTGCCCCACATAAATTCATCCTAGTCCCAATTACTTTCTCCCATAATTGCTAGGAATATTTGTTTCATAATTATTTATCACTAATTAATGTATGGGAATTAAATTTCTAATTAATTTCCCCCTTATATAAAACCTAGGCGAGCTACCCAGAATTCTGCATCGTCGATCGATCGAACCCCCTGGGTCGATCGATCAATCGCCCCTGACTTTGTCTTCTTCGAGACGCAGTTCCACCATTAACGAAAACCTCCAACTCTCATTATTTACCCTGGACTAACCCAAGCCCAATCAACCCTATAGAAATAGGATCAAAGCACCTTATGGAACATCAAACTGAAATTAAATCTCACGATTTTCTACTTTTTTCGAGTTGGGTAATTTCCGGGTTTATACACATTAAATCCAAGTTCCATCAATTTATCTCAATTTCGTTCATAATTTCTACTGGATTTCACATTCCAATCAGATATTCATACTCAGAATTATAACACAACTAATTCTCACCTTAGATCCCAATCAATTTGTTCCGTTAACAAAACCCCATTTTTTGTACCCATTTATTCCCAAAACGAATTTTGGTTTACGCACCACTATGATATGAATTGATTATCATCAATTTTGAAATCATAGCACTTAACCACTTGCCTGTAAGTGTTTGTAGTGTCTGATCCGTTGTTGATGTCCCTTAATTTGGATCCAATAACCTCTAATTTGCTCTTGATTTACTTTCCCCCAAATTCCCTCTCAAACCCTAGGTTTAGAGTTATGTTGGATGCCATTCCTTAATCTCCCAATTAGGTTAAAAACCCTTAATACCGTTTTTAGCCTAATGGGCTTAATTAAAATAGCCCATTTCACCCCGTATGGGCCCGGTTATGCCCAAAAATGCCCCGAGACCCAATTACTATCCCCGGGTACTTTTTTATGACTGTCTCGACCCATCCGGACACAACCGCGCACTCATAATTGGCATCCTAATTAATTTATAAAAATTCTTATCTCACACCCAATTTAGTCTATACCGACTCCCGGCTGGGATAAGTGTATACCCCGTCATTAATACCCGAAATGACGTAATTAAATTATTACTATTCACTTAGTAAATAAATTTCCCTAAACATTAATCATTCACTCCCCGATTAATATTTAAATATATATATTGCCATAATTAATTCAATTAAAATTACAACACACCAGTAATTTAAAATTTTCGAATTAATTAAATATTAAATGCACAAAAATACGGGGTGTTACAGGTATGCCTATATATATGAGATATATATATATATAAATCTAATCGAGGATTATATTAATTTGAGCTCGTGTGATAGCTTACCGTATAACCGATATTATATCACGTCGGGTAAGTGATGGTTATGAGAAATTTAGAGGATGGGGGGAAACAGATTGGTTTGGCGGGGTAGCTTAACTAAGTTGCTTATAAGGCATGCGATAGGTGTGCACTATTAGAAGAGGGGTGAGGGGTATCTCATGAGAGTGCGATACCAATTTAAATATAAGAGATTTTCATATTTTAAAAATATGGCATTTATGTACTTGCAAAAATATTTTCAAAACTCGGGCTCTGACCCGTTTCTCTAATTCCCCTCTCTTGCTATATATGTATATGTATATTAGGTGGCCAGACACATGGACGCCTGGATGATGATTCTTTTGAGTCAGACGTTGGCTACAGCAGCTGTGGATGCATGCAGGTTTATCTTAGATGGTTTTATCCTTGTGATAAAGATATGAAGCATTGTAGTAACATTCGGGCCGATAGCCCAACTGTATTCATTTATTCTTTTCTTGCCTTTTTGTGAGGAATTCTATTTGGTTGTATTATGTTAAACTGGGTGTTCGATTATTTTTTAGAACTCGAAATTTGAGTACGCGAGAATTACATGTGATAATTGATTAACTTCGCAAATTTTTCAAGTAATCCTTATTTAATTAGAGTCTATTAAAACAGCCCCTACACATGCATCTAATCAAGATAAATAATTCAAGCCATGCATGGTAAAATAAAGACGAGCAATTGAGGAAAAAACCCCTTCCGGGTAAAAACCTTTTATTTCTAGAACTTTAAAGAATTTACAATACCATTGACTTACATACAACCTGATAATCGCCCACAAGTGTAACGCACGGTGTCTTCGGTAAACCTTCAAAGCAACGGCTAGAAACAGTGTGACACAAAAATACCCGCAGGTGTCGGTTCCTATGTCGGCGGCTGGAATTTTCTCTTTCCAGGAGGGTAGCAATGAAGAAGAGAACGGCTTCTCCACAAGGGTTGAACAAACCAAAGTTGTGTTCTTGGGTTACACAAAAAGATTCACAAAGGATTGGCAATTGTGTGAATCAAAAACCTAGAGTCTTGGGCTCAATAGGTGAAGACTTAGAGTATTTAGGACTCTGAAAATCGTCTTGAAAAGTCTTAAAAATAACTCTCCCGAAGTTGGTATAAATAAGAAAATCAAGGAAAGAGTTTTCAAAAACTGGGACTGTCCGTAATTATCCCAGGCGGACCGGTCCGGCTTGGGGGTGGATCGATCCGGTTGACATCGGATCGGTTCTTTTATTGAAGGAGGATCGGTCCGGTTGACATCGGATCGGTTCGGCTTTCAGCTTCATCGGTTTGCTATCGATCCGGGGTATACTGGCCTCACTTTAACAGTCGGATCGGTCCGGTCTCTTTAGGCGGATCGGTCCGGATTAACCGGATCGGTTCTTTTATCTGGGTCGGATTAGTCCGGTATGTTCCCTGATTCCTCTTCTCCTTTTGATATTCGGATCCGTTGATGAGCGTATAAATCTTGAATTTCTTCAACGGTGTAACGGCGTACGACATATAAAATTCTAATGGGCAAAAATGTCCTTACAAATCTCCCCCTATGTCTATGCCGGTACATACATAAAAACAAACATCCGAATTATCAAAATAAAAATGCCTATACAAATCTACCCTTCCATGAACCCAAAACTGAAAGAGTACAAGTGAATAAGACTGCCTTCAAATCTTTAGGAATCTCAACGCTTTTCTCATCAGGGTGTGCAATTCAGTGATCATCAAAGTAGTACCTACACACATGAGATAAAGCAAAATACCAAGTGACATATCGAGTTTGAAATGAGATAAATATAGATACCAATTTATGAGCAAACTCAAAATTTCAAAACTCCCCCATAAAATGATAATTCTTTCTCCCCCTTTTTATGATGTCCCCAAATAGACAAATGAGAAGAATGAATCAAATAAGCAAAATCGGGGTGTCACGGTACACAAAACAGGGCATCAAACAAATGCACAAACTATTTTTGAATTTTTCAAATTTTTCATACAAAAATAAGATACCGATTTGAACAAATATGATACAAAAAAAACACACCATGGATTTAGACTCAAACAACCAAGTCATGGAAATGGAATGAATGGGTGTGAACACATTCGATAGGTAAATTAACTCAATCAATCATATGTGCACGATGCATATGTGTACTCCTAACGAATGAACATCAAAGGTATCCTTAGGTGTAAAACTTTGTTGAATTTAGATGACATCGTCTTATACAAATCAACAAATCAAAGTCAAATGATTTCCACACCAATAACGTCCAAAACTATGTAGCGCATTTTCAAGCATATCAAGGACGTGCAAACCCGTTTTAAATTCTCCAACCAAACTCCCTCATATTTATTTTCTTTTAGAGGTAATCTAAATTCTCAAACTTTGGAGAATTGGTGCAAAAACCTAAATGGCCCATAATTGGCATGAATTTCTTTTTATTGCCTTTCAATTTTTTCGGGCTCTTTTAACCTCTTTGGACCTCGGATAATAAAATTCCTCAATTTTTTAGGTCCTTTTTAACGGTGGCTTTTGCGCAAAGGATAGATAATTACCTTTCGCAGCCCCTCCCCGTTTTTCAAACAAAGCACACAAACTCACAAAACGGTTTTTATATGTACAATTTCCTTATCAAAATTTGTCGCGCTTGGTTCGTTTAAAGGACAGAATTGAAGTGAAAACACCCAACCAACATGTGATAAGACAAGCACAATAATCGAACAAATTCGTGCATGTGTGCAATAAAGGAAACATGAGTCAAACATGTAGGAAGTAACACTTAATTACATCTTAATGACTCCAAACATTATAAAGCACATGGATGAATTGACCTATTGTCTCAAAACACTATCAAATAGTCATATGAAAATAATGGAATGATGTTGTGACTTGGTCATCCAAAGTGTCCATCCATAAACGGTGCAACCAAAACAAAAAAAATCTTTTTGTATTTTTCAAAATTTTGTCAAAATTTTTTTTTTTTTAAATAAAACATACAAAATGATACATACTAGCAATAGGCAAATAATGTCATCATGAAAACCGCCCTATGCTAGTAAACAAGTCAAACCTCAATCATTAGGTGCAGAGGGGTTTTCCAAAGGTGGTGATAGCTTATGAAAAACCTCCATCAATTCTTGTGAAGTTTTGACTAAAAACTTAACTTGCTCACCTAAATGTGCAAACTCTCTCATGTAGTCTCCGGGAGCATGTAAAGTATCATGTGTGGGTGCATGTGTGCCAGAAACACGTGTAGAAGTAAAACGTGACACATACCCCAACTTAAAGCAAAATTCCCTAAGGTGTCCTCTCCTCTTGCAATGCGAGCAAACATAAATAGGCCTGGGAACACCTCTCTCAAAAAATCTAGGACGCACTCTCCTAATGGGAATGGGACGCCTAGGTGGGTTAGGGTGAGACTCGCGTGAATCACACACTAAAGTGGGAACCGTCTCGGGTGCTAATTTGGAAGTAGAAGCACCGTCATGACTTATTCCAAACTTCTCACCTTTACCCTTATGAACCACCTTTTCAACCTTCTTAGGTGCATTCAAAAAATTGACTTTGACCTCCCGCGAACGTTCAAGATCACTCTCGAGTTGGGATACACGTGTCGTCAGACTAGACAACGTGTCGGCCAAATCACACTTCTCCTTTCTCAAAACCTCCTTCTCTTTCTCCAAATCTAAAACCCGATGACCTAAATCCCTATTATACTTTTTTTTTCAAGGTCTCGGTGTACAAGTCTCTAAAAGCTTTTTGGAGCTCACTTGCGTCTCCACTCTCCTCCTCGCTTTCTCCCTCACTCGAAGAACAAAAATCACTATTATCGCTCTCGTGTGCACTCTTGTGAGACAAAGTGGGTGTGCTCACATGACTAGAAAAGGCGACAACCATCCCATGTCCCAAACCTTTATCAAACTTATCTCCTTTATCACCCTCATCACCCTCACTATCACTAAGAGTGGCGGGCATAGCAGTCTCTTTCCCCTTTCTCCTTATCCTAGTAGGACATTCTCTAGCTATGTGCCCTTTCCCTTCACACTCAAAGCACCTGATCTCATCCTCCTTGTCACTATCTTTGGCCTCCTCTTTATTTTTATTTTTCTCAAAAAAATTCCTTTTATTGGAAGAATTATTTTTGTTCATGTTGAGAAAATTTTTAAAATTTTTTGCAAACATGGCCATGTCATTAAAATCAAAATCTCCCTCAGAATCAGACTCGCAAACTTTTTCTTTCTTTTTCTTAAAATGAGTCTTTAAAGAATTGACATTATCCTTAGCCTTAATGGTTTTGGGAAACATATCAATCTCATAGTTTTGAAGATCTCCTACAAGTTCTTCCAACTTAAGTGATTTCAAATTTCCCGAGTTCAAAACAGTGACTTTAGGAATAAAGCGTTTTGGGAGAGATCTCAAAATCTTTTTAACGACACGCATGTTATCAATCACCTCACCCAAATTAAAACATGTGTTAACAATGTCCGACAAACGTGCATAAAAATCATCAAAGCATTCCGACTCAGACATGGTGATAGTCTCAAATTGGGTGGCCAAATTTTATAATTTTGACTCTTTAACCGCGTTCGTACCCTCATGTGTCAATTTCAAAACATCCCAAGCCTCTTTAGACGTGGTGCACGTCATAATTCGGCGAAACTCATCAGGAGAGACAGCTCCAGAAATAGCACTCAGACCACGGGAATTAAAATTGGACAATTTATAATCATCTTCAGTCCAGGCTGACACGGGTTTTAAAGTGGTGATGTTATTAACAGTGACCGTGGGAGGAGTCCAACCATTTTCGCAAAGCAACCAAACACGCTCGTCAATAGATTTTAAAATCGATTTCATACGAGCTTTCCAGTAGGTATAATTAGACCCGTCAAAAATAGGCATCTGATTATATAAGTGCTCTATACAAAAAAAAGCGAATTTTCACAAAACTGATTTTAAAAAAAATCAATATCACACGATTTTGCGAAAAATAGGAATACGCAATAAATTAGCGCAACCCGCTCTGATACCAATTTGAGAACTCGAAATTTGAGTACGCGAGAATTACGTGTGATAATTGATTAACTTCGCAAATTTTTCAAGTAACCCTTATTTAATTAGAGTCTATTAAAACAGCTCCTACACATGCATCTAATCAAGATAAATCATTCAAGCCATGCATGGTAAAATAAAGACGAGCAATTGAGGAAAAAACCCCTTCCGGGTAAAAACCTTTTATTTCTAGAACTTTAAAGAATTTACAAGACCATTGACTTACATACATCCTGATAATCGCCCACAAGTGTAACGCACGGTGTCTTCGGTAAACCTTCAAAGCAACGGCTAGAAATAGTGTGACACAGAAATACCCGCAGGTGTCGGTTCCTATGTCGGCGGCTGGAATTTTCCCTTTCCAGGAGGGCAGCAATGAAGAAGAGAACGGCTTCTCCACAAGGGTTGAACAAACCAAAGTTGTGTTCTTGGGTTACACAAAAAGATTCACAAAGAATTGGCAATTGTGTGAATCAAAAACCTAGAGTCTTGGGCTCAATAGGTGAAGACTTAGAGTATTTAGGACTCTGAAAATCATCTTGAAAAGTCTTAAAAATAACTCTCCCGAAGTTGGTATAAATAAGAAAACCACGGAAAGAGTTTTCAAAAACTGGGACTGTCCGTAATTATCCCAGGCGGACCGGTCCGGCTTGGGGGCGGATCGGTCCAGTTGACATCGGATCGGTTCTTTTATTGAAGGCGGATCGGTCCGGTTGACATCGGATCGGTTCGGCTTTCAGCTTCATCGGTTTGCTATCGATCCGGGGTATACTGGCCTCACTTTAGAAGTCGGATCGGTCCGGTCTCTTTAGGCGGATCGGTTCTTTTATCTGGGCCGGATCGGTCCGGTCTGTTCCCTGATTCCTCTTCTCCTTTTGATATTCGGATACGTTGATGAGCGTATAAATCTTGAATTTCTTCAACGGTGTAACGGCGTACGACATATAAAATGCTAATGGACAAAAATGTCCTTACAATTTTATTTCATTTCAGTTGTTGCTTATAAACCGTGTGAATTTTTTATTTAGTTGGAATTGTT
Organism: Sambucus nigra; assembly: GCA_949130495.1. Lineage (NCBI taxonomy): Eukaryota > Viridiplantae > Streptophyta > Magnoliopsida > Dipsacales > Adoxaceae > Sambucus > Sambucus nigra. Next base: position 251,479,460 of record OX422208.1, read on the forward strand.
TGGTTAAAAAGATTAGTTAAGTAAAATTTTGATGCCAGCCTAATAGGTTATTAATGATTAAAATAGTTTTCAGCAATGATGCTAAGAATGAACCATATGTGACTCCTATTTTAATTTGGAATAAGATTGATCACCCGTTATTTTATTAGGCGGGGTCTCACTATATTTTCTTAATTATTATGTTCTCACTGGTGGTTTGTATAATTATGTTTTTGATAAAGCTTTTACAAGAAAAATGATTCTGATCCTATAACATAATGTTGAACTTCAAAGTAGTTTTTCGATGTTGTGGATTGAATATCACATTCCTTTAACTCTAGATTTATCCTTATGACTTAATAGTCTAGGTTGTCTCTGGGTTGTCACTTATGAAACTTGTCACTCATGTTTGAGATCTTAAGGTTTTACGATTTTAGAATGATATGTGTGTCCCAAGTGGGAGATTATAGTCTTTGGATAGTGGACCTACGTAGATCATGCAGTTATAAAATAATCGGTCAAACGCAATAAGTCGATATCGTCATAACATTTATTCACACAAAATCCCGTTTTAAATTTTCGAAGTGTAATATATAAATTCCACTTTACTTACCCAATTTGACATGCCTACATAATTAGGAATGTATTGTACATGCATGGATTTAGAATCCACTAAAAGAACTAGAATTTATAATTATATCTACACTTTAAAGAGGGTATATTAATTACTTTGGAAATCGAAAATGTCAAATGTCAAATTCTTTAAAGAATGGTGAAATTAGTGGGAGTATCAAATCACCTAAAGTGGTTATAAATAAGTTAAGACACTCATGTCATTCCTTTAATATCCAAAGTAATTGTTCTTTTGGTTAATGGATATGAATAGTTTTAAGAAGCCCTTAAATGAGTTTGCTATTCTGAATGATTGTGAGATTTTTTCCAAGAATACGAATTTGCAGAGGAGTAAGAAAGTGTTCGATTTTGATAATCAACGATATAAAGCTAGACTTATGATAGAAGTATTCATTACAAATAGAGAAAGGTGTGTAAATAAATATTTTCACCTGTATCTTATAATATTAGAATTTTATAGCTTTAGTAGCTATTTTTTTAGTAGGAGTTGCATTTAGTGTGAAAACTTATGAGAGTTTAAGAAAAGAACTGTATACGTTGAGAAATAACTATATAAACTTATGTAAGTTTCCCATCAATGGTATTTTAAGAATACTTTATGTATTTTGATTAAGTATATATATACCTTGAAGTAAGTGGGAGTAAATTTATATATTTCTTACTTAGTAATGAATGATAGATTAGAGAAATAAAATAGTTTAAAAGTATGAAATAATGAGATGCTTAAAATATTATATGCTCACACTTATGATAATTGTTCTCTCTTGATTAAGTAGGTTTGTTTTGGCCTAGTGACCAATATTATGAAAGAGTGAGAAACAATTAAATATTGTATGTAACATACTTTGGGGATATAATTTATGGATTATGGCTACGGAAAATTTATTTTGGAACTTGGAGTTGTCGACACTATTATCAAGTCGCTGAAATATTATGATAATCTCGTCGTAATGTTCGTTATTAAGAACTAATAGGTATATTAAAGAACCTATGCATATTAGGATATAATATCTATATGTGGATGAAGAAGTTTAGATACAACAAGTGTCAGTTGAATGCAATAGTTTGTGTGTTAATGTAGCATATCCACTGATAAATGGGCTATCACCCAAGGACATTCATGAAACATGCTTAAGATATAAGTCTTTTGTGTAGCCAATTAATTATAACTGTTAGTGGATTGTTTGGTGCTTAAATTTTGGCACTATACTTGATATCAATTATAATGTATTCTGACCATTTCAATTTCTTTGTTGCAATATAAGTTTACATGCATGTTAATCGTTGAATGTGATAGAAATAATCTTTTATATAAGATAGTATTGGACCGTTGTTGAATAACCCAATTTATAAACCTTGTTGAATGAATTGTTAATGTCATAGTATATGAAAGCGATTATGCTCTTGAATTAGTATGTGAGCGTCGTGACTCGCATTAATGGTTTGTTTGATTAAGGTATTTACGAAAAACCATTTAAGAACGACTCAAAGATTATTGCGTGCCTTATGATAATTATTGACTAAGTGGGAGAATGTTAGAATTATTTAAAAATTTAATTCTACATAATGTGCTCCATAATTATATCAATACTAAGAGTCACTTTAGTCAATGAAAGGATACTCTAAATACAAAGAGTCAAAAGGACTCGTGGGTATCTACATTGATGGACGAATAAGATTAAGTGAATTTTGGAGATTTAGGTCCTAACCCTGCCTATAAATAAGCGACTAATTTTCCATCATTCAGAGACACTAAGAGACAACATAATGAAATTATAGTATAAGGGAGATAAATCTAAATTCTCAATAAGAGTTAATTTTAAATAGTGTTTTGACTGTGAAAGTAGATATAACCGTTGAAATCTGCGAAAATTGGAATATGTTCTTGTCGTATTCAAGAGGAAGTCGTGGTCCAAAATTCAGCTTGACCGGACACCATAAAGATTGTCAGCTTTGTCAATCTTTCCATTTGTGACATGATGGAGGTTTGTCATTATAATATCATTTCGTATTCCTCATAATAATTGTATGTGATAATCATGTTTATCTAAGACCCTAACGTTAAATGTATAATACATAACATTTGTATTATTAAAGAAGAAATAACATATAGAATTGGATATTCATACGTTATATTTATATATCCATATAAAAATGTTAATTACGTGTTCTTTAATTTATGTTTACAGGAACATGATCCATCTCATGGGGATTAAGATATTTGGAATTCATGTAAGTTAGCTGGTAATATACTACAAATATGGATTAGCAAAACCATATTTTTACCCAGCTCCCCCCACCCCCAAAAAAAAACATTATGTACTTGACTGGGTATATCACCTGCGATTTATTGGATGAAAGACCAAAGGGCTAGAGATTTGTTTTTAAATTCAAACATCAAAATCAAATTTTGATTGAGTATGTATAGGTCATTTGAACAAAATATAGAAGAAGAAGAAAATTACACAAGTGTGTATTATAAGTTTATAACCAAACCTCAAAATGAAATCGATTGAAAAGAAGATTGCATTCATGATTCAGAATAACCTATAGTAATTTTTGGGTAGAGGGATGTCAAAATAATTTAGGCATTGGTACGTGGACTTTTGAAAATGCGGGGTGGTCGTTATATGTGTTTCAAATAAAACTAATTTTCACCAAAAATTATTCAACTTTTAATTAGCACTAAACCAAGTTGTGAAAAAATAATTTTTACTTTAAACCAACTTTATCTTGATTAATCCTAAACATGCATCTAGTGATTAAAGCAAGTAAAGTAAAGTAAAGTAAAGAATACTCACAACGCTGAATGTACAAGGAAAAAACCCAAAATAGGAAAACAACCTCGGACGGCCCAAGCCAGACAATCACTATGAACAAAGGTTTTACAAAGACAGATTAGCCTTACTCAATGACTCGATCCCCACCGGTCTTGACGCTCCTTTTGATCTTCTACCGTTCTTCAATAGTGCTCACGCAGAAATTATGTCTTCAACGATACCTGTCCACAACACACCCGTCCACATATGTCTCGGTGTCTACCGAATGGCTTTGATTCATCTACGATGTCGAACAAGAAGTCCTTCTCTTTTCTTCACCGCAAAACCCTGATGTTCAAGTATAGAAAAAATATTCTTGGTGTAGCAAGATCACATAAACATATAAGAATGATAACTCGGATCTTTGCAAACTCTAAGGATGTGTTTATGCTTTGAAACCTTAAAAAAACATGTGCAAAACTCGTACTGGAATGTTAACTATTTTTCCAGAATGCACACACATTTAATTCTGACGAAAACACGCTTTAAATAGGAATTAAGCACCGCCTCCAAACTAGTGTCACTCGAACGAGATAGGCAAGTCGTTCGCGCGACATAGCCATCTCGCTTGAACAAAGGACAGATGTCGTTCGAACGACAGTCCTGTCAGTTTGACTTTTTGACTTTTTGTTCAAAACGTCTCTTCCAAAAGAGATCCAAATAAGTCAAACGCTGTTTCAAGTTTATTAGAATAAAAACGTAGTGTACACTATTTAAAACACTTAAAAAACATTTTAAAATATTTTTCTTATAAAAATTACATCCTTATCTTTTATAAAAACAATTTCGAGCACCATTAATTATACGCATTCATACCTGTGTGATCTCGGATTGCAATTAACTTGAAGACGAATAAACTTGCACCAAATTAAACTTCAAAATGTTTAATTCTTTGAAGCTTTGCCGCAACGTCTTCAATTTCTTCAATACGTCATAGACCAAGTGGGATCATGACAAAATATAATTTCCCTATGACATATTACAAACACAATTTTGTTCAAGGAATTATGTCAAAACAATACGGGGACTCAATTGAAAATTTATGTCCTTAAAACTTTGGAGAGAGAGACACGCTTATGTGGGAACCGGTGTGAGTGGGGGGCAAGGGTGAGGTGAGTGGGAGAAACGAGAGGTGGGGTGAGCAGGATTGTTTTTTTCAAAGAGAGAGTTGAGTTTGACACCATCCAAAAATTTAAATGACTAAGATGTAAATAAAATTGATGGTTGAGCTTTAATAATTTTTCGCGATGTGTGGGCCTAGATTTTTAAATGTAAATACCATTTTTTTATTTCTATTTTCTTTTCACGACACAAATAAATGTTGTCGAAAGTAGGGTACCATCTAGAGACATCAATAATCTATCATAGAAAGTAAGGGACCATTACGTGATGTCAGTTTGATGTCGCCGAATGTAAATGTAGTCGGAGGGGGAGAAATTAATGTCTTAATCGCCGAAATAAAACCTTTTTGTGTAAAAAAAATTATACATGTCACCAAAAGTGTATTTTTAGCAATATAAAAAGTTTATTGTCACTAAAAGATATTTCAAACTTTTATAGTGAACGTTAGAGCATCACACCATAACACGCTTTCTTTAACACATGAATTTTTTTTGCACGAATGTTTTATTTATTTATAAACAAATAGAGAAAAGGCCTCTTCTAGTGGCTTACAAGCAATAAATAAAATTAAAATTTGCAAAAATTTATGATTTCTTGAACAAGTTGCAGAAGGCCTTAAATTATATTAAAGAGATGATTTCTTCTCATTAGTTAGTGACAAAAATGAGTCCACTTGAGAATTTTTAATTTCTCCCTTTTTTTATCCAACCACTACTCCTTGATTGATAAATGTTAAATCTTCATTGATGCCTAAAATTTCAAAGGAATTATTGACTTGAGAATTGAACATTTGATGCTGAATATTGCCACATTTTTTACCAATTGAGTCTTTAATATATGCACAATTAGAATCCATTCCTAAGTCTTTCTCAATGGTGTCCTTCATTGGAGAAAGAGTTTCTTCATGAATTAAGCCCCCATTATCAAACTGGTCATCTTTAATAGCAACATTAGAATCAACACAAGGTAGAGGTCCCGCTTCAGTCCTTCTCTCCTTTAGCAATATTGTATCAGCAACCTCTATACAATTAAAATATTTTATGCCTAATGGTTCACCCACTGTTGATACCAAAAATTATCCACTTACATGGACCAATTAGAGACAGACACGAGTCATCCAACATGGCAAGAATCCTAGTCAGCAATACATACACTCGCCGACCAACAGGGTCAATAAGGCGCCAATAATTATGTACATTGTGAACGCCATGTACTGATGAAAATGCTTCACTTATAAAGGCATTCCATTCTTTTACATTCCATCTCTTTCTCTCCCTATAAGAGTATAAATACACTATAATCCCTTCATCAAGGGAAGGTTAAAATCACTCAAAACATGAGAAGTAAGACAAAATACACTGCAATAAGAAATAAAGTGGATGTAGGTTCTTCCTTATAGCCGAACAACTTTAAAAACCATTTTGTCTCTCTGTTTTATTTACATATATTTATCTGTGGTTAAACAATTAGACCTAGTCTAGTTTTTTACTTCAATAGATTGACGCCATCTGTTTGAACGTATTTCTAAATGTTTTCACTCTCATTCACTCACGATAACTCAAAAATGACTAACATTCTTGAGTCCAGTGCCATGAACGATGGCCATTCGCCTATTTCATCTACTCGTCCAACAAATAATGATCTGACTGGAATCTTGGTTAGTCTTGCTAGAGGACAGGCGGCTATGCAAGATACGATCAGGCAATTGGCCCAAACCCTACAAGCCGAATCTGCTACCATGTCTATTCACATAAACATGCCACCGTCGTCTCCAAGAACCAGCAGGCATATCCACTCTAGGACTTCGAGAGAGATATCCTATCATCCAGAATAAAGTTCTTCCCTCAAGACTTCAGATCCTTATGATGACCAGTCTTTTTCTCTCAAAAAGCTAAGTGTCTTAGAATATCTTATTTGAGAATCTCCCTTTGATCATCTGGGACCCAGAGGGAATAGGAATGTTCCCAAGGAATTATCGAGGCATACTCGATGACCACCCGATCAACAAGAGGCCTTAGCCCAATCTAGATTATGTACCCGACGATATATCCATGCCGAGCAGACCTCTCAGGAGGAGAGCTCAACACAAAAAGTTGGTTGAAATAGTCGAGCTATATATTATAAATATAATTCGGGTAATCATGAATGAAAAGGCTCAATCCAGAGGTTGGAAAACAGGTTGGGAGAAGTGGTGAAGGCGAAGAACCCTTTTTAACAAAGCTTTGTGAAAGGATCTCCTTTTGTTCAAGCTATTATGGATTTTCCTACTCCTTCAAAGTTCAAAGATCCTATAGTTACTCCCAAGTATGATGGATCAACTAACCTGTTCTTTATATAGAATAATACCAGGCAGCAACAGACATTTACGCCATTCCTGACAAGTTGAGATGTAGGGCATTCTCAAGTACTATAATGGTTCCTGCCCCAGTATGGTGCAATAGCCTACCTCGGGGATAAATTATTGATTTTAACTGGTCGAGCTATTCATTAGTAATTTATACTTCGGGGCCAAGCCAGTAAAGAGATAGATCACTTACTAGGCGTGAGACAACGAGTAGGAGAAAGCACCAGGGACTACATCACTCGCTTTAATAATGAGAAGTTGGAGGAGATTGATTATAAGAATAAGACAACCATCACAGATTTATGAAAGGATTACTTCCCGATAAGCTTTATTACACTTTTGCCAATGATTATCCAAAGACTATGACTGAATTGATGGCCAAAGCATCCAAGATAATGAATGTCGAGGAAGCGATGGCAGCGAAGCAGAGCTTGATCACAAAGCTTGAGGTCAACATTGAGAAGAAGGATCAAAAGGAGCATAAGGATCATAAATATTTAAAAAAAAAGATTGATGACAGGCTTAGGAAGTACAATAACTACAATCCATTAATGATGGGAATTTACCATATTTTGGAGGAAATTAAGCATAGCAAGGAAGTACGTTGACTAGAGAAATTAAGAGCACCAACTGGAAGAGGGACATATCCAAATACTATGAATTTGATAAGGACCATGGGCCTACAACCATATCATTGTATTTCTCTGCAAAATGAGATAAAAAACCTCATCCGCTGAGGAAAATTGGATAAGTTTATTGATCGGCTGGACGATAGAAGATCTCGGCGCAGGTTAAAGTCTCCATGCAAGCCCAGGGAAGAAAGAAAAGAAATCATGAAAATTATCTTGAAGATTATCCCGATTTCTCCAAAAAAACCCAAGATACCAGAACGTGAGGTATTTACACTTAGTTTTGGTTCCTTTGATTGTTAGATGACTATAGGTGGAGACGTTTGAGGTGGAGATCACACTACTGAGACAAAATCTTATCTCAAGAGGCTTTAACTTGTTCTTACATCTAGAGGATCAATCTAGCCGAGGAAGATAGGCCATGGAAGGTGAATAAAAAAAAGTTGGTGATTGGGTTTTCCAAAAATAACATGTCAAAAGTTTTGTACCGCTATGGAGACCCTCTAGTGGTCAAATTCAGATATCAGGATACAATCATTTCCAGGGTGTTGATTGACAGTGGTAGCTCAACAAATATCATGTTTTATTCCTACTTTCAAAAGATGCATTTGAAGCTCCATCAGCTAGATCCGTACCATAGGCCCTTGATCAGTTTTTCTGGTGAAAATTTTTATCCTTTGGGCACAATCAAGCTGGAGGTGTTGCTTAGCACCTAGCTAGCTAGTTGGATCGAGAAAGTTAGTTTCTTTGTGATGGACAAGAACATACATTCAACCTCTAATGTCATCATGGGCAGAGTAGGGTTGAATAAGTTTAAAGCAGTTCCCTCAACAGTCCTTCAGTGTTTGAAGTTCTCGACCAACTTCGAAGTAAGTGTGGTGAAGGGTGATAAAAAAGTATCTCGAGAATGTTATTACTCCTCTGCCGAGAATGAGGATCTTGAGGAAATAAATAAGAAGACAACCACTTGGCAAGTGGACACTGCTGACCTCAATAGTGAATCTGAGGTTGAAACCTTAGATCCAAGAGAGGAGACAAAGCTGGTGAAAGGACGGATTATGGAAGCAATGGAGAGTATCATCCTAGCAGATGAAAAGCCAGAGCGAACTACACAGGTGTGTTCAACGCTAGATGCTGTTCTTAAATAGGAGCTAGTGATATTCCTGAGATAGAGAGAACACGTGTTTGCTATGACACCCCGACTAATTAAATACCGGGTAGCTACTCCTTTATTAAATTAATACAAAATGCCAAGTTGGTTCAATTCATAGCATCACTGTCGAAAACATTTTAATATTACTAACCACCCAGTATTTAAAAAGTAGGTTGTCCATTTTAATTAAAAACCGATTAACATGCAATAAATGAATTATGAAAATTTAACATAACCAACAATATAGTCACAATAGAATAATCATCCATTAAATAATGAGTCTGGAGGAAAACTCCTCACAACAAACCGAATTCCGAAACAATTAAATACAAAGTCCACATCACTAAAATTAATTACAATCCAAAGTATGAAATAATTGGATAAGTAAAATGTCTCTAAAAGGAATGGGCGGCATGCCCAACAAATGATAAAAACTGATAATGGAGTTAAGATTAGAAATGGAGGCGTATACTGTCAAGGTCCTGTAACTTCCACAGCAGCTACAGCACGTCACCTGAATAGAACTCATATGCATGGTGTCCTTGTGGTTGGGCACCTAAAAAGGTTTATACGAAAATAGATTTGAAAGAAAATGGGTCAGAGCCCGAATGTGAAAATGAATTTTAAAAATGCAAGTGCTTAATATCATTAAACAGTGAATATAAAGTACATGATAGTGTGTGCACTCACATGAGTTCCTCACCTCTCAACTAATTGTGCACTCTTATCGTACCCGTGCCCATTTCTAGTTGCTCTCATATCTATCTAGTCCAATGCTAAATCTAACATTTCTATATGATATCCAACTCAAATTCCAACATCTTCGATTTAATAGAGTATTGTACCTTATTACACAGTTTCCCCACTTTAGTATTTCAATATTATAAATCTTACATTTTCATTTTACAAACCGTTGCTATTACTTATACCCACGATTATTCACGACTATTCATTTCAATCAACAGTATATTCTTCTCACCATAAATATACAATACTAGCACCCCGAGGCTAAGCTGCGGTGCTCACATACTCTGCTATCAAATCCCGGTACATCACGTACATGAGGACCACGTATTTCGAATCTCTCAGGAAACGTTTCATTAACAACACTCATAAATAGTGGAGGCGAACATAGTTCACATCACATGGGTCACGCACATACCTACGCTCCCATGATCAGTAGACTTATTAACTTTTCAATAAGCCCTTCTTTGACCTATGTCCTCGAGGTACCAATCTAAATCCCCCCGTAGGCACATAAAGATTAGATGGCCCTAAACGAACGCCAACCTCCCATGATAGCAAGTACGATAGGTATGTCATACACACATAACTACATATACTAAGCATTCACACATCTTAGATATTAAAATATTTGATTAGTGGTATACTTCTCGTTCTTATACCAACACTTAGTGTTATACAAATCACATGTCCCCGGTTTATATGTATTTGAGTTATCAATTATTCTCACTTCGTGATTAGTTACTCGCTTCCCATTCCACAAATGTCATCCGGCTCAAGACACTATTCTAAGTTTTACTCCTCAATGTACCCCAATCTCCCAACTATACCCACTAGTTAATAAGGTAAGGTTATCTCATCATTTAAATAAGTCTACGGGATACTAGAAATCAATTCAGGCCAAAATGGCCATTCTGTCAACTCGTTAGAAGTCTCGTTCGAACGAGGTCGTTCGAACGAAGGGCTTCGAGCGAAGGGCTTCGAACGAACTACCAACTCGTTATAAGTCATACTGTCATCTCGTTAGAAGTTCGTTCGAACGAGGTCTTTCGAACGACCTGGGTAGGTCTTCTAACGAGATGGCAGTTTCAGCCCAGAAAATCCCAATTCCGTTTTTCTCAATTCTTCTCTCCTCTAAATCCACCCTAAGACCATCCAAGTTGTGTTTTAACGTATATAAACCATTTCTAATCACCCTAGGTCATTCCTTATCATATTTAAAGGGTCAAATCTTACAATTTTTCATGGAATTAATATGAATCTTCAAATATTTCTCCAAACCCTATGTACATGAACTTCTAATTTTCCTTATGCCAAATACTCATCATAAATCCATTTTTAAATCGTCATATGTAACTATTTAAGTATTAAATCAGTCCTTTATAATACTACATGCAAATCCTAACCCAAATTCAAAGTTCCTCCAATAAATTTCATGGATTTTCTTCAAAAAGTTCAATATAAGATAATTCCTACACTAAGAATGGAAGACATATTCAATGCATTAGGGATACTAAATCACTTGCCTTAGATTGCTCTTCAGAATTTGATGTTGAAGGTTGAGGGTTAATCTCTCCCCTTTCTCTACATATTTTCTCCCAAGTTTGAAGATGGTGGTTATGGGTTTTCTCTTGGGAACCTCTTCCAACTCTTCCTATAACTCCCGTAGCCCTCTAACTTGTCAAATGCTGGTAATGGGCTTAGTGGGTTACTAATAATGTATAATTAACTCTTAAAATTCGTAGGCTTTAATTCCCAAAATTTAAAAATTACCAAAATACCCTTTTAAGTTGCCGGTATGGCCCAAAAATGCCCCGGGACCCAAACTAAACCCCCAGATAGTGTTTTCTGACTATTTTGACCCTTACGGACTCGTTGGCGCACTCAAAATGACCACTCGGTTGATAAAAATGAAATTAACTTTTTAATTCAAAATTTTCATTTCTGACGCGACTGACACGTGCGTCCCAACTAAATTTCCCAAATTATCGTATTTCAGTCTCGCGATGATTTTAATATTTTCAATATTCATATATTGCCATATATACACAACATAATTAAATACAAACTCACATCTCATTAGTATTTATATCCGGATTAATTCTCAATTAATTCACATTTAATTTAATTAATCCCTTTAATAAATATCAATAAAAATACGGGGTATTACATACTTCCCCCTAATAACAGAATTTTGTCCCGAAATTCGAAACTAAAAAGTACCTGATAAAAACAACTCTGGATAACGTTCGCGCATCTCATCCTCACGCTCCCATGTGGAATCCTCAGCATTATGATGCCGCCACTGAACACGTACTAACGGTACTATCTTCGACCTCAGTTTTCGCTCGCTTCGGTCCAAAATAGCAATCGGCCCCTCCTCGTAGGAACTATCGGGCTGGAGATCGATGTCCTCCAAAGCAATGTGAGTATGGGCCAAATCATCTCTAAGATATTTCCTTAGCGAGGAAATATGGAACACCTCATGAATCCTACGCAAGTGCTCCGGTAACCCAAGTCTATACGCAACTGGCCCAATCCGCTCGATGATAGGAAATGTCCCCACATATCTCGGTGCCAGTTTCCCCTTTTTCCCAAAACGCATAATCCCCTTCATAGGAGATACTCTGAGTAAAACCTGGTCCCCCACTTTGAATTCTCTGAAGAACCTCTTCGCATCAGCGTAGCTCTTCTACCGATCCTGAGCTACCTGAGTGCGACTCCGTATCAATTATATCCTTGCCGAAGTGTCCTGAATCACTTCCGGCCCAAGGAGTTTGTTATCCCCCACCTCTAACCAACATGCTGGAGAACGACAAGGTCTACCGTACAACGCCTCAAATGGAGCCATGCCAATGATGAACTGGTAGGAGTTATTATAAGCAAACTCCACCAGTGGAAGGTACTGTTCCCATCCACTCCCAAAGTCTATGATGCACATACGCAACATGTCCTCCAACATCTGATTTGTACTCTCGGTCTGCCCATCGGTCTGCGGGTGATAAGCCGTACTCAATCGCAATTCAGCGCCCATGGCCTCCTGGAAACTCTCCCAAAACAGTGAAACAAATATCTTGTCTCGGTCAGACACGATATTTAGAGGCACACCATGAAGTCTCACTATTTCTGCAATAAAAATCTGGGCATACTGTCCCGTAGTGTAGTCTGTCCTTACGGGTAGAAAATGAGCCACTTTGGTCAAACATTCCACAATTACCCAAATGGAGTCGTGACCCCTCTGTGACGTAGGTAACCCCGTGATAAAGTCCATGGATATGCTCTCCCATATCCACGTCGGAACCTCTAATGGCTGTAGAAGTCCTGCAGGTCTCTGATGATCCACTTTTACTAGCTGACAAGTGGCGTATTTAGAAACAAACACGGCGATATCTCTCTTCATCTCGCTCCACCAATACTGACGTCTCATGTCTTGGTACATTTTGTCCCCACCAGGGTGTACCACGAACCGTGAGCCGTGCGATTCTGTCATCACCTCGTGTCATAAGTCTTCCCTTTTTGGAACGACTAGTCTCCCATTGAAGCGTAATCCCCCGTCTGAGCTAACGGTATAGGACTCGGCTCCCTCTGCTAGTAATCGAACTATCTTCTCCTGACAGAACGAGTCATTTTCTTGGGCCTTTACCACTCTCGTAACAATCTGCGGTGTAACAGTCATTACAGACATGAACGATCGGGCTACTACCTCCTGGTGTCCCAACTCCTTCCACTTTGCTTTCCACACCACGGCCACCTCATTTACTGGCCTACGTCTCAACGCGTCTGCTGCCACGTTAGCCTTCCCCGGGTGATACTAGATATCAAACTGATAATCCTTCACAAACTCAAGCCACCGTCTTTGACACATATTCAACTCCTTCTGCGTGAAGAGGTACTGTAGAGACTTGTGATCCGTGAACAATCAAATCTTCTCCCCCAGGAGATAATGTCTCCAAATCCGAAGGGCAAATACAACTGCCACTAACTCCAAGTCATGAGTGGGGTAATTCTTCTCGTGAGGCTTAAGCTTATGGGAAGAATAAGATATGTCCTAACTCTCCTGTTGCAACACATCTCCGAGTCCTTGTAAGGACGCATCGGTGTAAACTAGATACTCAACTCCCGATCTGGGCAACGCTAACACAGGTGCTGAGGTCAACTTATCCTTCAACTCATCGAATGCCATCTGACAGGCATCGCTCCAGATAAATGGCACACCTTTGCGAGTCATATGTGTCAAAGGACCCGCTATCTTCGAGAGACCACGAATAAACCTCATGTAGTATCCTGCTAGGCCCAAAAAACTACGGATCTCAATCGGCGTCGTGGGCTGTCCCCACTCCCTCACCGCGAATACCTTCCCCAGATCTACCGATATCCCCCGGTCTGAAATGATATGCCCCAAAAACTGAACCTCCTTCAGCCAAAACCCGCACTTCTCATACTTTGCATAAAGCTCGTTCTGACGTAGCGTCTGCAAAACCTGTCTCAAATGCTCGGCGTGCTCCTCTTCTGTCTGGGAGTAAACCAGAATGTCATCAATAAAGACAATAACGAACTGGTCTAGGAAATCTCTGAACACCCTATTCATCAAGTCCATAAACACGGCTGGAGCGTTGGTCAAGCCAAAAGGCATAACCCGAAACTTGTAGGAACCATATCTCATTAAGAAAGCAGTCTTCGAGACGTCCTGTTCCCTGATACCTAACTGATGGTATCCTGATCGCAAATCAATCTTTGAGAAGAAAGAAGCTCCTCTCAGCTGATCGAATAAGTCATTGATTCGGGGCAACGAATACTTATTCCGTATCGTGACCTTATTCAACTCTCGGTAATCTACACATAACCTCAACGATCCATCCCTCTTCTTTATGAACAACGCAGGGGCACCCCACGGCGAAGTACTCCTCCGGATAAACCCCTGACCCAACAACTGCTCAATCTGATCCCGTAACTCTCTCATCTCTGCTGGAGCCATACGGTAAGGTGCGCGGGCAATAGGCCGAGTGCCCGGCGTCAAGTCGATCATAAAATCTATCTCTCTACTCGGAGGTAGTCCAGGTATATCCTGAAATACATCGATAAACTCCCTAACAACTGGAATCGCATCAAATGGTATCACCACTTCCTTAGAGGTCTCCTCCTCTATATAGTACAAGTGAGTGGACGATCCTCCCTCAGGGCGAGGCATCGCCACTAAAAACATCTCCTGCCCGGGAATGGCAAAGATAATACTCCTACTGAAACAGTCAATCATGGCTCGGTACGTAACTAGCCAATCCATACCAATAATGGCATCATACTCAGTCATCTCTAACACTAACATATTCGCGGGTAAAGTAAACCTCCCGATCTCTATACCCACACCTCTACAAATAAGGGAAATCACGGAACCCCTACTCAACGGCGAATCTACACAAGTAACCGTGCTCTTGGCGGTGTCTAATAACCCAATAGTGCGTGCGAATCTCATGGCAATGAAACAATGTGTGGCCCCCGTATCAAATAAAATACGCCTCATAGTCCCCTGAATAGAGAACATACCCTCAATGGCCGGTGGATCCTGTGGGGTTGCGGCATGCTGAAGCTGATACACTCTCCCATACTGAAGTTGTCCCTGCTGAACTGGGAATGCTGGAATGGGTGGTAATGCTGCCATCTATGGTGGTGCTGGGAGGGCGGCGGGAAACATAGGCCTCTGTGGATCGTGTCGAGCACCCTGCAGCTGCTGCGGTGGGGCCCTGCCCCTGTCAGGACAATCCTGCCGTTTGTGGCTAGTCTTGCCACAAACGAAACACTTCCCTGGGAAGTTTCCCCCTTGCTGTCCCTGTTGTCCTCAGCCCTAGTGGCCGTTACCATTCCTCCCTTGGCCATGCTGGACCTGCTGAAACTGTTGCTGCTGACCATTATGACCCTGCTGGTTCTGATGGCCTTGTCTGAAACCTCCTTGTCCACTTCTGAAACCCCCAGATCTGAATCTCTTAGAATCCCCCTGTTGGGAACCCTGGTCACCCTGCCTGTGCTGTCCCTGAGCAGATTGTGCCCCGCTGGCACCATTTCCCCTGGTCCTGCCCTGATGGCTGGACTCCCCTGATCTCTTGCTCTCAGACATGTGGAAGCGATGATCCTGGCAGTGAAGTAATGCAGCGTTAACCACATCAGAATAAGTGGCCAACGAGAGATTACCCAACGAGTGTTGACGGATCCTCCAAGTTAATCCACCAATAAACTTCTGAATCTTCTTCTCCTCAGTCGGTATCTCATCGGGAATAATGTTCAAGAGGTTAGTGAATTCGGCCTCATACTCGCCCACGGTCCTCCCCTCCTACTTGAGGTTCATCAATTTCCTTCTCATCTCCGTGTGAACAGCTGACGGAAAATATTTGCGGTCGAACCGCACCCAGAACTCCTGTATAGTGAGGGTGTCCCTCTCCTCTGCGGTGGTAATGGACTCCCACCACTGCAATGCAGATCCTACTAGCTTGAAAGTAGCCAGTATCTGTTTCTGAACATCTGTGCACTCGTACATCCTTAAGTGCCTCTGAATATCCTTCCTCCACTGACTGAATACCACAACATCGGAGCTACCAGCAAACTACGGAGGATGTGCTTTCTGAAAAGCATCACGAATGTGTTCCCAAGCAGACGGGAATGCATGAGCCTGAACTGGCGCAACTACCGGCGCCTGGGGTGGTGCCTGCTGTACAACGGTTAGGGCAGCATTTACCGCTTGGGCTACAATAGCTGCAACCTCTGCGGCATTCATAGTGCCCTGAACTGGTGCAGGTTGTGGCTCTGGTTGTGCATCCTTAGGAACTCGTTGCGCACGTCGTGGAGGCATCTAAAATGAGAGTAAAGTCTTATAAGTTCGCAGTTTTTATCTCAAAATAGATGAAGAGCGATACATACACAAAAGATGACAACAGTCCTAAAATATAGGGCTCTACATCAAAGAAAGCTCAGCGGAAACATAACAAGCCGTACAGATCCTAAGGACACTAGAACCTGATGCTCTGATTCCACCTGTGACACCCCAACTAATTAAATACCGGGTAGCTACTCCTTTATTAAATTAATACAAAATGCCAAGTTGGTTCAGTTCATAGCATCATTGTCGAAAACATTTTAATATTACTAACCACTTAGTATTTAAAAAGTAGGTTGTCCATTTTAATTAAAACCGATTAACATCCAATAAATGAATTATGAAAAGTTAACATAACCAACAATATAGTCACAATAGAATAATCATCCATTAAATAATGGGTCTGGAGGAAAACTCCTCATAACAAACCGAAATCCGAAATAATTAAATACAAAGTCCACATCACTAAAATTAATTTCAACCCAAAGTCTGAAATAATTGGATAAGTAAAATGTCTCTAAAAGGAATGGGCGGCATGCCCAAAAAATGATAAAATTTGATAATGGAGCCAAGATCAGAAATGGAGGCGTCTACTGTCAAGGTCCTGTAACTTCCACAACAGCTACAGCACGTCACCTGAATAGAACTCCTATGCATGGTGTCCTTGTGGCTGGGCACCTAAAAAGGTTTTTACAAAAATAGATTTGAAAGCAAAAGGGTCAGAGCCCGAATGTGAAAATGAATTTTAAAAATGCAAGTGTTTAATATCATTAAACAGTGAATATAAAGTACATGATAGTGTGTGCACTCACATGAGTTCTTCACCTCTCAACTAATTGTGCACTCCTATCGTACCCGTGCCCATTTCTAGTTTCTCTCATATCTATCTAGTCCAATGCTAAATCTAACATTTCTATATAATATCCAACTCAAATACCAACATCTTCTATTTAATAGAGTATTGTACCTTATTTCACAGTTTTCCCACTTTAGTATTTCAATATTATAAATCTTACATTTTCATTTTACAAACCGTTGCTATTACTTATACCCACGATTATTCACGACTATTCATTTCAATCAACAGTATATTATTCTCACCATAAATATACAATACTAGCACCCCGAGGCTAAGCTGCGGTGCTCACATACTCTGCTATCAAATCCCGGTACATCACGTACATGAGGACCACGTATTCCGAATCTCTCAGGAAATGTTTCATTAACAACACTCAGAAATAGTGGAGGCGAACATAGTTCACATCACATGGGTCACGCACATACCTACGCTCCCACGATTAGCAGACTTATTAACTTCTCAATAAGCCCTTCTCTGACCTATATCCTCGAGGTACCAATCTAAATCCCCCTGTAGGCACACAAAGATCAAATGGCCCTAAACGAATGCCAACCTCCCATGATAGCAAGTACGATAGGTATGTCATACACACATAACTACATATACTAAGCATTCACACATCTTAGATATTAAAATATTTGATTAGTGGTATACTTCTCGTCCTTATACCAACACTTAGTGTTATACAAATCACATATCCCCGGTTTATATGTATTTGAGTTATCAATTATTCTCACTTCGTGATTAGTTACTCGCTTCCCAATCCACAAATGTCATCTGTCTCAAGACACTATTCTAAGTTTTACTCCTCAATGTACCCCAATCTCCCAACTATACCCACTAGTTAATAAGGGAAGGTTATCTCATCATTTAAATAAGTCTACGGGATACTAGAAATCAATTTAGGCCAAAATGGCCATTATGTCAACTCGTTAGAAGTCTCGTTCGAACGAGGTCGTTCGAACGAAGGGCTTCCAATGAACTACCGAATCGTTAGAAGTCATACTTTCATCTCGTTAGAAGTTCGTTCGAACGACCTGGGTAGGTCTTCTAACGAGATGGCAGTTTCAGCCCAGAAAATCCCAATTCCGTTTTTCTCAATTCTTCTCTCCTCTAAATCCACCCTAAGACCATCAGAGTTGTGTTTTAACGTATATAAACCATTTCTAATCACCCTAGGTCATTCCTTATCATATTTAAAGGGTCAAATCTTACAATTTTTCATGGAATTAATATGAATCTTCAAATATTTCTCCAAACCCTATGTACATGAACTTCTAATTTTCCTTATGCCCAATACTCATCATAAATCCATTTTTAAATCGTCATATGTAACTATTCAAGTATTAAATTAGTCCCTTATCATACTACATGCAAATCCTAACCCAAATTCAAAGTTCCTCCAACAAATTTCATGGGTTTTCTTCAAAAAGTTCAATATAAGATAATTCCTACACTAAGCATGGAAGACATATTCAATGCATTAAGGATACTAAATCACTTGCCTTAGATCGCTCTTCAGAATTTGATGTTGAAGGTTGAGGGTTGATCTCTCCCCTTTCTCTACATATTTTCTCCCAAGTTTGAAGATGGTGGTTATGGGTTTTCTCTTGGGAACCTCTTCCAACTCTTCCTATAACTCCCGTAGCCCCCTAACTTGTCAAATGCTGGTAATGGGCTTAGTGGGTTACTAATAATGTATAATTAACTCTTAAAATTCGTAGGCTTTAATTCCCAAAATTTCAAAATTACCAAAATACCCTTTAAGTTGTCGGTATGGCCTAAAAATGCCCCGGGACCCAAACTAAACCCCCGGCTAGTGTTTTCTGACTATTTTGACCCTTCTGGACTCGTTGGCGCACTCAAAATGACCATTTGGTTGATAAAAATAAAATTAACTTTTTAATTCAAAATTTTCATTTCTGACGCGACTGACACGCGCGTCCCAACTAGATTTCCCAAATTATCGTATTTCAGTCTCGCGACAATTTTAATATTTTCAATATTCATATATTGCCATATATACATAACATAATCAAATACTAACTCATATCTCGTTAGTATTTATATTCGGATTAATTCTCAATTAATTCACATTTAATTTAATTAATCCCTTTAATAAATATCAATAAAAATACGGGGTATTACATTTGCTTTGAGTCATGAGGATATGCCAGGGATTGATCCTAATTTCCTATGCTATGAACTCAACGTCAATAAGGACGTCAAGCTAGTGAAACAAAAGCGCAGGGTGTTTAACCCCCAGAAGAACCAGGTTATTCGGGAGGAGGAGGTAGAGAAGCTTCAAAAAGAATCATTCATTGAAGATGTGAAAAATCTAGATTGGTTGGCCAATGTTGTTATGGCTAAGAAGAAAAATTAATAAATGAAGAATGTGTGTGGACTCCACTGATTTGAATAAAGACCGCTCCAAGGATCACTTTCCTTTGCCCAGGACCAGTTTATGGATTTTATGTGTGGACATGAGCTATTGAGTTTTATGGACGCTAATTTTGGTTACAACCAGATTAAAATGAAGCCTTAAGATAGGGAAAGTACCTCTTTCATTACTCTCGGAGGAACTTACTGTTTTAATGTTATACTGTTTGGTTTGAAAAATGCAGGTGCTACCTACCAGAGGTTGGTGAACAAGGTCTTTGAAGATTAAATAGGCAAGAACATGGAAGTTTATATGGATGATATGCTGACGAAGAGTAAAAAAGCCTCTGATCACATTGTCGACCTCAGCCAAACCTTTGATCAATTGGAAAAGCACCAGATGAAGTCGAATCCGACCAAATGTGTGTTTGACGTGTAGGAAAGAATGTTCCTTGGGTACATAGTAAACTGGAGGGGAATTGAAGCTAATCCAGATAAAGTAAAATCTTTGATTGAAATGCAGTCCCCGCCTTGCAAGAAGGATGTTCACAGGCTCACCGAGCGAGTAGTTACTTTGAACAGATTCGTGTCCCAAGTAAAAGACAGGTTTTTGCAATTATTTAAGGTTTTGAGGAATACCTCTGAATGGAACGACTAATGCGAGAATGCTTTCAGGTGCTGAAGAAATATCTAGGATCACCATTATTACTCTCCCAACCAGTTTTGGGGGGAAAATTGTATTTATACTTAGCCATTTTTGAGTCAGCTGTAAGTTCATCTTTGATAAGAGAAGATAATGGAGTGCAGAAGTCGATCTACTACACTAGCAAAGACTTTCAGGGAGTAAAAATCATATATCTATGACTGGAGAAACTAGGTTTAGTGCTTATAGAGGCATCTAGACGGATGAAGCCTTATTTCCAAGCACATACTTTAATGGTGTACACTGATATTCCTCTTCGGAAAACTCTTCATAAACCTGAGAAATTTGGGAGATTGATGTATTGGGCAGTAGAACAGGGGGAGTATGACATTATGTATGAGCTGAAGTCCTTATTAAAGGGCCAAGATGTAGCAGAATTTATTGTAGAGTTTACTTATTCAAAGGTTCTTGAGCAATAGGGCATTCAGGTAGAGCAGACCCCAATAGGGGTGAGCTCAACCAAAGTCACCATTAACTAACTACCCGAGAAGACCCCCAACAAGGGAGATCTCAGACGAAGGAACTATCGACCTACCAGAACAGTCAACCAGGATGCAGGAGTGACTAAGAAATATGATGAGGTAAGCAAAAAGATATTCCATGATGGGATATTGACAAACCAAGGCTTTCACAGCAACATCCCAGTGTGGAATCTATATGTGGATGGATCTTCGTGTGCAACAGGAAGTAGAGTTGGTATTATACTCAATACCCCTGATGGGATTGATATTTAGTACACACTTAGATTCCAGTTCCAAGCCTCAAATAGTGAAGTGAAGTATGAAGCATTAACTGTGGGATTAAGTTTATCTCAATCACTAAACGCCAAGCAAGTTATGGTGCACGGTGATTCTCAATTAGTGGTCAATCAGATCTTAAGTTTGTATGGAGAAAAAGGTGAATTGATGATAAGGTACCTAGCCAAAGCCTTGGAGGTTATATCTAAATTTCTCCCTGTTTGGATGAGAAGAATATCAAGATTGGAGAATGCCCGAGCTGGAACACTTACTCGGCTAACATCAGCAACTAGGATTGAACTTAGAAGAAGAATACCCGTTGAGATTCTAGGTAGTCAGAATATTGATGAATATTTGATGATTAATTTTATTACAGTAGATATGGGACCTTACTGGGTGGATCCCATCAGAGCTTACATTCGAGAAGGAATTTCGCTAGCATATCCAGTTGAGGCCAAAAAGCTTAAGTATAAAGAAGTGAGGTACGTGTTAGATAAAGGTGTTCTATACCGGAGGGGATTAACAACTACTTTGTAGCGTTGTGTTCACCTAATAAAGGTTAGAGATCTAATAGAGGAGGTTCATGAGGGGTCTTGTGGAGTTCATATAGTAGGAAGATCGTTACTACAGTGAATGAACACTCACGGGTACTACTGGCCAACCATGAGG
The DNA here is from genome assembly GCA_949130495.1 of Sambucus nigra. Classification (NCBI taxonomy): domain Eukaryota; kingdom Viridiplantae; phylum Streptophyta; class Magnoliopsida; order Dipsacales; family Adoxaceae; genus Sambucus; species Sambucus nigra. The sequence continues at coordinate 251,501,092 of OX422208.1, forward strand.
GTGGGTTGTATAGTTTTTACAAAGAAGTGTGACAAATGCCAGAAGTTATACAACATTCGCAAAACTCCACACATTGCTTTGACTACCATTACTTCACCTTGGCCATTTTTTATTTGGGGAATAGATTTGGTCGGGCCATTGCCGACCACCCAAGGAAGATTCAAGTACTTGGTCATAGTTGTTAATTACTTCACCAAATGGGTTGAAGTAGAACCATTAGTGGATATGCCCTATGAGAAGGTGTACCAGTTCATCTGGAAAAATATCCTTTGTAGATATGGTTTTCCATATGCTTTCATTATCAACCATGGTATATAGTTCGACAACGAGGAGTTTGTAGCATATTGTGCACAATCCAAGATCCAGAAGTTATATTCTGCTCCAGGTCATCCTCAAGGCAATGGGTAAACCGAGGTGATGAACAGGACTTTGCTCAATGGGTTGAAGAAGAGACTTGATGATGCAAAGGGTAACTAGATAAATGAATTAAACTAAGTATTATAGGCCTATCAAATAACTCCTAGGGTTGTAACAGGGGAAACACCATATATGTTGGAGTTTGGGACTGAAGTAGTGGTACCACTTCATATAGGTTTTCCAACTCATAGAGTTTTGAACTTTGATTCTCTGTTCAGTGATTTGATAAGAAGGCTAGACCTTGGTATGTTAGAAGAGGTGCGAGAAGATGCAGCCTTGAGGAATGCTGCTTATCAACAACAAACAACACTCTTTTATAACAACATGGTGAAGCCGCCTAACTTAAAAATGGGGGATTATGTACTTAATAAGGTGATCTAGAAGACCAACAAGCTTGAAGCCAATTGGCATGGGCCTTATCGTGTCTCTGCAGTTGTCCGACCACGAACTTATCGAATTGAAACTTTGGAAAGGGAAAAATTCAAGAATCTTTAGAATGCCAAGCATCTTAGGAAATATTACCAGTAATGTAACGAGCAATAACTCTTGTAATAATTTCGATTCCTTATTTAATAACAAGTTGGTTCCTCTCATTTTCTTTTTTCAATTTTTGTTTGAGTACCGGTGATGTGCATCCCCGTAAATATTTGGTCGGTAGAAAATTCAATACTTGGTCGGCAAGTCAGCAAAAATTCAATACTTGATCAGCAAAGCACAAAAACCCAAGTCAAAATAGTATTTTACGTCCTTAGTACTTGGTAAAGAAATATAAGGGATAAAACTCTGTATAAAAATCAACAAGTTTTATTTAAATTGAGCAAAATGGAGGAAGAACGTTGTGAAGATTCCTAAATAGGAATGTGGACACATATTCTACATACGCTCTTGGTCACCACTGGTAACTAATGCTAAACCTAAAAATTTAGGTGCATTAGTAGAACCTAGGGCAATACCATGGGTGACTAGTGCTAAACTTGGATTTTAATCTAGGCGAACTAGTGAAACCTATGGGCACATCATTGGTAACTGGTATTAAACTTAGGAATCTAAGTTTATGAACCTATGATAATCTCATTGGTAACTAATACTAAATTTAGGCAAATGTCTAAGTGTATCAGTAGAACTAATGAAATAACAAAGTCATTCAACCAGTAAAAAATAAATAATATAAGTTGATAAAATTTCATTTCATTTATATTAATGATGATTACATACAAATATTGTGTATAAATGAAATACAGGACAACTACTTTACTAAACACTTTCCTTCAGCCATTAAGGAGCTCGACATTAGATCCATGCCTGCTGGAGGATCATCTATAGTGTATGGAGAATTGATAAAATTAAAATCTCGAACCATTCTCTTATTAATGCTTCTCGGCTTGTCCAACAAATGCAAAGGCTGAACTGCCTATAACTCATCATGCAGTCCATAATCCCCTAAGTATTTGGATATCAACCATTGGGGAATGGTTTCTATAGGTATTTAGATGACGTCTAGCTTGAAGAGACATTTTTTATAGTCTAAGAACCCAGGATCAACCCATTACCCCAACCTACTGTTCTGATCAACTTTCATAGCAGTCAAGTATTTGGTCCATACCCACTTATAACCTTCACGCTAATCTTGACTTAAGTGGTTGTCAAAACTCCCAAGGGCCTCATTGTATCCTTCCATCGATACCTCCCAAGGCTGCTTATGAAATTGGAAAGTCAATTTTTTGACCTGATACTGAAGTTTCTTCAACACTCCATCTCTCCAGCTGAGAGGATTAGTTGGAAATTGTGTTATCTTGAGTCTTGAGATTTTGGGATAACTCAGTAATTGCTCGGCTTTTGGCCTTTAGCTGGGAAACTTAGTTCGCTAGGGTTTTCTGTGTTCTAGCCTCATCAGTCATTGGTCTATTAACTTTTTGTCTGAAAGAGGAGGCAGGCTTAGGCTTCTTCAGAGTTTCCAAATCTTCTCTTAATTGGACTTCATCACTCTCCAAGTAAGTTGTACCTTCGTTGGGAGCAGTAGTAGGAGTGTTTTTTAAAGTTCTCAGTTCACTTATCAGTTTGTTGTTTTTTTCCTTCAACAATTTGGCAATAGCCCTGGCTTTATCAACCTCGCATTTGAGTAGAAACTCTTTTTGCTTATATATAGAGGCATGCTTCTCCAACTTCTCCCCAAATACCCAAGCTCCAGTTAAAGCCTTGTACTTGGTCTAATTCTCACAATGAAGGAGAGCCTTAGATTCTTTGTGCTCTTCCTAAATTTTTTGATCATCTTGAAGTAAGCCACATTATTATCCATTGACCGATCAAGAAGACACTTCAGATATAAATAGGCTTCCTTGGCTTGATCTGTGTAGAAACCAAATTCTAGGACCCCTTACGTCTCTCCTTAGGTCCCTAGCACCTACCCATTTTACTATAAACCCTAGGTCGCACTTCGAGTATCGATCTAGAGGCCATCGGGTGCTCTCGGGCCCCATTTGACTCCGGTCAACTCTATCGTCAGAGAAAAATCTCTTTAAATCTTTGAAGGACTCTGAATCCCCTTTCCAATGGTCCACCCCATGCACAAATTGGCATAACAGTTCAGAAAAATGAACCATTTTACTATTAAAAATCAATTCGGAGACCACCGGGCGCTCTCGGGCCCGATTTGATGCCAATCAACTTCGCCGTCAGAGCAAAAGCTCTTTGAATCTTCAAAGGGAACATAATCCCCTTTCCAATGCTTTACTCCGTGCAGGAAATGGAATAACCATTTGGATGAACGACCAGTTTTCCTCTTGACCGAAAGCTCTAATTGGTGCGGCCCCTACATTGTGATGAAGATCCTATCCGGTGGCACCACTATGCTCACCGACCTTGATGGAGAAGAAATAGCGCATGAAATCAACCTAGACCATCTTAAGAAATTTTACCCCTAGTCCAAATTCTTAGCGTGCTATGACTCTTCTCATCTTCCTTATATTCTAAAAAAACGTCTTCATTTCCCTCCACTCAGAACTACGTGGGGCCTGATCCTCTAAAAACCTTTTTTCTTTGAAAAAAAGAAGTTCCGGAAATTTTCAAAACTCTCCTAGGTACATAGGCATCTCATCCGCTTTACCTGAGCATGACCCCCTTCTTTTAAAAAAAATGCTATTCTTTTCTTACCCCCAAAAACGACAATTCATTTTAACATATACATGAACAAAAAGATTATGTATGCCTTAGCGATTGGTATAGAAAATTCAAATGCAAAACTCATCAAGAGGCACAACTAGAGGATCAAAAACTCCTTTATTTCATTATTCAAAATTTTTGTACGATTACATCGGCATAAGGAGTCAAACGACTTCCCTTGTCAAGCCTACTCCTACCTTCCTAAAACCAAAATAAAAACAAGCCCCACTACTCCCAAAATAACCCTCAAATTATTTTCAAACACATAACCACACCCATTACAAAAGCTTCACAAAATTTTACCCACAATTGCTAGAGGAACTATCCCCATCATCACCCACATCCTGGAGTCCCCGAACTTCCCCTGCCTGAATGGAGTGTCGCAGATGCTCTATAGAGTGATAATCCCGGACTATCTTGGGGAAAACCATAACAGCTCCCTCCATAGTGTCAGATATGACAAACCACCTCTGCCTAGTCTCCACATCCAGCATCTTGGCCACTACCTTCTTCCACAACCACTTCATGTAGTCCCTTGAGACGTGCCAGACTCTACCAACAGATTAGGAGGGACGGGTCGCTGGACGACGATTCTCCCACAGAGAACCAAGCTGCATGTGCATACGCTTTGTCAGGTCCTCCACAGGAAGAAATAAGTTTAGTGTTCGCGGTGGCACAATTTGTTCACAACCAAATTGGTGCAGCAACTACCACGGAAAGTAAAAAGAGGTCTGCTTGAGGCCTACTAACCAAACATATTAGTACTCCTCGGGTTCCAGAATGGGCAGAAGCTTCCCCCACCAAGGCACTGACTAGCACAAGCCTCGAGCCCCATGCTCCAAGAAATAGTTTTCCCATATTTCGATGTTCAGCAACACACTAATGAGATAGCGTGAGAAGAATTTTGGCACCGCCGACAAAGGATACTCAGGTGGGACAGCCATACGGAACCTCTCTGACAGCCACGTGAACATTATTACAGGGCTACCCCTAAGAAAGTTGGAACAACCTTCCCGCTAGGCATCCAGAACATTCCAAGTCTTCATCATTATCACTGCCGCAGGATTGCGACGGTATGACATCCAAGAAACAATAGCTGCAAGTTGGGGGTCCACCACTACTTCCCCACTTACTAACAACAGTTTTGAAACTAGGCACAGAATAACGGCTCCAACGTGACCAGCATCACCGACATCCTACAAATGCACAAAATGCTACACCACGGGAAGTGAAATCATTCCTCCTGTGACCAATGACCTGGTTGTCGAAGGTGAAATGAGGAGAAGTCCCGCCAACAGCTCCCTAGGGGACCGGGAAAACTCAGGCATAGCCACTGCAACGCTAGGCTTTATCCCCAATACGACAGAAAACTCTTCATAGGTTGGACAAATTTCTTCCAATCCAAAGCAAAAGACATGGTCTTCAGGGTATCAGAATTCCACGACTGCCATCAGCATATTCCACTCTATGGGTCGATTGTGCCATAAAGAGACTTATCGCATATTGAAAGTGTCGTAGTCAACGTTGTAAGAACACATTGCTTCCAAGGTTTCGAGGTAGTTCGCAAACTCAACACTACCAAGGAGAGCCATATCACAAAAGAAGAAGAAAGTGAGCAAAGAAGGATGTAAAGGAAAAATAATGGGGAAGTGTAAAGAAAAGCTCCATCCACACCCCTATCTATACTTGAAAACTCTCAAGCAAAGATAAGAAACCCTGCAGAAATCGGAGGAAAACTTACCCCACCAAGTATCAAGCAATTAAATAAAGTGAAATCAAAGCCTTGGGTTGATTGGACTAGACTAATATGCCGATAGGCAGGACAGAGGTCATGCCGATCGGCAAACCCCAATTTTTCATAAAATCACCTTTTTCCTTTTTTGTCAAAACCAAAAAAGCCAATAAAAATAAATTTTATTCTAAGGGAATTCCGAATTTCTTTTTTTGACTAATCCCATATTAAATAAAGCCTTTCTCCAATCATTTTTAATACTTTCTATGATCTCATCAGCAAAGTAAAAAGTGCATGTGCATTAATCACTCAAAAACAAATTAATTAACAAAAAGAAATTAACAAAAAAGTTCATTTCATTTGTACAGATATTTTGTTGTGTTACATTGTTTTGCAGGAAACACAAAAAAATATACAACGGGACTTTGCCTGAACCAACCTACAATATCTATCTCCATCTCTCCCTCCCTCTCTCTCTCTCTCTAAGAGCCTCCCTCCCTGCGGCGCGCCCTCTTCCCTCTGCGAAGAGACGAAATGCCACCACTCCCAGATCCCGACCCTTCCTCAGACGAGGTAGACGGTACCAGATAAGAAGGAACCAAAACCACATCCTTTATGTGGGCAGTCGCCAAAGATATCCAATCCCAAATATCGCTCGGTCAAGTGATGGACACCCGAATATGCTGCAAAAGAAAACAAAAAGAGCAAATCATTTAGTCTGAGGCAAAGGAAGAAATCAATAAATCAAAAGATAAAGAGACAAAAACTTACACTAGCCACTAAGCATGATTAACAACATTAATTAAAGCACCTAATTAATTAAGCAACAACTAATTAAATTAACACTACAAATTAAACTAGACAAGGAAATAAATGGAAAGCATGAAATCGACACTACAAAGTATAAAGAAGGGGGAAGATAATGAATAGTAACAAGAAAAAATTACATTAATGGTGGATTACACAACAAATAATGGAGAGCGAAAAATCTCCACAATAAATCCCCAAATTATCTCTAACCTAGGTCTAATATAAGAGAAAGTAGAGTTCCCAAGGCTAAAAATGATCCCCCCCAAATAAGGGAAAGTTTTCCCATAAATACCCCACTAAAAAACCCACCAAAAAATGAAATCTGCGGACTTTCTGGTGCAAAGCTAATCGATTTGCCCCTGGGCGAATCGATTCGCCCCTACAGGTCTGCAATTCTGCAGCTTTGTCCAACTTTACAAACAATGCCGTAACGTCTTCGTTATAATGCGGAATTAGGCACGGTCAAAGACTATGTAAATATAACTCAGAGGAATTCAACATCCAAGAAAACATTAGGCCAAAAAAGTAAACTATGAAATGACTAAAATGCCCTTAAGTGTGAATTTGAAGTGAAAACCATCCTAAAAATGCCATAACTCCCTCATTATACATGGAAATCATGCACCATCGGGGCCACACGAAAAGAAATCAAAGGGCTTCAACTTCCATGAAGGGTTCCGGATTAAAACTCGAATGCTGAAATTACTAAAATACCCCCGAAGCTGCAATAATTAACGAAAGTTTTTTGAAAAGCAGCCAAACTTCACGCCAAGCACCTAAATACTACAAAAGCCCAATTATACCTCATATAGCATGTTAACATATAAAACACAGGTTGTTTGGTTAACGAGCATATATATAGGAATTAAGGTACCTGAGGGTGCTAAAAAGCAAAGTATAAGGGGTGAAAAATACAGTATTCGCGCTGAATCACTCCCCCTAACTTACACACTGCTAGTCCCTAGCAATGAATTACAAAGAAATAAGAACAACATGCAAACCACAAAAAGGAGATATGTAGAAAAGGGATAAAAGCCACTTTCATGGGAGAACGATTGCATTTAGCATATACAATAAGCCATTAAACCCCTAGGTTACCCTAGTGGATGAGTGTCATCTCGTGGGGCTTTTCAGAGATGAAACCCACAAACATCAAAGTTTCCTCCAATGTATGCTTAAACAAACAACATAGACATGCTCAAGAATAACGAACAATATTTCAACATGTTACTAGCATTGTGAACGAATACACACAAAAGTTCATAGTTATTAACATGTTGAATGCACCTCATAGAATTGAAACTTTAAAAGTGGGAGGGGGAGAGAACATGCTAAGTATGATTTGGTAAAAACTTAAATAAATTGAATAACATTAAAAGTGTGAATATATTCAATCCCCACGGGTATTACACTCAATAAATGAAATCGGTATGAAGAGGGAGGGAATACACAGAACATGAGGGCATAAAAAGTAAATGGAAATGGAAACTAGGTTGCGCACATGTCACTAATGAAGAATGTTGTATATAAAATGAAAATTTATAATCTCAATGAAAGATACCGCGCAATAAAGGAGGCAAAATGCATTTTCACATATTATCAAAACTATTATGACTTTTGAATTAAATTCACCCTAAGATCAAATAGGACTTGAATAGGGTTATAATGTTGGCTAGGCTAGGGTATGGAATGAAAGGAATGTATGTACGGATTCAAAGTGTTCGGGACGAAAACTTGGGATAATGGGAAAAATGCGGGCAATATCAAAAAATGGAAAAATACAACCCATAAAAGGGATTGAATATGACAATGGGGAGAGCAAACAAAACCTATTCAAACACTATATACACATGTACAAACTTTATCTTTCTTTTTCTTTTCTTCCTTTTCTCACCTTTTCTTTTGTTTTCTTTTGTTTTTTACTTTTTCTTGTTCTCTCTTTTTCACTTATTTCTTTTCTTTACTTTTCATTATCACGTGCCTAAATTGCAACCACATAACAAGAACATCATTTAATGCCATGTAACATTGAAAACAAAGGTATGTAAGGTATATATATGGATTAAAACTCCAATACGAAGTTGGTTATGGGATTGAGGTTATGAAACGAAAGGCTATATTTAGGCTCAAAGGGGGTTGACGAGGGAAAACATTTAAGTCGAGGTCAAGGTCAATATGGGTGATATAACAAAGATGGCCTATGATCATTTTCTAAAGTTTACTCAATTCTTGAGTCAAAACAAACTTTGAAAATCATGCTCAAGTAACACATTTCAAGAATGAACTCAATTAATGAACGATCAAATGAAAGAAAAGTGAGATTACCAACGAGTGTAACGTTTTCAAATAGGAAAGAGAAGTGTATAACACTCAAAAAAGAAGAAAATCCCAAATCTCACTCGGTGTAAGTATATACAATGCAACAAAAGATTACCGAGTTATAATAATCTTAAACCAAATCAATAAAGCAAGAAAAGTGCATGTGCTCATAGGATTAAAGTTTAATTCATGAAGTTATTCATAATATCAATAATTGAGGACTAAAGTCTAATAACTTCTAAAATCGAGAACATGCATCATTGAGTTGTCTATTGGATCGGGCAACTATTAAAATTTATCATCAAAAACAAAGGCAAAATGCCTAACAAAGGAGAAAAAAGAAAGAAAATCTTTTTGAATTTTTTATTTTTTACAAGAAAAACATGCTTGGGAATAATATATAATCAAATCAAAGAATCTACCAATTAATGTATAGAATAACCCACACCCCCTAGCTTAAAACCTGACATTGTCCTTAATGTGAATTAAGAACCAAGTTAAAGAGAGGAAAAGAGCAATATTACCCAAAATGGAGCAATTTTCGAAAAGTACAAGTCCAATAATTCTACAAAAGATTTTAGTACCAAGCATAACAAAAAAGAAGAACCAAAACTTTAACAAATTACACTAGACTATAAGTAAGAATAAGGAAAAAATAAAAACCAACTATTTACAACCTAAAATTTTAACTTCTAACTAACTATACACTAGAAGTTGAAATTTTTGAGGGTCCACCCAAACTACAATTTGACTTTGGAGGATAACTGGTGTACCCTCACTTGAAAGCATGCCTTTCGAAAAATAAGAATTTCGTTTGAACAATGGAAGGCATGTGTAAGGCGAAAGAAATGAACCATTGTCAGTTTAAAGTTTGGGGGGGATAATGGGGGATTTGGATAAAACGGGTGACAAAAACACGGGAGGTCCAACAAAAATTGAATTTTCTCCAAAGTATTTTGAAATTAGAATGGTAGGGGGAGCACATGGAGGGAAAGATGCGTTCATGGAAAACAACTCGAGCAAGTGCTCCTCATCAGTGAAAGGGTTAAACATTTTAAAGTTTTGGACCGATTCATCGGGTACTAGAGTTGGTTCGATAACGGAGAATGAAAAGGGGGAGGAAATAAATTCAAACTCGAAATGAGTTATCATGCTCAAAGTTGGAATTTCAAAGGAGATAGGATCATTTTCAATGAAACTTTATTCTTTGGGATCCAAAGATGAAATCATTTCATTGCAAATGGATACTACACCCATTTCATCCTCACTTTCATTATCCGTTATACTATGGGCCAAGTCAAGAACGTTTTTTTCCAAAGTAGGCATAAAATCCTCATTTGGTTCAAAACATTCCTCGACTTAAAACGTCTCAAAATAAAAATCATCGTCGGATTCAAATAATAAATCCAATTCATGTTCCCACAAATGGTTTTCTTCTCGATAACGATTTTCGTATTTCTCATTTTGAAGCATGAGAAAGACCTCACCGAAAGTTAGAGGTCGGGGTGCGGATTCTTGGAATTGAGAAGTTTGAAAATTATTATCGGAACAATACTCAAACTCATTATTATTAGAATTTTGAAAACTATTGCAATTTGTTCCAAATTTCTTATTATAAGGAATTAGAGGCCGAAAATCGTTATCACCATCTTCAAAATACACGCACTCCAAAGCTCGAATTTTGTTACACTCACCCAAAGATATTTTTGAAATTGTAATTTTTTGGGACTCTAAGTATTGACCAAAAGTCATAGGCTTACTGGGATTTTGAGAATTATCATAATGATTACCGAAAGAATTGGAATAAGACATGCTAACCCCAAAGATGGCTCTAAGTCTTGAATTCCACAAAGTGATGCGCTTGCGAAAAATTCAAGCATTTCTTAGTGCTCAAATGTAGAAGTCCTGCAAAAAATGTTAGCAAAAAAATAAAAATAGAAAGAAAATAATTCAAAATACTAAAACAAATAAATTCTAAAACAAACAACTCCCCGACAACGGTGCCATTTTAGTTGAGAGAGAAAAGTAGCGCGTAGTCAGCACGCCGATCATTGTTTTCTGTTCACCACCTTAATGCAAAAACCTAAACTTGTGTCTACACTCTTTTAAGGGAGTATATCGGCTAAGTCCGGGTATCGAAAAATCCGCTGAGGCTAGTGCTAGAATTTACTAGGTTTAATATTTCTAGAATAAAAGTGTAAAAGGTAATTTTCTAATTAAAAAGGAAGAAAAGGTAAGCTAGGCATGAGTGTATTTAAACTAGATTAACAAAGGAATAAAAATAATAAGTTGCGTCGGATATCCCTCACCTCGAGTTAATACGTATAAATGGTTACATGGTTCTACGCATTTAGTAAGATTGAATCTCGTTTCGTCGATTAATTAAATTAAGAGTTGTCACACCCCTAAATTTTCATAAAAGACTAATATGATTTTGGTGGCAAAAAGTATCCCGAAAATTACATACGCAAGGTCGTAAATACGGGGAATACGTGATATACCCCGTTCAATCTCCTAGGCGTAATAATAAGGAGAGCACAATCGAATTAAATGGCTAAAATCCATTACCAAAGCAAAGCAACTCGTTAACCCTCGGTGAGTTCAATCGACATAACCTAATTTACACTAGCCGCTAAGCATGATTAACAACATTAATTCAAGTACCAAATTAATTAAGCAACAACTAATTAAATTAACACTACAAATTAAACTAGAAGGAAAATAAATGAAAAGCATGAAATTTACACTGCAAAGTATAAAGAAGAGGGAAGATAATGAATAGTAACAAGAAAAAATTACATTAAGGTGGATTAGACAACAAACAATGGAGAGGGAAAACGCTCCATAATAAATCCCCAAATTATCTCAACTTAGGTCTAATATAAGAGAAATAAGAGTTCTCAAGTCTAATAATGACCCCCCAATTAAGGAAAAGTTTTCCCATAAATACCCCACTAAAAACCCCACCAAAAAAATGAAATTTTTCGACTTTCTGGTGTAAATCGAATCGATTTGCCCCTAGTCGAATCGATTCGCCCCTACAGGTCTGCAATTCTGCAGCTTTGTCCAACTTTACGAAAAATACCGCAACTTCTTCGTTATAACTTGGAATTAGGCACGGTCGGAGGCTACACAAAGATAACTCAGAGGGATATAACATCCAAGAAGACATTAGGCCAAAAAAGTAAACTATGAAATGACTAAAATGCCCTTGAATGTTCCCTTGAGTGTGAATTTGAAGTAAAAACCATGCTAAAAATGCCATAACTCCTTCATTATACATCGGAACCATGCACCATTGGCGGCCACGAGAATAGAAATAAAAGGGATTCAACTTTCGTGAAGGGTTCTGGATAAAAACCCGAATGCTAAAATTACTAAAATGCCCCCGAACCTGCAATAATCAATGGAACTTTTTCGAAAAACGATCAAACTTCACACCAAGCACCTAAATACCTACAAAATACCAATTATACCTCATATAGTATGTTACCATATAAAACGGAGGTTGTTTGGTTAACGAGCATAAATATAGGAATTAAGGTAAACGAGGGGGTTAAAATGCTTAAGTATAAGGTGTGAAAAATACAATTTTCCTGCCGAATCATATTTCTTAGGTTGAAGGACCTCCTCTATCAAGCCCAACTCCTCCGAGTACATCGCATTAGGACTGTGAAGCATATGCACCTACCCTCCATCTTCCCGTTGAATATTGTAATCAAGCGAGAATAGTCGTACAAAGGGAGCCTCTGAAGTCGTCCCCATCGCTGATGTCGTCGCACCACCTACACTATGGGAGGACCCCACCTACCGACTCGAGCCCGCGCGAGGAAGAGGCATCACGTCATATATACTGGGTGGTGTCAACCAGCTCGACACAAAGTTCATATAATCATACATCACCGCCAAGTCGATATATGATGAGTAAGGCTCACATATCATTGCCGCCACCCGTGCATTGTCCGACATCTCCCGCACTCACCTCATAAACACTAGGGGCTTCGTCGATGGCACTGCGACCTAATCCTCTACAATTTGTCTCTCTAATATCTCCCAAAGGTACCAAGAATAGCCAAACTCATGCAGCAACAGAAGCCATATTTGCGAATGTCCCCCGATCACCCCCGTATGTTGGATAACCATGGATAAAAGGTCACTTGCAAATTCCCCAACAAGAGAAAAAAATATCAATATCAATAAAAGGTTATCAAGGGAAAGACAGTCTCAAGAAAAAAAAGGGGAATTACTTGCTCACTCCTCAGGCCATTCAAGACCTGACGCACCATCTCCGGAGAGAGGGATTTCTTCGATTGCTGATTAGACTTCCGCCACTAATAAATTCGGCAGAAGTCCTCAACAAACTCATCCTTCTAAGCTATCAATTGGGTGTTAAACCTAATTACCTCATAGAACCACGTATGAAAAGGAAAAGGGTCAACATTTATGAAATCAAGAATAAAATGCATGAAGGAAAATGCGAATGCATAAAGGAAAATGCAAAAAATAAAGAATACCTTAAGAAGATACATGGCTCTGGTAAAAGTTTACCGGTAGCACCGGCTGAACGCATCAAGAGAATAATAAAGGGTTGCCAAGGTTAGGCTCCCCCAGTCATAAAGACAGATGTACGAAAACACCCTAAAAAATGGCAAAAACCACAGGTGCACGACGTCGCCACCAAAAAACCTCCCAGCACTAGAAAAATAAATAGATGAGCCATCTGACGCACCTGCCGCTTATCGCTCTCATCAATCCTCTTCCTCGACAAAAACTCTATCAAAAGAGATAAATGAAGGGACTCCCCAGAAACCACCCTCTCCACATCACCTAATACTGGCATCACCGCCTCCGGCGTCACCATCAGTGTCCTGTCCACCTCAATCTGCATTCCATCGCAATCTAGCTCGAGCAGCTTTTGCATATCTATGGGAGTCACCGTCATCTCCCCAAAGCCAAATGAAAGGTGTGGGTGGTGTCCCACCACCTATCCCCCAGAGTGCAAAGAACAACCATAGAACGGGGAGTCTCATCCAGAGCAGATGATAGTCTCCTAAAATCGACGGATGACACCATCAACGCACCAAAGATGGACGTGCTCCCAAACATCCTTAAGCCCCGTCGTCCCTCGGGCACACATAGTCGACATAGAAACATCAAAATGTCAAAAGAGAAAATAAAACGAAAAACCTTTGTCAAGTTCAAGAAATAAGGAAATCTCGCCAAGAAAAAAGGGAAGAGAATACCAAAAATCATCAATACTTACATAGCCGCCAGGGTTCACCACCCTAGAAGAGCGATTACACGAAGGTTAGCAAAAAATATTTTGATAATCTTCCACTGGTTCGATTGAGTTAAAAGAATTTTCCCTGGCCAAAGCAAGGGGCACCCTAGCCCTCCATTCCAAGCCTACCCAGTCATCAGCATTAAGCCACATCATGTGTCTTACGCTACTTAAGAACTCAGTCGTATCTTAACTTTGGAATGTTGGAATGATTTGGAGAAGGTAATTGCAAAAGAAGGCAAGTCGAAAAGCTGTGAAAAATAAGGAGAACCTGCCCCCTTTTATAGGAGGCTAAGGGGCATGCCGATCGGCATTTTCCCACCACCCACCGATCAACACTGTCCCTCCACCTGCTCGAGGTACCCAAAAAGACTGTGCCACTGTTTTTTGTCACCCCTCTATTTTTGCCGATCAGCACCCCTATTTGAAATTTCATACAAAAAGCCTGAAAATGCCAGAAAATCCCAAAAAAATCCTAAAATTCCCAAATGGAATTGAGAACCTTGTCCACCAAGAAAAACATTTTTACCACACTCATTTCCTCGGAAGAAATCTTATCTCCCCCAACGAAATTCCCGAAATCAATTTCATGTCTCCCCAGCAACGTCTCCAAAGGACACCATAAAATTCAAAAATTCCCCAGGTGAGAAATGTTCGCCCCTCGGATCATTCCCTCTTCCCCAATGAACCTAAAATCAAAATGCTTACCCAAATCCCTAGGAGAACTACAAGATACATATCCCCAGTGGAGTCTCCAAATTTCCTCAAGAAACTCATGTCCATAGAATTGGCTTTGACCTGCAAAATTGGTCACCCCTATCTTAAGCTCACGAAATTGGAGTCGACCCGCAGAATTAGTCGCTTTTACTTAAACCCGCAGAATTGGTCGCTTCTACTTAAGCCCGAAGAATTGTCTTTGACCCGTAGAATTGGTCACCCCTATATTAAGCTCGTAGAATTGGCTTTGACCCGTAGAATTGGTCACCTCTATCTTAAGCCCTCAGAATTGGGTTTGACCTGCAAAATTGGTCACCCCTACTTATGCCCTCAAAATTATCTTTGACCCACAAAATTGGTTACCCTATCTTAAGCCCGAAGAATTGGATTCGACCCGCAAAATTGGTCGCTTCTACTTAAGCTCGTAGAATTGGTTTCGACCTGCAGAATTTTCCACTTCTACTTAAGCCCGCAGAATTGTATTTGACCTGCAAAATTAGTCACCCCTATCTTAAGCCCGCGGAATTAGCTTCGACCTACAGAATTGGTCGCTTTTACTTAAGCCCGTAGAATTGGCTTTAACCCGCAGAATTGGTCACTTATGACCTGCCATATTGGTCGCTTCTACTTAAGCCCCTAAAATTGGTCGATTATACTTAAGCTCTCAGAATTGGCTTTGACCATCCGAATTGGTCATTTCTAATTAAGCCCGCAGACTTGTCTTTGACCCGCAGAATTGGTCACTTCTACTTAAGCCCTCATAATTGGCTTCGACCCGCAAAATTAGTCGCTTCTACTTAAGCTCATTGAATTGGCTTTGAACAACTGAATTGGTCACCCCTATCTTAAGCCCTCAGACTTGGCTTTGTCCCGCAAAATTTGTCACCCCTACTTAAGCCCTCAGAATTGGCTTTGACTCGCAGAATTGGTCACCCCTATCTTAAGCCCTCAGAATTGGATTTGACTCGCATAATTGGTCACCCCTACTTAAGACCTCATAATTGGATTTGACCCGTAGAATTGGTCACCCTTATCTTAAGATTGCAGAATTGGCTTTGACCCACAGAATTGGTCTCTACGACTTAAGTCCTCAGAATTGACCTAAACCAACAAAATTGGTCACTCCTTACCTTTGACCTCAGTCATAACCCCCTCTAACTTCCTCATAATAGGCCATCCCCAGCATTCCCTTAGGTCCTCATAATCGACCTCGGCCTTCTAAACCGGTCATCTTCATCCCTTAGGTTCGCAAAAAAGACCTCTATCATGTGGTGTTTATTCGATGGCTTTCGCTTGTTCCAAGATCACTCATCGAGGGTCTCTATATACACCACATTATAGGACCCCCTAAGTCTCTCCTTAGGTCCCTAGCACCTTCCCATTGCACTATAAACCCTAGGTCGCACTCCGAATATCGATTTAGAGGCCATCGGGCGCTCTAGAGCCCCATTTGACTGTAGTCAACTCTATCATCAGAGCAAAATCTGTTTTAATCTTTAAAGGCCTATGAATCCCCTTTCCAACGGTATGCCCCATTAGTGAATTGGCATAATGGTTCAGACGAACAGACCATTTTACTATCGAAAATCAATTCGGAGGCCACCGGGGGCTCTCAGTCTCTGATTTGACCCCAATCAACTTCACCATCAGAGCGAAAGCTCTTTGAATATTTTAAGGGCACTAAATCCCCTTTCCAATCATTCACTCCATGTGTGAAATGTCATAACCGTTCAGATGAACGATCAGTTTTCCCCCAAAAATCGATTCGGAGGCTACCGGGTGTTCCTGGGCTCCGTTTGACCAAGGTCAACCCTTTGGCTTGAATGATACTAAATGAATATCCAAAGGTCACTAAATACCCTTTCTAACGGTCTACCCCATGCACGATTCTGACCTATGGTAGGGACGAATGATCCATTTTACTCCAAAAGGTCACTGGGCTTTTCTAACCCCCGGTTGACCAAGGTCAACTTTCGAAATCAAGCAAAACTCTTTGAAATATCAATGTACATCTCCTAACCTTTCTAATGGTTTACCCCATGTGCGATTCTGACTTACCATGCGGATGAGCGATCTGTTTCCGTCCAGTGATCTCCCGTCAAAGGACCGACGTGCACTTCCAAGCCATATTTTACCCAAAGTCAACTCCCGGACCCGGAAGCGACCCAAAGGACACTTAAAGGTCTCTAAAGTACCTTTCTAACAGTATGCCCCATGCACAATTTTTATTAATAAATTACGTTATATGACAGTTTTTCCAGGAAAATCTGCACGAGACAGCCAATTGGCACGTCCAGATCCCTGCCTATCGGTAGTGTGTTTAGGGTCACCTGTCGATAGGCAGGATAAGGGCAGTGATGATCGACAACCCCCTGAGCCTATAAAATGAGGGATGACCTCATTATAAAAAAAGACCAGAGATCCATTAGCATCAGTGATCTCACTAACATTCTCTCGAAATCAACGAAGTTTCCCATGTGAAGTTCCATTTTAGCTTACATTCCCATCCTTTTCATACCCAATTTGGAAAAATCATGTTCTCTCTCATCCAAAACTCATTTCACATTCAAGGTAGTTCATCCAAGATCAAAGATCAAGATTCAAAGAAGGTCCAATTTCTTCCCTCTCTCTTTAAATTCCATGTTTTTACATAGATTTCAGTAGGTTCATAATCTAGTTCCTACTTTAGTTCATACACATCTACATTTTTATTGTTATATTACACATATTTTATTTTCTATAAAAAACAAAACAAAAAGAGGGTTACGCCCATAAATTTCGAATGGAATTATCCATCACACTTTTTCAAAACCAAAAAACACATTTTCTACACACACACATTTATAATAAAATTTTGTTCGGATCTATGGGATAAACCCCACCCCCATGCCGCATTCGAACTACGTGGATTTTGATGCCTTTATAGGCTACGTAGACGTTTCGGACTAAAGCCCGAGACTCGAGTCCAATTTTTCAATTCTCCAATTTTCCAATTTTTCAACTTCCCAAATTCTAGTTTTATAAATTTCACCAATTCTCCATTTTTTCTAAAATCTCCCATTTCCACACTTATCATATTCTTGCATTACATAGTATGCATGTTTGCGTTTGATCCAACACGTATTATCGTTTCATAATAACGATTAATATCGTGATAAATGAGCAAATCATGTTTTCTATATATATATATTATTTTGGGAACATTCCTATGAATGACCTCACTCTACCTTTCCTATGGTGTGAGTTGAACGATTCTGATCTCCATTATACACTTCATGGAGAAATAAAGGAAAATAATAACACTAGCCCATAAGAGACTGAAAGGGCAGGATGGGTGCCTAACACCTTCCCATTTCGTAACTTAGCCCCTGAATCTTTGATCAATTGGTTTCGTATGCATCAGTTTGTCCTTGATGCCATTCTGTCGAAGTGGCAACATATTATTTTGCTTGTTTTGTGCAAAATAGGCTGGAGAATCCATTTATTTATATTTACCCCACACCGACGACGGTCGAAGCACCCTAAGAAACGACGCGAGACCGTTATCTTTCGAGGGATCCTCCACCCCCTTCCCCTCGAAGATTTCTCGGCCTGGCCACAATCTGAAACATCTGTGCCGAGAAAATTTGATAAATCTTCTTCGAAAAAAGTTGTGTGACTAGATTTAAATAAACTGTTACAGCGCCTAAGTATCTCAAAGTCATTGGAAGAGAGTTGTTCCATCTTGGCCATGAACTAGAAAAATGTAGTAACATTCAATCAACAATTGAAGAAGATATAACAATATCTGAAAAACAACAAACAGTATAAAGAAAAAAATTCTTTTATTGATATAAAGGGAAGTTAAAAATACAAGAAAAAAGAAATAAAAAAAAGGTAAAAAATACAGAGGCCAACAGCCGAGCAAGTCTACACCTTCTTTCTGTCAGTTTCAACTATAGCTTGGCCTGCAGAGGGGATTGTGGTAGTGATTTTCTCAGTGGATGGGATGACTGACTCAATAACATTTTTTACTTGGTCGGATGAAGGCTCAACCACTAGGGAAGACTCCTCTAGAACCAACATCATCTTCAACTTCATCGTCCATGTTGGGGGTAGAGCCAGGTTTATGTCGTTGGAAGAGTTCAAAGTCCTCTACAGTGCCAACCTCCTTCAGCGCAGTTGACCACCCATCCTTGAAATATTTTTTATTTGCGTACTCAATTTGAGTGAGGCAACAATGATAGATTTATCACAGTAGAAGCCTCTTCTTCAGCCTCTTCTTCAGCCTTCTGCCGATCTTCCTTTTGAGTAGAATCATCTTCTTCAGCCTTCTGCTGAGTTTCCTCAGCAGCTTTTATTTTATTCTCCCAAGTTTTCTTTTCATTCTCCAATGCTTGTTGGGAGTCAAGTTTTTAGACCAGCAAATGCCTCATCAACATCGTTTTAAGAAGAATGAAGTGCATTGTCCTTCTCCATCATCTGGTTTAAATCAATAAGGAATGGTAAAGAATAAAGGCAAAGTCAGTACAAGGAGTCAAAGATAAAGTACAAAGTATGAAAGAGAAAAAATACAAAGGAAGAATTCTCACCATAGCAAGTCTTTGAGTAGCCCTTTCAGAGATTTTAAGCCAGGGCATAGAAGAAAAAACACCTTAGTGGTATAGAAGAGTACCTGACTTAATTAACTTCCTAGACAAGCCAGGATCTATGGCTACGAAGGAGCCAACACCAGATGGAGTAACACTGACCAAGCTATGTTGGTTAGCATCAACCACTTTCTCAACTTGCTTGTCAGCACGACCTCTCCTCAGTCATTTCAAAAGAGATTCATCATCCTTGTTGGCTGGAGGCTTCTTGCCAACATCATTTTTCTTCTTTGACACACCACTATCAATATTCTTAGTGGTGCCTGCAGCAGCAGCATCCCCAAGAAGATTGAGAAATTTCCTTTTCCCATGCTCACTCAAAGAGGAAGGTCTGAATCAAAAGAAGAGGAGGGGAAAATAATAGGTTCTCCACCACCAGATGTAGTGGCAGATGAATTGGACATAGGGTCTTTATCCAAATCAATCACAATCTGTTGGATGAGCTACAAAAGAAGTGGTAGAGCTCTTGTATTTTGTCAAGTAGGAAGCCGACCTAGTATGCTCTTCAGTAATTCTTTAATGGATTCCCCAGAGAAACTTGAGCTCGTCAAGTTTTATGTCACCTTCCTTAGGACAGTTTCTCTTCTTCTCAACTGCAATCAAACAAGCAATAAATTTTAATTAACATACTAGCACGAGATTCATCAGCATGGATATATAAAATATATCACAACCTATGCCATAACCCTCTTGAGTGCATCTTGGTCCATTGTATACTTCATTTCCTTTAAGAGGTACATATTGCCAATTTTTGGCAATAACACCATGATTGAAACAGTCCCTATTGGAGTCAGGCAAATTGACAACTAGAGCTCTATTAACAGACCTAGTCCTCAAATAATATGTATTGTCAATGGTGATGCAATTGTAACATAACATGATATCAGGGATACCGATATGGGTCCCATGGATTTGATTCAGTTTATGGACACCATTAACTATTCTCCAAGTGTTGGGGGCTACTCTAGACTGTAAAATATCAAAGTATTGATAAAACTCAAAGAAAAAATAATTTGGGGGAAAAGTGAATCCACAATCAACTACGAATAAGGAAGGAATCCAACGACCTTTAGACAAAGAAAAAACATCTATAGGGGGACTAGGGTGACAATCTGGTATATCCTAGTCCTTTCTAAACTCATCTAAAGAGACAACAACGTACACCATGATTCAATATGAAGAAAAGAAGAAAGGGAAAGGATTCTTACAAAAACTTAAGGATTAAGCAAGATCTAGAAGACAGGAAGAACAATCGCACGAAATCTCAAAAATTTACAGCAAAAAATTGAGAAGGTTTGAGGTAAGAGACAACCGAAAATATACCGCCTTTTATAGATTGCCGCAAAAATCGACGAACATAATGATTAAAGTGAAATGACGATTGAAATTATGTCGATAATGAAAATTTTATATTTACCCTGAAACGGTTCGAAATATTTACAAAAATGCCATCAGCAATACCCTCTACGAGCAATACCAATAAAATTTTACAAGCGTGGGAAGTCGACAATTGACCAATCATCACGAATGTTGCTCGAGATACTATCAGGACTAAATGCTCCATACTTTCAAGTAAGAATCAAGCATGAAACATTAGGGGCTTCTGTTGATACCAAAAATTATATACTTACGTGGACCAATCAGAGATGGACACATGTCATCCAACATGGCAAGAATCATATTCAGTAAGACAAAGATTCACCGAACAACATGCAGAATGTCGACCAGTAATAAGAAAGACCTAACAACAGGGTCAACAAATCGCTAACAGTCATGTACATTATGAAAATCATATACTGATGTAAATGCTTAATTTATAAAGGCATTTTATCCTTTTACATTCCATCTCTTTATCTCCCTACGAGACTATAAATAAATTGTAATTCCTTCATCAAAGGCAAGTTGAAATCACTCAAAACACGAGAAGCAAGACAAAATACAAGGCAATAAGAAACACAGTGGACGTAGGCTTTTTCTTATAGCCGAACCACTTAAAAAACATTTTTATCTCTCTCTTTCATCTATATATATTTATCTATGATTAAATAATTAGACCTAGTCTGGTTTTTTCCTTCAACACCCACCTCTGCATTATTAGATTTCATTTTGTCAACCACTTCCACTGATTTGGGTTTATAAACTTGCTTAACAGGAGATCTATCCCTATTCTTAAATTTTGATCTATGACCCTCCATAGGATTAGGCTTTAATCATGTCAATTCCATCCAACTAGATTCGACAAACCACCGTATATTCGGTCACCTAATGGCTAGGTATTCTGCACTGAGAACATCTAGGTCATAGTTTTTCATATACTACATCTTATTCGAAACTCACATTGTTATGTTTGATAAAAATTTGTTCCTATAGATTATCACTTATCTCCATGTCAATAAGAACACGAGAAAAGTGACCAAAAGATCTTTCCATCATAAGCGGATAAATCTTAATAGGGTCTCCAAGAGACCGTGCAAGTTAAAGAAGGATTTATGGTCTCCAATACTCAATCGGAAGCCCCATAAATCTGACCCAAACAGGGGCATATGTGACACGTTGATTTGCTGGATTGAAATGAGGGTATCAATTACAAAATTTAAGAATACATAGTTCAAGGTTTAATGTGCGTCGAGACCCTAGTATATTCTTCAAAACAATATTTGGCAAGTACAATGTGAAAAATAGTTTTCATGCATCATTAATATTAAAATCGGGTGAAATTTTTTCTTTTAAAACCCTAGACGCCAAAGGCATATTCCCCTTATTTAGAAAGTATCTACTAATTAAAAAGCATTCGCTTTCTTTAATGTATTCATGATACTCTAACTCTGATATCTCCACAACCAACAAGTTACCATGCAACTTAGGGGTGGGCCAATCTTTTCCATTGAGATCAAGAGAAAGATATTTTTTACCATAATAGCATATGATAATTTAATTAGAATAGCATCACTGTTTGCATTTACAACAATGTTTGTCTCGTGTATGACAACCTCCTCAACCCCAGATGAGAGTTTGTTTGTTGCACATGCAATATTCAGGCCACAGAACTCCCACAATGTCAGAACCATGATTAGCATAAACCCCAAAGGAACCCATGTAAAAAAATAAGAAAAAATGATGATTAAGAATGATCAAACAGGGATTTCCTAGCAATGAATCCTAGAGTCGGTCATCCTTTCTCCCTCATCCTTTCTTAGCCTCAGATATTCTTATTCCTCATATCCTTTCCACCATAATACACTTAATCTTTTTTAATAAATACACTTTATTTATCATGTTCCCTTGATCAATCCTTGGACTATTTTAAACATGCTTCAAATATAATTATTTTGATATGTCATAAAATGCTTACCATAAAAAATCACACACGTTTCAAAGGAGAATTTCTATATTTATGATACATGGCTCTTAATTATAGAACTTTGAATTTCTATATCTTCAACACATACTACATGGGTAAAATATCTTGTTCAATTGTGAATTGTTTAAATACATTGATTACTATTGAATTTCAATTCTTACATCTACAATGTCATTACCTAAAATTTATTGGAAGTCATTAATGATATTTAATTTGATTTTATCATCATATGATTCACCTTGTATGAACTTAAAGTTCTATAAACATCATGATCACACATATTATTCTCACATGCTCATTAAAATACTCTCAAATCTTGTTACATACTAATCTTGGTAATTAGACCATTCTTGTTAAAGTCTCATTCTTGTAAATATGTGAATTAAAAATCTTATTCATGAAAAATCATAAGTTGGTAGATACCAGTTCTACACACTACACATGCTTCAGCCTTATGCATATAATCTCAACCATAATGACAATTCAGTCATTTTAAAAATTTAGTATCAATACCACTAATGAGATCAATGTGTCAAAATCAACATAATGAAAAATTGAATGGCAATCCAATGTTTATGATATTTAAATAGTAATCCTACCTCTGTAAGAAATTGGGTTGCAATCCCACTCGTGCGGAAAAGAAGGAAATCTCCTCTTATATGAAAGCATGATTGTATATTCTCACATAAAATAAACCTTTATGGAAAACCCATTAACATTGTAAAAATTAATCTTACTGATATATATGCTTAGAAGGATTTTAAAAATGATGGAAATACCATCATCACATACATTGAACTTTAATTGAAATAATAAATAGTTAACATTCCTATCTACATGATATATTGCAATTGCTATGTGAAAAAATAGCGGTGGAAATCCCATTACATTGTAAGAATATATTTAACATGCATATGTGTTTATGGGAACCTTGAGATTAACTTATTACTTGAAGTTGTGACATGGATTGTGAATCTAAAAGGAACACTTGGTATTTTGAAGATAACATACACCTATTACTCTAACAAGAAAATTTAAAGTGTGTATGTCATCATAGGTATCTTGAGGATAAAATAGGCAAATCAAGAATTCAAGATGGAACATAGAGCATATCATGAGAAGGATGACATGTATAAAGTTAATGAACAGTTGTCAACGCTAAACTCTTGATGGATGAAATATGGGATATCAGGATGAAAAGAGAAACTTAAATAGTTTTGATAACAAGTAGAAATATTAAGTTCACAGATACAATATTCTTAAAAAATCTACTGTAGAAGGGTGTTTCAAGCTTCACCACTATATTTGTGGGTGAGCCCCCCCCCCCCCCCCCCTCAGCTTACAGAAAATATGAGGTTGAGGGAAACCCCAGGGTCCCTCCACTACAGAAGTGGCGTATTGGAGAAGGAACCCCCAGGGTTCCTCCACCGCAGAAGTTCCATATTGGAGAAGGAACCCCCAGGGTACCTCCACCGCAGAAATGACATTCGAGAAGTACCCTGCAAGGGCCAGTGCAGAAATGACATTTGAGAAGTGCCCCGCAAGGGCCACTGCAGAAATGGCATTTGAGATGTGCCCCGTAAGGGTCACTGCAGAAATGACATTCAAGAAGTGTCCCGCAAGGGCCACTGCAGAAATGACATTTGAGAAGTTCCCCGTAATGGGCACTGCAGAAGTCCAAGTTGATAAGGACCAATGCAAGGGTCACTCAGAAGTCCAAGTTGAGAAGGGCCACCGCAAGGGTCACTGCAGAAATGACATTTGAGAAGTGCCCCGCAAGGGTCACTGCAGAAGTCCAAGTTGAGAAGAGCCACCGTAAGGGTCACTGCAGAAATGACATTTGAGAAGTTCCCCGTAAGGGTCACCGCAGAAGTCCAAGTTGAGAAGGGCCATCGTAAGGGTCACTGCAGAAATGACATTTGAGAAGTGCCCCCCAAGGGCCACTGCAGAAGTCCAAGTTGAGAAGGGCCACCGCAAGGGTCACTGCAGAAATGGCATTTAAAAAGTGCCCCGTAAGGGTCACTGCAGAAGTCCAAGTTGAGAAGGGCCACCGTAAGGGTCAATGCATAAATGACATTTGAGAAATGACCCGCTAGGGCCACTGCAGAAGTCCAAGTTGAGATGGGCCACCGCAAGGGTCACTGCATAAGTCCAAGTTGAGAAGGACCACAGCAAGGGTCACTGCAGAAATGACATTTGAAAAGTGCCCCGAAAGGGTCACTATAGAAGTCCAAGTTGAGAAAGGCCACTGCAAGGGTCACTGCAGAAGTCCAAGTTGAGAAGGGCCACTGCAAGGGTCACTGCCGAAATGACATTTGAGAAGTGACCCACAAATGCCACTGCAAAAGTCCAAGTTCATAAGGGCCACCGCAAGGGTCACAGCAAAAATGATATTTGAGAAGGGCCATCGCAAGGGTCACTGCAAAAACTCAAGTCGAGAAGGGCCACTGCAAGGGGTCCCTGCAGAAGTCCATGTTGAGAAAGGCCACCGCAAGGGTCACTGCAGAAACTCAAGTTGAGAAGAGCCATTGCAAGGGTCACCGCAGAAGTCCAAGTTGAGAAGGATGTAATACCCCGTAATTTAATTAATTTTTATTAAATGGATTAATTGAATTAAATGAGAATTAACATGAAAATTAATCCGGAGGTAAATACTAGCGAGATGTGAGTTGGTATTTTATTATGATGTTAGAAGAAACATTTCTGACGATATATGGTAATATATGAGTATTGAAAATATTAAAATTGTCACGAGGCAAAAATACGACAATTTGGAAAATTTAGTTGGGACGCGCGTGTCAGTCGCGTCAGGAATGAATTTATTTAGATTAAAAATTAAATTATATTTTTATCAACCGAATGATCATTTTGAGTGCGTCAACGTGTCCGGAAGGGTCGAAATAGTCAAAAAACACTAGCCGGGAGTTTAGTTTGGATCCCGGGGCATTTTTAGGCCAAACCGACAACCCAAAAGGGTATTTTGGTAATTTTAAAAATTTAAGAATTAAAACCCACGAATTTTATAGTTAAATTAGATATTATTAGAGAGGCCACGAAGGCCATTATAAGCCAAAATCAAGAGAGTGGGCTACGGGGGTTTTTTAGAGAAGTTAAAGAGAGGTTAAAAGAGGTTCCAAACCAAACCATCTCCCATCACCATCATTTTGGAAGGAATTGTGACCAGAAAGAGGAGAGAATCAGCCTATAATCACCGACAACAAATCTGAAGAACAAACCTAAGGCAAGTGATTTGATGTTATTAGTTTCAATGAATATTTCCTCCATGTTTAGTGTAGAAACTTTATATGCTTTGAAAGTTTGATGAAAACCCAATGTATTTGTCATGGAACTTGTAAGTTTGGATAGGGATTGCATGTAGAATGATTATGGACGAAATTGGTACCCAAAATTTAACTTTGATGATTTAAAAACAGATTAATGATGAGTATTTAGGTGCAATAAAATTATGTGTTCATGTTCATAGGGTTTGGGGCAAGATTTGGGAATTTATGGTGATTACATGTTGATTAATAAGATTTGACCCCAAAAATATGTTAAGAAATGACTTAGGGTGACCTAGAGTAGTTTAACAAGACAAAAACGTAATTAGTATGAACTTAGGATGGATTTGAAGAAAGGAATGTGGTGAAAAACGAAGTTGGGAAAATTCTGGGCATTTTTTGCAATCTCGTTAGAAGACCAACCCAGGTCATTCGAACGAGCTTCTAATGAGATTCCAGTGTCCCTTCTAACGAGTTCATAATTCATTCGAATCCATTCGTTCGAACGATATTTCAGTGACTTCTACGAGTTCACAGAATGGTCTTTTTAGGCCCGATTTTAGTTTCGAACTTCCCGTAGACTTATTTAATTGAGTGTTATTCTTCCCTTGTTTATTAGTGGGTATAGTTGTGAGATTGGAGTACGTTGAGTATTAAAACTTATAATTATATAAAATACCGGGTGACTTCTAGGGGTTAGGATATAAGTACTTGAATTTGCGACGTGAGAAGAGTTGATAATCTATGATGTATATTTTTCGGAGACTTGTAAGTGTACTACATTAATGACGGTATAGGAATGTAAAATATACCTCTATTAATATTATAAGATATCTAAGATGTGTGAATGCTTAGTATATGTGGTTATCTGTGTATAACATACCTACCATACTTGCTATCACGGGAGGTCGGCGTTCGATCAGGGCCATCTAATCTTTGTGTGCCTACCGGGGGGATTTAGATTGGTACCTCGAGGACATAGGTCAGAGAATGACTTATTGGGGAGTTAATAAGTCTACTAACTATGGGAGCGTAGGTATCTGCGTGACCCATGGTATGTGAACTATGTTTGCCTCCATTATGTGTGATTATTACTTATCCAAACGGTTCCTGAGAGATTCGGAATACGTGGTCCTTATGTACGTGATGTACCGGGATTTGATAGAAGAGTATGTGTGCACCGTAGCTTAGCCTGGGGGTTCCATTATTTTATATTTATGATGAGATTAAATACTGATAATTGAAATGGACTGCTTATATAAGTGTAAGTGTGAATAATTTGGATCATCTTTGTAGAGTTAAAAATGGGAACTTCTTAGTAATTATTATAACTACTTCTGAGAAACACAAAGTAAAACTCTCAGTTTATATAAAGATGTCGGGAATTGAACCTTGAATAGTATAGTAAGGTTAGGTTGTGGATTGGACTAGTTAGATAGTGGAATAACTAGAATGGGTACGGGTACGTTAGGAGTGCAAAACTAGATGAGAGGTGAGAAACTCATGTCAGTGCACACACTATCATGTATTTTATATTCACTATTTAATGATATTAAACACTTGCTATATTTTAAACTGTTTTCACAATCGGGATCTGACCCGTTTGCTTTCAAATCCATTTTTCTTGTAAAAACTTTTAGGTGCCCAGCCACAAGGACACCAAGTTTAGGAGTTCCATTCCAGTGACGTGCTGCAACTGATGTGGAAGTTACAGGACCTCGATTATAGACGCCTCCACTTTCTACCTTGATTCCATTTCAGACTTATTTATCTGTAGGGCATGTCGCCCCTTTTCTCTTAGAGACAGTTTATTTATTCAGTTTTGGATGTAATTAACTAGTGATTCAGACTTTGTATTCGGTTATATTTAGTATTCGGATTATTCTGAGGATTATTCCTCCAGATTCATTTTATTACATTGATTATTCTATTGTGACTGTGATGTGGTTGTGGTATTAGTATTTCATAATTTAAATTATTTGTATGTTAATCTAATTTATTTAAAATTGACAGCTCACTTTTTAAATATTAGGTGGCTAGTAATTGTTAAAAAAAAATTCGACAGTGATGCTATGAACTGAACCAACTTGACATTTTGTATTAATTTGAATAAAGGAGTAGCTACCCGGTATTTAATTAGTCGGGGTGTCACAGGTGGTATCAGAGCATCAGGTTCTAGTGTCCTTAGGATCTGTACGACTTGTTATGTTTCCGCGTAGCGTTCTTTGATATAGAGCCCTATATTTCAGGATTGTTATACTCTATTGTGTATGTTTCGCTCTTCAGTTATTTTGAGATAATAACTGTGAACTTATAAGACTTTACTGTCATTTCAGATGCCTCCACGACGTGCACAGCGAGTTCCCAGGGATGCTCAGCCAGAGCCACAACCTGCACCAGTTCAAGGGCTCCATGAATGCTGCAGAAGTTGCCGCTATTGTAGCCCAAGCGGTAAATGCCGCTCTAGCAGTTGTGCAGCAGGCACCACCTTAGACGTCGGTAGTAGTGCCAGTACCGGCTCATGCATTCCCGTATGCTTGGGAACGCTTTCGTGATGCTTTTCAGAAATCACACCCTCTGGAGTTTGCAGGTAGCACCGACGTCGTTGTGTCTAGTCAGTGGAAGAAGGTCATCCAAAGGCACTTGAGGATGTACGAGTGTACGGATGTATAGAGACAGATACTGGCTACTTTTAAGCTAGTCGGGTCAGCGTTGCAGTGGTGGGAGTCCTTTATATTCAGGAGTTCTGGGTGCGGTTCGACCGCAAGTATTTTCCCTCAGCCGTTCACACCGAGATGAGGAGGAAGTTGATGAACTCAAGAAGGAGGGGAAGACAGTGGCAGAGTATGAGGCCGAGTTCACCAATCTTCTAAATATCTTTTCCGATGAGATTCCGATAGAGGAGAAGAAGATACAGAAATTCATGGATGGGTTAACTTGGAGGATCCGTCGGCACTTACTAGGAAATCTCTCGTTGGCCACTTATTCCGATGTGGTTAACGCAGAACTGATTCATTGCCAGGACCACTGCTTTCACTTGTCAGAGAGTAAGCGATCAGGAGAGTCCAGCCATCAGGGCAGGACAAGGGGAAATGGTGCCAGCGGGGCACAATCAGTTCAGGGTCAGCACAGGCAGGGTGATCAGAGTTCCCAGCAGGGGGATTCTAAGAGATTTTGATCTGGAGGTTTCAGAAATGGTCAGGGAGGTTTTCATCATGGCCAACAGGGACAGCACAGCCATCAGGGTCAGCATGGTCAACAACAGCAGTTTCAGCAGGGTCAGAGAGGGGGAAATTTTTTGAGGAAATGTTTCACTTGTGGCAAGATTGACCACAAGCGCCAGGAGTGTCCTGATAGGGGAAGAGCCCCAAAGCAGCAGCAGCAGCAGGGTGCTCGACACGAGACCCAGAGACCTATATTTCCCGCCGCCCTCCCAGCACCACCACAGATGCCAGCTTTTTCACCAATCCCAGCAGTCCCAGTCCAGCAGGGACAGCTTCAGTACGGGCGAGTTTATCAACTCCAGCAGGCCGCAGTCCCACAGGATCCACCTGCTATTGAGGGTATGTTCTCTATTCAGGGGACTATGGGGCGTATTTTATTTGATACGGGGGCCACACACTGTTTCATTGCCACGAGATTTGTGCGCACTATGGGGTTGTTAGACACTGCAGAGAGCACGATTACTTGTGTAGATTCACCGTTAAGTAGGGGTTCTGTGATTTCTCATTTTTGTAGAGGTGTGGATATAGAGATCAGGAGGTTTAATTTACCTGCTGATATGTTAGTATTAGAGATGACTGAGTACGATGTGATCATTGGTATGGATTGGCTAGTTACATATCGAGTCATGATTGACTGTCTCAACAGGAGTATTATTTTTGCCATACCCAGGCAGGAGATGTTCTTAGTGGTGATACCTCGCCCTGAGGGAGGATCGTCCACTCACTTGTACTATATAGAGGAGGAGACCTCTAAGGAAGTGGTATTACCACTCGATTCGATTCCATTTGCTAGGGAGTTTGCTGATGTATTTCAAGATATACCTGGATTACCTCCTAGTAGAGAGATATATTTTGTTGTAGATTTGACGTCGGGCACTCAGCCAATTGCCCACGCACCTTACCGTATGGCTCCAGCAGAGATGAGAGAGCTAAGGGATCAGATAGAGCAGTTATTGGGTCAGGGGTTTATCCGTAGGAGTACTTCGCCGTGGGGTGCCCCTGTGTTGTTTGTAAAGAAGAGGGATGGATCGTTGAGGTTGTGTGTAGATTACCGGGAGTTTAATAAAGTCACGATACGGAATAAGTATTCGTTGCCCCGAATCGATGACTTATTCGACCAGTTGAGAGGATCTTCCTTCTTCTCAAAGATTAACTTGCGATCGGGATACCATCAGTTGCGTATCAGGGAACAGGACATCTCGAAGACTGCTTTATTGACGAGATATGGTTCCTACGAGTTTCGGGTTATGCTTTTTGGCCTAACCAACGCTCCAGCCGTGTTTATGGACTTCATGAATAGGATGTTCAGAGAGTTCCTAGACCAGTTCGTCATCGTCTTTATTGATGACATTCTGTTTTACTCCCAGACAGAGGAGGAGCATGTCGAGCACTTGAGACAGGTTTTGCAGACGCTGCGTCAGAATGAGCTATATGCGAAGTACGAGAAGTGTGGGTTTTGGCTGAAGGAGGTACAGTTTTTGGGGCATATCATTTTAGACAAGGGGATATCAGTTGACCCGGGGAAGGTATCGGTGGTGAGGGAGTGGGGACAGCCCACAACACCGACTGATATCCGTAGTTTCTTGGGCTTAGCAGGATACCACAGGAGGTTTATTAGGGGTTTCTCAAAGATAGCGGGTCCTTTGACACATCTGACTCGCAAAGGTGTGCCATTCATCTGGAGCGATGCCTGTCAGTTGGCATTCAATGAGTTAAAGGACAAGTTGACCTCAGCGCCCGTGTTAGCATTGCCCAGACTGGGAGTTGAGTATCTAGTCTACACCGATGCGTCCTTATAAGGACTTGGAGGGGTACTACAACAGGAGAGTCAGGCTATAGCTTATGCTTCTCGTAAGCTTAAGCCTCACGAGAAAAATTACCCCACCCACGACTTGGAGTTAGTGGCAGTCGTATTTGCTCTTCGAATTTAGAGACACTATCTCCTGGGGGAGAAATTTCAATTGTTCACGGACCACAAGTCTCTACAATACCTATTCACGCAAAAGGAACTGAATATGCGTCAACGTCGGTGGCTTGAGTTTGTGAAGGATTATCAGTTCGATATCCAATATCACCCAGGGAAGGCTAACGTGGTAACAGACGCGTTGAGCCGTAGGCCAGTAAATGAGGTGACCGAAGTGTGGAGAGCGAAGTGGAACGAGTTGGGATACCAGGATGCAGTGGCCCGATCATTCATATCTGTGATGACTGTTACGCCTCAGATTGTTACAAGAGTGATACAGGCCCAGGAAAAAGACTCGTTCTGTCAGGAACAGATAGTTTGATTACTAACAGAGGGAGCCGAGTCCTATACCGTTAGTTCAGATAGGGGATTGCGCTTCAATGGGAGTCCTATACCTCCAGTTGAGCACCTAAGGCTCCAAGGGCACCTGAGCACTCACAGTCTTGAGAAAGTGCTAAGTATAAATATAAGGTGTGCCAGTTGAGCACCTAAGGATCCAAGGGCACCGGAACGCTCACAATATTGAGAAAGTGCCAAGTATAAATATAAGATGTGCCAGTTGAGCACCTAAGGCTCCAAGGGCACCGGAGCGCTCACAATATTGAGCAACTGCCAAGTATAAGTATATGTGTGACAGTTTAGCACCTAAGGCTCCAAGGGGGTCGGAGCGCTCACAGTCTTGAGCCAAGGCCAAGTATAAACATAAGGTATAATAATTTAGTACCTAAGGATCCAAGGGCACTGGAGCGCTCACAGTATATAGCAAGTGTCAAGTATAAATATAAGGTACAACTGTTTAGTACCTAAGGCTCCAAGGGCACGGAGCGCTCACAGTCTTGAGCAAGTGTCAAGTATAAACATAAGGTGCTCCAGAGGAGCACCTAAGGCTCCAAGGGCACCGGAGTGCTCACAGTCCTGAGCAAGTGCCAAGTATAAATATAAGGTACGCTAGTTGAGCACGTAAGGCTCCAAGTGCACCGGAGCGCTCACAGTCTTGAGCAAGTGTCAAGTATAAACATTAGGTGCTCCAGAGGAGCTCCCAAGGGCACCGGAGCGCTCACAGTCCTGAGCAAGTGCCAAGTATAAATATAAGGTGCGCCAGTTGATCACCTAAGGCTCCAAGGGCACCGGAGAGCTCACAATCTTGAGCAAGTGTCAAGTATAAACATAAGGTGCTCCGGAGGAGCACCTAAGGCTCCAAGGGCACCGGAGCGCTCACAGTCTTGAGCAAGTGCCAAGTATAAATATAAGGTGCGCCAGTTGAGCACCTAAAGCTCCAAGGGCACCGGAGCGCTCACAGTATTGAGAAAGTGTCAAGTATAAATGTAAGGTGCGACAATTTAGCACCTAAGGCTCCAAAGGCACCGGAGCGCTCACAATCTTGAGCAACTGCCAAGTAAAAATAAAAGGTACGAAAATTTCATGCACAAGTCCCTCGACATTACAAGACACTTCTGCCCGAGGGGCTAATATTGACAAGTCCTCAAGCAAAGTGAACAAATAATAAAATAGCTTGGAGTGTGGGGATCCACTTAAAGTGGCTCCACCTGCCCAAGATTGCAAGTTTGACAGAAAATAGCCAAGGGCGAGGGACTCACCGTGAGCAACCCCTCTGCCCAAGATGAAAGGCCACAGAAGAAGGCCAAGGGCCAGGGACCCACTGCGAGTAACCCCTCCGCCTAAGATGAAGGCCACAGAAGAAGGACAAGGACGAGGGGCTCACCGCAAGTAACCCCTCCGCCCAAGATAAAAGTCCACAAAAGAAGGCCAAGGGCGAGAGGCTCACCACGAGTAACCCCTCCGCCAAAGATAGAAGGCCACAGAAGAAGGCCAAGGGAGAGGGGCCCACCGCGAGTAACCCCTCTGCCCAAGATAGAAGGCCACAGAAGAAGGCCAAGGGGGAGGGGATCACCGCGAGCAATCCTTCTGTACAAGAAAGAAGGCCAAGGGCAAGGGGATCACCGCGAGTAACCCCTCCGCCAAAGATAGAAGGCCACAGAAGAAGGCCAAGGGCGATGGGCCCACCGCGAGTAACCCATTCTCCCAAGATAGAAGGCCACAGAAAAAGGCCAAGGGCGAGGGGCTCACCGCAAGCAATCCCTCTGCCCAAGAAAGAAGGCCATAGAAAAGGCCAAGGGCGAGGGGCTCACCACGAGTAACCCCTCCGCCCAAGATAAAAGGCCACAGAAGAAGGCCAAAGGCGAGGGGCTCACCGCGAGTAACCCCTCCGCCTAAGATGAAAGGCCACAGAAGAAGGCCAAGGGCGAGGGGCTCACTGTGAGTAACCCCTCTGCCCAGGATAGAAGGCCACAGAAAAAGGCCAAGGGCGAGGGGCTCACCGCGAGCAATCCCTTTGCCCAAGAAAGAAGTCCAGAGAAGAAGGCCAAGGGCGAGGGCCCACCGTGAGTAACCCCTTCGCCTAAGATAGAAGGCCACAGAATAAGACCAAGGGTGAGGAGCTCACCGCGAGCAATCCCTCTGCCCAATAAAGAAGGACAATGGCGAGGGGCTCACTTTGAGCAACCGCTCTACCCAAGATAGAAGGCCACATAAAAAAGGCCAAGGACGAGGGGCTCACCATGAGCAACCCCTCTAAACAAAGTAGAAGGACATAGAAGAAGGCCATAAATGAGTGGCTCACCACGAGTAACCCATCTAAACACAGTAGAAGGCCATAAAAAAAGGCCAAGAACGAGGGGCTCACCGTGAGTAACCCCTCTAAACAAAATAAAAGGCCATAGAAAAAGGCCAAGAACGAGGGGCTCGCCACGAGTAACCCCTCCGCCCAAGTTGATACCCAAATAAGGAGGTACACTATAAGTGGCCTCATCAACAAGACTTGGTATGAAGTGACATAACATTTAATGAACCTAAGGGGAATGATGAAGGAACCCTAGGGTCCCTCAAAATAAAAATAAAATGAATTCATGGCGTACAAAGCCTTTTGGTCTACCCAACACAAAAGACTTTGCACGAGGGGCTAATGTAGAAGGGTGTTTTAAGCTTCACTACTATATTTGTGGGTGAGGGTACCTCAAAGACCCCCCCCCCCCCAGCTTACAGAAAATATGAGGTTAAGGTAACCCCCAGGATCTCTCCACCGCAGAAGTGTCGTATTGGAGAAGGAACCCCCACGGTTCCTCCACCGCAGAAGTTCCATATTGAGAATGAACCCCTAGGGTACCTCCACCGTATAAATGACATTCGATAAGTGCCCCGCAAGGGCCACTGCAGAAATGATATTTGAGAGGTACCCCACAAGGGTCACTACAGAAATGACATTCGAGAAGTTCAATGCAAGGGCCACTGCAGAAATGACATTTGAGAAGTACCCCGCAAGGGGCACTGCAGAAGTCCAAGTTGAGAAGGGCCACTGCAAGGGTCACTACAGAAGTCCAAGTTGAGAAGGGCCACCGCAAGGGTCACTACAGAAATGACATTTAAGAATTGCCCCGTAAGGGCCACTGCAGAAGTCCAAGTTGAGAAGGGCCACCGTAAGGGTCACTGCAGAAATGGCATTTGAGAAGTGCCCCATAAGGGCCACTGCAGAAGTCCAAGTTGAGAAGGGCCACCGTAAAGGTCACTCTAGAAATGACATTTAAGAAGTCCCCCGCAAGGGTCACTATAGAAGTCCAAGTTGAGAAGGGCCACCGTAAGGGTCACTACATAAATAACATTTGAGAAGTGCCCCGCAAGGGCCACTGCAGAAGTCCAAGTTGAGAAGGGCAACCGCAAGGGTCACTGCAGAAATGACATTTGAGAAGTGCCCCTAAAGGGCCACTGCAAGGGTCACTGCAGAAGTCCAAGTTGAGAAGGGCCACCACAAGGGTCACTGTAAAAATGACATTTGAGAAGTGCCCCGCAAGGGCCACTGCAGAAGTCCAAGTTTAGAAGGGCCACCGCAAGGGTCACCACATAAATGACATTTGATAAGGGCCACCGTAAGGGTCACTGCAGAAACTCAAGTCGAGAAGGACCACTACAAGGGTCCCTGCAGAAGTCCAAGTTGAGAAAGGCCATCGCAAGGGTCACTGCAGAAACTCAAGTTGAGAAGAGCCACTGTAAGGGTCACCGCAGAAGTCCAAGTTGAGAAGGACCACCACAAGGGTCCCTGTAGAAACTCAAGTTGAGAAGAGTCACTACAAGGGTCCCTGTAGAAGCTCAAGTTGAGAGGGAATCTTCAAGGGTCCCCGCAGAAATGACATTTGAGAAGAGGGACCCACAAGGTCCTTCCCCCCTCAGCTCCCAGAAAAAGTTAGGACGACGGGGTATCTACCATAAGCAACCCCTCATAACGAAAAAAAATATAAGTACTAACACTTATTTTCTTGTACTGGTTGCCTAGTTGAGCAAGCAAGGTTCAAGTAGGCCAGTTGGGTTCTCTTGGGAGTTTTGGCTTGGCGGCTGAGGGACAAGGTATATTGAGCAATCTCAACCACTTAGCACTATTTGAGAGAATACTAGTAGGAAGACTCTAGGGTCGCCCAGTCCTCACACACCTCACACTTAGTCACAAGTGAAGTGAGCAGCCAAAGGGTTGGCTCCTCACAAGAAAAGAACTGTTTATAAAATGATTTTAAAGGAGAGGGTCCTCTAGACCCCTCTCAAGGAAAATAAATTTAGAAGGGGGTTCTCAAGATCCCCCTCAAGATTACAAATATTTTAGAGGAGGTGGTCCTCGAAACCCCCCTCAAGTTACAAAGTTTGTACCAAAAGTTACCATTTTAAAATATATTTAGAAAATCAGATATTTTGTCTCCATTAGAAGACATATTTTCTTTTTAACTTTGGTTGGCACCAGGGGGCAGCTGCCAGAGGGGACAGGCAGAGCTGCCTACAGGTAGGGACAAATAGTACACTGCAGACTTTGTCCCTCACCAACCCTCTAAGTTTTGGCGCCAAAAGTGACAACCCAACCCTAGTGCCCAAGTATAAATAGGACCCCTGGGTAAGGTCATGAAAGGATAATAAAAAAACTCAATTGCAAAGTTACTCAGTCAAAATCACACCAGAACCTCTCTAGTATTCTCTCCCTGCTCTCTCTCTAAGTGTTGGGTGCCTTGTTCTTTCACTCCCCACTGATAGCCATCACTCTCAGGAGTCCCTCTTGAGAAAAATTACTATTATTGTTGTGAAATTTCATCTTCTTGCAGGGAGTGAGCTCTACCTTGATCTCCATTCTTACCAGAAGGAGAAAGTTTTACTAGAAGCTTCTTCTAATGTTCTTGAGAACCTTGCAAACAGCGTCCATTGGAGTGGGTCACGCCTCACCCTTTCTAGTTATTCATAGACCCCAGTCTCACTACCCTCCTACAACTTTCGTGGGATGTTGGGCCAGATACCTAAGCTGTAAAATGACTAAATTGCCCTTGCACGTGCAAATTTGTACGAAAACTTACCGGAATGCGTTCGAACTCCATACTAAGTATCGAAATACCTACAAAAGCTCATTAACCCCTGCAAAGCATGTTAACATAAAAATTTGAGGTTGGCTGCTTAACGAGGATAAATATAGGGATTAAGATACCCGAGGGGGGCTAATAATGCATAGGTTAACGGGTGAAATACGCAATATTTGTGTCGTATCAGTTGCATGGACACTATTCATGAATCATGTGTGAGGATAGTTTTTGGTTTGGAGATCGAGTGAGTGCGGTGTGGTATGGTCCTGACCCTCGGACGTATGTCTATGATCGCCTCTATTGTATGTGTTTTCTTTGGAATCGGTGGTGATATTCTGACCCGGTGGTTCAGTGTGATGCATGATACCTAGAGCCGGATAGCACACGAGGGATGTATCCGCAGGTCCAAGCCCTAAGGATACATTTATACGTATATAGCATGTGATATATATGTATGTTTATACGATATAATGTATATATTTATTTATATCACGCGCATAGCTATGTTATGTCTATTACGTGAATATCTATTTATAGCAAGTGTGTCGCTACAATATTGTTCATGAACGTATACCTAGTTAATGTAGTTATACTTAGCTAATAACCGGGTTTATGCTTGGATAGCCGTCACATGTCCTAGTTAGACCAGGTAGTTTAATTAGAAAAATAAAAATGAACAAGTTAGGTGTGCACTATAGTTGAGAGGTAAGGTTTATCTCATGTGAGTGCGACCGGTTAATTATGAAATTAATACACTACTGTTTTAATTGATTTAAAACAATTATCAACTTGCAAAATATTTTCTACTTTTTGGGCTTTGCCTCGCAAGCTTTTGTTTTTCCTTTTTTTTTCTTTTTGCACCCCAGGTATGCAGCAGCAGCAGCAGCCATGACCGAATGAATAGATCCATTCTTATCGTTACAGTAGCAGGGGACATCGTTGTTTAGACGCCTCAGCTTATTCAATATAGTTAGGATAATTTCAGTTCAGTTTTGGACATGTTGCTCGTTGATGGATAAGCTTTTATATTTTTGTTAGGGATTCTATTTTAGAACTTAGCTTTTTTATTCAATTTCACACAGTGGATGTTATTATTTGGTGACATATGGTTTATTCAGTTCACTCTTATATATTTATTTATGCATGGGTCTTATTCATTTATAGTGTCGTATGGTTTTATTCATATAATTTATATTATATTGTTATTGCGATAATGATGCTGAGAATGAATCAAACTGAGATTCCTATTATATTTTAGCAGAGGATTGGCCACCCGATATTAGAATAGGCGGGTTGTCACATTAATAAAAACTTAGAAACCTCTCCATAGACATAGGCAGTTGTCGAACCATGTAAATATTGTGTGTCGTGATTATTTCTTACTCTGTTATTTTCTTTGCTCTTTATAAATATTTAATTGTGATTTTTTGCGCTCACAGTTATAATTATATATCTTAGCTGAGTAATACCAATAATATACCACATATTTAGAATACGATGTTATGAACTAGAGATAGAGATGAGAGACAAAGACGGAGACATAAGTTTTTATGTAGTTCTGCCTGATAAGGTGTCTGCATCCACGAAACTAAGTCACTAGGTAATAAGGTTAAGTACAAACTCTCAAGGAACTCTTTAGGGTTGAGAGTATGCCATTTTGCACATGTCCCTCGACTGAGGGGTGTAGTAGGTTATTTATAGTTTTGGAAAGAATAAGAGGCGGAATACCTTTATACATCAGGTATTTACACCATTTTACATTATGGATAACAACTAACTGTGAGTCAGCATGTCCTCCCGTGCATGTGTATAGGTGATTATAGATACTCCTGCGTGTGCATGTTTTACTTTGTTGACGGTTAGCATTCCTGAAGGCAGTCAGCCATTCTATCGATCGGTGGAGATAATAAGCCGATCATAATAATATCACGAGATTGGGCCCACTGGATGATGATAGGTATCTCATTCTCATTGGTCTACATCATACTCTTATTTAGGTTACACCACTTACTTTCTCAGTGGGGAATTTAGGGTTTTCCTCTTTTGGCCATAATTTTTCGCAATTGCCCTTTTAAAAAGACTTATAAAATCCTCTAAACTCGCTTCTTAAGTTATGACATAATAAGGCCATGTCATCACTCCACTAAACTGCCAAGGGAACTAAGCTCCGCGACTGTCACCATAGGTCATGGACTTCTAGTGTATGCCCGCGGCCTTTTCATACTAAGCCGTAAACTCTGGACTTCATAAGCCCGTGAACATACCTTTCTCCACGGCTTTTCACGGTTCTTGTACCGGTAGTGACTTCTTATATAGTCGCAACCTCTTATAGTTTTAGAGTCGTTACAGACGTGGCATTCCAAAGGATATTAGGTTGGTCGAAGGAAATGAATTATAGTATAAAACTCATTGTGAATCATAATTTTGATCCAAATACAAAATGTTAACGACTCCAACTTCATCGAATTTTAAAAAAATGGTTAGAAAATGCATTTACATATAATTTTACCACCTTACCAACAATGTACACTAATTCATTCTTGAAACACTGACATTAAAATCACATGGAAATATTTTAGTATGAATTCAATGGACCCATACATGAGTATTATGTTGGAAAAAATATACAAAATTTAAAGATAAATTCAACGAACATTAGAATTTTACCAACTTAGGTGGAAATATAGCCAAAGTTTGAAATTTAGGATATAATAAGTCCTAAATAATCATAAAACTATTGTTATACTATCAACATATACATTTGTGCATCAACAAAGATTTCAAATTCTACATCAAATGACAATGACGAGCCATGAGACATTTCCAATAGGTAGAAGTGATGGATGACGAGACGACCACCGACAAATGCTCTAAAAGCATACTATAATTATTTTTATTCACACGTCCTTCCATCGCATTCATTTCTTTTTAAAATTATTATACTCGTTCCACTCTGTAGGCACTCGATTATTGTGTACATATATTTAGGTGTGACAATTCATGTTATTGGGTCGTGTAATTGCCTAACACGACATGATACGAGAATGAAACATTAAACACGAAAATGACACGAAGTCGTGCTTTTTTAAGCACCCCGAACACGAACCACATAAAAAAAATGACACGACACGATTAACACGATTTGCATGAAACCAAGTTTTTGTTCAAAATACCACGATTAACGCGAAATAAATTTGAAAACTTAACATGATTAACACGAATCCAATTATTATCATCCAATTTTTGTTATCCTCCATAACAGCCATAATAGATTTTTCATCCAGATTCTTGCCCAGATTTTCCATCCAGCCATATCATTTGTTATCATTCGTTCCTACTCTTTTATCCATAACAAATTTTTGTCCAAATTCTTGTTATCATTTGTTAAAGCCAAAAAACAGCCATAACAATGTTTAATCCATAGCTAATGCAATAGCATAACAGCAAAAATGGTTGATTTATAATCCATCACAACAAAAATGGTTGATTTAAACCAAAAACGTGTAACACGCCGCCTAATTAAACGTCGGGCGATCAGTCCTTAATTAAATTAAAATCAAGGAGAACGGTGTGGTTCATTATTAGCATCACTGTTGAAAATAATTTTTCCATTTTAATCACCCTATAATTAATTAAGCTAAGTGTCAAAACATTTTAAAATATTATTTCATTTATTAGATTTCATCGT
Organism: Sambucus nigra; assembly: GCA_949130495.1. Classification (NCBI taxonomy): domain Eukaryota; kingdom Viridiplantae; phylum Streptophyta; class Magnoliopsida; order Dipsacales; family Adoxaceae; genus Sambucus; species Sambucus nigra. Next base: position 251,541,074 of record OX422208.1, read on the forward strand.
AAAACCTTTTTAAATATAAACCAGTTTAAGAATAACTCAAATGCTAAGGACATCAATCATCCAAAAGAAACATGCCATATAGATTATTCATACCAAGTCAATATCCATAAGTAGGATCAACATGACATGAACTAACTCCCAAATGACTACTGAATACTAAAAACATAAATAAATACAAAATCTCTAATGAGTCCACGGGAATAGGAAATCGGGCTACACATGCCCTAGCTATGAAGAACTAAATTAAGAGATGAATCAAGGAAGAGCTCGTCTACTGTAAGAGCCTGCAACTCCCACATAAGCTGCAGAATGTCCAATCCAAGGAACATACGCCTGACGCCCCTATAATATATATATATATATATATACAAGAGAGAGAAAATGACACGAAACGGGTCCGAGCCCGAGTGTAAAACAGTTTTAAAAATAATTTAGCAAGTATTTAAAATGCTTACTGGCTAATATAACAACCATGTTAGTAAGCGACACTCTCTTGAGAATTCTAACCTCTCATCTAGTGTGTACGCTAGGGGTGTGCAAAAAAATCGACCGAACCGAAAACCGAACCGAACCGAACCGGCCCGAACCGAACCGAAACCGGCGGTTTTTTTTAGCCCGGTTCGATTTGCGGTTTAAGGATTTAAAAAACCGACAATATCGGTTCGGTTGTCGGTTTAGACAAAGAAAAAACCGATTCGAACCGAACCGACATCAATATTATATATTAAAAAGCCCTTAAATATCTTTTATTTTTATATCCAAACACCATTAGCCAACCTCCAAAACTGACCAAAACCGAAAATCGACCTACAAAAAACCGACCAAAACTGAAAATCGGTTAAAACCGAACCGAAAACGAACCAAACCGAAACCGGCGGTTTTTTTCATCGTCGGTTCGGTTTCGGTCTGATTTTTTCCAAAACCGAACCGATCGGTTCGGTCTGAATTGCGGTCCAAAACCGAATCGAACCGAACCGAACCGTGCACACCCCTAGTGTACGCCTACCATACTACTAAAATACCTCATAAGTTTATCTAATTCATCTCCCATAAATTCTATTTCGAGAAGTCACAAGCCTATGATTTGAGTTTAGAGATCAGTCTCTTAATGATTACTTACATCGATTATGTATTTCTCAATAATGATGTAAAGTTCCCGAACACTTACTAAAATTTTGGAGCATTTATTCATTATTTATCTACTTATACGCACAGTAGAAGAATCCCATATATACGTATATATATAAATCACTAATATAATATATATATTATCGGCAACCCACATAAAATCTATGGTGTTGGCTGACGCGACTAAGAATTTGTCTCAAAAGTGCGTTTTACTCTAGGCTCAAGTGCAAGCCTGTCGTTCAAGTAATAACCCGGTAAGTCGGGATCGTATCCATAGGGATCGAGATTGCCAAATAGTAATAAGAAAAATTATTAAATCTTGAAATGATTTCTTAAAAGAAACAAAAAGATGATTAATGATTGGGAAAATTTCTAGTGAAATAAAAATCTACTTAAGAAAAAACAAACTGAAAATTGCAAAAAAAATTAGATCTGACAAATGGGAGAAAATAGGGTAGGGTACAACCCCTCAATCCTTAACGAATTACCGTATAGAATACTAGAATTGTAAATTAAAATTATTGACTAGATTCGGTCTTTATAAATTCTAAGCATTACATATATGAAGGATCTAGCCCGCATCATATGAAATCAAAGATAGATATAAAGCGGTGAATGATAAATTATACTCGCAAAGCGTTCTTAAACACCTCAAGTACCTAGGGCAAGAGAGATTAAAAGATTGACAATGTTTGTATAAGTTTTTTTTTTCACGATTCAATCAATATTTTAATTTAACCTCTATTTTCTACATAAATAATTTGCCTTGGATTGAGTTCATGTACCCCAACCCTTGGGAATCTAGCTACTCATGATTTGGTTCAAGAATAAATTCACATATAAAATTATGGATCTACAAGACATTGTAAATAATTTGCAAATAATAAAACTAGAGAATGGAAAGATTTTACTTGACTTCAGCAACAAAAACGGAATTGGAACTCAGAATTTCTTACAAACTTGGGTTCATGAAAACTCTTGAAGGAACAGAAAATTTTCTCTCAAACTCTAACCCTAAAATTCAACCTCTAATTCTCTCTAGAACTCTCAACCTAGCAACTCTACCTAGCAACCCCTAGCAACCTTAACCTAGCCTCCCTAAATGATGTAGGGCATGGGCTTTTATAGCACAAAGTCTCGAAATTGACAGCTCAATTTGCTTGTGACACAAGTTTCACCATCTAGCATGCCAAAAATCTGCATAATTGGACCGGTCCGGATTACCCTCGGATCGGTCCGATATCCACCGGATCGGTTCTTTTATTTCTACCGGATCGGTCCGGTCCTAGTCGGATCGGTCCTTTTTCCATTTCCATCGATTTTCTATCCATCCGGGGTATACTGGACTTGGTCAATTCGGATCGGTCCGGTATCCATCGGATCGGTCCAATTTTCTTCTACTTTGACTTTTTCCTTGCAACTTTTACTAGCCATATCTTTTGATCTAGAACTCCGATTTGGGTGTCGTTTCTTCCTATGCTCTTGTGAACTCATGCTCTTCAACTTCACTTTTGGTGTCTCCTTCGATTTTTGAGTGGAACTTTACTCTTTTGCCCTTTGACTTTTCTTCTTTTCCTTTCTTGCATTCCCTTCCTGAAAACTTCATCACAATTACACAAAAACTAGGGAATATCGTTAAAAACAGATAATAGAGTGATATGGACTAAAAATGATTCAATTACCTTGTTCGAGATATTAAAATCACCAAAATTAAGGGGATAAATGTGAAGAACATGTGCCTAATCACACCCCCTAACTTAGGACTTTGCACGTCCCGGGTAATGTAACTGAATCTAACCAAAATTCTACTCTTGAAAATTCCTTTATTGGGATAGAATACCTTTTTTGCGGGCAAGCGATTGCATTTAGCGTATGCAACAAGCCTTTAGTAGGACAAGTTTTGTCTCGTGAGGGTTTGCAGTGAATACACCCACAAAATTCTTTATTGACTCAAATAAATATCAAAATACTTAAAAATTGTACAATTTAAACTTTTCGAAAAAAATAATCACCATCAACTCATATTCAACTGTCTCAAACCATAGTGTGTGTGTGCAAAGCCAAAAATTAAACTTTAATTTCCACCGATTGAGCATTACGTTACTTTCCGAAAATTCGTTTTGATTCAAATTCTTACGGATTGCACTCACAAACGAATCACTCGGATTGTGGTTTTTTTCTCTCAATATTCATGATATAAAGAGTAAATATAATGGACACAAATTCACGCATACAAAATTGAAAAGAAGAAAATATATGGTGAAAAGATCTCATCATCGGAGTACAGTTATTAGGAAATGGGAACATCACCTCTAATTCACACCATTTCAATCTCTTATATTATCTTTTCATGTCTTAGCTCTCCACGCGGTAACCAATTTCGCCATTCGGACTCGGTTAGGATTTTCGGGTTAAAAGGTGTAAAGGGTAAAAATGGGAATGGACGGATTGTTCGGAATTGGAAAATGTCCTTATGACGTCCATTTGTGCTTTTTCGGGCATTTGCTCATTTTTCTCTTTTCATTTTTTTCTTTTCTTTTTTTTCTTTTCTTGCTATTTTTGTTGAGCATATCTATTTTTTTTTCTTGCCCCTTTTTATTGCATAATTTGGACTTACTTGATGAATTTTCTCAATTTTCACAATTTCAGGCTATTTGGGTTTTTCGGGTTATCAAACGAAAGGGAAATATTATATTAGGCTCAAAGTGGGTTGCAAAGGGATAATTTTGTTTTTCACAACTTTTTATGGCTAATATTTTTGGGTAACAAACGAGGGCCTACTTCATCGTCCAAATTTCTAATCACATTACCATATGCATCTCGAGATTAGTTAAGTTTAGAGATATACTTAGCACGAATTTCGAGATAACATTTCACACATTTCCCATAATCGATCAAAATAAAGGATTGAGATCATCAACGACTTATTAAAACGCTGAAAAGAACTTTGAGTTAATCATAAACTCGGATTGATTTAAAAACTCAAAAAAATTGAAAGGCTCGAAATCTCACCGGGTTGGATCAATCTCCACACTTATTCGTTAAGTCGTCAATTTTCTTTCAATTTCCATCTTTGGTCAATTTTGGCTTAGTGCATTATGAATTTTACAATTTGAGACTTTAAATAGAATAAAGGTGATATTTTTTTGAAAAATTTAAATTCCAAATCTTATTTAATTTGAAGAAAAATATTTTTGACTTTTTTTCAAAAATTTTCAATTTTTTTTTTTAAAAAATGTTCTAAAAAAAACACACTTGGAAAGAACATGTGATCGAATCAATGAATCTAAATAATAAATGGGAAGAATATCCCACACCCCCTAACTTAAATGTTGCATTGTCCTCAATGCAAATCAAGAACACAACATAAAGAGAGGAAAAGAAAGATATTACCCAAATGGAGCGATCCTCGATGAGTGCGATTCCATTGAATCTACAAAACACGTTAGAACCAAGCATAACAAAAAGAATAACAAAAACTCTAACTAATTACTCTAAATTAAAAAAATAAAAAGCTAATTATGTACAACCTACGATTTGAAATTCTAATAACTCATATAGTAGAAGTCGAAAAATTTGAGGGTCCACCCAAAATACAATTTGACTTTGAGGGATTAATGGTGTACCCTCTTTAAGATGCATGCCTCCCGAAAAATAAGAATTCCGTTTGAAAAACGGAAGGCATGTGCAAAGTTTAAAAAATGAACCATCACCAATTAAAAAATTTGGGGGGATAATGAGGGATTTGAGTGCACAGAGGGACAAGTACCATTGGGATCCAAGAAAAATATAATCACTTCCCAAAGATTTTTCAAGTAGTATGGGAAGCGGATCACACAAACAGAAAGATTCCATATTGGAAAAAAATTTAAGCATAGAGTCCTTGTCCTCAAAATCTTCTCTCCCCAAATTTTCAAATGGATCTGGTGGAGGTTTGGGAAGGAGAAATTCATCAATTCTATTATCCCACTCGCTTTCGTCTAAATGACGAAATGAGGCCCAGAAAGATTTGACTTCAACATTTAGGCTTGCATCCACCTGTCCGAACTCGCGCTCAAACTCTGCTAGGCTCAAATCCTCTAGCTCTCTCTCTTGCTTGGTTTTCTCAACCTGCCTTTCGTGCTCACTCGCCAAATTATAAGGTAGTGTGGGTGGGTGGTAATCGAGGAGAAATGTATCGCTAGTGTCCTGCCATTCGCTTTCCTCTAAGTATTTCGACGAGCCTCTGCCGACACACTTTAAATCTCCTCTTTCACTCTTGTTCATGGGCTCACTCATGCTCACGAATGCATTAACTAAACATACCTCCCCTATCATGCTTTCGATGTTGCAACCATTCCTCTCACTGTGCGCAACACCAACACTATCGTGCACAGACATAATACTACCCAACGATTCAGAACCCTCACTCAGTGTTTGACTCAAAAGTGTGGAATGTCGGTAGTATGAGAATTATTAGGCGAAGGAGGTGGAACCCAAAAATGAGGAGACTCAGAATTTTCAGAACTTGCTTCGGCAATAGGATTTTCATGAACTTGGGTGGGAGATGAATTCTGCATATAAGCACATAAAAGATGAGGATTTTTTTTTTTTTTCGAAATCACTTGTAGATAAAAATAACTTTCTTGAAAATTTAACAATTTCGGATCCCCGGCAACGACGCCAAAAACTTGACGCGACTAAGAATTTGTCTCAAAAGTGCGTTTTACTCTAGGCTCAAGTGCAAGCCTGTCGCTCAAGTAATAACCCGGTAAGTCGGGATCGTATCCACAGGGATCGAGATTGCCAAATAGTAATAAGAAAAATTATTAAATCTTGAAATGATTTCTTAAAAGAAACAAAAAGATGATTAATGATTGGGAAAATTTCTAGTGAAATAAAAATCTACTTAAGAAAAAACAAACTGAAAATTGCAAAAAAATTTAGATCTGACAAATGGGAGAAAATAGGGTAGGGTACAACCCCTCAATCCTTAACGAATTACCGTATAGAATACTAGAATTGTAAATTAAAATTATTGAATAGATCCGGTATTTATAAATTCTAAGCATTACATATATGAGGGATCTAGCCCGCATCATATGAAATCAAAGATAGATATAAAGCGGTGAATGATAAATTATACTCGCAAAGCGTTCTTAAACATCTCAAGTACCTAGGGCAATAGAGATTAAAAGATTGACAATGTTTGTATAAGTTTTTTTTTTCACGATTCAATCAATATTTTAATTTAAACTCTATTTTCTACATAAATAATTTGCCTTGGATTGAGTTCATGTACCCCAACCCTTGGGAATTTAGCTACTCATGATTTGGTTCAAGAATAAATTCACATATAAAATTATGGATCTACAAGACATTGTAAATAATTTGCAAATAATAAAACTAGAGAATGGAAAGATTTTACTTGAATTCAGCAACAAAAACGGTATTGGAACTCAGAATTTCTTACAAACTAGGGTTCATGAAAACTCTTGAAGGAATAGAAAATTTTCTCTCAAACTCTAACCCTAAAATTCAACCTCTAATTCTCTCTAGAACTCTCAACCTGGCAACTCTACCTAGCAACCCCTAGCAACCTTAACCTAGCCTCCCTAAATGATGTAGGGCATGGGCTTTTATAGCACAAAGTCTCGAAATTGACAGCTCAATTTGCTTGTGACACAAGTTTCACCATCTAGCACGCCAAAAATCTGCATAATTAATGCCAGGATTTCGCATAACCGGATCGGTCCGATATCCACCGGATAGGCTCTTTTATTTCTACCGGATCGGTCCGGTCCTAGTCGGATCGGTCCTTTTTCCATTTCCATCAGTTTTCTATCCATCTGGGGTATACTGGACTTGGTCAATTCGGATCGGTCCGGTTTCCATCGGATCGGTCCGATTTTCTTCTACTTTGACTTTTTCCATGCAACTTTGACTAGCCATATCTTTTGAACTAGAACTCCGATTTGGGTGTCGTTTCTCCCTATGCTCTTGTGAACTCATGATCTTCAACTTCACTTTTGGTGTCGCCTTCGATTTTTGAGTAAAACTTTACTCTTTTGCCCTTTGACTTTTCTTCTTTTCCTTTCTTGCATTCCATTCCTGAAAACTTCATCACAATTACACAAAAACTAGGGAATATTGTTAAAAATATATAATAGAGTGATATGGACTAAAAATGATTCAATTACCTTATTCGAGATATTAAAATCACCAAAATTAAGGGGATAAATGTGAAGTATATGTGCCTAATCACACCCCCTAACTTAGGACTTTGCACGTCCCGGGTAATGTAACTGAATCTAACCAAAATTCTACTCTTGAAAATTCCTTTATTGGGATAGAATACCTTTTTCGTGGGCAAGCGATTTCATTTAGCATATGCAACAAGCCTTTAAACCTCTAGGTTACCCTAGTAGGACGAGTTTTGTCTCGTGAGGGTTTGCAGTGAGTACACCCACAAAATTCTTTATTGACTCAAATAAATATCAAAATACTTAAAAATTGTACAATTTAAACTTTTCGAAAAAAATAATCACCATCAACTCATATTCAACTGTCTCAAACCATAGTGTGTGTCTGCAAAGCCAAAAATTAAACTTTAATTTCCACCGATTGAGCATTACGTTACTTTCCGAAAATTCGTTTTGATTCAAATTCTTACGGATTGCACTCACAAACGAATCACTCGGATTGTGGTTCTTTTCTCTCAATATTCATGATATAAAGAGTAAATATAATGGACACAAATTCACGCATACAAAATTGAAAAGAAGAAAATATATGGTTAAAAGATCTCATCATCGGAGTACAGTTATTAGGAAATGGGAACATCACCTCTAATTCACACCATTTTAATCTCTTATATTATCTTTTCATGTCTTAGCTCTCCACGCGGTAACCAATTTCGCCATTCGGACTCGGTTAGGAATTTTCGGGTTAAAAGGTGTAAAGGGTAAAAATGGGAATGGACGGATTGTTCGGAATTGGAAAATGTCCTTATGACGTCCGTTCGTGCTTTTTCGGGCATTTGCTCATTTTTCTCTTTTCATTTTTTTCTTTTCTTTTTTTTCTTTTCTTGCTATTTTTGTTGAGCATGTCTATTTTTTTTCTTGCCCCTTTTTATTTCATAATTTGGACTTACTTGATGAATTTTCTCAATTTTCACAATTTCGGGCTATTTGGGTTTTTCGGGTTATCAAACGAAAGGGAAATATTATATTAGGCTCAAAGTGGGTTGCAAAGGGATAATTTTGTTTTTCACAACTTTTTATGGCTAATATTTTTGGGTAACAAACGAGGGCCTACTTCATCGTCCAAATTTCTAATCACATTACCATATGCATCTCGAGATTAGTTAAGTTTAGAGATATATTTAGCACGAATTTCGAGATAACATTTCACACATTTCCCATAACCGATCAAAATAAATGATTGAGATCATCAACGACTTATTAAAACGCTGAAAAGAACTTTGAGTTAATCATAAACTCGGATTGATTTAAAAACTCAAAAAAATTGAAAGGCTCGAAATCTCACCGGGTTGGATCAATCTCCACACTTATTCGTTAAGTCGTCAATTTTCTTTCAATTTCCATCTTTGGTCAATTTTGGCTTAGTGCATTATGAATTTTACAATTTGAGACTTTAAATAGAATAAAGGTGATATTTTTTTGAAAAATTTAAATTCCAATTCTTATTTATTTTGAAGAAAAATATTTTTGACTTTTTTTCAAAAATTTTCAATTTTTTTTTTTAAAAATGTTCTAAAAAAAAAAACACTTGGAAAGAACATGTGATCGAATCAATGAATCTAAACAATAAATGGGAAGAATATCCCACACCCCCTAACTTAAATGTTGCATTGTCCTCAATGCAAATCAAGAACACAACATAAAGAGAGGGAAAAAAAGATATTACCCAAATGGAGCGATCCTCGATGAGTGCAATTCCATTGAATCTACCAAACACGTTAGAACCAAGCATAACAAAAAGAATAACAAAAACTCTAACTAATTACTCTAAATTAAAAAAATAAAAAGCTAATTATATACAACCTACGATTTGAAATTCTAATAACTCATATAGTAGAAGTCGAAAAATTTGAGGGTCCACCCAAAATACAATTTGACTTTGAGGGATTAATGGTGTACCCTCATTAAGATGCAGGCCTCCCGAAAAATAAGAATTCCGTTTGAAAAACGGAAGGCATGTGCAAAGTTTAAAAAATGAACCATCACCAATTAAAAAATTTAGGGGGATAATGAGGGATTTGAGTGCACAGGGGGACAAGTACCATTGGGATCCAAGAAAAATATAATCACTTCCCAAAGATTTTTCAAGTAGTATGGGAAGCGGATCACACAAACAGAAAGATTCCATATTGGAAAACAATTTAAGCATAGAGTCCTTGTCCTCAAAATCTTCTCTCCCCAAATTTTCAAATGGATCTGGTGGAGGTTTGGGAAGGAGAAATTCATCAATTCTATTATCCCACTCGCTTTCGTCTAAATGACGAAATGAGGCCCAGAAAGATTTGACTTCAACATTTAGGCTTGCATCCACCTGTCCGAACTCGCGCTCAAACTCTGCTAGGCTCAAATCCTCTAGCTCTCTCTCTTGCTTGGTTTTCTCAACCTGCCTTTCGTGCTCACTCGCCAAATTATAAGGTAGTGTGGGTGGGTGGTAATCGAGGAGAAATGTATCGCTAGTGTCCTGCCATTCGCTTTCCTCTAAGTATTTCGACGAGCCTCTGCCGACACACTTTAAATCTCCTCTTTCACTCTTGTTCATGGGCTCACTCATGCTCACGAATGCATTAACTAAACATACCTCCCCTATCATGCTTTCGATGTTGCAACCATTCCTCTCACTGTGCGCAACACTAACACTATCGTGCACAGACATAATACTACCCAACGATTCAGAACCCTCACTCGGTGTTTGACTCAAAAGTGTGGAATGTCGGTAGTATGAGAATTATTAGGCGAAGGAGGTGGAACCCAAAAATGAGGAGACTCAGAATTTTCAGAACTTGCTTCGGCAATAGGATTTTCGTGAACTTGGGTGGGAGATGAATTCTGCATATAAGCACATAAAAGATGAGAATTTTTTTATTTATTTTTTTTCGAAATCACTTGTAGATAAAAATAATTTTCTTGAAAATTTAACAATTTCGGATCCCCGGCAACGGCGCCAAAAACTTGACGCGACTAAGAATTTGTCTCAAAAGTGCGTTTTACTCTAGGCTCAAGTGCAAGCATGTCGCTCAAGTAATAACCCGGTAAGTCGGGATCGTATCCACAGGGATTGAGATTGCCAAATAGTAATAAGAAAAATTATTAAATCTTGAAATGATTTATTAAAAGAAACAAAAAGATGATTAATGATTGGGAAAATTTCTAGTGAAATAAAAATCTACTTAAGAAAAAACAAACTGAAAATTGCAAAAAAAAATTAGATCTGACAAATGGGAGAAAATGGGGTAGGGTACAACCCCTTAATCCTTAACGAATTACCGTATAGAATGCTAGAATTGTAAATTAAAATTATTGACTAGATCCGGTCTCTATAAATTCTAAGCATTACATATATGAGGGATCTAGCCCGCATCATATGAAATCAAAGATAGATATAAAGCGGTGAATGATAAATTATACTCGCAAAGCGTTCTTAAACATCTCAAGTACCTAGGGAAAGAGAGATTAAAAGATTGACAATGTTTGTATAAGTTTTTTTTTTTCGCGATTCAATCAATATTTTAATTTAACCTCTATTTTCTACATAAATAATTTGCCTTGGATTGAGTTCATGTACCCCAACCCTTAGGAATTTAGCTACTCGTGATTTGGTTCAAGAATAAATTCACATATAAAATTATGGATCTACAGGACATTGTAAATAATTTGCAAATAATAAAACTAGAGAATGGAAAGATTTTACTTGAATTCAGCAATAAAAACGGAAATGGAACTCGGAATTTCTTACAAACTAGGGTTCATGAAAACTCTTGAAGGAATAGAAAATTTTCTCTCAAACTCTAACCCTAAAATTCAACCTCTAATTCTCTCTAGAACTCTCAACCTAGCAACTCTACCTAGCAACCCCTAGCAACCTTAACCTAGCCTCCCTAAATGATGTAGGGCATGGGCTTTTATAGCACAAAATCTCGAAATTGACAGCTCAATTTGCTTGTGACACAAGTTTCACCATCTAGCACGCCAAAAATCTGCATAATTAATGCTAGGATTTCGCATGACCGGACTTGTCCGGATTACCCTCGGATCGGTCCGATATCCACCGGATCGGTCCGGTTTCCATCGGATCGGTCCGATTTTCTTCTACTTTGACTTTTTCCTTGCAACTTTGACTAGCCATATCTTTTGATATAGAACTCTGATTTGGGTGCCGTTTCTTCCTATGCTCTTGTGAACTCATGCTCTTCAACTTCACTTTTGGTGTCGCCTTCGATTTTTGAGTGTAACTTTACTCTTTTGCCCTTTGACCTTTCTTCTTTTCCTTTCTTGCATTCCTTTCCTGAAAACTTCATCACAATTACACAAAAACTAGGGAATATTGTTAAAAACAGATAATAGAGTGATATGGACTAATAATGATTCAATTACCTTGTTCGAGATATTAAAATCACCAAAATTAAGGGGATAAATGTGAAGAATATGTGCCTAATCACTGGCATACTCTCCTATCAAGTCCTCGTATCTCTCATACCAAGGGAAAAACTAGTTCGGAATAATTCTCGAATTTTATTAACACAATACACACAAAATGGAGGCGAAGCATAGTTCTAAGTCACTAAGAGGTCAGCACATACCCCTCACGTCTCTTAGGACCGTCTGACTATCATTCTCAGATAGCCTGTATCAAAGAATTCTATGTTCTAGAGCACGAGTCAATATCCCCCATAAAGGTCCCATTGATATAAGACTGTCCTGGCACGGCAACCTCCGTGATAGCAAGTAGCGCGGGTATGATTATACACAAATATAAGTTATATATATACACATGCACTCGGCCATATATATAAATATTATCATCTTCCAATTAGGTTTGCCCACGACCCATAATAATATTTTTAACCGTACGTAATACAATTTTACCCAATTCTTACGCATAAAGAACTCATCTCTTTTTATTCTTAATTATACTCATTTCATAATTTATTCTCGTCCCTCAAAGTATTCTCTCTTCCTAAAGGTAAATTCAGTAAGTACACCCTCACTAACATACTGGTTTAAGTCCTTCATGAATCTCTCAATTTCTTAGTTAACGTATGCACGATTTCTAATATGTGACATGCCCCCATTATCCCATAGTTACATCCCATATAAAATTATATTAAACGGAATCTACTTAGACCCTACTGGTCCTCTTCATGACCCATTATGCTCTTTAAATAACATTCAAGGGCTCCTACGCATTTTATCCTAATTAAACAAAAAGAGAAAAAACATTCAGTTTCCAGGAGGGGTCGATCGATCAATGAATGAGGTCGATCGATCGACATTCTTGAGTCGATCGATCGATCGAGCAGTTCTTGTCCAGATTCTGCTATTATAACCTACGGGCGTCATCACCTTTCAACCTTTAAATAGTTTTTAATATATCCCAAACTCCTAAATAATGACACCACCGATTATATACACCTATCTACATGATTTCCTACGAAAGCATGTACGAATTCATCAAAGTCGTCGAATTAAAGGGCCATTTCAGTAGAATTATCAAGAACCTTAGTTTTGTATTGATTTCCAAAATTCTCATTCTTTTTCCAGATTTTTTTGTATTAAACCATTACAAATTTGTGGGTAGGCTTCTAGATTTCATGAATTACTCCTAAAACATGTGATTTAAATCTTCTAAATTATATAATTCTTTAATAAGAACATGTATTCTTAATCTTATTCTAACATGGGTGAAATATCAACTAGGAATTAGCAAGATGGATACTTGCCTTAAGTTCGTAGGTCGGATTCCACGAATTTGACAGGTATAGATTTGAACCCCTCGTACCGATCTGCATTTTGGTGGTGGTGGTAGTGCAATCCGGTTAGTTCCTGGTCTTGAATTCCTGGAAGGCTTTTTCCTCTCTTCCTCTCACTGCCGTTATAATCCTTTGAGAGTATTAACCCTAGATGACTGTCCTAACATATGATTTTAATCCCTAATTTTCGTCATTAACTAAGGCCTAATTTGAAAAATGACTAAATCGCCTTCCCGGGGTGCCGATTAGGCCTAAAAACGGCCCGAGACCCAAACTAAACTCCCGGATACATTTTTCTGACCATCCCAACCCTTTCGGACACGTTGGCGCACTCGAAATGACCATACGGGAGACTTATACTTTATTAACTTTTTATTATAATAATTTAGTTCCGACACGACACAGGCGCGTCCCGACCTAATTTCCATAATTGTTATATTATTCACTCATGACAATTTTAATAAATTCAATTCTATATATTACTTTACTTATTTAGTAATTTTCAACAGATTTCCAATCATTACTAACTCTCATCACGCTTGTAAATATTTAAAATAAATTTTTGGATTAATTTTAAATTAATATCTTAATTAAATTTAATAAATCCTCAATTTAAAAGCCATAAAAATACGGGTAATTACATACTTCCCCCCTAATAATGGAATTTCGTCCCAAAATTTGAAAAATAATTTCGGGCATATCTCCCTCGCGCATATCTGCCTCGCGCTCCCAACTGGACTCCCCCACGTTATGATGCTCCCACTGAACCTGTACAAGTGGAACTACCTTCGACCTCAATCTCCTCTCGCTATGGTTTGGGATAGCCACTGGTCTCTCCTCATAAGAACTTTCGGGCAGTAAGCCAGTCTCCTCTATCGCGATGTGAGTGTGGGCCATATCATCCCGAAAATATCGTCTCAACGACGAGATGTGGAATACATCGTGAATAGGCCTGTAAACGGATCAGATTCGGACCGGATAAGGCAAATCCAAATCCATATTCGTTTATGTTAAACGGATTCGAATCTGATCCGTTTATTAATCGGATCGGATCAGGCAAATCAAAATCCATATCCGTTAATATTAAACGGATTCGGATCGGATCCGATTATCCATTTATGTTAAACTTGATTTGCAATATTTTTATTTTTAACTCTTATTTCATAAATTTATTTTGCAAATGTTCCAAAAAAAATAGATAATGAAATAAAGAACTATTATAATAAATATTTAAAATATTATTAAATACAATATATATTAATTAAAAATATATTATATATAATTTATATATGTATATTAAAAATATTAATCGGATCGGATTATTAACGAATCGGAGTAAATGAATTCAAATCCGCTCCATTTAATAATCGGGTAATTGGATAATCGGATTTTAGGTATGATCCATATCCTCTTAAATGGATCGGATTTGAATTCGAATTCGGAGAAAATTCGATCCATTGACAGGCCTAATCGTGAATACGGTGCTGTAAAACGTATGACGGTGTGATAATTGATTAAATTCGTAAATTTCTAATTTGGCACACTTATTTAATTAGAATCTATTTTTAAACCAAATTTATTCAGTCCCTAAACATGCAACTACATGTGTGCGTGTGTCAACCCATAAATGAATAAAGCATGCGAATCAAATTTCAGGAAAAATCCCCGCAGGGAAAAACCTTTTATTTCTAGAACTTTGAAAAGTTTACAAGACCATTGACTTACATACCAACTTGCTTTCGCCCATAAGAGTAACACACGGTGTCTTCGTCAAACCTCCAAAGCAACGGTTAGAAATCAGCAGTGGTTCACACGCAGCTATACCACAAGGACGCGCAGACCAGACACGCAGTCTAAAGTCTTCACAAGGACTCCCTCCACAATAGTACGCAGCTCTCCGGTTATAGAGTTCTCCATATAAAGAATGATCAAAAGCAAAGCGTGTTCTTGAACACCAAAATAATTCACCAAAGCATATGGGATTTTTGTGAATTGAAAACAAAAAGGGATTAAACCCTAAAAGAAGAAGTTAAAAGGATTCTGCAGTTTCGCAGTTTTTTGTCTTTTAAAACGCTGGGACTTCTTAATGAAAATGAAATCGTATAACGAGTATTTATAGAAAAGCGCACCGCCTCAATCGCTCGAATAAAATAGTTATCTCACTCGAACGACGTACATGTGTCGTTCGAACGACATCGCACGACATGCACATTGTAGAGGGGGCTTGAAGGTAATTTTAAGATTAGAGGTAATTCGACATTAGCAACAGTGTTTTGGGGATTATGGCACCGTGGCAGCTCAGCGTGGCATCTCAACGTGGCATCTCAACGTGGCAGCTCAGCACGGCAGCTCAGCATGACAACTTATATTTTAGCTTGTTTTATTAGTCATATTTTATCTTTGTTTATATTGACTGTAAGCTATAACGGTTGTAATTGTGTAACGAGAATAATAAAGAGTTTTAATGTGAGGTCAAACGGTAATCGCGAGAGACCAGGCTTGGCAGGGCCTGAGAGAGCTTTCATGCTCTATCGAATGACCTTATCGTGGGAACTTTAGAGGGACTTGGTTTGGAGGATTAAGAAGTGAGGCACCGTTGGGGCTTGTCCTAACCATCTTAGATACACCTGGTAAAACACCGAAGGACCCTGACTGTGGAACCTCGGGCGGAGCAGCTTGGAGTTCCATCGAGCGTTGAGTTGTGAACCAAACAGCCCTCTACTTAATGTCACATCTACTGTAGGTGATGTCACTAGCCAGCTAAATAATTTCAGACTTACACTTGAGTAAACCATCGTGGTATTTGGGGATGTCAGGCAGTTGGTGAGCCATTTCTGCGACAACAGCCCCCTGACACACAGTGGTTAGGCAAAAGGTATGTCTTGGCATTTAATGTTTATGACGTGGAGACAACTAGTGCATCAGGCATTTAATGCTGTGACATAAAGTATGAGGGATGTCTTTCATAGTCTTTAATGACCGAGTTGCCTCGAGGATGGTGTGGGGGGCTATTTAAGGACCCCAGCCACCTTTGAGGAGAGGAGGATCTTTTGAGAGTTTAAGAAGTAATTATTAGAGAGAATACGCATCAGAGAGAGAGAGTTATTACAAACTAGAGGCCTTATTCACTCACCATTGTCATTTATTACAAAGCTTTTAATACTTGATAGAGACTCTTGATGGTGGTTGGTGTGTTTGGCTGCCTGTCAAGGTGTATCTAGGGTGCTTACTTCTCTCTCCCTCTAGTTAGGTTACTTCTAAGTTCATTACTACTTTCTGAGTTATACATGAGAGATTTGTGAGTTTAAACTGAGTCTTATCTTCACTAGATTTGTGTTTGCATGTTCTATCACTAATCCAAGGTTTTAGTCATTTAACTTATCACTACTATACTTCAAAGGAGTTACGCGTCCATCTTATCTAAAGTACCCTCTTACATTTGGTGACTCCGCTGGGGAGGCATTCTTCTAAGTAGGGAGTATGGCGCAAGATAATGCTAATAGAAGGCTCAACTTTGATGACATCCAACACAACGAAGAACAAGCTGCGAGAGAACTGGAGGCTCTAAAGTATGGAGCTCCTCGGATAGAGGTACCTCCAGTTCAGGTGACGACGGGCATTTCGGGGGTGACACAAGCTTCCACGAGTGCGGGGTTGGGACCCACTCAGGTGGCGCTCCTCATGAGTAGGTTTTACGAGTTTCTGTAAACTCCAGTAGCTTCGACAATGCTGGGAGGATTGGAAGCCAATGCTTTCGTAACACCAGGGGCAGCCCCAATGTCCCCACCAAGTGCGAGTGTAGCAGGAACGGTCCCAGCAAACATACCCTCTGTTGTGAATCCAGCTGTGATGATTGTTCCAGCTACAACGGGTACTCAGCCCATGGTCCCATTGGTTGTTGCCCCAATAGCATCACCCATGGAGGAAATGAGAAAGGAGATGTTGAAGTTCATGCAAGCTTCCTCGCAATCTGCTGGTGAGATAGCTTCGATTTATGATGACTTTCGAACACCTTATCCTCAGGAATACAATGATGAGCCATATCCAAAGGAATATATTCCTCCTATTTTTGAAAAATACATAGGGAAAGGTGGTAACCCGAAGGAGCATATTAAGCGCTTTGTCGAACACTTGGGAGCGCAATGCAACAATAAGAAGCTTAGGTTGAGGGAGTTTTCCAAATCCTTAACCGATAAGTCACATACATGGTATTCTCATTTGGCTCCTAATAGCGTTTCTATATGGGAGGAGATGCAAGTATTATTTGTCCAGAAGTTCTTTCTGGCAGAAGATGAATTTACTTTGACCCAACTGGGTAGGGAGAAGCAAAGACCTAGGGAAGAAGTGGTGGCCTATGTTCGAAGGTTCAGGGAAAGATCCCTCGACGTGAGGGAGGAGGCCAAAGAATCCAAGTTATTACAGATCTGCACTGAGGGGCTGCTCCCTGAGTACATTTGTCATCTTATCAATGAGACACGCGATGGGACTTTTGCGGTGTTCTTAAAAGCGGTGAGAAATATCTCTCTAATAGTGCGGCCCAATCCGATGGTGGGGCCTATGATGTTTAGGCAGCCAATACAACCCATGGGGGGGAGATCTCAGCCCCCACGGGTAGGGTACACTGATGGGGGGAGATAGAGGTAAGGCACCAAAAAAGGACAATAAGAGGAAGTTCGAAAGAGACAAGGAAGACCCACCACCATTGCCTTGTACAGTGGAAGAAGCTGTCAGCTGTTACAATGTGATGGTCCAAGGGGGAACAGTCTATGAGACAAAGGACATTCCTGTTAGGGAGCTCGATGCGGTAACTAAGGTAGATTCAAAGTACTGCCAGGTTTATCGGAGGATCCAGCATCCAATCGAGAGGTGCTTTACACTGAGAACAATCATCGACAAGTACGTGAAGGCAGAGATATTACAAATCCCTCCACAAAACGTCAACAATAATCCCTTGCCAGTACATGGGGCCAATCTCATGGTGGCCTACGATGAAGAGACTGAGAGAGGATAAAGAGAGTCAATAACGAAGTAAGAAGAGTACGAAGAGGCTCTGAAAGATTGTACGAGGGGAATGGCTAATGTAGTATTGGCTTACGATGAAGAAAGTGCCAAGGATATGGAGGAGGTATACGTCGTTGAAGGTGAAGAAGTAAACCCAGTTCTAGAATACTATGCAGTTTTGAAATCCCCAAAGTTCACCTGGTTCTTTGACCAGGTGGGGGTCCCAAAGGAGAGTAGGTTGGAGATAACCCAGGCAATACTCGATATTACGAGGAAGAACGCAGTCCCTTTGCTGAGATGGAACGGACCCATGGCCAGGTTGGTGAGAAGGTTTCTGTCAGAGGTAACCTTCAGCGATGCAGATAGGGCAGTAAGGTTCCCTTACAACAGGCCGTTGTATGTGACTGCCAGTGTCAACAGAGTTAGCTTCACAAGGACTCTTATGGATGGGGGAGCTTCCATCAATATCATGCCAATCAACTCTTTCCACGCAGCCAATATTCCAGAAAAAGGTTGGTCCCCATACCTTTGGTAATTTTGGGGTATGATAATCAATCTTCCAAATCCATTGGGTACGTCGATGTTGGGATTGTAATGGGAAATCTGAGTTCCCATATCAAGTTCCATATAATAGAGAGTGCAACTTCCTATCATCTGCTAATAGGAAGGGTGTGGATGCACAACCAAGGGTTAGTTCCTTCTACGTACCACCAATGTGCCAAAGCGAATGTTAAGGGAACATATGTGACCATTAGGGCTACAAAGAGTCCCTTCGCTATTGAGGAGGCTCACTTGGTGGACGCAGCATTTTACACAGAGTTAGAGGAAGATATTTGGGTCCTAACGAGAAGAATGGAGGGAGCATGGGTTCCCTCGATCAGAGAAAGGATGGGGCCCTTAAACGAGCAGAATAAGGGGTTATTCTATCAAAAGGAATGGAAGAGATTTGCCTTTCCTACAAATTAGATTTCCCTTGTTCTAACAATGAGGCGGAATATGAAGCATTGGTGTTAGGATTACTAGAGGCTCTCCAAAAGGGGATTCGTTCACTTTGCATTAAAGGGTATTCAAACTTGGTGGTTTAGCAAGTGAATAGAGAGTATGCCTTGAAACACATGATTCTGGCACCATACAGAACAATCATCCAGAGGCTCCTCTGCCAGTTCCATCAGACCAAAATCAAGAGGCATCCCAAAATAATGAACCACCACCCATACGCATATGCCACTATTGCCTAGAAGATGATCATGAGGAATGATACAACTACCGTCGTAATCCAACGAAGAACAGCTCCTTCGATAGTGCAGTCAATTATACTAATGGAAGATGATGGGGATTGAAGGGGAGAGATTAAGAGCCAACTAGAGGCTGGTGAAGGAATGATGGGGCTCAAGAATTAGCCCAGTACTTTACAAACCAGGGAAACCTTTACTTCAGAAATACAGGAGGATAGCTGTCGAGATGCATCGGTCCAGAAGAGGCAGAGCAAAGATTAAGGAAAACACACGAAATGCACTGCGAAATAATTGAGATACCCCTCTATCGAAGAATGCAAAGAGAGGGGTATTTTTGGCCTAAGATGAAACAGGATGCGACAGAACTACAATAAAAGTGCGATAAATGCCAATTGTTCTTCGAGGCAGCTGAATATCATTTTTTGGAGGCTTAGGATGACTGGAGACAGCCCTATATTGATTTCATTAAAGATGGAGTTGTCCCAACGGAGAAAATTAATGTGATAGGACTCCAGAGAAGGGCCTCGAGATTGTACGTTCAAGAGGGGCAGCTTTATCGAAGGAGATACTTCAATAGGCCGTTATGTTGCATCACAAAGGAAGAAGCAGCCAAGGTCCTCAAGCAGGCGCATCATCTAGCGCATTTAGGAGGGGCCAAGTTATATGACCAGTTGATGACTTTGGGATACTATTAGCCAATGATGGAGAAAGATTTGGCTGAGTTTGTTCGAAAGTGCAAGGCTTGCCAACTTCATAGAAATATGATCCATGCCCCGTCAGTGGACTTACACTCCCTGGCAACGCCTTATCCTTTTCACACTTGGGCATTCGACCTAGTAGGGTCAATACACCCCTCTTCAAGGGGGAAGATATGGATACTAGTAGCAACAGACTGCTTCACAAAGTGGGCTGAGGTGATACCACTAAAAAGGGCAACAGCGGGGGTAGTGAGCAACTTCATCAGATAATACATCATTTGTTGTTTTGATATCCCAAAGGTTATCCTTTCAGACAATGGAACCCCTTTCGTTAATTCATAAGTAACGATGCTCATAGACAAATACTCCATTATCCATCACACTTCGACGGTGGCATACCCAAAGGGAAACGGTCAAGTCGAAGCGGCCAACAAAACTTTGGTCAATATCTTGGCTAAAATAATGGAGGATTTCCCAGGGTCGTGGGATGATAAGATACCAGCCGTTTTATGGGCCTATCGAACGACTAAGAAGAAGCCCATAGGGTATACACCGTTCTCTCTTATTTATGTGGCCGAGGCGATTCTCCCAGTGGAGTTAGAAGTCCCCTTTGCTTGATATGCCTTGTGAAGTAGCATGCTCCACCAGTATATACATGTGTAGTTGAAAGCGTTGGACGAACAAAGAGATAAGGCGATGCAACACTTACAAATGTATACGAAACAGCAGTCCAGGGCATACGATAACTTGGTGAGACCAAGGAAGTTCATGAGGGGAGACCTCGTATTGAATCAGCAGTGAAACACATTAGGGGGCTTCCTCTACCCAAGTTTGAAGCAAATTAGGAAGGACCTTTCATGGTGAAGGAAGCTCGTGACTCAGGTTATTGCTTAATTTCTAAGATGGAAGAAGACAAACCATTCAAAATCAATAATAAATGGTTAAAGGTTTATCATGTGTAAGCAATTATGTTTGGGTCACCGATGTATCTAGATGATTATGAATATACAAGTTCTTTTTATAATGGGTATACAAGTTTTTTTTTATTATAACTCAAGCAGAGACGAAAGAATTACAGAACTTCACACTTCAAAATCTATGTAAACAGTTGTAACACAAAGAAATGGCATGAGAAAATTGATATCTTTTTTCATTCATAAACTTTGGGACATTACAAAATTGGGAGCTATCGCCCAAGAATTACATGAGAAGAAGAACAAAAGAAAAATATATACAAAAACTCATGGGCCTAGTAGAAACCATAGGTATGGGCAAGAAAAAAAGTCTCCAGGGAGGCCCGAAGAAGCTGCTTGACAAAACCGTTGGGCATTCATAGAAACCTCCAGTCTTGTTTGCGCTTGTGTGCGCTCGATGAGGAGTTTCTCTCATTTTAACTTTGTCATGCATAGAGTTTCCTCGAGATCCCCCACCTCTTTGTCAATGGTTTCCAGAAGAGGTTCCAGCTCGGCTAGCTTAGTTTCCTCGGCCCACTGGTCCTCCTAATGTTTTCGCAAGAGTTCTCTCTGGTTGTCCAATCGTTGGCTCTTCAAAGTCTTCAAATGAGTGATGAACCAATCAAAACGGAAGCCACCGCGACCCAACTCCCTCAGAAAACCCAAAAATTGGTTAAGGAGGGGTCTGGTAACGCTCGTAGTTGGAGTATTGGCAATTTCAGCAATAACGGTGGCCATACCCTGAAGCCTGTAGCTCATAACTGAGATATTCAAACGAAGGCAGTCCACCGTGAATGTTTTAAGATGATGGTTCACAAGTTTCTCAACTACCAAACGATGGTTGGCAGGCATTTGAGGAGAACGATGAAGCACCATCAGGAAGAAGGCGTGAGGAGCCAGTTCGGGCAGAGGAAGCTCACACCCAGACTCGCTGTCGGCAGCGGCACCGGTCGTAGAACCTTGGTCATTATGGCTGGAATCTTTCGAGATGATAGGTTCCCGATGGGGCGAGCCAACAAGCAAAGCAAATAGTGGATAATCCTCTCGTGCAACCTGAGAACAGTCAGAAGAAATATAGAGTTTTTGGAAAAATCTTAACAAGTGTTTTCATTGTTAAGTCACCGATATAGGTGGAGTTTTTGGAAAAATCTTAACAAGTATTTTCGTTGTTAAGTCACCGATATAGGTGGAGTTTTTGGAAAAATATTAACAAGTGTTTTCGTTGTTAAGTCACCGATATAGGTGGAGTTTTTGGAAAAATATTAACAAGTGTTTTCGTTGTTAAGTCACCGATATAGGTGGAGTCTTTGGAAAAATATTAACAAGTGTTTTTGTTGTTAAGTCACCGATATAGGTAGAGTTTTTAGAAAAATCTTAACAAGTGTTTTCGTTGTTAAGTCACCGATATAGGTGGAGTTTTGGGAAAAATCTTAAAAAGTGTTTTCGTTGTTAAGTCACCGATATAGGTGGAGTTTTTGGAAAAACCTTAACAAGTATTTTCGTTGTTAAGTCACCTACATAGGTGAAGCTAGAGAAACTGAGAAATACAGAGAAATTAGTAAAGTACCTCAGCAGCAGTAGGAGCGAGAACGGGAGTCACCATGGGGGCCCTCATGGTAGAAGCTGTTGGAGGCGTGCTCATCGCCTCAGCAGCTTCAACGGGGCCCATGGCTGGAGAAGCTTCAATAGTAGGTAAACTTCCCTCGCCAACATAAAGTACTAAATCCAACACGGGCGCATCATCGAAAGAAGACGTTGGATCTTCAAGAGATGCCCTAACGAGAGTAATAGAATCAACCGTGGCCTTAGAGGGCAAAAGTCCACTAAGGGCAAAGGGCGGAGAGAGACTTGGGGAAAGCTGCAGCAATAAAGCTAAGTGGTAGGAAAGACAAATTGATACTCAAAAGAGAGAAATACATCTAAGCGTTACTTACCCCCGTTATTGCACCAAAAAGAGGGACTGCAGTAAGGGGCCTTGACAATGCAGGAGGAAGGAGAATGTTAGCTATCAGTGATGCCACTTCCACCTAAAACGGCCCAATATATTAGAAATGATAAACAGAACAATGGGACAAATAAAAGATGTAAGACTTGGCAAGAAATTTACCTGCGGGGCACTCTCCTCAACCACAAAGAGGGGCAGAGGGACCTCTTGCTCCGATGGTAACTCAGAGTAGGCTGTAGTGGTTCCCCCTGGTTGACTAGGCAGTTCAACAGACTCAACGGTGGTAGCCCTCGTAGCAGCTTCTTTGGCCCGTTGGGAGGACAACCTTCATGAGTAGGTAAGGCCTGTCACGGGGGAATGAGGAAGAGTGGTATCAGCTTGATAGATACCGTAATACCCCCCCACGAAGCGGTTTATAGGGGATTGGGCCTTTCTTCTCGAACTCCCTACACCAAAGCCTTTTCTTGTTAGATGAATGAGTAGATGCAACATGCTTTAAGAGAAGGGGAATAAGAAATCAAGAATGCACAACATACCTCAGATCTAGAGGGAGAACAAGAAGGTATAGCCACTGGTGAAGGTGGCGAGGAGGCAGCAACATAAAGAGCTGGGGATGGAGGTTTCTCAAGCATCTGTTTCTTTTGGGGGTTGGTTCCCAGCATTTTCCTCCTTGAGCTCATTGCACCACCACTTTCAGGTACTCTCGACCTTTATATCTTTTTTTTCTGGTGGCTCACTAGGATCAACTACGATCGTGGGAAAAGAAGTTAAAGGAGGAACGACGGCAGCGCGCCGTTGAAACTCAGCATGTATCCTGTCGACCTCAGCTTGCACCTGTTTCCTCAGCTCTTCAGCCATCTCTGGAGACATGGGAGGGGGAACGGAGGCAATAAGAAATGCATCCAAAGGAGTTTGTGTTTGAGCCTGAGGCTTAGACTTTGAGGACTTGGACTTCTTAGCTTTTTTAATAGGTGGCTGAGAAGGTCCTTCACCCGTTGCAGCTTCGGTTGAAGGGGCAACTTATTTAGGGGCTGCAGTGGCCTTGGACTTCGGCGTGGCAGTGAGAATCATTGGACAATGAGGGGGTAGCTCTTGGGGAGACTCTTTAATCGTTGTACTCAAAGGAAATTAAACCCCAAGCACAGAGTTCCCTTTAAGACCCAGTTCAGTAGACAAAAAAAAAGGACCGAGGGATATTAAGGAGGGGACTGAATGTACTCACGGATCATTTCCAGTTGCCCCAAATGGAACTTGGTGGCGAAAGAGGTGGATACGTCTCCCTTCTTAGTGGCACTAGGAAGGGTGACTCGCCCATCGATGGCAGATGTCACACCAAGCACAGCTGCCACAGTATAGAAGATGTAGGCTTCAGCTAAGGTGGCCTTTGCATGGCTGTGTTGAAACATATATTGAGGGACCCCGTGATCAAACCCGAAATGCCTGCTATATATATCAGGTTGTAGGGATTTGAGGTGTATCCCCATTTAGTATAGGAGGGAAAAAACCCTGGGGTGAATAGAAGCACCACGGCTTGCGAGGAATCTTCTACAGCTGGGATGAACTTGACCGTTGTGGCTGCAGAAGGAAAGAAATCCCAACTGGCAAATGAAGACTCACTGTATGGCCTCATCACAAAGGAGTCTAGAAGATAAAAAAACTTACATTATCTCCTTTCGAATTTACTTCTTATGGAAACACAGGAGGCGTGGAGTCTTGATACCTTGGCTCACGGGCAGAGAAATTGACTTGGTGGCAATAACAGGAAAACGAGTGTAAATAAAGCCCGTTAGAATAATGGTGTTAACAAAATTGTCCAAGTTATAACGCCCCAGTGATCGTTCCATGTCTATATGGGCTCGATCCAACTAGGTGTAGAGGGACCCCAAGGCGATGGCGGCCAGAGGAAGGTTGAACCCCCTAGCCAAACAAATGGAAATATTTATCAGGTCCCGCTTGGGCTGATTGTTGGGTTTCCTGGTTAGGAAAAAGCGTGAAAGCAATACAAGTATATAGGTTGGTAGTTCCAGGGATGTACCTCTACCTCGGCCCGTTACTGCACTGACATCCTTCGGCGTCGAAGCTTCGAAAAAATAGTTGATAAGGGGGGTAAATGTAGCTTTGTTCGAGGAATCGGTGCAACTGCTACAGATCCGATCCAGCTCAACCCGATCAGCAGCCTCTTCGGCATCCAGAGCCTCATCGTGGTAGGTGAACTCAACCATGGGCTCAAACCCAAGGAGTTCACAGACGTCCTCCAGTGTAATGGTGAACTCCCTCCATGCGACAAAAAAGGTGTGAGTTATGATGTTCCATCTGGAAACTAGTACTTGTAAAGTCACGTTGTGCTTAGAGAGGGTGAACTCCCTAAACCAGTAGGCTCGATGAAGCCCAAGCTTTGCAAAAGCAGTAGAGTGAGAGCTCTGCATATGTGTGTGCCAGGCAGAAAAATGGGCTGGTGACCCTCCAAGTGATTCGAAGTCAATCTGGGAATAGGGGAAGTCGCCTGTAATACCCCGTATTTTCGTGATAATTATTTTTGGGATTAATTGAATTAAATGTGTATTAATTGGAAATTAATCCGGATAAAAATACTAGCGAGATGTGAGTTGGTATTTGATTTTAATGAGTATATATGGCTTTATATGAATATTGAATTATGAAATTTGTCGTGAGATTGAAATACGACAATTTGGAAATTTTGTTGGGACGCGTGCGACAGTCGCGTCAGGAATATAATTATTTTAATTATTAAAAGTGAATTTTATTTTTATTAACCATATGGTCGTTTTGAGTGTGCCAATGCATCCGTAAGGGTCGAAATAGTCAGAAAACACTAGCCGGGGGTTTAGTTTGGGTCCCGGGGCATTTTTAGGCCATACCGGCAACGTAAAAGGGTAGTTTAGTAATTTCGAAAATTGGGTAATTAAAACCCACGAAAATTAGAGTTAAAAATCTGGCTTAGTCTTAACCCACTAAGCCATTTCCAACCCCAATCTAGGTAGTGGGCTACGGGAGAAGTTTAGAAACCTTAAACTTGGCAAAAACCAACCCCACCTCCATTATCATCTTGAGAAGAACTTGTAGAGAGAGAGAGAAAGAGAAGAATTCTGCAGAGAGAGAGAGAGAGAGAGAGAGAGGACAATTCAACCTTCAAGATTCAACCTCAAATTCAGAGAAAGATTAGAGGCAAGTGGTTTAATTACAATTGATTCAATGCTATGCTTTTCCATGTTTAGAGAAATTATCAAATTTATCTTGGAAGATTGATTAGACCCATGAATTTGAGGATTTAAAACTATGAACCATGTTAGGAATTGCATGTAGACATATTCTGGACGAATTATGAATGCAAATGATAACCCTTGATGATCGAAAAACGGATTAAAGAAGAGATTTTTATTATTCTTGAAAGAAGTAGAAAACTAGGGTTCTTGATGAAGTTTTGATCCCAAATAAAGCCCTTAGTTGATGAATTATTAGTTTGAGAACGTTAATAATATTGTAGGATGGTTGTATGATAATACTATAATGTTAGATTAGAGTTTCATGCATAAAAATGGTGTTTTGAGATGATTTGTAAACTGCAAAACGAAGCAGTCCGTAGCCATACCTGGTGCGTTCGATCGATCAACATTCATCAGTCGATCAATCGACCACCATCGATCGATCGAAGGTAAAGGTCGATCGATCGACCTTCCCAGAATGAGTAAAATTTTCCTAGTTAAATTTTATGATGTTATCCCTTAGAAAATTATCATTGGAGACTTTATGAATACCCGTAAACTTAAGGAAGACCAGTAGGTATGGTTATAAAATTTGGACCTTTATTAGAATTCAATTTGGGGAATTATTCTAAATCTAACGAAATTCGATAAGTGAGATAATATTTGGGTTAAAAGTATAAATTTGAATAATTGATGCAATGAGGTTCAGGGCAGAAGTAAGGACCTTAGGAATGATGATGTTATATGTGGGAATAATAGGAACTTAATAATCTATTAAAGATAGGTTTTAAGTATAAGAAACTATGACGTGTGACGTGTCGACAGTTTAAATTCTATATTATCGGGAGACTTAAAATATATAAAATTGGAATAATGGTATAAGGATGTAGAGTATACCTTTATTAATATTGAGATATCTAAGATGTGTGAATGCTTAGCATATGATTTTATGTGTATGACATACCTACCATACTTGCTATCACGGGAGGTTTGCGTTCGCTTAGGGCCATCTAATCTTTGTGTTGCCCGGATTTAGATTGGTACCTCGAGGACATAGTTCAAGAGAACGACTTATTTGTGAGTTAATAAGTCAGCTGACTATGGAGCGTAGGTATGTACGTGACCATGGATATGTTGAATTATGTTCGCCTCCATTTTTGTGTGTGGTGCTTATTACAACAATTCTTAAGAGATTCGGAATTTGTAATCCTTATGTACGTGATGTACCGGGATGGATAGCAGAGTATGTGTGCACCGCAGCTTAGCCCCGGGGTGCTTGTATTGTATATTTATGATGTGAATAATATACGGTTAAATGAAAAGGAATTTGCTAAGTTAAATTGTGGGTATAGTTATTGTAACGTTATGAAAAGATAAAAAGGGGACAGATATCAATAAATGGTTTTGTTAATAATTGGGAATCCGAGAATTAAAGTAGAACCCTCTATTTAATTGTTAAGGTTGGAATTAAAACGTGAACCGAGTAGAAGTGTTAGAAATTCTTTGAACTAGATAGTTATGAGAAACACATGAATGGGTACAAGAACGTTAGGAGTGCACATTAGACGAGAGGTGAGTATTTCATGTGAGAGCACGTCCTAACATGTATTTTGCATTTATTGTTTTAAATGTTATTAAAGCACTTGCTGTTTTTAAAATACTCTCCACTTTCGGGCTCTGACCCGTTTGCTTTCAAATCTATTTTTTTGTAAAAACCATTTTAGGTGCACAGCCACAAGGACACCATGCTTAGGATCTTTATTCAGGTGACGAGTTGTAGCTGTCTGTGGACGTTACAGGACTTTGCTAGTAGACGCTTCATCTATCTTGACTCTATATTCAGTTTCATCACTTGTAGGGCATGTCGCCCATTTCTTTTAGAAACATTTTATATTTCAGATTTCAGACTTTTGGCATGTAATTAATTCAGGTTACATTGTTTTACTTATTTCAGTTGTGGGATTGTTGTGAGGAGTTTTCCTCCGGACTTATTATTTTGTTGGTTATTCTATTGCGTCGTATGGTGAATGGTTATTATTCTTTCATTATTCTTTTACAGTATGTTAATCAGATTTAATTTAAAATTTGACAACTTACTTTTTAAATACTAGGTGGTTAGTAATCATTAAAATGTTTTCGACAGTGATGCTATTAACTGAACCAACTTGGTATTTTGTATTGATTTAATAAAGGAGTAGCTACCCGGTATTTAATTAGTCGGGGTGTCACATCGCCACGGTCCAAACGAAAATGCAGAGTCCCCTCGGGTGGAAGATTGCCCCACTTTTATGAATCCATTTCCTCATCACCCAACAGTAAGGGGTCGAACTTGGATGAGAAATGACAAACCTTGCATTCATCATAAAATTTATCACCTTCGCCAAAGATAGGAGCCTCACGATAGAAGTGTAGTTTCTCTTGACGAGCAGCATCCAGGGTAATGAGGCTTGGCACAGCGGTGGCGTCGGAGATGGCAGGTGGCGCACTAGTAGCAGGAGTGGTAATGGTGCTTGAGGAGGCCATTGCAGACGATGGCGAAGTACGAAAAGCTTGATAAAAGAAATGTTGGGAATGAAGATGGAGAACCACAACCATGGACGATGGCGCAACAGAGGAGAAAGGGATGAGAATGAGTAAAGAACTGGACACCAATGGAGGTTTTTACACAGGTTTCTCTCTCTTAGGAATACGGGAGCTTGAAGAAGAAGAAGAAGAAGAAGAAGAAGAAGAAGAAGAAGAAGAAGAATAAGAAGGAAAGGAAGGGTTTGAAATAAAAGAGACATTTGAAGCCTTTTAAACCTTTTAAAAACTCATCGTTTGAGTTTCCCACCATCGCACGTGCAAAGTCGCCTATAATCATTTCAAATGAACACGTGGCACTTCGGGAAGTGTTCTGACAGCTGAAAAGACAACGCTACGGCATTTACGAAGTGACACCTGGGGAATAGAAAGAGTTACCTTCCTAAGCAAGTTTGAGTTTTGGCGCCAGAATTTTCATCAGACATATCCAGTAACTCCCAACGAAAAATATGTCCTAACGGTTCCAAAAAGCTATGATGCCCCCTCGCCACAAGTCCAAACATTATTTATTTGATGACTCGGCTGCATCGAGGAGAATTTCTGCTTTTTTAAACATGGCAAAGCATTGCAAGGGTGAACCAGGAATCAGAATGGGTATTTAAGAAGGTTAACAGGTCTTTTGGGAGAATTTCAAATAATAAAAAGCTAAAACGGTTAAAGCTCACTATAAGAAAAAAGTGGCGATGTCCATTTGTCCAAGCCCCAATAAGTCGTGACGCTTCGACTCAGGTACATCGGGAATAATTTTACTTTTTCTTGGAGATTTTAACGCTGCGGTTCTAACGAAGGAAAGGAAGTAAGACTTTTTTACGCGAAGGGAAGATTTATCGATTTGAGAAGTTTCGTGCAGACATTTCTTGCTCCAACAAACCTCTCCACGAAGGGGTAAATGTAGAGGGGGCTTGAAGGTAATTTTAAGATTAGAGGTAATTCGATATTAGCAACAGTGTTTTGGGGATTATGACACCGTGGTAGCTCAGCGTGGCAGCTCGGCGTGGCATCTCAGCGTGGCAGCTCAGTACGACAGCTCAAGCGAGACAGGTCAACATGACAACTTGTATTTTAGCTTGTTGTATTAGTCATATTGTATCTTTGTTTATATTGACTGTAAGCTATAATTGTTGTAATTGTGTAACGAGAATAATAAAGAGTTTTAATGTGAGGTCAAACGGTAATCGCGAGAGACCAGGCTTGGCAGGGCCTGGGAAAGCTTTCATGCTCTATCGAATGACCTCATCGTGGGAACTTTAGAGGGACTTGGTTTGGAGGATTGAGAAGTGAGGCACTATTGGGTCTTGTCCTGACCATCTTAGATACACCTAGTAAAACACCGAAGGACCCAGACCATGGAACCTCGGGCAGAGCAGCTTATAGTTCCATCGAGCGTTGAGTTGTGAACCAAACAACCCTCTACTTAATGTCACATCTACTGTAGGTGATGTCACTAGACAGCTAAACAATGTCAGACCTACACTTGAGTAAACCATCATGGTATTTGGGGCTGTCAGGCAGTTGGTGAGCCATTTATGCGACAACAGCCCCCTGACACACGGTGGTTAGGCAAAAGGCATACCTTGGCATTTAATGTTTATGATGTGGAGACAACTAGTGCATCAGACATTTAATGTTGTGACATAAAGTATGAGGGATGTCTTTCATAGTCTTTAATGACCGAGTTGCCTCGGGGATGGTGTGGGGGGCTATTTAAGGACCCCAGCCACCTTTGAGGAGAGGAGGATCCTTTGAGAGTTTAAGAAGTTATTACTAAAGAGAATACGCATCAGAGAGAGAGAGTTATTACAAACCAGAGGCCTTATTCACTCACCATTGTCATTTATTTCAAAACTTTTAATACTTGATAGAGACTCTTGACGGTGGTTGGTGTGTTTGGCTGCCTGCCAAAGTGTATCTAGGGTGCTTACTTCTCTCTCCCTCTAGCTAAGTTACTTCTAAGTTCATTATTACTTTCTGAGTTATACACGAGAGATTTGTGAGTTTAAACTGAGTCTTATCTTCATTGGGTTTGTGTTTGCATGTTCTATCACTAATCCAAGGTTTTAGTCATTTAACTTATCACTACTATACCACAAGGATGCGCAGTCCAGACACGCAGTCTAAAGTCTTCACAAGGACTCCCTCCACAATAGCACGCAACTCTCCGATTGTAGAGTTCTCCCTACAAAGAATGATCAAAAGCAAAACGTGTTCTTGAACACCAAAATAATTCACCAAAGCATATGGGATTTTTGTGAATTGAAAACAAAAAGGGATTAAACCCTAAAAGATAAAGTTAAAAGGATTCTTCAGTTTTGCAGTTTTCTATCTTTCAAAATGCTGGAAATTCTTAATGAAAATGAAACCGCATAATGAGTATTTATAGAAAAGCGTGTTGCCTCAATCGCTCGAACGAAATAGCTATCTCGCTCGAATGACGTACACGTGTCGTTCGAACGACATCGCGCGTCATGCACATATTGCTCGAACGAGACAGTGATCTCGCTTGAACGACCCGAGCGTCAAAATCGAGTTACGCTACAGGACTTAGAAAAAATAATCATTCTCAAATTTTGATGAAAAAGTCCGCTCCAACACTTAGAAAATATTTTGAAAAAATATTCCAAAAGCTCTAAGTGGAAAGTTAAGGTATTTAAAACATAACTTTACCAAAGTAAACTTTGCGGAGTCTTTTGATGAAGAACCTTGATATATTCGGATCCGTCTTGATGTAGATTGCTCTTGAACTTCTTCGACGGTTGTAACGGTATATGACAGAATTAATTATTACGAACATTTATAAAAATATGTCCTCACAAATCTCCCTCTATGTCTATACTGATACATACATAAAAACATTCGAATTATGAAATACCAAAGTGCCTATACAAATCTACCCTCCCATGAATAAATTTGCAAGATCTCAAATTGTTCTTCAAAAATCTTCATCAAATCTCTAATCTTTTCTCATCAGGGTGTGCAACATAATGATCATCAATCTTTGTACCTACACACATGAGATAAAACAAAAACCTTCGTGACGCATCGAGTTTGAAATGATATAAGAATAAATCATTAATAAATCAAATCTCCCCCATAATGCAAAAACTCCCCCATAACATGATAATTCTTTCTCCCCCTTTTTATGATGTCCCTAAATAGACAGATAAGAAGAAACAATCAAAACATGGAGTGTTCTGATAAAAATGCATAGTAAACAAGGATAAAACTACGCGCATGCAAAGGTATATCCCCAAAACATCCACAAATTATTTTTGGATTTTTCAATTTTTTCAAAGCAAAAATAAGATACCAAAAATCACACCATGGATTTAAACTCAAACAACCAAGTCATGAAAACGGAATGTATGGGTGTGAACACAATCGATAAGTAAATAAACTCAATCAATCATATGTGAATGATGCATACGTGTACTCCTAACTAAGGAACATCAAAAGTATCCTTAGGTGTAAAAATTGTTGAATTTAGATGACGTCGTCTTATGCAAATCAACAAATCAAAGTCAAAGTGATTTCCACACCAATAACGTCCAAAACTATTTAACGCTTTTTCAAGACTTTCAAGGACGTACAAACCCGTTTTAATTCTCCATCCAAACTACCTCATATATATTTTCTTTTAGAGGTGTATAAACTAAATTCTCAAACTTTGGAGAATTGGTGCAAAAACCTAAATGGCCCCTTTTTGGCATGAATTTATTTTTATTGCCTTTAAATTTTTTCGGGATCTTTTAAACCTCTTTGGACCTCGGATAATAAAATTCCTCAATTTTTTAAGTCCAATATAATGGTGGCTTAGTATTCGAAAAGGTTAAATGAACCTTTCGTAGCCCTTCCCCGTTTTCAAATAAAGCACACAAACTCACAAACGGCTCTTACATGCACAACTTTCTTATCAAGTTTTAGCACGCTTGGTTCGTTTTAAGGACAAGATTGAAGTGAAAACACCCAATCAACATGTGCTAAGACAAGCACAATGATCAAATAAATCCGTGCATGTGTGCAATAAAGGAAATCACGAGTCAAACATATAGGAAGTAACGCTTAATTACATCTCAATGACTCCAAACATTATAAAGCACATGGATGAATTGACATATTGTCTCAAAACACTATCAAATAGTCACATGAAAAAAATGGAATGAAATTGTGACTCGATCATCCTAAGTGTTCATCCATAAAAGGTGCAAACAACATACAAAACTCCATTTGTATTTTTTCAAAAATTTTATCAAAATAAAATATTTTTGTATTTTTCAAAAAATTTTAAAAGAAAAAATTTATACAAAAAGTACATGTTAAAATGCTAATAAACATAAATATCATGAATAAAAAACTAGCGTATGACAAACATGCGAATACAATCATCTATATGATATGGCAAGAGAAGAATCATGTGCAAGCAAACGGGAATCAACTTGTCTAAAATCTAGTGCCTCTAAAAGTGATTTCCTAACCCAAATAGATGTGAAACGTCGTGTGGGGGATTTAAGAACCAAGGGAACACTAGACATAAACTTCCTAGGACTTTTTCCAAGATCAAAACAAAAACGCCTAAGGTGACCTTTCCTACCACAAAATGAACATGTGTAAACGGGTGGAACGACACCTAAAGTGTGATCTTATCTAACGTCCTTGGGATTAATTGACTCTCTAAAATAAATAATGGTTTTGGCTTTAGCACTAGAAGCATGAGAACAAGATGAGCCATTACCATCACTATCAAACCAACTCGAGTCTGTCAATTCATTTTCTAACTTCAAAATTTTTTACTCAAGCAAAGAATTAGACTCTTCCAATCTGAGGGACTCCTTTTTTAAATTATCAATCAAACCTAGAAGGTTATCTGGCTCCCCCTCAATTAAAGAAAACTTTTTCCTAAGAGTCTCTTCACGTGCCACAAACTCATTGATTAAAATATTTTTGTCCTCTTTGGCACAAACACAAACCATCGAATTTCTAAGGTCCACTAATTATTTTTGTAAAAATAGGACCATATCATCACTCTCCTTCTTGGACAATTTTAAAGCAACAAAGTCATGGTCCAAGGCAACAAATTTTTCACAATAAAAATCTCTTTGATTTTGAACCGTTTGCAAAAGATCCATCGGGGATTTAAAACGAGAATTTTCTTTTTCCAAAACTTCAATTCTTTTCGCAAACGTCAAATTCAAACTATTTAAATCATTAAAACTCTGACTCGTGTCATCAAAGGGGGGCATCCGATTACATAAGTGCTCTATCGGAAAAATTGCGATTTTTCACAAAATTATTTTTTTAAAAAAAATCAATATCACACGATTTTGCAAAAAATACGAATACGCGATAAATTAGCGCAACCCGCTCTTATACCAATTTGTAAAACGTATGACGGTGTGATAATTGATTAAATTTGCAAATTTCTAATTTGGAACACTTATTTAATTGGAGTCTATTTTTAGACCAAAACAATTCAGTCCCTAAACATGCAACTACGTGTGTGCGTGTGTCAACCCATAAATGAATAAAGCATGCGACACAAGTTTTAGGAAAAATCCCTACAGGGCAAAAACTTTTATTTCTAGAACTTCGAAAAGTTTACAAGACCATAGACTTACATACCATCTTGCTTTCGCCCACAAGAGTAATGCAGAGTGTCTTCGTTAAAACTCCAAAGCAACGGCTAGAAATCAGCAGTGGTTCACACGTAACTATACCACAAGGACGCGCAGTCTAGACACGCAGTCTAAAGTCTTCACAAGGACTCCCTCCACAATAGCACGCAGCTCTCCGGTTGTAGAGTTCTCCCTACAAAGAATGATCAAAAGCAAAGCGTATTCTTGAACACCAAAATAATTCACCAAAGCATATGGGATTTTTGTGAATTGAAAATAAAAAGGGATTAAACCCTAAAAGATAAAGTCAAAAGGATTCTGCAGTTTTACAGTTTTATGTCTTTTAAAACGCTGGGAATTCTTAATGAAATCGAAACCATTTAATGAGTATTTATAGAAAAGCGCGTCGCCTCAGTCGCTCGAACGACGTACACGTGTCGTTCGAACGACATCGCGCGACATGCACATGTTGCTCGAACGAGATGGTGATCTCGCTTGAACGACCTGGGCGTCAAAATCGAGGTATGCTACAGGACTTAGAAAAAATAATCATTCTCACATTTTGACGAAAAAGTCCGTTCCAACACTTAGAAAATATTTTGAAAAAATATCCCAAAAGCTCTAAGTGGAAAGTTAAGGTATTTAAAACATAACCTTACCAAAGTAAACTTTGCGGAGTCTTTTTGATGAAGAACCTTGATATATTCGGATCCGTCTTGATGTAGATTGCTCTCGAACTTCTTCGACGGTTGTAACTGTATATGACATAATTTATTGTTACAGACATTTATAAAAATATGTCCTTACAGGTGCAAGTGCTCTGGCAACCCCAATCTGTATGCCATTGGCCCTATCCTCTCGATAATGGGAAATTGTCCTACATACCTCGGAGCCAACTTCCCCTTCTTCCCGAATCTCATTACTTCTTTCATAGGAGACACACGCATTAATACTTGGTCCCCCACGCTAAACTCTCGAAAGGACCGATTCACATCGGCGTAGCTTTTCTGCCGGTCCTGGGCTACCCGAATACGACTCCTGATTAGCTCAATTCTAGCTGACGTTTCCTGAATCACCTATGGTTCGACCAACTTGTTGTCCCCCACCTCTAGCCAACAAGTGGGAGAACGACAAGGTCTGCCAAACAAAGCCTTAAATGGGGCTATTTCGATTGTGAACTGATAGGAGTTATTATAAGTGAACTCCACCAGTGGAAGATACGGCTCCCAACCCCCTCCAAAATCAAGGACATACATATGTAACATATCCTCTAGCATTTGATTAGTACACTCTGTCTGTCCATCCGTCTGTGGGTGATAAGCTGAACTTAATCTCAACTCTGTACCTATGGCCTCCTAAAAGCTCTCCCATAAGCGCGACACAAAAATCTTATCTCCATCAGACACAATATCCAGGGGCACACTATGTAGCGTGACTATGTCGGCAATAAATAACTGTGCATACTGGTCTGTGGTATAGTCTGTTCATACTAGCAGAAAATGAGCTACCTTGGTTAACCGATCCACTATAACCCATATGGAATCGTGACCCCGCTGTGATGTAGGCAACCCAGTAATGAAATCCATGGAAATGCTTTCCCAATTCCACATAGGTATATCCAACGGCTGAAGTAACCCCGACGGTCTCTGGTGGTCCACCTTTACCATCTGACAAGAAGTACATTTGGATATGAACTTCACATGTCCTTCTTTGTCCCACTCCACCAGTACTGCCGCCTCATATCTTGGTACATCTTATCCCCTCCGGGATGTACCTGAAGCCCTTATACTTTTGACTCATTTGAGTCTAGACTGTATAAGAGCTCATCTAGTTTGGAAATTGTGACAAAATTGTGTCCATCCTAGAAACCAAAGAGCCTCAGAGATTGTTTTGCTTCTTCTCCTATTCATCTTGTAATGATCCCGAGACTATAGCCATCACTCACACACTTAGAACTTAATTTTTGCATTTCATATTGCACCTTTATGCGTGTTAATGTGGTGAGTGTGTTTAAATCCCTCAATTTGATTTTTATTAATTTTTTGGGAATTTTAAACATCTTCTAATTAAGGTTTTATTAAATTAAAACTTGATTTAAAAAGTTTTGAGGTTAATATCTAAATATGTATTGTTGTGATTTTTGGCCTAAAGTTACTCTGGGTAGAAACTAAAAGCGCCAGAGACTCCAGGGTTGGCTTTGTAATTAGTTTTGGACGCGCGTTTGTATTCATTCTATGGCCAACACTTGTTGCTCTCTGATTGGCCAGAGTTGTGTTTCTTTACAGAGACAAAACTTCGCATGTTATCAGCCCTTGGATCAACCCTTATCAATGGCCTGCATGTCACCTGACTGAATCCCCGTGTAAACCTTTAAGCCAATCACAGCCTGTTTAATCCACCGCCTGTTGTGAGCCCTTGGATTGAAGTCAAAGAAGCTTGACTCAATCTCAGCCGTTGTTTTTGAACGATAGTCTGGAACCTTCTCCTCTTGCTATTTAAAGGACTCTCGTCTCAGCCTTCGAAAGCTTTTGCCACTTTGAAAATTCTCAGAGAAAGAATAGAGAGAGAGAGAGAAGAAAGAGAAGAGAGAGAGAGAAACCAGAGAGTCAAGTTAGAAACCCTAACTTCGTCTAAAACTTCTCCAACCTAAACCACTTACCTCTCCAAAAAACACCATAACCAAATAAACACCATCTTTAGTGTTTCTTGAGTTTATGAGAGTTCAAGTTGAGTGATTTTGGGTTGCTGTAACCTTGTGTTCATAAAATCTTATTTCCAACTTAGACACCTACTCAGATCTTGTTTCTGTTTCAATAGAAATCATAGATCTGAAGTTTTTCATGTCATAATACACTTAGTTGCATTTTATTTCTCATCTTGAGAAGTACGTTGTTGATTGTTTTCTGTTAAAACATTTTCTTACTTCAGAATCAACAAAAAATGTTTTATAGTTTTTGTTTTTACAAAACTTAACCTGTCCTAGTTGGATTCGCACTTGGAGGGTTTTCAATCTCCTAAATATTTTCAAAAGAGATTGAGAAAGGTCTTGACCGATTTCTTAAGCAAGATCTCCGTGGAATCTGGGTTATATTGAAAGGTCAAAAAGGGTTTTGGTTTTGTAAGAAAGAAAAATAACAAACTCACTGCATATAGACTTTATATGTAATTTGTTAAGATTGTTTGTAACTAATAAGTGTGTGTGAGTTCATGCATGTGTTATAGAACACTTTTCACAAACATCCACACACTACATACACTGAAAGTGTTGGCTATAAGATTTGGTGAACATAAGTCGATGTAACGTGCTGAAACAAAGGAAGAGTTGACAAACTGAGAAGACTACATCAACAATCAAGATCTGCAGAAAAGTTTAAGGACGCCAGAGGGTACAATCCTGAACTTGTATAGATTTGTTATTGTGTGCATGTTAGTTAAATAGATTGTAACTCACATATTTGTTTTAGTGATATTTTCTTGTTTTACTCCGTAGAGGGAGTCGTGGATGTTTCCTCAAGGGTGAGGATTTACCACGTTAAAAATCCTGAGTATTAATATTTCTACATCTTCTCATCCCATTCTAATGTGTGCTGAGTTTAAAATATTTTAAACTGTTTACTAAAACTTGTAATAAAATCTTGTCCTAATCTCGTACATAATTTTGTTAACACATCTTGTGTTCAAAATCAGTTTGATTTAAGTAAAGAGTTTCTTCAACAAACTTTTCGGAGTTGCTTAAATAGTTTATTTTCAATAAACGGCTTTAGCAACGCTATTTCAGTACCGAAAATTTAGACTCGTGTGACTGTGTCGTTACTATATGACCTAAATCATCTCCTTCCGGGACCACTAATTTCCCATTAAACCTCAAGCCCCCATCATAACTCACTGAATAATATTCAGCACCCTCAGCTAAAAGTCGTACTATCTGATCCTGACACAACGTATTCGTTGTTTAGGCATGTATCACCCTCGTAACAATCTCGGTTGTGACTATTATAACAGATATAAAGGAACGGGCTACCGCATCTTGGTGTCCAAATTCTTTTCACTTGTCTCTCCATACTTCCTCTACCTCATCTACCGGCTTATGAATTGATGCATCAGCAACTACGTTAGCCTTCCCCGGATGGTACTGTATCTCGAGCTGGTAGTCTTTCACAAACTCCAACCACCTGCGCCGATGCATTTTCAACTCTCGTTGAGTGAATAAGTACTGCAATGACTTGTGGTCTGTGAACAAGCGAAACTTCTCCCCCAACAAGTAATGCCTCCAAATCCGCAATGCAAACACGACCGCAGCTAGCTCCAGGTCATGGGTGGGGTAATTCCTTTCGTGAGGCTTAAGCTTGCGGGATGAAAAATCTATAGCATGCTTCTCCTGCTGAAGTACACCACCGAGTCCTTTTAAAGAGGCTTTAGTATACATTAGGTACTTCACTCCCAGCCTGGATAAAGCAAGAACTGATGTCGAAGTCAGCTTATCCTTCAGCTCGTCAAAAGCCAATTGATAAGCATCATCCCATACATACGGTACCCCCTTGTGAGTCAGATTCTTCAATAGACCCTCTATCTTTGAAAAGCCTCGAATGAACCACCTGTAGTATCCGACTAACCGCAAGAAACTACGCACCTTTATCAGTGTCATGGGCTTTCCCCACTCCCTCACTGTCGACACTTTACTCGGGTCAACTGATGTCCCCAATTTTGACACGACGTGCCCCAGAAACTGTACCTCTCATAAATAGAATCTGCACTTCTCATACTTAGCGTATAACTGATGCTTTCGTAGAGTCTGAAGAACTTGTCTCAAGTACTCGACATGCTCCTCCTTAGTCTGTGAATAAATCAGGATGTCATCTATGAAGACGATGAGAAACTGATACAAGAACTCTCTGAACACTCGGTTCATCAAGTCCATGAATACAACTGAAGCATTTGTCAGCCCAAATGACATGACTCTAAACTCATAGGACCCATGTCTCTTCAAGAAAGCAGTCCTCGACACATCCTGCTCCCTAATCCATAGCTAATAGTATCCTGATCTCAAATCTATCTTCGAAAAGAAGGCTGCTCCTTTCAGTTGGTCGAACAGGTCATCGATTAGGGGCAACGAATATTTATTTTGTATCGTGACCTTGTTCAACTCTCTGTAGTCCATGTACAACCTTAGTGAACCATCTCTCTTCTTCA
The DNA here is from genome assembly GCA_949130495.1 of Sambucus nigra. Taxonomy (NCBI): domain Eukaryota; kingdom Viridiplantae; phylum Streptophyta; class Magnoliopsida; order Dipsacales; family Adoxaceae; genus Sambucus; species Sambucus nigra. The sequence goes on from OX422208.1 coordinate 251,580,626, forward strand.
CAAATAACACCGGAGTGCTCCAAGGTGAGGTGCTCATACGAATGAAACTCTGGCCCAACAGCTGCTGTATCTGATTCTGTAACTCACTCATCTCTGCTGGAGCCATACGGTATCGACTGAGTGCCCAGCATCAAGTCTATGATAAAATCTATCTCTCTACTGGGAGGTAGGACCGATATCTCTTGAAATACATCCAAAAACTCATGAACAACTGGAATCGTATCCAGGGGAATCACAATCTTCTTAGAGGTCTCCTCCTCTATGTAATACAAATGGGTGGAAGATCCTCCCTTTGGGCAAGGCATCGCCACCAAAAACATATCCTGACCAGGAATGGCAAAGATAATACTCCTATCGAAATAATCTATCATGGCTCTGTACGCAGCGAGCCAATCCATGCTAATAATGGCGTCGTGCTCATGCATATCTAAAACTAGCATATCCGCAGGTAAAATCAAGCTACCAATCTCTATACCTACACCCCGACATATAAATAAAATTAAAGACCCATTCCCCAGTGGTGAGTCTATACATGTCACTGTACTTTCTACCGTGTCTAATAACCCTATGGCCCATGCAAAATGAGTAGCTATAAAATAGTGCGATGCCCCAGTATCAAATAAAACACGTCTTATAGTGCCATGAATGGGAAATATACCCTCTATCGCGGGCGGTGCCTGCGGTGCTGCTGACTGGTGGACATTATAGACATGTCCATACTGCAATTTCCCCTGCTGGATTGGGCTGCTGGTAGGGCTGGCATCTGAGCTGGCGCTGGGAGGGCGAATGGAAAGAGTGGCCTTTGCGACTTATTACGAGCACCCTGTTGCTGTGGGGACCTATTCCCCTCTGGGTAATCCTAGCACCTATGGCTATTCTTGCCACATCCAAAACACCCGACCCTGAAGTTTTCTCCCCTCTGTCCCTACTGACCACGGCCCTGTTGGCCATTACCACCCCGCCACTGGCCCTGCTAAAAATGTTGTTGGCCCTGATGGCGCTACTACTGACCCTACTGCTGACGATGTTGGCCCTTCTAACTGGACTGGACCTATCTAAATCCCCCAAATCCCTGCCTGGAATCATCAGATCGAAATCGCTTGGCAGGATCCCCCTGATGGGAACTTTGATCACTGTGACGAGTCTGCCCCCTGAGTTGATGGTGCTCCATCGGTACCACTACCTCCAGTCCGGCCTTACTGGCTAGACTCCTCTGCTCGTTTGCTCAACTGCTAATGGAAGCAGTGATCCTGGCAGTGCAACAGAGCGGCGTTAAGTACGTCAGTTTAAGTACCCAACGATAGATTACCTATGATGTGCTGACGAATCCTCCAGGCCAATCCATCTAAAAATAATAATATCTTCTTCTTCTCAGTGGGTGCCTCATCCGACACTATAGTGAGAAGTCTCGTGAACTCCTCCTCATACTCAGCAATGGTCATACTTTCCTGCTTAAGATTCAGAAACCTCCGCCTCATCTCAGTCTGCACGACGTATGAGAAGTATTTGCGATCAAACCGCACCTAAAATGACTGAATCGACATGCTATCCCTCTCCTCCAAGGTGGTGGTGGACTACCACCACTACAAAGCGGCCCCCATTAGCTTGAAGGAAGCCAATAACTATCTCTTCACATCGGTGCACTCATACATACGCAGATGCCTCCGGATGTCCTTCTTTCATTGACTGGCGATCACGATGTCCGAGCTACCCGAGAACTCGGGGGATGTGCCTTCTGAAAGGCATCCCTGACCCGCTCCCATGCAGTGGGAAGCTATGCTGGCATTAGCACTACTGCCTGAACCTAGGGTGGAGCCTGCTGCACCACCGCTAATACGACATTCACCGCCTGAGCAACAATGGCGGCTACTTCTGTTGCATTCATCATTCCCTGAGCTGGAGCTGCTGACTGCTCGGGCTGGGCATTCCTATCTCGGGGTGCTCGTCTCAAAGGTATCTGAAATGAGAAGGAAGTTTATTAGTCTACAGTTATTATTAAATCCCAAATAGCTGAAGACGTAAACGTAAATACAAGAATACAACAATCCTAAAAATAGGGTTCTATATCAAAGACGCTAAGCTGAAAGTGAAATAAGCCGTACAGATCCTAAAGGACACTAGAAACTGATGCTCTGATACCACCTGTAACACCCCGCCTAATTAAACACCGGGTGATCAGTCCTTTATTAAATTAAAATCGAGGGGAACAGTGTGGTTCATTCTTAGCATCACTGTCGAAAATAATTTTTCCATTTTAATCACCCTATAATTAATTAAGCAAAGTGTCAAAACATTTTAAAATATTATTTTATTTATTAGATTTCATCGTAAAACCTTTTTAAATATAAATCAGTTTAAGAATAACACAAATGTTGAGGACATCAATCATCCAAAAGAAACATGCCAACTAGATTATTCATACCAAGTCAATATCCATAAGTATGATCAACATGACATGAACTAACTCCCAAATGAGTAATGAATATTGAAAACATAAATAAATACAAAATCTCTAATAAGTCTAAACGGGAATAGGAAATCAGGCGACACATGCCCTAGCTATGAAGAACTAAATCAAGAGCTGAATCAATGAAGAGTTCGTCTACTGCAAGAGCTTGCAACTCCCACATAAGCTGCAACACGTCTAATCCAAGGAACATACGTCTGACGCCCCTGTGACTATGCACCTGTAATATATATATATATATATATATATATATATATATATATATATATATATACACACACACAAAAGAGAGAAAATGACAGGAAACGGGTTAGAGCCCGAGTGTAAAAAAGTTTTAAAAATAGTTTATCAAGTATTTAAAATGCTTACTGGCTAATATAACAACCATGTTAGTAAGCGACACTCTCTTGAGAATTCTCACCTCTCATCTAGTGTGTACGCCTACCATACTACTAAAATACCTCATAAGTCTATCTAATTCATCTCCCATAAATTCTATTTCGAGAAGTCACAAGCCTATGATTTGAGTTTAGAGATCAGTCTCTTAATGATTACTTACGTCGATTATGTATTTCTCAATACTGTTGTAAAGTTCCCGAACACTTACTAAAATTTTGGAGCATTTATTCATTATTTATCTACTTATACGCACAGTTGAAGAATCCCATATATATATATATATATATATATATATCACTCATATAATATATATACTATCATCAACCCACATAAAATCTATGGTGTTGGCATACTATGCTATTAAGTCCCCGTATCTCTCATACCAAGGAAAATACTAGTTCGGAATCACTCTCGAACTGTATTAACATAATATACACAAAATGGAGGCGAATCATAGTTCCAAGTCACGAAGATGTCAACACATACCCCTCACGTCTCTTAGGACCGTCTGACTATCATTCTCAGATAGCCTGTATCAAAGAATTCTATGTTCTAGAGCACGAGTCAATATCCCCCATAAAGGTCCCATTGAGATAAGACTGTCCTGGCACGGCAACCTCCGTGATAGCAAGTAGCGCGGGTATAATTATACACAAATATAAGTTATATATATACACATGCACTCGGTCATATATATAAATATTATCATCTTCCAATTAGGTTTGCCCACGACCCATAATAATATTTTTAACCGTACGTAATACAATTTTACCCAATTCTTACGCATAAAGAACTCATCTCTTTTTATTCTTAATTATACTCATTTCATAATTTCTTCTCGTCCCTCGAAGTATTCTCTCTTCCTAAAGGTAAATCCAGTAAGTACACCCTCACTAACATACTGGTCTAAGTCCTTCATGAATCTCTAAATTTCTTAATTAACGTATGCATGATTTCTAATATGTGACATGCCCCCATTATCCCACAGTTACATCCCGTATAAAATTATATTAAACGAAATCTACTTAGACCCTACTGGTCCCCTTCATGACCCATTATGCTTTTTAAATAACATTCAAGGGCTCTTACGCATTTTATTCGAATTAAATAAAAAGAGGAAAAATATTCAGTTTCTAGGAGGGGTCGATCGATCGATGAATGAGGTCGATCGATCGACATTCTTGAGTCGATCGATCGATCGAGCAGTTCTTGCCCAGATTCTGCTATTCCAACCTACGGGCTTCATCACCTTTCAACCTATAAATAGTGTTTAATACATCCCAAACTCCTAAACAATGACGCCACTGATTATATACACCTATCTACATGATTTCCTACGTAAAACATATACGAATTCATCAAAGTCATCGAATTAAAGGGCCAATTCAGTCGAATTATCAAGAACCCTAGTTTTGTATTGATTTCTAAAATTCTCATTCTTCTTCTAGATTTCGTTGTATTAAACCATTACAAATTTGTAGGTAATCCTCTACATATGACAAGGCTTCCAGATTTCATGAATTACTCCTAAAACATGCGATTTAAATCTTCTAAATTATATAATTCTTCAATAAGAACATGTATTCTTAATCCTATTCTAACATGGGTGAAATATCAACTAGGAATTAGCAAGATAGATACTTGCCTTAAGATCGTATGTCTGATTCCACGAATTTGACAGGTATAGATTTGATCCCCTCGTTCCGATCAGCATTTTGGTGGTGGTGGTGGTGCAATCCGGTTAGTTCTTGGCCTTGAATTCTTGGAAGGCTTTTTCCTCTCTTCCTCTCACTGCCGTTCTAATCATTTGAGAGTATTAACCCTAGAAGACTCTCCTAATATCTGAGTTTAGTTCCTAATTTTCGTCATTAACTAGGGCCTAATTTGAAAAATGACTAAATCGCCTTCCCGGGATGCCGATTAGGCTTAAAAACGGTCCGAGATCCAAACTAAGCCTCCATGTACATTTTTCTGACTATCTCGACCCTTCCGGACATGTTGGCGCACTCGAAATGACCATACGTATGACTTATACTTTATTCACTTTTTATTATAATAATTTAGTCCCGACACGACACAGGCGCGTCCCGACTTAATTTCCATAATTGTCATATTATTCACTCATGGCAATTTTAATAAATTCAAAACTATATATTACTTTACTCATTTAGTAATATTCTACAGATTTTCAATAATTACTAACTCTCGTCACTCTGGTAAATATTTAAAATAAATTTCCGAATTAATATTAAATTAATATCTCAATTAAATTTAATAAATCCAGAATTTAAAAGCCATAAAAATACGGGGTATTACAAAACGTAGAAACAATCACAACAAAAATGGTTGATTTAAACAAAAAACGTAGGAAAAAATAACAACATAAATCAACAGCAGGAAACCCAACTGGTGATGGATTGATTATAAACCAACACAACACGGCAGCAAAAATGATTAGAAACCAATCACAGCAGCAAAACCGGATGGAAATATAAGAAAAATGAAAGAGCGGTGGTGTTGTGTTGATAGCGATGGTGGGGATAACGTGTTGATGCGGCAGTTGAGATGATCGACTGTTGAGAGAGCGACTGTGGGGAGATGATCGGTTGTTGAGAGAACGGCGGTGAGGATGGTGAGTGAGTGAGTTAGAGAGAGAGAGATGCTAGGTTAGATGTGTCCGGTGTGGCCGTGTGTTTGAGATTAGATGTTGTTATATATTAGGGTTTTGAGAGTTAAATGTGATGGTTTTATCTTTTGATAATTATAGGGATAAGATTTTATAATTTCAAATGGGTTTAATTCGGTGTAATTGGGTCGTGTTAATTGGGTTCAAATCGTGTTAAATGGGTCGTGTCAATTGGGTCAATTTCGTGTTTAATTTTTTGACACGAACACGACACGATTTCGTGTTAAAAACATGAACACGAACACGACAAGTCGTGTTTTTCGGGCCAATTTCGTGTCGTTTCGTGTCGTGTTGTTGTGCCGTGTTAAAATTTGCTACCCCTACATATATTGGACAACCATACTTATGGTTAAAGTAGTTTATTATGTTCTCATTTCCTTTTGCAAATTAGTTATTGATTGATTTCTCAATAGAGGTCTAAAACATCTTCCTATTTATAACCGTACTGCTAACACCTGCGAAGCACGAGTGCACGAACTAGTTTTTTTAAATGAGCAACACATTTAAATAAAGAATCATATCGGAGCAACACATCTATGTATCTATGCATATATATAAAATAGAAGCCTAAATCATTTTGAGAATGACATGTGGCTAATGCCATAATTAAGCAATTAAGCTAGAATTGTGTTTGCAAGAATCTAAAAGCCCCCAAAATTCTTTTCAACTTCCCAAGGAAGACAAACTGCCTTCCATTTCACTCTCCTCATTTATGAGATTTTTCAGTGTCCTATACACAAGATCTCTGATATTCTCGATGAGTTCACTTCCAATAAAGTTGAGCAGGTTTGTCGGTAAGAGAGAGAGAGAGAGAGAGATTGTTGTGCTTTTATTGGGTTTGAAAAAACAATAGTAGTTACGAAAGTGATGTTTGGCTGTGTATATAATTTTCGTGGCGAAAATGAAGCATTGGTGGGGAAGTCTTAAATTGTCTTGCCAACGGAGAAAACGAAGCACTGGTGGTGTGGTCTTAAATTGTCTTGCCAACCCATTATATCTTTACGCATGATATAATGGTACCTCACCACCTGACCATTTCTTATTGTTAGGGAATCACTTACTAACAATTATTGCGTTTTGCTCTGGAATTGTACTCAAGTTCTTAAGTTTTCAGTGACACTGAAATGTTCATTTGTTAAGTAATTAGCGTGTGAGGAAATCTTATAGATATAATGTCTTTTGAAATTCTCCTCTCTCCATTTTCCCTTCAAAAATCTCTTTAGCATATATCAATGTAATGGTATGGCAATATATATTTCCTCCCTCTCTTCAATGGTATATCCCTTTTCTATTTGTTTTCAGATGAATGGACGTGAAATTACAGATGAATAGGAAGTGGAAGAAGAAGTGGGTGTTTCTGAAAAGAAGAAAATATTTGTAACTGGTGTCACTGGAACTTAAAGCGATTAGTTTTGTATTTTTTATATTTTAGTTGGTCATGGAATTTTCAGTATCTATTAACTAATGTTGTTATTACTAATTTTCTTTCTATAAAGATAATTAGTATGCAGATTCGTATTTTTTTTTCTAGAATTCTTTTTTTTTGTGTGTGTGGCTACGAATATGTTTTTTATGTTTGAAAACTATTTTTTTCTTCGTAAATCTTTTTTCCCCCGAGAAATCTGTTTGTTTTTCTTGCTGGATTTTTTGTCGGAGACCATTTTTTTGCTAGAAATTCGTTATTTGTTTTTTTTTATTGATTGTTGAGCAACTGCTGGCTAAGCGTTTTGCTGTAAGGCCGGGTTTCATCATGTTGTTAAGGTAAACGTAACATTTTCACCCAACAATCAAGATCTTCAAATCGTGAGTATTTCAATTTTTTTTCAATTGTCTTTCTTTTTGTAACTTTTGTAAGTCAAAATTAAAAATATCGATTGCAGTTACCGAATGTCATTCATATTATTTTTTTATATTAATTTAAAATTCAATTTCTTTTCATTCGTAGAATATATTAAACGAAACATGCTACAAAAAATAAAATAATACAATTTATATATATATTCGACCATGCATCACTTGACCTGCATGCCAATGTAATCATTAAAAGAATCAAATTTAAGATTGGTAAGTTGCCGATGGTTTAAACGAGTGCTACACTCTCCCAATAAATTATTTACGATTTCGCGCGATAATTCAATTGTCGTGAGAATGTAAATCACATGTGTGAATTTAACAACAAATTTCCTCATAACCATAATGGGTTAGATAATTTACACTCAATAGGCGTGTATGACTCCAATACGTGTTTTGTATTTGTTTCCAAAGCCTCTTTGAACTCTCTGGCTTCTCTCTCAGTGTACCCCCATGGCGTCCGAGAGTTTGAGCGACAAGAATGCCCTTTTCAAAAAGTTGAAAACCAAATCAGAAAACAAGGTCTCTACTACTCCTTTTATTGTTTAATTCAGATCTCATTTTGTACACATATATATGAATTTGCATGTTTTGATTTTGTGAATCAGATGTGTTTCGATTGCAACGCTAAGAATCCAACTTGGGCGTCCGTCACGTACGGGATCTTTCTTTGTATTGATTGTTCCGCCGTTCACCGCAGTCTCGGTGTACACGTCAGCTTCGTTAGGTATTTTTAATTTAGTTTTATTTTGTGGTTAGTTATATTATTATCTTCAAATGTTTGTGTGTAATTACGAATTTGAATTGAACTCGTGAACTAACAATCTCGGTTTGAGTTCATTGTATTGAAATCAAACAGGCATTCTGATGTAGCAAAACTTGCGTAATTAGGACTATTGGAAAACCGCTTGATTTAAGATGTCTTAGGAAAATTTTAATTGGACTATATGTAACTAATGAAAAATAGGTTAAAAGATACATGATGGGAATAATTTATTTAATAACAATCAACTCTATAGCATTCAATAAATTCTAGATATAATTAGTAACATATAAATGGTACATATATGTATATGTATTTACATACAATATATGTATATATTGAGGAATTTGGTACTAAATTAACGAAAGGAATCTATGTGATGTAAAGCGGGATGTGGAAATGTCAAATATCGATAAAGAAGTTATGTTGCTGTTGGTAGCCAAAACAACAAATCTCTCTTTTTATTGAACCAAATAACTTATTTCAAAGATGAATTCCAGCATCTATTTATAAGCTTAACGTATCTTAGCTGCCAAGACATTACTAAATAGATTTTTAATTAAAAAAGGAAACATAAATAATCAAAATAATAACCAATAACCAACTCTTGTTTTGCATCCCCGTTATAAAAAGAATTTGGTCCGAATCCAAACAGATATGTTATTTCTTTAGGGCAGAAGTCAGATGATTGGTGAGATAAGAGTGCGTCATGGTACTTTGATGCTAGCTTATTCCTTTATAGCTGCCTGCTTGTGTTTTGATTGGTGTCGTAAGATCAAATTCGGCGAGTAAACTACAGGGCAATCAGCCACCTTATGTCCCATGGTACCACAATTACTGCTCTTTAAAACTTCTTAGGAGGCCTTGGGAGCAGATAGGGGTGGCAAATCGGGTCGGTGGGTCGTGTTTTGACCCGACACGACACGACACGACAAGGTTTTTTCGGACACGAACACGACATGACACGAATTCGTGTTTTTTTTTAGCTGACACGAACACGACCCGAATAAAAAACAACACGGCACGACACGACACGACACGACAACCATAATTTCTTAAATTTTAGGCCTAAAAAACACGATAACACGACACGACTCATAATTAAAACACGACACGACACGACTCATAATTAAAACACGAACACGACACGACACGACTTCGTGTCAAAAAGACACGAACACGACACGAACACGAAATATCGTGTCAATTTCGGGTCAATTTCGTGTCGTTCCGTGTCGTTTTTTCGTGTCGTTTCTAAAATTGCCACCCCTAGGAGCAGACAAGGAAGCAGTGCTTGGGTCACTTACAGAAATTCTGTATTTTGAAAATGGCTTCCAAGTTCCTTGCGTATTCCATGGCCTTGTCCAACAAGTCCGCATTCCCAAGGTCGAGGTCGGTTCGGATATAGGACTGTAATCTCCCAATGTACATGCTGATTTTCTGCTCCTATTTCACTAACTAGTTTGCCCGTGTGTACACTAAATTGCATTATTCAGCAGATTTTATTAATTTTGAGTGAGACATTGTACCCTGCCAAAATAATTCCCCCTCATAGGTCTTGGGTACAAATTTGACTCTCAAATGTTGTTTCATCCCTTCCTACAAAAATGAATGGAGCGAGTCTTGTGACATGTCATATAACTCATGTTCAAGTATAAATCTTCAATTTGCTGGCTATCAATAGCACGCACTTGATTCTTGTTATACCGTTGAATGTGTGAATATTAATTTTAAAGTTACCATGAAAACTCAACACCCACAACACATGGCGGTGGTTCACATCAACCGGATCACGGGTGTTAACAAGATTCGCTATGTCATTACCAAAAGAAACATTAAAATACCAGTCATCTGCAGGAAGTAGAGGCTAGCAGTGGTTGTGGTCAGCCAATGTTCTTGCGACATTGTTCTCGATATGGACAATTTCAATGTGTCGTAGATACTCGCAGGTAGAGCTGATGTGGGAGCGTATTTGTGCTTTCTTGAATGCATAAAATTTGTGGCCTCCCTTCATTGGGCACCATATAGTTTTCTGATAAGAAAGACACTCCTGACTTCATTTACATCAAATGGTATCAGAGCAAGTAATGGGTTCGAGTCCCAGGGTGACAACTTAATGTAGGAGTTACAACCTATTAGGTGGGTCGAATGATGCAGGTTAGAATGGCTGAGGCTTGTTGGGCTTGATTGCCATAAAAAAGGTGTATCGCCTCCCCTCATTAGGGGTTTTCAGTTGAGATGTCATACCTAAATTCTTTTTTTCTTAAAAAACAATCGCCTCTTTTTACTCAGACTCGTTCTCAGCTGTGGGTTGCTGGAAATCACTGGTATACTGGATACGGTCATAAATCGTGTCCCCCCTTTGTTCCTCGCCCAAAATAGCAGTATGGGGATGCTGATACCTTGTAGCATAGGATTTAACTTTCTCATGAAATCAAATAGTTAAGAGAGTAGTACAAAGCCCTCGCAAGTACACTAAATATCTTTGTGTCCCGATTGATTAGTCCCCCGTTTGTTTTGGCTCAGTGGTAGTGGATAGTGCACATGCTGTGGAGTTGCATTTTAATAATTCTCAATTCTCAATTGGAGACGATGAGGTAAGTGGGTAAGTGGGCTGCTAGCATACGACATGCTGACTGGCTGCCCGCTTCTTCCCTGGTACACGGTACGTTGGGGGAGGCTTAGTTGAGACCCTATTTCGGTTCGCAATTATTGTTTGGATTGTTTTATGTACCATATAAAATTTATTAATTTAAGTATTTTCGTTAGGCACAAACACTTAGTATTGGAGCACCCAGTTTTTGTAAAATATGCCGGGGTTGGAGCAATTCAAGAGAATTTAGTAACATATACGGTTTATTTCTTCTTTTGCTTTGTTATTTTCTTATTTTCTTCAAAACAAAAGCGGGACGTAAGTTTTGGAGAACTGGGATGCTATAGTACCAAAAATGGGTACCCGAGCACTGGAACACAATGCTCAAGGGTTGGATGACCCACAAGCAAGATGGGTGCATCTTTCACGAGGTTAGTGATGTTTGGCCTAGGCGATGAGAGTCACTGATAACTCTATCTAACCGAGAGGAAGGGAAGAAAAAGGTGGTTTCGAATCTGCCTTGTCTTGATCCACCCAACCGTTTGCCCATTGGACCCAAGTCCGTGCCCTTCCCAACCATTTTGATCCATTTACACACCAATCAATAATAAATACACCCCTATAATTCTCTTTTAAAATTAATGAAATGACTAGAGGATGTGCATGTGGTGTGCGTAGGCACGAGTGCATTCCGATTGAGTTACGTTACAAGTAAAAATAGTAAACAGATTGTATATTACTGTTCAGTGGGAGTTTAAATAATGAGAATAGAACAGATAATGCTGAGCATTAGAAACAAAGAGTAGATATATTGTAATGGCACAAAGCCTATTTTAGTAACTAATGATAATATCTAATAAAATAGCAAAATATCTACTAACGTAACATAAATAAAATTTTAAATACCCAAAAATACGAAGTTAAATATAGTTTTTAAAATTACACCAATCCCCTGATAATTCCAAATAAATAATATAACAATCAAATCCATTTTAAAAAAAACCCAAATTAGCTTCTTGTTGCCTCATGCTTCACACAGCAGAGTCTCAAAATGCATTCAACGCTTAGGTTAAAGTAAATTATTGCCAGTGGTGTACATTTTTCAGTCAGTGGGGGCGGAAGTTAAAATTAATACGAGGTTTAGGGCAGGACCCCCCCCCCCCCCCCACACACACACACACACTTATTGGAAGGAATGCAATATTTAATCAACACTTAACCTTAAGTACTAAATCAATATAATAACCTTAAATACTTAGTCAATATAAACGCAAATGGCAATGCTAAATCAAATGCCAAATAAGCAAATTAAATAATTATTCAAGATTTTTTTTACAAATTAAGAAGTTATAAAATTATAAAACATTTTCTCAGATGGGGAAAGAGGCCAGGAAGGAGGGGTCTGCTCAGGTGTTGGTGTTGGTGGGTTGGGGCAGGTGGTGGTGGTGGTGGGTTGGGGCACGTAGTGGTGGTGGTGGGTTGGGTTTGTGCTTGATGATGAAAAATGAAAATGAAAATCTGAAACAAGTTTGAAAACAGCTCAAACTTGTTTTCAGAAAATGGTGTTTTAAACACAGATTTTAAAAAATTTGTTTTAAAAACAAGTTTTAGAAAACAGATTGCCAAACACATGTTCTACTAGTTTTGGGTTTTAAGCAAATGAGCCCTTAATGTTGTGCAATTGTGTTTCCCTATCTTTTGTTTTACAAAAACTATGTCTTTACAAATTCCTTTATATACATACTAAATTTCCGAAAGTTCATTGGGGGCACCGCCCCCGCTCTCTCCTTACTAGGGACGGTCCTGCTTATTGCGACTTATTTTGTTAAATCAGAGATTCTATGTATCTCATGATAATGGTTAATGCTTCTGTCGAGTATCTTCATCTTATGTTACATTGGAAAATCCACACGCTCTTTTTTTTTCATTATATAATTGTAGCTCGAGGCTCTTTTCGTTTTATGGAGGATTTGTTTATTTCAAGGCTATATATAACTAATTTAGGTTAGATTGAAGTTTTAATTTCAAGCCACATAAAGAGGGTATCACTAACCAAAATTTCCTAGAGCTGTTTATTGACTACGCAAATGAGAAAGGGTCTCTAGATTGAACTTTCTTTTCCTATCTAAACCTCAGCAGCACCTTGCTGCACTCAGTTCTTTGTTTGTTGCGGGTTAATTTCTCATCAGTTGACCTAAGTTAACAATATTTTATACAATTCTTGAGATATCCTATGTGCTTAGTGGTAGTAAAAGTGGGGAAATAGGATTTCAAAAATCTGTGATACTCTATACCTGGTTCAAACTAGTACAGTTTTCTACTGTCTACCATGAAGGTTGATTGAGTTGTTTTCACTATCTTTTTTGTTGCTTTGAGCATCTCCCATTGTATCCGTTCTGTTCCATACGGTATTCTCGTTCTTCAAAAAGTATCGATTCCTCATTTACAAAAAAAGCTGTCTAATGTTGTAGGTCAACCGATTTGGATTCATGGACCCCAGAGCAATTAAAGATGATGAGCTTTGGGGGAAATAACCGTGCTCAAGTTTTCTTCAAGCAGCATGGATGGACTGATGGAGGCAAGATTGAGGCCAAGTATACCTCCAGGGCTGCCGAATTATATAGGCAATTACTTTCAAAAGAAGTTGCTAAAACTAAAAGTGGCACGGAAGAGGTAGGTTTGCCAGCTTCTCCTGTCGCTTCTCAGTCAGTACAAACTGCCGATAGACTTTCTGATATCAAGATCCAAGAAGCCCCCAATGAAAGTTCTTCAGTAAAGCATGAAATTGCTAATACATCCGCTTCCCCAAGAGCAACTCATTCTGTTGTTACCAAGAAGCCTTTTGGGGCAAAGAAAACTGGGAAGACTGGGGGGCTTGGTGCTCGAAAGCTCAGTACTAAGGTAGACTCCAACTTTACCTTTATAATCAAATCTATTTCGTTTAAATATTATAACTTGAAATGAGAAGTTATTGATGGGAAATTCTCTTTCCAACCTTAATTTTGTAGTTTGATATATAATTTATTGGGTAAATTTACATAAACCGCTCCTCACGTTAGTCAAAATTATAATACCTCCGTTCTTGTTTCAAACATTACACTGACATCCTCTTGAGTTTTAAATATTATACTCCATTTTTGTAATTCTTGCTATCGTTGCTGCAAGGGTAGTGAGTGCAAATTTAAGAACATGTGGTAAGGTGAGTGTAAATTTAGGAACATGTGGTAAGGTGAGTGTAATATTTGAAACAAGAGTGGAAGAAGTTGTGGGCCTGTTTGGTTTGCAACTATAATTCTGTTTTCTGTGTTTAAATACAATTTTGATAAAAATTTGCGTGTGGTAACTTGTTTTTAAACACTGAATTATAATATTTCTGTGTTCTAATCAAGTTTTTCAGAAAATAGGTTGAGGGTGTTTTATAACTTCTGTTTTTTATTTTTCAACTCAGAATTATTCTTTCTTAATATTTTAATGCATTTATACCTCAATATATATATACTAGCGGATGCCCGTGCTGAGGGTACGGTGATAAATTTACCCCCGTGATAAAATACATCCCATAATAACCCGCCTTTTTAATAAAAAAATACATTTTAAAAAAATAGTTTTTAATAATTTAATTAAAAATATATTTTTTAAAATTTAAAAAAATAATTTAATAGCAAGTATTAAAAAAATAATAGTATAATAATATATTAGTAGTATAATAGTATAATAGTAGTATAGTATATATATACTACTTTTAGCATGATATTTTATGTATGTGCATGCATACATAAAATATCATACATATAAAGTTTAAAATATCATACATATATTTCACCATCCACATCACCTATCTTATATATATATATATATATACATATATATATATATATATACATATAGTGCATATGTTTTATGCATTATATGTAGGGCTGTGTTTTTTTTCCTATTTTTCCGATTTCCGATCCGATTTTTTCCGAATTTGGAATGAAATTTTAGTGTGCCGATTTCCGATTTTCCGATTTCCGATTTTTCCGAAACTATGCCGATCCGATTTTTCCGATTTATTTCCGAATTATTTCCGATTTTTTTGGAATTATTTTCCGATTTCCGATTTTTCCGATTTCTTTTCCGATTTTTTGAAAGTTTCCCATATCCCACATCGGTTGGGAGAGGGAGAGGGCTCCAAAATATGCTCTATAAAAGGAGAGTATCCTCCTAACTTCTACACAAATATGAAAAATGAGCCAAATCCTCGTGTGTTTACATGTTGGGTTAAGCCATTTTCATTGTTTCTTTAAAATGAGAATTTCGAGTAATCGAAAATCCATAATTTATTTTTTTGAAATTTTGGAATTTCCGAAATTTCTGGATTTTTAATATATTTTGTGAATTTCCGATTTTTTCCGATTTTTGCCGATTTTCCGATTTTTCCGAATTCGGATTTTTTTTTAATTTTCCGAAAAAATCGGATCGGAAATCGGAATAGTTATTTTATTTCCGAAAAAATCGGAATTTTTTCCGAATAGGCATTTTCCGATCCGATCCGGCGGAAACACAGCCTTAACTATATGTATATGTCTATTTTATGCACTATATGTCTATTTTATGCACTATATCTCTATTATATACTAGCGGATGCCCGTGCCGAGGGCACGGCGACATGTTTTCCCCCGTGATAAAACACAATCCATAATAACACGCCTTTTTAAAAAAAAAACCTTTAAAAAATAAAAAGAAAAAAATATTAAAAAACTAATAATAAAATTATATATATATATATATATATATATTAAAATAAAAAACTTTTGGCATGACATTTCATGCATGTGCATGAAATGTCAAAATATCATACATAAAAAGAAAAATGTCATGCATACCAAAGTTAAGATATTTTTGCAAAAACCATATATATATATACACGTTTGCCAATTTTGTCAAATTTTCAAAAAATTGTTTTTAAAAACAAGTTTACCAAACGCTCACCAATAATTATAAACACAAAAAACTGAATTTTAAAACTGTATTTAAAAATAGTGTTTAAATCGAGTTTTCTGAATACAGAACCAAACGGGCCCTGTACTTTTTAAATGAGATATGACGAAAAACAGGGGAGGTTCATAAAAACTTTCCAAACTAACTAATTTGTTTATTTATTATTATTATTATTATTATTATTTTTTTTTTGTATGTAGACAAATGAAAGTCTTTATGACCAGAAGCCTGAAGAGCTGCCCGTACAAGTTTCCACCTCAGAAACTAGTGCGACAACAGTTGGATCATCTTTTACATCCCGTTTTGAATACGTAGATAACGTCCAAGCTGCTGAGATGGGTGTTGGAGGCACGCATGTGCTTAGCCATGTATCCGCACCAAAGTCTACTAGTTTCTTTTCAGATTATGGGATGGACAGCAGCGGTTTCTCGAAGAAAACTAGTTCGAATTCATCGAAAGCACAAGTAAGCTATATGGTTTTGTTTATTAGTGATACAGGAATGTTAGTGTAATGTTATTTTATTGGTTCTTTAACAGCCAATTAGTTTGATCTAAATATCAGTTGTTACCTGTAATATATAAAATCTAGAAACAGCGAGCACTTAAAAAAATATTAATGTGTCACAGCCTTACGGTTTCAGCTTTGTTGATGTTTTGGTCCAAGACAATGTGGGACTCTAAGATGCAATGTAACATTCAAGAGTTCTGGATGTACTCTTATCGTATCATTTTTTCTAGGATTGTCTATCCTTCTTCCTCTTTTCTTGTGTTTGTTTGCTTGGGGGGTGTCCAAATTTTAGATTCCTGAGATTTGGCTTGCAGTGATTGATTACGATTTGCTGTTTTCACGCCTTATGCAGTATGCATCATCCTGGATTTTTTTTCCCTTGTGAGAGAAACTGTATGTTTTGTTTGAATTATTTTTTTAGCTGGAACAAGAGATTTCATTTCACATTGAACAAAAGTACAAATGAGGGACTTGGAAGTCCAAAGATACAATCCAATGCTACAAAATGCTTCTACACACTACAAAAGGAGGAAGCATCTAAACTATGTATTATAAACAATTGTTCCAAGATATAGACATCAAAATTAAAGGAACAACCCTAAAAAAATGAGCCCATAAGCTCTCTTTTTCCTTCTTGTCCTCGAATATTCTATTGTTCCTTTCACTCCACAAAAGCCAAAAGGTAGCTTTGACAATTCATCTCCGTAACTGTTCTCTCTTGCTCTTGTTTCCATGGATGATGTACTCTGGAAAAAATCCCCAAGCTCTTTGAGGTAAAGCACCCGCAATGTCAAATTCTACAAAAATTTCCCCATATGACTCTGGTCACTTCACAATGCACAAATAAATGGTTCAGATCTTCATTATCTGCTTATGTATAAAGCACAAATTTGGAGATAAACAAGTGTTTTCATGCTTAGTTTGCATCCAATCACAAGTATTGATCATCCCATGAAAAATACTTACTTTCATAGGTATCCCGGCTGTCCAAATAAACTTTGATGGGGCAAACTAGATAGAAAGAGGCAAATTATGAAGAAAATTGAAGTATGAATGAACCGAGAAACCCTCCCACTCCCCTTACCCATAATCCACTTCCGTTTATCCATGCAATTATAATTGATTCTAATACCTTGTAGAAGATCAGGGATGTGCATAAAATCCTCAATATCATTATCTTTGAGGTTTCCAACAAATTCTAAAATCCAAACAACAAGGTTGTTTTCACAAAAATAAACATTGGCAATTGAATTATGTTTGTTAGAAGATGTACTATAAAGAGAAGGAATTTGAGACTTTAAAGTTTGAGGTCCCAACCACACGTCCTTCCACTTAAAATGCTATTACACATCTTAGGAAAGAACGTATGCGCCTAGAAAAGCAAATTCAAGGGCTTCCATATGAACACCTCAATTAAAAGCTATTTTAGTGTCCCAACCATCGTCATCTAATTCGTTGATGTTTTTGATAATTGAGTAATAAATTTTTTCTTTTTCCATAGGGAATCGCCGAAGCCGCTTAATAATGATTTGTTCCTAAGTCCTATTTTCCCATCCCCAATCCACCAAACGTTATCTCTTTCGATACGCACTCTTAGTCAAGTAAGTGATTATGCTTATCCTTTTCAAGGCCACTCCCCTCAACTTAAGTCCCTCGTTTTTTTTTTCTAAACAATTTTGACAACCATTTTTGGGGTTAGGTGGGGAGGATACTTTGAGCATAATTAATAAAAGTAAGTATCTGAGAATGTGATTTCCTTGAATTATATGCTATGATACCATTTTGTAAATGTGAAAATTCAAAATTTTAAATTCAAATGCGATGGTTCACAAAATATTCCTAATTTCAATTTTCTTTCAAAATTAAACAAACAATTAAATTTTCTCTTTAAAATAAAAACACAAACGCAAATATTTAAGATTTTCTTTTAAGCAAAAATTAATTCAATACAAGTTAAAATTAGGCCAAACAAATCTAAGCATGCATTTTGCCAAATAAATTAAATCGACTTGAATTAAATTACATTAAAAATGATCCAATTTTAATTAGCACCAAATTACACAATTGTTGTAGTTAAACCAATTTTTATCTTGATAAACCTAAGCATGCATCTAGGTGATTTTTGCAAGATGAAAATACACAACCACAACGCCGTGATGTACGAGGAAAACCCACAACGGAAAAACCCTCGGATGGCCCAGCCACAAGTCCATTAAGTACAGTTTTACAAGGGACACGACAAGAAGCCTTACTCCATGACCTGACGCCCTCGCAAGTCTTGACGCTCTTCATTCCTCCACCTCTGCTTAGTCGACAATTCAGAAGTCCACCTTCGTATCGGAATCCACCGATGAGGCAAAGCAACCGCCAAATACATGGAATCCACTTCGGCATGAAAAATCACCGCAGGCATGGAATCCTTCGCAAGAAACTATCTCTTTCGGGTAGAGAATGAAACCAGGTGCCCAACCAATGATCTCCAAACAAATGTTCTGTAGAAACTTGGATCATGTAAACTATATGGTTGTAAACTTATATTTGTGTTTAAATTAAAGCATTTTTATACACAAAAACAAAAGGGACTTTTTGGATAAAAGTTTATGCTCTCAAGGCTCTTGAAAAATCTGGAGAAGTCACGTTAAAAATTGTACTCCCGCACTCTTAAAAGTAGGTAAGAAAGAAATGGGGTAGTGGGAAGTTTTTTAAAAGAACTGTCGAAAAACTTCTCAAAAACTGCCGGTCGTTACTCTGGTATGTCGTTCGAACGACATTTCGAACGAGAATGCAAAAGCTCACAAACGAAGGGTCGTTCGAACGACAAATCAAACAACACATCGAACGAGATTTCAGAGAAAACAAAAAGGAATTTTGTTAGATACCTCGTTTGAACGACCTGGAAATCTCGTTCGAACGAGGTCGTTCCAACGACCTTACAAACGACATTTTAGAAAAGATTATTTTTCTTAAAAAAATAAAAAACCATTTGTTAAACTTTGTTTACTAAAAATATGACACCCAATAAAATTCCAAGTCTCTATATAACATGTGCATTCATACCTGAGAGACCATGGAAAGTTGAAAAGTTGATGACGCTAAACAAGGCACGGAATACGACATATATGTGAGTTTCATTAGACTTGGCCGCTACGTCTTCAACTCAAACGTCATAGGCTTGACAGGTCACAAATAACTTCTATCCTATGATTTAAGCAGTTTTGTCCGGAATTAAGCCAACACTTACAAATTGACACAATTGAAAATTTGCCCTTACAAATCTCCCCCTTTGGCTATTCCGGGACAAAACCAAAATAAAAACCCTATGGGCCCTCAAGCTCATCTAAAAGACACAATCCCACCCAAAAATAAAAAATATAGATGCTTGACTGACACATATGTTGAGTCACTTTGCTTGCTTTAAAACTTTGTTGCATGGACGAAAACCTGCACAAAACACACCATCAAATGCATAGAGAATATAACAATAAAAATAATTAAATCCCCCCCCTTTGTCTAACAATATCTTCCAAAGAAAGATGTCTCCCCCTAAGTTAGATTTCCCCAATTTAAAAGGTTTAGATACCGTTTCTCCCCCTTTTTGTTCAGAAATAGATAAAGATAAACATGCATAAAATAACCCATTTGTCCCCAATTAATTCAATTCCCCCCCTAAATGAAACAAGGGATAAACATAATGGAAAAACAAGTATATCATGCAATGGTGTATAATGATACAAGAAACTAAAAAAATCATGGCAACACAAGAATAACTAATCCATATAAGGAAAAAATATATACCAACAATAATGCGATAGCAAACTGATATCAACTATAATGAACTAAAAGAAGCAAGAGATATCAATGAAAAGTCGCAACAAGATAGATATTGATATGAACACATAGCATACAAGGATTAGATGTAAAAGCAAAGACTCAAAACAAATGATACCATATATATATATATATATATAAATATGCAAAAATTAACCATAAAGAATAAGTACACATATACATAGGTATAAACACAAGACACTAAACACAATAAGCTTTCCACATTCATATGGCATAAATGTGCCTAAATAAACTTGTGGTAAACGAATTATGACAAAAGAATTATGACCCAATCACTTAAATAAGTTCAAGGAGTTTTATTTGATTGCAAAACTTTATCAAACTTAGTTTTAGCCAAGATGAAGTGAACTCAAAAAACAAACAAGCACAATGCACACAAGTCTAGAATTTTGATGATTCTACAAATCAATAGCGTCATGATAAAATAGCATAACTAGGATTCATTGTCATTGTGCAAACTCGTTGATATATCCATCCAAACTCACTCATAAAGAATAATTCTTTTCTTTTCTTTTGAATGATCATATCAAGCTAACCTATGTATGCCTCAACTGCTTTTTACAATGTCACACTTTTTAGCCCCCTGTTCAATGGTGGCTTTTCATGCAAAGTCAACGTGATTTTCGCAACCCGATTCAATTGCTAAACAACACTTTACTGGATAAATGATTGTCTAGTTTTCACAATTCAGGCAACGGTTCTTACATGCACCACAAATCCCCCATAGTCACAAAACATGTAGATGACAAAATTGATGGGAGAACATCTCACTTAGCTTAAATATACATATGAAGTTAAAGTTCAAAAAGCTCGTGCATGTGTGTGTGGAGAGGCATATAAAAAGAGAATCTATTAAGCAAGTCAAAGTCAAACTACTCCATGTAAGCATGATAAAGAACATTTTAAGTATTGAAATTCATAACTAAAAGTTCTAGGCACATGGAAGCGGAGTGATATAGGATTCAAACACAAGGACATGCCACATAAAATGTGTAGAACTAAAATATACACACAAAAAAATCTTTTTAAGTTTTCAAAATTTTTAAACAAATAAAAAGACAATTCAAAAGACAAACAAAATCTATTTGTATTTTTCATAAGATGCAATAAATGATACAATAAAAATACAAAAGATACAAATGTCATAATTCTAGCGATCCATATACGATGAATCATAGACTAGAAAATGACAAACAAACATACAACTAGCAAGAATATATCATGAAGCACTAAAGCTAGTGTATGTAAAACAAAGCTAACACAATTAACCTTTAGATTTAGAGAGAGAGGAATCATGTGCAAGCAAATGAGAATCATAAAGTCTATCATGTAAAGCCTCCAAATCGGATCTTCTAACCCACATAGGTGTAACGTGACGCTCTTGGTTTTTGGTGACCTTGTAGGCTCTGCCTTGGACTTCCTAGGACCGTTTCTAAGATCCAAACAAACCTCCTAAGGTGACTCTTCCTACCACAATATGTGCAAGTAAAAACACAGTGATAAGTATTAATTAAGGATTGACCTTTTCTAGCGTTCCTAGTCGATTCTCTCAAACTATGGTTTCGGCTTTATTAGTGGAAGCATTTTGAGTATCAAAGCCAATACCACACATGTCATCTTTGATTTGGACGGTGACTAAGATTTTATCTAATTTCTCCGGCCTACACTCCGAATCAAATTTGACTCGACTCGAGCCTCTCAATCTCTTTTAAGTTCCACTATTCTAGACTCAAGTAAACTCTTAGACTCTTCAAACTCAAGAAGATCTTTTTTCATAGCCTCCATTAAACCTCTAAGGCTATCTCTTTCACCTTCAACATACTCTAGCTTCTCTCGAAGAGTTTCTCACGTACCCTAAGATCTTCAATTAAAACACTTTCATCACTACCTACGACACGTTTTCTCATTCTAGCTTCCAACTTCAAGTTTGCCCTTTTTAATTTTTTAGGATTCCGCATACAACTCACGAAAGGCAACTTGGAGTTCACTCTCCTCTTCCTCCTCGCTCGTCTCCACTCTCTCTACCATCAAACACATGGGATTCACAAACAATGGCCTCGAAGGTGTCATGTATAAAGTTATCTTCATCGGAAGATTTTTCATTATTGCCCACATGACTAGCCATGAACGCGATAAAATTGCGCTCCATGGGGGAATCGAGTCCCTCTTTCGGGTCACTGTCACTCAGGGTGGCATTATATGAAATTGGTATCTTGCCTTCCTTCCTTAGTTTAGTGGGACATTTGAATGCCCTATGGCCATAGCCCTCACTACCAAAACATCTATTCGACTCTTCCCTATTAAGACCATCATTACGATTTTAGGGAGTTTCTTGGCTTTGTTATGACTTCTCAAATTTCTTATAATCATCTTTAAGATTCTCTTTATTAAACATAAGAAATTTTCTAAACTTCTTAGCCAACATAGTCATATCATCGGAGTCGATGTCAAACTCATCATTCGAAACATGTGTTTCCTTCTTGGGCTTTCAAAGCTATGCCCTTATCTTTCTTCTTCACATGGAAACATGTTAAGTTCATAGGTTTGTAAGTCACCTACGAGTTTTGTAGAGTTTAAAGTGTGTAAAGAATTTAAAACAGTCATCTTTGGAATTAATCTATCGGGTAATGACCTCAATTTTTTTTACGACACAGTTGTCGGGTATTTTTTCACCCAAGTTAAAAGAAGAATTCACAATATCGGACAATCTACCATAGAACTCATCAAATGACTCACTTTTTAACATTTTAATGGTTTCGAATTGAGTGGTGAGGTTTTGGAGTTTAGAAGCTTTAACGACACTTGTACCTTCATGGGTAAGTTGGAGTATGTCCCATGCCTCCTTACACGTTTTACACGTCATAATCCGGTGTGACCGCACTAAAAAGAGCATTTAAACCTCTAGAATTAAAATTTGTTAGTTTAAGCTCATCCTTACTCCATGTTTCAACGGGTTTAGGAACACGAACTTCTCCTTCTAGACACGTTGGTGGGGACCACCCTCTAACAATCGATTGTCAAACCCGCTCATCTAAAGATTTAAGTGTCGATTACATACGCGCTTTCTAATACGCATAGTTGGAACCATAAAAAACAGGAAATTTTGAAAAAGACATATTTTCCATATTCAAACCCAAAAATGATCTTAACACAATAATTTAGCGTTTGCCGCTCTGATACCAATCGGAGAATATGATTTCCTTAAATTATATGCTATGATACCACTTTGTAGATGTGGAAATTCAAACTTTTAAAGTTCACAAAATATTCTTAATTTCAATTTTCTTTCAAAATTAAATAAACAATTAAATTCTCTTTAAAATAAAAACACAAACACAAATATTTAAGATTTTCTTCTAAGCAAAAATTAATTCAATTAAAATTAGGCCAAACAAACCTAAGCATGCATTTTGCCAAATAGATTAAACCGACTTGAATTAAATTACATTAAAAATTACCCAATTTAAATTAGCACCAAATTACACAATTGTTGTAGTTAAACCAATTTTTATCTTGTTAAACCAAAGCATGCATCTAGGTGATTTTTGCAAGATAAAAATACACAACCACAACGCCGCAATGTACGAGGAAAACCCACAACGGAAAAAATCCCGGACGGCCTAGCCACAAGTCGACTAAGTACGGTTTTACAAAAGACACGACAAGAAGACTTACTCAACGACCTGACGCTCTCACAAGCCTTGACGCTCTTCGTTCCTCCACCTCTGCTTAGTCGACAATTCAGGAGTCCACCTTCGTATCGGAATACACCGATAGGGCAAAGAAACCGCCAAACACACTGAATCCACTTCCGCATGAGAAATCACTGCAATCACGAAATCCTTTGCAAGAAACTATCACTTTTGGGTATAGAATGGAACCCGGTGCCAAACCAACGATCTCCAAACAAATGTTATGTAGAAACTTGAATCATGTAAACTATATGGGTGCAAACTTGTTTTTGTGTTGAAATCAAAACATTTTTATTCACAAAAGCAAAACGGACTTTTTGGATAAAAGTTTATGCTCTCAAGGCTCTTAGAAAATCTGGAAAAGTCACTTCAAAAATTGTACTCCCGCACTTTTAAAAGTAGGTAAGAAAGAAATGGGGTAGTGGAAGTTTTTTAAAAGAACTGTCGAAAAACTGCTCAAAACTGCCGTTTGTTCGAACGACTTTGGTATGTCGTTCGAACGACATATCGAACGAGAATGCAGAAGCTCACAAATGAAGGTTCGTTCGAACGACAAATCAAATGACACATCGAACGAGATTTCAGAGAAAACAAAAAGGAACTTCGTTAGATACCTCGTTCCAACGACCTGGAAATCTCGTTCGAACGAGGTCGTTCAAACGACCTTACAAACGACATTTCAGAAAAGATTATTTTTCTAAAAAAATAAAAAACTATTTGTTAAATTTTGTTTACTAAAAATATGACACCTAATAAAAATTCCAAGTCTCTATATAACATGTGCATTCATACTTGAGAGACCTTGGAAAGTTGAAAAGTTGATGATGCTAAACAAGGCATGAAACACGGCATATAATGTGATCTTCATTAGACTTGGCTGCTACGTCTTCAATTCGAACGTCATGGGCTTGAAAGGTCACAAACAACTTCTATCCTATGACTTAAACAATTTTATCCGGAATTAAGTTGACACTTACAAATTGACTCAATTGGAAATTTGCCCTTACAGTCTCATTGTTTAGTAGACATATTTTCTTACAACCGTCGAGCCTCTTTTTCACTTTCTCAATCATGACATTTGAGATGCCCATATATTTCGGATTACCACCCAAAAGGAAGTAAGATAATGTATTTGACTCATTTATTTTTTAGGTGCGATTAAGGGGAAAGTTGAAAGGTCTTTATTGTGCTCTGAATCATGACTCATGTACGTGAGCTGATACGGTTGACTTAGAATAGTTACCCCTTAAATGTAGCGAGTTCCCCCATATTGAGAGCAATTGTGTCTTGAACATGCGATTCACTAGGTTCAAGGCTTCTTGTTTGGTTTGATGAGCTATATAACAAATAATAAGCGGTGTGCATGGGTGGGTATAGTTTTGTGGCTAAACAAAAATAAGGAAGGTTTTTTTGTTGGTTTTCGAATCAGAATCTATCGAAACTGCATCTATACTAGAACTGCACCATTTGGTACTTTAGTTTTTGGAATCAGGACAAGACAACCGGCTAGGAAAAATAGGGCCCAGCCCAACAAATCCGTTTAGTTTGGTTGGGTTGTTTCGGTTGATTGATTCACGTTAACACCTCGGGAAATACCTAGGAATTTATCAAGCAGTGACTAATGTTTAAATAGTCATGAGGCGGGGCCAAGGCGTAAGCCTCGAGTGTCAACCTAAAGCAAGAAAATCAATAAAAAAAATACTAATAAAACTACAAAATAATGTAACATAATTAATTTAACCAATACAACAATGAATAGCGTACTGTCGTCATCCACAAATAGGTCTAAAATCAACATCACCCACAAAGAGAGAAAGGTGTGTGTGTATTGATATACCCATATATACCCTCGGCTAGGCCGAGGGTGTCCTCCACCCAGACGAGGGCTCAGGCCCAGGACGAGTCCAATTACCACAGTTCTGTTACAGAAAGGGTCGGCCTGGATGATCCTTCAGCCAAGACCAGACGGCCCTTCAAGGGGCCGACCCCTCATCATGAACCAGATGGCCCTTCAAGGGGCCGACCCCTCATCATGAACCAGACGACCCAACAAGGGCAGACCCCTAATCATGGACCAGACGACCCTACAAGGGGCCGACCCCTCATCATGGACCAGATGACCCTATAAGGGGCCGACCCCTCATCATGGCCCGGACGACCCTATGAGGGACGATAGTACGAGGCCCACATCCAGCCAGACCCGATGCTAGCGTCAACTTTAGCCTCGGCCGAGCATCTTAGGCTGAGGGTGGCGTCATCACAACGCGTGACTTGGGAGACGCGTGGAACAGTGCGCGTGGGACTCATATAGCACGTGGACTAGACCGTTATAACAATATCATCCCCTCACGTGAGGGAATATTATGTCATCATTAATCACTAATGGCACAGCCAGGTGTCAGCAGGGAATTGGCTAGATCATCATTCACATGCTCCATGCATGCTTGGGGGGTACACTGCACCACCCAAGCCCTATATATACTTGTCATCTTCAACCTTGTAAATGATCGATAATTGTAACCCTAGTTAAAACTCTGCTTGTACACACAGGAGAGAGAGAGTGAGCTTATGTGCATTGTATCCAAGGCCATTAGTGCCCATATTTAATGGATCACACACTCACAGTGGATGTATGCCTAATTGGCTGAACCACTATGCATCATTGTCTTATTCCTCTTATACTCATCCCCTTCTATACACTTATACACATATATAACTCTGTTGTTGCCATTGTTATCACTGTTTGAGCTCATCATCTCTTATCTGGTGGAGCTAAATCTTAGCATCATCAGTTTGGCACCGTCTGTGGGAAGAGAAGATATCTCTTCCTTTAAACAGCTTGACCTCACCGGAAACTCTGGTGGTGAACCAGTTCTCCCCCTTCGTGTGGAGCTGTTTCACCATTGAAAGAGACCTATTAAGGTTCCCAAACTCATCAGTCTTTTGATCATTCAGCTCTTCATAGCTCAAAAACATGGCACCAGAAATGCCACCACCACCTCCTCCACCGGATAGTGGAGTAGGACCTAGTTCCAGCCAGGCACCGCCTCAGTCTGAGATGGCTGATGTGGCGGCCGCCCTGAAGTCTTTAGTAGCAAGCCAACGGATTATGCAGGAGCAATTTACAGCTCTTAGCGAAAACATACTAAGACCTCCAGGAGTCTCATCGGAAATGATTACTCCGGCAGCAGCTTCAGGACAGCATGAGGCCAGGGGACTACCCCAGACACCGCGCAAAGACCTGCCTCCACAACGGCGGAGGGATGTTGCTGACCCTCGACGTCTACACCTGGGGAGGCAAGGAAACCCTTGCCCAAAAGACAGATACGACGATCTGGAGGTGGAAGAGGCCTTCATAGAGTGCTGGGAGCCGTATGAGGTCTCCAACAATATCGTGTGACCTATCCAGGAAAGCAGAGGGAAGTGTGGAAGGCAAAATCCCGACGATCGCCCGAGGGGCTCTGCTTTCGATCGTCTGAGCAGGGGGTCGGCCTTTCAGAGGCTGGGCCCAGTAAATGACCTACGAGAAATTGTCCCGGTCGAGAAGTATTGCAAGGTCCAGAATGGAGGCTGCAGATGGTCGACCCCACGGACGGGACAACGTCAGGGAGAAGTAAACAGTAAACAACCGACACAGGCCTGCCGCAGCAGAACCCTTCGTCCACCTCAAAGAGGCGGCAGGGGATAACATCGACCAAGCCGACCATACGAGGCCCTGGAACGACTTGATCCAAAGGCTGGAGGATAAGATTGGTGATAGCCCGAGGAGCAGGGACCCCCTTCAAAGAGGATACTCCATAAGCTCACCCTTTGTGGCGAAGATAGTCAACTTCCTAACGCCATCTAAGTTTAAGCCACCTGTGGTCACCCCAAGGTACGACGGGAGTACCAACCCTGTTCATCATATTGAGATGTACCAATCAGTGGCAGACATATACTCTATCTCAGATGAGATGAGGTGTCGTGCCTTTTCTGGCACTCTGACTGGGGCTGCACATGTCTGGTATATGTCTCTTCCAAAGAACTCCATTGAAAGCTTTAAGCAGTTAGCAGACCGGTTTATCCATAACTTTTGCTTTGGAGTGAGGCCACAGAAGAAGACCACACACCTGCTCTATATCAAGCAGGGGAAGAACGAGAGCCTAAGAGACTACATAGCCAGATTTAACAAAGAAAAGTTAGAGGTCGAAGATTACGAGGAGAGTATAGCCATGACAGCCCTCATTGGAGGACTCCAGAAGGGGAAGCTATAATGGAAGCTTGCTGAAGACCCTCCGAAGACAATGGCTGAAAAGGTGATGAACGCCGAAGAGGCGATGACCGCAAAATACGAAGATGAAAAAGGTGGCACTAGTGGGGGTAAGTACCAGAAAAAGAATAAGGAGGGAAGAAGAGGCCGTCAGATGACAAATTTGCTGACTATACCCCTCTGACGGTCAGCTGTGAGCACCTTCTGAATGAGATAAAGAGCGACCGGTCCTTGAAGTGGCCTGAGAAGTTGAGGGCAACCCTCACAAGAGGAACAAGAACCTGTGGTGTGAATTTCACCAAGACCATGGCCATGTGACCGACAAGTGTTTTGCTCTGAAAGACGAAATTGAAAAAATGTTAAAAGAAGGAAAATTAAGAAAATTCGTCGACAAGAGTGCCCTCAAGAGGGCTCGAGGGGCCGACCCCAGGAAGAAGAGAGGTGATACGTGCAGAGAAGATCCTCCAAACCGAAGGGACGACCCTTCAGATGATGAGGACGACCTTGACCTCCCATCGAGAGATGACCACGGCCTTGTAAAGAGACTTAATATGATCTCACTCGGTGTTGGGATGATCTCCGGGGGATTAGCAGGAGGAGGATCAGAGGTTGTCGACAGGAAGGCGCATGTAGCCGAAGCCAAGGCCGCGACAAAAATTGTGCACTCAACCTCTATTGAGGCCAAGTCAGAAAAGAGGAAGAAAGTTGATATGGATACTCTGACAGTGGGATTCTCAAGAATGGACTTCAAAGGCCTCTTAGCCCCACATGATGACCCGCTCGTCATCACTACCAGGGTACACGGGTGCGAGGTGCCGAGGATCCTGGTAGATGGGGGTAGTTCTGCAGATGTGATGTTCTGGCCATGCTTTAAAGCCTTGGGTCTCAGCCGTGCTAGGCTCGTCCCATACCATCACCCCTTGATTGGTTTCAGTAGGGAAAAAGTTCATCCTCTAGGAGTGTATGAGGCCGATGTTAGGATGGGGGACGAGTGGCCGAGATGGCTCACCAAGAAGGTCAACTTTTTTGTGATGGATGAACACGTCTTCTCAGCCTACAACATTATACTGGGGCGAGTGGCCCTCAAGGAATTTGAGGCCGCGCCGTCCACGGTTCACCAAATGATAAAATTCCCGACCCCTTACGGGGTAGGGGAAGTTCAGGGAGACCAGACGACAGCACGAGAATGCTACTTCAATTCTGCCAAAGAAAGAGAGGCGCACAAGAAAGCAACAACCACTTACAATATTGATACCCTTGACCCCAGGGACGAGACAAAGCTGAAGAAAGGAGAGGCCGGGGAAGGGGTAGAATCCATCATCGTCACTTAGGATGAGCCGGAAAAAACCGTCCAAATTGGCAAAGCTCTAAAGATAGAGATAAAAGAAGATCTCATCCTTGGGATAGTAAAAATAAAAATCATTATATATATCACTGGAATATATGTGTGTGAAAGAAAACAAAAAAACTATTCACGAGGAACCTATGTAAACTAAAAATGAAAATGAAAATACCAAAGAAATTACTTCTATCTAGTCTCTCTTCACCTTAAAAATATATTTTTTGCTGCATATTGCCGCTCAAAAGAAGGCTCTCACGACTATGGAAGGAGGAGGAGAAGGAAAGGAGGGAAAATATATGTACGTGTTTTTTTCTAGTGCCTCAATGCATCGCTTCACTCCTTGTCTCGAAGCACATTGAGGTTTAACGCCTCACAGCTCCAAGGCATAAGCCTCTTCTTTAGCCCTTGAGGCTCAAAGCCTTTTTAGTGATTTTTTAAACATTGGCAGTGACAACACAAGAAACTGAAAGTTACTTCAGTCCCAAGGATGACAGATGCTCTTCATTGCCTGTGTGTGTTTGTGATACGAGTCTTGGAATGCTCCTCAAACAAGGTACTTGGGTGTCGAATAAACCCTTCTTTGTTTAGCCAATTTCTTTAATTTGCACAATTTACTCCTGTTCTTTTCAACTTATATTTGCACATCCCAAAATACACTGAATTTATAGAATTACAAGTTTACAAGCAAGTTCCCCGGTTATGTGCTATTATGGAGGTTTAGGATCCCTTAGTTGAGCAATGTCATGGCATCATAGTTAGTAGCATGTAAATTAAGAGTAATGAACCTTATTTGTAATATATTAAATCATGCTCTATCAGTGGCCCTCCCCTTAATTCCATTTTATTCATTATTACTTGGTAGAACGACTATTTAGTCGTTTTTACCTTGTAGGGTTATTTTTTTCTACGACCCGAACACTTTATATATGATGTAATAACACATCCTTGAATTATTGATATATTTTGATAGGTACTTTTCTTTGATTTGAGAGTTTATTCTTGTGAGCTACGTCAATTGGTATCAGAGTGTTGCCCACCCCATTGCGTAAGAAAAATCGTAACAATTCCACAATGGTGCCAAGACCATCAGTCTGCTTGAGAAGAGGGCCATGATGATCAAAGCCATAGTTAGTGACTTGTGAGATGACTGTAGGGTTGACTTTTATTTCATCACTTCACGACAACATCGCGGCAACCTCGCCTCGGCCAGGGTTTGTTGTGATGCCTCTTTTCCGAGTCCACTCTACCTTCACTATGGCTTCGGTGGGTCTTCCAGTGACCCTTGCGCATTGGGTCCCATGGCCATAGCCCACACTAGCAATCGCAAGCCTCTTTTCTGTTGTGCCTCGATGCCCAATTTGTTGGGGCACCCACCAAACAACCATGATCCCAATTATAATCAAGATAAAATTGTAATAATTACAAGCACGTAATGATTTATACAAAAGAGACAACACCAAGATATACATGGTTCACTAACTTGGCTACAACCACGGAGAGGTCCGATTCCACTGTATTTGAAGAAATTACAAATACAATAGAGAATATGCAA
This sequence comes from Sambucus nigra, assembly GCA_949130495.1. Lineage (NCBI taxonomy): Eukaryota > Viridiplantae > Streptophyta > Magnoliopsida > Dipsacales > Adoxaceae > Sambucus > Sambucus nigra. The sequence continues at coordinate 251,611,557 of OX422208.1, forward strand.
GTATAAATTACATACCCTCTACTCTCCTACCTAAGTTCCGGATAGCCATTGTACACCAACTCTCTACCCAAGTGAATCCAAGTTCTAAGCTAAGAAACTTCTCAATTTCTTGCCCTTAAATTTTTTCAAAGTGTTTCATATGTACACAATCCGATGTATCTCGCTCCCATATAAACCGATGAGAAATCGCCCATACATTACATCTTAAGCACACCTAACTTAAGCATACCTACCATACTCACACTCACACTCACACCCTTATCGCACCTTTTGAGAAATACCCATGGGTGAGAGGAAAACCCCTCACCTCTCACCTCAAACTCTCACCTTTGGAAGAAGACTCTCTAACTTTTTAGCTCCGTTTTGGTGTTAGTGTTGGTGTGTTTTGAATTATTGCTGAAACCCTCCTTAAATAAGGAGTAAGAGTGAATAATACCCCCCTGCGTATGAAGAGTACTCGCGCAAAATTCAAGTCAAACTTTACAAATCTCCACCTTGGCAAAAAATACTGCAAACCACAATCAAGACTCCACCTTATTGGAATTTCCTTCCATTTGAATCTCCCCGTTTTTCATGCCATAAAAGAGACCACCATTGATCTTTAATGTACCAGTTACAACTACCTATATACCGTGCAATGCCTCTTCGAAGATCTAACTAATCCGTGAAAATTTCCCTTGGAGTATACACTTCCTCTTGCAAATATACCCTTTGCAGCTTGTAATTTCCAAGGTCAATGCCTAAATGTAGCTGCAACTAGTCAAATATACCCATCGACTCGAAGAGGGACCTCGACCTCACCCCTTCGCTAGCAAGATTCCTCTCCCCATTGTCTGCCGGAGCATACACCACGCTCATCGCTTATAAACGAGAGCGTTTGGAAAGCTTTCCTCACTTGTGCACCTTATTCCCTAAAATATATAATCGAGATCAATCCAAACGACATCAATAAATCGCATAAAAAACCATACAACACCGTGTGATTCATGAACTCCACCTACAACTGAGCACCGTTCTTGGAATTCATCACTTTTAGAGATAGTGAGAATATCCCCCAAAGTCCAGCATATACCTTTAACCATCTTAAGGTACTTTTCGAGCCTCCATCATCTTTGTTTCAAATATCGAACCAAGAAACGACTCATTTCCCCCACACGTAACAATGCTCATTGTCTTTGGATGTAGACTTGCTATGACAGCATCCCCGACAATTAATTCTCGGTGAAAAGCAATTCGTATCAATTGATCTTGTGGGTGGCTATCACACCGTTGCCATTTGCATTTTGGGTTAGCAATCACATCCTCTCCAATTGCATTTCGGGCAAGCAATCACATCCTTATCTTTTTCCGACTTCCATTCTTCCATAACCCCGATACACGACCCATGTTGAACAAGAATGACCTCCACTCTAATCACCAAGAGTGAAGCACCCATTACCAAAAAATCCATCCACCTAAACTTGTGAATCAACATCCCTTGTCATGATTGAATGAAAACACCCAAGAAATCCAAGCAAACACCAAAACCGCATTTCTGATTTTTGAAAAACACTTTGTGCGCACCAAGAGCTCTGATACCAATTGTTGTGCCTTGACGCCCAATTTGTTGGGATACCCTTCAATCAATCAGGACCCAGAATATAATCAAGATAAAATGGTAATAATGACAAGCACGTAAGGATGTAAACAAGAGAGACAACACCCAAATATACGTGGTTCACCTTGGCTACATCCACAAATATGCCCTATTCCACTATATTTGAAGAAATTACAAGTACAATAGAGAATATACAAGGATAAACCACATACCCTCAACTCTTCTACCCAAGTCTCGGATAGCCATTGTACACCAACTCTTCACCTAAGTGAATCCATGTTCTAAACCAAGAACCCTCTCAATCTCTTGCCCTCAAATGTTTCCCAAGTGTTTTTCATATACCCAATCTGGTGTATCCCTCTCCCATGTAAACCGGTGAGAAATCTCCCACACATTACGTCTTAAGCACACCTACCATACATGAAACACTCACACTTCCACCCTTCTTCCGCCTCACCTCTCACCCTAAACTCTCACCTTTGGAAGAAGACTCTCTCTAACTCTAGCTCTGTGTTGGCGTCAGTGTGTTTTGAAGCATGGCTGAAACCCTCCTTAAATAAGCAGTAAGAGTGAATAGTACCCCACGTATGAACAATGCCGGCGCCAAATTCAAGACAAACTTCACATTTTCCTTTCCCTTCCCATCACAAGACCGGAAATAACACCCCCATGCTCCCACAATGGCTCTACCCTTGAACATTTCGCTGAAGTCTTAACTGTTGTTATCCGGCTACTCCCCCAGCAACTCATCATTTTCCTTACTGAATTGTACGGCCATCACAAGAGGGCTGAGGGAGAAGGACCTTCCGCCGATGTCATCACTCCCTCACCCTCCCGAGCTACTGTTTGTGTTTAAGTGACAACATCACCTCGCCCTGCTTGGTCTAACCTCGGTGGAGGTCAACGAGTTGTGATGTCCTTAAAACAGGCCGGGCAACAAAGTGTGATCCTCACCTCTCACGTCGGAAGGCCCCCAAGACATTATCGCCTCCAAAGGTTCTTTTGGGAGGTGGCACCAGACTTGAATAACTTGCTATCGACCACAGGTTTGTTGGCGTCGCCTTTGTCGCAATATATGTTCGAACCGCTGAGTTGGATGCCAGACTTAAGGGCTCTGATTCAGTACACCACAGCCACGTAAGAGGGTTTTGGTGGGACTTGGCTGCTTGACTGGGTTTGACTGCGTCGGGTTTTAATTCAAGGACTCCACGAGTAGTTGGCTGGACAAGAAAGGTATAGAGGACTTGAAGAAAATAGAAGGGTCCAGCAATGGGCTTGGGGGACTGGTTTGGAGGCCCAAAGTTGTGCAGAACCCCAATTGGCCTTTAATTTGTGAATTTTCTTCTGCCGGACTTTTGGATTTGTACTACAATTTATTGTGGGTCAAAATTGAAGTTCTTAATTTTTTCAGGTTGTTTGTATGGCTCAGGAGTCTCTGGTGCCACTTTTGAGTTTGTGAACGAACTCATTTTAAAGGTTGTATGATGTAAATTAAGAGTATTGGGGCTTACCTGTAATACCTTAAATTGTGCTCTGTTGGTGGTCCCATCCCCTTAATTCCCTTTTATTTAGTGTTACTTATTAGAATGTGTAGAGAGGAGTATATTCCTTGGGATATATACCCTCTTTACCCTTTTTACCTTTTAGGCTATCTTGGCTAACAAAATAATCTAGCACTATATATGTATGATGTAATGGTGCATCTTTGGATTATTACAATAATTTATAACAGCTTTTTTTTTTGGTTGGAAAATCTTTTGTTTGCTTTTGACGAGTTACACAATATCTTTAACTTCTGATTGGAAACAAGATGTATTAATAATATATAATAGATGTGGACTAGGAATTTACCGGAGAAAGACATTAAGAAGATAACAAGTCGCATCCGCTATTAGAAAAGGTTAAGAGAAAACATATAGAAAATAGTCCATTTCTTATGTCAAATTCCAGGAACTGCACTTCATGGAAACCAGGATGACAGCCACCAACAATAATTATACCAAAGTCTCTGCCCATTTGGTGACAATAGATTAAAGCTCTAATCCCTTGAAAGTTTTGATGTTCACATCTAAAATGATGCTAGGAATTTAGTTCTGGCAGTTACTCCTTTTATACTTCTTTGTCTTTAAAAGTTCTCTTATTCCACTCTTTAAAATACTTCATGTGATATACAAAACTATGCATCTCCACAAAATTTTGACATTATTATCACCTCCAAACAGGAATCTAATGGATAGGGAAGTCAATCAAGTTCAAAAAATATATTATTCCACAATTTGGGAAAATTTGCAATGTAGGTGGCTATGAAGCCCGGACTTGACACGTAATACGTGTTTCGACACGACACGACACGGGACACGTGATTTTTTAAAAAACTAGGATGAGAAACGTTAGGATACATATAATATATAATATATATATATATATTAATTAAGTAAAACAAATTTTCTCATTATTAGAGCATTCTTAACATGAAATTAAGAAAATGGACTATACAAAGCAAAATTTAAACACAATTTAACATTAAAAATAAAAAATAAAGCAGAATCACCATCACATTAGGGAAAAAAAATAGAAAAAAAAAAATTCACGTGTCCTCAGCGTGTCCTTTTACGTGTCCAAAGCGCGTCCTGGACGTGTCCTCACATGTCTAATCTATAAAAAAAGACTCGCGTGTCCCAGTGTCAGCATCGTGTCGCGTGTCCGACTTGAGTCAAAGTTGACCCGTGAATTCCTAGAGAGTGTTCGTGCTTCATAGCAAAAATGGAGATAGACAAGTAGCCTCTTATGTTGATCACATTGAAGTATTCTCCTTTTTGTGTGCGTCCAATTATGCAAAAATTTGGTTTTCTAAATGATTTTTTCCTTCACAAATATTTTATATAAATATGGACCAAGGACGGGGAATCCACAAAAACGTCAAAATAGTACTTTTACAAGAAAGAACGAGAAGAATTACCTATCCACACCCCTAGTATCAAAAGGCCCTTCAAATATGAATGCCCCATCAACGACCCCAGGAAGAGAAATGAAGTAAAATACTATATATTCTTGATATTCCGAGAATAATGGAAGGATGAGTTCGAACAAATCATAGAGGTAATGATTGCATAGAGTGGCATGGACAAATGGTATGATCTTTGAGACTAGACGAAAAAATAGTATTCTCGTATCTAATTATCCTCCCGAAGCCTGGTTTTCTCCCATCACCAATTATAAGCCGAACATATTTAAAAGAAAAAAAATTGAGAGTCCAGAACGTGAAATAGATTTCCATCGGTTATGAAGAGACCCCTCTCCCATCATTCTAGCATCATATCCAATTGTGAACCCGTGTATGCTTTGAATTAAGTCATATTCAAGTGGAAATCTCCACAACCACTTCCCAAAGAGATTCAAATATGTTTTTTTTTTTTATCAAATTGCCCATTCCCAGCCTACCAGAGAGCCGCAACTTCCGTGGGCTTTTTGGCGAGGTCACAATTTTTTCTCCATCTTTGGCAAGACAATTAGATCACTTTTTATACATTTAACATGATAAGATCTTGATTTTTTACTCTAGGAGTTTTGCTAGCTTGTATATGCTCGTTTCCCCACCATTTGTCCCTAATTTTGTGTAGAATAGCTTTACCTTTAAGATCTCTTGTTGCTTTCTTTCACTTTTTTTGCAATACTAATTATTTTTCCCTTTTTTATAACTTGTTTTTGGTAATACAATAGTATAATACACTGTAAAATCTAGGATTGAGAATTTAGTCATTCCTAGAAGGCCAAAACAAGATTCTTTATGCGCCACATCATATCCAACATTTTTCTTTTCACGCATTAGTATTAAAATCTTCTCTTATATATATACCAGGTGTACTCGTGCCGATGGCAAGATGGACAACTTTTAAATTGTAGATCAAATGTTAAATTATAATTTCATCGCGTCTTCTGTCTACCACAAATATATATACGTCTTGTCATAGTATAACTTGTGCCTATTACGACTATCAAATTTCTCACTATTCCATTCCATGGAAAAAATGAGAAACTTCGGTTTACAAGACTTCTCCTAAATTAACAAACCCATAAAATAATACACATATTTCATTATATAGCAATGTTCCTTCAGTATCACATTCTAGAGTTAATTACTCCCACAACTCATTGCATTTGTTTTTGTAATGCAAAATGTGAGTCAAAACGTGCCAAAATCATGTGTCGGTATATAATTAAAAAAAATATGAGATGTGAACCAAATTACATAATTTACATTGATTGGCATTTATAAACAAAGTGCTTAATGTAAAAGTAAAGTTCTCCGAATAGCCCCCACTCTAATACAACTGAAATGCATTTTAAGCTACAATTTAAGGAGTTTTACAAATTAAAAAAAATTAATATATGTACTTACTCATACATGGTAAAGTGAACTATATACTAGAAGCGACGAAAATAATTATAAACAAAATTATTTTTAAGATAAAAAGGATATTTTCTATTTTCCTAATAATTACCTCGTTTAATGATATTGCGTTTTTAAGAATTGTTTAGATGTCCACCCTGGTTGTGTGGGTTCGATTCTCCCTGGACACCTGATTTGAAGCGGGATTTGTGCGAGGGTGGTTTTGTACACTTTTTTTTAGTAACTCTTGGTATTATTTTAAAAAAGTAATTCTAGAATTAATAATTAGTAATACTAGTAAATAATAATAGTAAATTAGTAAAAAAATAATACTAGTAAATTAGTAATACTACTAAACAATACTAGTAAGTATTACTAGTAATATTGTTCTGAATATATTTTTTTGTTTAGAATTAAAAAAACTATTTAAAATTCCTAAAAATAATTCTTGTTATTTTGTAAAATTGTTCAAAATTTTCATTATATTGTTTTTCAATATTAATATTTGTTTATTATGGAATATTGAATCTGACAACTCCATCGCGCTTCAATATAACCAATTGTACAATGCAAATGATGGTTTTGAACATATCTAATCGGTCCACATTGTTAATATTATTTTTTTTAAATTTTCTATATTTTTTTTTGGAATTTTTTGCCCTCTCTAAATAGCGTATCTTTGCGTATTGCCCGATACCGTGACCGAATTGAATACGTGCGTCCGATATCGGGACTCATACTTTGAACCATCCATGCTTTCAAGGATCTTTGCGTATTGCCTGATACCGTGATCGAGTTGAATACGGGCCCCCGATACCGATACTTTGAGCCATGTTTGCAAGGGAGGACGATGATGCGACAACTACTCAAACTCATATCGGAGTAACATTACGTGCATTGGACAAATAATGACGAACATACCGATGAGTTGGAGGATTTAATTTTTGCGCACCTCACTTCAGTTTTGCTTGCCAAAGGTTTTCCGACCATTGTATTGACCAATTGCTTTAACATGCCATTATTTGAGATGGTTGACATCACATCGACTGCCAAACATTCAGCATTGCCTTTGCTTTCTTATCCTGCGAGAAGGAAGATCGGTTTGCTTAGGCATTGACATGCTTGAGGATAATGTAGGAACCTTTGAATTTGCCGCAAGTATGATTACTGATCGACAACAATCATGCAAAAACGATATCCGTAGAGAGTTTCCCTAGGTTGGGTGTAGTAGAGCAGGATGCCCAAATTGAATTTATAGATGCGTGGTCCCGTTTTGAATCGAATCCTGTTTTGCGTTCGGTTTTTGGGTTACCGTGGGCTCATGAGTTGGCATTGTATGATACACAAGGATGATGACTGATCCCTCTTGGAGCTTTGGATCAACATAGACAAAAACTTAATGTAGTCCCAAATTTTTCGAAATATAACGAGGTTGATTACGAGCCCGAGATGATTGCTTTTAGAAAACGATGGTCAGAATCAATCGAGGACGAAAAGGGGGTGCTTTTGTTTAAGTTGGGGCTCTTTGTTGGATCCAATGTCGGTTATGCCGAAGGGGAGGCCTCGTCAAAAAAAGACGGCAAAGGAGAAAAAAACACGCCATGTCAACAAAGTGTGATGTATGTGCTTGGGAAACATCCAAGTCACGGTGACTTGGTTATGGAGGTGGCCCTTTAAAAAAAGAAATCGAATGTGCATATGTTGTAAAATGTAACTTGAAATACGTGCCTTTGTTTTTCCATCCGTATCTTAAGGAGATGACGAGTGTTAGGGATCGTTCGACATCCTTTTATATGGTCCATATAGTGGACATTTTTTTACCCGATCTCTACTTTAGAATATGGAGTACTTGTTTCGGTTTAACCCCATTAGCAATTAAATTTTTCGTGATGTCAGATTGATCACGAGTTAATTGCCCCGCATACGGATTAGTGACTTCGTAATTTCATGGTTACAGAGACCACTAGCCACTTCAAGCTTCCATATCCCACCCAGTAATGGAATACCCTGATAGAAAATGGGCAATTGCACTTTCGTGTAGACAAATCCCTATCCTCCTTAGTCTTCTGTGATGTCTTCTCCGTAGCTTTCTCGCTATGCGAACGGTTTATTCTACCCCGTTCGCAAACCATTAGTAACCTTCCCCTCTTTCCTTGTGATGGATTTCATCCCACAATTTCACTTCCCATCTTTCATGCTTATTACCACCCGAACATATATTGTCAATTTCATCCCACATTTTTTCATCATCAAACATGGGGTCATCCTACAAAACAAATGAATGTGAAAATGTAGATAATAAACGAATTCAAATTGCAAAAAAAGGTCTCCTCGGTACCACAATGCTGAGTAGTGGATGTTACATCGGTACCTCAACGCCGACTCAATATTGTTGTGCCGAAATTTATCTCCACTTTTGGTATTAGGATACCGAACAAAAGTTTTCAGACCAACCTTCTCTATCTAGTGCCGAAAAACATCATCGTTTTTTGTTCTGTAACACCGTCTCTATCTAGTGCCGAAAAACATCATCGTTTTTTGTTCTGTAACACCGAAGCAATTGGAATTGCTTCTTTTGTACTTTCATTTAATGTTTTAAAGGTTATATAGAGGTTAGGAACATGGTTTTATACTTCTAGCAGTCCATTTTTTTTTTCTGTTCCTTTGAGTTTGAAACACCGGGTTCATCCACATTGATGGTTTCTTTTGTAGCTTGTTTCTTAGTGCTCGTTCTCTATAAAAAGCTTATTGCAAACACCAGTCACTTGAAACACCACTTTGTTACCAATTTTTGGACAAATTGGGTGGTTGATGAGGAGTTTAATGGAGTTTTGTGGTGAATGTGGAAGAGTTTCAATGGAGGTTTGGGAGGGAATGTAATACCGAGGCTTTTGGAGTATTTCACTGGTTGGCTTTTGGATTTTTTTTAAGGAGCGTGGGTGCCAAAATCCTTTGCATTTTTGTGGTGCCGGAGACCAAAAAAGGGGGTGCCTTTAGCATGACCCTCAATATATATGTTTATATTCTTAGGATTCATGTTCGTAAGGAGTCTGACAAGGTTTAATGCTATCGAGACTGACCGTAAAAACCTGATACATAACATGATAGAAGCAAAATTGCAATTTAAGAAACATGCTCAATAAGTGGAGTTGAAATCGTAATGATTATTTGGCCAGACAGATTTGAGGAAATTAGGTATCAGTTATTACCACATTGGAGACCAAAAACGGGGATGCCTTTAGCACGACCCTTAATATATATGTTTGTATTTTTAGGATTCTGTTCATAAGGAGTCTGACAAAGGTTTAATGCTATCGAGACTGACCGTAAAAACCCACGTCAACTTGACATTGTTGAATATAATGCCTTTACTTTTAGGAAATGTAGATTAATAAACACCTGTAGGCCCGTTTGATGCGTCAGATAAGCGAATATTTTTTTACGTCATATTTGGTGTTGAATCCCAACAATTTCCATTTATACACGTGGCCTTCAAAAGTGTCATAAATGCTTCTTTTTGACATTTTTTGAGTATATGTGACACTTGTAGTGCCCAAATGTATAAATGATAGTTGTGGGGATCGAAATCAGTTACCGCTAAATGTCTGGGCACTAAACCCTGAATAACCCATAATATAATCATGCTGACATGCCAGGGGCGAGGCAGGTGGGGGCTTGAGCACCAACGTTTTTTTTTTTTTTTAAAATTATAAGTAAAAAAATTTTTAGGGGTAAAAAACTATTTTTTTTAAAACCTAGGGTAAAAATCGTAAATACTAATAGTTAAAACTCTTCGAGCCCTATTTTGACAGCATTGCATTCTTCAATACCACGCCGCTTCTCTCAATACCTTCCCTTCCCTTCCCTTCTTCTTCTTCTCTCAATACCTTCCATTAAATACCTTCGAAAGACAACATTTCTTCATCTCAATACAAGCAGCAGCAGGGACGTAGACTCATTAACTTAGTTTCTATCCATTTTTATCCATTTCTATCTGCTAAGATTCTAACTTAGTTATTTAATTTTCTATATATAAATATTATTCTATGACTCATTAACTCTATTAATTGCTGAAATTTGTTCTATGATTGCTGAAATTTTATGGTAAAAATGTTAAAATTTTTATGGTTGAATTTTAGGGTTGAAATTTTATGGTTGAATTTTAGGGCTTAAATTTTATGGTTGAATTTTGTGTGTTAGCAGTTAACTCATGGAGAATTATTTTAAAAGAAAATTTGTTAGTGTGCTTTAATGTTGTTGGTTTATATTTTAGGGTTAATTTTAGAGGATAATTAATGATATTGTTAGTTTAAATTTGGGGCCGAAATGTTGTTTTAAATATTTGTTTCTCTTTCCATTAGAATAAATAAATTACGTTATTTTTTTGTAAATACTAAAAAATAACCTCAAAAAATTCGGCTCGGGGGGCTCCCGCCCCCTGAACCTCCGGAAATCGCTGTTAAATTAGCCTCCACAATCGAAAGTTCCTGGCTCCGCCCCTGCTGGTGATATAAGTCATTATATCCTACATTTTTATGTTGTGCCTTTAGCTTTTTGTTCTTTCCATCCAACTTGGTTTTTCAATTCCCCAATTTTTCTTTTCTCCCCCTCCCTACTTATATTTTGTTAATTCAGGACCATTGTGAAACTGTTATTTGTCTTCTTATAACATGATGTAATTGGCGCTGACAGTTACTTTCTACATCTAATTATTCATGTCTCATAGATCACTTACATCCTCTTATTATCAGGTCCAAGAAACTGATGAAGCGAGGAAGAAATTCTCTAATGCAAAGTCCATCTCTTCAGCCCAATTTTTTGGGGATCAGAACCAATCCCGTGACATGGATAATCAAGTTTCGCTCCAAAAGTTCTCCGTAAGTGCCCCTTAAATACTTGTAAAAACAATAACGGTGTGTTTGATTGACGTGAAATTTTTTCTATGGAAAATAGTTGTTTTAACTCATGTTTTGTGTTTGTAGTACCTTGATTGTGAACAATTCATGTAAAAACAACACTCATCTGCATAACAAGTGTTCCATCTCAAACCTCATTTTTAATGGAAAATATTTCTTATCCACTCACCAAATAATTAGTTTCCATGGAAAATAGAATAAGTAACACAAAAACTCGTATGTTTTTTCATGCATTTTCCAACTTCTCATCAGTATGAACTATTTTCTACGTATTTTCCATGTTTTGCAATCGAACATACCCTAAGAGTTATTTGATTTAAAATTCATATTTTGTTTCTATGCTTTTTATGGATCTTATTGTATACCTCCACTCTTCATCTTCTAGACTTGATTTATCTAGTTTAATATAATTTCTGTGTTCTGTGCAGTTTAGATGCATAAAAGTTTTTGGGGGTTACTCACATTAAAGCTAATGCATAGCATGCCTTTAAGGCCTAATTTCACCCAGCTTAAAAGCATTTTAACCTACTTAAAGTTTTACCTTGTTCACTATATTTGTCCAAATTAGATAATATATTGTGTACTTCTTGAGTAAGTACACAATACATTATTTCACCACTCTACTTTTCACTCATGTATTTCACCCTGCACCAAATGGGGCCCAAGTTAAGAGAGAAATAATAATCTTTATCCATGTACATGTTTGTGTGTTTAAATATTTATTTTCTGGAATTGCTCCCGGAAGTCTAGAACTCCAAAGTGTTTGTGGACCAAGTGGTTAATTACTTGGAACAGAATAAGGATTTTGACTCATCGCACTACACTTATTTATTTTTCCTTTCCTTTCAGGGTTCAGCATCTATCTCCAGTGCTGATCTTTTTGGTGCCCGCACTGATAATTCTGCACTTGATCTCACGGCAAGTGACCTCATCAATCGGCTCTCGTTCCAGGTATACTGGCCTATTTGTGTGCTTTTGATGTTGGATTGCATTATTTTGTTCCGTGAGATGAATACTTATATGTCTCCCCTAGTGTTACTCTATATGTAGAAATATATTTTTTTCCTGGTGCATTGAAATCTAGTATATGATTGTCATTGTCATTGTCCGTGGGTGGATTTTGAACTGGTTCAAATTTCAGGCACAGCAGGATATCTCTTCCCTTAAAAATATTGCAGGAGAAACTGGGAAGAAGCTCAGCTCCCTGGCCTCAAATTTAATGACAGATCTTCAGGACAGAATTCTCTGATAATAATGTGTTATATTCAAAATCATCTCAGGTCAATAGATTATGTAGTAGTGGATATGAAAGGGTAGAAAAAAGTTGGTCGTGACATTTTTTTCACAAGACAGAAATAAGATTTTTAGATACCCTCGGGGTTTTTGTAAGATGGTGTTTATTTTATCTTGTAGCAGTGTGTTTAACACGGAGAATATATATATCGACTCTCTCTCTCTCTCTCTCTCTCTCTCTCTCACCGTTTACATCTTAAATCAAAGAGCTTACAAGTGCTATAATTCCACATTTGAGTATGATAAAAAATTATTTTAGTGATTTGTCATTTGGCCTTGTGTTGAGTACTATTTTTGGTGTTTCGAATTGGTAACTTATATATCTAGTCTCATAGATCATATAAAAAATTGGCAGCGCAGGGATGTTACTCTTATTTGAAAACTCAAATTTCATATGTAAATAAAGCAGTTTTAGATTTCTAAGAAAGTACAAAATATTGAATTAGATGAGCAGAAATGTCAATTTTTTTCTTTCTTAAAAAGTAGTTATATGTAGACTTTTCCTCTTGTTACGGTATAACGAGCTTGCATATGCTGAAGAAAACTAGTTAGGTATAATTATGAGTACGTAAGTTGTTTTAAATGCTGATGATTTTGGGTTTAAACAAGGTGGATTAAAAATTAAATGAAATAATCTTTTAGGGCCTAAGAATTATTTGGCTCCCATTATAGAATATTCTTTTTAACTCGCCTTATTTCAAAACTCATGAAAAAAGCCCTATACACGGTATAGTGACATTTGTAAACAGCTAATAAGGTAGCGCAAAGAGTTTAATTTTTGGAAATGATATAACCATTTAAGTTTAGTTTAATCTCTAATTGGAATCATTAAATTTCACAAGGTATTCAAAAACCTATTTAACTTGTAGTAGAAGACAAACTAGTAAGATAGGTGTTTTTAGAAGGTTTGGGAATCCAAAACAGCTGCCCAACTCAACCAATCAAATTCAAGTGTGTTGACAGTACAATACAAAATAACACTTTCATAGATGGACCGTCTTGTGCCTTCTTTGTAAAATCATTGTAACTTCTTAGTGGGACATTTATATCATATGACACATTGTTTCCGGCCATGCGAACCTAACTCAGGGATCTAAGACTCTTTGGTTTTATCTATGACAAAATCTTTACACGAATGACCCCTCGCGTCTCTCTCTCAGCGGATGCCCCTCATGGTTTCAATTTTCAAACCAATTTTATCTCTGCTTCTCTCATATCTCATTTTCTTCTTTGATTGGTACATAAGCACTCACGAGGAAACCCGCAAGGTACTGCCATCTATGCCGCAAGGTGAAACCCGCGAGATTATTATGGTCGTAACCAACCAGGAATAATTGGTAGCTTGGGCACGATTTTTTTTTTGAGTACTTATAATAATCTTTTAACTGCATAGAAAATAACATATAAATAGATGAATTATAACGATTTAAAAAATAAAACATCATTACAAAACGATACTAATGTAAGTTCATACAAAAATAGATAGTTGTCATAACATTCTACAATATCTAAGATTTTTCATTTTCTAAAAACGATTCACGATTACATAACGGGATAAAAAAAATTCAACAACATATTTTCAACAACTTCATGCCCAAAAACATAATTACTACAAACCAATAACATTTATACAAAAAATAAGCATTTAGCAACGAATATTTGCTATACAAAATTTCAACAAACCCTAACAATGGATATTTACTTAAAAAAAAAGTAAGAGTAATGATAAATATAGAAAACCTAGATAAAATGGAGAGAGATTGAAGAACATACCTTGGTTTGGTGTAGAGATTTAAGTTTAACTCAACAAAATAGGGGGAGCAAAACAAGAGTGAAAATGGGTATAAAATTTAGGGCTTCTCTTTTTTAAGGGAAAGGGAAGGATTTTGTTCTCAATTTTTTTTCCCTTTAATGTCCTTCCTAATAGATGTACAAATATAAATTAAAAAAAAAAACAGAAATTACCATTTCTGGCCAGGTCCCGTGTCCAGGTCAACTGCACTGTGGCTCCGCCACTGGTTGTAAGTTTTATTTTTGGTAATGTAATCGAGTTTATCTGTGAAATGGAGTTTTTGATTAGTTTTTTTTTTGTGGTTTCAAATTTGTGTTCGTCGCTATGTGGTGTTTTTTATTTTTTAGGTTTGGGTTTAATAAATGTATGTTGAGTTTTGGTGTTATCTAAAACCTATTTTTTTGTATGGGTTTTATTTTGGAATGTTATTTTCCCATTATTATAAACATAGTCACTAAGATTGAATTATGTGGCTGGTGAAAACAGAGCCTCGTTTCAAGTTATGATTAAGATTCATTGGATTACAAATGAGATTTTATGGTTTGATTAAATTTCATAAATTAGTTTCCTATTCGGATACGCCTTGATTTCGCAGCATGTATCAATTTGAAATTCATTGTAACTTCAACTTTTCCCGATTCATCTTCTGTGAGTTCCTCCTATGTACACATGCGAATGTATATATATGTGTGTGTTGTTTTATTTTATGTTAATATATTTTGGGACATTTTTTTATGTATATGTTTTGCACCTATGGGACTTTAAGCATGACACCCGCAATTGATTAGATTACATTAAGTATATATCAATTGCCCAGTAAACTCTGAGAACAACATGTGCGATGCTTAATCTCATGAAGTTTGAAATAAACCGATTTATTTAAATTGATTTTTAACTTAAAATTGCATTGAAGGAACATAATAAAAAACATAAACATGGGTAAAAATTGTTATAAACAAATTTATCCCTTTTAAAGTTTAACTTAAAGCAACCCCACGCGCATAATGTTACTCCATTTTTTATGTTAAAATTCGTTTTGGTTATATTATGTTTTTCAGTTATGAATTTATGGGATTAAGTACAAAAATATCGAAAACAAATTTCCATAATTTCTAATTTGCTATTATTTCGTTTCTTGATATCACAATGAGGAATTATCAAATTTTTGTTAATTGTGTTAATTGAATATAATTTGCACTTTGTGCCAAAAGTATCGTCATTTAACAACTTTGTTGGATATTTTTTTCGATGTCAATGTTTCTTATGATTTTGTAGGTGGCTGAAAGGTGTGGTGATTGGGATTATGATGTGTGAGTTGTGTGGTGTGGTGTGGTGGTTTAACGATGGTATATGCTGCTATATTCTGTTTCTTTTTTTTGGGGGGTGGGAAGTTAGGTGGCAGGAGGTGGAGGCAATGGCGGATAGAGGGGGGGGGGGGGGGGCAGGGGGCCCTGGGCCCCTGCAAAAGTTTTCAAAATTTTTAGAATAGCTATTAAAATATGGGTTGTTAGTGGGTAGCCCCCACAAAAGCTCCAAGCTTTTTAAACCAAAACAGAAAATGTGGGTGGTAGTTGGGTGGGTTAAACATGTTGGCTTATTTGCAATTTTTAACTATACAAAAGGACAAAAGTGACCTTTTCATGTTAGGTTAAAAAACCAAACAAATATGAATGGTTCACAATAGCCCAAATACACACAACAAAAGAAAGAAAGTGAAGGGAAGAAGACAGTGACGACTGGAAAAAAATTCTCTGTAGAGGTATTTTTTTTTCTTTTCATTTTTCTTTCAGATTGCATTTTTAAGATTCATTTTTTTTTCATTCTTTCTTTTAATAAAAGGAAAAAAGTAACAATAAAAACTAAATGATGATTTTTGTAAATGCTTAGTGTTTAATAAAGTACTTTGAAAATTGACATAGTATTGTTAATAAAAATATAAAATTGTCGAGTTTTAAACAGTTTTATTTTTGTTTGGAAACAAATATTTTTCTGATTAATTTTTAACTAAAAGATCATTTTTGTAAATGCTTAGAATATGATTTAATTAAAATTTGATTAAAAAAATCTTTACAAACAAGTAAAATTGTTGTTCTTAGTGTATTAATTTTTTGACAGCTCATTATGGTGAAGAGAACAACTATTGATGCATTTTTCAAGAAAAATGATGTTGAAAAATTAAATGTTAGTGCACCGACTTCTACCGAACAACCCGCCTCTAATGTTGAAGCTTCACAACCAGAACATCGACCCTCCAAGATTTCCAAAATCAGCTCGATTGAAAAAGATCCAGATTTTTTCGAATGTGATCCGGGATTACGCCAACAAATATGGGAGTATCCATATAATCAACGTGATGAACTCCGACGAACTTACATTAAAGCCGGTCCGTATGAACATCTTCTTTCACAATACCCATTTAATGAAGATAAACATCCTCGGCGATTTCAAGCTTCTTGGTTCAAAATGTTTCCAAATTGGTTGGAATATTCTCCAACTACCGATGGGATTTATTGTCTTCCTTGCTTTCTTTTTACCAAACCATCGGGTCGCCCCGGGTCTAGTGCATTCATGGTGGAGGGATTTCGTTCATGGAAGAAAGTTAATTGTGGTGTCAATTGTGCTCTTTTAAATCATGTTGGTAAAGATCCAAATTCGTTGCACAAGAATGCGGTGAAGTGCTGTCATGATCTCATTAACCAATCGCAACATATTGAGAAGATTGTTGAAAAACAATCTTCTGAAATTGTGAAAAATAATAGATTGAAATTGAAGACTTCAATAGATGCAGTTAAATGGCTCACATTTCAAGCCTGTGCTTTTAGAGGTCATGATGAACGTCCAGAGTCGATAAATCGGGGAAATTTTATTGAATTGATAAAACTTTTGGCATCCTATAGCGAGGAGGTTGCTGCAGTGGTCTTAGATAGAGCTCCTCAAAATGCTATATACATTTCTCATGCAATTCAAAAAGAAATTTTACAAATCTATGCAAGAAAAATTCGGGAGGTCATTCGGGAAGAAATTAATGATGCTAAATTTTGTATTATTGTGGACGAGTCTCGGGATGAAGCAAAAAGGGAGCAAATGGCCATTGTTCTCAGATTTGTCGACAAAGATGGATTTATACGGGAGCGATTTTTGATTTGATTCATGTAGCTGATACCATGTCATCGACTTTGAAGAAAGAAATATCACTTGTCCTTTCTAATAATAATCTTAGTATACAGAATATGCGAGGTCAAGGATATGATGGTGCTAGTAATATGCGTGGAGAATGGAATGGGTTGCAAGCCCTTTTTTTAAATGAGTGCCCTTTTGCATACTATATTCATTGTCTTGCTCATCGTTTGCAATTAGCACTTGTGGCGGCTTCGCGAGAGGTTTTTCCCGTTCACCAATTTTTTAATTATTTGCCCCTCATTGCTAATGCAGTTGGTTCCTCTTGTAAACGGAATGATCATTTGAAAATTGCTCAAGCGGAAGAAATTGCAAAAAAACTTGCCATCGAAGAAGTTGAGTCCGATAAAGGTTTAAATCAAATTGGCACTTTAAAACGGGCCGGAGATACCCGATGGAGCTCTCATTTGGGATCTCTTCGTAGCTTGATATTAATGTTTGATGCAACTTGTTCAGTCTTAAAAAATGTTATTGCTGATGGAACAAGTTACGTTCAACGTGGAGATGCAGATGGAGTTTATGATTTGATCACTTCTTTTGAATTCATATTTACCTTACATCTTATGAGAGAGATCATGGGGATTAGTGATGATCTTTGCCAAGCCTTACAACGTAAATCCCAAGATATAGTGAATGCAATGCATTTGGTATCAACAACAAAATCTCTTATGCAAAAGTTGAGAGAAGATGGGTGGGATCCTTTATTTGATAAAGTGAAATCATTTTGTGAAAAGCGTAAGATAGAAATTCCTAATATGAGTGCTCGTTATAGTGGTGGTCGGGGTAGATCTCGAGAAAGGGACATTACAATTGAGCATCATTTTCGGTTTGAAGTGTTTACTGCTGCAATAGACTCTCAAATACAAGAATTGAATCATAGAATTAAAGAAGATGTGATGGAGTTGCTTATTCTGAGCACGGCACTTGATCCTTATAATTCTTACAAGTCATTCAACATTGATAATATTTGCAAACTTGCAAAAAAATTCTATCCTAATGACTTCGAAGAACAAGAGCATTTGTGTTTGAGGTCTCAACTGGAGCATTATGAGCTTGACATTCGTAGAAATACTGAGCTGCAAAGGGTGTCCACAATTTCTGAGTTATGCCAAGTTTTGGCAAAAACAAGAAAATCAACAATTTATCCCCTTGTTGATAGGTTGATTCGCCTAGTGTTAACTCTACCCGTTTCAATCGCAACAACAGAACGTGCATTTTCGGCCATGAGTCTCGTTAAGACTAAGCTACGGAACAAGATGGAGGATGACTTTCTTGCAAATTATTTGATTACATATATCGAGAAAGAAATTGCTCGAGATTTTGAAGTTGATGACATTATAGACGACTTTTATGAAATGAAGGAACGTCGATCACAATTTGCGATGCCAAAAATTCCTATGTAGTTAGAGTCATTTTTTTTATAATTATCCGTGTCAATAGTGTCTATTTTAATAAAGATTTACGTAATGAATTTTTGGGATTATTTATTCATTTTCTTTACTTATTCATATTTATATTTTTTTTACTTAATGCTTTGGCCCTCCCCCCCCCAATATGAAATTCCTGGATCCGCCACTGGGTGGAGGTTGTGGGTGGTTGAGGTGAAATTGGTAGTGGTTGCCTTTTTTAAGGGTGATGGAGACTATGAGTGGTAGACCTACTTCTTTGGTGGGTGCTGTTTCATTTATGTATTTATTTTGGTTTTTGATCTTTAGGTGTGGGTCATGGAGGATGTGTCAATTTGTAAGTTGTAAACATAAAATTTTATTTAAATTATACTAAATTCCTAAATCGCAAGTTAAACTACAATTTATGAAATATCAATAACAAACAAATCAACATCATTTCCTCCTGGCAGTTATGAAATCATCACAATGTTAAAGCCCCAACTACCACCTAAGGCTCTAAACAATATAGCACTCAACATTTCTGAATGGTCCCTATGCCTGTCTCTTTGCTCTCAAATATTTAGCATCTGCAAAAGAGAAGCAATGGGAGAAGCCAAAAAATTGTGCTTTACTTTAACAGTCAGATCCGAGTCACTATTTGCGTTCAATTTCATGCATCCACATGATCCAAATGTGACTGTTAATTACTAGGACAACCTTAAAATTTAGCTTCCTTTGATAAACAAACAACTTCTCTATAGCAACCGTGGACTCCAACATAACAATAAAAGGAAGTTTATGAATTCTGTAAAACTTTTTTAATCTTCTTATTGAAGGCCTGTTGGCAATGACCCTAACATTCCAAACTAGGCAATTAATATGGAATATGTGTAAGTGATTAGCTTTAATCCACTCTAAATGACTCTTGTAATTATGATCTTGAATTGTATGATATTGTTTCAGTTGTTAATGAGCTTTCTGTTTTTGACACATTAATTTATTTTCCTTACAATAATTTAACGTCTTTACCAATATAAGATAACATTGGTATGGATTTATGAACTAGTAATGTATCTATGTACTGCTTAAATTATGAATGCAATTTACACATTAATTTATTCAGTTATAATGCCTTCTTCTCTACTTTTAGTGATTAAATTGAATACCCACATTCGATCTCACATGCAATGCACGTGGGCACGCCTAGTGGATCAAAATTTGGCTTAAACGTGAAATTCCCTACTAAAAAAATTAACCTTTACCCGATTCACTACCAATTAAAATTTTTTCAAGTCTCAAATGTCCAACAAAGCTAAATGATAGTGATAAATAAAATACTCAAATATTTTTTTTTTAAATTTTTGGATGCAATATAATCACACTTTAGATAATATATCGCATAATGTGATCCAAATTAGCATCATATGCTTTATGCATATCCATATAGCGATGATCATGATTTTGTTTGGGGTGTCACAATTCTACTTTTCATTCTCGATCAAAACATATTTAAGTGAGGTATTATTGGATTCGAGATATGGTGGATTCCAATTTGTTAAAGCTTAAAAAATTTCATAGTGATAAGAGTGGTGCATATATAATCATTAATCCTCGCTAAATGGAAATAAATTTGACTTGACCCACAAAGCATGATAAGTGGCACTCACTATCCAAGATACCCTTGGACTAAGTCAATCAAACCTAAACATGACTGATTATGCCAGGAGTTGTTCAATAAGCATGGAGAAATAGAGTGATAGAGCTCTAGCTTAACAAATTTTGAAGGTGATTGACGCGACTAAGAATGTGTCTAGTGTGCGTGCTATTTAGGATCAAGTGCAAGCCTGTCGCTCAAGTAATAATCTGATAAGTCAGGTATCGATCCTCAGAAAAATAAGACGAACGGAGTCGTAACGATGTTGGACAGACGAAGGAAACCTAACTTTGACTCTAAAGAAAAGGAAAAGTGATTTTATTTGTGAAACAACTACAACTATATGCACTTTTAAAAATGATTAACTAATGAAATTATGAATGTAATTTTTTTACTACAGAATTTCGAACGACTTGACCAAAACTGTAACTATGAATGGAGAAAGATAGGTCGGGTTACACTCCCCCACACCTTAGTAATTCACTTCGTAGGATACTAGATTCAGAATTAAAGTTTTAAATGAATCTGACTTTTAATATTCCTAAGTATTACATATATGAGGGATTGTAGCCTGCACAGTACGTAAGTAAAGGTTGAATTAAAATCGGTCTTTATTTCTCCTAAGTATTACACATATGAGGGATCGTAGCCCGCACAATATGTAAGTAAAGGCTGAAATAAAGTAGTATCGTATGAATTAAGATACAATTCATCTAATGTTTTGATTCCAACTTCTATTTCCACTATCGTGAATTACATCGGGTGGGGTTCATGAACCCCAACCCATGAAAATTTAGCCAGACATATGAAAACTGGAAGAAAACATTTTTTGGAAGAAAGGAAACATTTTTACGAACATTTGAAGGTGAAGAAGAATGAAATTGCTCACTATAGAAATAACTACTGCAGATATGAAAATAAAAATTGAAATAATATTCCTTAAATTGCAAAACTGGAAGCAAACTAGGGTTTCTTCTTCTTCTTATTATTATTTTCTAAACTGATTACAAATCTTTCCTAACGAATCAGAAGCCTCCTCATGTCTGGGAGGAGTTTACAATTTATAATCTACGAATTCTAAGAGTTTGAACCATGCAGGATTCTGATTTTACAGTGGATAAGTTCGAATTTCTGATACCAGAACCGATCCTACTAAGAGGGTTTGGTTCGATTCCATCTTTGACAGCCTTTACAAGAGGCTCTTCAAGCATAGGATCGGTTTGTTTTTCCTCTTCTTCGGTTCGGTTCCATATTTTCGTGCTTTACATAAAATTTTCCAGGATAGGATCGGTTCTTTTTTTCTTCCCTTCGGTTTGGTTCCCTCTTTTCAGGAACTTTTCCTCTTTGTATTTCTTTGAAGCTTTTGATACGGAACTCGAATTGGGATGTCAAACCTTCCTAAACACTGAATACCTACGAAATGGATGGAAAATACACGAAACTCGGCGTACTCATTAGAAACTTGTCAATAGCAATGATATGATATAAATCCACTCGAATTACACTTTGCGAAGCGATAAAAGCCTCTAAATTAAGGGGGATAAATGGGAAGAATTTATGCCTAATCAAACCCCCCTAACTTAGAACTTTAATCGTCCCGAGCAATGTAAAAGAATCAAAACATGGTCTAACTCTAAAATGGGATAGAATACCTCTTTCGCGGGCGAGCGATTGCATTTAACGTATGCAACAAGCCTTTAAATCCCTAGGTTACCCTAGTAGGACGAGTTGTGTCTCGTGAGGGTTTGCAGTGAATATACCCACAAAATTAGACTCAAAGAAAACTCAAAATATGCAAAAATCGTATAATTCAAACTTTTCCAGAAAATAGCCATCATCAATTCATGTTCAAGAGTCTCAAATCATAGTGCGCGTGTGTGAAGCCGAAAATTTAACCGCAAATTTCTACCGATTGACGATTACGTTACTTATCCAAAAATTCATTTTGATTTCAAAATCTCACGGAATGCTAACACAAACGAATCACTCAGAATGTGGCTTATTCTCTCGGTATGCGTGATTCATAAGAGTAAATGTATTGGAACCAAGTTCACGCACACAAGTATAAAGACGGAAATTTTATGGTAACTGGATCTCATCATCGGATTACGGTTATAAGAAAGCGGGAACATTGCCTTTAATTCATATTTTTTTATCTCTTTTATTATCTTTTTGTGTATTTGCTCTCCACGCGGTAACCAATTTCGCAATTTTGGATTCGGTTAACTTTTTCAGGTTGAAGGTGTATTGGGTAAAATGAGAATGGTGCGAAAAATCTGGAATTGGAAAATTTTCGTATGATGTCCATTTGTGCTTTTTCGGGCCTTTTGCTCATTTTTTTCTTTTTCTTTTTCTATTTTTCACACTTCTCTTTTCTTGTTGTTTTTTCTGAGCATAACTATGTTTTTTCTTGCCCCTTTTCTGCACTTTTTGGCCTTAATTTATGGGATTATCAGTTTTCACAATTTCGGGCCATTTGGGATTTTTTTGGGTTGTCAAACGAAAGGAAAAATTATTCGGCTCAATTTAGGGTTACAAAAGGGATAATTTTTCACTACTTTTTATGGCCAATCTTTTTGGGTGACAAACGAGGGCCTACTTCATTGTCCGAAATACTAATTGTGTACCATATGCGTCTCGATATGAATTAAGTTTAGAGATCTATTTGGCACATTTTTCAAGGCAATATCACACACATTTTTCATAACCGATCAAAGTGAAAGAATTGAGATCCTTGACGACTTATGAGAACGCTGAAAAGAACTTTGAGTTAACAATTAACTCGGATTGATTTTTAAACTCACAAAAATGCTAGGTTCGAAATCTCACCGGGGTTGTTAATCTCTACATTTATTCGTTAAGTCGTCTATGTCCGCTCAATTTCCATCCTGGGTAAATTTCGGCTTTATGTATTATGTTTTTACAATTTGAGACTTTAAACCAACTTTTAATGATATTTTTGAAAAATTTGAATTCCAATTTTTATTTATTTTGAAGAAAAATATTTTTGAATTTTTCATGATTTTATGATTTTTTTGAAATTTCTGGGCATTTTTGAAAATTTGTGAAGTTTTCGAAAGACGCATTTGTGACCCTCCCTAACTTAGACTTTTGAATTGTCCTCAAGCAAAAAGGACTAAAATCTAATTCAAAGCGAATTAAAAGTGTGGGAAAATAAAACAAACAAATGAGACAGAAATGCAGAATTTTTTATAGATACTTAACACCTGTGTTACAAAGGAGAGGGGAGCACACAACTAACATATGTAAACAACCACCACAACACACAAACAGCAAACAACATATAAGGGCTTCATTGGGGAGGCGGATTTGAGGGTCCGGGTGCGCTGGGATCATAGGGATCATAGAAGAAAGTGGGGGGGGGGGGGGGGTCCGCCGAAGTTGAGCTCGTATAAGTGTGCTTGGAGATGATGCATCATGCTCGTGTCCCTTTGGTAGGCCTCTTGATCCCGTTGATAAGCCGCTTGGTCCTTATTGTATTGTGTGATGAACCCATCAAAACGAGTTTCTACAGCTGAAAGGCGCCTATGAAAATCTGCATCCGGTGGCTCAAAGTCCGAGTCATCGTCTTCGTCGTATTCTTCCTCTTCTGCCCCGTCCATCTCCACATCCTCAGCCTCGGGATCTTCAACATGGATCTCCTCCTCGGCATCTACATCAACCACCACCTGGGCTGCTCGATGGGCAGCTCTCTGTTGGGCAATCCTACTGCGTGACACTTTCCCAATGGGTTCCGGGAGGCGGGGGAAAGTGTGAGGTGGCTGGATACTGGCATCAACAAGGAGGGAGGTTATGAGACGTGCATAAGGGAGGGGCACCGAACCTTTTTGCTCAAGGCCGCGTAAAGATTATCGGTGTAAAGCATGCAGGTGAGATTAAGAGTGAATTTTGGATCGAAAAAGTGGTGTCATTTGTGGCTTGAAGCAGGTTGGCGCACACAATATGGAAGGTAATGCGCGCCTTATCATTTAGGCGTCCCACGGGGAAGGTGCCCCTTTCCTAAATCTCGTTGGGTGTGAGTCGATCGATGCATTGCTGTTTTGGGATGGTGGGGGCATTGGTTGGGTAGTCATGGATGCCCGAGTGGGGGACGCCCTTGGTAGCAAGTTTGCGAGCTATAATGGCGAAGGAAAACGGGATGGGGAGGCCGTCGACAAAAGCTTGGCTCTCAAACTCACCCGCGCGGACGAGAGAGCCATAGAAAGATTGGACTTAGTTCGCCCACACTACATTATGGGG
Source organism: Sambucus nigra (assembly GCA_949130495.1). Classification (NCBI taxonomy): domain Eukaryota; kingdom Viridiplantae; phylum Streptophyta; class Magnoliopsida; order Dipsacales; family Adoxaceae; genus Sambucus; species Sambucus nigra. Next base: position 251,636,024 of record OX422208.1, read on the forward strand.
TTCTTGGAGGTATTGCGTCCACCCCCTTAGGCTGAAAGGAGTGGTGACTGAGCGGGGCAGCTCGTCCTAGTTGACGACGCGGTTAATGTGCAGTTGGCGGGAGAGGCTGAAATTTTTTTCTCACCACAGGCGCTCCATGTGGGAGCGGTATTCCCCATTACCGTTGGGCAGAATCTCGGTGGACATATATTTTGGGGGAAGAGTGGGATTTTCCATGGAAATATATGGGAGTTGGGAATGAGAGATATGGTTTAGAGAGGTGAGATGAGATGGAGGTGTGGATGGAATGGTAGGGGAAAAGGTCAATTTATAGGTGGTGGATAGGGTTGGGGGGAAGGAATTTGGAGGGAAAAGGGGAATGAATGTTTGGGGGGAAAGATGGGAAGGAATGGAGGGGTCACCTCGGGAAGAACCAAAACTGCAGAACCCGAACCGATCCGGTTCTGGAATTTTTTTATTTTGCGATTTATCAAAACCGAACCAATCCGGTTAAGGGGATTCAGTTAGGTTCCATCTTAGGCAGAACCCTCTTACTTAGCATGCTGAACTAGAATCTCACACCCTCGAATTTTTGGACACTTTCTCACTTATTCCCCCTCTTGGATTTCTCGATGCCCTCACGAAGTGCGTGTTGGTGCGCGTGATCCTAACCCTAACCTTACGCAACCTACCTACGGACTCAAGATAATCTACCGAAGCATAACTACTATACACAAGAATTCACCCCATATGCATCGGGGGTGCGACGACTTCTCAACTCAAGATCATTCTACCTCGTAAACGGGGTCCGACAACCAGATGGTGTCGATCTATTCTACGCACGCCTTAACATATAGCTTTAGGCCCTATCCATTGACTTTGAATGCGTTCCCCCCTTTTGGATCTTCCAAATCTACTGCTCCATGGGGGAATACGCTTCTCACAATGAATGGACCAGTCCATCAGGAGCGTAATTTACCCGAAAGTAGATGAATCCGAGAGTTATAGAGGAGTACCTTTTGTCCTGGTTGAAACTCTTTTTGTCGGATAATCTTATCATGTGTTAGTTTCATCCGAGCTTTTGAAATCTTGGCATTCTCATACGCATCATTGCGTATCTCCTCTAACTCATTCAGTTGATCCAACTCAATGGGAAGATGACAAGGTTTGCCATACACAAAGCGGAATGGGGACATTCTGAGTGGGTTCTTGTATGCGGTACGGTAGGCCCATGGCGAATCGTTCAATCGAAGGGACCAATCTTTTTGATCGGGAATGACGATATTCTCTAGTATGTGCTTGATTTCACGATTTTCCAATTTGGCCCGTCCATTCGTTTGTGGGTGATAGGTCGTTCCAACCTTGTGAACGATGCCATACTTTCTCATGAGCTTCTCGAATGGTCTGTTGCAAAAGTGCGTGCCATTATCACTAATTATCGCTTTCGGAGCACAGAAGTGAGAAAGTATATGTTCCTGCAGGAATTTTATCACCACTTTATTATCATTAGTCTTGGTAGCTACAACTTCCACCCATTTAGAAACGTAGTCTACCGCGACAAGGATGTATAGGAAACCAAAAGACAGGGGAAAATGGCCCATGAAGTCAATACCCCAGCAGTCAAAGATCTCAATAATGAGTATCGGGGTTAATGGCATCATGTCTTGTCCGGTAATTGCTCCCATCCTTTGACACCTATCGCAAGATTCGCAATAATTTCTCACATCCCGGAATATTGTGGGCCAATATAAACCGCATTGAAGAATTTTAGCGGCTGTCTTTTTCACAGAAAAGTGGCCTCCACATGCTTTCGAATGACAGAATTGGATGGCTTTTGGGATTTCGTCATCCGGTACGCATCGTCGGATGATCTGATCGGTGTAATATTTAAAAAGAAATGGATCATCATAGAAAAACATGCCCGACCAAGTGATGAACCTCTTCTTATCTTGCGGTGTCCAATTGGGAGGGACGGCTCCCGTGATAAGATAGTTCACTATATCCGCAAACCAGGGCAAAGAAGAGGTGGCAAAGAGTTGCTCATCCGAAAAATATTCGTCTATGGGTGTAGGATCACTAGGTATGTTGGACGAAAGCCGTGATAAGTGATCGATAATGATGTTTTCTACTCCTTTTTTGTCTTTAATGGAGAGAGTAAAATCTTGTAGGAGTAGAATCCACCTTATGAGGCATGGCTTTGCGTCCTTCTTCGCAAGTAGATATTTTAAATCCGCGTGGTCAGTGAAACAAGTGATGGGGGAATCGATAAGATATGACCAAAATTTGTTGAGAGCGAATACTACTGCTAGCAACTCTTTCTCCGTGGTGGAGTAATTGAGTTGTGGTCCGGTAAGGGTCCAACTAGTGTAGTAGATGACATAAGCCTTATTATCTTTTCTTTGGACCAAAACAACCCCTATCGCATAATCGCTAGCATCACACATAAACTCGAATGGCAAAGACCAATCCGGAGCTTGCATAATGGGAGCAGACACAAGAATGTTTTTCAGTTTTTCAAAAGCGCTTTGGCATGCTTCCGTCCACTCAAATGGGGTGTCCTTCATGAGGAGATTGCTTAAGGGTCTATCGATGGCCCTAAAATCCTTATTGAACTATCTATAAAACCTCGCGTGGCCCAAGAAGGAGCGCACGTCTTTCAGCGATTTAGGTGGGGGTAGGTCAGCTATGACATCTATTTTTGCTCGATCGACTTCGATCCCTTTGGATGAAACTATGTGGCCAAGAGCTATACCCTCGGTTACCATAAAGTGACATTTTCCCCAATTCAGTACTAAGTTCTTTTCCACACATCGGGCTAGTACTTTCTTAAGATTGGCTAAACATAGGTCGAAAGAGGTGCCAAAAACACTAAAGTCATCCATAAACACCTCTAGACCTCTCTCAACCATGTCACTGGCTAATCTCAACATGCACCTTTTAAAGGTTACCGGTGCATTACACAAACCAAATGGCATACGTTTGTAGTCAAACGTTCCAAACGGGCAAGTGAATGTTGTTTTTTCTTGATCAAGTACATCTACCTCAATTTGGTTATATCCGTAATAACCATCTAGGAAGCAATAATAAGGGTGGCCCGCTACTCTTTCAAGCATTTGATTGATAAATGGCAAGGGGAAATAATCTTTCCTAGTTCCCGCATTGAGTTTTCGGTAATCAATGCAAACGCGCCATCCAGTGGTGGTACGTTGGGGAACTAGCTCTCCCTTGGCATTTTTAATCACAGTCATGCCCGACTTCTTCCGGACGACTTGAATGGGGCTCACCCACTTGCTATCCGATATTGGGTAGATAATCCCTGCATCCAATAGCTTTATAATTTCAGTCCTCACCATATCTTTCATTGTGGGGTTTAACCGTCTTTGCATTTCTCTCGAGGGCTGAACATCCTCTTCGAGATGAATCTTATGGGTGCAAATTAGGGGGCTTATCACTTTTAGATCAACTATAAACCAACCAAAAGCATCTTGGTGCTTCCTTAAAATATTTAATAATTTACCCTCCTGCTCTTCATCTTAAGATAGAGGAGACAATAACAGAAAATGTCTCACTTTCACCTAGGAAAGCATATTTGACATTGGAGGGTAGTTTCTTCAATTTGAGAGTCGAGAATGTGTCGCTAGAGGGCACCATGCGTGCTTCCCTTGGTGGTAACTCTTTGAATCGAGAAACCCAATTAACATCTCTCGCGTCCTCGTACAACGCTCTCTCATCGAGTAAGCCTCTCAACTCCTCTATCTCCCTCTCAAACTCGGTGTAGGCTCTCTCACTCTCATGATTAGAAGATAGGAAAACTTCTAAGGCGTCTCCACAGTAATTTTCCTCAAAGTGTTCTTCTATGATCTCCTCAATTAAACTTACTGCGTGAAGATCATCTTCTTCCCCTGCTTGTTAGGCTATGTTGAAGATGTTTATTTCCAAAGTCATATTCCCAAAAGTGATTTGCATCTGCCAATTTCTAGTATTGATGACTGCGTTAGCCTTGGCTAAGAATGGGCGTCCAAGGATGATGGGAACATGATTTTTCAAGTCGAAGGAGGGATCCGTGTCCCAAATGACAAAATCTACCGGGAAGTAGAAAGTGTCCACTTGGACTATCACGTCCTCAACTATACCCCTTGGTATCTTCACGGTTCGATCCGTTAACTGGAGAGTGATCATTATGGGCTTAAGATCACCCACATCAAGTTTCCTATAAATCGAATAAGGGAGAATGTTGACACTTTCTCCCAAATCGAGTAAGGCTTTTTAAAATTTGTTTTCTCTAATGGTTCAGGAAATGGTGGGGGTACCGGGATCTTTATATTTAGGGGGAGATAGTTAAGAAGGAATGAGCTCACATTTTGTGCTAGAAACACGTTCTTCTTTACCTTCATCCTCCTCTTGACTGTCAATAAGTCTTTTATGACTTTTGCATAGGATGGAATTTGCCTTATTGCATCGAGGAAAGGTAAGTTCAACTTTACGTTATTAAGCACTTCTAGCACTTCTTCACTTATGGTCCTGTTATGGGCATGAACTAATCTTTGAGAAAATGGTGCCGCAGAGGATGGTTTCACTACTACCTTGGGCTCACTAGTGTCTTCTTTATCACTCGCTTTTAAGGGGACATCTTCGGCCTCTTTCGTACCGGGCAAAATCTCCTTATCTTTGGTTGTATCGTGTCGAGGAGGTGATAAATCAATGACTTTCCCACTACGAAGAGTGGTCACAGCTTGACATTGCTCCTGATATTCTGTAGAGGTGGAGCTAACACTAGTTTGACCTTGGGGAGGTCTTTGGCCCTGGGAAGGAAACTTTCCCTTCTCTTGGATACTCAACGATGATTGCATCTTTGAAATATTCGCATTTATGTCGTTGATTATGCGCTCATGTCTAGTAGTGGTTGCATTCTGGGCAGTGATGAATTGATTTATTGTATCCTCGCGATTTCTCTGTGGTGGAGTGATATATGGCCCTGGAGGTGGTGGTGCCTGCACATGTCCTTGCATGTGTGGTGCTTGTTGAAAGTGTGATAGTGGAGGAGGGGCAACATGTGAATTAGGATTCATCACAGCATTTTGTTGCCCATAGCTAAAACCAGGATGGTTTTTCCATGAAGGGTTGAAAGAATTTCCGTGCGGTGCATCGAAATTACCCTTAAATCCTCCTACACCACTCACTTGCTCTTGAAGCATAAATTTGTAGGCGGGTATCGTCGGGCATTCCTCGATTGAATGTCTCACCTCACAAATAGCACACACCTTCTTAATGGGTTTCGGGATAGAGCCGTTTGGTCCTTTTGCATGTATCTCAAGTATTTCTCGCATTCCTTTCTTAAGTAGATCGAGTCGACTGTCCTTCATAGTATTCTTTTCTACGTGAAATAGGCCGGACGCCGATGGAGTGATGGTTATTTGCGAGTTCGATTGTGAGTTATAGGGTCAGATGTATCCCATGCTTGGTTAGTCTCGGCGACATACCTCAGGTGAAGCTCAGCATCGTTGGCATCTAGGTCGATAAAGGGACCATCACACATGGTTTCAACGAGTTGTTTGGAATTTATATTCAGCCCATTATGGAAGAAGGAAATCATTTGCATTTTATCAAATCCACGATGAGGGCACGAAGTGATTAACTCATTAAAACGCTCGTAACATCGATCGAACGACTCATTTTCTAATAATCGGAAGGTTTCAATTTGAGACTTGATGGGGTTCGTTCGATGTGGAGGAAAGAATTTCTTGAGAAATTTAGATTGCAACTCGTTCCATGATGCAATCGAGTTTGGAGGTAAAGACCATAACCAGGCCTTAGCCTTGTCCTTTAGCGAGAATGGGAAGAGTTTGAGGTGGATCACATCTTTTGTGCAAGTTTGATCGCTGAGGGTCTCGCACGCCTCCTTAAATTCCCGAATGTGGAGATATGGATTTTCTGACTCCATTCCATGGTAATTGGGAAGTATCTGGATCATCCCATTCCTAAAGAAAAATTGCCCTGCATTATACGGGAGTAAAATGCATCCCGAAGTGACAGTTCGCTCGGGATATAAGATTTCTCTTAAAGGGCGATACGTGAACTCTTCCTCACCAGCGGCTACACTACCATGTTGTAACATGGCTCTCTCACTTGATGACTCTGTATCCTCACTTGGTATATACGGAGTGTGCTCTGTGGTGTGTCCTAAGAGGAATGTCGGAGTGTTACTTGCAATTGAGTGTGGAGGCGTGGGAGGTGGAACCCAGAATTGTGGAACGTTTGGCGTGTGAGGGCTGTCGGGGTCATACTCAACTATCAGGTTTTCGTGAATGTTGGTTGGAGTATTTTGGGGAGTTAGAGTGAGTTTAGGATTTTGCATTAACAGGCTTATGAGAGATGATGAATATTTTGTTGCGTATTTTCAATTTTTTTTATGTTTTTGGATTTTTGGAAATTTGTGGTCAAAGTTTTTGATTGACTTGATCTAATCCTAAGTCTACCTAAATCCCCGGCAACGACAACAAAAACTTGACACGACTAAGAATGTGTCTAGTGTGCATGCTATTTAGGCTCAAGTGCAAGCCTGTCTCTCAAGTAATAATCTGATAAGCCGGGTATTGATCCTCAGGGAAATAGGACGAACGGAGTCGTAACGACGTTGGACATATGAAGGAAACCTAACTTTGACTCTAAAGAAAAGAAAAAGGTGATTTGATTTGTGAAACAACTACAACTATATGCACTTTTGAAAATGATTAACTAATGAAATTATTAATGCAATTTTTCTACTGCAGAATTTTGAACGACTTGAGTAAAACTGTAACTATGAATGGAGAAAGATAGGTCGGGTTACACTCCCCCACACCTTAGTAATTCACTTCGTAGGATACTAGATTCAGAATTAAAGCTTTAGATGAATTCGACTTTTAATACTCCTAAGTATTACATATACGAGGGATCGTAGCCCGCACAGTACGTAAGCAAAGGTTGAATTAAAATTCGATCTTTATTTCTCCTAAGTATTACACATATGAGGGATCGTAGCCCGCACAGTATGTAAGCAAAGGCTGAAATAAAGTAGTATTTTATGAATTACGATACAATTCATCTAATGTTTTGATTGCAACTTCTATTTCCACTATCGTGAATTACATCGGGTGAGGTTCATGCACCCAAACCCTTAAAAATTTAGCCAGACATATGAAAACTGAAAGAAAACGTTTTTTGGATGAAAGTAAACATTTTTACGAACATTTGAAGGTGAAGAAGAATGAAATTACTCACTATAGAAATAACTACCACAGATATGAAAACAAGAATTGAAATAATATTACTTAAATTGCAAAACTGGAAGCAAACTAGGGTTTCTTCTTCTTCTTATTATTATTTTCTAAACTGATTACAAAGCTTTCCTAACGAATCAGAAGCCTCCTCATGTCTGGGAGGAGTTTACAATTTATAATCTACGAATTCTAAGAGTTTGAACCATGCAGGATTCCGATTTTACAGCGGATAAGTTCGAATTTATGATACCAGAACCGATCCTACTAAGAGGGTTCAGTTCAGTTCCATCTTTGACAGCCTTTACAGGAGGTTCTTCAAGCATAGGATCGGTTCGTTTTTCCTCTTATTCGATTCCATCTTTTCGTGCTTTACAGAAGCTTTCCCAGGATGGGATCGGTTCTTTTTTTCTTCCCTTTGGTTCGGTTCCCTCTTTTTAGGAACTTTTCCTCCTTGTATTTCTTTGAATATTTTAATACGGAACTCGGATTGGGATGTCGAACCTTCCTAAACACTGAATACCTGCGAAATGGATGGAAAATACACGAAACTCGGCGTACATATTACAAACTTGTCAATATCAATGATATGATATAAATCTACTCGAATTACACTTTGTGGAGCGATAAAAGCCTCTAAATTAAGGGGATAAATGGGAAGAATTTAAGCCTAATCAGTGATCAACTCGAAAGAGGGTGACTACTACTGAATTCATTCTGACAAACATTGTATGTAGATATCACTCATCATTTCTATAAATAAGGCACCTCACTATGGTGAGGGAATATATTGAAATTCAATCACAATGTTATTGTAAATTCGACTTGAACTTCCAGCTAGCAACCTTATCACTTCAACATATTCATTTCCCAATGAAAACCTTATGGACATAGGCAACATTGACATTCCAAACCACGTATATCACATATAATATTTTCTTTTTTGCACAACACTTTTTGCATATTTTTTGTAATACCCCGTACTTTTGACTATATTTATTTTTGGGCTTAATTAATTAAATTGCGTATTAATTTGAAATTAATCCGGGTTATAAATACTAATGAGATGCAAATTGGTATTTGATTATGTGCATATATGATTATATATGTATTTGGTATTATGAAAGTTGTCATGAGATTTATGTACGACATTTTAGAAATTTTGTCGAGACGCGTGGGACCGCCGCGTCACGGTGTAATATTTTGATAATAAATGTGAATTTAAAATCTATAATTTGTATGGTCGTTTTGAGTGCACCAACGCATCCGGAAGGGTCGAGATAGTCAGAAAACACTAGCCGGGGGTATAGTTTGGGTTCCGGGGTATTTTTAGGCCATACCGGCAACTTAAAGGGTATTTTGGTAATTTTACATTTTTAGGAATTAAAAGTGACGAAAATTAGAGATGTAAATCTGATGTGGATATAGACCCACTAAGCCCATAACCAACCCATATTAACCCTTTAAGCTACGGAGGCTAACATTAGGTTTACAATCTTCCCCAAATCAAAACCCTAGCCACCTTAAGCCACCATTGGAGAAGGAGCTTGGAGAGAGGAAATTCTGCAGAAAAACCTCATCAACCTACACCAAAGTCAGAAATCAAACCAAGGCAAGTGACTTTATTCCATTTAATTTCAGAGAATGTTCCCTCCATGTTAGAAAATTCGGATTTATGGTTTGTTCTTGATAAAATATGAAAACCCATGTAGTTTAGATCATAGAACTTGAGAAATTTGAGAAGGATTGCATGTAGAATGATAGGTAGATGTTTTTATTGATGATATACATGATTGAACAGAAATTTAAACGGATTTTGTTGGGTTAATTATTGATTCAAAAGTTAGGGTTCATGTTCTTGAAAGAATTGGGAAAAAGGTGTAGAGATTTATAATTTGATTGATGCTAAAGAGATTTAATCTGGAAAACATGTTAGGAGATGATTTGAATATGTTTAGGATGAATTAGAGAGCCTAAAACGTTGTTGGGATGAACTTTGGAAGAGATTAGAAGTGATAAAAATGGGTAAAAACGAGATGGGGAAAAATCTGGGCCGAAGCTGGTAGCTAGTTAGAAGCAGCCCCAGGTCGTTCGAACGAACTCGTTCGAACGAGCTTCTAACGAGTTGACCAGTCGCTGCTAACGAAAAGGGATTTTGTTCGATATCTCGTTCGAACGAGATATCGTTAGAAGGAACAGTTCGTTCGAACGAACTGGGATCTCGTTCGAACAACCTCGTTCGAACGAGACTTCTAACGAGTTGGCGGAGGAATCTCGTTCGAACAGTCTCGTTCTAATGAGACTTCTAACGAGTTGACAGTTTGGTCCTTTTTGGACTGTTTTGATTTTTGGAGTCCCGGAAACTGGTTCGAGAGTAGAATTAACATTCTTTGATGATGTAAGGATAAATTTGGGACTTTTGGATTACTATGAGGAGTAAATTATATACGAGAGTTGTATTACATGGACTGTTTGGGTTGAGTCGTGAGTGGTTACTACGACGTGAGAAACTATAGCGCGTATGATTATAAATCGGATTAGTATAAATTGTGATAATCATAGTTAGTGCGAGAATGCGATACGTACTACGATTAAAATACGGTATTACTAAGATGTGTGTTTACTTAGTATATGGATTGTGTGTATGACATACCTACCATACTTGCTATCACGGGAGGTTGCGTTCGCTTAGGACCCTCTAATCCTTGTGTGCCTACGGGGGGGATATAGACTGGTACCTCGATGAACATAGGTCATAGAAAGACTTATTGGGATATTAATAAGTCCGCTGATCATGGGAGCGTAGGTATGTGCGTGACCCATGTGATGGTGACTGTGTTCGCCTCCATTATTTGTGATGTTGTTATCGATAAACTATTCCTGAGAGATTCGGAATATGTAATCCTTATGTACGTGATGTACCGGGATGGATAGCAGAGTATGTGCGCACTGCAGCTTAGTTCTCGGGGTGCTTGTATAGTATATTTATGATATGGATAAGATACATTTATTTAATGAGAATCCTCATGTTAATGTTGTAAATATATTATGGTACTATTTCGAGAAATATAACGAGTTAACTGATAGTCATATATATTGCATATTGAGTATCTGAGTTTACGTTAAACCCCTATTTAATTACGAGCGTTATTATATTAATGGAACCGAGTATTATGGGTAGGACCTTTGGCAGTCTAGCTAGATATGTTGTCACTTAACTAGTTGTATGGGTAGTTATAGATGGGTACTTGCGTTAGGAGTGCACAGTTAGACGAGAGGTGAGAATATAATATGAGTGTACGTCCTAACATGTACTTTGCATTTAATGTTTTAAATGTTTTTAAAGCACTTGCAGGTTTTTAAAATATAACTCCACATTCGGGCTCTGACCCGTTTGCTTTTCAAATCTTTTTCTTGTAAAACCATTTTAGGTGCCCAGCCACAAGGACACCAAGCATAGGTACTCATTCAGGTGACGAGCTGTAGCTGCTTGTGGAAACTACAGGGATTTGCATGTAGACGCTTCTACCTTTTGGATTCCAGAGTCACTATCTATCAGTTGTAGGGCATGTTGCCCATTTCTATTAGACATCTTTTACATTTCAGTTTTCAGACTTTAGCACGTATTGTTTCAGTTTATTTATTTCAGTTGTGGGATTGTAGTGAGGAGTTTTTCCTCCAGACTTTAATTACTGTTATGTGATGATTACTCGTTTTACTTCAGCATGGTGAATGGTGTTATTTATTTCTTTATTACTCTTGTTGCATGTTAATTCAGACTTAAATTAAAATTTGGCAACTTGCTTTTTAAATATTAGGTGGTTAGTAATAATAAAATGTTTTCGACAGTGATGCTATTAACTGAGCCAACTTGGCATTTTGAATTAATTTAATAAAGGAGTAGCTACCCGGTATTTAATTAGTCAGGGTGTCACAGGTGGTATCAGAGCATCAGGTTCTAGTGTCCTTTAGGATCTGTACGGCTATTATGTTTCCGCTACATTTCTTTGATATAGAGCCCTATATTTTAGGACTGTTGTACTCTTTTTGTGTATGCTTCGTTCTTCAGCTTTATTAAGTTTATAACCGTGAACTTATAAACTTTGTTCTTATTTCAGATGCCTCCACGACGTGCACGACGAGTTCCCAGGGATGCTACGCCCGAACCACAGCCCGCTCCAGTTCAGGGCATGATGAACGCCGCTGAGGTTGCAGCTATAGTAGCCCAAGCGGTAAATGCCGCGATTGCCGTGATTCAGCAGGCACCGCCTCAGGCGCCGGTTGCCGCGCCAGCACAGGTTAATGCATTCCCGTCTGCTTGGGAGTGTGTACGTGACGCTTTTCAGAAAGCACATCCGCCAGAGTTTGCAGGTAGCTCAGATGTGGTAGTCTCGAGCCAATGGAGGAAGGACATACAGAGGCATTTGAGGATGCATGAGTGCACTGATATTCAGAAATAGGTGCTAGCTACTTTCAAGCTAGTGGGATCTTCACTACAGTGGTGGGAGTCTATTACCACCGCAGAGGAGGGGGATACTCTCACGATTCAGGAGTTCTGGGTGCGGTTTGACCGCAAGTACTTTCCGTCGGCTGTTCATACGGAAATGAGGAGGAAGCTGATGAGTCTGAGGCAGGAAGGCAAGACAGTGGCCGAGTATGAGGCCGAGTTTACTAATCTGTTGAATATCGTTCCAGACGAGATTCCAACAGAGAAGAAGAAGATTGAGAAGTTCACCGACGGGTTGAATTGGAGGATCCGTCAGCATCTGCTAGGGAACCTATCGTTGGCCACGTATTCTGATGTGGTTAACGCTGCATTGTTACACTGCCAGGACCACCGTTTTCATATGGCAGAGGGCAAGAGGTCGGGGGAGTCTAGCCATCAGGGCAGGACTGGAGGACATAGTGCCAGCGGGGCACAATCGGGTCAGGGGCAGAGACAGATTGAGCAGGGCTCCCAGCAGGGGGATAATAAGAGGTTCCGGTCAGGGAACTACAGGCAGGGACAGGGAGGTTTCCGTCAGGGCCATCAGGGTTCGAATGGCCATCAGGGCCAACAGGGATAGAATGGACATCAGTTTCATCAGGGCCAGCAGGGCCAAGGGAAGAATGGTAACGGCCACCAGGGCCGGGGACAACAGGGGCAGAGGGGAGGGAACTTTCCAGGGAAGTGCTTTGTTTGTGGCAAGACTGGCCATAAGAAGCAGGATTGTCCTGATAGGGGCAGGGCCCCACAGCAGCAGCAGCAGGGTACTCGCCAGGAGCCACAGAGGCCCATGTTTCCCGCCGCTCTTCCCGCACCACCACAGATGGCAGCACTGCCACCCATTCCGGTAGTCCCAGCTCAGCAGGGTCAGCTACAGTATGGACGTGTCTACAACGTTCACCAGGCTGCAGTTCCACAGGCACCGCCCGCGATCGAGGGTACGTTTCCTATCCATGGTACTATAGGTCGGGTGTTATTTAATACGGGTGCTACACACTGTTTTATAGCTACACACTTCGCGAAAGCTTTAGGATTGTTAGCTACGGCAGAGAGCACAATGACGTGTGTCGACTCACCATTAGGGAGTGGGTCACTTATTTTCTTTATATGCCGGGGAGTGGGGGTAGAGATTGGTGGTTTGGTATTGCCTGCAGACATGTTAGTGTTAGACATGCATTTTCACGATGTGATCATCGGTATGGATTGGCTCGTAGCATACAGGGCCATGATTGATTGCTTCAGCGGGAGCATTGTTTTTGCCATTCCGGGGCAAGAGATGTTTGTAGTGGCGATGCCTCGCCCAGAGGGAGGATCGATCGCTCATCTGTATTACATAGAGGAGGATACCTCTAAGGAGGTTGTGATTCCTTTAGATTCGATCTCGGTTGTCAGGGAGTATCCAGATGTGTTTCAGGAGATACCAGGCTTACCACCCAATCGAGAGATAGACTTCGTTATAGATTTGCTACTGGGCACGAGACCTATAGCACGCGCACCGTACCGTATGGCTCCAGCTGAGATGAGAGAGCTACGGGATCAGATAGAGCAGCTGTTGGGACAAGGCTTTATTCGCAGGAGTACCTCACCTTGGGGCGCTCCAGTTTTGTTTGTGAAGAAGAGGGACGGTTCACTGAGATTGTGTGTGGACTACCGAGAGTTGAATAAGGTTACGATACGGAATAAGTATCCGTTGCCTCGAATCGATGACTTATTCGACCAGTTGAGAGGAGATTCTTTCTTCTCGAAGATTGATTTGAGATCGGGATACCATCAGTTGCGTATCAGGGAGGAGGATGTCTCGAAGACCGCGTTCTTGTCGAGATATGGTTCTTACGAGTTTCGGGTTATGCCTTTCGGCTTGACCAACGCTCCAGCAGTGTTTATGGACTTGATGAACAGAGTGTTCAGGGATTTCCTAGACCAGTTTGTCATTGTCTTCATTGATGATATTCTGGTTTACTCTCAGACAGAGGAGGAGCACGCCGAGCATTTGAGGCAGGTTTTGCAAACACTTCGTCAGAACGAGCTGTATGCAAAATATGAGAAGTGCGGGTTTTGGCTGAAGGAAGTCAAGTTCTTGGGTCACATTATTTCCGACCAGGGAATATCTGTCGATCCGGGGAAGGTATCAGCGGTGAGGGAGTGGGGACAGCCCACGACACCAACGGAGATTCGTAGTTTCTTGGGTCTAGCAGGATACTACAGGAGGTTTATTCGGGGTTTCTCGGAGATAGCAGGTCCTTTGACACATCTTACTCGTAAAGGTGTGCCGTTCATTTGGAGTGATGCCTGTCAGTTGGCATGCGATGAATTGAAGGACAAGTTGACCTCAGCACCTGTGTTAGCATTGCCGAGACCGGGAGTTGAGTATTTGGTTTACACCGATGCGTCTTTGCAAGGACTGGGAGGTGTATTTCAGCAGGAGAGACAGGCCATAGCTTATGCTTCCCGTAAGCTTAAGCCTCATGAGAAGAATTACCCCACACATGATTTGGAGTTGGCGGCAGTGGTATTTGCCTTACGGATTTGGAGGCACTATCTTTTGGGGGAGAAGTTTCAGCTGTTCACGGACCACAAGTCACTACAGTATCTGTTCACGCAGAAGGAATTGAATATGCGGCAGCGTAGGTGGATTGAATTTGTGAAGGACTACCAGTTCGACATCCAGTACCACCCGGGTAAGGCTAACGTGGTAGCAGACGCATTGAGCCGCAGGCCAGCAGATGAGGTGGCAGAGGTGTGGAAAGCTAAGTGGAAGGAATTGGGACACCAGGATGCAGTAGCCTGATCTTTCATGTTTATGATGACCGTTACATCGCAGATTGTCACGAAGGTAGTACGGGCACAGGCTAATGACTCGTTCTGTCAGGAGCAGATAGTTCGATTACTTGCAGAGGGAGCCGAGTCCTATACCGTTAGCTCAGACGGGGGATTACGCTTCAATGGGAGATTGGTAGTTCCGGAAGGGGAAGAATTGCGGCACGATGTGATGGCAGAGTCGCACGGCTCATGGTTCGCGGTACATCCCGGAGGGGACAAAATGTACCAAGACATGAGACGACAGTATTGGTGGAGCGGTATGAAGAGAGATATCGCTGAGTTTGTCTCGAAATGCGCCACTTGTTAGCTCGTAAAAGTGGATCATCAGAGACCGGCAGGATTGCTACAGCCGTTGGAGGTCCCGGTGTGGATGTGGGAGAGCATATCCATGGACTTTATCACGGGGTTGCCTACGTCGCATAGGGGTCACGACTCCGTTTGGGTAATTGTGGACAGGTTGTCCAAGGTCGCTCACTTCTTACCCGTAAGGACTGACTACACTACAGGACAGTATGCCCAACTCTTCATTTCAGAGATTGTGAGACTTCACGGTGTGCCCCTAAATATCGTGTCTGACAGAGACAAGATATTTGTCTCGAGATTTTGGGAGAGTTTCCAGGAGGCCATGGGCACGGAATTGCGGTTGAGTACGGCTTATCATCCGCAGACCGATGGGCAGACAGAGCGCACCAATCAGATGTTGGAGGACATGCTACGCATGTGCATTATTGACTTCGGGGGTGGATGGGAGCAGTACCTTCCACTGGTGGAGTTTGCTTACAACAACTCCTATCAGTTCACGATTGGCATGGCTCCGTTTGAGGCATTGTACGGTAGGCCTTGTCGTTCCCCAGCATGTTGGTTAGAGGTGGGGGACAACAAACTACTTGGGCCGGAAGTGATTCAGGATACCTCGACAAGGATTGAGTTGATTCGGAGTCGCATTCGGGTAGCTCAAGACAGGCAGAAGAGTTATGCTGATGCGAAGAGGTTTTTCAGGGAGTTCCAAGTGGGAGACCAGGTTTTGCTCAGGGTATCTCCGATGAAGGGGATTATGCGTTTCGGGAAGAAGGGGAAGTTGGCACCGAGGTATGTGGGGCCGTTTCCTATTATTGAGCGGATCAGACCGGTTGTGTATAGACTTGGAATACCGGAGCACTTGCATCGGATTCACGACGTGTTCCATATTTCCTCGCTGAGGAAATACCTTAGAGATAATTTGGCTCATTCTCACATTGCTGTGGAGGACATCGATCTCCAGCCGGATAGCTCCTACGAGGAGGGGCCAATTGCTATTTTCGACCGAAGCGAGAGGAAACTGCGGTCAAAGATAGTCCCGTTAGTGCGTGTTCAGTGGCGACATCACAATGTCGAGGAGTCCACATGGGAGCGCGAGGATGAGATGCACGAACGTTATCCAGAGCTATTTTTAGCAGGTACTTTCTGGTTTCGAATTTCGGGACGAAATTCAGTTATTAGGGGGGGGAGTATGTAATACCCCGTACTTTTGACTATATTTATTTTTGGGCTTAATTAATTAAATTGCGTATTAATTGGAAATTAATCCGGGTTATAAATACTAATGAGATGCGAATTAGTATTTGATTATGTGCATATATGATTATATATGTATTTGGTATTATGAAAGTTGTCGTGAGATTTATGTACGGCATTTTAGAAATTTTGTCGAGACGCGTGGGACCGCCGCGTCACGGTGTAATATTTTGATAATAAAAGTGAATTTAAAATCTATAATTCGTATGGTCGTTTTGAGTGCACCAACGCGTCCGGAAGGGTCGAGATAGTCAGAAAACACTAGCCGGGGGTATAGTTTGGGTTCCGGGGTATTTTTAGGCCATACCGGCAACTTAAAGGGTATTTTGGTAATTTTACATTTTTAGGAATTAAAAGTGACGAAAATTAGAGATGTAAATCTGATGTGGATATAGACCCACTAAGCCCATAACCAACCCATATTAACCCTTTAAGCTACGGAGGCTAACATTAGGTTTACAATCTTCCCCAAATCAAAACCCTAGCCACCTTAAGCCACCATTGGAGAAGGAGCTTGGAGAGAGGAAATTCTGCAGAAAAACCTCATCAACCTACACCAAAGTCAGAAATCAAACCAAGGCAAGTGACTTTATTCCATTTAATTTCAGAGAATGTTCCCTCCATGTTAGAAAATTCGGATTTATGGTTTGTTCTTGATAAAATATGAAAACCCATGTAGTTTAGATCATAGAACTTGAGAAATTTGAGAAGGATTGCATGTAGAATGATAGGTAGATGTTTTTATTGATGATATACATGATTGAACAGAAATTTAAACGGATTTTGTTGGGTTAATTATTGATTCAAAAGTTAGGGTTCATGTTCTTGAAAGAATTGGGAAAAAGGTGTAGAGATTTATAATTTGATTGATGCTAAAGAGATTTAATCTGGAAAACATGTTAGGAGATGATTTGAATATGTTTAGGATGAATTAGAGAGCCTAAAACGTTGTTGGGATGAACTTTGGAAGAGATTAGAAGTGATAAAAATGGGTAAAAACGAGATGGGGAAAAATCTGGGCCGAAGCTGGTAGCTCGTTAGAAGCAGCCCCAGGTCGTTCGAACGAACTCGTTCGAACGAGCTTCTAACGAGTTGACCAGTCGCTGCTAACGAAAAGGGATTTCGTTCGATATCTCGTTCGAACGAGATATCGTTAGAAGGAACAGTTCGTTCGAACGAACTGGGATATCGTTCGAACAGCCTCGTTCGAACGAGACTTCTAACGAGTTGGCGGAGGAATCTCGTTCGAACAGTATCGTTCGAACGAGACTTCTAACGAGTTGACAGTTTGGTCCTTTTTGGACTGTTTTGATTTTTGGAGTCCCGGAAACTGGTTCGAGAGTAGAATTAACATTCTTTGATGATGTAAGGATAAATTTGGGACTTTTGGATTACTATGAGGAGTAAATTATATACGAGAGTTGTATTACATGGACTGTTTGGGTTGAGTCGTGAGTGGTTACTACGACGTGAGAAACTATAGCGCGTATGATTATAAATCGGATTAGTATAAATTGTGATAATCATAGTTAGTGCGAGAATGCGATACGTACTACGATTAAAATACGGTATTACTAAGATGTGTGTTTACTTAGTATATGGATTGTGTGTATGACATACCTACCATACTTGCTATCACGGGAGGTTGCGTTCGCTTAGGACCCTCTAATCCTTGTGTGCCTACGGGGGGGATATAGACTGGTACCTCGATGAACATAGGTCATAGAAAGACTTATTGGGATATTAATAAGTCCGCTGATCATGGGAGCGTAGGTATGTGCGTGACCCATGTGATGGTGACTGTGTTCGCCTCCATTATTTGTGATGTTGTTATCGATAAACTATTCCTGAGAGATTCGGAATATGTAATCCTTATGTACGTGATGTACCGGGATGGATAGCAGAGTATGTTGTCACTTAACTAGTTGTATGGGTAGTTATAGATGGGTACTTGCGTTAGGAGTGCACAGTTAGACGAGAGGTGAGAATATAATGTGAGTGCACGTCCTAACATGTACTTTGCATTTAATGTTTTAAATGTTTTTAAAGCACTTGCAGGTTTTTAAAATATAACTCCACATTCGGGCTCTGACCCGTTTGCTTTTCAAATCTTTTTCTTGTAAAACCATTTTAGGCGCCCAGCCACAAGGACACCAAGCATAGGTACTCATTCAGGTGACGAGCTGTAGCTGCTTGTGGAAACTACAGGGATTTGCATGTAGACGCTTCTACCTTTTGGATTCCAGAGTCACTATCTATCAGTTGTAGGGCATGTTGCCCATTTCTATTAGACATCTTTTACATTTCAGTTTTTAGACTTTAGCACGTATTGTTTCAGTTTATTTATTTCAGTTGTGGGATTGTAGTGAGGAGTTTTTCCTCCAGACTTTAATTACTGTTATGTGATGATTACTCGTTTTACTTCAGCATGGTGAATGGTGTTATTTATTTCTTCATTACTCTTGTTGCATGTTAATTCGGACTTAAATTAAAATTTGGCAACTTGCTTTTTAAATATTAGGTGGTTAGTAATAATAAAATGTTTTCGACAGTGATGCTATTAACTGAGCCAACTTGGCATTTTGAATTAATTTAATAAAGGAGTAGCTACCCGGTATTTAATTAGTCGGGGTGTCACATTTTTTGGCAATTTTCAATATCGTTTATCCGATTCCCCTATAATTTGACGCCATCTGCGGGAAGAAGAAGATTATTTCCATAAGGTTTGACAAACTTATTGCCATGAGTTTTAAAAAGTTCCCAATGTTCACGTGGAGGAAACCGTTTTCATTATTAGATAAATATAAAAAAGAGGAAACATTTTTCGTATAGGAATCCACCATCACTCAATAAATCGAGATCATGTGGTCCACTGCTAAGGTTCCAGCAAGCACCGTCACTAATATGCACCCCGTCGAAGTGACCTTCCAGGTGGCTTGTTGATGAATATAAGAAATGCCTTCATAAGGATGACACAAAAATTTCCAGAGATTGATCCCTTAAGGAGAACCGAGCAAATAAAAGGGAATGGACCAATCTCTCATGGACTAGGTCATCATTGAAGAAGTAAAATTAGATCACCATTGACCCCTCCTTTCAAAAATAATATTAGGGTCTCCAATTTTAGGAGTACTCTTGAAGATCATATCAATCAATGCAAGGAAAGACACACCTCTATCCATATGACTGACAGTTGGTTAGATCGACATGTTGAGAAATCTCATGCTAGTCATTATGA
Source organism: Sambucus nigra (assembly GCA_949130495.1). Classification (NCBI taxonomy): domain Eukaryota; kingdom Viridiplantae; phylum Streptophyta; class Magnoliopsida; order Dipsacales; family Adoxaceae; genus Sambucus; species Sambucus nigra. The sequence goes on from OX422208.1 coordinate 251,655,357, forward strand.
TGTTCTCATCAACCTGCCAACCCTTCCAAATAGGGTTGAAAGACAATACAACCTATACAATTTCATCAGGAAGGAATTGGATGATAAAATTTAAACAAATCGCATACTCACATCAAATGACTTGGCTAGGAAAGCTTTGGGCTATGACTTAGCCTCAGCATTCATCGAGGAGATAGAGCAAAAAATTCGCATAGGAAGTTCTCTCTTCCCAAAATAAAAATTGATCCCACACATCACATCCATCATTATAAGCATTTTATGTCCCTCCGGTATCACAACAACGACCGAATATGTCAGGTTTTTACATCGACGTTGGGAAAGATAAGCCTTAGTTTGAGAAGTTAGATCCTAGATTTCTTTCTCTTTTTACGAAGTTGTTCGAGAAGTTCACAACCCTATTTATCACCACTAGTAAGGCAATGAAGGAAAGGGATTTCCTAATCGTCTTTTATAGGAAGCAAGGGGTACCTGAGGAAGTACGCACATAGATACTAGGAATTATTCAATGAGATTGACAACTCCAATGAGTAGTTAATTATTTCTTCGTTCAAGTTTGGAATTTCTTGTTTAAATGAATTACACAATTCATAGATGAAGAAATTGGATTCATCCATGGATGATCTAATGGTTCATATTAAGAATCACTCCAAAGTTAAGGACAGGATCCTCAATGTAGATGATTAAGCTCATTTTCCTATAAAGGCAAATGAGAAATAGAGATTAGAAGAAAATATAAAAAATTGAAGCACAATCACCCACACCTAAAAAGGGAGGAAGAAGGATGCCCGCAAAAGAAAAATTAGGATGCCAACTAATGATAATTCTTACCAACTACTCGATACCTTCTTAAAGGAGAAAATTTACACGATCACCCCCCCAAATAAAAGATAAACCTTATTATAAGAAGCCTCTAAAGATGGCGAGCAACCCTAATCAATGAGATATAAATCAAAGGTGCACCCACCACCACGATCACATCCACAAAACATAAAATAGTAAAATGTTGAAACTCCATTCAGAGGACTTGGTCCAGGAGGGGCACCATAAAGAGCATATAGATACAGATAAAAAAGGCATTAGGCTATAAAATGACCCAGATGAAAGATGACAAAAATCTTCCGCCCTTGGAATGGTGATCACCATTCATGGATTCACATATTTAAATCAGTTCGTAGGGGAAAAAAGTTAATGAATAAATCAAAATTTTGGTCATCATCCCAAAAGCCTTAGAAATTAAGGTTTCCAAACCCATCCTTAGCAAAATAGACCACGGTGAGATTAACCTTAACCGAGTTATCATATTCTCTATTGAGGATCTGGTCCGGATTAACCTGTCATACAAGGATGCTTTGGTCCTAACCTTGAGGGTCACTGACTACGACTTGAATATGATTTTGGTATACCAGATAATCTCCTCAAAGATTATGTCATGTACCTTATCCATAATCTTGGGTATAACATTCACGACCTAAATAATAAGTTTGGCCCTTTGATCGACTTCAACAATAATGTGGAGACCCCTTTAAGAAAGATCAAACATTCAGTTAAAGTGGATCTCATTAAGAGAGAGATATAGTTCCAAGCAATTAGATCTGAATCACCTTAAAATTCCATTCATGGGATGGGATAGAAGAATACTACGAGGGTCGTATCGTTGTCTCTCTACCAGAAGCTAAATTGTGACCAAATAAGAGATCAGGGGGAATTAGGTAGTGTTTAGGAGTTGTTTCCATCACCACCATAAAATATTATACTTGGAGAAACTAAATAAGAGTTCATGGGCCAATTAGGGATCTCAAGAAGGGGTTGAAGAAACTAGAGTGGCCCCTATTGATCGAGCATTGGAAGAGTTGAAAAACATTTCCCCTCGACCTGGAATTGCCACCAAAGGAAGCCGATCAATTGGTGGAGTTTATTAAAAGAACATAGAAATATTTGCATGGCAACTGTATGACTTGTCGAATATTGATCAAGAGGTTTTTTGTCACTAGTTGCACATGGATACTGATTACTGGTGAGTTTATAAAACATCAAGGAGGTCGAATGTTGAGAAATTCGAGGTGATGAGGTATAAAATTAAGTAGCTAATCCATGCTGAATACATCAAGGAAGTCCATTCCCCAAACCGAATCTCAAGTACAATGATTATCTAAAAAAAGAGTGGCAAATGGAGGGTGTGTATTGATTTCATTGATTTCAATAAGGACTGCCCAAAAGGTAGCTCCCCTTATCCAAAATTGATCAACTGCTAGACTCAACATTCGCACATAAACGTATGATTTTCATGGATGCCTATTATAGGTACCATTAAATAGTGTTTTATAGCCCCAAATAGGATAATACCTCTTTTATTACCACATTGGGATTGTATTATTATAGCGTGATGTCGTTCGACCTAAAAAGTACTAGGTTGACTTATCAGAGATTGGTCACCAATATGTTCATAAAGAGAATCGGATCAACAATGGAGGTATATGTCAATGATATGATTGTGAAGAGAAATCTCTCTGCTAATCATATCAAGGATATCACTAGCACATTCAAGATCCTCAAGATCTACCGAATAAAGCCCCAACACCTCTAAATGTACCTTTTGGTTAAGCTCAAGTATGTTTCTTGAATACCTAGTCAAACAAAGAGGCATAAAAGACAATCCAGACCAAATCAAGGCATTATAGGAGATCAAGAGGTCGACTATGGTTAGGAAAGTGGAAGTTCTCACATGAATGCTTTTTATCAATTCATAGGTTTATATACAAGTAATCAAATAAATTCTTTCCATTCTTTGAAGCTATAAAGAAGGCAACTAAATGATCGAGACCTTCAAATGTAATGAAGCACTAGAGTAGATCAAGAGATATATCGTTTCCCTGCACTTGTTGTCAAAACCAATTAGTGGTGAGAAGCTCCACTTGTACTTAACTATTTCACAACATGCAGCTAATGGGGCACTCGTTCGATTAGAAGATGGAGAGCATCATCCTATCTAAATGTCATCCACACTCTCCTTGATGTTTAAAAGTGATATATGGTAAAAGAGAAATTATACTCAACCCTGGTGGTGTCATTCAAAAAGATGAGACATTATTTTGACACCCACTCCATAGTCGTGATCACCTCTCATCCTCTTAAGGAGGTCTTATAAAAGGTCAACCTCATAAAAAACCCAACAAAGTTGTCTTTGGAATTAACACAATTTAACATCAGTTGTGAACCCAAAATTACCATCAAAGGGTATGTTTTGAACGATTTTGTAACAAAATTATCATGCCTCTCTGAAGAGAAAAATGATTCGTTGCCACCGACATATCAGAAGAATGCAAAACATCCAATTTGGACAATCAATAGTGTGGCCCTTTGCTTGACACTGTATGAACATTAAGACAGTATTGAGAAAATTCACCACTCCTCCACATTCATAGCAATTATTGGATCTCCTTTGCTGATCCTTTTGTTATCTCCTCTATAACAAGCTCTATTATGTAACACCCCGTAAATTCGAGAGCTTTGAATTTAATTAATTTTGGACAAATTTAATCATTTTGGGTGAAATGGAACTTATTCATTTTTGGAGACATTTAAATTTATAATTTAGAGAAATTATTTAAATTGGTGGATTTATTTAAATTGACAAATTAAAATTAAAATTATACTGATTATTTTGTGTCGCATATTTGGAAGTAAAAAAACTGAGAATGTTATAAAGTAATTCAGATGGAAATTCTGAGTGCACGATTGACTTTGAATAGGTCAAAATAGTCGAAAAAGAGAACCCGGGGAAGGTAATCGGGTCTCAGGGCATTTTTAGGCATAATCGGGTCCACACGGGAGTGTTTGGGCCGTTTTAATTAAGCCTTTTAGTCGAAAAATGGGACTAGACCAATAAAAGCCAATTAAGGGAGTTGGGGGAAGCCATAACTCAACGGGAGAAAACCTAAATATGTAGAGGAAGTTTAGGAGAGCAAATTGGGCATATTTTGGGAGCTAAATCAAGAAGAGGAGATTAATGCGTTCTTCATCAAAATCTCCATCTACGTCAAAGGATCAGACCCTATGAAATTATCCAGGCAAGTAGTTAAACTTGCTTTCATTTAAGTTGCGGTATTCAGATTCATATCATGTTTGGTGTAAACCATATTCATTTTGGGATAAGTTGTTATAGCAAAATTCATTTTTGGGAGGGTATCACATGTTAAATATGGGTTTTTGGGATTTAAGAATTAAGGGTGAAATTTATGTTTAATTGATGTGGGAATAATATCATATGAGGCTATATATGAGTTATAATAAAAAACCTGTAGAAATTGTTATTGAATTCGGATTATTGAATCGAATTGAGAATTGTGATTTAAGGGATATTGAGAAAAACCCAATTTATGAACCCTAGAATTTTAATAAAAACCAAAGAGGATTAATGTCATATATTAGTGTTTGAACATGTTTACAGATGAAATAAATATGGGAGATAAAGTAGTCGAGGTCTGTGTTGAAGTCGAAAAGCTTCGGAGTTTAAAAATGGTGGAAAAAGCAGTCGGGGAAGATGATTGATATCTGGTCGATCGATCGATCGATCTAATTTGTCGATCGATCAATCCCTTCAGTTATTGTAAAACATGATATTGTATATATTTTCGTCACGATCGCGTGGGCGCCGACCACGTATTTTTTTGATTTTTTTGGATTTGATATGATTTTTCTACGATAGGGTGTGTGAGACCGACATCTTTAGGACGGAATAAATTCGGGTTATTTTGAGATGTTCGTAGATGAGTGAAGGACTTTGGAAAATACTAAGGAACATTATTTTAGCCTTGGATTAAATTGGGATGAATCCGGCGTATGGATTTAGGAGTGTTTAGGATGAACAACACTAAAAAATATATGTAAAAAAATATGAGTGTATTCGAATGGGAATTTTGGATTAATTTAACATACAGGCTGGTATCTTAAGGTGGATTTAATTGATAGAAATTAAATGGGACCAAATAATTAGAGTCTTATGGAATGAGTATTAAGGGACTTAAGAGTTAAAGAAGGGGGGAACCTTAAGAAGGTGAATTTTGAGTATTAAACTCATAAGTATGTAATTACGGGCCAAGTGAATGTGTCCGGGCATTGTAGTGAAGAGACACTACTTTAATAAATTAATTATTGTGAAATTGATTAGATTAATCGGTGTAATTCGCAATGTAATGAATTCGGGGGTTAAGAATGAGTCACGGTGAAGGTGAGTGAACCTATCACTGAGACCAGTAAAATATGAGTGAATTACTTACTGAAATGTTTAAAGGTTAATTGGCACACTTCGAGTAGTGAGGGATACTCGGGAATATATGATGAGATGTATAATTGAAATTTAATAATACGTATACTACGTATGAGACACATACTATAGGTCACGTGAATACCTATACGTCTGATAGTAATTTATATATTTGGGTTGTCTGAATACCCTAATGATTATTATAAGTTGTGTGAATACTTATTGGTTGATTTATTATATGTATGACATACCAACGCTGCTTGCAATCGTGGTGGAGGTTGCGTGTTGGGACGGTCTTATCTCAAGGAGCCTTTGGGGGGATTTTAGACTCATGCCCTAGAACATAGAACCTTGGAAATATGTTATCCGAGATATGATAGTTCAACGGTAACTCCAATATGTGTGATTTGTATTGATGGTTCGAGAGAGATTGAACCAATAGTCCTTTAAGCAGTGAGTGATGCACTAGGACATGATAGCAGAATATGCATTGCACCAAGTGATTTTAACCTAGAGGTGCAGGATTAATATGAATATATATATATATATATATATATATATATAATGATAAATATATGTATGCTTGTGATTAATTCTACTGTGTGTATTTAGTAGATACGAAAACACTGGTATTTGAAGTAATCTTAGTGGGAAAAAAGATTAATTATAAGAATGATGAATACATAGGTTACTGCCCTGTATAAATTATTTGATAATGAATTAGTATATATATACTAGTGTGATAAAAATATATACCGAGGATGTGTCCAACTGTGGGTACTTAAATGAAAAGTAAGATAATGACATATAAAATAACTTTAATGTGTGAAGAATTAAATATAAAATGAGAAAGTCATAAGTGGTTATTCGATATAAAACATTTAGTAATGTATTGCGTGGGCAATATGGGTGAACACATCGAGTTAGTGTGAAGAAGGAAACTTGATATGGTTAGTCAAGGGGGTAGCTTAACTAGAGAGGGTTAGCAGGCAACGTTAGGTGTGCACATTAAATGAGAGGTGAGATTTACCTCAAGAGAGTGCGACACTAGCTAAATTTGAAAAGGGTGCATGCATATTTAATTATTATAATTTAACTGCTTGCTAAATATTTTCAAAATGTTTTACTTGGGCTCTGACCCGTGTCAAAACCTTTTTCAAAATATTTTAGGTGTCTAGCCACAAGGACGCCCGGTTTGAGGATTTTATACAGGGATGCCTGGCTGCAGCTCATGTGGGAGTTGCAGGACTTTGTTATAGACGCTTCGTTCATTTGTTTCTAGTATAGGGACTTTACTTTAGTATTCATTTGGGCATATCCCCCTCAGATTTTGTATTCAGTTTATTTATTGGACTTTGTGTATCCAGGTTGTTGTTCCCGTTACTATTGTATTTTATTGTTTACCTAATAGTGGATTCAGTTATCTTCATTTATAGAATTCATCCGTGTTTGATATAATTATCATGGTGTGTTGATGGCTTAATTTATTATTTATTTCCGCATGTTGTTAATTAATGAAATATAAAATTTGGCACCGGTCTAATTAAATTACTAGGTGGTTAGTAACTTTAAAAATGTTTTCGACAGTGATGCTAAGAATGAGCCATATGAGACCGATATTTTATTTTAATTATGGACTGGCCACCCGGTATTTTAATAGGCGGGGTGTCACAGATGGTATCAGAGCACCGGGTTCTAGAGTCCTTAGGATCTGTGCGGCTTACTACGTTTCAGCATAACGTTCTTTGATATAGAGCCTTATTATGGGATTGTTGTATTCCTTCACACATGCGACTGACGTTCTCCTGCTATTAAGTATAGTTGATGTGATTCATATACGAGTTTGATTAGTCTTCGTACCCCGAACAGTTTTGGGACGACCAGCGAGGGCCATTAGAAGGATGGCATGAGGGGAGGCTCAGCAGAATCCATTAAATATTCCGAGAACGGTAACCGCGATAGGAGTCACCATAGCAATGGTAGGATAAGATCCAAAGATAATTGTGTAGGGTGGAGTTCAATGACACCCATCATTAAATTTCGGGCGCAAAATTTTAACTCATAGGAGCGACGTTGTAGTAGTGGGAGTCGGTCACCATAACCATGGAGGGATACCATGAATAACAAGGAATTTGGGGGTGCTGTTTCATCGCAAATCCTCTCATCAACTGTTTAAATAAGAGAGGCAAACGAGATTTCAAGACTTTTTTCGAAAGGGTCGTACAGTGGCCGGTCATGAAGAGAGTTTATAATTTAAGCAAACTTCGTACCTAATGAGGTGGATACGTTCGTAAGTTAATATTGGACTCGTGGGTAAAATGCACAAGCTAGGATGGGAAAGTTTGACTAGGATGACTAGTACTGTTGTCATCAAGGTCGTATGTTTACAAATTGATATCAATACTTCCTTGAGAAAGGAACCAATAGTGTTGGAGAACTTAACCGAAGGAAAAAAAACTCGATTTAATGGTGCTAGTGAGGCACTATAGGAGGGTGTACTGGTAGAGAACCTATTTTAATGATTGATACCAAAGGAACCCTTACTAGGTGACGGTGAATTCAGTCAGGTTCGTCAAGGCCAGCAACGAGTTCCATAGGGTCAGCGGAGCCAAAGGGGCAATGGGGGTAGCAATCAGGGTCAAGTCTATTAAGTCAGTGATAAGGACAACCTCGACATGGCCAGTGGGGCCAGGAAAAGGGGGATGACATAGAGAGGTGTCTTAGATGTAAAGAGTAGGAACACATGTTTGGATCTTGTTCGGAGCGAATTAGGGAACAAGGAAGGGATCCCAGTAGGGGCAATAATTATAAGAATTTTTGGTTGGGACAAGGGTGTTATGTCTAGGAACCATTTGAACCGCAAGTGGTATTGGCAATTTAAGGCATAAGTTTTATCCCGGAGTGATTGGGATCTCTTTTGTGTGACACGCGATTCACTGTAGGTTATTAATACTATATTTGCAAGTGAAACGGGTTTAGTAGAGGTATCGTTAATACTACCATAGTGTGTGTTAATTCACCGTTGAGCGGAGAGTTTTTAGCTCATTATTGTTTACATGCTCAGAACTTAGTGATAGTGAGAGCATCGTATCATGTGACGCCTTAAGAAACATGGGCATAGATGATTTGATTTATTATTGGGAGATAAAATTTGTGATATCTTGGTTATAAGCTTGGGATGCATGGATTTTGATGACCGACAATGCTAGGGGATAGTGCGTTGGGGAAAGTTCTTCTGAACTTCGTTACGGGAGGTTACACACTTGGACCGTAATAAACATTGGGAATAGCGAGACGTTGTTGGATGCTAGTGCATCGGTTTTAAATGTTAAATTATTAAATGAGTAGAGAAAACACTTTAAGCTGAGAGCTAATTCGATATATGGCCAGTGGAGCTAGGTAGTGGTACAAAGGATGCACTGAGAAATTTTTTTGCACCACAGGTTAATGGGTGGGGCAGGGTCAAGAAGGACTTAATTTACAAATGGGGTTAATCGAGAATACGTGTATGACATATCCACGTCGAGAGTGCGGAGCTGAGCTTGAGATAAATATATATTATGTACGAGACGTTACTGATAATTATACTGAAATGTTTGGGCTATAGTGTATATAATGGTCGGACTTTGTGTTTGCTGTTATGAGATATGATTTATATGTTTTAGTTATCACCTAAAAGAGGGTCTAATCTATATATATTCATGTATATATGTTATCGTGTGTTGCATAATATACTTATGAGAAAGTGTTTGTATTTTTATATTTGATCCCGATGAATAGGGATATTTATTGATGAGATTTAGAGTGGATATGTTTAGTGACGAGCGAGGATATATAGCTTGTGATAGACTCGCGCTAAGATAATAGTGATAGTAACATGAAAATGGTCGAGTATAATTTTATGTTAGGAGACAGGATTTGGGGGTACGTGCTATGGACTGAAGGCCAAACGGATCTCATCGACCGACAATGCTAGGTAGTAGTGTGTTGGGAGGGTTCCTTATTTGGATTTTGCTTTGCGAGACATCCCACGCATGAAACTTAGCGCAACATTGGATGTGGGGAGATGTTTGGTCACTAACTAGCACATAGTTTTGGTACCTTGGCTATTATGCATTCAGGTAGTTATGACTGTAAGTTGAAAATTGTATTATAATATAAGGCTAGTGGAGCCGGGTAACCTTTGTGCAGTTATGCACGGGTATATTGTGTACGGGCGCCCTAGACAATTAATTTAATTTTAATATAATTCGCGATTAGAAGAGGTAGGAATATGTGTAGCGATCTTAGAGATATGTGAGTAAGGAAGTATTCGAGTCTTTGAGTACTAGGCTCATCTGAATTTCGAGGACGAAATTCCTTTGTAAGGGGGGAAGTATGTAACACCCCGTAAATTCGAGAGATTTGAGTTTAATTAATTTTGGACAAATTTAATCATTTTGGTAGAAATGGAACTTATTCTTTTTTGGAGACATTTAATTTCTAATTTGGAGAAATTATTTAAATTAGCAAATTAAAATTAAAATTATACAGATTATTTTGTGTCGCATTTTCGGAAGAAAAAATTTGAGAATGTTATAAAGTAATTCAGATGGCAATTCTGAGTGCACGGTTCACTCCGGATAGTTCAAAATAGTCGAAAAAGTACCCGGGGTAGTAATCAGGTCTCGAGGAATTTTTAGGCATAACCGGGCCCACACGGGAGTGTTTGGGCCATTTTAATTAAGCCCATTAGTCTAAAAATGGAATTAGCCCAATAAAAGCCAATTAAGGGAGGGGGGCAGCCATAACTCAACGGGAGAAAACCTAAATATGTAGAGGAAGTTTGGGAGAGCAAATTGGGCATATTTTAGGAGCTAAATCAAGAGGAGGAAATTAATGTGTTCTTCGTCAAAATCTCCGTCTACATCAAATGATCAGACCCTACGAAATTATCTAGGCAAGTAGTTAAACATGATTTCATTTAAATTGCGGTATTGCGATTCATATCATGGTGGGTGTAAACCATATTCATTTTGGGATGATTTGTAATAGCAAAATTCGTTTTTGGGAGGGCATCACATGTTAAATCTGGGTTGTTGGGATTTAAGAATTAAGGGTGAAATTGATGTTTAATTGATGTGGGAATAATATCATATGAGGCTATAATATGAGTTGTAATAAAAAACCTGTAGAAATTGTTATTGAATTCGGATTATTGAATCGAATTGAGAATTGTGATTTAAGGGATATTGAGAATAACCCAATTTATGAACCCTAGAATTTTAATGAAATTCAATGAGGATTTATGTCATATATTAGTGTTTGAACATGTTTATAGATGAAATAAATATGGAAGATAAAGTAATCGAGGTATGGATTGAAGTCGAAAAGCTTCGAAGTTTAAAAATGGTGGAAAAAGCAGTCAGGGAAGATGACTGATATCTGGTCGATCGATGGATCGACCCAATTTGTCGATCGATCGACCACTTCAGTTATTATAAAACATGAGATTGTATATCTTTTCATCACGGTCGTGAGGGAGCCGGCCATGTATTTTTCTGATTTTTTTTGGATTTGATATGATTTTTCTACGATAGGGTGCATGAGACCGACATCTTTAGCAAGAAATAAATTCGGGTTATTTTGAGATGTCCGTAGATGAGTGAAGGACTTTGAAAAATATTAAGGAACATTATTTTATCCTTGGATTAAATAGGGATGAATCCGGAGTATGGATTTAGGAGTGTTTAGGATGAACAACACTAAAAAATATATGTCGAAAATATATGAGCGTATTTGAATGGGAATTTTGGATGAATTTAACATACGAGCTGGTATCTTAAGGTGAATTTAATTGTAAGAAAATTAAATGGAACCAAATAATTAGAGTCTTATGGGATGAGTATTAAGGTATTTACGAGTTAAAGATGGGGGGAACCTTAAGAAGTTAATTTTGAGTATTAAACTCATAAGTATGTAATTACGGACCAAGTGAATGTGTCCGGACATTGTAGTTGAGGGACACTACTTTAATAAATTAATTATTGTAAAATTTATTAGATTAATCGGTGTAATTCGCAATCTAATGAATTCGGGGGTTAAGAATGAGTCATGGTAAAGGTTAATTGGCACACTTTGAGTAGTGAGGGATACTCGGGAATATACGATGCGATGTATAATTGAAATTATATAATACGTAGGATGTTCGTGAGAGATATATATACTACGTATGAGACACATACTATAGGTCGCGTGAATACCTATACGTTTGATAGTAATTTATAAATTTGGGTTGTGTGAATACCTAATGATTATTATAGGTTGTGTGAATACCTATTGGTTGATTTATTATGTGCATGACATACCTACACTGCTTGCTATCGGGGTGGAGGTTGCGCGTTGGGACGGTCTTATCTTCAGGAGCCTTCGGGGGGGGGGGGAGATTTTAGACTCATGACCTAGAACATAGAACCTTGGAAACGTGCTATCCGATATATGATAGTTTGACGGTCAAATGGGAACGTAGGTATGTACGTGACCCATGAGGCTAGGGACTATGTTCACCTCCAATATGTGTGATTTGTATTGATGGTTCGAGTGATGAACCAGGACATGATAGCAGAGTATGTATGGAACCAAGTGGTTCTAAACTAGGGGTGCAGGATTAATATGTATATATATAGTCCCTCTCCTGTAAGGAGTCCTTATGGTGCAAATTTCGGTACATACCATTTTTTAAAATAGTAAAAAAATGAATTTTTTGATGAAACTTTATGGATATTATTTCCATGGTGGGAAGATCATCTCCAATTTTTTTCATAAAAAAATTCAATAAAAAAACCGTTGAGATGAAGTGATATGTAAAAAAATGGGACACATATGCATTTTCGACCATTGAAATGTTGACGATCATCTCACCCACTTTTTGATTGAATTTTTTAATTAACCTTCATGGATATTATCTTGATAGTGAGAAGATCTTATCCGTGAAGTTTCATTAAAAAATTCAATCAATAAAGTGGCTGGCGCCGACCCAACATTTAAACGGTTGAAAATGCATATTTATACCATTTTTTTTACCTATCACCTCATCTCAATGGATTTTTTAATGAATTTTTGACGAAAAAAATTGGAGATGATCTTCTCACCATGGAGATCAGATCCATGAAGTTTCATCAAAAAATTCATTTTTTTATTATTTTAAAAAAATGGTATATACCGGGGTCTGCACCATAAGGAGTCCTTACAGGAGACTTTCTATATATATATATATATATATATATATATATATAGTGATAAATATATGTATGCTTGTGATTAATTCTACTGTGTGTATTTAGTAGATACGAAAACACAGGTATTTGAAGTAATCTTAGTGGGAAAAAAAGATTAACTATAAGAATGATGAATACATAGGTTACTACCCTGTATAAATTATTTGATAATGAATTAGTATATATATACTAGTGTGATAAAAATATATACCGGGGATGTGTCCAACTGTGGGTACTTAGTTGAAAAGTAAGATAGTGACATCTAAAATAACTTTAATGTGTGAATAATTAAATATAAAATGAGAAAATCATAAGTGGTTATTCGATATAAAACATTTAGTAATGTATTGCGTGGGCGGTATGGGTGAACACATCGAGTTAGTGTGAAGAAGGAAACTTGATATGGTTAGTTAAGGGGGTAGCTTAACTAGAGAGGGTTAGCAGACAACGTTAGGTGTGCACATTAGATGAGAGGTGAGATTTACCTCAAGAGAGTGCGACACTAGCTTAAATTTGAAAAGGGTGCATGCATATTTAATTATTGCAATTTAACTGCTTGCTAAATATTTTCAAAATATTTTACTTGGGCTCTGACCTGTGTCAAAACCTTTTTCAAAATATTTTAGGTGTCTAGTCACAAGGACGCCCAGTTTGAGGATTTTATACAAGGATGCCTAGCTGCAGATCATGTGGAAGTTGCAGAACTTTGTTATATACGCTTCGTTCATTGGTTTCTAGTATAGGACTTTACTTCAGTATTCATTGGGGCATGTCACCCCCAGATTTTTTATTCAGTTTATTTATTGAAATTTGTGTATCCAGGTTCTTGTTCCCGTTACTGTTGTATTTTATTATTTAACTAATAGTGGATTCGGTTATCTTCATTTGTAGAATTCATTTGTGTTTGATATAATTATCATGGTGTGTTGATGGCTTAATTTATTATTTATTTTCGCATATTGTTAATTAATGAAAGATAAAATTTGGCACCGGTCTAATAAAATTACTAGGTGGTTAGTAACTTTAAAAATATTTTCGAGAGTGATGCTAATAATGAGCCATATGAGAGCAATATTTTATTTTAATTATAGGCTGGCCACCCGGTATTTTAATAGGCGGTGTGTCACATATTGGCCTCGCGCTCCGAAATGATGCCAACTCTCATGGTTCTGAATATGATCCAAGATTTGATCAACTAGTAGAGATCCCGTCCTATAATGAACTTCCTTCTACTGGAGAGGAAAGCGAATACATGTCTCTTTTTCTCCTCTTCTCTATCTGACCCCACCTTTCTGCTCGTGTAAAAGTGTCCAAGAACCATTTTCTTGTGTTTTTCTTGACTTTTTCCACTTCTTGTTCTTTCTTATTTTCTACCCTTCTTTTGCCTCGGTTCTAATTGATACGAAAGGGAGATCAATAAAAAAATAGACCCTGAAAGAAGAAGTAATGGGCCTTTCACCCTCTTTCTGGTGACCCAGGGAGCTGCTAAATGCACTTAGGAGGACGTGCGTAATTTATAAATTGTTGGGATATCACGAAAGTAAGTTGGAAGATCAGCAGTTTACTCAATTGATTGAGAGAAACTTAGTTTAATCTATCTTATAAAAGATTAGAGAAAGGTTGGTTAAAAGTGTATCGTACTGTATGGGTGCTCTCGCTTGGACTGAAGGTGCCCCAAAAGGACCACAACATCTTTAGTGGCATACACCAAATAGTCCCTCGAACAATTTTAATACACATTTAGTCCAAGTCTTTTTATTTTGTTCTAAAAAGTCCCTCACCACATAAAAATACTAAAAAAAAAAGAGCCAATGAGGATCATTGGAGCTCCGATAGTGGGGGGTGGGGGGGTGGGGAGGTGGGGCTAGGGTGTCGCTAGCGCAGACCTTTAAAAATAAGAGAATATTGGTTAAATGGGTGTTTGAGGGACTTTTTGGAATGCAATAAAAAATCCTGGACTAAATGTGTATTAAGAAATATTTGAGGTACTTTTTGGTAATTGATCCATATCTTTATTTATATCCTTATGAGACTTGGGTAGTTGATATGACGCAAATATTGCGTATTTCATCCCTTGAACCTACACATTTTAGTCCCCTCGGGTATCTTATTCCCTATATTTATGCTCGTTAACCAGACAACCTCGAATTTCTATGTTAAGATGTTTTGAAGGGGTTAATTGAGCTTTTATAGGTATTTGGATGCTAAGTGTGAAGTTCAGACACATTCTGGCGAATTTTCGTATGCAATCGCACGTTCAAGGGAAATTCGATCAATTCACAGCTTGGGCACTTGGCCTAACATCTTCACGAAAGTTGTATCCCTCCTCGCAAGCTTAATGCTGTCGTGAACGGTGCGCAATTTCGAGTCCGTATGAAGAAGTTATGGGAGTTTTAGCCGAAGAGAAAAACAATCCAACCAAAACAGGAGGAATAGTTGCTGCCCTCCTTGATCGATCGACCGAGCCTTCAGAGTTTGGCCATCGTGAGAAGACAGTGGGCTAAGTTTTCAACCATCGATCGATCGATCAAAGGGATCGACCGATCGATCCCCTATTTTCTGCAGATATTTTGCTTTTTCTTTTTCGTTTTCTTTTCTAATTTTATTCCACTTACAATATAAACCCATTTTGTTGTAAATATCGAATATAATTCGTTTTTAGATAGTTTTAGGTTAGGGTTTGGGGGTTTTGAGAGCTATTTCTTCTTCCTCAATTGGTTTGACACCCATTTGGGTTTGTAATTGGTACTTTCATCTTCCCTCTCCATTAATATAATGTGTATTTACTATTTTTCTTGCTTTGTAGTTAATGTACATGCTTTCATAATTAGGTTTACATGCTTTCTTTCCTTGATTTCTAGTGTAGTTTTATTGCATTTATTTACCGCGTTTTTAACATGCTTTCTCACTAAGTTAGTCTAGGTTGTTCCGGATTGAACTCATTCTGGGTTGACACGTTGCTTTTCTTTGGTGATCGAGTTTACGGGTCTATTTCGGGTGCATTGTCCTAGTTATTATGCCTAGGGGATTTGATGGGGCATATCATGTATGTTCCATGCTTACAGCCTTGCGTGCGTAATTTTCGGAGTATTTATTGACGCCAAAATTGTATTAGGCCTTTATGCGAATTTAGGGGCATGACAACCCTTGGTTCAATTAACTGTCGAAACGAGACGCATTTGTAATAACTCGTCGACCCATGTAATCATTTTATACTAATGAACTCGGATGAGGGATATTCGACGCAACCTATAGTTTTTACTCGCTTTCTTAATATAGCTTTATTTTCCCATGCCTCTATTAATATTTACCTTTTATGCATCTTTTCCCTTTTTGTGTATAATAATCTTTTACACTTTTATTTATGAATATTAAACCTTATAAATTCTAGCAACTCGACTCTGTGGATTTTTGATACCCGACTTATCGCTACACTTGTATCGCAAGTGCAGTCGTAATTTAGGGTTTTATATTGAGGCGGTGAACAAAAAACAACGATCGGCGCTTGACGCGCGTCACTTTTCACCCTTGATCAAAATGGCACCGTTGCCGGGGATGAATTTGTTTTAGAATTTATTTGATTTAGTATTTCGTAATATTTTCTTTCTATTTGTATTTTTTGGCTAACCTTTTTGTAGGACTTCTACATTTGAGCACCTAGAAACGCTTGAATTTTTTGTGCGTGCATCTACTTTGTGGAATTCGCCACTTGGAGCCATTTTTGGGGTAAGCATGTCTTATTCCAATTCTTTCGGTAATCATTATGATAATTCTCGAAATTCTCGCAAACCTTTGACTTTTGGTCAATACTTAGAGTCCCAAAAAATTACAAATTCAAAAATGACTTTGGGCGATTATAACGAAAGTCAAAACTTGGGTTATTGGAATTTTGATGATGAATGATAATGATTTTGGGCCTCTACCTCCTTATAATAGGAATTTTGAAACAAATTGCAATAGTTTTCAAAATTCTTATAATAATGAGTTTAAGTTTAAGTCCAATGGTAATTTTCAAAGTTCCCATTTTCAAGTATCCGCACCCCGGCCTATGACTTTTGGCGACGGCTTGAGTATGCTTGAGAATGAGAAACTTGAAAATCATTATCGAGAAGAAAATCATTTTTGGGAACATGAATTGGATTTATTATTTGAGTCTGACGACGATTTTACTTCCGAGACTTTTGAAGTCGAGGAATGCTTTGAACCAAATGAGGACTTTGTGCCTACTTTGGAACAAACCATTGTTAACTTTGCCCATTGCATAATAGATATTGAAAGTGAGGATGAAAATGATGTAATATCTATTTGCAATGAAATAATTTCTTCCTTGGCCCCCAAAGAAGAACATTTCATTGAAAATGATCTTATTTCCTTCGAAACACAATCTTCATGCGATGATGATTCATCTCGTGAGTTTGAATTTCTTTCCTCCCCATTTTCATTCTTTGTTATCACACCGTCACAAGTACCCGATGAATCGATTTCAAACTTTAATGTGTTAAACCTTTTCGCCGATGAGGAGCACTTGCTCGAGTCACCTTCCACGATCGCATCTTTTCCTTCGTGTGCGCCACCTCCCATTCTAATTTCAAAATTCTTGGGAGGATATTCTGCTTTTCTCATCCCCCACATGTTTTTGTCACCCGTTCAATCCAAATCCCCCATCGTCCCTCTAAAACTTTTAATTGACGATGGTTCCTTTCTTCTGCCTTACACATACCTTCCGTTTTTCAAACGAAACTCATATTTTTTGAAAGGCATGCTTGATAGTGAGGGTACACATGTTATCCTCCAAAGTCAAATCATTTTTGTGATGGACCCTCAGCGATTTAGACTTCTAGTGTATAGTTAGTGTGAAGCCTAAATAGTAGGTTGTATATAGTTAGCTTTTTATTCTTTCTTTTTATTTTTTCTTTCCTTTTTAATTTGGTCTAATGTAATTAGTTAACTTTTTGTTATTTGTTTTTGCTATGCTCGGTACTAACTTGTCTTTTAGATTCTTTGAACTTGTTCATATGGGAATCGCTCCAATTTTGGGTAATATTTCTCGTTTCCTCTCTTTAACTTGGTTCTTAATTCACAATGAGAACAATGTCAGGTTTTAAGTTAGGGGGTGTGGGATATTCTATCCATGTTTTTAGTTAGTCCATGATTTTTCTCACATGTTAGTTACTTAATATGCTTTTCTTAGAAAAATTTAAAATTTCAAAAAGATTTTCTTTCTTTTTTCTCCTTTATTAGGCTTTTTGCCTTTGTTTCCGATGACAAATTTTAATAATTACCCGATCCAATAGACAACTCAATGATGCATGCTCTCAATTTTAGAAGTTATTAGACTTTAGTCCTCAATCATTGATATTATGAATAACTTCATGAATTAAACTTTAATCCCATGAGCACATACACTTTCTTGCCTTATTGATTTGATTTACGATTTTTATAACTCGGTAATCTTTTGTTGTATTGTATATACTTACACCGAGTAAGCTTTGTACCTTTTGTCGTTTGTGAGTGTTATACACTATTCTTCCTCTTTGAAAACGTTGAATTCGTCGGTAATATCTCTATTATTTCATTGATCGTTCATTAATTGAGTTTATATCTTGAAATGTGTTACTTGATCATGATTTTCATATATTGTTTTGACTCGAGAATTGCGTAAACTTTGTGAAATGATCATATGCCATCTTTGATATATCACCCATATGACCTTGACCTCACCTTATACGTTTCCCCTCGTCAACCCCTTTGAGCCTAAATAATAGCCTTTCGTTTCATAACCCCAAATCCCATACCAACTCCACATTGGAGTTATATACCATACATGCACCTTCCATACCCTTGTTTGGAATGTTGCTTGTGAATTAATTTTGTTGTTGTGTTGCGGTTGTAATTTAGGCATATGAGAGTGAGAAAAGTAAAGATAAAGTGAAAAAGAGAAAAAGAGAAAGAAGAAAACAAAGGAAAATATGAGAAAAAGAAGAAAAGAAAAATAAAAATAAAAATAAAAATAAAAATAAAAATAAAAATAAAAAGAAAAAGAAAAAGAAAAAGAAAAAGAAAAAGAAAAAGAAAAAGAAAAAGAAAAAGAAAAAGAAAAAGAAAAAGAAAAAGAAAAAGAAAAAGAAAGAGAAAGTTGTAAATGTTGTGTATATAGTTCAATAAGCTTTGATTACTCTCCAATTGTATATCTAATGCCTTTTTGGAACTTGTTTTCCAATTTTTTTATTTCCCGCATTTTCCCATTTTCCATAGTTTTCATTTCCGAACACTTTGAATCCGTATATACATTCCTTCATTTCGCACCCTAGCCAAACCTACATTACAACCCTAGTAAAGTCCTATGTGATCTTAAGTAGATGTAATTCAAAGGTTTAAATAGTTTTGATAAGTTGTGAAAATGCATTTTGCCTCCTTTAATGAGCGATGTCCTTTCATTGAGATTACAATTTTTAATTTCATATATAGCATTCTTCATTTGTGACATGTGTACGGCCTAGTTTCCATTTACATTTACTTTTTATGCCCGCATGTTCCATGTGTTACCTCCCTGTTTCAAGTGAATTCACTTGATGAGTGTAATGCTCGTGAGGATTGAATGTATTCTTGCTTTAATGTTTTTCCGATTTATTTAAGTTTTTCCCAAATCACACTTTGCATATGCTCGCTCCCCTCCCACATTTTAAGGTTTCAATTCTATGAGGTGCATTCTATAATGTTAATGATTCGTACTTTTGTTTGAATTCGTTCACTTTGCTAATAATGTGTATAAAACCTTTTTCGTTGTTGTTGAGCTTGTCGCATGTTGGTTTGGGCATATTTTGAGGAAACCATGTGATGTTTATGGGTATCATCCCAGAAAATCCTCACGAGACGACACTCGTCCACTACGGTAACGTAGGGGTTTAACAGCTTATTGCATACGCTAAATGCAATCGAATCGCCCGCGAAAGTGGCCTTATGCTTTTATACTATCTCCTGCTTTTGGTTTGCTTGTAGTTCTTGTTGCATCCTACTTCATTGCTAGGGACTAGCAATGTGTAAGTTAGGGGGTGTGATACGACGCAAATATTGCGTATTTCATCCCTCGAACCTACACATTTTAGCCCCCTCGGGTATCTTATTCCCTATATTTATGCTCGTTAACCAGACAACCTCGAATTTCTATGTTAACATGTTTTTCTGGGGTTAATTGAGCTTTTATAGGTATTTGGATGCTAAATGTGAAGTTCGGATGCATTCTGGATATTTTTCGTACGCAATCGCACGTTCAAGGGAAATTCTATTAGCCCTCCTCGCAAGCTTCGCGTGGCAGCGAACGGTACGCGATTCTGAGTCCGTATGAAGAAGTTAGGGGAGTTTTAGCAGAAGAGAAAAATAATCCAACCAAAACAGGAGGAATAGCTACTACCCTGCTTGATCGATCGATCGATTGGAAGGATCAATTGATCGAGCCTTCAGAGTTTGGCCATCGTGGGGAGACAGTGGGCTAAGTTTTCAACCACCGATCGATCGATCAACGGGATCGATCGATCGATCCCCTGTTTTCTGCAGATATTTTACCTTTTCTTTTCTTTTTCCTTTTCTTTTCTAATTTTATTCCACTTACTATATAAACCCATTTTGTTGTAAATATCAGATATAATTCGTTTTAGATAGTTTTAGGTTAGGGTTTGGGGGTTTTGAGAGCTATTTCTTCATCCTCAATTGGTTTGACACCCATTTGGGTTTGTAATTGGTACTTTCATCTTCCCTCTCCATTAATATAGTGTGTATTTACTTATTTCTTGCTTTGTAGTTAATTTACATGCTTTCATAATTAGGTTTACATGCTTTCTTTCCTTGCTTTCTGGTGTAGTTTTATTGTGTTTATTTACCGTGTTTTTAACATGCTTTCTAGCTAAGTTAGTCTAGGTTGTGCCGGATTAAACACATTCCGGGTTGACATGTTGCTTTTCTTTGGTGATGGAGTTTACGGGTCTATTTCGGGTGCGTTGTCCTAGTTATTACGCCTAGGGGAGTTGATGGGGCATATCATCTATGTTCCGTGCTTACGACCTTGCGTGCGTAATTTTCGGGGTATTTATTGACGCCAAAATCGTATTAGGCCTTTATGCGGATATAGGGGCGTGACAACCCTTGGTTCAATTAACTGTCGAAACGAGACGCATTTGTAATAACTCGTCGACCCATGTAACCATTTTATACTAATTAACTCGGATGAGGGATATTCGACGTAACCTATAGTTTTTACTCGCTTTCTTAATCTAGCTTTATTTTCCCACGCCTAGATTAATATTTTCCTTTTATGCATCTTTTTCCTTTTTGTATATAATCATCTTTTACACTTTTATTTAAGAGTATTAAACCTTATAAATTCTAGCAACTCGTCTCTGTGGATTTTCAATACCCGACTTACCGCTACACTCGCAAGTGCAGTTGTGATTTAGGTTTTTGTATTGAGGCGGTGAACAGAAAACAACGATCGGCGCTTGACGCGCGTCGCTTTTCAGCCTTGATCAGTAGTCATTTATCAAAATACAAGACTTTTCTCAAGCTTTGAAATGGCGGGAACTAAATCGAGCGACAAATTCATCCCATGAATTTGGTTAATAATCGCCATCCCCATGATGATACAGAAATATATTTTATTCACTTGAAGAGGCATAACTCCATAACAATGGAGTGCCTCAACAAGCAAAGTATGGAAGGGGAATAGAAGTCCCACTTCAATCACTACCATAGTGTACATGGTAATGTATCCTAGAGTGATGTCATAAAGATCCTCATCCTTAGGGTAAACCCTAATAAAAACATCACTATGATGTTATATTTCTAGTACAAGACCCTAAATTCATCCTTTGAGGAAACTTCAAATTTCATCATCCTTTTAGATATAGTTATAAGAGTAATTTTCTTTAAAAAAATTAATTTTTCTTAGATATTTATAGATAACTCTAAGAGAGAGAAAAGAAAAATGGAAAATTAGAGAATTATACCTAAGAAATAAAAGGGGTAAATGAATTTCCACCCTTTTGAATCCATTCATCCGAAGGGGGTGTGAAGTGAGAGGCCTCTTAAAAAGGAGATTCAGTCCCACTTCCCTTAGGCTGCGTGTTGTAAGGACACATTTCTAGCAGAGGCAATTTGTATGTGTATTGTTTTAAGTTTGGTTGGACAAAATCATTTAATTCATAGGTCATGATTTGAGTTTGTTTATTCTTTAAGCCTATGATATGTGATTGAAGATCGTAACGACCAAGTTAAAGCATCTACATCATCGTGTCGTGTTTTGTGCCAAGTTTCATCTTCAAAGCCAATGGATCTCCAAAGGTATGGAGGTGTATTATTTTTTATCCCTGGATATTCAATTGGGTGTTTAATGTTTGAGGCCATTTCTCGTAAAAATAATTTTAAAAAGAAAAATATTTTTCATTTTTAAATTCGTTCCAACGAGTTAAGTTTTTTCGAACGAGTTACTGAAAGTCATTCAAACGACCTCTAATGAAGTTGAAATGAAATTTCTCTATTTAATCGACAAATATTGTTCGAAGCGTCTGAAGTATGCTCAAACGAGATTATTTTTGGTTCAAATGAGAATAGTAAGTTCGTTCGAATGACCTTAGCATTTTTGTTCAAAAGAGTTTCCTTTTTTTGTGTCACCTAAAAATTTGTGTTTTCTATAAATAGGAGTGTTGTCAAATTATTTTCAGAACATGTCTTTGCGGAGTTATTTTCCAAGAACATATCTTATGCCTCTAAGCCCTAGTTTCACTCTAGAGTTTTTGAGATCCAAGTTTCATCTAAATATGCTGGTTTGATATATCCGTTTTGTGCACCAAAGTTTGTTTAGTCATCATCTTTGTTGAGTGTCATTTCAAGCGGTAGATTTTGTTCTTATTTGTTGTTTACTTATGATGGACTCCTGCGTGGCAATTTGACGTGGTGGATTTTGTGTTCGATCCCTTAACGATTTGTTGAGCCAAGATCGGTGGATACCGAGGCTTATGAGGAGAACACGTTGTGTCAGTGCATAGGTGAACTCCAACACATCATTGTGAAGAAGGTCGAAGGAAAGAAGACATATTAAAACTTGAAGGAGTCGAGTCGGTTGTGTAAGTCATCTGTCGTCATTGTGATATTCCTAGGTCATAGTGAATTTGTGCAGCTGGGTCGTCCAAAATTTGTTGTTGTTGTAGGTTATCCTCGTACATCGACGTGTTGTGTAGATTCTTTTATTTTACTCTTCCTATTCTCACCTAGATGCATGTTTTTGGGTAAGTTAAAATTTGGTAAATGATAAGCACCCAAAAATGTCTATTTTATACACCGAATAGATGCATTTTAGTCACTTGTTTTAAATAAAATTGGCCTTATCTCGTATTTTATTATTTTTCAGGTCAAACAGCAGTCGCAACATCAAATAATGCTAAATCAAGTCAATTGCGACTTAATAGCGGTCAAAAGCGTTAAATGAAGAAATTCAAAGCGATCGTGAAGTCAGAAATCAAGTTTGACCTTGCACCGATGAGTTTCGATGTCCCAAACCCTATCCTCGGACCAAACCTACGCCTACACCGAGCCCAGACCATCACTCGACCTTTGTGTGTTGAATTTGAACCTTTATTATTTTTCTAGATTTTCATTTTGTGTCGTTTTATTTTTAGAATTTATTTTAGATTTATTTAGAATTCTAATATTTATTTTCTATTATTATATTTCTTTATTCTAATTTTGATTTTTATTAGTTTTTAATCTTTATTTTATTTTATTACTTTTCTTGGGATTAGTTTTTAGGAATTTATTTTTTTGGAGATTTTATTTTTCTGTAGTTTTTAATTTTATTTTATTTAGTTAGGATTTTTAATTCTTTTTATTTTTGAGTCTCTTAATAATAAATTAGAATTTTATTTTTAGATTTTAATTTTTTATTTTAATTCTAATTTTATTTTTTAGGTAGTGTTATTTTTTTAAGGATCACAAACCAACACACACTCGCCCTTATAGCGCCCAAACCCAAGCCTAACATCACCATCTAAACCCACCAAAAACATTAGAAGCAACCTACCTCAACCTAGCCTTCAAACTCGTCGCAACCCAAATTCGACCCTTCCCCATTCCCAGCCATTACCCACTTCACCTGCTAAAACCTTGAACTCTAACTCCAAAACCCAAGTTCAAAACCCGGAACCAACTTCTGAACCCATCTCCCTCGCGACCCACTGTTCTTCCCCGAACCCACCAGCTGTCGAACCGAACCCGAGGACTTATACCCGACCTTATACCCATCTCGGTAGCAAAACCGGACCCTTGCAAACCCAAATTCGGCACTCCTTTAACCCACACCTTCTCTGACCTTGAACCTTACCCCGCCAGCTCCGGCCGGAGCCCATTCCGACCCAACCCATGACCTCCGGTGAAACCAACCAACTCCGGACCACTCCTAACCTGCGACTCATCAACCCCGAGTCCGAATCCCAACTATGGCACTACCCAGCTCCGACCCCCATTCCCCAAATCGGATGCTCTTCTAACCCACCTGGAAATCCAACTCCAGCAACCTCAAAAAAAACCCAACCCAACCAAACCCGAGAGTTCTATACCCACTATTCGAACCAACAAAGCCACAGCCAAACCAAACCCAAAACCGAAAAACCCAATCTCCAAATCCGAGACAAACAAAGAACCCACTACCTGCCATATCCCAAAGAAATCGGCACATTCAAACAAGCCACTTAGCTGCCAAAAAAAAAAATATTCCTTTAACTTGGTTTCAAAAGATCCCACAAATCTCTCGTCCAACAACAAAAGCTGTGGGTTATAAAACAAAGGCTATCAACTCATTTTAAAAGGGAAGACTCTCATATCAGAAGCATAGTTTTAAATAACGGTATCGGGTAACGTAACGGTTGCGGTATCGGTGTAACGGTATCGGGAGTATCGGACGTAATGTAACGGGAATCGGTTACCGCAAGCGTGAATTTTTTTTCACCATTCACAGATACCATAAATTAAAAGGATACTTTTATTTTGACTCTATAATGTTGAATTTAATTAATATGTGGGTTCATTACATAGTATTAAAGAACATTAAAGTATTTTATTACTTAATCAAATACTAAAAATACATCATAAAAGCATTTTATTACTTAATCAAATACTAAAAATACATCACTCAATAACAACTTGTAACATGTTTAAATTTAACAATTAATTACATACTTAAAGTCATTGGACAATTGTGAATCATTACCACCATACCACTAAACAAATATGATAATAAACTAAATTACATATATTACAAATGATTTCATGCTTTCACCACCAAAAAGAATGCCGTGGCGGGTCTCTAAGAATCTCTATATCATCATCATCATTATTAGCCCGTTCATGTGGTTCATATCCAAAGTAATTAGAATGTGAAGTACTTGAATTAGATGCACCCATTCCAAAATTGCTACTTTCATTTGACGCCCCTTGTTGTGGAAAATAACCTTGAGGCACTGGCAGAACCATATACCCATGTGGATAGTTCTCAGTAGATGAAACGGTATTATATGAAGGTTCGGGTGGATGAGGAGGATAGTAATATGATCCGATGGGTGGATAATAGTGTTGTGGTGGTGGGGGATAATATGAGAATTCAGGAGGATGGGGATACGTGGGTTGTGCTTGTGGGTTTCTTCTTTCGTTTCCACGAGCTCTAAGATCAAGTTCAACAAAACGGTTCTCTAAATTATCTCCCATTGGACGACGTGTACGCCTTCGTGTCCCACCCCATGGCTGAAGATTTTGTCTATCCTCCAAATTGTCATCATCACCCCGAAGTCCATAACTTCCAGCTTCCCCTTGATACGGTGAGTAACTATCACCTGTTTCAGTAAATGATATATTTTTGTTAGAAGTGTAATATAAGAATAATATAATACTATAAATAAAATTTAGGCTGCAATATTTATTTACCTTCATATTGCACATCTCTACCAGCAAAACCACATCCATAACTACCACCAGCACCACCTCCATAACTACCACTAGCAGTATCTCCACGAGTACCACTACTTGGTTGACTCAAGCCAACACCGCCACTACCACCGCTACTAGTTACACTACCAGAAGGAACTAAAGTAGCATCATCATCTTGATCATTTTCATTGACATCCAACCATTCAGAATTGTCTTGACCGTCTAAAAGAGCTTCTTCCGTCTCTTCCAACCACGAAGACAATGGGTCATCTTCGTCAAAAATGTAATCCAAGTTGATAGGATTAAAAGATTCCTCAATGTCTTGTTGGCTTCTTCTGGTCGCATTTCTGATCTTTAACCTCATATTATAGTATACAAAAACCAGTTTATTTAACTTTTAGGATTTTAAACGATTTCTTGTCTTTGTATGTATGAGGCTAAATGTACTCCAATTTCGTTCACAGTTAGAAGATGAACATGTTTGACACAATACTCTCACGGCAATTCGTTGAAGTTCTGGAGTAGATGTGCCATAATGAATCCACCATTCACCTACACATGATAAATACAATGATTTATTTATATTGTATACTGAAGTATAAAGTGAAATTGATAGTAAATAAATTAAGACATATTATTACCCGGATTTGTTCGTGACACTGCTGTTTGAGCTAATTCTGTTCCAAAGGAATCATATTTGTCACGAAATAACAAAATCTGTAACATTTCACGAAATATTAAATACATTAGTGAAAAACCTTAACAAAATATAAATATATTCTCGACTTACTTGGTTAATTGCCTTTATCTGATTGTTAATATCAGGTTCCAACCTCTGAATCACTTTTCTAAGCCCTACCATTGCGTCGAAAAGGCTTGTAAAATTATCACTGTATTGAAACTGAGGATTCAAGTAATACCCTAATATATTGACATAAAAATAATATATCAAATTTCTGAACAAATAAAACACAATTAATTTTTTAACAAATAAAACACAACTAATTTTATACTCACCAGCTGCGTGCAAGTCTTGATGTAATTGGAACTGCCATCATTTGTCAATGATTTTATGAAAATCTATGTAATAGCGGCAATCTCTTTGAATTGCTTTCCTTGCCCTATCCATAGCTTCATAAATAAAACCAAGGTTCTAAAAAATGCGGGGCGTGATTGAGGCGTGGAGGCCAAGCCTTAAGCCTTAGAAGCCTAGGCGGGTCTAGGCGTAAAAAGGCGTGAAAAGGCGTTTAGGCCTTCTTAATATATTTTAATATTTTTTAACCATAACAAGGCTATTAAAATACAAAAATTGCACATATCATAAAAATATGTCTGAATATATGCAAATTAAAATACTATCTGATTATTTTGGATAAGATAATGGTCCGGTTTGTAAACAAATTCTTTAAAAGGCGACATCGTTTCACTAAGGCATTGTTGTTTTTAGAAAAAAGTGCGCCGTAAGGGTTTTACCAAGAATAAGGCGTGAAAAGCGTAAGGCGAGGCGTTTCTCTCAAGCCTTAAGCCTAGGCGGAGCCTAGGCGGGTTTTTTAGAACAGTGAATAAAACCCATGGTAGGTTTTAAATCTCCATCCACCAATCGAAGAACCTTCACTAAAGGCTCCTGCACCTTCAAAATATCTGTTGCTTTAGACCAAAAGTCCCTGTCAAATATTATCTTCTTCACTTCCTTGCCTTTTGGCAACTTTGACCACTTGCATCGTTTCCACTCATCAGATCGAAACATGTCCTCTAAGACCTTTTTGTGCCGCACAATACTCTCCAATGTGACAAAATTCGTAGCAAAACGTGTGATGGCTGGACGCAGTAACTCTCGACCATTAGTGAATCGCTTCATGTAATCAACAACCCAATTGTAATTGTAAATGAAGCTGGTCATAATTTTTGCTTCATCCAACACTTTCGCCACACTCTTCTTTTTCCCAATGTCTTCAAGAATAAGGTCAATACAATGAGCTGAACATGCTGTCCAATACAAATTCGGTCTCTTTTGCATAAGTAACTTACCACCCGCTTTCATAGCCGCTTCATTATCAGTTACTACTTGGACAACATATTCCTCTCCAATTTCATCAACCACCTTATCCATGAGACGAAAGTAATAGTCCGCTGTCCTACTCACCACGTCTGTTGCATCAATGGACTTGTGGAAAACTGTTCCATGATTGCTATAAACTAAAAAATTAATTAAATGTTTCCTGGTAGGTCCTGTCCAACCATCACACATAATAGTAACATCCTTTCCTTCTAAATTGGCTTTTGAGATTCAATCCATTTTTTCAAGCTAGCAAACTCTATTGGCAAAAAAACTTCATTGACCTCATACGGAGTTGGAGGCATCACTCCGTGTCCAACTTCTCTAGCGACATCAAGCGTCCGGTCAAACAACGGGCTTACAACAATATTTGCAGAATGTTTTCCAAACAACACAAACTGACTAACTGCTCGTCCTAACTTCTTTCGCAAACCCTTCATAAGTTTTGTTGATATTTTAGGTTGCTTAGGACCCTTACTTCGATGGAGGTCCACATCCACTTCAGCTAATCTATATTCAGGCGAATTAATATCCGCCCATTCCTTACGTCGCATTCCAGACATACTAGAAGATCGTTGAGGAGCTTTAGGTAAACTCGCTCTACTTGAACTTCCAGCCTCATACCCACCCTTTGATTTAGACCTCTGTGTCTGCTCCCATTCCCTATATTCATTTCTACTCATATTTCTTGCCATGGTCATCTCGGGATCTGAATCATCACTTGAAACAACAATCCCCTCAAAGCCATCACCCCCATACTCATTTCTAATATAATCAATGACTCCTTCCTTTTGGGCGACTTTATCTTTTTTTTTTTGCTTTTGTTCCTTGAAGATGTTTCATCATTTGCTCCCTAATTTCGGTTGTGACGCTAGGACACCCTCTTACTTGTCCTTTTACATGAGCTAAATGTTGTTTTAGTCTAGTTATACCACCATTTATTTCTCTTCCGCATAATTTGCAATTTAATTTCAATCTATTATTTAATACTGGAGTAGCAAACTTCCACCCAATATCCCCACTTGGGGCGATCTCCGGCTCATCTTCCTCTATTCTTCCACGAGGCATTTTTTTTTAAACTATCATAGAAAATAATTGAATAATAATAAGTTGACTTTCAAGAAGTTCATTATTTTTATGCATTTATATAAAGAAAAAAAATAATAAGTTGACTTAATATTAAATTGAATAATAATAAATTTTTAAAACGTAATAATAAGTACTAAACTTTAACGAAAAAAATTCTAAATTATTTGGTAGAATTTTATTATTTTTGGTACTTTTATTAGTTTTTTTTAGACAATATTTTTGCTACATAATATCATATTAAATCATAACGCATATTAACTTGAATGATAATTAATTTTTTAAGATATGATAATAATTAATTGACTTACATAATTATTTTGGATATACTTTTATAATATTTGGCATTTTCTTTTTTTAAAATATCATAGAAAACAATTGAATAATAATAAGTTGACTTTCAAGAAGTTCATTATTTTTATGCATTTATATAAAGAACAAAATAATAAGTTGACTTAATATTAAATTGAATAATAATAAAATTTTAAAACGTAATAATAAGTACTAAACTTTAACAAAAAAAAATTCTAAATTATTTGGTAGAATTTTATTATTTTTGGTACTTTTATTAGTTTTTTTTAGACAATATTTTTGCTACATAATATCATATTAAATCATAATGCATATTAACTTGAATGATAATTAATTTTTAAGATATGATAATAATTAATTGACTTAAATAATTTTTTTGGATAAACTTTTATAATATTTTGAATGCTTTTTTTTAACATTTTTTTGATAACATTTTTGAATGTTTTTTTTAACATTTTTTTGATAATATTTTTTTGAATGTTTTTTTTGAATGTTTTTTTTTATAAAATTATAACTTTTATAATTTATTTTAACATTTTTTTGATAACATTTGTTGATAAACTTTTATAACATTTTTTTATTATTTAGTGACCTCATCTCATCCGTTAAAAAAAACAAGATGAGATGAGGGTTTTCTTGTGTTTACAAACTTTACATCAAATAAAAGCCCTCTCTCTCTCTCTCTCTCTCTCTCTCTCTTATGGCCAAGCAGCCAACCCAAGCCCTCTCTCAACTCGTGTTCACATCAAGTTGAAAAGAACGGCCAAGCCAACACCAACATTTTTTTTACTCACCTTGATTGATTTGAGACTGAGAGATCCGGCACCGACTGGAGACGCTGCGTCGTCTTCCTGTGCTCCTCCTGATATGCCGCCGCCGACGATGGGGAAATAGTTTGGAGGGAGATGGGAAAAAATGGAAGGGTTTTTGAAACCGTGTAAAATGGAATGAGTTTTGTGAGTCTTCTAAACACAAATAAATAAGGGGAGAAGATGATGGAATCTCTTGTCAAACAAAGCCTAGCTGATCTAACTTACACTTTACAGCCTACAGGTTTGTCTTTGTCCCCTTCTTTTTTGTCTACTTTTTCTTTGAGATGGATGACTCATACGATTTGAATACTGTGTCTGTTTTTCATCTTTTTTTTCCATACAAAAACTGAATAACATTTCACCGTAACGGACTGAAACGGTTTAACCGTTACATATCGGATACGTATCGCGATACGAGTGTGAATTTGGTCTAATCCGATATATCGGTGTGTATCCGAAACGGGAACTCCAGATACCGTTACGTAACGGTCGATTCGTTACGTAACGGTCGTTTTTTCAAACTATGATCAGAAGACGAGAGAGACATAAAAAGGGAGAAGTTCTTTTGTATATTTTGTACAGATTAGGAATATAAAAAAATTCAAAAAAAAAATACAAAAAAATTAATTTAGTGTTAGAAAAAATTTAGGTTCAATTTTTGTTTTTATTTATATAATCAAGCGCTGGATTTGTGAAGACATTAGGACACATATTCATGAACGCGATCTACGAAAACAATTCGAAAGGAGACTTTGTGTATTGTATTTCTTGATCTTCTTTTTTAATTTATTATTCCATGTCTGTGATTGTGCCTAATTGTTTAAATATGTATGGCTAATCACCTTATTCAAGGAATGGGATGAAACTTGCATATGATGTTAGTTTATTTAATAAATTTCATTGATTGTTATAGTTATAGGAAAATTAATTTTTTATTATCACCAATTAATTTATGTTACTAGAGTTAGTAAATTAATTGTATAAATTTATGTTTTAATTTAGGAATCGAACTAGAGATAGGTTTTTTCGATATTTGAATATTAATTTTATGTTGAAATCTGAGAATTCATACTGTTTTTATTAAATTGATCCTAAAAGGTAATTTTGTTGAAAATTGTATAGTTCTTAATTTTTCATCGTGTGACATTTTTAAACTAGTTTTCTGATAAAGATATTATTAAATTTATAATTGTGACCAGAGTTAGATTATCGATTTAATATTCTCTTAAAATATTTCAAATTAATAAATTGAGAAATTAAAATAATTGATAATGCGGTGTAATCCCATCTCTTGACATTCTCACATTTTTCATACTCGATTGCACATTATTTTTCGTCATTTAGTCATTTCATAGTTTTAGCATTTAGTAGTTAATTTTTTCCTTGAAATTATTTTTTAAAAAAGAAAAAAAGAATTTTTTTTTTGTCAAAATTGAATTGCAAGTTTCACGATAATTGTTTCACCTTGGAAGTTGGATTGATACCCGTACTTACCGTAATACGAATTATTTTAAATAAGTTTTGTAGGTAATTCAAGGAATTTTGAGATTGGCTTTTGAAAACAACGACCACACGCAAAAAGCCTCTTATTAAATGGCGCCGTTGCTGCTTTCTTGACGTGGAGACAAAGTTGAAGACTTGTAATTTTTTATTTTTATTTTTAGTTATTCATTCTCCCTCCTCCTTAGACTGGTTGTATAGGATTTTTGAAGCTTTGTATTTATTTGAGTGCATTTTGACACCATTTTATTGTAATCATTATTCATAAAAAAAAGCGAAAAGGGAAACCGGACAAGGTAGAGAGAGGGCGTCCAATGATGAGGATTTTTGAAGCCTCTCTACTTTGAACCAGTAGGAATTCCGGGGACAACTGAAGTGGGAGAACTTCCCCCCGATCGACTCAACTCGGTCCTCACCCCTTGTGTGTAAAAGCCGTGGGAGGTACATTTCTTTATCTCCGCGAATCTCCTTCCAACGAGTTCAATTTTTGTGTGCATAATTGCTCCTGTGTGCTTTTAAATTCTGCATCACACTTAAATTGAATGGTTTGATGAATTAGTTTACCTAATACCTGGACCTAGTCATCACCCGACTCACTCGCTTATCCATTGTGTGCTACCCTAACTGTCATTAAATTTAAAATCAATCAACTAACTAGCCCCGTAGGAACACATTTTAGCAACAGGCGATCACAAAGATAATTCCGTGATTTTTGTCGCCCACGGACTTAATTAAAATATGACTACCTCTCTCACTAATTTTGAAGATAATAATTGGCTACGTGCTCGCTAGGATTTTTCCTTTACTCGTATGTGTCCAATTTAATTCTTTCGATAGTCAATTTTAGTTCGTTCATTTAAATCACGAGTCCATTTTCTCCCCTTTTTAAAAAAATCCCAATATATATATAAAATATTTCTCAAAATCCTAAAAATATTTTCTTTTTTCCATCTTTAAAATGCCAAAAACATTTTCCTTTTCTTATTTTCAAAAATCACAAAAAGATTTTCTTTTCTTTTGAAAAAGATTTAAAAAAAAACCAAAAATATTTCTCTCCTCATGGCCGAAGAACGTTCCTTACGGGAGTACTTTGGCCATTTTCCATTATTTTATGTTAAGCCCGAATCTAACCTCCATTAATTAATTCATGGCTGTAACACTCAAATGCCCACTGTTGATACTCTTATGTCGTCCACGCCCACATCTCCTACTCCACCGCCTACGGTGCTGAGTGTCAACACATCCCATGCTTCGCCATTCACACACTTCTTTCTTGTCGATCACTTGTCCCATGAGTGCCCATTTATTTTCTCTCATTCTGAACCCACCATGGATCATGTTTATCCATATGACACTGTTTTGGACCCACCCTCGGCTTATTGTCACGACATATATAATGTCAAAGGGTATGAGTACCCAAGCTATTCATGGAGTCCTGATCACCCTTTCATGTAATATGAATCCCAACTCCACATTGTGGATCCTTATGGTTTTCATTAGTCGTCATCGCCACCTCATGCGCCTCATACCTATCAGTCCCCTTACTATGCTCCTCGTGCTGATCAACCTTTTATCTCTCACGGAGATGCTTCTCCCGTGTATGAATAACTTGACCCCATTCCCTACACATCATATGATCATTCTCCTCCTCCTAGTGTCTATAGTGAGTTGTGTCCACCTCAACCACTACCGTCACCCACCGACATCTCCCCACCACCTTGCACATCCGCTCTTGAGATCTTCTTACACAAGTTCTTCCTCGAACATGAGCACACTCTTAAATCTCAAAATAAATCCCTTCAACGGCTTGAGCAACGATTAAATGATTTTGAGTGTGCGCACGAGTCAAATTTCACCCCAAGACCACCCATTGTTGCCCCCACGTGGGATGATGATGTGTCGTCTTGTGCCACTGATTTTGAGTGTGACCAACCCTATTATCCTGAGAATCTCGAAGTCGAGACGACTCCGTGGTTCGAGCCCCAAGTTGACCATTGTGTTGACATATCCATTGATTGTGAGACTGATCCAATACCGCTCTATCCTTTCGAACCCACCATTGAGGTTCGCCTTTCCCTTCCATCGAATCCACGATTATGCTCGCGTCTACACCTTTTGACCCTTTTATGGGTGTGTTAATTGAAAATGTAATTAACCCTTGAATTAATTTAGTTTAATTACTAATAGATTGATTTTGATGATTCCAAACATACTTTTATTATTATTGTTTGTATATATATATATATATATATATATATATATATATATATATATATATATATATATATATATATATATTTGTATAATAGTTAATACAATTATTAAGTATATTACTTCGTTTCATTTTTTTTTGCTAATTTCGTATCAATATTTTTTTAAGTCGATAATATTTTGTAAAACTATGTTTATATATATACATTTTTGGTATAACGTCCTACATTATACCCGCTACTTGCTTTCATGAACACTAGTCTTATTATTTCTTTACTCCTATCTACTGCAAACGGACATAGTTTTTGACACTTCTCTTGGAACTCATGAAAAGGCATAAGTCTTGATTGACGTATAGTACAATGATAAAATTGTGTAAAATCTTGAGAAGATATGGATTGATTGTGCCACCTACGGTAACAGTTGGAGATGTCATTCTGGTAAATACTGTTGCTGTTATTTTATTTATTCATTACTCATTTGTGTCCAAATTTTTTTTGTGTTAATATTACGTTTTATCCATATGTTATATATTTTTTATTGTTAATTATATTAAGTGAAACATTTTCTCTGACAAATCTTTATTTAGTTCCAACGTTAATGTTTATATACGTTTTTTTATAATAGCCCCACATGTACTAATGTTTATTTATAATATTTATATAATAGTTACTTATTGTACACAATTCGTGCCTTATCTTTTGACAGCTACGCTTGGTTTTTAAGAGACCCAAATGGGTTACTTCTTTTCAGGATAAAAGTTATCCACTTTTTAATCCTTACACCCCTTGTCTTGTCCCATCAGTGTAATGACCGAACTGCTAAATGACCGTGTAATGACCGAACTGCTACATGCCTCGGTCTTTTGGTAGTTTCAAACCTGGTGGTGCCTTAATACTTAAAACCTAGCTAAGCTACTATACTTGTTTCGTTCTTTTACTATTGACTGATTTGAATACACCAACTTGGTTCGGCTACTTATTAATTGTGATTTGACCCTACACACTTAACATGATACCTGCTACTATACTTATCCGTCTAGACCTGGTATGTGTTAAAAGATAACGACCATACATGTTAGTTGTTTTGGAGACTTACAATTTGAACCCTTATTTTTTTTACTACATGTATACGGTCTTAACCATTGGTTAGTAGCTTTCTATTGGTGACTTGACTTAACCAAGATTTCATAATCTCCACTGCCATTTAATTTTAAAACTCTTATGTCCGTACATTTTTTTTTGCTACGACTATATCAATACTCTAGTTCTGGTTTAAACTTTTACAACGATATATATATAGAATTTTGACATAATCTTTAATGCCTGCTATGGTCATTTCTATCCATACACTCCTGTCTCTGGACCCTGCGACTGAGTAGACTTATATCAGCTATTTGTTATGATAGCTTGGACTGGTAGTTTAAAGTTTCGTCCTTTACAAATTATTAAATGATCTACAGTTCACTTCCATATATTATATTTGTCGAAAGCATATACTATATATGTAATGAGTGTATAAATTTAAATAGTTGTTTATATAATCACTTATCACGCACAATGCTTTTAATAAATTACGCATCAGATATTTGTACCGACTATTAACTATTTATATTTGTCGAATAGTGTCTCTTGGACAATTTTTTTTCTGTCTATCTCTGAGTGACTGGTGACGTTTTGAATAGAGATGATTTCTTCTATTACGTATCTCTCTTCTAACACACTCCATATGAATCCTTCTTTATCTCACTTGTCTCTAACGTTCTCTCTCCATCAGTCTACCATTTATTATTTTGATTGATATCAAAGAAGAAAAAGACATGGTCTTCATCTTTCAGTTCACAATTAATGAAGCTCTCAAGTTGATCAAGGGTTTCCATCTTTCAAAATCTCCAACGTCTATTTCTTTTAGAATATATTTGGCCAGCAGATGCAAGAAGAAAGCAACTTGAACTGAACAAACAAGAAGAAAGTCGAAAAATAGAGAGCAATCTGATTTTTTACTTTCATTATTCAGCTACAAGATTTCTAGTGAAGACTTGAGACTAAAAATTGGAATCTCTGTGAAGTTGCCTTGAACTTGAAGAAGAAACTCAGATTCACATTCGTATTTTAAGAGTTTCGACATCCAAACCTCTGTACTTAAAATTTATTTTTGAAGCTTTGGCTTTTAGCTTCGGAAGTTGTACCTGTAGCCGGTTTGCTGCTCAGTTGTAAAGTGGTGGTTTGATCCTACCGTAAAAGTGGATCAGAATTAATGAAGCGCAAGGAGACAGACGCAGCTCTAGGCGCGTGGACGTAGGCCGGGTTTTTGGCCGAACCACGTTAAAAATACGATGTCATTTATTTTAAGCATTTAAATTAGTTATATGCCTGTGATTGATTAATTTTATTTTTTTTTATCACTTACATATGGAAGTTATTTAAATCTGAATATTTGATAAAGACTTAAATATATATTTTCGTAATATTTAATAAATCTCAGAATATTAGTTTTTATTATTTACGAAAATTATTTATAAATTTGGTTGGATTTTATAAACCTGAAATACTACTTGTGCAATTAATTTGTTGAACTTATTTAACACTATTGTGATAATCACTTCAGACTAAATTTCAGAATATAAAATTATATTATGAGATAATCTTGATAATTTATTTAGTGGGTATTAAAATCTGTAATTTATCTTGAATAAATGAATTTGTGAACTTTACAATTTTATTTGTGTTATTAATCTGTTTTTTAGATTTAAATACTTTAAAAAATAAATATCTATTTAATTAGAAATTAAAGTCATAAAAAGTTTGCTAAACTCAATTCACCCCCCCCTCTTGAGTTAATATCTGGGCAACAATTGGTATTAGAGCCACGCTCTAATTTATTATCCTTGTTTTTAACCATCTTTAGAGATTACGATTAATGGCAAACTTTAGTGTTTCATCTCTTGGTGAGGGTCAATCAATAAATAGACCTCCTTTATTTTCAGGAAACAATTATAGCTATTGGAAAAATAGAATGAAAAATTTTGTTCAATCAAATGATTATGCTGTTTGGAGAGTTATTATAAATGGTCCAAATATCCCCATGAAAGTTGTTAATAATGAAAATGTTCCCAAAGATGAAAATGAGTGGAATGATGCTGATATTCATAAAATTCAAGTTAATGCTAAAGCCATGAATATTTTACATTGTGCTCTTGATGTTAATGGATATAACATAATTTGTTGTTGTGAAAGTGCAAAAGAAATCTGGGATAGATTAGAAATTACTTATGAAGGAACTAGTCAAGTGAAAGAAGATAAAATAAGCATGCTTGTTCATAACTATGAGCTTTTTAAAATGAAAACAGATGAAACTATCTTTGATATGTTTACTAGATTTTCAAATATTATAAATGGATTGAAATCTCTTGGTAAAACTTATACTGACTCTGAATTAGTGAGTAAGATTCTCAGGTCACTACCATCTGCATATATGACAAAGAAGCTAGCAATCAAAGAAGCTATACGAGAAAGACCTACTTCTCTTGATGAATTGTTGGGCTCCTTAATTACTCATGAAATGGAACTCAAAGAACTTGCTGAAGATGAGAAGCCCAAGGCAAGCAAAACAATTTCCTTCAAATCCATTGAGGAAGAAGAAGAAAGTGAGGAAGCTGATGATGGTGATATAGCACTTCTCACCAGAAAACTCAAAAAAATTCTTGCCAAAAAGAAGGGACATTCTGGAAAATTCAAGAAATTCTTTTCAAAGAAGGCACATGAAGGAAAGTCATCCTCCAAGTTTGAGCCAAGATGTTATAACTGCAAAGAGTTAGGCCATAGTAGACCTAATTGTCCCAAAGCCAAAGAAGGGAAGAATGATAGAAAAGAGAAAAGAAATGAAAAATACAAAAAGCCATGAAAGCTACTACTTGGAGTGATTCTGATGAAAGTAGTAATGATGAAGATTCAAGTGATGAAGAAGTTGCAAATCTTTGCCTTATGGCAAATGATGATGAGGTATCTTCTAATTTTAATTCAGATAGTGAATATGAAACCTCAAATGATCATGATGAACTTCAAAATGCTTTTGATGAACTTTATTACAATTTTGATGAACTTAAAACTAAATATATTAGTCTTAAAAAAATACATTCTTCTTTATCACATAAATATGATTCTCTCCTTGAAAATATAGAAGTAATGAAATCTGAAAATAACTCTATAAAATCTGAAATAGAAAAACTAAGAATTAAAGAATCATCAAGTCATTTTTCTGAAAATGAAAAATTGAAACTTAAACTTAAGGATTTAACTTGGTGTCTTGAAAAGTTTGTAAATGGAAAGAAAAATTTAAATTTGCTACTTGGAAACCAAAGGTGGATGTATGATAAGGCTGAAATTGGATATAATGAAAATAAAAATGAGAAAAGCTTTGAAAATTATTCTAAAAATATTGGAAATTCTTTATGTACATATTGTGGAAGACATACCCATTTTTCAGATTTTTGCAAATATAAATTTTCTACTAAAGTGGCATGGATTCCTAAAGAGACTCCTATTTTTGCTAACCCGTATGGACCCAACACATTTTGGGTACCAAAAGAAAAGTTATTTAAATGTCCATTGTAGGTTTGTTTTAGAGCTGGTTCAAACAAATCAAAGTGGTTCTTAGACAGCGGGTGTTCAAGACATATGACGGGTGACAAAAGCAAGTTTTCTAGCTTGATTGCCAAAGATGGAGGACTAGTGACATTCAGAGACAACTCCAAAGGCAAAATCATCGGCATAGGTAAAGTCGGTAAGGATCTTTCCCCTTGCATTGAAAATGTTCTTTTAGTTGATGGTCTTAAGCATAATTTAATTAGTATTATCCAATTGTGTGATAAAGGTTATGATGTTATATTTAGAGAAGATTACTGTCTAATAAAAAATGTTAAAGATAATAATGTTTTATTTGTTGCTTCTAGACATGAAAATGTTTATACTCTTGATTTTGATAATTTGTCACAACAAAATGTTAAGTGTTTAGGTGTCCTAAATGATACTTGTTGGTTATGGCATAGAAGGTTAGGTCATTCCAACATGGAACAACTTAATATTTTGTCCAAAAATGAATTAGTTATAGGGCTGCCCAAAATTAAGTTTATTAAAGATAAAATGTGTAATGCATGTCAATTTGGAAAACAAACCAAAACTTCATTTAAAAAGAAAAGAGATATATCAACTAATAGGCCTTTAGAATTATTACACTTATACCTATTTGGACCTAACAAAGTAGCTAGTTTAGGTGGAAAATATTATGCTCTTGTTATTGTTAATGATTATTCTCGATTTACATGGGTTTTCTTTCTTACTCATAAAAATGATACACACTCTATTTTTGCTAAATTTTGTAGAAAAATTCAAAATGAAAAAGGTTGAAATATTGTCTTTATAAGAAGTGATAGAGGAAGAGAATTTGATAACAAAGATGTTGAATTATTTTGTGATGAAAATGGTTTTGAACATAATTTTTCTGCACCTAGGACACCTCAACAAAATGGTGTAGTAGAAAGAAAGAATGGATCTTTACAAGAAATGGCTAGAACTACGCTAAATGAACATAATTTATCGAAATATTTTTGGGCGGAAGCTGTTAATACATCTTGTTATGTAATAAATAGAACTATTGTTAGAAAAGGTTTAGATAAAACTCCTTATGAAATTGTGAAAAATAAAAGACCAAATGTTAGTTATTTCAAGGTTTTCGGAAGCAAATGTTTTATTTTAAATGATAAAGATAATTTGGGTAAATTTGATGCAAAATCAAATGAAGGTATTTTTCTTGGGTATGCACTTTATAGTAAAGCATATAGAGTTTTAAATAAAAGGACTTTAGTTGTTCAAGAATCAATACATGTGTTGATGTAAAAAATTAGATTACTCTAATTATTCAATCACAGATAAATAAATGGGACAAAAGATTTTAAAGTGGTTCAGCCTTATTTGAATGGCCTATATCCACTGTTATGTTATTGCTGAGTGTTTGGGAATTCTCGATTACAAATGCTATCAAGAAATTCTGGTCTCCTTGAATGAGGGTAATACAATGTATTTATAGCCTTGAGGCTATAATCTGAAAGGGTGATACATTAAATGATATACATATGAAGGGGTAATACATTTAATGCCCTTCAAGCGCGTGCGTCAAGATTATAAGCATTCAATAAATAGTTGAACTGTTGATTATCTGGTAATTAATGCTGTGGTCGAGATGCAGCTCGAACCGCCTTAGTTGTTCGTCGTTCAAGAGTTCCTCGGAGCGTTGGTGTTCCTCGGAGAGCTGGAGCTCCTTGGAGCGTTGGTGTTCCTCGGAGAGCTGGAGTTCCTCGGAGTATACTTATTGCTCTGAGTGAGTCTGACTTGGTCGAGGAAATAGACTTCCTCATTGCTATTGTGCCATGTAGATTGACACGTGTCTTCTTATTATCCGTCCATATCAGCATACTAATTTTGGTATCAACAGAAGCCCCCAATGTTTCGTATTTCGAACTTTGAGGAGTATGGAACATTCTTTCTTGGTAAATGGCAATATTAAATGACCTTCCTGGGTTTTAGGAGCATTTTCTTCTTATTTGAATTTCCTTCCAAATTCGCAGAATCCGCCTTTTTGCATAAGCGCTTCGATCTTCGTGTACTTTTT
This sequence comes from Sambucus nigra, assembly GCA_949130495.1. NCBI lineage: Eukaryota > Viridiplantae > Streptophyta > Magnoliopsida > Dipsacales > Adoxaceae > Sambucus > Sambucus nigra. The sequence goes on from OX422208.1 coordinate 251,695,485, forward strand.
GTCCTTTTAGCCGCCGGTAGCGTAATAGTTTCCTTTTTGTAATCATTTCTTTCGTCGTTTTCCAAGGCAAAGTATTTAAACTTCTTAGGCAATCATACCGTCTTGTACCTTTCCCAATTTTCTGCTTTCGAGTTTTCCATAGCCTTTCTTTCTATTGTGCGTTCATCCTTGTTTTCGTTCGTTGTCAACAGATCTCCCTTTTTCCTGTAAGATCTTCTTCCTTCTTCTTCATTTCTTTTATTCACCATGGTTTATATTATTGAATCTCTTGAGAAATTCCGTTCTGACTTTTCCATTCCATCATGGGTAACCTTGGAAAATCTTTTCGAGCCTTTAGATTATTTTCGTTTGGCTGAGGGACACTGGTTCCTCAGTCTCTTTATTGCTGAATGTGGATTTTCTTTTCCACCAAACCCTCTGTGCTTAGAGTTCTGTCAATATTTCGATGTCGTCCCTGCAAAATAGCCCCCAACACATGGAGAATAGTTAATGGGGTGTATAGGTTAAATCAAACTCATGGAACTCGTATAGGAATTCCTGAGATTATGTACTGTTATAGATGGGCTATTTTAGATATTGTTTATTATCTAAAAACTAGATTTTTGAATAGGGCTTTAGTAGTCAATCTCCCTAATGCAAATAGGGATTATTTTGAACATGGGGTAGTTATAGAAAATTGGCAACATGCCCCTTTGGTTGGAGATGCAGTATATGAGGGTCCCAAATGCCCTCCATATGGCAATGGGATAGGTTATTTTCATTTTATTTCATTTCTGAAATTATGATTTCATTATGTTTGAATAAATGCATGATTGACATTTCAATATGTTTTTGTTTGCAGTTGACAGCAAGAGAAAAACTCCCAAAGAATCAGAAGTTAATATAAAGCATTTGAAACATATATGGAGTTTGCATCAGAAAGTTGCAGACGAGCACGTCAGGTCTGCCTCATACTTGTTGCAGTATAGGAGCTATACATCGTCCTTTACTGCTCGTCCTGTGGTTAGCATTAGTAAACCATTGCCAGCTTCTGAGGATTCTTCACCAGACTCTCACATTCCTCTGAGTCAAAAAATGGGCAAAAGAAGAGTTCCTGTTCTCTTCGAAGAGACTACTTCTGCTGGAGATGGGAAAAGAAATAAGGCTGATGTCCAGAAGGGGACAAAGAAAGTAGATGCCACCCATTCTGTTGCTCCTCAGAAGGCCGTCGAGAAGCCCCCAGTGGCTCCTGTGCAGAAGGATGCACCTGTGGAAGTAATCACCATCTCTCCAACCAAAAGTTCTTCTTTGGTTGAGATTATTGAGAAGACACCGAGGAGACTGAAGAAATCCTCTTCGGTCAGTTTTTCTGAAGCCATTCCCCAGCTCCAAGCTAGTGGAGTTGGTGTTCCAACCATTATTCCCTCGAGTTCTGCAATGAGCTCGGTAAAGACTTGGACCATTCCTGAAGTCCAAGGAATCGAGGAAAACTTGTCTAGGGATATGCTGACATCCCTAGCTACTCGTCACATTGCTTCAGTAAGTTTCTCTTATCCTGAATTTTTCTTTCTTTTCATCAATACATGTATCTCGGCACTGACTTATCATTACCTTCTTTTTCAGCTGGTGAGTTACTTTAACACCATAGTGAAGAAAGATGAAGCAATCAAGGCTTTTAGCTCCTCGTCTGGAGTAGAGGATGCTTTACAGGGCTTGGCCCAATCTTTGAAGGAATCCCGTCAAAAATACGACGAGGATAGAGGTGAATGGGAGAAGAAGTTGGCTGCATCTGAGGCAGAGAAGGTGCAGTTGGGAAGTAAAGTGAAGGATTTGGAGAGAGAGAATAAAAAATATGCCGAGAAGCTCACAAGCTTTGGGGAGCTTGAGAATAAGTTGAAATCGGCCGAGGAAGAGCTGACCCTTCTGCAAGAAGTAAATCGCCATAAGGAGGAGGTGGAGGCCAAGTTGAAAGCCTCCGAGGATCTTCTATCCGAGAAGCTCTCCTCGGAGAAAATGAAAAGAAAAATGGTTGTAAAAAAATCATTTCGAACCGGTTGGGATAAAGGATGGGAGAAGGGGGTAGCAGCAATGATGGCCCAGGTGCAGTATGGAAGTTTGAAATACTTCCGAGATGGTTGGGTTGCTGCCCTGCAGGAACTAAAGGTGAACGAGGACTCTGAACTATTTCAACAACATCTTTCTGGCCCCCCTCCTGTAATTAAAGATGAGAAAGAAGACGAAGCTGCGTCCGAGGAGTCTTCAATGATAGGAGGTGATCAAGTCCTTGCTCCACAACCCAACCAGACGGCTACCGAGGAGATCTCGTCTTTGCCTCCTCCTGAACAAGTCTCAACTTCTGCCAATCAATTCATTGTTCCCACCGAGCAACCAAGCTCCTCGTCCCAGCCTCCCGAGAAAGTCTTGGGAGACAAGGAAAAGGTGTGAAGTTGTTAGGTATTCTCTTTCTGTTTTTCTTTTACTTGTACTATGTATTCTGAACGCTGTACTCCTTTTGATGATGTAATAAAATCACCTTTTTTGCTCCTCTGCGTTGTTGATGTTTAGTCTTCTTCTTTTATTAACTTTTGCCTTCTCTTCTTTACTAGTACATGGCTAGAATGGATATGCTATCTGATAATGATACAAAGTTGATGCAGTAATGCCACGAATATTATAAAGCTGGTCACACAGACCTAAGTGCATCTGAAGTTGCTGATATCCTTGGTCATGATGCTTCCGAGCAGGCAGTTGAGGCCTATTAGTACCTGAAGGGTTTACTTGACCGGACTGTGGCCAATAATGTGGCCTATTACGAAATGATCGAGGATCTTCAATGTACCTTAGAGGACCTTCAAAATCAGTATAAGGAATCAAATGCCCTGTTGCACGAGGGGTATGAGAAGAGGTATCAGCAGCTTTCTGCCGAGAAGGGCTACGACAAACTCCTGGCTGGGTACGATGTCAGAGAGAGAACCCTAAAGGGTGAAGTTGAAGCCTGTAGACAGATTGCCGAACTGCTAGAACAAGAAAATAATAATTTGCAGAAAGAGCTGGCACAGTATAAGTCTGCAGCATCTTCTTCAACAACTGTAATCCCAGTGACTGACGAGGAATTTTTCCTTTCTAGAGGTTGAGAATGCCAAATTAAGGCAAGAGTTGGATACTTTGAGAAGGTCGGGCACTTATACTGCTACTCGGGGATGAGGAAGAGGTTCTCGTGGATGAGGAAGAGTTGCTCAGGATATTGTCGAGGAACAGAGTACTCCACCTACTCGGGGACGAGGAAGAACTCTTCATCGTTCTGTTGAAGAAGCTCGTACTCAGTCAACATTGGAAACTCAAGCGTTCCAATTGAATGCAAAAGACCGGGCTTTGTCTGAAATGTCCAAGAAAATCCAAACTCTGGAGGATCAACTTGCGTCGACAAAGTCTGCTCTGGATAATAAGGATGTTCTTGCCAGAAACCTTCATGAGAAGCTTGAAAAGTTGATATATCAATTTAATAAACAGCCCAGGGAGTTCTGGATGGCTGGATACAATGAAGCGTTATTCCACTTAGATGATCGTATCCAGAATGCCAATAACGAGGGTTACAAGCAAGGTTGGCTAAATGCCTTGGGCGTGCTGAAGCTCGAACAGGGGCACTACCTGTGGGATTATTATGATCCCGGGGTTCTTGACTTGCCAGTGCCACCGTATAACTTGGACATGGAATGGATCCCAGCTCATGCCATTCCTCGGAGCTTAATTGCAAAATACCTTGGCGACTATAATCTTCACTCTCAGATCGAAGTATCTCGTCCCGAGCATCTATTGGACACTCCTTCAGTAATGAACGTCAGAATGCTCCGAGATATTAACTTCATTAATTCTCCTCTTTGCCTGGAAGATCCTCCTGCTGGTGAGGAGCCTGTTTCAAAAGCTAAGGGAAAGAAACCAATAGAGTAGGGATCTCAATGTAATAGTTAGTACACATATGTAATTTGTAATTCATTTTGAATTTTAATGAAAGACTTTCATTTTCTGTTTGCAAATCTGTATTGCTATTGTCTTGTGCTTGTTAAACACTTTATATTTGTGCTTTCATAACAATATTGTGTGGTTCATCGACCAACTTAGTAATAAAAAGTTACAAGTATCAGTAATGTTGCTCGATCACTTGATAATAAAGTAATGAGTAAAAAAATGTTTAAATTTTTTTTTCAACCAACCAAGGTTGTTAAATTGTGCTTGTCGACCAACTATAGTTAGTGGGTTTTTATCCCGAGCAGCTATACTTGGTACTTTTTAGAATATTTTCTCCTCGTCGACCAACTACAGCTAGTGGGTTTTTATCCCCGACCAGCTATACTTGGTTCAGTTTGGAATATTTTGTTCTTCGAGGAACTTTTTGTAATAATCTTACCTCCCGACCAACATAAGTTGGTATTGAAGGCATATCTTGTTTCTTAACCAACCGAGATTGGCCTTTTTAGGAGTCTTGTGTTCTCACTCTTTTACCAACCGGAGTTGGTCTGAGTTCAAACTATCATGTCCACTCGCTCTTTTACCAACCTGAGTTGGTCACGCTAGTGTACGCCTCCTAACCAAAGGAGTATAGTTTGTTCTCTCCCTTTTACCAACCGGAGTTGGTCGTGGGTTCGAACTATCATGTTCACTAGCTCTTTTACCAACCTGAGTTGGTCACGCTAGTGTACGCCTCCTAACCAAATGAGTATAGTTTGTTCTCGCCCTTTTACCAACCGGAGTTGGTCGTGGGTTTGAACTATAGTGTCCACTAGTTCTTTTACCAACCTGAGTTGGTCACGCTAGTGTACGCCTCCTAACCAAAGGAGTATAGTTTATTCTCGCCCTTTTACCAACCGGAGTTGGTCGTGGGTTTGAACTATCAGTGTTGCTGAACAGCGTAGTGTTGTACACTAGTATTCCCCGAAAAATTTTCGATAAAAAGAGAGAAGATAGAGAAACATCATCGTTTTATTCATATTGATGGAACTGCTTTACATTTTACATCACTGATAATACTTGCGTAGGTGTTCAGCATTCCATGCATTCTTAAACTCCTCTTCTTCTAGAGTTGCTATGCGGTAAGTTCCTGGTCGAACAACTTCTGTAACTCGGTAAGGTCCATGCCAGTTTTCTTCCAATTTATTGTGCTTCTTAATGACCTTCTTTAGCACATAGTCTCCTTCTTTTAAGTCGCATTTCTTCACCCTCTTGTTGTAGAACATAGCTATTCGTTATTGGTAAGCAACATTCCTAATGGATGCCTCTTCTCTAACCTCCTCGAGCATATCCAAATCCAATCTTCTCATTAAGTCACTGACTGGAGAATTGAAATTCAGCACTTTATGTGTTGGAAGACCCAACTCGGCAAGTATTACAGCTTCACTTCCAAATGCCAGCATATATGGTGATTCTCCAGTTGCTGCTCGGGGAGTTGTTCGGTAAGCCCACAATACTGACTGTAGCTCATTAATCCAATTAGCTTTAGCTTCACTTAGCCTCTTCTTCAAACCATTTAGTAATGTTCTGTTCGTCACTTCAGTTTGTCCATTGCTCTGAGGATGGCCTGGTGCTGAATGAACCTTCAAAACGTTTAACTGACGACAATAGGCTGCGAACTCCTCGTTATCAAATTGTGTTCCATGGTCTGTGATGAAGGCATGAGGGAGACCATATCGGCAGATGATGTTCTTCCAAACGAACTGGTACACCTTCTCGTATGTCATATCAATAAGTGGCTCAGCTTTTACCCACTTAGTAAAATAATCCACTGCGATGACGAGGTACTTGAATCTTCCTCAGGTCGTTGGCAGTGGTCCAACCAAATCAATTCCCCACATGGCAAATGGCCAAGGGGAAGTTATGGGTGTCAACAATGCTTGTGGAGTTCATCGAATGGAGGAAAAACGTTGGCATTTATCACATCTTTTGGCATAGGCTATACAATCATCCTTCATCGTTGGCCAGTAGTACCCCTGCGTCATCACTCTTTGTAAAAGTGTCCGACCTGCTACATGTGCTCCACAAGATCCTTCATGGATCTCTTCAATCAATTCCTTCACCTCGGAGGGATGTACACATCTCTGCAAACCCACCATAATTCCTCGTCTATAAAAAACACCATTAGTTAGTACATACCGAGCAGCTTTAAACTTCAATTTCTTTGCAGCGAGCTTATCCTCTGGCAATTCTCCTTCATCAATATATGCCCTGATGGGATCCATCCAAGATGGTCCTAAATCAAGGGTAATAACATTCATCGTCAAGTCTTCATCTATGCTCCGACTTTCTAATACTTCAATTGGTATCGTTCTACGCAGCTCGGTACGAGTAGCTGATGCTAGTCGGGCCAGTGCGTCTTCTTATGCATTTTCCATTCTCGGTATTCTGATCAACTGAATGGCATCAAATTCTGCCAGCAACTCTATCGCCTTTGCATGATACTTGACCATTAATTCTCCTTTAACTGCATATGTTCCCATCATTTGATTCACAATTAATTAAGAATCACTGAATACCATTACTTGTTGCGCTTCCATGTTCTTTGCTAATTTAAGACCTGCTATCATGGCCTCATACTACGCCTCATTATTGGAAGTTTTGAATTGGAATCGCAGGGCGTATTCCACGTCAATCTTGTCTGGGGTGTTTAAAACAATCCCTGCTCCACAACCTGTTGTCCAAGATGACCCATCGATATACAATCTCCATGTAGGTAACCCGTCTTCAAATTTCTTATCTGACAAAGTTCCTCGGTGAAATATCTGCTGTTTTCTTTCATCCTCCCCTGGTAATTTTCGCTCCTCGTCGACCATCTCTTCTTGCCCTTTTACCAACCGGAGTTGGTTTGGGTTTGAATTTGATGATCTTTCTACATCCACAAGTCCTTTTACCAACCGGGGTTGGTCTGGACTTATGTCTGTTGATCCTGTAACATCCACAGGTTGGTCAGCGAGCATCTTTTGTTCCTCGGGGGTATCAGGATAAGTGAACTCTGCTATAAAATCTGCTACAACTTACCCTTTTAATGATGATCTGGGTTAATACACAATATCATATTCACCGAGTTCTATTGCCCAGTACATCAGTCTCCCTGATTTTTCTGGCTTATGAAGGGCTTGTCTTAGTGGCATGTCGGTATACACGATGATGGTATGGGCCTGGAAATATGGCCTCATTCTTCTACTTGCTTCAATTAATGCCAATGCCAATTTTTTCAGCTTTGGGTATCTGATCTCTACACCTCGGAAAGCCTTACTTGTGTAATAAATTAGTTTTTAGACTCCATTCTCCAATCTGAGCAATGTCGAGCTGACTGCATTCTCCGATACTGCCAGGTATAAGTACAACTTTTCTCCCATTACTGGTCTGGACAACAGTGGAGGTGCTCCCAAATATTTTTTCAATTCTTGAAAGGCTTTTTCACATTCATCATTCCACTCGAAAGTTTTTCGAAGTGTTTTGAAGAATGGGAGGCATCTATCAGTTGCTCGGGATACAAATCTGTTGAGCGCTGCAACTCGTCCTGTAAGACTCTGCACCTCTTTCTTCGTCGTTGGAGATCGCAACCCTAAAAGAGCTTTGAACTTTTCTGGATTCGCCTCAATGCCTCGTTGGTTGACGATGTACCCGAGGAACATTCCTTCTCGTACTCCAAATGTGCATTTCGTTGGGTTGAGCTTCATTTGGTATTTATCCAGTTGATCAAAGGTCTGACCTAAGTCAACTAGATGATCAGCAGCTTTCTTGCTCTTTGTCAGCATATCATCGACATAGACTTCCATATTGCAACTAATTTGTTCGGTAAAAACCTTGTTCATCAGCCGCTGGTATGTCGCTCCTGCATTTTTCAAACCAAAAGGCATAACATTGTAACAATAAGTTCCCCTAGGGGTAATAAAAGAAGTACTTTTCCTGTCTTCAGGTTTCATTTTGATCTGGTTGTAACCAGAGTAAGCATCCATGAAGCTGAGCAATTCGTGTCCCGAGGTGGCGTCCACTAGTTGATCAATTCTGGGCAGTGGAAAGTGATCTTTTGGGCATGCCTTGTTGAGATCGGTGAAATCAACACACATTCTCCATTTATTATTCTTTTTCTTTACCATCACCACGTTGGCTAACCAGTCTGGATATTTCACATCTTCAATGAATTGAGCTTTCTGGAGCTTGTCGACCTCCTCTTGTATAGCTTGATTTTTCTCGGGACTAAATACTCTTCTTCTCTGCTTTACAGGTTTGATCTCCTTATTCACATTGAGCTCATGACATAAGAAGTTTGGATCTATTCCCGGCATGTCTTCATGACTCCATGCAAAAGTTTTCTTCCTGTTTCGCAAGAAAGTTATCAATTCCTGTTTTATCGAGGCATCCAACGACGAACCTATCTGGGTTACTCGTTCAGGGTGCTCGTCGTCCAGAATAACATTTTCTGTAGATTCCACCACCTGTCCTTTTACAAGTTGGGATTCATCTATGGGATCCAATATTTCAATTTCTGTACCTTCATCTACCTGGTAGGTAGTAGTCTTTTTTCTTGACTCTTCAATCTCCTCTTGCTCGGCAGATGAATAATAGCATTCCCGAGCTACTTTTTGATCACCTTTCACAACTCCTACTCCAAAATTCGTTGGGAATTTTAAGCACTGATGTACTGTAGATGGGACTGCTTCGAACTTCTTCAAACCAAATCTTCCCATGATGATGTTGTAAGCTGACTGCACATTCTTATCCATCACAAATAAACGTATTCTCTTTGTTCGACAATCAGGCCAAGTTCCAATGAATATATCCAACTTGATCGTCCCAAGTGGAAAAACTTTCTCTCCAGCAAAACCCAGAAGAGGTCTGTGATAAGGTTCCAATTGAGATAATTTCAAATTTAAACTGTCAAAGCATGAATAGTACATGATGTCTGCCGAACTACCATTGTCTACCAGCACCCTTGAAATCACTACTTCTTTCATCCACATTTTGATCACCAAAGGGTCGTCGTGAGGGTAAAAAACACCTGCCAGGTCGTTTTTTGAAAACCCAATGACCATCTTCTCTTTGTTTACCTTCCTCGGACGATCCTCCTCGGCCAAATTTATTCGCTGAATGTACGAGCAAGCTTGGGCCTCTCCGAGGTAAGCCTTTCTTTCTGCAGTAAGGTCTCCTCCTCCTGCATCTCCTCCTGTAATAACATTACAATCAAATGAACCAAAACGTATGGAAAATACCTCTCGTTCTGGCTGCCTTGGTTTCTTGGGAAGATCGGGGTCATCATCTGGATCATCTTCATGATTTCTCTTCTTTTTCTCCTCTGTTCGACGAGGAGATCTAGACCTCTCTCTAGTTCGATCACTATTTCTTCTTTCCCCTCCCCGATCAACATACTTTGCTAGCTTTCCTCTTCGGATGAGTGTTTCAATCTCGTTCTGAAGAGCTATGCAATTTTTGGTCATATGACCATGATCCTTATGAAACTCGCAATATTTATCCCTGTTCCTCGTATCAGGGTCTGAGCTCAATTTCTTCGGCCACTTTACCTCCTCGCTATTCTTGATTTCTTCCAAGACATGATTAATACCCATTTTCAAAGGAGTATAATTATCGAATTTCTTCAGGACTTCCCATGATGTTTTATTACTCTTGGAATGCCTGTCACCGCCATTGCCCTTATGCTCTTTCTTCTTAGATTTGTCGACTTCCACCTTGGTTTCTTTATCCATGTTCTTCTTCGCAGCCATAGCCTCCTCGGCATTCATGATTTTGGCCGCTTTTGCCATCAACTCTGACATAGTTGTAGGTGGATCTTTGGCCAAAGTGTAGTACAACTTGTTAGGCAACAACCCACTCATCAAGGCGGTGATTGCTGTCTTTTCTTCATAATCTATGACTTCTAGCTTCTCGTTATTGAAAGGAGTTATGTAATCTCTAGTACTTTCGCCAGATTTTTGTCTAACACTTAACAAGTGTGCTACTCGTTTTACTGGTTTTGCCCCAAAATAGAAATTGCTTATGAACAACTCGGCTAACTGAAAGAAAGTTGAAATCTTTCCCCGAGGAAGATTGTTGTACCATATTTAGGCAGATCCAGTAAGAGTTTCAGAGAATGCTCTACATCTCATCTCGTCAGGGACAACATAGATGTAGGCAGCAGCCTGATATTGCTCTATGTGTAGAACATGATCTGTCTTTCCATCATACTTGGGGGTCACCACGGGCGCTTTAAATTTCGACGGTGTAGGAAAATCCATAATGGCCTGTACAAAAGGTGTCCCTCGAACAAAAGTTCGTTGTAGGGGATTCTTTGCCTTAGCCATTTCTCCCAATCTATCCTCCAACCGCTGAATGGAACCTTTCCACGCATCATTTCCCTCCTCGGGCCTATTAGTTCGAGCAATTGATTGTTCTGAAGTGGCCTCCTGAGATCTATCTTGACGAGCAACTAGTCGTGATTGTGCTGATCCTTCTCTTAGATCTGATGGTTGTCAAAAACTCCTCGACATGGTCTTAGGTGGACTCCTATTCCTTTTAGGGCCTAATCGGCTGAAAGGAGACGCTCTGCTCAATCTTTCCAAGGCGCTGGGTCTTTCTGGAGAGAGAGTGATACGTTGATCAGTATCTGTAGCCCGTATTGACGAAGTTCACCCAGGTTGATAAGAGGAATCATTAGATTCCTCATTACGATATGACTTAGTACGCCTGGATCGTGAAGAAAGTAAATAGGTTTGTCTCTGACCACTTCGCTGTTCTGAATGCGCAGGTGCACCGCCATGAAGGGTTTGTATGAGTTGACGCATTGTTTCTTACATGGCGATTTGTCCTTGAGCCAGATTCGTCATAATTCCAGCCAGATCTGGAGGTGCAGAGGGATTTGGAGGATTTCCAGCATTTCCAGCGTTTCGATTGCTAGATTCTGGATTGTCTGCCATTGATGATGAATAATTCTTGGTGAAAAACGATAACAACAGTCGTTTCCCACAGACGGCGCCAATCTGTTGATGTAAAAAATTAGATTACTCTAATTATTCAATCACAGATAAATAAATGGGACAAAAGATTTTAAAGTGGTTCAGCCTTATTTGAATGGCCTATATCCACTGTTATGTTATTGCTGAGTGTTTGGGAATTCTCGATTACAAATGCTATCAAAAAATTCCGGTCTCCTTGAATGAGGGTAATACAATGTATTTATAGCCTTGAGGTTATAATCTGAAAGGGTGATACATTAAATGATATACATATGAAGGGGTAATACATTTAATGCTCTTCAAGCGTGTGCGTCAAGATGATAAGCATTCAATAAATAGTTGAACTGTTGATTATCTGGTAATTAATGCTGTGGTCGAGATGCAGCTCGAACCGCCTTAGTTGTTCGTCGTTCAAGAGTTCCTCAGAGCGTTGGTGTTCCTCGGAGAGCTGGAGTTCCTCGGAGCGTTGGTGTTCCTCGGAGAGCTGGAGTTCCTCGGAGTATACTTATTGCTCGGAGTGAGTCTGACTTGGTCGAGGAAATAGACTTCCTCATTGCTATTGTGCCATGTAGATTGACACGTGTCTTCTTATTATCCGTCCATATCAGCATACTAATTTTGGTATCAACAACATGTATCTTTTGATGAATCTAATTCTTTTGCTAAAAACAACAAAGATGATGATGAGGTTTTATATCTAAATAAATCTATTAATGAAGTAAAATTAAATGAAAACTTTACTTCTAGTATTGATAAAACCATTAATGCTGAAATGACTCCAAATAAAGATAAAAATGATAATGACTCTAGTTTACCTAAAAGTTGGAAATTCGTTAATAATCATCCTTTTGGAAATATATTAGGAGAACCTTCAAGTGGTATTCTTACTAGATCCTCCTTAAAGAATGTATGTAATAATTTAGCTTTTGTGTCACAAATTGAACCAAAAGATATAAATGAAGCCAAAAAAGATGAGTTTTGGTTGTTAGCTATGCAAGAAGAATTGTTACAATTTGAACGTAATAGTGTTTGGTCACATGTTCCTACACCTAAAGATAAAACTATTATTGGAACTAAATGGGTTTTTAGATATAAAAAGGATGATGGCGGATTGATTATAATAAATAAAGCTAGACTAGTTGCACAAGGTTTCAACCAACAAGAAGGTATTGATTACGATGAAACTTATGCCCCCGTAGCTAGATTAGAAGCCATTCGTATGTTATTAGCTTATGCATGTTATAAAAACTTTAAATTATTTCAAATGGATGTAAAAAGTGCTTTCTTAAATGGTTTTATAAGTGAGGATATTTATGTTAAGCAACCTCCTGGTTTTGAAAATCACATATTTCCAAATCATGTTTATAAACTAAATAAAGCTTTATATGGATTAAAACAGGCCTCTAGGGCTTGGTATGATAGGTTAAGTGTATTTTTACTTAAAAATGATTATGTGAGAGGAAAAATGGATTCTACTCTATTTATAAAAATTCTTAACAATGATATGGTTCTTGTACAAATTTATGTTGATGATATTATATTTGGATCCACAAATGAAAATTTATGTAAAGATTTTTCTAAATTTATGCAAAAAGAATTTGAAATGAGCATGATGGGTGAGTTAAATTTCTTTTTGGGCTTACAAATTAAACAAACTAAAAATGGTATTTTTATCAATCAATCTAAATATATTAAAGATCTTTTAGTAAAATATGGCTTAGAGAATGGTAAAACATTTGGTACACCTATTAGAACATCTATAAAGTTAGATATTGATGAAAAAGAAAAATCTATTAATACTACTTTATATCGTGGCACGATTGGTAGTCTACTATATTTAACCGCTAGTAGACCCGATATTATGTTTAGTGTATGTTTATGTGCTCGTTTTCAAGCCAATCCTAAAGAATCTCATTTGTGTGCCGTAAAACGCTTCTTTAGATATTTAAATGGTACTAAAAACTTAGGATTATGGTATCCTAAAAGCACATCGTTCGAACTTGTAAGTTATTCCGATGCCGATTTTGCGGGTTGTAAAATTGATAGAAAAAGCACTAGTGGTAGATGTCACTTCTTAGGACACTCACTAGTTTCTTGGTTTAGTAAAAAGCAAAATTCAGTTGCTCTTTCCACGGCCGAGGCAGAATATATTGCCGCCGGTAGTAGTTGTGCTCAAACATTATATATGAAACAACAATTAGAAGACTTTAAAATATTCTTCCACAATACTCCAATTTTTTGTGACAATACAAGTGCTATATGTTTGACAAAAAATCCAATTCTACATTCTAGAACAAAGCATATTGAAATTAGACATCATTTTTTACGCGATCACGTTCAAAAAGGAGACGTAAGAATAGAATTTATTTCTACGGATTTTCAATTAGCCGATATTTTCACAAAACCATTATCCGAAGATTGTTTTACCTTTATTTTTCGTGAACTCGGTATGGCATGTATAAATGATTTAAAATTATAATTTTTTTTGCATTATTATATCGATAGTATTTTCACAACTTTCCAAAAACACCTTATCACTAGTAGACAAACTGTACTATCTTTATCACTAGCTGACATTCAACACTCGTATATATATATAAATGTGTGTTACCCCTTCTTGAGTTACCTTCTATGTTGTTTGGGTTGGAAAATAACCCGGGGTTTATACCACCTGGGCAGAATGTGAGCTTCAAATAAAAGGTGTAAGTAATGCTAAATTCAAAAAATATTCTTCTTATTCCGAAGCTCTTAATGGCATAGCTCTCTCTCCTCCATTTGCTCCTTGGGTACCTCCACTTCCTTGGACTTTTGTCTTACCACCTCATACGGCTACTTCCTCTCAAGCAAACTCTTCCACCAAATCTGAATCTTCCTCAGCTGGTTCCTACACCGGAAAATCTGTCAAACTTTTGGTGAAAGATAATGGAAAAGAAATCCTTCTTGAAGGACACCCCAATGATGTATGCCATATGATAAATAATCTGAAAATGTAATTTCCTTTTAGTATCAATAAACCAGCAGTTGTGTTTATCTTTTCTTTGCATCTTACTTTTATAGAATGACCTATTGCTATTCCTTTTTGTTTATGACAAATAGGGGGAGAAGTATGTAAATTTTCTTTATTTTCTTTACTGTGCCAATTTTTATTATTTTGAGTAAAGTTGTTTGTCATCATCAAAAATGGGGAGATTGTTAATTGAAAATGTAATTAACCCTTGAATTAATTTAGTTTAATTACTAATAGATTGATTTTGATGATTCCAAACATACTTTTATTATTATTGTTTGTATAATTATATATATATATATATATTTGTATAATAGTTAATACAATTATTAAGTATATTAATTCGTTTCATTTTTTTTGCTAATTTCGTATCAATATTTTTTTTAAGTCGATAATATTTTGTAAAACTATGTTTATATATATACATTTTTGGTATAACGTCCTACATCATACCTGCTACTTGCTTTCATGAACACTAGTCTTATTATTTCTTTACTCCTATCTACTGCAAACGAACATAGTTTTTGACACTTCTCTTGGAACTCATGAAAAGGCATAAGTCTTGATTGACGTATAGTACAATGATAAAATTGTGTAAAATCTTGAGAAGATATGGATTGATTGTGCCACCTACTTTAACAGTTGGAGATGTCATTCTGGTAAATACTGTTGCTGTTATTTTATTTATTCATTACTCATTTGTGTCCGAATTTTTTTTGTGTTAATATTACGTTTTATCCACATGTTAAATATTTTTTATTGTTAATTATATTAAGTGAAACATTTTCTCTGACAAATCATTATTTAGCTCCAACGTTAATGTTTATATACATTTTTTTTATAATAGCCTCACATGTAATAATGTTTATATATAATATTTATATAATAGTTACTTATTGTACACAATTCGTGCCTTATCTTTTGACAGCTACGCTTGGTTTTTAAGAGACCCAAATGGGTTACTTCTTTTCAGGATAAAAGTTATCCACTTTTTAATCCTTACACCCCTTGTCTTGTCCCATCAGTGTAATGACCGAACTGCTGCAAGACCGTGTAATGACCGAACTGCTACATGGCTCAGTATTTTGGTAGTTTCAAACCTGGTGGTGCCTTAATACTTAAAACCTAGCTAAGATACTATACTTGTTTCGTTCTTTTACTATTGACTGATTTGAATACACCAACTTGGTTCGGCTCCTTATTAATTGTGATTTGACCCTACACACTTAACATGATACCTGCTACTAGACTTATCCGTCTAGACCTGGTATGTGTTAAAAGATAACGGCCATACATGTTAGTTGTTTTGGAGACTTACAATTTGAACCCTTATTTTTTTTACTACATGTATACGGTCTTAACCATTGGTTAGTAGCTCTCTATTGGTGACTTGACTTAACCAAGATTTCATAATCTCCACTGCCATTTAATTTTAAAACTCTTATGTCCATACATTTTTTTTTGCTACGACTATATCAATACTCTAGTTCTGGTTTAAACTTTTACAACAATATATATATATATATAGAATTTTGACATAATCTTTAATGCCTGCTATGGTCACTTCTATCCATACACTCCTGTCTCTGGACCCTGCGACTGAGTAGACTTATATCAGCTATTTGTTATGATAACTTGGACTGGTAGTTTAAAGTTTCATCCTTTACAAATTATTAAATGATCTACAGTTCACTTCCATATATTATATTTGTCGAAAGCATATACTATATATGTAATGAGTGTATAAATTTAAATAGTTGTTTATATAATCACTTATCACGCACGATGCTTTTAATAAATTATGCATCAGATATTTGTACTGACTATTAACTATTTATATTTGTCGAATAGTGTCTCTTGGACAATTTTTTTTCTCTCTATCTCTGAGTGACTGGTGACGTTTTGAATAGATATGATTTCTTCTATTACATATCTCTCTTCTAACACACTCCATATGAATCCTTCTTTATCTCACTTCTCTCTAACGTTCTCTCTCCATCAGTCTACCATTTATTATTTTGATAGATATCAAAGAAGAAAAAGATATGGTCTTCATCTTTTAGTTCACAATTAATGAAGCTCTCAAGTTGATCAAGGGTTTCCATCTTTCAAAATCTCCAACGTCTATTTCTTTTAGAATATATTTGGCCAGCAGATGCAAGAAGAAAGCAGCTTGAACTAAACAAACAAAAAGAAAGTCGAAAAATAGAGAGCAATCTGATTTTTTACTTTCATTATTCAGCTACAAGATTTCTAGTGAAGACTTGAGACTAGAAATTGGAATCTCTGTGAAGTTGCCTTGAACTTGAAGAAGAAACTCAGATTCACATCCGTATTTTAAGAGTTTCGACATCCAAACCTCTGTACTTAAAATTTATTTTTGAAGCTTTGGCTTTTAGCTTCGGAAGTTGTACCTATAGCCAGTTTGCTGCTCAGTTGTAAAGTGGTGGTTTGATCCTACCGTAAAAGTGGATCAGAATTAGTGAAGCGCAAGGAGACGGACGCAGCTCTAGGCGCGTGGACGTAGGCCGGGTTTTTGGCCGAACCACGTTAAAAATACGGTGTCATTTATTTTCAGCATTTAAATTAGTTATATGCCTGTGATTGATTAATTTTATTTTTTTATCACTTACATATGGAAGTTATTTAAATCTGAATATTTGATAAAGACTTAAATATATATTTTCGTAATATTTAATAAATCTCAGAATATTAGTTTTTATTATTTACGAAAATTATTTATAAATTTGGTTGGATTTTATAAACCTGAAATACTACTTGTGCAATTAATTTGTTGAACTTATTTAACACTATTGTGATAATCACTTCAGACTAAATTTCAGAATATAAAATTATATTATGAGCTAATCTTGATAATTTATTTAGTGGGTATTAAAATCTGTAATTTATCTTGAATAAATTAATTTGTGAACTTTACAATTTTATTTGTGTTATTAATATGTTTTTTAGATTTAAGTACTTTAAAAAATAAATATCTATTTAATTAGAAATTAAAGTCATAAAAAGTTTGCTAAACTCAATTCACCCCCCCTCTTGAGTTAATATCTGGGTAACAGGGTGTTTTTGAGGAACAAATTCTATATCGGTTAGCTCCGGCTGCGAGTGATACCCACTGCCCTGAGATTGAATCCGAGATGGTTCCTACCTCGCTGGATATGGATCCTATCCTACCATGCTTGACTCTCATTGAGTCATATATTCATATTTATTCTTTTATGTCGGATTTGGATGCCTTGTTAGATTTTTTCACCACTTCTGATGGTGACTTTCGAGTGGATAAGCTGCTCACTCCCTCATTCACTTTCACACCTCCTCCTTCGCGTGCACTTGAGGATCACTTCGGACCTCATGAGGAGTGTGTATTCCCTACTCTCGAGTTAGATCATCTTTACCCACCCTTTGTCTCACCCGATCCACCCACTGTCCCTTCCACCCCACCACTTGGTTTGGACCTTGTTATTTCCCCTCACCTATTCACATATAAACATTTAGGTCCTCACCTCCACCCACCTTCCACCCTACTGCTCCACGATCCCATTTGTGCACTTTTCATCAATCCCACCATCCGTGTGAGTATGCATGCTACTCTACCCATACGTGACACCGAGCTTGTTACTTTATGCACACCACTTCCTTGTGGTGTTGATTTTTTCCATTTAGAGCTCCCTGGCATGTCACGGAGCGATCACTATCATCGTCCATTTATAGAACACTCGTGCACTTTCTATGAGTCCCACCCCATCACTATTGCCACACCATTTTTCCTCCCCATTCAATTAGAGCATCATTCTTACAGGGCCTTTGTTGCCCTCAACTTTACGCTCAATAAAGCCCGTGATCGATGCTTATTCTCCCCTGCCTTTCTTATCCTTACCCTAATACCCATCCGCCCATGGTCCACCGATGCTTTGCATCATGTTAAGCACTTTGATATACAAGTGCATTGACCTCTTTTAGCCTTTATCCACCAAGACTGACTCTCCAGTCTTGTTTAGGGGTGATTCTCATCACCCAAGTTTTTTGCCGCCCCGCATTTTTATAGATCTTATCTTTAGGGTGAGAATGGTTCGGTCTGACTGAAGACGTTAAACTTAGCGCTACTCGGAGGTAGCCCGTTGTACCTTGTTTCTGAGTATGAGTCTTATCCTATTTGGGGGTTATGTTTCACATCACCTAATGATTTTCACCTACTTTGTAGACTTGTACGTATTTGTGTCACATCTATTCTTCAGGTTCCATCTCTGCTCCATCACGCGGTACATTTTCTTTAGCAGTTCATTATGGTAATATCTTTCATCCCTTATGCTTTTTTATTTATTTTTAAATATAGTTTTAACATTGAGGACGGTGTTCTCTTTTGTTTGGTGGTGGAAAATTTATCAAAATTGTACCTCTTTTGAAAATTTTCAGAAACAAATAATTTCACACTTTTTGTGCAGTTAAAAATAAATTTTTATGATATGATCTGTCTATCATATCTCTTTTAGAATCTCAGAATACTCGTGTTCGACCCTAAAATATACCTTTTCCCACAAATTAATTAATACCTCTTAAAGGCGTACTTGCACTATGAATTTCTAAACTCAAAAAAAATTGCAGTATCACGTTTACAATCAAAAGTTGAAGAGTAACAACATTCTCAAGAGAGACTTAAAAGATCACTAGTGGAGACTTAAAACCCGTGAGATTTGAGCTTTTCACCTTTTGAGTTTTTTTACGTATCTCCGAATCACAAGTTGACTCAACTTTCTTTGGATACCGCATTTAGTTGTTGCTTGGTCTCATTATTTTTTGAAATTGGGCTAAATCACAGAGAATGACATTAATTTCGAGTTGTAAGAAACATGTGTCTTGTAGTTTGTCTCGAGCACTAAACCGATTTTACCACACACTTACCATTTTTCCTTATCACATTATCATTTACCCATTTTCCATATTTCCCTTATCCATGTACAATCCATATGCCATTTTCCATCATTACCATCGTTTTTTAGAAAAGAGTGTTTAGAATTTCAAATGTAGATTGTCTTCATTGGTGTGTTATGAAAAGAAAAATGTATCGCAATAAAAAAAAGAAAAAAAATAAAGAGAAAAAGAAGCAATAAAAAGAAAAGAAGAAAAAGAAAGAATGCGATGAAAAAAATTCAAAAAAAATGAAGACATTAGTTATTCAAAGTTGTGTCACAGTCTTCTCAAAACACTTCCATCATATCATCCATCTTCTTCATTTTCCCCTCATACGTTATATAAACCCCATTTTCACCCTTGGTAAAGTATTCGGGCAAACGAGAAGTCTATATAGTGAATAACTCGACATTCTCAACATAGTGATTAATATTCGTTCATAAGATCAAATTTGTTTTCAAGTATCCATCATTTTCTATAAAGTGTGTGAGACGTTTGAACTTGATTACATTTACTCACCTCCTCACACACTAGAGAGATACACTTACCCAATTCTTAGAGAGTTCGATTCAGAGAGATATATCCAGTGAGAATTGAGGTCAAAACATCGATTCTTAAAAGGCGATCTTGGAATTACTCTAATGATACTTAAGATTATTTCACACTACACACACTGAGTTTTATGAAGGATTACGCTTTTGGTATTAAGTAATTTTATATCTTATTTTGATAGTTCAATATGGTGTTCCTTGACGTCGTTTTTAGTTGGGTTGTATAGCTCTTCATTATCAAAATAAAAAACTGCATTTAAATAAACTTTGAATTTTGTGGGTACATTCACTGCAAACTCTCACGAGACACCACTCGTTATGTAGGGCAACCTATAGGTTTAACGGCTTGTTGCACATGCTAAGTGCAATCGCCAGTGCTTGCGAAAGTGGCACACTTTTAGTTACTTATATCTGTTTTCTCTCTATTTTTGCTCGAGAACTAGCAATGTTTTGTTTGGGAGTGGTGTGATAAGCACCCAAAAGTGTCTATTTTATACCCCGAATAGATGCATTTTAGTCACTCGTTTTAATTAAAATTGGCCTTATGTCGTATTTTATTATTTTCCAGGTGAAACATTAGTCGCAACATCAAATAATGTTAAATCAAGTCAATTACGACTCAATAGCTGTCAAAAACGTTAAATGAAGAAATTCAAAGCGACCGTGAAGTCAGAAATCAAGTTTGACCTTGCACCGATGAGTTCATATGTCCCAAACCCTATTTCCGAACCAAACCTAAGCCTACACCGAGCCCATACCATCACCCGAGCCTGTGTATGTTGAGTTTGTACCTTTATTATTTTTTTAGATTTTTATTTTGAGTCGTTTTATTTTTAGAATTTATTTTAGAGTTATTTAGAGTTCTAGGATTTATTTTCTATTCTTATATTTCTTTATTCTAATTTTGATTTTTATTAATTTTTAATCTTTATTTTATTTTATTACTTTTCTTAGAATTAGTTTTTAGGAATTTATTTTGTTGGAGATTTTTATTTTTCTTTAGTTTTTAGTTTTATTTTATTTAGTTAGGATTTTTAATTCTTTTTATTTTTGTGTCTCTTAGTAATAAATTAGAATTTTAATTTTAGATTTTAATTTTTTTATTTTAGTTATAATTTTATTTTTTAGGTAGTGAAATTTTTTAAGGATCACAAACCAACACACACTTAAACACATATACACCCTCACCCTTATCCCACATACCTCCCCACACCCAAACAACTCTCACATACACCCAACTCTCACACACCTCACCACACCTAAACCCCCCAATCATCTTCTTCCACTCACCACTTTCTAGGGGTGCAACTGGTACGGGTTTTTACCGTACCGTACCGTTTTGGACCGAGAAAAAATGGTTTTGGTTTCATATTATAAAATATCGAAAACCGAATTTACCGAATCCGAAAATACCGTAAAAAATTTGGTTGGTTTTGGTTTTTAGATATAAAAAACCAATTTACCGAATTTACCGTACCGGATTATCGTACCGAATTTACCGTACCAAAGTTACCGAATTTACCGTACCAATATACCGTACCAAACTTACCAAAATTATCGTACCGAAATACCGTACCAAACTTACCGTATACCATATCATTTTCCAAATAAAAATTATTTTTAACTAAATATAACAACCCAATTATCTAGACCCTTCATTTTTTTAAACCGATCTCATCCATTCAATCACTTTACTATAAATCCCACCAACCAAAGCAAACAAAACCCTAAACACACAACACAACACAACACAAATCAGTCGCTCTCCAAATATCAGGTACGTCTTCTTCTCAAAAGCACACACACACAGATTTTTTTTCTTCTTCAAATCGTATAAATCAAAGCACACACAGATTTTTTTTCTGATTCAAAGCACACACACACCTTAAATAAAATCGCTTAGTCCATTCGGGTTTGCGGGTTGGGGACACAGCGGGTTGCGGGTTAGGGACACAAGGGTTGTGGGACACAGCGGGTTGGGGCGGGTTGAGGGGGTTGAGACAGGGGTTGCGATCAAAGCACACACACACCATCTTCTCTTTAACCCTATCATTAGGGAATTCTGAGGGTCTACGGATTTCCCCTACTCAACTCGTCCCGTTGCATACCTGACGATATTGTGCTTGAGGGTATATTAAGGAGAAATGTATGGATATAATATTATAAAGAGGATATTCAGGATTGTCCATGGCCCTAAGGACAAAGTTAAGGCCCCCTTATTTTTATTACCTTTCATCTCGGAAGCCACAAAATAATTAGTTGGGGTTTCTTAGTCCAAGAACCACTTTTGAAAAAATAAGTTCTTCTTCGTCCAAGGCCAATGGGAGTTCCTCCCTCATGATTCTGACATAAGCGTGACTGTCCCTCGGGAGTGGGGTAGTCCATCCACTAACTGTGTTGCATTTCTCTTTTAGCTAAATTTGAGATTTTTGTTTGATTCTTTATACTTATGTCATCTTTATTGTTGATTAGAAGGTAAATCATCTCCCTATTTTACTCCAGCCAATATGATATTATTAGATATATATTGTTGACATGACCCACTGGTCTTTGAGGACATTTTCTCTTTAGACAAGCTTTCTCAGTTCGAATATATATATATATATATATATATATATATAGGGCTTCTCTTAAACGGACGTCCGTTTTTTGGACTAAAAATGGACAAAAATGGTCCGATTTTTTAAAAACAGTAAAATGCATTTTTTTGAGTTGATTTTTTTATGAGATATATAGATATACATGGGTACCCCTAAAAAAAAATCATCTCAATATGTTTTTAGTGTATTTTAGGTGTTATTTTTAGTGTATTTTAGGACTGTTTTTAGAGCTGTTTTTAGGGTTGTTTGGGGCTGTTTTAAGTGCGTTTATGACTGTTTTTAGGGCTGTTTTTAGTGCGTTTTAGGGCTATTTTTAGAGCTGTTTTGAAGTCGTTTTAGGCTGTTTTTAGGGTGTTTTAGGACTATTTTAGGAATGTTTTTAGGGCTGTTTTTAAGGCGTTTTAGGAATGTTTTTAATGTTGTTTTTAGGAATGTTTCTCTAAGTTTTTTCTAATATTATTTTTTCTTGTCTTTATTTACAGGTGAAGTGAAAAAATGGAGGCAAAAGAAAAGAATAATGGCGTTGTTTATTGTGCATGATGGTGGTGTTTTATTGTCTTTTGAATGATGGTGTCTTTTGGAGGCAAGAGAGAAGAATGATTTACGTCAAGCTTTTTTCTTTTGTCTTTTGTAGTTTATTTTCCATTTTATTTCGCTATTGTATTGTAATTTTTAATTTGGAGCTTAATGTGTATTAATATGGATTAGATGCAATTAACTACGAAATATAAGTTGTTTCTTCATGATCTTTATTTTATTTTTGGGGCAATTTGTATTATATTTTAGTTTAAAGTAATGCATTTAACCGATTAAATGAGTTTAAAATTTTACTGGAATCATATTGTCGAAATACCGAATTTACCGAATGCATAAACCGATATGAAATTCTGGTTTTTATCGGGAAAAAACCGAATTGAAACCAAAATTACCGATACCAAAAAAACCGAAAAAAACCGAAAAAACCGAAAAATCGGCCGGTTTGGTTTTGGTTTTTGTTTTGATGTACCGATCGGTAAATTGGTACGGTACGATTTTACCATTTAGATTGTGGTTCTGGTATTGATAAGCGGTCGTTACCGACCATACCGTACCGGTCGCACCCCTACCACTTTCTCTCACCTCCCTCCATAACTAACCAAACCCAAGCGTAACATTTTCCATACAAAACATCAAACTCACACCATCTAAACCCACCAAAAACCTTGGCAGCAACCTAGCCTCCAAACCCGTCGCAACCCAAATCTGACCCTTCCCCATTCCCAGCCATTACCCACTTCACCTGCTAAAACCTTGAACCCTAACTCCAAAACCCAAGTTAAAAACCCGGAACCCATCTCCCTCGCGACCCACTGCTCTTCCCCGAACCCACCAGCTGCCAAACCGAACCCGAGGAACTATACCCGACCTTATACCCATCTCGGTAGATATCCGGCCAACAAAACCGGACCCTCGCCAACCCATATCTAGCGAGTCCCAATCACCCGAGCCCAAACCCGGCACCCCTTTAACCCGCACCTGCTCTGACCTTGAACCTTACCCCGCCATCTTCGGCCGGAGCCCATTCTAACCCAACCCGTGACCTCCGACGAAACTAACAGCACCGGACCACTCCTAACCCGCGAATCATCAACCCTGACCCCGAATCCCAACTCCGGCGCTACCCAGCTCCGACCCCCATTCCCCAAACCCGATGCTCTTCTAACCCACCTGGAAACAAACCCAGCTCCAGCAACCTCAAAATCCCCCCAACCCAACCCGAGAGTTCTATACCCACCATTCGAACCAACAAAGCCACAACCAAACCCGAAACCAAAACCGAAAAACCCAATCTCCATATCAGAAGACGAGAAAGACAGAAAAAAGGGAGTAGTTCTATGTATATTTTGTACAGTTTAGGAAACATAAAAAATTCAAAAAAATTAGTTTAGTGTTAGAAAAAATTTAGGTTTGATTTTATTTATTTTATATATGTAATCACGCTGAATTTATGAAGACATTGGGACACACATTTATGAGCGCGATCCAAGAAAACAATTCGAAAAGAGACTTTGTGTATTGTATTTCTTGATCTTCTTTTTTAATTTATTGTTCTATATCTGTGATTGTGCCTAATTGTTTAAATATGTATGGCTAATCATCTTATTCAAGGAATGGGATGAAACTTGCATATGATGTTAGTTTATTTAATAAATTTCATTGATTGTTATAATTATAGAAAAATTAATTTTTTATTGTCACCAATTAATTTATGTTACTAGAGTTAGTAAATTAATTGTATAAATTTATGTTTTAATTTAGGAATCGAACTAGAGATAGGTTTTTCCGATCTTTGAATATTAATTCTGTGTTGAAATCTAAGAATTCATATTGTTTTTATTAAATTGATCCTAGCAGGTAATTTTGTTGAAAATAGTATAGTTCTTAGTTTTTCATCGTGTGACATCTTTAAATTATTGTTCTGAAAAAGATATTATTAAATTTATAATTATAACGAGAGTTAGATTATCGATTTAATATTATTCAAAATGTTTCAAATTAATAAATTGAGAAATTAAAATAATTGATAACGCGGTGAAGTCCCATCTCTTGACATTCTCACATTTTTCACACTTGATTGCACATTATTTTTCGTTATTTAATCATTTCATAGTTTTAGCATTTAGTAGTTAATTTTTCCCTTGAAATTGTTTTTAAAAAAAGAAAGAAAGATTTTTCTTATCAAAATTGAATTGCAAGTTTTCACAATAATTGTTTCACCTTGGAAGTTGGATTAATACCCATACTTACCGCAATACGAGTTGTTTTAAATAAGTTTTGTAGGTAATTCAAGGGATTTTGAGATTGGCTTTTGAAAACAACCACCACACGCAAAAAGCCTCTTATTAGTAAACTATTTACACAACGCTACGTTTAGTCGGTGCAATTTTAATTAACTTAATAGTTTAAGTTAAAATAATTTTGAAAAAAATTAAAAATTAGTGCGTATATGACAATCCACATAATTCCCGCACATTCAAATTTGTATCACAGCGGGTGCAATAAGTTATCGTATTGATGCCTGTGTAAATATGTTTTAAGGTTGTTTGTTTTTCTCTGTCTCGTTGATTGTTTGCTTGTTTGTCTTGATGGGTAATCATATTTGTGATGCTCCAATTGCGGGTGTTAATATAGAAAACCTTTTTAGTTTACTTTAATTTCATTTAAGAAAATCTTCTTTTGAAATAAACACTTTATTTATTTATTTGTATATAAAATATATTTAATTTAATTATTAAAATATGTCCACTTATTAAGTTCAAGAAAGTTCATACGTACTTGTTATACAATAGTTCTACAATTTATTGAAAAATAACTGTTCAAGTAAAATTTGTTCTGCCCTATATTATTACAATTCAAATCAAAGTACTTGCATTAAAGTTCAAATGGTAGAACTATAGTTTAAAATGAATTACATAATTAAAACAAATAGTGACAAGGATATATTTTCGTGGATAACTCTCATTTCCTTTCCCGTTATCCTTGTCGTTTCCTCTACCTGAGGTACCTGGGGGTGGGAGGATAAATACTATTAGTATATATATAGTACAAGGAAATATCTACATATTAAAAATATATTTTTGCAATTAAGAAATCATCCTTCATTTGATTAAGTGTTCTCATGCAATATGTATCATAACCATGCAACCTTATATGTAATAATTTCTGATTGAGTAATTTGTTTGTATTGGATTAATTTCGGACAAAATATTTTGTGTCATAGATTAGGGATGGTGTTTCCCTCTAAGCATGCGAGATGTTTGATAAAAGATGTAGAAGCCAAACATATCATGTTCATCATCTGTGCGTGTTTCCGTCTTCATGTTTCAAGGATCTCTCAGGTATGAATGTATATATTTTTATCATTGGAACTTGTTAATTGGATGTAAGATTTCTATAAAATTTCTTTCAAAACGAATTATCTCTTTTAATATTTTTTAGAAGAATTTTTTTTGTGAGGTCGTTAGAACAATATTAGGTATGCCATTTGAACGAGTGCATGTACCTCATCTGGACAGATTCGAACGAGATCAATTTTGAATTTTTTTTACCCATTATGGAATCTTGTTGGAAATGTCGCTTGAGAGGTGTTTGAACGAGATGCATGGCCTCGTTCGAAGGACGTGCCGAATTTTATAGAATCCCAGATTTTCCAAACTTCTCTTCATCCTTATCTCATTTTTAAAAAACCCTCCTATAATTAGGAGTGCGGAACATCATTTTTAATAATGACTTTTTTATTGATTTTGAGTTCCCAGACTCTTTCTAAAATCTCTTCAAAATCCTAGTTTATACCCAAGTTTTTTAGGATCCAAGTTTCAATTCATATATGCTTTGAAGGTCCTATTTTTGGTACTAAGGTTTATTCATCACATCTTTGTGAGAATTGTTTCATTACGGTGGACTCCGTATGTGTTGTGTTTGCATACGATGGACTTTGTGTGTGGACTCACACATTACGGCAGTTGCGAATGTGGATTCATGTATTGTAACTGTGGAGGAAAGTATGAAGATTGAAGATGTGTCAAGGCTTGCGAGGGCATAGAGTGGTTGTATAAGTCAGCTGTCGACTTTTGTAAATCCTTTATCATAGTAAATTTTCATGGCTAGGCCGTCCGATATTTTTTCCATTTAGATTTTCCTTGTACGTCGAGTGTTGGGATTGATATACTTATTTTATCATGCACTCACCTAGATGCATGTTTAGGTAATGATAAAACTAGTTAATCAGTTTAAATTTGTTTAAAATTGTTGCAACGTTTTTCGTTAGGTAAAAATTATTTAAGTTTAATATTTAATTTGAAAATTCTTATATAGTGACGTATTTCTCAAAATAATATCAGAGCTATAACACTATGTTATCATATTGATCCATGTTTTATACTCCTTTAGGATTTATTGTTTTGTCCCTCTCTCGTTATTTGTTTTTCTTTCGATGAATACCCATAATGAGAAGTTGTACACTGTTCTTAGTTATGACAATAATTTTGGTATTCAAGAGGAGTTTAATGAGCTTCATAACCGTGATAAAAAAATTCTTAATTTAATTTGAAGTTTTAATTTTTTGAAAAAGGTTTTCTTTATTTTAAAACTGAATTGAATTTTTACTAATTGTTCAAACTTTAGAACTATCCAAAAAAGAATGTGATGATAGAGTTCGTGTTTTAGAAAAATATTTAGAGGACTCTAAGAGGTTTGAATCTAGGGTGAAATAATGTGGCATTGAGGATAATGATAAATTGATAATAGTTTTGAAGTCATGTGAGAAGAATCTTAGGGATAAGTTCACTTACACTGGGGTGGGGGGAGATAACCTTTTAGGTATGTAACAACCCTCGCTTTTAAGAAATTATTTTATATTAATTTACTGTGTGAAGTAATTATATAAAATATTGAATAATGGAGTAAATATTGATTAAATGAGTTAAAAGATAATATTTACCATATTGTTGCATATTTACTGTTATGTGTATGTAAATATCACCATGTTACGTTTTATAATGTCGTATGCTTTAAACGACATTTATGATATAAATGGAACCAGAACTTGAAATGACTTAAATATTTTCGGATGCTAATTTAGAGGGCGTAGTTAGTCCCGAAATAGTCGAGATAGTCAAAATAAGTGCCATATTGTATTTTTGTGTTTCGGGCACTTTTGACTGGTTATGGCTTAAATGCGTAGTTACGAGTCATTTTTTATGAGGTATTAATAATTTAAGTTGGAAACAAATGTTAGTCCCCGATTTTAGTCTTCCAGTTCCCTTATTTTCCCTAATACATGTTACTAAACCTAGAGAGATAGAGAGAAGAAGAGAATTGTGGAGAGAAGAGGAGAAAAGAAGAAAATTGGAGATTGAAGATTGAAGTGTTGCAATCAAAGGAAATCTGAGATCTCAACCTCAAGGCAAGTTTCCTTACTTGCTAATATATGGTTTAGGGTGAATAAATTGTATTGATTATTGTGTAGTTGTTATGGTTTAACAACTTTAGAATTTTTGAGGGATTTGTAGGTTATAAACCCTTAGAAGTTGATGTAGATGTTTATTTGGGTAAATTATAGTAGTTAGATGCATTTATGTTTAGGTTGGTTGAATTAATGATGTGGGTTGAAGTAGAAATGAGGTTTTTGGGAAACTAGGGTTCATAACCCGTAGCCCCCTTACTTGGCAAATTCGCAGGGGCGAATCGATTCTCCCTTCCTGCGAATCGATTCACTAAGGGGTCGGGTTACAGGTCTGCAAATCTGAATCGATTCGGGTTAAGGCCGAATCGATTCGGCCGAGGCAGAAACTTGGATTCTTCATCCGAATTGATTCGCTTTTGGGCGAATCGATTCGAAAATCCTGCTATTTTGAGTTATTTTTCTAACTCAATTTTCACCCTTTTTCTTTACGCTTAGGACCTAGGAACCTTCTCTTATGAAGTAAACTTACAGTCCTAGAGTCTTAGATGAGTTAGTTAACTACCCTACATTAGAAATGGATTAAATAGGGCTTGTTCCGGGGGTGTCCAAATTGATCTCAAGGCATTATTTTCCTTTAGTTAATTATTATGAGACTAGGAGTTGTAAGGTTATATTGAGGGACTTTAGGAGCTCGATTGAGGTATGCTAGACTTAGTGGTTTATAGTAACACCATAAATTCTGGGAGAATGAATAAGAGGTTCATTAAGAATTAAGGTTATAATGATGATATGAATTAAGTATGGTTCCGGATAAAATGTGATGTATATATTAAAATGGAAGTAAAATGGTAAATGGTAATTTACTTAAACACACCTCTCTAAATGCTATCATAAGGGAAGTACGCGCATGAGGTGAAGTCCCCTGGCTAGTGAATGCAGGGCGAATATAGTCCTTGGACATATGACCAGTTATTATGTATGTTGTATTTATTATGCGATGTGGGGTAATTTCGGGTGTGGTTATGACTCACTCGCAGGTATATGGCCACTTCCCGACGTGCGTTAGGATGCCCAGGTTGTCTTGTTTGATAGGCCCTGGAAGATGATAGTCATTTAGTGGCGCGTCCAGTGAGGAAACTCGGAAGGACCGTCTTAGAATCGTTATATATAGATGAATATAACTATTCTTATTCAAGTTGGACTTGATTTATGATAAATGCCATAAAGAGCATATAACGGTGATCATGTTTTCGGATGAGAAATGGAACGATAAAATGAACCAGTGTAAAGTAAGGAGATTCTTAATTAATGATATTCATTCATAACCTCTTGCATAAATGAATTAAACTTATGATTATTTAATTTCCTTTGTTTATGCTTTGAGTTTGAGTAGGTAGATTCTTATCACTATCAATCATGATTAACTGTTCATAATTGTCATACTCTTTATTCATCTGGTGATCATATAAAAACTGAGCCCTGACCCGTTCATATTTTTTATTGCGCATGAATCTTATATTCGCTCAGGTGCTCCGGCGTAAGGACGCCCGTAGTGACTTTTCCTTTCCTGTGTCATGGAGCTGCAATACCTTGCGGATGTTGCGAGATATTTTATTGTAGACGCCTTCATTTTTGTACTATAGTTATGATCGGGTCATTTACTCGGGCGTGTGGCCCAAGCTTTTGTAATTGCTTACTGTAATGTATTATGTAACTTAATTTAATTGTTGTAATACATTGTAAGAAACTGTTAACCGACAGACTATTCGGTTATTGTATTATTTATGTATTGTTCAGTTTTATTCTTGTAGATTTCATCCACCTTCTTTTTAAATTGAGTTGTTTAAATGCTTTCTTTAACTTATAAAATGAAATTTTTGGCAACCCGTTTTTCTGAAATATAGGGTGGTTATTTTGTATACTTATTATATTATTGTGATGCTGAGAATGGTCCATTTATGATCCCTGTTATTATTAGAGTATCGGGCTGGCCACCTCTTATTTTGATAAGCGGGTTGTCATAAGGTATTGTTAAAAATTTGAAGAAGGTGTCCCTATTATTTAAGGAGTTTAAATTTTTGCTTGAGTCTTGAATTTTGAAGTTATAAAATGATCTAAGAGACTTAAGTAGTGTTGATGGCTTCGATAATACGAGTTCTTCAGCTGCTAAATCCAAGAACATCACTTGTTTTAAACGGCCCGAGTGTTAGGAAAGTTCACCCCAAAGGTCCCATTCCTCGTCATGTATAAATATGCTAACACTGTGGTAGGAAAGATCATATTAGGATTTTCTACTATAATCTTAGAAAATATCTTAGGAAGTTGAAGTCTAGTATCCCATGGTTCCCAAAACTCGATGCGTTTGGGTAAGGAAATCCATCTTCACTAATTGCTAAACTGGTTTATTCTCGCATAATTGCACATGACTCTTCCCTTACTATATATTATAGGTGATTGCTTGCATGTTTTTCATGCACTAGCTTTTTTACTTCATATTATATGTGTTTATTAGTTGCATGATGCATATCTTTTGTATTTTGATTTTTCTTTTATTGGGCTTATTGAAATATACAAAAATATTTTGTTTATCTTTTGAATTTATTTTTGTCATATTAGTATCATTTTGAAAAATATTTAAAAACTCAAAAAGTTTTTTAGTTTATATGTAGTTTGGGTTTACACATTTTGTGTGGCAAATTGATGTGTTTGAATCCACTTCCTTTCATGTTTTCATGTGTCTAGAACATTTGATTATGATTTTCGATACTTAGATTGTTCTTAATCATGCTTTCATGGAGTAGTTTGAAAATAACTTGCTTAATAGTTTCACTTTGCATATGCCTCATCACACATATGCACGGGATCTTTTGGATTTTAACTTCATACGTTATAATATTGTCATATACATATATATTTGATTGAAGAGTTTGTGTATGTAAGAACCATTGCCCGTGAGTTTGTGCTTTTATTGAAAATATGAGTGTGCATGGGAAAGAGATACGAAGGGAGAACTCTTCCTTGCGTGAAAGGTCACTGTTGGCATGAGCCTAAAAAATTGAGAGTCAAAAGAAAAGAAAATATTTCCAAGGCCGAAATTTTATTTCATCGATTCTTCAATTTATTTGGTATCTTCAAAATGAGAGTGAGAATGATATATATAGAAAGTCTCATGTAAGACTCCTTATGGTGTAGACCCCAGTACAAACCATTTTTTTAAAATAGTAAAAAAATGAACTTTTTGATGAAACTTCATGGATATGATGTCCACGGTGAGAAGATCATCTTCAATTTTTTTCATCAAAAAATTCAATAAAAAAACTGTTGAGATGAGGTGATATGTAAAAAAATGGTATACATATTCATTTTCAACCGTTGAAATGTTGGGTCGGCGTCAGCCACCTTATTGATTGAATTTTTTTATGAAACTTCATAGGTATGATCTTCTCAGGGTCGAGATCATATCCATGAAGTTTCATTAGAAAATTCAATCAAAATATGGGTAAGATGATCGCCAACATTGCAACGGTCGAAAATGAATATTTAAACCATTTTTTTGCATATCACCTCATCTCAACGGTTTTTTTATTAAATTATTTGATGAACAAAATTGGAGATGATCTTTTCACCGTGGAGATCATATCCATGAAATTTTATCAAAAAATTCATTTTTTACTATTTTAAAAAAGTGGTATGTACCGGGGTTTGCACCATAAGGAGTCCTTCAGGAGGAGGTCTCTCTCCCCCCCTCTCTCTCTCTCTCTCTATATATATATATATATATATATATATATATATACTAGCTGAATGCCCATGCCTGAAGGCACGGAGAAAATTTTCGAAATATGTAATCGCAAAACATCAAAAATTTCCAAAGTTTGTAATTGCAAAACGGCAAAAATTTCGTTCCCGACAAAATAAAGTGTAATTTAAAAAAATATGGTCATAATATCATTAATTTATAGGACTATTCACCATGTTTAACAAATAATAAATAGTTCAATAACTTATACGCGGAGTTGAATCAAGTACCACATGACACAGTCAGAATAGATAAAAAACTGACGAAAAAACCTTACATGAACCAAATCCGACAATGAAAAAACAGAATCGCAGACTTTAAAGTCGATTTTGACCGCAACAGGAGCGCCGAAAATAGCTCGAAACGTTGTCAACTAGGCACGGGCGATACGAATCCAATGGCGCCAGAATCGCCTCATTCTGATTTACAGTTAAAAAGTTACGGCATTTCTCCCAAATCTTACTATTTTAACTTGAAACATAATAGTATTAAGGCAATTCAACTACTTAGAAACCATGTGGTAGATTAGTTCTGAATCTCATGAAATTACAAACTATTTAAAATACATATGTACACAACTCTAACTAATGACAGATAATTCTAACTTTACCACAATAGATGTAATAACCACAAAACTCCGCATTTCGATTCTTATTCGGGGGCACTCAGCTACGTTATTTATTTCCTTATTTTTTTGCCGCTTTCAAATTCCTCTTGGCAGTTATTCAAAAGGACCTGCTTTAACATTAACTCTTTACCACTGGGCTCATCAGATGCAAATGGGGTCAGCTTCTCATTAGGATCGGAACACAGTAGCGCATATGTGGTACATGCATGGCGCAGATATGGAACACAGCAGCACGGACATGGCGCAGACAGCAACGTACATTAGCACAACAGCGCAACTTCTCAGTCCAAACTCTAGCTCATGAATATAACCTTGTTTTCAAACTTCAAGAACCCACAATAGCATTCAAGTTATTTGTTTTTGAAAATATTCGTGTAATGCATAAAAGGAACACTTATGTCACACATAATATTTAATCAAGAAAGAAATTAGAAAATTTAAAAACATAACTTAGGCATTATGTGAAACACTTCAAATTAGAAACATGTAAGATTTTAAAACTAAACAACTTACTAAGATTTGGAACAAATATCAAACGGTTTGAGAACTAAAAACTTATAATCAAGGTCCCATTTCAAATATTTAGAAACATACACCAAGATAACATATAAACATCTAAATAAACATAGCCAAAACAGGTGTCAATGCTCATGAATAATAAAGTGTCAATGCTCTTGAATAAACATATTTCAAAACAGGTATAAAATTGAATAAAGGTCTGAATAATAGTATTTCAAACATCTAAATAAACATCCGAACAACCGTAATTTATACATGCTCTAAATAATCGTATTTCAAAACAGGTATAGAATTAAATAAACATCTGAACAATCATATTTCAGATTTAAAATCAAGGGCAAAAATTGAACAAATATAAAATACTCGAACTTCAATAAAATCGAGGGCAAAATTTGAACAGCAAACATGTATAAAATCTAACATTACTCGAACAGGTATAAAATTGTCTACAGAGTGAAGAGTGAAGTTAAAGGTAAACCTGCAGTATAAAAGTTATTGGCACTGTAGGAATTAGTAAAAAAATGGATGCATATACTTTTCCAATGGACTTCATTCTCTTCTTCCCTCCAACTTGTTTCTTGAGCCGTTTATTTTTCCTTGAGATGTCTCCACTGTAGCAATTGGCGAACATCCTTTCTCATAGCTGATAAAGCTCCGCTAGCAATCATTTTAGAACCTATGCATTCTTGGATTGGTACTTTAAACATTTCCTGGGGTATAAGTTCTTTTAACTTTGTGTCAAAGCCCTCCTAACAACAAATTCCTTGTCTTTATGCACAATATTTACAAAAAGTTCCACCTGATTACTATTAATTAGAATGTCAAGCTTGATCAAATTCACTTTCCTAGTACCAGAGAAAGGAATACTCTATGATGGCAAAAATGGGATGTAGAAAAATGTAGAACTAATGGAGTTCTATGATTTAATCCCATTTAGATTAAACATTGAACCAATTAGAAACACAAAATGAAACCTATCGAAACCAATTCCATAAAATGTCTAGCAACATGGAACATTGAACTAATAAAGTCCATTCCAAGACCTCTGCCCCTTTCCGCCAGCTAGTGCTACTGAAGCACCTCCGCCATGGCCCCACCCATGCGACTTAACATACTTGGAATACATCAGATACATCAGATAAGATACAGATAAGACGCAACCTCAGATATGACAACTGATCAAAATACAACAGATAAGACACAACCTCTCATTGCTTTTATGAATAGAGGGAACTGAAACAAAACTTGTCAATGGTTTTAATTGTAATTAGTAACACCAACTCAAATTCTAGTTATAAACAGTAACACCAACATAAATAGTAACATCAACAATAACACCAACTTAAACCATAACACAAAAACTTGCCAAGATAAAGGCCAGCCCTTAAATGAAAACCATAAAAAAGCTCATCAAAATAAACTACAGGACATTGGATACTAAGGTGTGGTTGATTTCCAGATTTTTTTGAGAAACCTGGAACTCTTGTATACAACATGACCATGAAGGGCCAAGTTGGGGCTGATGGTTAGGGCTTATACCTTCTAATGTGTGCTTGAGGTGGAGTAAGATGGCAACTCTTATGCCCAGCCACATCACTCATGAAAGACAAAGCATAATCACACTGAGTTACAATAGTTGGGCTAAGCTCGGGAGTGGCAAAATTGTTCCCAGGAAATCCAAGTAGCAGAAACAACTTGTCACACTCCTCTCCTATTTCTTCATTAATCATCTTTTAATGGGGTGAAAAAAATAGAGCATGCATATGGTTGTGGGAAGTCACCCTTTAAGAAAAATATTATTATTTATGGAACCAATCATGTAAATGAAACCAATCTTTCTTATTTATGGAACTCGTAAAAGTATTATTTACAATATCACATTAAGATGCACACTATAAGAAACATAGTAGTATGATTGGGGATTATACTCAACACTATAAGAATTCAGTTCAAAATAGTTTTGGCAGTGTTTGGGTCCTTGAATACATGAACAAGGGATTATTGTGGGAGAAATTTGAATTGTAAGAACATAATATCAGTGCCAAATATATTAACTAAACGATGAAAAGGTAACACCTGATAGAGAAAATTAAAGCAAACACTTCACATACCTGGAATCTAAGTGACATAATTATGCTGAATTAAAATACAGTGAAATTTCATTATTTTTATTTAAATTTATCTAAAGAGTGATATAGATTCCATCCTCAAACCATAAACACCTTCATAATCCACCTGTTCTCTGGAATCTATGTAACCTCTTTGTGTAGATACCATTATCAAACTTAAATGTACCAGATTTGCAAAACCAACAATTCATTAATTAAGATTTTTCTTTTTTTTAGAAGCCCAAAGCATGGTGTAAACCTATACTATGGAAGTTATTAGGAGTTGATTCTTAACATACATATAGAAAGCTTCAAAATATAGTTTCTCAGTACATCTGATGACGACAAAGAACAATTTACATTTTCCACCTCAAATGGTATACGTGAGCTGAAACAGAGCCTGGGTACATCATGTATTCGGATGCTAATCGGTACAATATTGAATATACCCAAACAACTGTTTAACACAACATGTTCAATATGGAATGATTATGACTTGTTATTGCTGGTCATTAATGTTGGGGGGAATGAAAATGGCTCATATGAATAGGAAAAGAAATACTCTCATAGATTAAAGATTATATACCAACCAAAAATTTAATTAACAACAAAATATGATTGAAGACTAAAAATACAAAAATCATAAAAAATATCCAAACTCGCAAAGCAACTGTACAAATCCAACACCAAAACAAAAAAAAGTTACCCAAAGAAAAATTGAAACTATCCTGTTTATATATGTATAGAGAGAGATTAATTGAGATGCTTACAACAGTAGATTCAAAATTGAGATTAAAAAAAAGTACTTATCAAACATATAAACCCGATCATTGATGCGGATTAAGTAGTTTCACATGAAATCCCCTAAAATAAAAAAGGTAGATGTGTTGTTGTCAATGTGAAAATTACACAAACTTAAACACTGTAAACATTCAATTTATAAAAATAGATAACAAAAGGTACACTTGATCATTACCATAGTATTTGAGAAGATTAGAAAGGAGATATTGCCATAATAATGAAACCAAATAACATTACTAACATAAGAGGGCAATGGATATAATATCAAAATAGGGGAAACGGGATTTAAACAAAAATATGTAATAAAAAATAATAGTATGCGACTACATCAAACCAATAGACCATAAAATTGTAGTATGTAATAAAAAAGTAAAGGAAAAGAAAACTCCTAGCTTGAAAACCCTAAACTTGACAACCCTAACTTCAAAACCCAAAGGTTACCTGATGATGAAGAAAGATTCAATACAACATTTTGCCATAATAAGCCAACAGACCACCAAGAAAATCCCTAAACATGAAAAGAAAAATGAAGTTAGACTAAGAAAATCCCTAAAATGTATGTTTCCAACCCATGAGAATCTCCATAGTATGAATAAATATCAACTTCAAAGAACACATGCTAAATTACGTGTTAAAATGTTTGATATAAGCACGTATTGTCAGTATCGACAATATGATATAAACTTTTATAGCTACATTAGAGGTAAACCGAGGAACATGCAAGCTGCTGCTGATTACCATTTATAAACCAAAAGGCAGAAGTATTAGACAAACATATCAAACAGAGATGTAAGAAAACTTTATATAGTTTTGAGTCATTTAACAATAAACCTATAGGTCCAAATATTAACTTTGAAACAAAGGAATATGAAAGCTTATAAATGAAGTTTAAGTTATCATAGAAAAAGTCTCTACTTCCATAAATAGCCTCAATGTCGAGAAGAACTGCAACATCAGTATGCTCAAGAAGGGAGTTATGCATCGGTTACTGTAAGGACAATAATGGTCTTCATAACCATTTAAAAATAAAAATGGAGAGCACTATCAATTTTCATGCAAAGTAGCAAGAAAACTCATTTTTATTTTGTAAAGTAATCAAAGCAAAAACGAGAGGACTGCTACTTAGTTGAACTTAAATAACTTTAACAAAAAAACAGAGAGCGCTGCTATTTAGTTGAACAAAGAGCACTGCTAAATGAGTAGTAAAAGTCAAACTTAGAGTAAATAAACAGTTAAGTATGCATATAAGCTTTGCCTCTACTTCCCAAACTCAACACCTACCAAGTTTACAAAGTAAATATATTCAACAATAATATATTGTCTCAAAAAAGAGTAATCAATAAAGCTTACGAAGTAAATATATTGAACACATATGTTAAAATCACAGACCATATGTGCCAAGTTTACAGAGTCCACGTTCATGAGAGTCATGTAATTACCACACCTGTAAAATTATGCATGGAAATAAGAACTAAAGTACCAAAATTTATTTGAATCACTAAATGAAAAATTAAAAGTAGAATTACATACGCATTAGTGCTAAATGAAAAAACAGGAAAACATATTGATAATGTAAACTACAATTACCACTTGCTCCAAAACAAAAGGAAAACATATTGATAATGTAAACTACAATTGGTGATAATTGCATATATGTACCCGATATGAATTTCAATAACTTGATTGTAGCCCAACGTTCAGAAGGAGAATATATATCATTTGAAGACTACTACCCCATTAAAAGTAAACAGAAACAAAAAATTTCAAGGGAGAGTTATTCCACACATTAGATGTATTTATTCATACTTGAAAGGAGAAACTTGAGCAACTTTTGTTTCTCCGAGATTTTTATCAAGATGTATTTATTAAAATTAGACACGTCTAGTGTTCAAAGTCAAGTCAAAAGAGAATACAACAAAAGACTCCTAACAAACAACCATGTCAACTATATGTGCATAACTATAATTTCAAGATCCATCAACAGTTGTCCCCAAATAATTTACTGAAAAAGGAATAAACCAAAATCAACATCTATTTTGTAACAAAAGAGAATTTGTTTCCTCATATAGGAAATAAAAATCGACTTTGTTCAAACAACTATTTTTTCGACTGTTGTCGATCTGTATACAACTCAGTGGATTAATGTACTCTAAATACAAAAAACTAAAAACTAAAATGCCATAAAAATGGAGGCTGTATCGATTTTTAACTACGGTTCAAGCTAAATGAAACAACTATATGTACAGATATGTCATATATGGATTCTCAGATTTGTTTTAAGATATATTACACATGAATGAAACAACTAATAAAAAGCTTGTCTACTTTTCGTGCAAAAGAAAGTGACCAACGATGTTTTCCATTACAGGTCCAACAAATTCTACCAAATACATAAACATAGTGAAAATCCAACAAATGTGAAGGGAAAAATTTTGGGCAAAACTAATGCATGTAGTAACAAAAGTTTTACCTTGTAGTACCCTGTTTCGATCCTATTTACCGACCTTGTCTTCTTCCTATTTTGGTGTTAGGAAAATAGGGAAAAAAATAGAGAAAATTAAAGCATAAATGAATACCAAACAATTTAGGCACACACATCTATAGTTAACTGGAATACCTTTGGTAAGTCGATGATCCAAGAGAAATAAAAACAAATTGACTCTCCGTAAAGGTATTTTCCCCCAAAATGTGACCATGGAAAAATCATATTATCAAATAATGATGTAATATATAAATGCATAATTTCTAAGATTCATACCCATATTGAAATCAAAGCGTAATTTTTTTATTTCATATCCTAAGCTTAAAACTTTATTTTAAAGCACTCCATGAATTAAAGAACAATATGTAGCGAATTAATGTAATGAATATACAAAAAGGAACTAAGCTAATCAATTGAAATGGTAGCTTGCCAAGACTAAAGTAGTGCACCTTTGAGCTACAGAAAACAAATCGAAGTTATAATCGAGTCCACCTTTTAAGATCTATTCCCCAGTAAGAAAAGTTGAGAGAGAGAGAGAGAAACAGAACAATCACCAATATCTACAAAATCTGCAAAACAATACGAACACCAACTTATGAAGTGAAAACTCAAAAAATAATGTTATTTTCATAGAAACTTTTGAATAAGAAAAACCGAAAACCCTAAATGGTAATTATATGAAACGTTACTCAAAGCCTTAAAATCTACTTTCCTGAAATTACTCAAAATCCTTAAATGGCAGTAATATGAAACAGTACTAAAAAAACGTGATATTACAGCCGTGAGATCTATAAAATCAAACAAATAATGGAAAAAAATGTACATCACATACAAGCTCTAAATCTGCAACATTGAAAAATAATACAACCGTTTGATAAATCCAAAACCCTAAATATCCATTCTCTAAAAATTAAGAAAAATATCAGGAGAAGAAAAAGATCGTACCATTATCGAGTGGAGGCCGAGAGCAAGAGAGAGAGGGGGTGTGCTTGTGAAATGAGGCTCGGGGAGAGAGAGTGTGTTTTGGTAACTGATATTTGGTACGAAATGTGTAATTTCCTATTTTAACCATTTTTTTTGAATTTTGGGCAAGAGGGGGAAAGGAAACAAAAGGTTAAAAAAGAGGGGGAAATGAAATAATAAAGGGGCAAAAGAGAAAAAATGGTCTTTTAATCTCCACCCTTGATTTCTTGCCTTGGTGGCCAAATCATAGCCCCTAATTAAGTTATCAACTTATTGAATAGTAAGAAAATTTTACTCCTTATTATATATATATATATAATTTTGAGGGTGATAGAAGTTGAAAATCAATGGGTTTGCACAATGGGTCCTCATTATTTCATATTCTATTAATTTGAAAATCATCAATATATTCTAGGTTAGTGTGCATTATGTTTGTTTGTCTATTATAAGTTCACTTTATCTGTCATTATGAGGCTAAATCTTGGTTTGATAAAGTTAATGCATTCAAATACAACTCATTGGATATTTTTGAGTAATTAGGTCATTTTTATTTATTTATAGTTCACGCCGCTTCATTCTAACCCACATGTTTAGACACATCATAACTACGATAATGTGTAAATGTTATCGTGTTTTGTTTCTTGGTTGTGGTGTTTATAACTATATATATGTGCCTATGTGTTAGTGGTATATTTTTCATATATATATATATATATATATATATATATATATAGTATCATTTATTTTTTGTCTTTTTAATTTGTATTTAATCCACGTTTGCTATATGCTTTTATCTTTGAATAAAATTGGCATATAATATGATGATATTGGTATATCTTGTTGCTTGTTTACATTGGTATCTCATGCTTAATTGTGTATTCGAGTTGGTATCATTTATTGCATAATTACTGGTATTAATTTATCATTGTTTGGAGTATTTGTGCTTTTTTTGCCATATTGTGTTTATTTCACTTCACGCCATTGTATGATATTATTCTTTCTTCACTAATTTCAATTGGTATCGATGTGTTTTATGGGAGAGGAATGATTTATTATATATTCTTTCTTTGTCTATTCCTGAACACAAAGGGGGAGAAATGATATCTTATACTTTAGTTTTAAGAGGGTATCTTTATCTGAGGGGGAGACGTCTTACCTAGAAGGGTATCGTTAGAGATAGTGGGTTTTATTCATATGCAGATTTATGTTGATTATATCTTCTCATTGCATTTTAAGGTGCATTTAAGTATGCAGGTTTGCAACATGCGACAAAGATTTCAAGCGAGCAAAGTTACTCAAGGTTTTTGAGTAAGCCAAGTTGTAATTTTTCCTTTTGGGGTTGGGAATTAAATCCTAGACGAGCTTGAAGACCCATAGGATTTTTTATTTCTATTTTTTTTACCTAAATAGCCAAAGAAGGAGATTTGGAAGGTTAAATTTTCTATAGAGTCATTTTGAATGTATTGGACAAAACATTTTATGTCATAGGTTAGGGTTGGTGTTTCCCTCGAAGCCTGTAACATGTTTGATTGAAGATGTATCGACTAAGATATCATGCTCATAATCATGCCAAGTTTGGTGCCTTCGTTCCATTATCATGTTCCGAGGATCTCTGAGGTATGAATGCATATATTTTGATCCTTGGAACTAAATAATTGGGTGTTATGTTTTTATAAAATTGCTTTTAAAATGTTTTAAAATGATTTATTTATTTTAATATTTTTTAGAAGAAAAATATTTTTTGTGAGGTTATGAGACGACATTAGGTATGTCGCTTGAACGAGTCATGTACCTCGTTAGAACAACTTCAAACAATATCGATTTTGGAAACTTTTGACCCATTCTGGAATCTCGTTGCAACAGTCGTTGAAAATCTTTTTGAACGATATGTATGGATTCTTTCGAATGAGACGTTCGAACGAGCTACCAATTTTTTGTAGAATTCGAGATTTTCCAAGATGCTTTTCATCCTTATCTCATTTTTGGAAAACGTCCTATAAATAGGAGTGCAAAGAAGATTTTTTAGTAGATACTTTTTCATTACTTTTGAGTTCCCGAACTCTTTCAAAAAGCTATCAAAAACCCTAGTTTATACCCTAGTTTTTATGATCTAAGTTTTTATTCATGTATGCTTTGAAGATCCTATTTGGGCACCAAGGTTTATTCTCCACATCTTTTTGAGAATATTTCATTACGGTGGACTCCGTATATGCTGATGTGTTTACATATGATGGCCTTAGTGTGTGATTGTTGTTGAGTTGTTCAGTGTATACCGAGGCATGTGTGTGGACTCACACATTGTGGAGATTTTGTAAGTGGATTCATGCATGGTCATTATGGAGGAGATGTTGGAGATCAAAGACATGTAGAGGCTTTTGAGGCCGTCGAGTCATTGTGTAAGTCATCTGTCGACTTCTGTAAATCATTTATCATATTGAAGTTGTGTGGCTAGGTCATCCAAGTTTTTTACCATTTGTGTTTCCCTCGTATATCGGGCGTTGTGAGCATTTACTTTATTTTACTGTGCACTCACCTAGATGCATGTTTAGTTTATGATAAAACTAGTTAATCGGTTTAAACATAACCTATTTAAAATTGGTGCAATGTTTTACTTTGGGTAAAAATTGTTTAAGTTTAATATTTAATTTGAAAAAAATAAAAAATTGTCTTTTGTTTAGACCATTCTCTATGTCCCCTACATAGTAGCGCATGTCTCAAACGGGGGCGATAAGCCCACTCAAACTTAATCTTTCTTTTATTACTATCCATGTCCTATTAATTTAACTATTAATATACTTTCATATTTTCCAAGTAATTTCATAAACTTGCCATTACGAGTTTTTGTCATGGTGACACATTTGGCCTGATAAGACCCATTGATAATAAATTATCTGACTTTATCTTTAGTTCGTTCATCTCGATTGGAGATAAATGGTGTCGAGGAATGGAAATAGACGAGACACCTGTGGTACCTCAATTGTAAAGCCTGTCTCCCTCTGTGGCGCTAACCTTAAAAGCTCCTTCGAAAACACGTTTGGGAACTCCCGTACAATCGAGTGATCAAGGACCATACTATCGAGACAATCCCACGCCATAAGGATTGAAATATATCCAAAATAATTTCACTGTTCCTTAATTCCAGTGTATTTACAAGGATAGTCTGTGAGCTACTCATTGCTGAATCTATAACTGGACTCGTCTGACAATAACACCAAAACGTTCTATCATTGCATTCAATGGTGGGACTAAAGCATGAAAGCCAATCCATCCCAAGAATTACCTCTAAACTGTAACACCCCGTATTTTTATTATATTAAATAATTATGGGATTAATTTTTATTGTTGGATTAATTAAATTGAAAGTGTGAGAAAATTAATTATTAATTAATTCGGATTAAGAATAGATATTAACTAGTGTGACAAGAGTTAATACTTATTGTTGAGAATTATGGAATATTACTGTGTAAATACGTAATACAGAATTATGAAATTTTATAAATTATCGATAGTGGGAAATACAACAGTTTGATACATTAAGTCAGGACGCGCGCGAGTCGTGTTGGGACTAATTTAATGGATTACAAAAGTAAATTATTTTTAAGTAAATTGTATCGTAATTTCGAGTGTGCCATTGATCCCGGAAGAGTTGAGATAGTCAGAAAACTCTACCCGGGTATTTTATTTTGACTCCGGGATGTTTTTAGGTCTAACCGGCACCCCGTAGAGGTATTTTTGTCCTTTGAATTTTTGGGGAAATATTATGGACGAAAATTAAAGAAAATAAAATAGGGAAAACGTTGGGGGAAAAGGTGTCTATCAGTTCCAAACCTACGAGAGAGAAAGGGAGAGAGCCACAAAGAAAGGAAGAGAGAGCCATAGGTGTTCTTAGTGCATAACACAAG
This sequence comes from Sambucus nigra, assembly GCA_949130495.1. NCBI lineage: Eukaryota > Viridiplantae > Streptophyta > Magnoliopsida > Dipsacales > Adoxaceae > Sambucus > Sambucus nigra. The sequence goes on from OX422208.1 coordinate 251,738,655, forward strand.
AACTCACACCAAAAACCTCACCAAAGCGTAGATCGGGAGACGAGGAGAAACCCCATACCAATTTCGAAACCAGATCAGAATATGATTTAGAGGAAATTATTTATTACTTGCTTTCTTTTAGCACCATTTATGTTCATGTTAGTATAGGATGGTAGAAAACCTGTTTATACATAGTTTTGAGGAAATTAGGAAAGATGAATTCTTAATCTGATATGAAAGTAAGAATGAATTGATTTATCCATTTATATAGAGGAAAAACCATTTAGAGATAGATACTGGCTTCCTTCAAGCTAGTAGGGGCCGCTTTGTAGTGGTCGGAGTCCACTACCACATTGGAGGAGAGGGATAATATGACGATACAGAGTTTTTGGGTGCGGTTTGACCGCAAATACTTTTCTTCCGCCATGCAGACTGAGATGAGGCAAAGATTGTTAAATCTCAAGATGGAAAGTATGATTGTTGCTGAGTATGAAGAGGAGTTCATGAGACTGATTACTATTGTGCCAGACGAGGCACCGACCGAAGAGAATAAGATTTGAATGTTCATGTATGGCTTAACCTAGAGGATTTGTCGGCACCTCTTGGGTAATCTGCCACTGGGTACTTATACTGATGTACTCAACGTCGTCCTATTGCATTGCCAAGACCACTACTTCCATCAGCAGGGGAACAAACAGGCCGTGGAGTCCAACCAGCAGGGATTGACAAGAGGTAGTAGTGCTAGTGGGGCACCAGCAGCTCAGGGGCAGGTCCATCAGGGTGAGCAGAGTTCCCATCAGGGGGACCCTGCTAAGCGATTTCGATCTAGCGACTCTAGGCAGGGACATGGGGGCTATAGACAGGGCCAATAGGGTCAGTCCAGTCAGCAGGGCCAGCATCGTTACCACTAGGGCCAGTAGCAGGGCCATTAGGGCCGAGGACAGCAGGGGCATAGAGGAGGTAACTTTAGCGGCAGGTGTTTTTCTTGTGGCAAGACTGGCCATAGGATATAGGATTTCCCCGATAAGGGAAAGTTTCCCCGGCAGCAGGGTGGACAGCAGGAGCCTCAAAAACCCATTTTACCAGTCGCCCTACTAGCAGTAGCACCAGTCCCAGCTTTACTCGCACTCCCGATTCAGCAGGGATAGTTACAGTATGGAGGTGTATATAATGTCCACCAGGCAACAGCACCGTAGGAACCACCCGCCATTGAGGGTATGTTCTCTATCCATAGTACTATGGGGTGCATTTTATTTGACACTGGGGCATCACACTGCTTTGTAGCCACTAGTTTTACAAGAGCCACATGATTGTTAGATACGACAGAGAGTATAGTGATATGTGTAGACTCACCGTTGGGTAATGGTTAGTTGATTTTCTTTATATGCCGAGGAGTAGGTATAGAGATTGGAAGTTTGATTTTACTTGTAGATATGTTAGTCTTAAATATGCATGAACATGACGCCATTATTGGCATGGATTGGCTTTTTGCTTATCTATTCATGATAGACTATTTCAGTAGGACCTTTATTTTTTCTATTCCAGTCTAGAAGATGTTTCTGGTGGCGATGCCTCATCCTGAGGGAGGATCGTCCACTCATTTATATTATATAGAGGAGGAGACTTCTAAGGAGATAGGTATTCCTATTGATTCGATTACGATCGTTCGCGAGTTTTTTGACGTGTTCCAGGATATATCGGGACTACCGCTTAGCCAAGAGATAGATTTCATTATATATTTGATGCCGATCACTCGGTCGATAGACCACGCACCGTATCGTATGGCCCCAGCTGAGATAAGGGAGTTACGGGATCAAATTGAGAAGCTGTTGGGACAGGGCTTCATTCAAAAGAGTACCTCACCTTTGGTTTCTCCCATACTATATGTAAGGAAGAGAGATGGATCATTGAGGTTGTGTGTTGGCTACCGTGAGTTGAACAAAGTCATGATATAAAATAATTATTCGTTGCCACGAATCAATGACTTGTTTGACCAGTTGAGAGAAGCTGCCTTCTTCTCAAAGATAGACTTAAGATCGGGATATCATCATCTATGGATTAGGGAGAAGGATGTGTCAAAGACTGCTTTCTTGATGAGGTATGGGTCCTACGAGTTTTGGGTCATGCCGCTTGGGCTGACAAATGCACCAACCATATTCACGGACTTAATGACTCGGGTGTTCAGAGAGTTCTTAGATCAGTTTATCATTATCTTCATTAATGACTTCCTGATTTATTCCCAGACTGAGGAGGATCATGCTAAGCATTTGAGGCGGGTTCTTTAGACTCTACGAGAGCATCGACTCTATGCCAAGTATGAAAAGTGCAGATTCTAGTTATGACAGGTGCAGTTTCTGGGGCACGTTGTGTCAGAATTGGGGATATCAGTGCACCCGAGAAAGGTATCGGTGGTGAGGGAGTGGGGATAGCCCACGACACCAACAGAGGTGCGTAGCTTCTTAGGGTTAGCCGAATATTACAGACGGTTCATCTGAGGGTTCTCGAAAATTGCGGGCCCATTGACAAATTTGACTCGCAAAGGGGTGAAGTTTATTTAGGATGATGCTTGTCAAGTTGGCCTTCGATGAGTTAAAGAATAAGTTAACTTCGGCGCCAGTTCTTGCTTTACCCAGGCCAGGGGTGGAGTACCTGGTATATACTAATGCTTCTCTACAAGGACTTGGTGGAGTACTCCAACAGGAGGAGCAGGCTATAAATTATGCATCCTGCAAGTTTAAGCCTCACGAGAGGAATTATGCCACCCATTACTTGGAGTTAGCAGCAATTGTGTTTGCCCTATGAATTTGGAGACACTACTTGTTGGGGGAGAAATTTCACCTATTCACAGACCACAAGTCACTACAATACTTGTTCACTCAGTAGGAGTTGAACATGTATCAGCGCAGGTGGATGGAGTTTGTGAGAGATTACCAGTTTGAGATACAGAACTACCCGGGGAAGGCCAACGTAGTTGTCGATGCATTGAGCCGTCGACCAATAAGTGAGGTGGCGGAGGTGTGGAAGGAAAAATGGAAAGAGTTGGGACATCAGGATGATGTGGCCCGATCCTTTATGTCCATTATGATAGTCACACTAGAGATTGTTACGAGAGTGATCCAGGCCCAAGACGATGATACGTTTTGTCAGGACCAGATTATGCGACTCCTAGCCGAGGGCGCAGAGTCCTACTCAGTGAGTTCAAATGGAGGTTTGCGATTTAATGGGAGATTATTGTTCCCAGAAGGGGATGACTTACATCATGCAGTGATGACAGAGTCGCATGCATCCCGATTTGCGGTACATCCCGAAGGGGATAAGATGTATCAGGATATGAGGCGACAGTACTGGTGGAGTGGGATAAAGAAGGACATTGCGGAGTTCATATCCAAGTGTGCCACCTGTCAGCTGGTAAAGGTGGACCGTCAGAGACCACCAGGGTTACTTCAGCCTCTAGAGGTCCCTATGTGTAAATGGGAGAGCATTTCCATGGATTTCATCACTGGGTTGCCTACCTCACAAGGGGTCATAATTCTATATGGGTAGTGGTGGATCGATTGATCAAGGTAACTCATTTTCTATCGGTGCGGACAGACTACACTACGGGACAATACGTGCAGTTATTTATTACTGAGATAGTGAGGTTTCATGGGGTGCCCCTGAATATCATATCCGACAGAGACAAAATTTTTGTGTCACGCTTCTGGGAGAGATTTCAGGAGGCTATGGGTACCGAGCTGTGGTTGAGTACAACTTATCATCCGCAAACAGATGGGCAGACTAAGCGTAATAATTAGATGCTGGAGGATATGTTACGCATGTGTGTCCTTGATTTAGGAGGGGGTTGGGAGCCGTACCTTCCACTGGTGGAGTTTGCTTATAATAACTCCTATCAGTTTACGATCGGCATGGCCCCATTTAAGGCGTTGTATGGCAGACCTTGCCGTTCTCTCGCTTATTGGATAGAGGTGGGGGACAACAAGTTACTCAGACCAGAGGTGATTTAGGACACGTCATCTGGGATTGAGTTGATCAGAAGCTGTATTCGGGTAACCCAAGATAGGCAGAAAAGCTACGCCGATGTAAAATGATCCTTCAGTGAGTTTAACGTGGGGGACCAGGTTTTACAGCGAGTGTCTCCTATGAAAGGAGTGATGAGGTTCGGGAAAAAGGGAAAATTGGCTCCGAGGTACGTAGGACCATTTTCTATTGTCGAGAGGATCAGACCGGTGGAATACAAACTTGGGTTGCCGCAAGTCCTTACACCGTATTTACATGTGTTCCACATTTTGTCGTTGAGATGATATCTTTGAGATGAGTTGGCCCACACTCACATTGCGATTGAGGAGATCGACTTGCATCCCGATAGTTCTAATGAGGAGAGGCCTTTGGCTATCCTGGACCGTAGCAAGAGGAAATTGAGGTCAAAGGTAGTTCCACTTGTGCGGGTTCAGTGGGAGCATCATAATGTAGAGGAGTCTACTTGGGAGCGAGAGGATGATAGGCGCGAGAAATATCCAGACTTATTTTTACAAGGTATGCTTTACTTTTCGAATTTCGGGGCAAAATTCCGTTATTAGGGGGGAAGTATGTAACACCCCATATTTTTATTATACTAAATAATTATGGGATTAATTATTATTGTTGGATTAATTAAATTAAAAATGTGAGAAAATTAATTATTAATTAATTCGAATTAAGAATAAATATTAACTAGTGTGACAAGGGTTAATACTTATTGTTAAGAATTATGGAATATTACTGTGTGAATACATAATACATAATTATAAAATTTTATAAATTATCGAGAGTGGGAAATACGACAGTTTTGTACATTAAGTCAGGACGCGCGCGTGAGTCCTGTCGGAACTAATTTAATGGATTAAAGAGTAAATTATTTTTAAGTAACTCATATGATAATTTTGAGTGCGCCATTGAGACCGAAAGAGTCGAGATAGTCAGAAAACTCTACCCGGGTATTTTATTTGGACTCCGGAATGTTTATAGGCCTAACCAGCACCCCGTAGAGGTATTTTTATCCTTTGAATTTATGGGGAAATATTATGGACGAAAATTAAAGAAAATAAAATAGGGTAAACGTGGGGGAAAAGGTGTCTATTAGTTCCAAATCTTCGAGAGAAAAAGAGAGAGAGAGAGCCACAGATAAAGGAAGAGAGACCCGTAGGTGTTCTTAGTGCATAACTCAAGAATTCACACCAAAAACCTCACCAAAGCGTAGATCGGGAGACAAGGAGCAAACCCATACCAATTTCGACATCGGATCAGAACATCATTTAGAGGCAAGTGTTTATTACTTGCTTTCTTTTTTCACCATTTATGTTCATGTTAGTGTAGGATGATAGAAAACCTGTTTATAAATAATTTTGAGGAAATTAGGAAAGAGGAATTATTAATCTGATATAAAAGTAAGAATAGATTGATTTATCCATTTATGTAGAGGAAAAACCATGATGTTTTATGTTTAATTGATGAACTAATCTGTAAATTTCATGTTCTTGGGTTGGAGATTTATGAAATAGGGTTTTGATTAGTTAAATTGGGGATTTTGGTTTTTTAGGATGGGTTAGGTTGATTTAATGATTCTAAGTTAAAGGAAATCATTTATACACGTTCGAACATCAATTGGGATTGCTGTTTTGGAGTCCGGGTTAAAAAAAATAGAGGTTTTAGGATTGACATTCTAAGGTAGACGAAGCAGTAACATGAAAACGTATCAGGTCTGGCCAAACTAGAGAAACGCTCAGTCTCGTTCGAATGAGATTGAGTCTGGTTCGAACGAGATAGGATTGTAATACCCCGTATTTTATTACCTTTCAATTTGGGATTTATTTAATTAAATTGGGATAAATTAATTTAATACTAATTTGGATTTTAAAATAAATATTTACTAGGGTGACGAGAGTTAGTAATTATTGGTTAGAATAATGTTGAATATTACTAGACGAGTAAAGTAATATATGAGATTGAATTTATTAAAATTTCCGCGAGTGAATAATACGACAATTGTAGTAATTAAGTTGGGATACCCATGTGTTGTGTCGGGAATAAATTAATGGAATAAAAAGAAATCAAATTATAAGTCGCCCGTATGGTTATTTCGAGCGCGTCAATGCGTCCGAAAGGGGGAGATAGTTAAAAAAGTGTACTCGGAAGTTTAGTTTGGGTATCAGGAGATTTTTAGGCCTAATCGGTAACTCAGAAGGGCATTTTGGTAATTACTCATTTTAGGCCTTAATTATGGACGAAAATTAGAGTGTTATATCTGATGAGAGTTAGAGTCCTCGAGGGTTAGAAAGCTTGGAGTTATAGAGAGGCTAAGGAAGATAAAAGAGAAAAGGCTTCCAAGGAGAAGAGCCACCAACCCTACACCACTCTCATCAATTCCACCACCAACGCGTAGATTGGGAGAAGGAAAACGTCCCTATACCACTCGAATCCGTCGGACCAGACCTTGATTTCCAGGCAAGTATCTAAATTATTATTCGTTAGTTGATAACACATCCATGCTAGTGTAGGAATTAATTCTCTTATGTATTTATGAATATAAAATGTGCTTGGGGAGATTTTTATTGTAAATTTGGAGTAGAAACCATGTTAGGATGGATATCTGTCATATGTAGAATATTGTCCACGAAATTGATGCCTAGTAGAAAAAGAAATTGGGAAAATTAAATGAATTCTTGAGAAAATTGGATGAACTAGGGTTAAATGATAAATTCTTGAATTAACCGCCTTTGATGATGATTCTTGACAAATTTATGAATGTTTTACGTTAGAAATCTTCTATATTAGTTTATATAACATTCATGATATTTGGTTGGGAGTTTGGGACATGTTTATGGAGGTTTAAGGATTTATATTGGATGAAACCCGTAGGCTAGAATTGCAGAAACTGGGCTAACACCTACTTGATCGATCGATCGACTCAAGAATGTCGATCGATCGATCGACCCCTCTTTATCGATCGATCGTCTCATCCAGAAAACTGAAACTTCTTCCCCTTTTTAATGTTAATCCAAGCCCAATGTGTAAGGGCCTTTGGGCATAATTTAAATTTTCTAATAGGACTAAAGGAGGACCAATAGGGTATATGTACGGTCCGGGGACGACGATTTTATATGGGAGTTAACCATGGGATTTCGAGGGTATAAATTGAATGGAGAATCGTGCGTATGTTAAATTGGGTCTTATAAAAATTAAGGAGGACTTAGATCCTTAGTGTAGTGAGTGTGCACCGACTGATTTTATATTTATCAAGAGGATACACTTCGAGAGTCGAGAAGCACTTTATGATTTACGATAATTGTGAAAATAAAAAGAGCTATTATTCATACGTAGAAATCGGGCATAGTTCGCATGTATTATGGTTCATGAGTATACCTAGCTGAATAATGTGAACATATATATGTTGTGTATTTGTGTATAATCATACCCGCTACTTGCTATCACGGAGGTTCTGTGCCGGGACAGTCTTATCTCGATTGGACCTTTATGGGGGTTATTGACTTGTGCCCTAGAACATATCATCCTTGGTACAGGCTATCCGAGAGTGATAGTCAGACGGTCCTAAGAGACGTGAGGGTATGTACTGACCTCTTAGTGACGTGGAACTATGCTTTGCCTCCATTATGTGTGTTGTGTTAATACAGTTCGAGAGTGGTTCCGAACTAGTAATTCCCTTTTGTATGCGAGATACGGGGACTTGATAGCTGAGTATGCAAGCACCATAAAATTATGTGCGGTGCCTTATTAGTATATATATTATGAGTGATAAATATATGTACCTGTGATTAATCTACTATGCTTGTAAGTACATAAAATTGAATAATTGATATTAAATAAATTAAGTGGTTGAGAACTTAAATCTGTATTGAGATGAATATAACTGACTTGGTAAATTCCTAATAAAAGGGTTGTCAAAATATAATCGATGGTTATGAGATCACGTGGGTTAGGCTTGGTGAATGAATATTTGGTTAGACTAGTTAACTGGGTTAGATTTAACTAGGTTAGTTCGGTAGTACGTTAGGCGTGCACACTAGTTGAGCGGTGAGAATTATCAAGTGAGTGTCGAGGTACTAACATGTATGTAATATCAACAGGTAAGCATTTTAAATACTTGCTAAACTATTTTTAAAGTTATTTTACACTCAGGCTCTGATCCGTTTCCTGTTACCTTTTCTTCCTCTTATATATATATATATATATATATATATTAAAGGTGCCCAGCCACAGGGGCGTCAGGCCTAGATCTTTGAATCGTTGACGTGCTGCAGTTATCGTGGAAGTTACAGGTCCTTGCAATAGACGACTCCATTCTTGCCTTTCCAGTCTTCTATTTAGTTATTCTCAAATGGGGCATGTGTTGCCCGTTTCCATATCTTTTAGTTCAGAGAGAGATTTGTACTCTATATCATTTCAGGATTTAACTATTGTTGGGATTATTTTATTTATTTCCTTGTCCTGCGATTGGGATTTATTATTTGGATTGTTTAATCTAGCTTGGTGATATCATTTGGATGGTTTTGTTTTAATATTATCGTTTGTGTTCATGAAAATGGTTTCGTATTAAGTCATAACAATAGGTCTTAAATTATAAAATCAAATGTTTTGACACTTAGCTTAATTAATTATTAGGTGATTAATAAAGGAAATTATTTTCGACAGTGATGCTAAGAATGAACCAACCGGAAACTTTGATTTAATTTAATAAAGGACTGATCACCCGGTATTTAATTAGGCGGGGTGTCACAAGTGGTATCAGAGCATCAGGTTGTAGAGTCCTTTAGGATCTGTGCGGTTTATTGTGCTTCTAGCTTAGTATCTTTGATATAGAGCCCTATATTTAGGACTATTGTATTCTTGTTTATGCGATTACGTCTTCATCTATTTAAGATTTAGTAATAACTGTGGACTAATAAAATTCATTTTCGTTTCAGATGCCTCTGAGACGAGCACCCCGAGACAGAAATGCCCAACATGAGCAGCCAACAACTCAGGCTCAGGGAACTATGAACGCAACTGAGGTCACCGCTATAGTTGCTCAAGCGGTGAATACAACGTTAGAGGTGGTGCAGCAGGACCCATCCCAGGTTCAGGAAGTATCACCAGTGCTAGCACAACTTCCCATGGTATGGGAGAGGGTTAAGGATGCCTTTCAGAAGGCACATCTGTAACATCCCGCCTAATTAAATACTGGGTGATCAGTCCTTTATTAAATTAAAATCAAGATGAATGGTTGGTTCATTCTTAGCATCACTGTCGCAAAAATAAAATTTCCAATTTAAACACCCTAAATAATTAAGCTAAGTGTCAAAATATTTTTAGAACCTTATTTCAATTTTATTAAATCCAAATGTGAAAACCTTTTTAAATAACCAACAATTTAAGAACTCTGATATACTAAAGATGGATAATAACACACAAGAATTAGATTCATCCAGATAAACCAAACCAGTTTACTATAAATAAACCATCCTAACAGTAATTAAATCCTAAAGAGTACCAACTAATGGAAATATAAAGGAACGTAAATCTCTGAAAAAAATCCAAACTGAATAGAGAAATAGGCGACACATGCCCTAACTAATAAGAACTAAAGTAGGAGTGGAGTCAACAATAAGGTCGTCTAAGCAATGGCCTGTAACTCCCACATAAGCTGCAGCGCGTCCGGTCCAAAGAACCTAACCATGACGCCCCTGTGGCTGGGCACCTGTATTACAGATATATATATATATATATATATATATATATATATATATATATATATATATATATATATATATATATATATATATATATATATATACACAATAGAGAAGAAATAATAGGAAACGGGTCAGAGCCCGAATGTAAAACAGTTTAAAATTAGTTTAGGAAGTATTTAAAATGCTTACCGACTAATGTAATAACTATGTTAGTATGCGACACTCTCTTGAGAATTTCTCACCTCTCATCTAGTGTGCACGCCTATCGCACTATTTTTCCCCTAAGTTTATTTTAACTTAACTTCCCCCATAAGGTTTCATTCCGTCATATACTATGGCTAATATAATTAATTTCTAAAAATCAAGCTTTCTTATATATCCTAGGTTATTTGAAATAATTCAGTGACGTCACAAAATTTCCAAACACTTATAACAAAATTGGAGTAATTATTCATTACTTAAGAACTTTTATACACAGTAGAAAGTTCTCATACTTAAGTGTGTGTGTGTCTATATTTATATATATATATATATATATTAACCACTCATATAATATATATACATTCGGCACCCCACATAAAATCTATGGTGCTGGCAAAACTCTGCTATCATGTCCCTGTATTACACATATTAAGGGAAATACTAGTTCGGAATCACTCTCGAACTGTATTAACATAAAACACATACAAATGGAGGCGAAGCATAGTTCCAAGTCACTAAGATGTTAGAACCCTCACGTCTCTTAGGACCGTCTGACTATCAATCAGATAGCCTGTACGAAGGAATCCTATGTTCTAGGGTACGAGTCAGTATCCCACATAAAGGCCCAATCAAGATAAGACCGTCCCGACGCCGAAATCCCCGTGATAGCAAGCAGTCCGAGTATGATTTTTATACAGATATATAATATATTCACAATCACATCGTCATATATATATATATATATATATATATATATAAGTATCCACATTTTTAAATTAGGTGCCCTCACGACCCATAATTATAATTATTCGCTCTTAGCACATTTTTACTTGATTATCTCGTATAACGAATTTGTCACTTTTATTCTCATATATATAAGTTACTCCATACCTACTTCTCGTCTCTCAAAGTATTCTATCTCCCTAAGTATAATTTCAGTAGGCACTCTCACTTACCTTCTAGTCTAACTTCCTTACAAGTCTCGACCTTTTGTTAAACGTATGCATGACTTCATAAGTATGAACAACTCCTCGTTAACCCATAATGTCATCTTACATTAAGTTCTCACTCAACGGAGTTTATCTAGACCATACTGGTCCTATTTATATCCCATTATGATCTAACAATAATAATCAAGGGTTACTACGCATTTTAATCGGATTAAGCCAACATAAGGGGAATATACAGTTTTCCAGGAGGGGTCGATCGATTAAGGAAATGGGGTCGATCGATCGATCAATGTTCTTGGGTCGATCGATCGCTCAAGAAACTATGACGAAAACTGCATTAACCCAGTTACGGGTTTGAATCTCTAACCTCAACCAAATCTCCATATATCATTCCCAAACTCCCAACCAACATTACTACAAGTACTATATATCTAAACACATGATTTTCTACGTAAAATATGTCCCAATTCATCAATTATAACAAATTAATGGGTAAAAATTACCTAAACTTCAAGAACCCTAATTTTTTTCTTTTTCTTTCAATTCTTCCAATTCTTTTCCAGATTTCCTACTTCTAAATCCATACAAATTCGTAGTTTATCCTCTACATGCGATTTAGATGTCCAGAATATGATTACTTAATCTACAACATGTGATTTTAAGTCTCAAAACTATAATTTCTTTCATGAAACAAGTTCTAAACAACCCTAGACTAACATGATTGAGACATTAACTAAAAATAAAGCAAGATAGATACTGTGTAGACGGTTGAGTCCTTGGCCTTGAGTTGCTTGGAAAGCTCTCCAACCCTTCTCTAATGGGCGTTCTTTGATTTTTTTGATTTCTAACCCTAGAGGGCAACTCCTAAAGGCTGATTTATTCTTAGGAATTTCGTGGGTTTAATTACCTAAAAATGTTAAATGTCTATAATACCCTCCCGGGATGCTAATTAGGCATAAAAACGCCCCGAGACCCAAACTAAACCCCCGAGTACATTATTTTGACTATCTCGATCCTTCTGGACACATTGGCGCACTCAAAATGACCATACAGGTGACTTATAATTTATTCACTTTTAATAGTAATAATTTAGTCCCGACACGATACAGGCACGTCCTAACTTAATTTCCATAATTGTCATATCATTCCCTCGTGACAATTTTAATAAATTCAATCCTACATATTACTCTACTCAATAAGTAATATTTAACAAATCAACAATTTTCCAATAATTACTAACTCTCATCACGCTAGTAATATTTAAAACAAATTTCCAGATTAATATTAAATTAGTTTATCTCAATTAAATTTAATAAATCCCTAAATTTAAAAGCCATAAAAATACGGGGTATTACATACTTCCCCCCTAATAACGGAATTTCGTCCCGAAATTCGAAAAATAAGGCCTATCTTGTATCATCTGTAACAAGGTATATAGCATCTAATTCCCACAACATCGAAAGAGAACTACAAATCTCAATCTCATCAATTTAATACAACAAAATTCTCTTGAATAAATATAACTAAAGTAAATTTCCAATGCTCTATACAACAAAATAAATAAATACAAGTCGTCTCATCTTGTATTAAAAATTCTGGATACCTTATCAGTACGCAAACTATCTACATAGTAAGGCACTCAATCACTATAGCCCCCGCCTCACGGCAAGCTTGTTTAACACTCTCATTAAAGACACTTATTATTATGCTTTTAACCAACAACAATTGTATAAGACATGCCTATACATTATTAATTCCTTATTATTTCAATATCATTGGGAGGCCGCACCTCACTACCTGAGAACCACTCGAATTTATCTTAACACAAAACTCCCATTCTGAGAGAAACCATACGAACATCTGATCACTTTTGTTCGCCTAAAACAGTCGTGGAATTCGACCCTAGTCGTCAGACTCTAACTCACCACTACACCAAAATGGGAGATTTGTGAGTGCTGTTAGCACTCACAAATGGCCTTTATAACTGCTATTTACCGTCATAATTTAGGGGGTGACAAAAGAAAATTTGTAACGCCTACCAGCAGTCACAAATTCTTATAACCCCTATGGGGTTATGACTGGAGACCCCAATTTGTAACTGCTATTCGTAATTGCTCTCAGCAGTCACAAATATAACATTCGTAACTGCTGACAGCAGTCACGAATATTAGATTAGTAACTGCTCACAGCAGTTACTAATGTTATATTTGTGACTGCTGACAGCAGTTACAAATCTTATATTTGTGACTGCTGTTAGCAGTTACAAAATTGATAGTAGTGACAAATTTGTGACTGCTATTGGGAGTTACAAAATTGAATTTGTTAAATGTGGTAAAAGCTATTACAAATATCTTTATATTTTCACAAAATGATGAAATAATGAAAGTAAAATAAATATCATGATAACAAGTCTAAAAATTTTGACAACATTTCATTTATATTTCTCATATTTCAAATATCCAGTACACATAAAACTTGTTCAAACTTAATTTAACATCAAACAACCCCTTCATGGGCGCCAAGTACAAAATTAACATAGAATAAAAAATAAACTAAAAAAAATAACGACATAACGCTTCGATGACATGAAATGTCATGAACATGTAACAAATCATTCTCAGTCTAGACCAGGAGTCACCACGCAGTGGATACACTTCGTGAAGTCTAGGTATATCAGCTGTGGGGGGTATTGATGCGGTGACATCCTCCCTTATGTACTCGAAGTATGCCTGTTGAGCAAGTTCAATGGACTCAAATTTTGTGAATACGACGCCTCGGTATCCATTGACTTGTGCTTGTGTTGCTTGCCACGAAGTGTAAACACCTGGATTTAGGCCTTTGAATACTACATATGCCGGGTATGCCATGTGTATCCCTGCGAATAATAAAATGTAACTATGTTAGTTACAATAAAGAATGTGGGGCACAATATCAAAACAGTATATCAAGAAAGTATCAAAAGCAAACTCATTCTGCAGAATAATATTGTCTATCTATATAAAGAAAGTGTAAGCACTTTAATAAGCAGCTCATTACTGCATATGAGTCAAACTCAATCCACAATTGAGTCTAACCATTAAACCAAGCTAGCTCAACACATGTGATCACTTCTTCAATTTTAGCATAAAAGGCTATGTGATTGCCAATAGCCTTGCAATAAGCACCAATGATCTGACCCTTATAATTATAAAGTTGAGCTTATTTATGTAGGGATTTTTTTAAAACTTGCTCCTCTTATGCATTCTAAGTGCAAATGATTTAAATAACTAACCACATTTATTATAGGCCAACAAAACAACCCCACACAAAGCTCAAGGTAAATTCAAGTGTAGAAAAAAGAAATAATTTTAATTTGGAGGGATATCCAACAGACCACGATATATATTATAACTCAAACTTTAATTCATAACTTATAAAATAGAGAGCAGACTATGTTGCGTATCACTTTAATGTCAATAAACACCTGAAAAAAAAGAATATATGAACACACAAACATTTTATTTACAAGATTTACTGAAACTATATCTAATGTTAATAAATTATTAAGGTTTCACTGTGATTAAAGACCAACAGATTACAAGTTATAAATGTATAATTACAAAAATGCTTATAGCGCAGTGATGATCCTATATAAGTTTATTTTTACATGAATATGCCAAATAAGGATTGGTTAATCATAACCCAATCCTTGTTACTTTTTTCTGAATGATGAATGGTGAGAATGTGAATGACAATCAACAGTAGCTTTTTTAAGTACACTAAAAATGGGAATAACATAAGTAACCTGAGAAGAATGTGAAGGGTACCTGAAAACAGGATAAACAATTTCTATTTAAGATTCTTCAGTCCTTAGGGAGAAAAATCCACACAAATGCGCCAAGATTGCATATACACTGAATAACGTAACAAAACTACCTGTAAATAATCCTGCAAACATTGACAAAAATGAAGAAATTGAGATTAAAAGAAACCTGGGAATGAGCTTTCGATAAAATTTTGACTTTCATGTTTTTAGGATCAAATTAAAATCCATAATATGCATATGCAAACTTACACCTCTAAGACCATCTCCAACTCATTAGCCATCTTAAATTATGCCCAAAGATGAGCAATTAGGTTATTGAGTTGATATTTCAGCTGCCCATATTTCTAGACAAGTCAAAATTTATATTGGTAAAATGATTGGACTGCCACACTTGGCTGGGGACTTCAAGTGTAGTAGGACCTGCCAAAATTTATGAATGCAAACTAGGATGTGATGAATGTCCTCTGACTCTCACGTCCTTTAAACATCTGAAACTCAGCGGGAGCAAGAGCGTCTAGAGGCGTTGTATGACGTGCATTCTGAGCAGTTGGATGATTAGAACTCCTACTGGATAGAGCACCCATGATAGACAAGTTGATCTTCCCTGACTCCTAAGTAGCAAGTGTTATTGGATCTGCGATGTCAGTTCTGAAAAGGTGTTAAGGATGTTGCTACGGTGCCTTCCCTAAAGGTTAGTTAGCTTGTTGATTGAGCAAATCTGGAGAGTAAACGAGGCGCAGTAGATGAATTCTTTAGTTTAGTCTCCCGTCGAGTTATCCTATTAAGAGCAGGCCCACGCGCAATGAAGTCTTTAATCAGGTTGTTCTGTGCTGTTGACTGAGTATCATGTTAAGGCTAAGGGCAGTTATCCCAACAAACTACTCTTATTCTCTTGTTCACGTGTTCTTATTACTAATAAAGAATAAGGAAGACAACTCAAACTATGTTCTCATCACCTGTTCGACGTCAGAACCGATAATGAACCACTCACAGATACACCAACGACGATGAAGGTGACTGATCAAGTTGAATAAGAAATTATCAGATAGGGGAATGGCCTGCTCTCTCTCTCGATGCTTTGGTTTTGTTAATGACATTTCTAGTGTGCACCGACTAATATGCTTTACTTTTATTCCTGTTGCCTTATACTAATTGTTATTAGTTCTTCATTTTTCTGTAGATTTATAACTACAATATTCCAAGCCTTTTAAGATGATGGCTCCAGCTTGTAGAATTACTATAAGATTGCTCATGTTTCTTTACATGTTCTGCTATTTTAAATATTCCATTGGATCAGACACCATCTCATTAGGCCAATCACTCTCAGTAAACCAGAATATAGTCTCCCAAGGAGGAAGATTTGAGTTTGGTTTCTTCTCTCTAGGTAATTCTACAAATTATTACATAGGCATATGGTACAAAAACATCTCCGTTAAAATAATAGTTTGGGTGTCAAATTGAGATAAGCCTATTACTTATTCTTCCCATTATAATTCCAGTCTAGTACTGTCTAAAGGTAATCAGATCCACTATAATGATATAAAAACTGTTATTTGGATCACCATTTTCATTATTGGAACCTCAAATGCCACTAATGCAACACTTCTTGACAATGGAAATTTTGTGTTGACGGATGAGCTGGGAGAAAAATTATGGTAGAGCTTTCATTACCCAACAAATACATGGATGCCAGGTGGAAGGGTTGGATCGGATAAGATTGCTAGAAAAACAAGGGTCCTCACCTCATGGAAAAATTCAAATGACCCATATAAAGGGATTTACACATTGGACCCAAATGGTAGTCCTGAAATTTTCGTGTGGCGTAAAGGTAAAGTAAGGGAGTGGAGGAGTGGTATTTGGAATGGGTCGAATTTCAGTTCGAAACCTAAGTTGAGTATCCAAGGCATGTTTAATTTCAACTTTTTTCAACTGAGAAGTCAAATTGCATTACCTACAATTTTTTAAACCAATCAAGAATGATGAGAGTTATGATGAACTCTTCGGGTGTGATTGATGATGCTAAGATTTAGCACCACCGGGTAAGTGATAAGGAGCTCAAACAGTAGTAACCATGGCAGCCATAGAGATGTATAAGTGTATAAGTATGTAGAAGGGTATGAGTATAAGAGGAAATAAGACAATGATGTATAGTGGTTCAGCCAATTTGGCCTACATCCACTGTGAGTGTGTGATCCACTAAGTATGGGCACTAATGACCTTGGATACAATGCACATAAGCTCACTTTCTCTCTCTACTGTGTGTACAAGCAGAGTTTTAGCTAGGGTTACAATAAATTGATCGATCCCCTGTGGGGTTGTAGGTGACAAGTATATATAGGTCTTGGGGGTGTAGTGTACCCCCCAAGTATGCATGGTGCATGTGAATGATGATCTAGCCAATCCCCTGTTGACACCTGTAGATGCCAAATGATGACATAATATTCCCTCACGTGAGGGTGTGATTTTTTTATAACGGTCTCCCATGTGCCATGTGAGCCTCACGCGCACTGTTCAACGCATCTCCCAAACCACGCGCGGTGATGATGTCACCCTCGGCCTATGAGACGAGGCCGAGGGCAAAGTTCCTTCCGGTAGTGAGTCTGGCCTAATTCTGGCCTCGTACTATCATACCCCCGGAGGGTCGTTCGGAGCCTGATGAAGGGTCGGCCCCCTGAGGGGTCGTGTGGAACCTGTTGAAGGGTCGGCCCCCTGAGGGATCGTCCGGAGCCTGATGAAGGGTCGGCCCTCTGAGGGGTCGTCCGGAGCCTGCTGAAGGGTCGGCCCCGAGGGGTCGTTCGGAGCCTGCTGAAGGGTCGGCCCTCTGAGGGGTCGTCCGGAGTTTGCTGAAGGGTCAGCCCCTGAGGGGTCGTTCGGAGCCTGTTGAAGGGTCGGCCCCCTGAGGGGTCGGTCGGAGCATGATGAAGTGCAGGGCGTCCTCGACATGGCCGAGGGTATATACGGGTATATCAATCACCCCCCAGTCCTTAACCATAGATGATGCTGAGATGGCTGAGGGATAATGTTGCTTTTGAGACTAAGTGTATGGTCTGTTTGATGAGTGACACCTGTCAAACTGATTTGATGCTGTCAAATTTTTATCCAATGTCATTCCAATTTTCGAGGCATGGCGGCTGCATGCGACCTAGGACTTTGTGCCCTAATGATGCCCTCCTCGTGGGTTATGCCCTGCCTGGGTTAATGGGCCCACTCATTACTAAGGTATTTAAGAGATTTTTGAACTCTCTCTCTCTTCTTCTTCTTCTTCTTCTTCTTCGTGCCTGAACTCTCTTTCTAGCTTCCAGCCTTCTTGCCATTTCTGCAGTCTTCGATCCTTCAAGCTTAGAAACTTTGCCCTTTCTCTTCAGGTAATCCTTCACCCCCAGCGTCCTCTTTACTTTCATTACTTTTTTTGCTTTTTGGTTTTAGACCTGTAGGGCTTGATTTGGGTCGTTTTACAACTTTTTCGGCGACTGGTTTTTGAGTGTTCTTGAGTGAAACCCATCGATTCCCTTTGTTTTAATCCAAAAGTCTAATCTGGTCAATTGCAAACTTATTTGTAGTTAAGTTCCCCAAATTCCTCCAAGTGTAGGGTCTCCCCCTTGATGCCTAGGAGGCTTTATAGCTTAGCTGAGGAGTTCCCTTCCCTGAGAGAGAAATTATTTATTGAGATCAGACGAATAGAGAAAGAGGAGGAGAGGAGACGAGGGGCCGACCCTAATTGGGTACGACCCATCTTTCCTATTCCTCTAGCCATAATAAAACCATTTGAGCCATCTGAGTCTTGTGGGTCGTCCCATCGTCCAGCCGAGTGTTATTCAAGTGAGATGGACGAGAAAGCCTCCTCGCTAACTGGCGCTGGACCTTCTGGTAGAATGGAGACATCTGATCTAAGCCCAGGCTGAGAGGCCGAGGGTATAGTTTCTTCCGAGGCTGTCCCTGTGACAACCCTATCTCCTCATGCCTTCCAGATGGCATTTCCCCATGGTCGTCTAGCAGATGACGAGGCCGAGGGAGAGGGGACTGAGGACGAGGGCGATGATTCAGATGACCAGGTTGATACCTCCCATGCCTCGTCCTATATCTCCTCCATTAGGTATCGCGACCTCTTATTGTGGAGACATGCCTATGGAATTCCCCCCGGCATAACCATGAGGTTCCCCTCTGAGTCTGAGAGGGTTTTTGAGGGTGAAGAGGGCGAGGTTGCAGTGTATGAACAAATGTTCAAGGTTGGCGTCAGGTTCCCTCTGCATCCTGCTATCGTAGATATCCTATCAGCCCTCGGTATTGCCCTCTCTCAACTTCCTCCCAACTCCTGGAGGACGATACTAGGTTACATCTCCCTATGGAAGAATGCTTTCACAGATGAGCCCTCGGCTGACATATTCCTGGCCTGCTACAATACCACCTCTTCGTCCAAACAGCCTGGGTACTATCATCTAGGGGCGAGGAGGTCTGAGAAAAAACTTATCCACGTGGCACAAACCTCCAACCACGATTGGAAGAAGAGATTCTTCTTCATCTCTGGGGAGTGGGAATTCCCCGCCGAGGCATCTCCTGTAGCCGATGGTCCGAGGGTCCCCCGAAGATGGTCTAACCCGTCAATGAAGGCCAGGTCAGACCCCGGACTTAGACTAGAAGAGAAAGATATTATTGAATATCTGAGAGGACGAGGGAGAGGGGGTGAACTTCCAAAGTTTGAAGATCTGATGATCCCTCGGTTCCTCAAGGAAGCTGGTCTGAAGGTCGGCCCCCTTACAGAACTATGTGAGTTGTACTTTTCTTTACTTTTTTCAAGTGTTTCCTTTTTATCTCTACATTTTTCTCATGTGTCGTACCCTTTTCAGGTCGTCCTGCTGGTGTATCAGACTACCTCTGGGAAATCACTGCTCCCAGTTTACTATCAGGCTTGGCAAAGAAGAAGGGTAAGGAGCCTCAACAGGCTCCGAGGAAGACAAAGGCCGTGGGGCCGACGGTTGTTGAGCCGACAGCCGATCGCCAGAAAAGAAAAGAGCCTGAGATTCCTGTTGACCCTCAACCGGATTCTCGGACGAGGGCCAGGGTCGAAGCATCTGATGGGACTGCTTCTTCATCCAGCATGGGGGCCTTCTGGTCCCAGAACTTAGCACATCTGAGGGCCGAGCCATCATCGCTCATTGCAAATTTGAGGGCAGCCAAGGCATCAATGTTTTCTGCTCCCTCGACTGCTGATTACAATTTCCTGTCAAAGATGCCTCCAGCCAAAGTGTATGACTATGATCTGCACGCTCTAGCCCAGGTATCGGTCTTGATTCATTTATTCAATTGCATTCTTTCACCAACTATTTCCTTGGCCTCTTGACATCTGTTTATTTTTCCGTGCAGTCTGTATGCGCCTTTACTTCGGCAACTAAATGGATGGCTGAGAATCAGGAGAAATTCCATGAGGCCGAGAGGGCCATCCATCATGAGGCCGACCTGCAGGATGACTTAGATACTGTAAAGGCTGAGCTAGAGAGTGCCAGAACCGAACATGCACGAATTATAGACGAGCTGACGAGGCAGCATGATGAGGATCTGAAGGCCAGAGACTTGCTTCTGAAGGAGAAGGATGAAGCCATGACCCATCGGGAGGCCCAGTTTAAGATTGGGCTGTCTGAGGCTGTGAAGAAAGCCGAGACCGACACTGTGGAAGCCTATAAACTCTCAAATGAGTTCCAAGGTTTCGGCCTTGAGTACTTGAAGAGAGGGATAAGGACAGCTTGTCGGTGGGTCGTCCTCAAGTTCGGCGACATCGTCTCTTCCATTCGTCCCTCTCTGGAGGCCGTTCAACTGGACGACCCCCTGATTGCCGAGGCTCTAACCCAAGTGGAATCCCAAGTTCAAGTCGAGGGGGTCGGCACATCTGAAGATCATCCAGTTGTGGTCATTGAGGAGACCCCTCTTTTAGATGTTGAGGCCCTACCCTCTGATGCTGTTCCATAGGGTGGCTGTCTGTAGCCCATACCCTCTTGATGTAATCAATATTTTTGTACTCTACTTGTAGAACACTTTGTAATATTTCATTTAGATTATCATTTCTCTTGCTGTCTTCCATATTTTCCTTTTGTATGATTTGCGTTGTGAATCTTTATGTTAGTCACTAACCCTTCCCTTGTCTTTCTTGAGGGTGAACGAGGGGTCGTTCCCTGCGTTGGCCCTCATCATAGCCGATGGTTTTTAACCAATTTTAATTGATGCTCAAGTCTTCCCTCGTCTTTCTTGAGGACAATGGTGGGGTCGTCCCCTCCATTGGCCCTCATTATAGGCCGAGGGTTCCACTTACCAAATTAATGGTTCCTAATAAGTATTCCCTCCTCTTTCTTGAGGACAGTGGTGGGGTCGTCCCCTCCACTGGCCCTCATTATAGCCGAGGGTTAATCACCAACTTAATGGTTTTAAACAAAGTATTCCCTCGTATTTCTTGAGGACAGTGGTGGGGTCGTCCCCTCCACTGGCCCTTATTATAGCCAAGGGTTCCACTTACCAAATTAATGGTTTTTAATAAAAGTCTTGCCTCGTCTTTCTTGAAGGCAATGGTGGGGTTGTCCCCACCATTGACCCTCATTATAGCCGAGGGTTCCAATTACCAAATTAATGGTTTTTAAAGTCTTCCCTCGTCTTTCTTGAGGACAATGGTAGGGTCGTCCCCTCCATTGACCCTCATTATAGCCGAGGGTCGTTCTCCAAAGATGATCCCATGCATACTAGAACTGATAAACTCAAGATGAGAGGAAACACTGAAATTTCTCATTAATTTATCAAGTGTTCTATCGAAGCAACACCTCTTACAACTGTCATTCGATAGGACTTTACAAAACTACTGATAGTATTTCTTCAGATGATCTTCATTCCAGGGGTTGGAAAAGGGTTCCCCTTCTAGATTTTCTAGTCTATAGGTCCCAGGGAGGACTTCATCGATGACCCTATATGGGCCATGCCAATTAGGATGGAGCTTGTTGGGATTTTGCCAAGTCTTCTTGAGGACCAAGTCCCCTACTGCGATTAGCCTCTGTTTCACCCTCTGATTGTAAAACCTTGCGGTCCTCTGCTGGTAGGCGGCCTGCCTTATCTCAGCGTCCTCCCTCCTTTCCTCAATTAGGTCTAAGTCGAGTCTCCTCTCTTCTGTATTTCTCTGGGGGTCATACATTTGGACCCTATGAGTAGGAAAATCAATTTCGGTGGGGATGACGGCTTCTGAGCCATAAGCTAGCATGAATGGGGTCTCTCCGGTAGAGGTCCTCACTGTCGTCCTGTATGCCCACAGCACGACATATAACTCATCGACACATCTTCCTTTTGCCTCCTCAAGCCTCTTCTTGATTCCATCTAGGATTGTCCTATTTGTAACTTCTATTTGCCCATTGGCCTGAGGTCGTCCTGGGGTGGAGAAAAATTATTTGATACTCACCCTTTCACAGTACCTCTGTAGAGAGGTATTCTTGAACTGAGTCCCGTTATCCGAGATGAGGGTGTTGGGGAGACCATATCTGCATATAACATTTTCCAAATGAACTGGAAGGTCTTCTGCTCTGTTATCGTGACCATCGCTTCAGCCTCCACCCATTTTGAGAAATAGTCAATAGCTACGATGAGGAACCGATAGTTATTGACTGCTCTTGGTAAGGGTCCTACGAGGTTGATCTCCCACACAGCAAATGGCCATAGGGATGTAATGGAGGTAAGAGGCTAATGGGGTTGGTGAGGGATGGTGGCAAATCTCTGGCATTTATCGCACTTTTTTACATATGCCGCGACGTCTTTCCCCAAGGTCGGCCACCAGTACCCTTGGGTGATCACCCTCTTCGCTAAGGATCTGCCCCCGATGTGGCTTGAGCACGATCCTTCGTGCACATCTTGCAAAAGGGATGGGACCTTAGATGGGTGAACACACCTAAGTAAGGGGAGTAAAAATCCCTTTTTGTACAAGGTGTCCCCAATAACAGCGAACTTTGCAGCCCTGTATCTCAACTTCTTCCTTTCTTGCCTTGCTTCTGGCATCTCCCCCCTTAATGTATTTGATCAGAGGGTCCATCCACGAAGCTTTCTGCGAAACACTTAGGCAATTGCTAAGTGTTCCCTCAGCGTCTTCAATAGTTAGTCGAAGCAAAATTTCCACTGGGACCGTCCTCCTGATGTCTGTCCTAGTTGCCGAGGCCAACCTAGCAAGGGCATCAGCTCGGCCATTGTCGATGCTAGGTATCCTCTTTAATTTCACTTCCCTGAAGCTCTTCAGTAACGACCTCACCTTCTCAAGGTACCTAGCCATCCTCTCGTCCTTGGCCTCGTATGCTCCTAGTATCTGATTCACTACTAGCCTTGAATCACTATGAACCAGAATCTGGCCGACACTAAGAGATCTGGACAAGGAGAGGCCTGCTATCAAGGCCTCATATTCGGCCTTGTCGTTGGAGGTCTTAAAGTTGAACCTCGGGGCGTACTCAATGTCTGTGCCGTCGGGTGCTGATACTATTAATCCAGCTCCACTCCCGCTTTCACAAGAGGACCCATCGACGAAGAGACTCCACACGGTGTGTTCTTCTGAGAAACTTCCCTCGATGAGTGACCCCTATCTAAAGAGATATCTTCCCTCTTCATTTTCAACCACTTTCCTTCTAGCGGTGCTCGTCTCAGCCTTATCTGTAGGCGTGTCGGTGAGCTCACCCTGTCGGGTATCTATCTTCCCGAGGCTCTCACCCTCGGCGTCATCATCTTCCCTAATAAACTCAGCCACGAAGTCTACCAATGCTTGCCCCTTAATGGCCGTCCTAGGCTGATAAACTATGTCAAACTCCCCCAGTTCTATAGCCCAGGCCATTAACCTCCTGATTTTTTAGGCTTGTGCAAAACCTGCCTAAGGGGTGAGTTAGTGAGGATGACCATCGTATGGGACTGGAAGTATGGCTTCATCTTTCTTGATGCATGGATCAAGGCGTAGGCCAACTTCTCCATCCTTGGATATCTTTGATCTGCCCCCTGGAGTGCATTACTGTTAAAATAAACAGGCTTCTGTATTCCGTCTTTGTCTCTCACAATGGCTGCACTGATGCCTGACTCTGAGACGGTGAGGTACACATAAAGTCGTTCACCCTGCACGGGTCGTGACAACAGCAAGGGAGACCCCAGGTATGATTTTAACTCCCTGAAGGCCTCATCGCATTCTTCACTCCATTCGAAGACTTTTATAAGAATTTTGAAGAATGGTAGGCACCTGTCTGTGGCCCTAGATACGAACCTGTTCAAGGCAGCAACTCTCCCTATGAGCCTCTGAACGTCTTTAACGGACTTGGGGGTCTTCATCTCAACAAGGGCCTTTATCTTTTCAGGATTGGCCTCGATGCCTCTTTGGTTGACAATGAACCCCAAGAACTTCCCTGCTCTGACCCCGAAGACACACTTGGCCGGATTAAGCTTCATCTGGTATTTGTCCATCGTATTAAAGGTCCTCTCTAGGTCTGCCACATGATCCTCTACCTTCAAACTCTTAGTCAGCATGTCATCTACATATACCTCCATAGACTTCCTAATTTGGTCTTCGAACATTTTATTTACGAGGCGCTGGTAAGTTTCCCCCGCATTTTTTAGGCCAAAAGGCATGGCCCTATAACAGTATGTCCCCTTGTCAGTGATGAAGGATGTCTTCTCCGAGTCTTTAGGGTTCATGAAGATCTGGTTATACCCTGAATAGGCATCCATGAAGCTCATGAGCTCATGGCCTGTGGTAGCGTCTACCATCTGGTCAATGCAGGGGAGAGGGAAGCTGTCTTTGGGACAGTGCTTGTTGAGGTCGGTGAAGTCCACACACATTCTCCACTTCCCGTTGGCCTTTGGGACAATGACTGCATTGGACAACCATTCAGGGTAGATGAACTCTCTGATAAACTCAGTGTCTTCTACATACTTATACACTTATACATCTCTATGGATGCCATGGTTACTACTGTTTGAGCTCCTTATCACTTACCCGGTGGTGCTAAATCTTAGCATCATCAGTTTGGCGCCGTCTGTGGGAATACCCTCAGCATGGCCAAGGGTATATACGGGTAAAGTAAGGGAGTGGAGGAGTGGTCTTTGGAATGGGTCGAGTTTCAGTTCGAAACCTAAGTTGAGTATTAAAGGCATGTTTAATTTCAACTTTTTTCAACTGAGAAGTCAAATTGCATTACCTACAATTGTTTAAACCAATCAACAATGATGAGAGTTATGATGAACTCTTCGGGTGTGATGAAGCTTTTGATATGGTCAGAGAAAAATAAGGATTGGGATGAATTTTTTCATAGCCCACTACCAACATGCGAGGCATCTGAAAAATGTGGGCCTTTTGGAATATTCAACCCAAATTTTAGTCCCAACTGTGAATGTTTGTCAGGTTTTGAACCACGTTTGATAAAAGAATGGAAGTTGTCCCAATTTTCAAGTGGGTGTTCAAGAAAATTACGCACTTTACAGAAGGTGGAGATAAATTTATTAAGATAGCCGATGTTAGATTTCCTCCATCTTCACAACAACTAGGCTTTAGCAGTGATATAGAATGTCGAAACCAATGTTTAAGAAACTGCTCGTGCAATGCTTATGCCCACCGCAATGTTAGAAGATGTTTATTATGGATTGATGAGCTGTTGGATCTGCAATTCGTAGTTAATAATACATGGGGAGAAGATATCTATCTCAAACTTAATGCTTATACAGTTATTAATAAAGGTGTGATACTTTCTAATTTGATATTATATCAAAATGTCTTCTAAAACTTGATTTTCTTCTCTTCCATGGTCTTCCAGGAAACAAAAAGAAGTTAAATGTAGCTATTCCAATGTTCATTACTCTTTCAGTCATGGTTTGTGGTTGTGTCCTAAAGGCATCTGACTGAGCGTCGGGAATAGATTAGGAGGAACTCGATTTTTTTGGTCTTTGATACGACCAATCACCGATCCAGTGCTTACTATACTACCGATACTGACTGGATTTTCCTCCAACAAATTTACCCTCTCATAATTATATTAATTTTTATATACTCATCATGTCATTTGTTTTAATCAGCATAATTCAAAGTGTTCATTGAATTTGTTGGCCATTGTGGTTGGAATAAATCAAAATAAAATTATGAACCATAACGACCTAGGTAGCCATAACGACCACCTGATAACGGCTATTGTGGTTGGTATTTTAATCATGCACTAGGGATGAAATTAAAGATCTAGGTAGCCATAACGACCACCTGATAACCGTGGAGGAAAGAACTGGGGTCATGAGAGATCTTGATTGGAATAGTGTTGTCATACATAAATTAAAGGCCTCAATAGGTTTGTTAACATATTGATTTACACTGCTATCAACTGATTTTGTTACTAATTTTGTATTAGTAACATGTATATCATCAATTTTTCCTTCATTAACCATTAGTCCCTCCTTCCTCAATCTCATCCTTTTTCATAGGTTCTTCAACTTCCTCTAGATCTAGGTTTCTTAGTCAATTTACACTCCTCCATTTTATGACCAAATACTTGACACACTTTGCACCTCAAAGGAATCCACTCATGCTCAATAGTTTGTCTAATCATAGTACCCTCATGATCATAGATAGGGATAAACTCACGCAACTCACATCCCATATTTGAAGCGTAGGTGAAACGGTTATGTAGTGTAGATGAGGGTTAATTTGAAGCGTAGGTGAAATGGTTATGTAGTGTAGAGTAATGGCAATAATGTGTATCCCATTGCTAATTGTTTTTCGGTTTGAGCTCTTCTCTGGGAACCATACCGAGTAACCTCATTATCTATTGAACGATGATACGTCTAGTTTTTTTAGAATCGAAAAAGTACATAGATAAAGACTCACCTAATTTAGTACCTCTAAACTGAAGCTTGTTCTTGAGCTGATTAGTAGATTCAAATAAAAGTTAGTCAGTAGAGAGCTCACCTGCCAGGTTAGAGGCCAAAAATACTATGGCAAATGTGCAATGTTATGGCTAATAATACCCAAGGCAGCGTGTAGACACAATTATGATTATACTAGGTGGCAGTAAATACCTATTACATGGCTAAGCACTTAACTATCACAAACTGGACAAACACCTCGAAAGTAAATACCTTTTACGTTGCATGTACATGTAACCGTTGATTCCCTAGTTTTCTCCCCGTGAGTTCTTTAGGATCCAATAATCAACTCCATTTTCCGAATCGTAACCCACAATCATTATAACATGATTCAAAGAAGTTGAGCATGGCCCACTAAATATCCCCTGCTTGAGAAAAATCATCAAATAAATAAATAATATTCCTCTGTGTGTGTGTGTGTGCGTGTGTGCGTGTGCATAGGTGTAAATATACCCAAAGATTAATGGAATTGAAATTTATTGCTAGGGCACACCTTTGAGTGCAGCTGAAATGCTCTTTCACTGCCACATATGCCTACACTTACAGGCTGAGTTACCACAACTTGGAGAAGCAGTTTATCATTATTTTCGGGCACATTAATATAGCCATCAATGGTTACGGCATGTCTTTTCAACTGTAATGTATAGAAATCGTTGATTTATAAGCAATGAAATGTTTATAATTTTAGTATTATCATAAGAATAAAATTGTCCTTTATCTATTATCATAAACAGATTTATATAATGGCCCATATACAGTTAGGCGATGTTTTTTATATGGGGATTATGGAGATATAGTGGCACGTGCGTTTCAAAAGATGATCGAGAATGGAGAGTGAGATAAGCCAATGGATAATAACAAGCTGAAATAATCCAGTGAGGGCAGTGGATGATTGTGTTTCAAAAGAAAGAAAGGAAAGGTGAAAAACACATTCTAGACAGTGTGGGCAACATGATTGAGAAGGGAGAGTGAGATAAGCTAGTGGATGATAACAAGTTGATTGTTGTAGATAATCATAAATATGGTTGAATGTCTATCAATGTAGTAGTGCATATACAATTATATTCCCAAGACAGTGCCAAATGCAAAAACAGTCCATGATTCTTAAACACACCTTGATTCACTTAATAAAACAGTCCAAAAATGAATAATGGTTGAAATCAAAATTGTTAAGCCAAATATATCTACAAAAATATAGCCCAATTAAAACCTTAATCAAAAGTTGAAGGATGAAATTTACACATACATAACTATTGATTTACAGACATAGCTACAAATTTACATATTTATACACAACAAGGCACGCAAATGGCCCAGATGTTTTGAAGGAAAAATAAGAAATTTTATAGCAAGAATACTAACTGATGCACGTGGTTGAATTTTATTCTTCTATTCTTTTATAACTGTTGGTGTACTTCGGGATGGTCCAATCAAATCCATATCCTATAATACAACAAAACAATTGTTCACTTGGCAAGTCCAAATATATGGAAAGACCTTGGCATAACACATCAAAATATCAATATATATATATATATATATATATAATACCGCAGTAGGTAGAGAATCGTTCAAAATTCATCAAACAACTAAAAATGGTTCAAAATTCATCAAACAACTAAAAATGGTGATATAGAAAACCAAGTACGATAGAGAATCGTTCAAACAATCAAAATAATCTGTAATTTTTTAACATGTAATCCAAAAATTTGAAGTAGGTAGTGGCGATACTAGCAATAAAATTATGCATACATATATTTACATATAAAAAGTAAAAATAATGAAGACCCACATAATATTATTAGTGAAAAATTAAAGCTCCAGTATAATAAGTACACAGATGCACATACAGAGAAATATTTTTTCAGATCAATAAAGTTACATTAGTAAGTTATAAAACAGAAATAAAAAACTAACACTCGACTTATAAAACAAAGAAATTAGGGATTAACATATTAAAACCACAAACTATCATTAGGGATTAACAAACTATCATTATGGATTAACTTAAACCTCAGAACCTAAAACTCAAACTTAAACAGCAATGAAATCGAAATCGAAACTAACAAATCAAATTATCTGATTATTATTTGGTACAAATCAAATCAAAACTAACAAATTATCTGATTATTATTTGGTACAAATCAAAACTAACGAATTATCTGGTACAAATCGAAACTAACGAATTATCTGGTACAAATCGAAACTAACAAATCAAAACTCAAACATCAACGAAATAATATTTGGTACAAATCAAATTGAAACTAATAAATTATCTGATTATTGTTTGGTACAAATAGAAACTAACTAATCAAAATTATTTGGTACAAAACAAAAACTCACAGTGAAAGAGAGAGAGACGAAGAGCACATACGAGAGGCCAAAGTTTTGTCGAGAAGGGAATGGGAGATTGAAGATTGATGGAGGAGGGAGCGGGATATTGAAAAGCACATAGGAGAGAGAAGAGGGAAATTAAATCTTAGGCTAAATTTTGGTGAACCCTAATAGCACTCACAAATTAACTCTTACACTAAAATTTATGACCGCTACGAGCAGACACAAATTTGTGACTGCTCATAGCGGTCACAAATTAAGTCTTAAGCCAAAATTTGTGACGGCTATGAGCAGTCATAAATTTATAACTGTAATAGCGGTCACAAATCTAAAATTTGTGACTGCTCATAGCAGTTACAATTTTGTGACTGCTCATAAGAGTCATAACTTAAGTCTAGTAATAAATTTGTAACTCTTTTTGGCAGTTATAAACTTGTGACTCCTTATAGCAGTCACAAATTAGTTATATGGTAAGATTTGTGACTGTCATTAGCAGTGACAAACCAATTGACTTAAATTTTTTATTATCCAAATATTTTATGACTCCTTATGGCTGTTACAAATAATGTTGTGACTCCTAATGGCAGTGATAAAGTTTGTCACCCCCATTTGCAGTTATAAGAAGGCAGTCACAAAATTAGTATTTTGGTGTAGTGCACCCAATCCAAAATTCTGATTATCTGCCTATCTCTTAACATTCAGAGTAAGAAAAGTTAAGGTTTTTCCACGCCAAATCCTCAATAAGCATCTTGTTCACAATAAACAGGTACGAGTGCTCCCACGTAACCTTACCATTAGGTAATATCCTCCCCCAATTATCGTACTATACTCCACTTGCTAGCTATAAACATTGTGGAAAATAAATGATTACAATGAATCCAAAATTACTTTCACACTGCTCCACTAATGGTTAATCACCGCTCGCGTACTGCCCGAATTATGGGTGATACAACCTGCTCAAAACGAAACGATATCCCCGCTGCTTCTTAAAATCCCGTATTGAAGGTGGGATTAAAAAATCTTATCCTAATTTAGAAAAATACTGTGTAGGACCACATACCAGCGCGATTCTCCCTTTCAAAGGAAGACTGGGGCACACTAGCTAATATTATAACTCACCCCAAAGGAATGTCAATCACTTACTTCTTGGGCATCTTGTTCCACACGTTTTAAGGAACTCTTGATCTTACCTTGAGGTTGTCAACTCATTGAAGAAACTTTACCGGCCTCTTCCATTATAGGAATTATTGATAGCCCCAAAATTCTTTGGTTGTTCCTCTTGTTCCAATCGATTTCTATTTATGAGTGGTGCCCGCGGAGACTACTCAATATGTCCCGCTTGACATTGACTTCTACTTGTTATGTCTCGCATTAAGTGACACTTAATACTCCCCTTCTTTCATTTGCGTATACTGAAAGTTACGACCCATGCACTTTTCTCCACGATGTGCACTTCCGGACCTTTTTATACTATACTAACATCTTCACTCTTTGTACGCGTCAGTCGCACTCAACATTGGACTAATTTCAACTTCGCTCCTAGTGTTCTCCATAATAATTTGAATTTTACCCTTCTCAAGGAATACCCCTTTTTAAATGGCTTCCCACAGCCTTCCAACCAGATTCAGTGTGCTACTCTGAATACAAATATATGGATTTATCGTCTTTCACACGACGCTCAATCCTCCCTACCACTTCCACTTCGTTATGTCAATCCCACAAATATTTATTCCACACGTCTATTCCCACATTCCTACAACTCAGAAGATTCTAATATCAGCAAACCAGGATACCCACACACCCTATAAACCGTGCATACTAGCATAAGCATCACATACGCCTCACACATAACACCCAATTATTTCTTTTCCTTATGCTCACAACGTGCTTATAACACTCGGGTACTCTCAATTACCCTAGAAATTGAAATTTTAAATCCTCTTTATCATTGTTCCACCCCTCAACTCGTGGTGATAAGACTAAACTTTCAATGCTTTCTTACCACCCAACCGGATCCACTGGCCTTAATTCATAATTCAACTTCCAATTTACAGATATAATTACCTGCTTCTATTACGACCGAGGTACTAAACTCATAGACTAATGACCAAACATATTCCTACTTCCAACCTTATGCTAAGTTTCATGCGTGGGATGTCTCGCAATGCGAAATCCAAACAAGGAACCCCCCAATACACTACTACCTAGCATTGTTGGTTATCGAAATTCGTTAGGCCCTCCGTCCATAGCATGTACCCCTTTATTCCGTCTCTTGACAAAAAAGTTACATCTCTTCCCGTAATTACACTTAACAAAGAACATTTCGTCAATTTCACTATCGTTCAGCATTGGTGGTAATCACATTCCATAAACCTCGAATACATACCATGAGGTTTCTCGAAATCCTGTCCCCAAACATAAGGGTATAATTCTTAACTCTCACATCTCTAAAGGATAGATATATCAATGCGCTCTTCCTATCACCAAGTCCTGAGCACTAAACATAATAATGAGTTAAATCTTTTCGCTCAATAGTAAACCCAATACATACTGAATCATAACAACAAAGTCCCTACACACACCAGGATTTAATATCTCGAGCCCACTATCCCCTATGAAGTTTTTAAAATAGAAAATATAAGTGCGAGTCCGACGCTCTCACAGGTGAGACCTCGCTAGAACAAAACATGATGCACTAAGGCAACCATTCCGATAGCCTTGCAATAACTGCCTACTATCGTACTACCCATTACTATAAAGTTGTAACCAAGAAAATATCATACTCGTTTATCACATCACTAAAACGAGTAATCTCAATAAAGTATATAACACTATTAATACACCCATTTATCCTCCGCGGATAGCACTAAGGATAATCCCGCTACACTAGGGAAAATATTCACATAATAATAATATTTATAGTTATACGCACTAACTCGTCTCACATGCTAATCTAGCAATGCACAAAATATAGTGAATCGCTCGTGTCACATAAACACGCCTCATCCTCTGAGGATAAAACTCATACTTCTACCTTGCCAATCGTCTTGACTACACAAATGATCCCCGGATGTAACACGTCTGTCCAAACCAAAACAAAAACTACTTTAATCGTTGTCCTTTACTAGGCATCCTACTCTTGTCCCTTTACTCACTTCAGGAAAACATTAATGCATGTGAATCATTTTTCACAAAATACCTCTACACATGATCCACTTATCACCTGTCATACTAACCATATTAGGATTGTCCTTCTCGGACTTTGGTACGCTCAATTCCTGGTGGCTACCCCCATTGTTCACTTAGCTTTGTTGGCCCTAAGTAACGTGGTACTGGCTTCAATAACCCTTACTGAATTCACCATCGCTTGGTAAGAATTTAGATATCCGAATCATTTAAATGAGCCCCCCAATGGGTCTCCCCCTTGCGGTGTTTTACTAACTACTTTTCATCTAGACTCACTTTCCAATAAGTCTTCCGATTATGTTAGCTCCCTTCATAAGAGCGTTAAGATATCTTCGGACGACATGTGACATTGTCATCATATGGATTGATTGTTCAACATAATTCTCTTTAAGTGTTGTCAATCTTTCCTCACGAGTGGATTTCCCACTTGAAATCTTCTCTACCATTGGTATCCACTCCCGCTGATACAAAATTTGCTAAAAGTCTAAATCCATTTACAAATAGACCCCTGTCCGGCCCTTCCGTAATGGGTTCAACACGACGTTCATATCTTATACTGAACAAATGATGAAAGAACGTGCGGTTAAACTGTACCTAAGGTCCTTTCATTGACGCAACATTTTCACTACTAACGGTGGAGGTTGACTCCCACTATTGTAACTTTTCTCCCCTGAGTCAAGAAAAATCTTACACCAAATTTTCACTTCTAGTTAACCACACTCCACTATATTTCCAAGCCTTTGAATATATTACCTTCGTTGGGTAACGCACAAAATTCCCGCATGTCTAGAATTTCCGCTGATGACTTTCCTCAATTTTACCTTTCGACCCTCTCACAAGCGCACCATGTTGGGTGGGTCAAATTTGTCCCCACTTTCGACTATAACATCACTTAAAATTTGTAGGTTACGTCCTAGCCGTCTTTACAGTCCTGTCCTCTCGTTCCCTAATAGGGGTGACCTCGATTGCGGTTATCATCCTCGAATATACTTTACAACCTCGACTGAGCCCAGCCTCCTGATGTCCGCCTAACGGTCCTCTTCTGAATCCTTCATCGTTCGTCACACGTACACATTCTAACGCAATTAGAATTCACTAATATACATACCTTATAGGTGGAGAACGGAATCTCACCATAGAAACCAATAATCCTAAACATAGGGATCTATATCAAACAAAGCAGCGCTGGAAGCGTAATAAGCCGCACAGATCCTAAAGGACACTAGAACCTGATGCTCTGATACCACCTGTGACACCCCGCCTAATTAAATACCGGGTGATCAGTCCTTTATTAAATTAAAATCAAGGTGAACGGTTGGTTCATTCTTAGCATCATTGTCGCAAAAATAAAATTTTCAATTTAAACACCCTAAATAATTAAGCTAAGTGTCAAAACAATTTTAGAACCTTATTTCCATTTTATTAAATCCAAATATGAAAACATTTTTAAATAAGAAACAATTTAAGAACTATGATATACTAAATATGGATAATAACACACAAGAATTAGATTCATCCAGATAAACCAAACCAGTTTACTATAAATAAAACCATCCTTACAGTAATTAAATCCTAAAGAGTACCAACTAATGGAAATATAAAGGAATGTAAATCTCTGACAAAAATCCAAACTGAAAAGAGAAACGGGCGACACATGCCCTAACTAATAAGAACTAAAAGTAGGAGTAGAGTCAACAATGAGGTCGTCTAAGCAATGGCCTGCAACTCCCACATAAGCTGCAGCGCATCTCGTCCAAAGAACCTAAGCATGACGCCCCTGTGGCTGGGCACCTGTATTATATAAATATATATATATATATATATATATATATATATATATATATATATATATATATATATATATATATATATATATATATAAGAGAAGAAATAACAGAAAACGGGTTAGAGCCCGAGTGTAAAACAGTTTAAAATTAGTTTAGCAAGTATTTAAAATGCTTACCGGCTAATGTAACAACCATGTTAGTATGCGACACTCTCTTGAGAATTTCTCACCTCTCATCTAGTGTGCACTCCTACCGCACTATTAATCCCATAAGTCTATTTTAACTTCACTTCCCCCATAAGGTTTCATTCTGTCATATACTATGGCTAATATAATTAATTTATGAAAATCAAGCTTTCTCATATATCCTAGGTTATTTGAAATAACTCAGTGATGTCACAAAATTTCCAAACACTTATAACAAAATTGGAATAATTATTCATTCCTTAACTACTTTTATACACAGTAGAAAGTTCTCATATAATATATATTAACCACTCATATAACATATATACATTCGGCACCCCGCATAAAATCTATGGTGCTGGCATACTCTGCTATCAAGTCCCCGTATTACACATATTAATGGAAATACTAGTTCGAGATCACTCTCGAACTGTATTAACATAAAACACATACAAATGGAGGCGAAGCATAGTTTAGCTAAGAGGTCAACACAAACCCTCACGTCTCTTAGGACCGTTTGACTATCAATCATATAGCATGTACCAAGGAATCCTATGTTCTAGGGTATGAGTCAGTATCCCCCATAAAGGCCCAATCGAGATAAGATCGTCCCGGTGCAGAAACCCCCGTTATAGCAAGCATCCCAAGTATGATTTTTATACAGATATATAATATATGCACAATCACACCGTCATATATATATATATATATATATATATATATATATATATATATATATATATATATATATATATATATATATATATCCACATTTTTAAATTAGGTGCGCTCACGACCCATAATTATAATTATCCGCTCTTAGCACATTTTTACTTGATTATCTTGTATAACGGATTTGTCACTTTTATTATCATATATATAAGTTATTCCATACCTACTTCTCGTCTCTCGAAGTATTCTATCTCCCTAAGTATAATTTCAGTATGCACTCTCACTTACCTTCTAGTCTAACTTCTTTGTAAGTCTCGACTTTTTATTAAACGTACGCATGACTTCATATGTATGAATAACTCCACGTTAACCCTTAATTTCATCTTACATTAAGTTCTCACTCAACAGAGTTTACATAGACCCTACCGGTCCTATTTATATCCCATCATGCTCTAACAATAATAATCAAGGGTTACTACGCATTTTAATCGGATTAAGCCAACATAAGGGGAATATGCAGTTTTCCAAGAGGGGTCGATCGATTGAGGAAATGGGGTCGATCGATCGATCATCGATCAATCGATGTTCTTGGGTTGATCGATCGATCAAGCAGTTATGACGAAAATTGCATTAACCCAGTTATGGGTTTGCCTCTCCAACCTTAACCAAATCTCCATGTATCATTCTACAACTCCCAACCAACGTTACTACAAGTACTATATACCCACACATGATTTTCTACGTAAAATATGTCCCAATTCATCAATTATAACAATTTAATGGGTAAAAATTACCTAAACTTCAAGAACCCTAATTTTTTTCTTTTTCTTTCAATTATTTTCCAGATTTCCTACTTCTAAATCCATACAAATTCGTGGTTTATCCTCCAAATGCGATTTAGATGTCCAGAATATGATTACTTCTTCTACAACATGTGATTTTAAGTATCAAAATTATACTTTCTTTCATGAAACAAGTTCTAAACAACCCTAGACTAACATGATTGAGACATTAACTAAAAATAAAGCAAGATAGATACTTGCCTGGAATTTGAGTTTCTGATTTGAGGACGAAAGAGGTATGGTTGCATTCCTCATCGCGTGATCTACACTTTGGTGGTGGTGGCGGTGTAGACGGTTGAGTCCTTGGCCTTGAGTTGCTTGGAAAGCTCTCCAACCCTTCTCTAATGGCCGTTCTTTGATTTTTTTGATTTCTAACCTTAGAAGGCAACTCCTAAAGGCTGATTTATTCTTAGGAATTTCGTGGGTTTAATTACCATAAAATGTTAAATGTCTATAATATCCTCCCGGGATGCTAATTAGGCTTAAAAATGCCCCGAGACCCCAAACTAAACCCCCGGGTACATTATTTTGACTATCTCGACCCTTACGGACACATTGGCGCACTCAAAATGACCATACGAGTGACTTATAATTTATTCACTTTTAATAATAATAATTTAGTCCCGACACGACACAAGCGCGTCCTGACTTAATTTCCATAATTGTCATATTATTCTCTCGTGACAATTTTAATAAATTCAATCCTACATATTACTCTACTCAATAAGTAATATTTAACAAATCAATAACTTTTCAATAATTACTAACTCTCGTCACGCTAGTAACATTTAAAAAAAAATCAGATTAATATTAAATTAATTTATCTCAATTAAATTTAATAAATACCTAAATTTCAAAGCCATAAAAATACGGGGTGTTACAACATCCTCTGGAGTTCTCGGGCGGTTCCGACATTGTAATCGCTAGCCAATGGAAGAAGGACATCCAGAGGCATCTACGCATGTATGAGTGCTCAAACGTTCAGAGATAGTTACTGTCTTCCTTTAAGCTAGTAGGAGCCTCCTTACAGTGGTGGGATTACACTATCACCTTAGAGGAGAGGGACGGTATGCCGATCTAGACTTTTGGGGTGCGACTCGACTGTAAATATTTTCCCTACATCGTGCAGACTGAGATGAGGTGAAAATGACTGAATCTTAAGCAGAAAAGTATGAAAGTTGCAGAGTATGAGGAGGAGTTCATGAGACTTCTCACTATAGTGCCAAATGAGGCACCTACCGAGGAGAAGCAAATCTTGGTGTTCATGGATGGGCTGACCTGGAGGATTCATTAGCACCTCATATGTAACCTGTCGTTGGGTACTTACACTGATGTACTCAACGCCGATCTGTTGTATTTCTAGGATCACCGCTTCCATCAGTAGGGAAGTAAGCGAGAAAGGGAGTCCAACCAGCAGGGACGAACAGGAGGTAGTAGTGTCGATGGGGCACCAATAACACAGGGATAGGCCCGTCATAGTGAGTAGAGTTACCATCAGGGGGACCCTGAGAAGCGATTTCAATTCGGTAATTCCAGGTAGGGATATGGGGATTTAGCAGGGCCAACAGGGCCAATCTAGTCAACATGGTCAATAGGGCCCACATCGTTACCAACAGGGCCAGTAGCATTATCAGCAAGGCTAACAGGGCTAATGGAGGAGTGGTAGTGGTAACGACCATCAGGGACAGAGGGGAGGAAAATTTAGGGGCAAGTTTTTTGGTTACAGCAAAAATGGCCATAGGCACCAAGATTGCCGAGAGGGGGATAGGACCCCACAATAGCAGGGTGCCCGTCAGGAGCCACAGAGACCGTTCTTCCCAGCCGCCCTCCTAGAACCACCTCCGATGCCAGCTTTACCAGCCATCCCTATAGTCCCCGTTCAGTAGGGGAAATTGCAGTATGGACGTGTTTATAACGTCCACCAGCCAGTAGCACCTTAGGCGCCACCCGTAGTTGAAGGTATGTTTCCTATTCATGTCACTATGGGGTGTGTTTTATTTGATACTGGGGCGTCGCATTATTTAATAACCACTATCTTTGCACGGTCACGAGGTTATTAGACACTATAGAGAGTATAGTGACATGTGTAGACTCACCACTGGGAAATGGGTCTTTAATTTTCTTTATATGCCGGGGAGTAGTTATAGAAATCGGTAGCTTGATATTACCTGCAGATATGTTAGTCATAGATATGCATGAGCATGACACCATTATTGGCATGGATTGGCTTGCTGCTTATAGATCCATGATTGATTGTTTCAGTAGGAGTATTATTTTTGCTATTCCGGTCTAGGAGATGTTTCTGGTGGAGATGCCACGTCCTGAGGGAGGATCGTCCACCCATTTATATTATATAGATGAGGAGACCTTTAAGGAGATAGTGATTCCCATTGATTCGATTCCCGTAGTTCGTGAGTTTTTCGATGTGTTCCAGGAGATACCGGGACTACCACCTAGCCGAGAGATAGATTTCGTTATAGATTTGATACCGAGAACTCGACCGATAGCTCGAGCACCATATCGTATGGCTCCAGCTGAGATAAGAGAGTTACGAGATCACATTGAGCAGCTGTTGGGTCAGGGCTTTATTCGTAGGAGCACGTCGCCTTGGGGCGCTCCAGTGTTGTTTATGGAAAAGATAGATGGTTCATTGAGGTTGTGCATGGACTACCGAGAGTTGAATAAGGTCACGATACAAAATAAGTATTCGTTGCCTCGAATCGATGACTTGTTCGACCAGCTGAGGAGAGCTGTCTTATTTCAAAGATAGACTTGAGATTGGGATACCATCAACTAGGGATTAGGGAGCAAGATGTGTCGAAGATTTCTTTCTTGATAAGGTATGGGTCCTATGAGTTCAGGTCATGCCGTTTGGGTTGACAAATTCTCCAGCCGTATTCATGGACTTGATGAACTAGGTGTTCAGAGAGTTCTTGGATTTTGTCATCGTCTTCATAGATGACATCCTGATTTATTCACAGACTGAGGAGGAGCATGTCGAACACTTGCGACAGGTTCTTCAGACTCTACGAGAGCATCAAATGTATAACAAGTATGAGAAGTGTGGATTTTGGTTACGGGAGGTGCAATTTCTGGGGCACGTTGTGTCAGAATTGGGGATATCAGTGGACCCGAGAAAAGTGTCGATGGTGAGGGAGTGGGGATAACCCATGACATCGACAGAGGTGCGTAGCTTCTTGGGGTTTATCGGGTATTATAGGCGGTTCATCCGAGGGTTCTCGAAGATCGCGGGACCATTGATGAATTTGACACTTAAGGGGGTACCATTCATCAAGATGGCACTTGTAAATTAGCTTTCGATGAGCTAATGGATAAGTTCACTTCGACATCGGTTCTTGCCCTACCTACGCCAAGAGTGGAGTACCTGGTGTATGATGATGCCTCTCTACAGGGACTCGGTGGAGTACTTCAGCAGGAGGAGAAGGCTATAGCTTATGCCTACCGCAAGCTTAAGACTCGCGAGAGGAATTAACCCACCCATGACTTGGAGCTAGCAGCAGTCGTGTTTACTTTGCGGATTTGGAGACACTACTTATTGGCGGAGAAATTCATCCAGTTCTCAGATGACAAGTCATTACAATCCTTATTCACTCAGCGGGAGTTGAACATGCGTCAGCGCAGGTGGTTCGATTTTGTGAAATACTATCAGTTTGAGATACAGTATCATCCGAGGAAAGAGAACATGGTTGCTGATGCATTAAGCCGTAGGCCATAAGGTAAGGTGGAGGAAGCGTGGAAGGCAAAGTGGAAAGAGTTGGGACACTAGGAAGCAGTGGCCCGATACTTTATATCCGTTATGATGGTTACGAGAGTGATCCAGGCATAAACAGCTGATACATTTTGTCAGGATAAGATTGTACTGCTCCTAGCTGAGGGTACTATGTTTTATTCAGTGAGTTCAGATGGGGGTTTGCATTTTAATGGGAGATTGGTGGTCCCGAAGGGAGAGGATTTACATCATGCAGTCGTACGGGTCCAAATTTACGGTACATCCCGAAGGGGATAAAATGTACCAATATATGAGGCGACAGTACTGGTGGAGTGGGATAAAGAAGGATTTTGCGGAGTTTGTGTCCAAATGTTCCACTTGTTAGCTGGTAAAGGTGGACCACCAGAGATCGCTAGGATTACTTCAGCCGCTAGAGATACCTACGTGGAAATGGGAGAGCATTTCCATACATTTTATCACTGGGATTCCTACATCACAGCGGGGTCATGATTCCAAATGGGTAATAGTGGATCGCTTGACCAATGTAGCTTATTTTCTGCCAGTGCAGACAAACTACACTACGGGCCAGTATGCTCAGTTATTTATTGCTAAGATAATGAGGTTGCATGGGGTGCCCCTGGATATCGTGTCTGATAGAGACAAGATTTTTGTGTCGCGCTTTTAGGAGATCTTTCAGGAGGTTATTGGGACCGAGCTGCGGTTGCGTACGGCGTATCACCCACAGACAGATGGACAAACTCAGCGTACGAATCAGATGCTGGAGGATATGCTACGCATGTGTGTGCTTGATTTTGGAGGAGGATGGGAGCAGTACCTTCCTCTGGTGGAGTTCGCTTATAACAACTCCTACCAGTTTACGATCGACATGGCCCCTTTCGAGGCGTTGTATGGCAGACCTTGTCGTTCTCCCACTTGTTGGCTAGAGGTGGGGGACAACAAGCTACTTGGTCCAGAGGTAATTAAGGAGACATAAACTAGGATTGAGTTGATTAGGAGTCGCATTCGGGTAACCCAGGATAGGCAGAAAAGCTACGCCGATACGAAACGGTCTTTCAAGGAGTTTGGTGTGGGAGACCAAGTACTACTGCGAGTGTCTCCTATGAAGGGAGTAATGAGGTTCGGGACAAAAGGTAAATTGGATCCGTGGTACGTAGGACCATTTCCCATTATCGAGAGGATTGGACCAGTGGCATATAGACTTGGGTTTCCGAAGCACTTGCACTGTATTCATGATGTGTTTCACATTTAGTCGTTGAGGTGGTATCTTTGGGATGATTCGGCCCACACTCATATTACGATAGATGAGATTGATTTGCATCCCGATAGTTCTTATAAGGAGAGACCAGTGGCTACCCTAGACCATAGCAAGAGAAAATTGAGGTCAAAGGTAGTCCCACTTGTACGGGCTCAGTGGGAGCATCACAATGTAGAGAAGTCCACTTGGGAGCGCGAGGTAGATATGCGCGAAAAATATCCGAATTTTTTTTACCAGGTATGACTTATTTTTTTTGAATTTCGTGATGAAATTTCGTTATTAGGGGGAAGTATGTAATACCCCATATTTTATTGGCTTTTAATTTTGGATTTATTAAATTAAATTGAGATAAATTAATTTAATATTAATTCGGATTTTAAAATAAATATTTACTAGCGTGACGAGAGTTAGTAATTATTGGTAAGAATAATGTTGAATATTACTAGATGAGTAAAGTAATATATGAGATTGAATTTATTATAACTGTCGCAAGTGAATAATACGACAATCATAGAAATTAAGTCGGGACGCGCATATGTCGTGTCGGGACTAAATTAATGGAATAAAAGTAATCTAATTATAAGTCACCCGTATAGTTAT
Organism: Sambucus nigra; assembly: GCA_949130495.1. Lineage (NCBI taxonomy): Eukaryota > Viridiplantae > Streptophyta > Magnoliopsida > Dipsacales > Adoxaceae > Sambucus > Sambucus nigra. Next base: position 251,779,816 of record OX422208.1, read on the forward strand.
TTTGAGTACGTCAATGTATCCAGAAGGTTCTAGATAGTTTGAAAAGTATACCCGGGGGTTTAGTTTGGGTCTCGGGACGTTTTTAGGCCTAATCGGTAATCCAGGAGGGCATTTTAGTAATTACCCATTTTAGGCCTTAATTATGGACCAAAATTAGAGTGTTATATCTAATGAGAGTTAGAGTTCTTGAGGGTTATAAACCTTGGATTTGTAGAGAGGCTAAGGAAGAGGGAAGAGAGAAGGCTTCCAAAGAGGTGAGCCACCAACCCTACACCACTCTCATCAATTCCACCACCAACGCGTAGATTGGGAGAAGGGAAACCTTCCTATACCACTCGAATCCGTCGGACCAGAACTTGATTTCCAGGAAAGTATCTAACTTGTTTTTCTTTAGTTGATAATACATCCATGCTAGTGTTGGAATTAATTCTCTTATGTCTTCATGAAAATAAAATGTGTTTGGGGAGATTTTTATTGTAAATTTGGAGTAGAAACCATGTTAGGATGGATATCTGTCATATGTAGAATATTGTCCACGAAATTGATGCCTAGTAGAAATAGAAATTTAGAAAATTAAATGAATTCTTGAGAAAATTGGATGAACTAGGGTTAAATGATAAATTCTTGAATTAACCCCCTTTGATGATGATTCTTGACGAATTTGTGAATGTTTTACATTAGAAATCTTCTATATTGGTTTATATAACGTTCATGATGTTTGGTTGGGAGTTTGGGACATGTTAATGGAGGTTTGAGGATTTATATTAGACGAAACCCGTAGGCTAGAATTGCAAAAACTGGGCTAACGCCTGCTTGATCGATCGATCGACTCAAGAATGTCGATCAATCAACCCCTCTTTATCGATCGATCGACTCCTCCAGAAAATTGAAACTTATTCCCATTTTTAATGTTATCCAATCCCAATGCGTAAGGACCTTTGGGCATAATTTAAATTTTGTAATGGGACTTAAGGAGGACCAGTAGGGTATATGTAGGGTCCGGGGAAGATGATTTTATATGGGAGTTAACCATGGGACTTCGAGGGTATAAATTGAATGGAAAATCGTGCGTACGTTAAATTGGGTCTTGCCAAAATTAAGGAGGACTTAGACCCGTAGGGTAGTGAGTGTGCACTTGCTGATTTTATATTTATCAAGAGGATACACTTCGAGAGTCTAGAAGCACTTAAAGATTTACGGATATTGTGAAAATAAAAAGAGCGATTATTTATACGTAGAAATCGGGTATAGTTCGCCTGTACGATGGGTCATGAGTATACCTAGCTGAATAATGTGAATATATATATATATATATATATATATATATATATATATATATATATATATATATAATGTTGTGTATTTGTGTATAATCATACCTGCGCTACTTGCTATCACGGAGGTTTCGCGCCGGGACAGTCTTATCTCGATTGGACCTTTATGGGTGATATTGACTTGTACCCTAGAACATAGCATCCTTATTACAGGCTATCCGATAGTGATAGTCAGACGGTCCTAAGAGACGTGAGGGTAGATGATGACCTCTTAGTGACTTGGAACTATGCTTCGCCTCCATTATGTGTGTTGTGTTACAGTTCAAGGGTGATTCCGAACTAGTATTTCCCTTTTGTATGAGAGATATGGGGACTTGATAACAGAGTATGCAGCACTATATAGAATTACGTGGGATGCCTTATTAGTATATATATTATGAGTGATGAATATATGTACCTGTGATTAATCTACTATGCTTGTAAGTAGATAAAATTGAATAATTGATATTAAATGAATTAAGTGGTTGAGAACTTAAATCTGTATTGAGATGAATATAACTGGCTTGGTAAATTCCTTATAAAAGGGTGGTCAAAATATAATCGATGGTTATGAGATCACGTGGGTTAGGCTTGGTGAATGAAGATTTGGTTAGACTAGTTAATTGGGTTTGATTTAACTAGGTTAATTCGGTAGTATGTTAGGCGTGCACACTAGTTGAGAGGTGAGAATTCTCAAGTGAGTGTCGAGGTACTAACATGTATGTAATATCAACTGGTAAGCATTTTAAATACTTGCTAAACTATTTTTAAAGTTGTTTTACACTCGGGCTCTAACCCGTTTCCTTCTACCATTTCTTCCTCTTGTTTATATATATATATATATATATATATATATATTACAGGTGCCCAGCCACAGGGGCGTCAGGCCTAGATCTTTGGACCGTTGACATGCTGCAACTATCGTGGAAGTTGCAGGTCCTTACAGTAGACGACTCCATTCTTGCCTTTCCAGTCTTCTATTTAATTATTCTCAGACAGGGCATGTGTTTGCCCATTTCCATATATTTTAGTTCAGAGAGATACTTGTACTCTTTATCATTTCAGGATTTAACTATTGTTGGGATTATTTTATTTATTTCCTTGTCCTGCGATTGAGACTTTTTATTTGGATTGTTTAATCTAGCTTGGTGATTTCATTTGGATGTTTGGTTTTAATATTATCATTTGTGTTCATGAAAATGGTTTCATATTAAATCATAACAATAGGTCTTAAATGATAAAATCAAATGTTTTGACACTTAGCTTAATTAATTATTAGGTGATTAATAAAGAAAAATATTTTCGACAGTGATGCTAAGAATGAACCAACCGGACACTTTGATTTAATTTAATAAAGGACTGAGCACCCGATATTTAATTAGGCGAGGTGTCACAAGGGTCTGGCACGATGTCATTCAAACGACATAAGGTTTGGTTCGAACGACAGTCCCAAAACTGAAAAATTTCTAGTTCAATCCAAATTGAGTTATGTGATTATTTTGAGTGAAGGAGAACTGCCAGTTGATGATTTTTAGCGCAGTGCAGAATTATTTGGGAAAGGATTCCTAGCATAGTACTTTAATATTTGGATAGGTGAATAACCTTGGAAATTTCGAGAGAGTGAATAATTGAGTGAATTACATTATAAGTATTAATGAGAAGTATACTACGGGTAAAAATATATGTATGTATTGGGTGAATACCTGGATTGTTGTAGGACGTGGGGAATGCCTATTATTATATAATTATTATTCTGTGTATAGAATACCTAAGCTACTTGTTATCAGGAGGAGGTTTTTGCGTAGTGGGCAGTCTTATCCCGTGTGACCCCCGTTGGGGGGATATTTGACTTGTACCCTGAGTATTGGAACTTGGATACGTGCTATTTGAGACGTAGGATAGTTTCGACGGATAAATGGGAGTGTAGGTATGTGCATGATCTATTTGGCTGGTGAGTATGCTCGCCTCCAATTTTTATGTTATGATAATATGGTTCGTGAGAGACACCGATCCCATTTGTCCATATGCAGCGAGCGATGTGCTGAGACATGATAGCAGACTATGCATTGCGCCAAGTGGTCCTAACCAAGGAGCGCAGGATTTAGATATATACTTGTGAATGATTCTACTGTGTGAAATCAACAAACTTATAAATGTTAATAAGCAAAGTAATTTCAGAGGATAAAAGATTTACTATCAGAACAGTGTATGTAATATACGGTTAATTGAAATAAATGATCTTAATAGCGTACTGTATAGGCGATATGGGTTACTCCTTTGAGATATATTAGAAGTATAAGTCTATGACCTAGTTGGGAACGTTGTGGGTATTTAGGTTCGAATAGACGTACGTTAGGCGTGCATAATAGTGGAGAGGTTAGAATCTCATGTGAGAGTTCGAAACTAACATGCACATAATAATTGCATTATTGCAGTTTTAAATACTTGCTAAAACAAACAAGTTTACAACTCGGGTTCTGACCCGTTTCTTGCTATTCTTCTCTATTTTGCTATATACATATATATAATTTATCAGGTGCCCAGCCAGAGGGTTACCAGACTTAGACGCATAGATCATTTAGCAAGCTGCAACAGTTGTGGGAGTTGCAGGCCCTTGCATTAGACGCCTCTATCAGTTCCTTCTGCTCCTTTTCAAACATTTCTCTTAGGGCGTGTTTCACCCATCCTCAGTCGTTTTATTAGAAATTGTACTGAGTTTACTTTAGTAGTTTATTTCTATTACACTTGCGGATTTTATGGTTTGTTGGTTTTAGACTTGGAACTGAAATGTTTTTTCGAGTCTGAATTATTTAAGTATTTGATTCATGACCATTATTTATTATGTTCTTGTGGAATATGAGTAGCTTATATCTTAAAGAATAGAAATTTATTAATGGATTCATTGGGTATATTTAAATGGAAAAATGTTTTGACACTCACCTTAATTATTTATTAGGTGAGGTGATTAATAATAAAAATTATTTTTCGACAGTGATGCTAAGAATGAACCAACCGGTCACTTCGGTTTAATTTAATAAATGACTGATCACCTGATATTTAATTAGGCGGGGTGTCACATAAACCTTCCATATACATGATAAATAAATCATATTCGAGAGTATAATCTCCCATAATAATGACATATGCATGACATATGCGGTTTAAAGAAATAACTCCGCCTTCTGGAAGTCCCACAAAAATGATGGGATGCAAACAATCTACCTTTAATCCCAAACTAAAAGTTAATGCACTGGGTATAAAGGAAAGTGATGCACCATAATTAAATAAATATCGAACCCATGTATAGAATATTAAAATCATACCCTTTATCACTGTGGCATCTGACTGAATCATAGATTGAATAATGTCATAGGCATGCCCTTGAGTGAACTTGCTTCTCTGGCCTCCTTTCTCGTTCCACTGACCTTGTCCACCGTAACTGTGGTTGTGTCGTGAACTGTAGACATAATGCCTTCCTCGCTGAGACCCACTATACTGCTAAAGATGCTCGGTAGGAACTGTAAAGCTTAAGTTTCGTGCTAGTTAACTGCTAGAACCCTGATTGCTTGGATGAGGATCACTACATCTTTGGGGAAATCGCTTTTGAAATGATTCATTACCCAACATATGAAGCACCATTTTCTTGGTTATGATAACCCCTCACCCTAACTCGGGGAGGAGCCATTACCCATTGTCGCCTTTAATTTGGTAATGAATCCTCATAAACAACCGTCCCTATGTGTCTTGCCTCTGCTGCTGCTTACTCGAGTTTGATGGACCTTTTCACTATCTCTCGAAACCAACGAACATCTTGGCCAACGATAAGCCTCTGGATGGAAGGGTTGAGACCCTTTATGAAAAGTGGGTCTTCTCCTTCTCATATCCACCCATCGATTATAATCCAATAAGATCTCAAACTTGACCTCGTAATCCCTAATAGTCATCTTCTCTTAGAACAAGTTTTTGACCTCATCCCTCTTACCGTCATGGCATGCCTCTGGAAAGTAGAGGTACAAAAATGTAGCTAAAAAAGTATTCCTAAATGGCATCCCCATTCAGACTGGCCTTGTGGAATGTCCATGACTTCTGATCCTGGTTAGTGAACTCGAATGTGTCCACTCATACTCTGTAAGCTGGAGGTACCTCAAGGAACTCAAATATGCACGTGACATGATATAACCATTCATCATCCCCTTCGGTCCCTGTACTACGGCTGAACTTAAGAGGACTGATCTTCCTAAACTCCTTCATATTATTAACAAACCTGCTACGCTCTGTTGAACTACCATTTATGGCTTAAAGATGATGAGAGAATGATTCAACTAACTGTCTTACTACCTATATCATTTAGCCATATGTGCATCTGCCACCTCTACTAGTCGACAGTATAAAAGGAAGAACGATAGTTTAGTAATGATAGAATATGTAAAGAACTAGTTCCTAATGAAAGAGTAACATAAGCATACACTCTGACACGTATGTAACCTATGCTCTAATGCCAAGTTGTGACACTATTTCTGAGTGTCAATGCGAAAAAACTTTTTACTTTTACTTTGATTTCATTTAAGCAAATCCTTTTTTGAAATAAATACTTTATTTATTTATTTGTGTCATAAAACATATTTAACTTAATTATTAAAATGATGTCCACTTATTAAGTTTAAGGAAGTTCATATGAATACTTGCAATAAAAGAGTTATGTAATTTCATTGAGTAAGTAGGAGTTAAAGTAAAATTTGTACCGTCTTGTATTATTACAATCCAAATTAAAGTATTTGCACTAAAGTTCGAATGATAAAACCATATTCTAAAATGAATTACATAATTAAAACAAATAATGACAAAACTCTATTGTCATGAATAACTCTCCTTTTCTTTCCCATTATCCATGTTGTTTTCTCTATCTGAAGTGCCTGGGAGGGTTGATAAATGGTGAGGTATAAGCGTACACTCAGTAGGAAAAATACTACCAGTGTATATATCGTATAAGGAAATATCTATACATATAAAATGTATTTTTGCAATTAAAAATCATCCTTCATTTGATTAAGTGTTTTCATGGAATATATATTATAACCATGCAATGTACGTTATGACCATGCAACTCGGGCGATGACCCCAATCACACTTATTCTTTCCCACTCACAATTATTCTTTCTTTTAATATTGCAATTGTCTTGTTAATTTAACTAGTAACGTACTTTCATATTTTTCAAGTTGTTTCATAAACTTTCCTTTACATCAAGGTTCTAAAAAATGTGGAGCATGATCAAGGCGTGAAGGCCAATCCTTAAGCCTTAGAAGCCTAGGCGGGACTTAGGTGTAAAAAGGCGTGAAAAGACGTTTAGGTCTTCTTAATACATTTTAATATTTTTTAACCATAACAAGGCTATTAAAATACTAAAATTGTACATATCATACAAATATGTCTGAATATATGCAAATTAACATACTATTTGATTATTTTGGATGAAATAATGGTCCGGTTAGTAAAAAAATTCTTTAAAATGGGATATCTTTTTACTAAAGCATTGTTGTTTTTAGAAAAAAGTGTGCCTTAAGGGTTTTATCTTGAATAAGGCGTAAAAAGCTTAAGGCAGGGCGTTTCTCCTAAGACTCAAGCCTAGGCAATTTTTTTAGAACAGTGCTTTACATTAATAAGCCTCATGCTCAAAACATGCCAATGAGGCCAAATACCCGGGACAAGACTAGTCCCAACACTTAATTTTCAAGTTTCACACTTTATCGAAAGTTAGTTTTTATTTTTCCCTTAACTCGGTATTTCATCTTTGGAAATAACCTTATTTATCCTTCCTTGTGAAACTTAACCTTTGAATTCAAATACCAGCTTTATACATTTTAATATGCTTATCACTATTCATGCACACTCGTAAACTTGCATTTTATATACTTTGCTAAAAATGCTTCTTTTCATCTTTACTTTACAAAACATGAGTTTTCATCGCATAAAAGCTAAATCTTTAACTATAGTCCGTTTGTATGGAGAATTTATTCATAAATCCAACTTTTACATAAAATGACACTTTTTATACTAAAACATTAATTTTTCCATTTCAAGAATTTTAATTTCAACTTATTAACTTTTCACTTTCTATCTTGTTTCTAACCATTTTATGTGTTCATATTATACCATTTTATTTTTTCTAACTCAAACACTTTACTAGTTTCTCTTTTAGTCCATTACTTCATATTCTTGAGGACTTTCTTCACATAAATTGTATCATTTTATGTGATTAACATTCTAAAATTGCCAAGTTTATCATTTTATTTTTAAAATCTCATATTGATACACTTTTAACTTATTTAACCCATTTATCCAAAATACACAAGTCTATGTTCATGAAAGTGAGGTTTTATGCCAATAAACCTAACAAATGCATCCTACTATTTCTTCACAAGTTCAATATAATATTTTATCATGAAGTCAACAAGTTTAACATGATTTATTTAAGAAATAACTTAACATTACGAAATTTTTACTTCTTTCATATATATATATATATATATATATATATATATATATATATATATATATATATATATATATATATATATATATATATATATATAGAGAGAGAGAGAGAGAGAGAGCATGATTTTATTCAAATTTGAAAATGATGTAAAACCCCTACCGCTTTAAAATAAATAACTTTGAAGAAGATGATGAATAAGCTCCTAAGAAGCTCTAAACTTTCTCAAAACATGTTCTTACAAAACACTCTCAAAATATGGGTCTAAATATTTTTTTCCTAAAGACTCCGAAGAAGAGAAGATTGTCCAAAATTAAATTTTACGTCACGTGGAATTTTTCCAAATATTTTTGAGCACTTTATGTCTTAACCAAAAACCCATTATTATATATATATATTTTGAATTTACTAAGTTTATCCTTATGATATTATAATAGATAAATAATTATATTTATTTAAATTATTCCAATCAATTTCTTTAATACCCATTAAAATTTGTAACTCAGTTAACCCACTTAAAATGATATGCGATATACATAAATTTGCGACTTTATTATTTATTAAAGAACTGAATGTTACAATAGTGATCCGATGTGTTTAGAGATGATGAAAATTTTCATATTCGAAATGATTTTAATGAGATTCATAGTCATGTTAAAAAGTTATCTCGTTTGAATTTAAAGTTTGCAAAACGAGTTAAATTTTTAAAAAAATGAAAATTTGTATTTAAAAGTTGAAATAAAAATTTTCGCGAATTGTTAAAACTCAAAGAGATATCAACTGTGAGAAGATTATGAACATGAATTAGGATTTTAATTTTTTATAAGTGTCCAAGAAAGAGAGTGAGGATAGAGTCCGTGTTTTAGATAGTAAATTAAAGGAATTTTAAATGTTCTAGGCTAAGGTGAAAGAACATGTCGGAGTGGATAATGATAAATTGATTGAAGATGAGGGAACGTGAGAAGACACTTAGGGATAATTTTCTTACAAGGAGGAGGAGCAAGATAACCTTCTAGGAACTATTAAAAACATGAAGACGGAGCCTCGAAAGGTTGAAGAGTCTAACTTTTTGCTCGAGTCTAGGATTTTGAAGTTGGAAGATAAATTAGGAGACTCAAGTATTATTGGTATTGGCTAAATATGAATACTTTTGATGTTAAAGATGTAACACCCCGCCTAATTAAATACCGGGTGGCCAGTCCCATACCAAATTAAAACAGAATATACAGTGGCTCAATCTTGACATCACTGTCGAAAACATTTACAACTCACCCAATACCCAATTAAGTTAGTATTCCAAATTTTAATTCAACAAAATCCATTTTTAGTTTACGAATAACACTACACATATTATTCTACAACACTAATAACCGAACAGATAACACAAAAGAATTTAAATGCAATTGGAATAAGTATTTCCACATAATAATCCAATACAGTAATCCCAACAATAGTAAATGTATTAAAATGACACGAATACAAGAGTATTTGACTCAGATAGAAAAGAGATAACTGAATTCCTTTGGGCGACATGCCCTAACTATATGAATACTGTGAATCAAATAAAGATAGGCATCAAAGCAATATTCCATAGCTCCATAGCTCGTCATAATCCGCTAAGGTTGGCGTCCTTGTTGCTGGACACCTGATATAGAAGGTACAATAAAAAAGAAAATATGCAAGGAAACGGGTCAGAGCCCGATGTGAAAATGATTTTTAAAACAGCAAGTATTTAACAAGTGCAATAAAGCATTTATTATGTACATGTTAGTATCCAACTCTCTCTTGCTATTCTCACCTCTCATCTAGAGTCCACACTTAATGTTTCCTATTAAACTCCTAGTTAATGGTTCCTCCTAACTAGTTTCCATAATATAATTCCATCCCATATTATAACCCCGTATGTCCCACACCATACGTTATATAATCATTCTTATACGTTTCTCCTTCATATGAATCGTTTCTCATTAATATGAATTAAGCTTTTTAATAAATGTTCATTGACTTATTTCAATTTTTTTCTCAATTCATCGTTATCTACAATTATCACATAGTAGATGATTTAACCACAATATATACATTCATTCATTTAATTCATTATATATATATACATATATAATACGACACCCCGAGTCACAGCTACGGTGCAATGCATTACTCTGCTATCATGTTCCATCATCGCTGGTCGCCGAATAGGGGACAAAAGGTTCGGTGAGGATTTCTCGAACCACAAACAATGACACAAATACTTGAAGGAGAACATAGTTCTCGTATCCATGGGTCACGCACATACCTATGTACCCACAGTCAGCGAACTTATCAACTCCCCGATAAGTCTTTCATAGACCTATGTTCTTGAGCGACAAATCAAAGATCCCATGGATTCATCAGGATATGACTGCCCTCACGCGCAAACCTCCCGTCGATAGCAAGTAAGCTAGGTATGTCATACACATAATCATCAATCAATAAAATTTGCATTATCATACCTATAATATAATATCAACAAGGTACTCACATTACCCTAAGATAGTTTCTATACGTAGCATTAACTCTCTTTCAATCCTACGTATTAAAATATTATGACTTTACTTCTCTAAATTTTATTATCCCAGAGTCTCACTCATTACCCAAGGTTTAAATAGGTTTTTCCTCAACATTTTATTCAGTAAGAAAATCACTAATATCCTACTGGTCCATATCATCTTATCTCCCGAATTACTACGAATTAAACTCTCCCTTAATTAGGGTTAAAACCGATTGTTTCCAATCTCTTATAAACTCATCTTCTATCAACTAGGATTGAATACCATCATCACATGGATCATAGTCTATAGTGTTTCATTCACACTATATGACTTATCAATAAAATCAACATCCTCGCATCCTATAACATCTCTCCACTCCCGACGTCGTTAAGGTTCATGCGCGGAGCGTCTCGCAAAGCGAAATCGAAACAAGGAACCCCTCCAATACACTACTACTTAACTTTATCAGTCGTAGAGGTCCGTCAACTTCAAATACGTAACCGGGATAACCTCATCCCCTCTTTCAACCAAATGTGGTCTGAACTCCCATTTCTATCCAGGAGCCATTCCGCTAAGTGCTTGTAATACACTTAGTTCTTGCGCAATCAATAATGAGCTTAGACTCATACCTTGATGTTCAAATTATAACCCTAAGGCTACCTAGGTATTATATTAAATCTCCCCTAATGGACCTATCCTTAATCCTCATGAATACCAATTATAATCCAACACATGAATCTAGCAACCGAAATTTCTTCCCAATTTAATTATCATAATTCTAATCAATTTAACCCAATTAAATCAATTTAATTCTTAACTAGGGCTTACTGAACCTTCCTAAGTCCCATAATATCCAATTAATAATCACCAAAGATCTACAAAAGGTTTGGGATAAGAACCAACATTAAAAGAAACAACTTTAAGGATTCTGGGAAGGTCGATCAATCGAAGGCAGGGGGTCGATCGATCGATTGCCCAGATAACAACCCAGTTTTCTGCATTTCTTCTACTACGGGTTTCATCATTTTTTTTTATCATTTAAACCTTCATATTAACTACCCAAATTCCTTATAAACTTTACTACATGATATAGCAACATATGTGAATGATTTCTAATGCTCTAAACATCCTAGAATCATCAAGAGTTTGAATTAAAAGCATATATTTAACCTCTTTTTCCAGAAAATTATATACATGATATCTTCAAGAACACACCATTGATTCTCAGCATTTCTTCAACAGATTTATGATTATTTCGTGGATTACTATCTACCTACAACATGAGTTTGATTCCTATAAACTTCCATTTTTCAGAAATCCATTAACAACTCTTCATTATCTTCCAAACATGTAAAAATTTCATCTTTTTATGACTATCCTAACATGGACAAGATACAAGCTTAGATTGAAGTTATCAAACACTTGCCTCTAATGAAGGTTTGATCCTTTGGGGTTGTATATCACAGGTGGTTCTCCCCTTTTTTGGCCAACTTCTGGTGGTGGTTGGTGGTGGTGACCTTTGGTTCTTTGGTTCTTTGGTTCTCCTCCTTTCCAAGCAAGCTTTTCTCTTCCCAAGCAACCTTTCACTCTTTCTAGGAAGATGACTTCTCAATGTTATGTAGAAGAGATGAATGAACCCATCTTCAACTAATCTCCAAGTACTTATAATAAGCCAAAATCCGAAATCACTATTCACCCCCTTTGTAAAAATGACTAAAATGCTCTTTTGGATTGTCTTTTCATTTCCAAATGACCCGAGACCCAAAACCAATATCCAAATAGACTTTTCTGACTATTTCAACCCTTCCGGATGCAACGATCCAGTGGAAACGACTATAAGGTTGATGTAAAAATAAGTTTCCTTTTTAATTTAACAAATTAATCCCGACACGTCCCATACCGCGTCCGACTAAAAATTCAAATTACTGAATTAATATCTGACAGCAATATCAATAATCATCACATTCATATATTACCTAAATATCTTTAAGTAATATTCAGAATCATACATTTTAATATCCACAATTCAAATAAAACCCAAATGAATTAATTAATAATAAAATCCAATTAATCCATTAATTTAAAATATAACCCATTTTTAAAAGTTATTAAAATTACGGGGTATTACAAAATCCAAGACCATGTATTTAAGAGTGTCAACCATTTCCAAGGATATTAGAAACGATCAACCTAGGTGTAACATTCCTCGTGTTTACACATGCTCGCATTGTGGTAGGAAAGGTCACCTTTGGGTGTTTTGTTATTATCTTATAAGATGTCTTACGAAGTCTAGATCCCGTGTAACCATGGTTTTTAAAATCGGAGGCACTAAATATTCATCTATTTGAGTTGGGAAATCCAATTTGGAGACATTGAATGTTAGACTTATTGATTCTCGTATGCTTGCACATGTGTGATTAGATTCAGAGTGCAAGGTTTGATCCCCCCTGGACACCTGATTTGAAGTGGGGCATGTGTAAGGATGTCTCTTGCACAGTGTCCCCCTGTTTATCTCGAACGGGGGAGTCCAAATGGCTCATTTGTCTGGAGGTCCAGGGTTATCAAAAAGTTGAAGATCAATGGGTTTGCATAATGATTTGTAGTTAATCTAACTATTTTACGCTATTGATTTGAATCATAAAGATTTTTAGGCTAATGTGCATTGTGTATGTTTATTCATTATGAGTTATTTATTTGACATTTGAGGCTAAACCGAAGTTTGACAAATTAATGCAGTTGAATAGAAATCCTTAGACATATTTTGAGTGATTGGATCATATTACTTTTATTTTTAGTCACACCCCTTCACTTCGTACCATATTATATTCTGAAACATTGATGCTATACGAGTGTGTAAAGTTTATTATGATTATAATAACAGGTGATCAGTCATGTACTAAAATAAAATATGAATCTTAGTCTGGGTCATTCTTAGCATCACCGTCGAAATTCAAATTAATTACTAATAACCTATTTAGCCTTGTGTTTAAAAAATTTAAAACTTAATGACTGAACTTATTAAAACATACAACCATTCCACCATATAAATAAACATTCACCATAATAATAATCCAATTACTCATGATGAAATAAAACAAATAACTGAATAAATCTCATTAATCTCCAAATATAGTCATCTAACCAATAACAAAAATAATGTAATAAAATCTGAATAATGAAGACTGACTAGCAATAGAAAACATGCCCGAAATAAATAACTGAAATCCTTTCTAGATGACAAAGATAGAAATGTCTAGTCAAGGCCTGCAGTCATCCACAACTGCTGCAGTATCGTCTGACTGAAAAGATTGCTACGCTTAGCATCCCTGTGGTTGAGCACCTAAAAGGTTTTGAAAAATATTTTAATTCGGGTTAGAGCCCAAAACCCTTTGAAATTATTTTACAACTATTTCAAATGCAATAATGCAGCATAATTATTCATATTTAAATTGGTGTCACACTCGCATTAGATAATCCTTACCCCTTATCTATAGTGCACAATTAACACATGTATTTTAATGCCCAGTTATGCTACCCTTCCTAACTAGTACAATCATTTATTTTAGCCCCACAAGCTCAATTTCTATCCAAACTGTGGTACATGTATTGTACCTTGGTTTGATTCTCAATGAGCTATCACATAAGCTATATCATTATAATCCTCAATTATAATCTTATTGTTAACCGATTCACATAACTTTTCACTAGTTATAAGTTCAATGTTCACATATTCATTTAATTCACAAATATACATATAACACTCTCATATATTTGTATACATAGTATCCTTGAGCTGTCCTCCTGGGTGCATTCCCTAGCATGCTATTAGGCTCCAGGTACATCGCGTACCACTCCTGGACCACCGGGTCAAAATCTTACCATCGAACCCAATCGTAAACACATAACTAAAAGCGGTAATAGACACACATCCGTGGGCCATAACCATACCATATTACCCCATTAGAATCTACACTCACATAAAATGGTCATGCAATAGAACTATGACCTGAGAAAATGACCCAACACCTCCTAGTTACACCAGGGCAGATCGCCCATTACGCGGAACCTCCAACGATAGCATCCATAGATTAGGTATGTTCACATATATCAATCACAAAGATATATCCATATATATATACTATCTCTCTCAGCATGTATATATATAATCGTATAAATGTGAATGAATCACTTGTAGCACTAGCCCACAATTCGTGAGTCTAAACCTGACCCCGAATATTCAAGTATCCACTTACTTATTATAAATACATAAATATAATAATTCTCTCTACTAAGTTATTCTATTCCAACCCATAGCCTAACTCTTTTTGAAATCCCCACCCAATTTCATTAATACAGAGTGTCATTCACCCTAAAATATTCGTAATCCTGTACCCAAATTTTATTCCCGTCTAACCCTAGGTAGATTATAGTCGTTCCTATGGATTCCCAGAAAGTGCTAAATCACCCATCTAACTTCATAAACATGGACGGACCCTCAACAACATACGAAAAAACACAAAGCAAAAATTGAGATAGCCCTGCCTAGAGAATTGGTTCGCATGGCTGCCCTAACCGATTGGGTGGGAGAATTGGTTTGGCCCCTGCTCAGCGAATCGATTATGTTCCCCTGAGCAGTGAACCAAAATTTGACAGGTTTCTTTTTCCTCCCATCAATCATATGAATACCCAACATTATTCAAACCCAAACTCAAATCTTCCTATCAATCCCTAATGTAATAACACACATTTTGACGTCTAGATTCACCTAAAAACATATCAGTTCATGGGATTTATTATAGTTTATCTTGAATCATTCGCTTTCTTAATTCTAAATCAAGATTCCTTCAGTTCTCGTATTAGTCATTAAATATCACATATTTTTAACATAAATCAACTCAGATTTAATATTGGATTACATTTAAATTATTTCTTTATAATTTCATTCCAGATTATCTCATCCCATCCTAAAATTTGTGTTCCTACACCAAATTTTGATATGAAATGTTAAAACTACATGAACCATCAAAGAACGATAAACACTTGCCTTTTATCATAGGAATTCTGATTTCTTCTCTTTAGGTCCTCTTTACGTATGGTTCTAGGCCTGGAATGCTCCAATTATCTTCTCGGATCGATCCTCCTCTCTTTCTCTTAGGGGTTTCCTTCTTTTTTATCCTCTCTCTTAAATTCTAAGTCTTTTGGATGGTGGAATGGCTACCCAATCCATCCACCTTCCCTAGATATAACCCCAATCCCAAAATTAGGCTAAGTGTTATGTGTAAAATGATCCGAATGCCCTTATAGTAGTCTTATTTAGCCTAAAAAGTCCTCGAAACCCGATTACAGCCCTCAGGTACCTAATTTAGACAATCTCGATCCATTTCGAATCATTGATGCACTCGAAATCACTATCCAAGTCACCTAACATAAATTTTCCATCTTATTCCCAATACGACCCTACACGCGCGTCCCGAATTAGATTCCATCAAACCCATCGATTTTACTCACTTACTATATAATATTATTTAAAATAATTTTGTTTACTTATCACACAGGTAAATATAATAATCACATAAATATTAATCCTTTTACTCACTAATTAATATTTATATAATTCACTTTATTTCTCAGTTTAATTAAATTATGTGCGCACCTGTAATTTAATAATACCCAAAAATAAATGCTTAAAAGCACGGGGCGTTACATACTCCCCCTTACAACGGTATTTCATTCCCGAAATTCAGATACACCTGGCATAAAGAGCTCCATATATTTTTGTCGCATATCATCCTTCCACTCCCATGTCGACTCATCGACATTATGATGCCCCCACTGTATACGAACCAATGGCACTACCTTTTATCGCAACTTGTGCTTGCTATGATCCAGGATAGGAATCGATCTCTCCTCATACGAGATGTCGGGCTGCAAATTAATCTCCTATAACGAAATGTGACGATATGCCATCTCACTCCTCGGTGCTTCTTCAACGACGACACATGAAACATGTTATGAATCCTCTGCAAGTGCTCTGGCAGAGCGAGCCTATATATATATATATATATATATATATATAGGTATTATGATATCTGTGTTTATGATACTATGTGAAACATACCCCTCTAGTTCTATCAGTAGAGGTTGCACGATGTGGGTGATCTTCCTTGACAAATCTTAACACGCTAAGTATCGACCCCAGGTCATAGCGCCATGTTTTTATTTGTGTGATTTATATTCATAGTGAGATAATTGTGGGTATGGTTATGACTCACTATCGAAGGACTATGACCGCCTCTAATATGTTTGTAATTTTTTCGAGTCGGTGTGAGAGTCTAACCTCCGATAATTAGGATGAGGTGATCATGCCCTGGATTATGATAGCATTTTAGATACCCGCATCCAGTGAGTTATTACTCTGAGGGATAGGGGCTATACGTGACATATATGTGTTTATTGTTGTATATTATTACGTATATTTATGTGTAGACAAATATACGGGTTAATATTAAGCGGTTACGGTATATATAACTAGTGATAGTCATTGGTAATAAAGTGATCGATTATAAATGTGACTGTGAAAGCGAATACTTGGAGTAAAGCTATATTCTAATCGTGATGATTGAATGAGTTATTAATTAGGCAATTGTAAAGATAATTATGAACTAAAGGTAGGTATTATACTTGGGGAATGAAAATATTATATTGATAACGAGTAATAAGGCTATTTAGGTGGGGTAGAGTAACTAGGTGCGTTAAGATAGTACGTTAGGTGTGCACTTTAGATGATGGGTGAGGGGTAAATTATGAGCGTGCACTACCGGTTTATTAATATGAACATTTGCTTAACATTTTCATTTACGCGTCTTATGCACTTTCAAAAAAATATTTTCAAAGTTTTTGGGCTCTGACCTTTGTTAAATCTATTTTCAAAACTTTTAGGTGTCCAGCCATTGGGATACCATAGTTGATTCATTTGCCGAGGATTTCGGAGTTGCAGCTACTGTGGGAGCAGTAGGACTTGACATTAGGCAATTATATTCCTTGAGTTCATAGATAGGATCCATTCCAGTGTCGGATGGGCATGTTGCCCTTTTTATTAAGACTTATGCATTTCAGATTATTTTAGATGTTGGATTTTATTTATTGCATTTTTACCCGATGGTTTATTTGGGGACTTTATATATTTATCCCAATTTTAGACTTTGTTTGTGGTTACATTTATATTGTTATTGTTTATGGATTTATCATCTATTTGTTTATTATGTTGTATATTAATGAAAGATACAATTTTCACTGCTTGTTAAAATTAATTAGGTGATTAGTAAATAATTATGTTTCGACAGTGGTGCTAAGAATAAGCCATACGAGACTACCGATTTATTTTGGTAGCGAGCTGGACACCCATTATTTTAATAGGTGAGGTGTTACATGAAAGAAACCAAAAATGAGGTATTTTAAGGTATTTGTTTCCGATCGTTTTCTTCTTAATCATAGAGAAACTTAAGATATATGATCCCAAAATTTGATGAAGGATTCTTTTTAGGATACTCCACTAATAGCAAAGCCAAATGGATTTTCAACAAAATAACTTTACTAATTAAATAATCTAATTATGATAAAATAATAAAATAAAATAAAACCCTTTCCATAAAACCTTCTAAAATCTTTTTCTAAGATACATTAGTTTAAAAACAAGTAAACTTTTTAAGAATTGATAATGAGTTATAAGTGTTTAACAGACTATCCAAAAGATCAAATTATTGGATAACTTGGTAAAAGATTAATTATGAGATCCAAATTGAGAAATGATTGCAATAATTTCACATTTGTGTCTATATAACATAGTCGAGTGGAATAAGATGAATCATAGATGTTAGCTATGTAAGAAGAACTAGTGAAATTTAAGAAAAACCTAGTATGGACAGTTGTCCATCCACCTAAAACCATACCATCATCGGAATAATATGGATTTAAAAAAATAAGATGGATGAATTCAGGTCTACCATTCGAAAAAAATCACATCTAGTTGTTAAAGAATACAAATAAGAAGAATGTATCGACTATGAAGAAACATTTTCCCTTATCACAGGGTTAGAAGTCATATATATATATATATATATTATTTGAACTTTCTTGCAATAAAGTTTTCTAAATTTTTCAAATGAGTATTAAAAAAAAAATTATTAACTACATTAATGAAGAAGTTTATGTAAAACAACCTCCCAACTTTGAAATTCATAAGTTAATGAAGAAGTTTATCAAATGAGTTTTCAAATTTACAAAATCCATTGATGGACTCAAACAAGGTTGATGGGCATGGCTGAAAAATTAAGCGAATCTTTCTTCTCAAATGGTTTTATGAGAGGCTTAGTTAATACAACTATTTTTATTAAAACACAATACCAATATATCCTCCTTATTTAAGTTTATATAGATGATATTAATATTGGATTCAAAAATGATAAAATGTGTAAAGATTTTTCTTCGTGTATGCAGACATAATTTGAAATGAGTTTAATGGATGGCATAATTTTTTCTTAGGTCTTAAATTCATACAAACCAAAAAGGATATTTTCATAATTCAATCCAAATAGACAAGTGACTTGGTAGACAAATGTATGCCAAATAACTCAAAACCCCTTAACACACCTATGAGAACTTCTATGAAAAATAAAATCGATGAAAATGGAAAATAGGATGATAAGAAATTATTTCATTAAATAATTGGAATCTTACATTATTTTACCTCAGTTTATCTTGGAATCATGTTTAGCGTTTATATATGTACAAAATTTCAATCCCAACCAAAATAATATCATTTAGTTGATGTTAAAAGAATTTTCCATAGCTTTTGGTTACTATAGATTTAATAATTTCGTACCCTAAACTCACATGTTTTGATGTTGCAATCTACTCGGATGATGATTGGCATGATGTAAGGTAAGTCAAAAAAGTACCAATGGGTCGTGCCATTTTATTGGTCACTCACTCTAAACAAAACTCAATTGCGCTATCTATGGAAGAAGACGAATATATTTTCGCCGAATATTGTTGTCCCCAAAGATTATATATCAAAAAATTGAGGGGCTTTAAATTTTCATTTTACTAAAATACTAATCTTATGTGATAACACAATTGTAATTCTATAATAAAAATCTAGTACACCACTAAGGAACTAAACATGTTGACATTAAGAACCACTTTTTACAAGATGATATACAAAAGGAGTTGCGAAACTTCAATTTATTTCCATTAAAAAATAAATTGCAAATATTTTTGCCAAATCACTCTTATAAGTTAAATTTTTTGCCATCCTCTATGACCTTTGCATTACAAGTCTACAAGACATTATCTAAATGATTTTTTTAAACCACTATGATGGATACTTTTTATGAAGTTTTGTCCTTCCCTTGACCATGTATATTAATGGCTTCTATCCCATTCTCTTGATATTGTTATATATTATTCAAGAAATGCCGTTCATGTCACATATTCAAAATTTAAATATCCTCCTCTTTGTGAAAGAAATGATATGTGAAAGAAATAAAAAGGAAAAGCTAAAGAAGGGGGATAAAAGTATTTTTATACCAAGTATCCATTAACGAGGGAGGCTTAAAATATTTTCACAAAATTTTATCAATTGAATCAACATCATAAAAAAATGGGGAGATTGTGAAAAGTATTTTTAAGTATAAATATTTTGTATGGCGACAATATAATTGATGTATGACAACACGTCACTATCTTCTCTTTAATGTCCTTGAGATAAACATACAAGCTCAATGCATTACCTATATCCAGGATTGTACCAATTAAGCAATTGGAACCTCAAGAGAATCATCACCTTAAAGAAGAAAGCATGCAATAAAGTAGGACAAAGTTAAAGGATCATCATATTTATAATGACCATACAAATCATGAGTACACTCCCTTAAATAAGTCCACAACTCTATAAAATTATAAATATCCATGCATGCTCAACAAAGAAAAAAGTCTGATGAATATATGACAAGGCTAACTAGCCAAAATAGTGCATTCCCATTCCAAGCATCAAACCTTCAAATCATAATTAAATTCATATCATCAAACCATGCATGGACAATCTCAATCAAAGTTAATGATCATCATAATCGAACAGATAAAGAATCTTAAGTTCAATACAGTCAAATAAAATATTCTAACTTCGGATGACCCTCTTGAAGCTTTAAGTGATTAGGTGTAATACCTTTTCATAGTATTTTATTCCCCAAGTGCATTAATTTATTAATTTAAATAGGAAATTAAATTGGGTTAAATAAATATTAATTAGCGAGTATATGATTAGTATTTATGATTAAAAATCATATACTTATACGTAATAAATTAATTGAGATGCGAATTATTATATTATCGTTTAATCAGTGAAAAGCGACGGATTATTATATTGTCGTTAGAGAGTTAAAATGGCAAACTTAAATCATTTATGGGTGATACGCACATGTCGGGCCGAGTTAGTGAGATGGTAAAAAATTTTTAGTTCGGGGATTCGAATGAACTTTTTTAGTGCACCAGTGATCCAAAATGGGTCGAAATAGTCTAGAATAGATACTCGGGGGTAATAGATGATTTCGGATATTTTAGACATAGTATGGCCCGTATGGAGCTATGGTCATATTTTTACCATTAGGGCTTCACCCAAATACTAAATTAGTATTTAATTAAGAAGTATTTATGGATTAGTGGGGTGGATTGCAACCTCATTTTAGCCTTTTCTTCGTGGGGATTAATAAAGAAATCAAAGAGAAAGCTTGGATAAGAGAGGAATAGATAATCTCTGGAATTAATTCATCTATACGTGTCAAGCTTCATATTTGAATCCATCAAGGCAAGTGTTTACTTAAGGATTTACAATTTTCTTCAATTAATTATGTTCATAGTTAATTAAAAATTAATCTGGGAATTTAAAATTAAACTATGGGGATTAATTGAGAGGAATTGGTTTGTGTTTAACCTATGATCAGGATTGAGTATTAATAAAGGATAAATTCATGATTTAAATATAAGAATATGAATATGAACATGAAGAACATTGATATGGTGTTAGATCAATGAATTTCAAAGATTGATTAATTCTAGATTAAGTAATTTGAATTAATGATTAGAAATCCTTAAGATCTAATGTTGGATTCGGGTTTAGATCAGGCTTAAAATACTTCAGGGATGATTGGGATTGGTTTGGGATCCAAATTTATGATTTTGGGAGGCTTGGGACCTCCATTGATGGGTTTGGAAGGTGAAAACCCGAGGTTAAAGATGAAGGGTATCGCAACAAACTGAATCAGTTCGTTGGGGGAGAGAATCAGTTCATTTGATCAAACTGGGTTGATCTGCTAGTAAATCGATTCAGTTTGTTGGCGTGTCCAAATTTTTGTTGTGCATGGTTTTGGCCCGTTAGCATTGGATAAACGGGCATACGAGTTTTCGAGGTAGATTGGGATTTCCTTAGAACATTATTAGGGGTTGGTGTGTGTTTTAGGCCAGTCATTAGTTGGATTCTATTGAGATAAATCGGGTTATAAGTGAGTGAACACTTAATTAGAAATTAGAAAGTCGGTTCTGACTTCGAGATTAATAGACTAGTGCATTGTGGGAACCCCATACGTAGTCAGCATTTTATATATATACGTATTGTGGGTTACTTATATATATATATGTATATATATGTATGTATGTATGTATATAATTATTTTTTTATTTGTTTGGAGCATTGTGCTATCATTAGGAGGTTATACATACTGATCAGTCCACCCTAGCATTGACCAACATGTGTTGGATTGATTCCCCCTGTAATAGTACTATTGCATAGCCACTATCCACGTGTGAAGATAGGTGTTGGGTTGAAGATCGATTGGGAACGATGTTGCGACCCCCGAATGTATATTTATGGCCGTTTTCGTTTATTTGTGTTTACATTTGGGTATTGTGGTGAGATTCTTACCCGGGTATGTGGTATACGAGGAGCCCGATAGCACACGAGGGATGCATACACGAGGTCCTACTCTAAGGATGTGGTATATACGTATATAGAGAATGATATATATATTTATGTGTATATAAGATAGTATGTGAATATCTATTTATAGCATGGGTGTAGGTATGTCATTAGTTGCGATAAAATTCCTAGTGAAGGTAGATTATATTAGCTAATGATTATTATTAATGGGACGGGCTATGCTAGCAGTTAGTATCCCAGTTAGATTGAGTAGTAGAATTAGGATAATAAAATGAATAGATTAGGTGCACACTGTAGATTATCGGTGAGAAAAGGTCTCATGTGTGTGCGATTAGAAAGTTAATTATGAAGGTAGTACACTGCACCTTTTCATTCAAAGCATTTAAATACTTGCAAATATTTTCACTTATTTTTTAGGCTTTGACCCACTCTCAAATTATTTTTAAAACCCACCAGATATTCAACAGAAGGGTAAGCAGAGTTAGTCTATTCATCATGTTATTATGAGCAACTGTGAACGCTCGGAGATTTGATTGTAGTCATCTCAGCTCATTGTATCTCGATAGAATTTAGTTTTCAGTATTTTCCTTTTGGGCGTGTT
This sequence comes from Sambucus nigra, assembly GCA_949130495.1. Taxonomy (NCBI): domain Eukaryota; kingdom Viridiplantae; phylum Streptophyta; class Magnoliopsida; order Dipsacales; family Adoxaceae; genus Sambucus; species Sambucus nigra. Next base: position 251,802,741 of record OX422208.1, read on the forward strand.
GCCCGTAAATGGATATGACATTTCATTTATGTCAGATATTTTCTTCTTATTTCTCAGTAGTACGTTTACATTGGATATTATTTGTGGTAACCGATGGATTATTCGATTTTCATTATTTATGCTTATTCGCTTATTTGTTCTCTAGTCATTTTAATTAATGTATGTTTATATTGGTTACGTTTGTATAATTTTTTGTTATTGATGCTAAGAATGAAATCATAATGATTCCCATTTAATTTTTATAAAGGCTTGATTAACCGATATTATATTAAACGAAGTGTCATAATAGGTAATGATTGTAATAGTATATATAAACTTTTATGATCATTAACTTGTTCAAACCAACCAAAAAAACTTTTCCTAAAACCATAATAAAGTTAAATTATTATGAACACCAAGTCAGGCACTTTGATATGACTTAAAATGGAGTTTAAGTCAACTTAAACTACACATCCTATTATGCTTTAATTTTTGGTAAAATATGATGTTTTGGGGAAATTAAAAAATAGGGCCTAGGACTTTAAGTCGACTTAAAATCCTTTGATTCGACTTAAAGTGCTTAGGTGGTTCAATGACTAGTTTTCAAATTTTAAATTCCAAAAGACCATGAATTGACCAAAGTACCCTCACATAGTTAGTTTTTTTAAAAAGCCTACAAAAGGACCCTTTAGGTTAATTATTCAAACACACAAGCTATCTATAATATTCTCCAAATATCAAATATCTAATTATAAGGTCAAATTTCTAATTCAGTCAATTTGTATTTATTGGCTTAATTTCAAACAAATTATTTTGAGTCACGGGTTAGGCTTTGAGTTAATGACCTTTCAAGACTATTACATGTTTAATTGAATGAAAAGATTTTGAGATTATATATCATGCCGTGTTTTGTGTCGTATTTGGTCTTCGCATTTATAAGGATCCCTCAAGTATGTGTGAATATGATTTTGATACTTGGAATTTTAAGTTTTGGTTGTTTATTTTAAAATTATTTGGAAATATGTTTTAAAAGAAAAATAATATGTATTATAATGTCATTCAAACGACATCAATGTTTTTCACAAACAAGAACGGAAGTTCGTTCAAATGAACTTTAAACAAATATCAAATGAGGTTAATATATTTTACATAGTTAAACTCGTTTGAAGCCCATTCAAAGCTCCTTCAAACAAGATAAGATTTTTGTTCGAACGAGGTTTGACTTGGTTTGAACGAGATTGTAGTTTCATTCAAACGAAGTCTTGTTCTTATTCAAATGAACTTTTTTGAAAATTATGCTGCCTTTAAAAACATTTTTTTATTTATAAAATGGAGTATTGGCATTAGTTTTTATAGAGAGTTTTGGAAAAATTTATTTTTCAATACCTATCCAAAAGCTCCCAAACCCTAGTTTCACCCAAAGTGTGTGAAGTTCCAAGTTTCAATCTTTCTATGCTTTGAGATCTTGTGTTGAGGGCACCAAAAAGGTTTTTACTCATCTCTATTGAGTACGTTCCATATGGTGGATTATGTGATTGATGTTTACACACGGTGAACTTCGTGTTTGTGGTGTTGTAGTGAAGACAAGGTGATTTTGTCTACTATATTTGTAGATGGTTACTAAGTTTGTTCGGTGGATACTAAGGCGTTTATGGACTCATATGTTACGGAAGCTTGCGTGGGTAGACTCCTGTATTGCACTGTGGAGGAGAGGTTGAAGATCGAAGATGCGCCAAGGATTGCTACGATGTTGAGTCTTTGTAGTAAGTCATTTGTCGACTTTTATAATTCCTCGTCATTGTGAATTTGTGTGTCTAGGCAGTTGGAGATTTTTTCCATTGTAGTTTTTACTCGTACACCAACGTGTTGTGGGATTTATTTATTTATTTAATCTGCTATCACCTAGATGCATTTTTTTGTTTCGATAAAATTGGGTAAATCATTTTATCAACACAATTTGGTTTATAAATAGTGTCACATTTATATTTGGGCTATTTTGTTTAAAGTTTTACGTTTAATTTGAGAAAATTTAAAAAATAACTTTTTGTTTCGACCTTATCTCTGCACTAGCCTTTATGGACACTTTCAAATTGATATCAGAGTAGGTATACTAAGTTACCATGTAGATCCTTGTTTCGTGTTGTTTAACGTGGTCTATTTATCCCTCTCTTGTGTTTGTGTTTGTTTATTTTCTCTCAATGAGTCATCATTATGATAAGTTTCCTGATGCGTTTAGCAATGGCGACGACTTTGATATTCCAGATGAGTATAATAAGATTCATAACCGTGCTAAAACATTAGCTTTTGTGAATTTAAAATTTTCAAAAATAATAAACTTCTAGAAAAAGAAAATTTATGTTTTAAAGATGCAACTGATTTTTTCAAAATATTCAAACTAAAAGGGATACCCTATATGAGAAGCTCATGGACATGAATTGTGATTTAAAACTTTAGAAGTATTCATTAAAGAGAGTGAGGATAAAGTCCAGTTTTAAGAGAAAGAATTATAAGACTCTAATATTTTTGGGGTTAATCAACTACCATTGAGGATAATGATATATTAATTAAAGATTTGAAGGCACTAAAGAAGATTCTTAGGAATAAGTTTTCTTTCATTGAGGGGGAGTGAGATAACCTTCTATGAATGATTGAAAATTTAAATGAGGAGCCTCTAACACTTGAAGATCCTAATTCTTTGGTTGAGTCTAGGATTTTGCGGTTAAAATATGCTTTGAGAAACTCAAGTAGTGTTGGTAGTGATGGTGCTAGCTTAGTTATTCCAAATCTTTCAGCTGTTAAAGCCAAGACCAATGTTTGTTTTAGAGGGTCAACTACAACCTAGGGTGTTAGAAAAGGTAAATCCAAAGGTTCCATTTCTTTTTTCATCTACACGTGCACACAATGCGCTTGGAAAGGTCATCTAAGTCATTTTTGTTATGATATTAGAAAAAATCTTAGGGACTTGAACCCTATTGTCCTTGTAGTTCCAAAAACCCAATGCGTTAAGTAGTCATACATTTGGGGTAAAAAATCCATTTTAGAGGCGCTCTATGTTAGACTGTTTTATTCTCTCATAGCTTTCATGTTTGCATACACTATCATTTGTATTTCATGATATATGTGCTTGATAGTCGTATGTGGCTTGAGCCTTTTGCATTCTGATTTTTCTGTTTTTGGTTCATATTCTGAAAAATAAAAAAAGATTATGTTCATATTTTCAGTTACTTTTCTTAAATTGGTATCATTTTGAAAACTATTTAGAAACTCAAAATTATATTTTTGGTTTATGTGTAGTTTAGTTTACACATTTTTTACGGCACATTAGTGTGTTTGAATTTCACGTCATTCCATGTTTCCATGTGTCTAGGACATTTGATTATGACTTTCAATGTTGAGATTGTTCTTAATCATGCTTGCATGGAGTTGTTCATCTTTAATTTCCTTAATGGGTTCACTTTATAGATGCCTCCACACACATGTATGCGAGCTCTTTTAAATTTTAACTTCACATGTTATATTTGGGCTAAGTGAGATGTTCTCTCATCAATCATGCCATCTACATATCTTGTGACTATAGGGGATTTGTGTATATAAGAACTATTTTCTGTGAGTTTGTTGAATTTATTGAAAATATAAGGGTGCACTGGAAAAGGCTACGAAAGGAGCAAATATCCTTTGCGGGAAAGCCACCATTGTCAGGAGCCTAAAAAATGAAAGGCAAGAAGAAAAGATTAAAGGCCAACTAGTTTGTTCGATTGATTTTCAAAAATGGTATCTTCAAAAGAATTAAGTGAAAATGTGATATTTTTTTAGCTTTTCAAGGTGTTATAGTTGAAGATCAATGGGGTTTCGTGATGAATCTTAGTTATGCTTATCGTGTCATAATGCTATTCATTTATAAAATCGTCAAAATTTTAGGTTTGTATGCATTGTGCTTGTTTGTTCATTTGATTTCACTTTATCTATCACACGAGGCTAAATCTTAGTTTGATAAAGTTTGGTGGTCAAATAGAAACTCCTTGAACATTTTTGAGTGATTGGGTCATAATTTATTTGTATCCAGTTCACGGCCATTCAATCCATCCCACATGTTTAGATATATCGATACTATGCTAGTGTGTAAAGCTTATATATTTTGTGTCAGTTTTGTGGTCATTTATACCTTGCCTGTGTTTCATTGGTATATTTTGCATATTTATATATATATGGTATCATTTTGTTTTGAGTCTTTGCATTTGCATTTGATCCATATTTCCATATGCTTTATCTTTTGCTCAAATTGGCATGCTATATGATCTAATTGGTATCACTATTTCTTGTTTTCATTGATATCTCGTGCTTCATCATATATTCAAATTGGTATTATATTTTCATATATGTTGGTATTAATCGATCATTATGTGGATTATTTTTTCTTGTGTTTAGTTGCTGTGTTTTTTTGCACTTTACACCATTGCATGATATTATTCCTTCTTCCTTAATTTGTCTTGGTATCACATGCTCTCACATTTAGAGGGAGATTTGGTTTATGGAGGATAATTAGTTTTATGCACTCTTACTTTGTTTATTCCTGGACAAAAAGGGAAGAAATGGTATCTTTCTTGTTAGTTTAGGAGGAGATCTTTATCTTAGGGGGAGATGTCTTACTTAGGTGGGAATCGTTAGATATAGGAGAATTTTGTTCTTATGCAAATTCTCTTTTCATTTGAAGGTGTATTTTAAGTGTGTAGATTTACTACTTGTGGAAAAGTTTATAAGAGAGCAAGACTACTCAACGTATGCTTATGTCGAACGTCTGAACTTTTTTCTTTTGGGGATGCAGATTGAGTCTTTTAGTGATCATAATGGACCATAGGTATTTTTATTTTGGTTTTGAACCGGAATAGCCAAAGGGGGAGATTTTTAATGATAATTTTTCAATTGAGATAATTTTTATTTATTGGATTGATTTCAAAAAAATATTTTGAGTGAGAGGTCAGGCTTTGTGTTGTTGATCTTTCAAGCCCATGACTTGTTTGATTCAATACATAGAAGCATAACTTCTGAGATTATATATTGTGTCGTGTTTGGTGCCTCATTTCGTCTTCACTTTTTCGAGGATCTCTCAGTAATGGGGGCATATGATTTTGATCCTTGGAATTTAAGTATTAGGTGTTGGTTTTTAAAATTCTTTGGAGCTATTTTTTAAAGGAAGATTAATTTTTTTAATATTGTTCGAATGACCTTAGGGTTTCGTTCAAACAAGAATTGTAGTTCGTTTAAATGGATAACAAATAAGGTTCATCTATTTTATAGAACCAAACTCATCTGAAGATCGTTCAAACGATATTGGATTTTTGTTCAAAAAGGTTTCACTTAGTTCGAACGAGATCCCAGTTTCGTTCAAACGAAGTCGTGTTTTTATTTGAACGAACTTCCTTAAATATTATTTTGCCTTGAAAGACGTATTTTCCATAAATTAGAGTGTTGGTATTAGTCTTTAGAGAGACTTTTGAGAAAAAAAATTCCAATAACTATCCAAAAGCTCCCAAACCATAGTTTCACCCAAAGTGTTTAAAGATACAAGTTTCAATCTTTTTATACTTTGAGATCTTGTTTTGAGGGCACCATTAAGGATTTTACTCGTCTCTATTGAGTATGTTTCATAGGGTGGATATTGTGTTTGTTGTTTACACACGGTGGACTTCGTATTAGTGGTGTTGTGGTGAAGAAACGATGCGTCTGTATTCCATATCTATAGACGGTTATTAAGCTTGTTCTATGGACATCGAGGCATGAGTGGACTCACAAATTGTGGCAACTTGCATGGGTAGACTATTACGTTGCACTGGCGTGAAAAGGTTGAAGATCGAAGACGCATCAAGGCTGGCGAGGGCATGGAGTCTGTGTAGTAAGTCATATGTTAACTTTTATAATTCCTCATTATAGTGAATTTGTGTGTTTGGGTCGTCCAAGGTTTTTCACTTTGTGGATTTTCCTCATATATCGGCATGTTGTGTGATTGATTGATTTATTTTATCTACTACCACCAAGATGCATATTTTAGGTTAACATAAAAATGGTTAAATCATTTTATTGACACAACTTGGTTTATAATTTATGCAAAGTTTCTATTTGGGTTAATCTGTTTAAAGTTTTATATTGAATTTGAAAAATATTAAAAATTAAATTTTTTCTTAGACCTTTTCTCCATACTTGCCTTTAGGGACACTTTCAATAACTTATACATTGTGTCCCCATAATTTAGTTTTCTATAGAGAGAAACCAAGTCCCAAAATCCATTTCCATGTTCAGAGTTTTAAACCTAAAATTCCATTGAAGCAAAGCTTTAACCAAAAACCCATTTGAGCTTTAGCTTCATTCTCAAACCTTATATATATCCATAGATCCAAACCCAATGTCCACTTATGCTAAATATTTGACCCAAAACCTATTTGAGCAACATATTTTTGCTTTAGCATCGATTATGGTTGCCTCTTAAAGACGAATTCAAAATTTCATCGCAAAATCTTATTATCAAGGAGTCACCATGTAACATCTCGTAAAATCCATAAATAGATTGATTAGTTATAAATATAAATAATAAGAGAGTCAAAACAATTTGTATTATTTTAAGCATGATTGAAATATAATAAACGATAACATGCTGACAATGATAAAGTAAAATAGTAAACAATAAACTTCTGATACCAAAACCTAAATAATAATAAAACTCTGAATGAGTAAACAAACTCCAATCTCAAATATAATAATTCGGCTAAAAAATACTGGAATGGAAAACTAAGTACTGAAAGGAATGTAATAAATAAATATGAGCACACGTGCTCGACCCTACATCCTATTAATGGAAGTTAGGACTGGGAATGAATGCATGTCTAATCACAAACCCAAGTGAACCCATGTTACATAATTATATATCTTCTCAAGTATTCAATATTCATATGGTCTCAAAATCTAGTAATTTGTCTATACATCTACAGTATAATCTCAACAAGGGAATCACATCACATAATCCATTATCCAAATGAGCATGATCCACTCACATGCAACACAAATGGCCTAAGCTCAATCTCGCAAAACAAAGCATGAATACCTATCCCTACTGCCTTCAGGGGTCACTCGTGCACATTAAGTATAATTATAGGGTGTCCCAATCCTATAACCACAAAACATTGACTAAGAAAAATCACTACATCTTGTCACTAGTCGTATAACCCCCATAGCTAAGGCTACCTCGTTTGCCCCCTTAGGATACAGGTGCGTCAAGAGTAAGATCGAGGTAAATAGAACCAAAATACATCTCGTCTCAATCATCAGGGTACCTACGTTGTCAATGTCGTATACAACCCATTAAATCCCTCATAATATGTCACCCACGAGCACACATATACCCTCGGTATGACTATATATAAATTAATTGAATAATAGTCAATAGTAATTTAAGGATTACCAAAAATAATCTCTAATATATCAATTTAATTATCTTTAATTATTAAACAAGTAAAAAACAAACTAATATAAAGTCATTCGAAAGAAACCCTAATGTTATTCGAACCAAAGCCCAATGTCGATCGAACGAAATCCCCAAGTCATTTGAACTAGAAGCCTAAGTTGTTCAAACCAGAAACGCTTGGTTTTTGAACCAGGTGTGCTTTCCCATTCGAATCGATGTCATTCGAACGAGGTTGATGTAGCAGTTATCTTATACACTATGTACAAACGGATATAACCAATCAAAACCTAAGTTCAAAGACTTTAAACATCATATTAACCATCATCCTTCTAATCTAATATGTATAATAACGTTACTGACATATATAACAAGGCTTAGGTGATTAAACCTAAAATTAATGACCTTATTTCATACTATGGTAATTGAACCCTAAGTTGTTCATCTAAATATGATTTACCAAATTCATTCACAAAATTTATTGAATATCTGATAAAAGATGAGGTCTTTTATAGAGTATCATTACTATGAATCATATATAATGTTATTACAATGAGATTACATTATTTCGGGGTTCAATTAAAGGACTTAGCATTAGAATAACACCAATTCATCGACATCTGATTAATGCTCGAGCATATAATTAATCTAATAGAATGTGATTAAAATCATATTTTCATTGATTAGGATTGATCCCAATGAACTATTATTAACATAATCTTAATTAAATTCTTAATCAAAGTAAACTTTCTTATGATCGATTGTACAAATTGAATCTTAAATCCTTAATCTCATCAACCTCATGTTCTCTTTCAACCTCCTATTTAATCTCTAAAGTGATACAAATGTTTAGGGTTTTCTAAATTAAGTAAATAAATTATCTAATTTAAAAAATTAAACCTCGGCCGTAAAAATAGGCTTTCCTAATTAGCCCAAAATATGCTCCAAATGGTCGGAAGCTTAGTCCAAACCATATACAAATCCAATAGACTTAAATTCTATGATTTTAAACTAAAACGGGCTTTCTAAATGTCCCAAAAGTCAATCCTAAAAGAGAATACATTTTGGAAATTAATTAATTCATTAATTAGATTTATAAGTCAGTATGAGTAAATTAATTTCAAACTTAATTATTAATTAGTTATGTGCGGTTCGGAATTATAAGAAACTACTTCGCGATTTTTGAAATCGGAGACTACGGGAATCATCCGAATAAGAAAACATTTGACACCTAGTGCTTGATCATTCTATAGTCACCCATAAGACACTGTCACCTAAAATTATACTTAGTGACTTACAGTGTATTATGCAAATTTCTAAAAGATATGAATTCACGTAACATGTATGCGAATCACATAAAATATATATAAATATATTAAGTGACATATCACGTGTCATGACAGGAAGACAATTTAATACATAAATAAATAGTTAAAGAAATACAAGAAAAATGTGGGGTATTACATTCCTCCCCCCTTAAGCAAAGAATTTTGTTCTCGGAATTTGACTTTTTTATGCGTGTCTCGAAGATCTCAGGATACCTCGCCTCTATATCGTCCTCACTATCCCACATAGACTCATCCTCATTGTGGTATCCCCACTGAACTATAACTAACGAAATGACCTTCGATCGCAGAGTTTGTTCTTTATGGTAAAAAAATGCATTAGAGGTTGCTCCTTGTAACTCACTTATGGTTTTAGCTCAATCCCGCCGAGGTCGATTTGTTGATAGGCTAACTCATCCCTTAAAAATTTCCTCAGCATATAAACATAGAAGAAATTGTGTACTCGCTGAATATGGTTGGGTAGGTCTACACGACACACCACCGACCCCACCCTATCCAGGATCGTGAAGGGATCTACGTATATGGGAGCTAACTTCACCTTGGACCCAAATTTCATAACTCCCATCATCGGGAAGACCTTCAAAAGTATTTGATCCCTCACTTGAGACTCCAGCTTACACTTCCTCATGTCAATACAACTCTTCTATCGACTCTAGTCACTTTTCATACACTTCTAAATGAGCGTCACCTTCTCTGAGGTGTCTTGAATATAGTTTGGACCGAATAATTTGCTATCCCCTTCCTCCAGCCAATAATTCAAAGAATGATATGATCATACATATAACAACTCATAGGCTGCCATACCAACAGTCTGTTGGTGACTATTATTATAAGCGAACTTTATGAGGGGCAACTGTTGATCCCCCCCCAAATCTAATTCACCCCATGAGTTTAGCCATCTGTCTGAGGGTAAAACGCGGTACTCATATTCACATGTACCCCATAGCCTCCTGAAAACATTCCCAGAATCGATAAACAAAAGTAATTTCCTTGTTGGACACGATGTTGAGCGGTTCCACAAGAAGACGCACTATCTCTGAAATAAAAGTTCGAGCATACTGATCTATGGTGTAGTATATCCGCACTGGAAGAAAATTTATCACTTGGTTAGTTTGTTGACAATGACGAAAATAGAAGCATGTCCCCTTTGAGAACTCAGCAACCCAACTATAAATTCCATTGAAATACTTTTCTACTTCCACACTGAGATCTCCAACGGCTACAATTTCCCAACAAATCTTTGGAATTCTACCTCTACTAATTGGCAGGTGGCACGCTTACACACGAATTCTACTAGGTCTCTCTTAATCCCGAACCACTAATACTGCCTCATCATATCACAGTATAATGTTTGTGAAAATTCTAAATTAATCTAAATCATAATAATTTAAAATTCTCAAAAAAATTAATGTTGTTTTTCAATTAATGGTACCGTGAATATTATTAATTAAAGATAGAGATAACATGTTAAGAAATTTAAAATCAAGTCTATATAGTCCAAAACAAGAAAAGAAAAATCATTTTTGGTGGTTTCCAACCTGAATAGTAAATTACCATAAAATAAAGGATCAATATAAAAGGAATAATAACTGAAATATATTACCAACTTTTATTACAAACAGAAATTAAAACAAACATAAAAACTTACAAATGGAATAAGAGTCCACCGGAATAAGGCCGGAAAGTCCATAATCTTATTACAAATTTAGAGAGAGAGAGAGAGAGAGAGGGTAAAGAAAGAGGTGAGAAATGAGGAAAAGAAGTCCTCAATTTATACAACGTAAAAGGAATAAATAATTCCTGAGACAATGACCCTTGGGTCCCTCCGTATTCAAGGTAGGCAAAGTCTTTTGTCATGATGCATCGGCTGCTGGATCAATGGGTCCTACCATTTGTCACGAGGTTTCAGCTATTGGGCCAGTGGGTCCTTCCACAATCGTCGAGTTACCGAGATAGAGACAGATTTGTCCGTATGTGTCGGCGAGCATCTTATTGGGGCCAGGTGGGCTAGCTGCGGGCTAGCTATCTCAAGTCATCTAGGCCATCTGTCGGATCCGGGTTGGGAAAGGTACCGTCCAACCTTCCAGTTAGAAAAGTTGAACTCAGTGAGTTGAAGAAAGCCTCCATTGTTGGCTCAGTGGGTATGTTGGTGTCGAACATATCACTGATAAACTCATCGTCTTCTGAGTTCTGTGATTCTCTGGTAAGAAAGAAGAAGGGATTGTCATTCTTGACGGAAGCCATGGATGTATCATCATTGGATGGAAGAGGAATAAGGTTAGAATCTTCATTAAAAGGTATAATACTATCTATAGGATAACCGAAAGTCGATCTGAATTGGCTTTGAGTGTAATCCATCACCTTCTGCAGTAGCTCCTGCTCCGTTGCTTTGGGGAATTACTTCTTCAGTGCAAACTTAAAATCCCTGATTGGATTGGCTCTGGGCATCATCTTCTCGGCTGGAGGGGGTGAATCTTCCACCAAGGACATGTAGTGTTTCAAACTATCTTTTATTATAGAGACAGTAATATTGATATCAGATTTGATTAGGAATGAAATCATGCTTGACGTTTCTAAGACCTCTTTCGCAGATTTCTTTTTGCTAAAAGGGTTAGGAAGGGAACCTAATTTTCCCCTGTTCTGCGCACTCTGGCGAAGAAAATCCAAGTAATACTGCATCGGAGGATATTGATCTTCATTGATCACCATCTTCTCTTTTCCAGGTCTTTGGAGGGATTTCCCACGAACTCTGCCACGCCCTCTAGAAGGGCCACTCATTGATTCCTAAGAAAATTTGAATTAAACCCACATGAATAAAATAGAGACAGAGAGAGAGTAAAAAAAGACGTGAGAAATGAGGAAGATAAGTCCCCAATTTATACAACGTAAAAGGAATAAATAATTCCTAAGACAATGTCCCTTGGGTCCCTCCATATTCGAGGCAGGCAAAGTCTTTTGTACTGATGCATCAGCTGCTGGATCAATTGTCAAAGAAAGTTAGAAGGCCGTCAATAAACTTAGCTTTCCAATTCTCATGATTGCCATCGTTTCTCTGAGTGACCCTAGCAAGGAATACATCCTTGTACCACCTAAATTGGCTAAGGGTAGGACATTTTAAGTTTTGTAATAATTCCCTATTACGTTCTCCACTATAATCACTACTGCCAATAAAATGATGAATAATAGAAAGCATTAGAGTATAAACAATATCCTGTTCGTTTTTCTTTTTTAGTTAAAGAATTAATTTGTTTTAAAATTCCACCATAACCTATATCCAAGGCGTCAGTTTCAATAATTTCTAAAGCTAGGCAAGGTAATTGCTTGATTTTCAGTTTAATTTTCTGAACAGCTTTAGTGTGCTCTGAAGTCCAAGGAGCAGGGTTCTTTTTCAACCTAGTGTAAAGGATTGTACTGTCTTGTGCAAGATTTCTATAATAATCACCAATATAATTGAGACTACCAAGAAATCGTTGGAGTTGAGTTTTTTCCTTTAACTCATCCGGGAATTTAGAAGCAAATTCAATACTTCTATAAATAGGTAGTATTTTTCGTTCTCTAATATTATGCCCTAAAAATCAAATATTAGTTTGAAAATTTTTCATTTTAGGGGTCGAGACAACTAATCCATTTGTTTTAATAACATCTTTAAAAAAATTAAATGTTTAAAGTGTTGATCAATCGATTGTGAAAAAGATAAGAATATCATCAATATAAACAATAGAAAAATCAAAATAAGGATTAAAAATATCGTTCATGATATTTTGAAATTCAGAGGGGGCATTCTTGACCCCAAAAGGCAAAACATTCCATTGATAATGGACAAATGGAACCACAAAAGCAGTTTTATACCGATCTTATGGGGTAATTTGGTTCTGCCAATATCCAGATTTTAAATTCTAATTTGGAAAAGATTGTGGCAGAGTTAAGTCGGTCAAGTAAATCCTATTTATTAGGGATTGGATATCTTATCCATTACAAAACATTGTTAAGAGGCTTATAATTAATTACAAGCCTAGGAACACCTCGTTCCTTCTCAGTAACCTTATTAACATAAAAAGCTATACAACTCCAAGGAGAATAACTTTTAGTTATAATCTTTTTATCTAAAAGACTCTTAATCTCATTCTTACAAAGGTCAAGAAACTCAGTTTTCATTTGACTGGATATGGCCTTTGTAGGGACGGATTTTTCATTAAAACAAGTTTCATACGGAAGAGAAACAATATGTTTCTTCCTATCCCATAAAGCATTAGGGATATCACTGCAAACTTCAGTTATTAATTGGTTTTTAACAACACTAATTTTTTTTCAATACATTAGGTAAATCCAACTTCTGCTTGATAATTAAAAAAGATATTTCTTTTTGAAGAAAATTCAAATGGTTTTCTTCGAAAATAATATTATTCGTCAAAGAGTTGATTTTCTTAATCTCTGGTTGGGTAGTGAATTCAAAAACCATTTTTTGGTTTTGAATGGTGGCATATATTCCACTGGAATCAATTTTATCTATAGGCATAAGCAAAGATAAAAAGGGAGTACCTAAAATTATCTGTTGGGATAAATCGCTAATAAGTAAGAAGGTATTGTCCAAACAAACTCCATTGTTACAAATGGAAACCTTACTTAATTTATATTTAATGCACATGCTATCACCACTAGCATTAAACAAGGATTGAGTTTTTTTCTCAAAGTATTCAGTAGGAAAAATTCCTTCTTGAATACAATTCATATCAGCTCCACTGTCAACAAGGGCAATGATGTTACACAAAGTAAATTCATTATTGATAACAAGGTTGATAGTTGTGTACCACTTTTGTCTAAGCACCCGATTAATAACAACCAAATAATCCACTGAATCCTCGAGATTTGAGGTTTCGAGATTAGAATGCTTTGGATCATTATTGAGATTATTAATCTCAATTTTCATGTTATTATGCTAAACCCTAAGTTATCTTAACTCATTTTTAAAATTATTGACTTCATGTCTTAGGTCATTAATGCTGGCGGGTTTATTAACTTCTTCAACTATTCCTAAACGGTTAAGTACATCCATAAGGCTGTACAATTTGTTTTGAGCAAGGTTATCTAAAGAATTAGGAGTATTCTCCAGAGCATAACAAGTTTTAATTAATTTGAGCTTAATGTCAGGGTCACTAACTCGATTGATGACATCAATCATGGATTATTGCTGACTGGTAAGGACATTAAGACTTAATCCATTCATCGGCAGAACGAATTGGAGATGATTGCATCTCTCAGTTAAGGGTTTACACTGACAATCTCCTTTTTCAGAGATATCTGAGTCACTAGAGCTTTGGATAGAATAAAGCTCATCATCTTTCTCAAAGGAGTCCTCTAGATCTTCAGAGGAGATAGAATTAAGCAAGAGCTTGCTTAATTGCATCTTCAAATGGTCATCAATTTGAAGATTTTTAATTTTAGTTTCCATCTTTCATTTATTAGCAAAGTGGCCATATTTACCACATTTGAAACATTTAGGATTGGATTTGTTAGTTTTCCTTTCGCTAACAAATTTCTTTTTAGAATTATCGCCTTGATTATTAAAAACATTTTTATTATTATTATATTTCCTTTTACGTTTATAATATGGTTTTTAGGAACTTTCCTGTTCTTCTTGGAGATTTTAGAAGTCTCCTGGATATGTAAGCGAACTGATCACATAATTCTCCTAATTATTTCTTTCCAGAAAGATTCTTCTTCTTAAGCTGCCTTTGTAGCTTAAGGCCATTACAGAAAGAAAGGCCCTCTTGAATGATGATGCTGACCAGTTGACCATAATTATATTGATGGTAGGGGATAGAGATGCTATCATTAGCTTCTCTTAACTTCTTTATAACTTTCTCAGCAAAGAAAGTAGGAAGGCCATCAATAAACTTATCTTTCCAATGCTCATGATTTCCATCGCTTCTCTGAGTAACCCTAGCAAGGAAGACATCCTTTTACCACCTAAATTGGCTAAGGGTAGGACATTTTAAGTTTTTTAATAATTACCTATTACGTTCTCCATAGTAATCACTACTGCCAATAAAAGGATGAATAATAGCAAGCATTAAAGTATAAACAACATCCTGTATTCCTCTGTCTTGCATATGTTCATCTTTGATAATTTTGACAGCATTAATAATATCATTTCTTTGACCGTCTGTGAGAATATTTGCCCACTAACCCCGAAGTGTCCCAGTAAAACCAACAATAATCATCTGGGCAATACTCTGATCAGAGGCATCATTTGGTTTATGGATGGTGGAATACATGGACATCTGATGTATCATTTCATAGATCTGATGTTCAGATTTTCCATTAATATTCCAGTCGTAAATAGTCTTACCATGGAAGTTGGACTGTGCGTTCATCACTGAGTTTTCTTTGAAAAGAAAATCCTGAGGGGTTGGTCTGTGATAGTAGTAACGCACAGGACCAAATTTGCCAATATTATTACAATAAGTAATTTTGTTGACATAATCTTACGAATTTTTGAAAGAATTTTCAAAGTCATGAACTTCTTTCAAAGGAACGTCAAATTCTGAATCAGAATCATAGTGGGATAAGGTGTTAAGTTTTAACCCTTTGAGATTATTCTCAATCTCTTTGAGTTGGGATATAAATTCTGTTTTATTACCCATTTTAAAACCTTTAACATCAATAGGAGGTTGTACTAAAGGTTGGTCAAGACTTTTCTTAAAGTCTTCAGGTTTCTTAATCGTAAGACGTACCTGGAGGTTCTCAATCCTATTGAGTTGATTCCCTATTGTATTAAGTTTGAGATTGGTGTAATTACATTGCTTATAAAAAGGATTAAGCATAATCTTATGGGTGACGAGTCTTTCTTCAGTTTAAAGGTTAAGGAAGGCATTGGCTTCTATCCTAGGTGAACTACCACTTTGGCTGGTGCTTCCAACATCTAAGGAAAGGGGTTCTGTAGGAGGGTGAATAACAGATTTAATGAGATTATTCGAAGTTTTCTAATTTTTCAAATGTTTATCCTCAGTTTTAAGAATCTGTTTATCCTCAAGAACAAAAAGATGCCTATCTTTTGAAAACATTTGAAACCAAACCACAAAAAAATAACCTGCTGGTTATCTTCAATCCATTTATAAAATTCATTTTTATAATTATCTAACTCAGCCCTGCTGTACTTGGCAAAATACCAAACATGAAATTTAGCATAACCAGGTAGATAAAATTCAGCATTAATTTCTTAACTATTAATTGTGAAAAACCATAAAAAGGAAAGGGTTTAGAGTCTGACATTCATTTCACACGGAGTAGGGGATTCTCTACGCTGAGAAGTGTCCTTCTTCTGATAAAAACCATGGGGTATTTGATCATTGGTAAAGATACCATGAAGGTTCATATCATCGTGATATGGAGGGTTCCTAGGGTTTTCTTCATAAACAGAGTTTCGTGAAGCAGACGGAGGATAGGTAACAAAAGGGGCTCTAGAAGACTGACCTCTAGAAGATTTACACCTATTAAATTTCCTAAAATTTAAGAAAACATCTCCATATTTATCCTCAATAATATCCCCAATATCTTCATTTTGACATGGCTAGGGAGGAACCCCATTTTTTTATAGCCCAAGTCTCTAGGGAATAAATTTCGTCCCAACTTGTAGTTCTAGGTGTGTGAACATTAGAATCTATAAGGTGTGTGTCAATTAACACAGTTTTACCAAAAGGACAAAATTGGTTAATATTAGCAGCCATAATATTCATTACCTTGTAATAAATCCTATAGATAATCCCAATAGTTTCCGATCACGGAAGAAAATTATAACCTTTGGTTTGAACTCTAAGACTCAAAGCTTTACAATGGTGCATATCAGACAAAGACAAAGTTATATTTAGAAACACATCAAAATAAATTGGTCCATTACAAAGACTAGTTTCAATTGCTCCCATCAAAGATTGTCTAAAATTAGTACAGCTACCATCACGTAGAGTAGCTTGCAAATAAGCGTTCATACCAGAAATGGTCAAAGGTTTAAAAGAAATTTGAATTAAACCAACATGAATAAAATCATAATTTTTATCTTTTATATGATTTTTAAGATCATCCCATTTAAAGAGCTCGATAGACTTATCTTGCTCGTTCAGACTAATGGTTTGTTCCATAGTCTTTATAGCGTACTTCTTACGAAAATTATACCAGTTAGTGTTGTAAATAGTTTTAGGGTGGACCTTAGGAATAGTCCACCTATTGAAATCCTTTTCAACATCAAATTCAATTAAATAAGAGTTCTTCACGAACTCTTGTGAAGTGTGTGTATCTATGGTGTTTAATTCCGTAATACAGATGTTTATATTTAGAATAGTAATAACCGTATGATCTGAAACAGGAAAATATTATGCAAATCAAAAATCTAGATTTAAAAGAATATAATAAGCCGAATTAGAAATCACTTCTGACACCCAGTGGTTAACGATTTACTCGGGAATAAGCCTCAACGCCTCACACGTCAACACGACAACCCATTACGCGATAAATACCAGTCCATATCAAAACCATATTTCTATTTCTACTTATTATTATCATTTAAATTAGTTTTTAATGTGAATAGTAAATTACTATTCATGTCGGTGAACAGTAATTTACTATTTAGGTGAGTAGTAACTTACTGTTACGACATAAATTTCAGACCATTATTATTACTACTCTAAACATTAACACATAGTTTAGCCAATCATGGCTCTGATAAACCAGATTTATATTTCTCCTTATTATTATCATTTAAATTAGGTTTTTAATATGAATAGTAAATTACTATTCATGCTGGTGAACAGTAATTTACTAGTCAGGTGAATAGTAAGTTATTATTAGGACATAAATTTCAGACCATTATTATTACTACTCAAAACATTAACACACGGTTTAGCCAATCATGGCTCTGATACCATAAAACAAATGATCAATATAAAAGGAATAATAACTGAAATATATTACAAGCTTTTATTATAAACGAAAATTAAAACAAACTTAAAAACTTACAAACGGAATAACAGTCCACCGGAATAAGGCCAGAAAGTCCACAATCTTATTACAAATTTAGAGAGAGAGAGAGAGAGAGTAAAGAAAGAGATGAGAAATGAGGAAGAGAAGTCCTCAATTTATACAACGTAAAAGGAATAAATAATTTCTAAGACAATGACCCGTGAGTCCCTCCATATTCGAGGCAGGCAAAGTCTGGCTCAGTGGGTATGTTGGTGTCGAACATATCATCGATAAACTCATCGTCTTCTAGGCTATGTGATTCTTCGGCAAGATAAAATAAGGGATTGTCATTCTTGACTGAAGCTATGGATGTATCATCATCGAATGGAATAGGAATAGGAATAGGGTTAAAATCTTCATTAAAAGGTATAATCCTATCTCCAAGATAATCAAAAGTCGATCTGAATTGGCTTTGAGTGTAATCCATCACCTTCTGCAGTAGCTCCTGCTCCATTTCTTTGGGGAATTACTTCTTCGGTGCAAACTTCAAATCCTTGATTGGATTGGCTCTTGGCGTCATCTTCTCGGCTGGAGGGGTGAATCTTCCACTATGGACATGTAGTGTTTCAAACTATCTTTTATTATAGAGATAGCGGTATTGATATCAATACCACTCCACCATCTGTAATAAAAGATTCTTTCAAGTGGAGAAACATTGTGATGGTTAACTCTACATTAAAGATCCCATCGGGAGATCCAGGGAATGGTAATTTCAGTAAAAAAATAGTAGGGTATTGAGTCCTACTGGTATCTTGGTTTTCCCTCTCAATTTTGGATGAAATTTAGTCTAAGGTAGAAAAAGTTTTTCCTTGGCAATTTCATTAGGGAACTTATCAATTCCTGGGCCGAATTTGTCCCACCAATTGATAACCCATCTTGGGTAACTATCTTTTAAAGAATTTGGGAACAATTTAAAAAACCAAGTGTGTTTGTGCTCAGCATTTTGATAGTAAAATGCATTAGTCCAAGCCTAGACGTAATCCCAATAATTATAAGTTCCAGTTTGCGAACTAAATTTTCGCGCTTTGAAAGGATGAATTCCCCATTCTCGGGGAGAGTTGAACTTCTTCAAAACCGCCTTGCTATAAGAAATATGAGATTTGAAGTTATTTTGGTGTTTATTAGTATGATTAAACACCACAGATTCAGTTTCCTCGAGAATAGTCTCGTATACCGTCTGGTATTTGCCTTCCTTCACATCATAATTATGTGTATCAAGGTAAAGGGACTTAACTTCCCAGGGAGAAGACATCTGCTTCTCGTCCTCCTTATTGAGGATTAGTATTAATTCCTAAGTCCTTTGATTAGGAATGAAATCATGCTTGATGGGTTCCAAGACCTCTTTTGCAGATTTCTTTTTGTTAAAAGGGTTAGGAGGGGAACCAAATTTTCCCCCGTTCTCCGCACTCTGGCAAAGAAATTCCAAATAATCTTGCATCGGAGGATACTGATCTTCATTGATCACTATCTTCTCTTTTGTAGGTCCTTTGTGGGATTGCCCACGACCTCTGCCATGCCCTCTAGAGGGGCCACTCATTGATTCTGTAAAAACTCCCTGGTTAGGAAATCAGGAAGAGAATTGTTTTCACCTTTGATATGTTCAATATCAAAATCAAATGAGGATAAATTTTCTTGCCATCTAGCAAAAATTGGTTTTGAAACAGTATTTTCAACATCTTTTTGCAAGACCTATTTTGCAGCACTACAATCAATACATAGTAAAAATTTCTGATTTAATAAATCATCTTAAAATTTTGTAATGCTGATCAATGGGTCCTACCATTTGTCACGAGGCATTGTCTATTAGGCCAGTGGGTCCTACCAGTGGGTCCTTACACAATCGTGGAGTTATTGAGATAGAGATATATTTATCCATATGTGTTGGTGAGCATATTACTAGGGCCAGGTGGGCCAGCTGTGGTACAACTATCTCAAGTCATCTAGGCCATCTGTCGGATCCGGGTTAGGAAAGGTACCATCTGTTTGCAAGCTACTCTACGTGATGGTAGGTGTACTAATTTTAGACAATATTTTATGGGAGAAATTGAAACTAGTCTTTGTAATGGACCTGTTTATTTTAATGTGTTTCCAAATATAACTTTGTCTTTGTATGATATGCACGTTTGTAAAGCTTTGAGTCTTAGAGTTCAAACCAAAGGTTATAATTTTCACCCTGGATTGGAAACTATTGGGATTTTCTATAGGATTTATTATTAGGTAATAAATACTATGGCTCCCGATATTAAACAATTATTCCTTTTGGTAAAACTGTGTTAATTGACACACACCTAGAATTATAAGTTGGGACAAAATTGATTTCCCAGAGACTTGGGCTATAAAAAATGTGGTTCCTCCCCAGCCACGTCAAAATGAAGATATTGGGGATATTATTGAGGATAAAGATGTGGATTCTTTCTTAAATTTTAGGAAATTTAATAGGTGTCAATCTTCTAGAGGTCAGTCTTCTTGAGCCCCTTTTGTTACCTATCCTCTGTCCACTTCACGAAACTCTGTTTGTGAAGAAACCCCTAGGAACCATCCATATCACGATCATTTGAACCTTCATGGTATCTTTACCAATGAACACATACCCAATGGTATTTATGAGAATAAGGACACTTCTCAGCGTAGAGAATCCCCTACGCCGTCTGAAATGAATGTCAGATTCTAAACCCTTTCCTTTTTATGGTTTTCATAATTAATAGGAAATAATTTAATGCTGAATTTTATCTACCTGGTTATGCTAAATTCCGTGCTTGGTATTTTGCCAAGTACAGTAGGGCTGAGTTAGATAATTATAAAAATGAATTTTATAAATGGATTGAAGATAACTAATAGGTTACTTCTTTTGCGATTTGGTTTCAAATGCTTTTAAAATATAGGTATCTTTTTGTTTTTTAGGATAAACAGATTCATAAAACTGAGGATAAACATTTGAAAAATTGGAAAACTTCGAATAATTAGATTATATCTATTGTTTACCCTCCTACTGAACCCCTTTCCTTAGATGTTCGAAGCACCAGCCAAAGTGGTAGTTCACCTAGGTTAGAAGTCAATGCCTTCCTTAACCTTAAAACTGAAGAAAGACTCTTCACCCATAAGACTATGCTTAATCCTATTTATAAGAAAGGTAATTACACCAATCTCATCAATGATATTGTTAATGCTATCAAAATTATCAAAGATGAACATATGCAAGACATAGGAATACATGATGTTGTTTATACTTTATTTCTTGCTATTATTCATCATTTTATTGGAAGTATTGATTACAGTGGAGAACATAATAGGGAATTATTACAAAACATAAAATGTCCTACCCTTAGCCAATTTAGGTGGTACATGGATGTCTTCCTTGCTAGGGTCACTCAGAGAAACGATGGCAATCATGAGCATGTGACAACCCGCGATCCGAGATAAGGGGTGTACAGCCTGATACTCAAACGTAACAGGAATTATGGATGAATATCATTCTCAGCATCACAAAAATAAACTGAGTATACGGGAAAACCACCCAATAAATCAGAAAATGGCTTGTCAAAAAGTTTAGAAATTTAAAACCAGTTAAGAAAATTAAACTAAACAACCCAAATCTGACAAGCAAGTGGAATTCCAAAAGAGCATATATATAATACAACTAAAACGAATGTACACAAGAGGACCGAAAAGGCTGTCGGTCCACAGGTACATACAATGTATTACAATCATTTTAATATCTACATAATACATTCATTAATCAAATACAAAAGATTGGGCCAGACGCCCGAGTTAAGTCACGTTCATATCTAGAAGACAAGGATGAAAGCGTCTAATACAACGTCCTGTAATAATCCGCAAAATCTTACAGCCCGTCAAAAGCAAAGGAATTGGGGAATATCAAAATGGGCGCCCTTGCGGCGGAGCACCTGAGCTGATACAATCATATGCACAACAAGGGAAATGAATCGGTCAGGGCCGGGTTTTATATGATCACCAGAAGAATAAAAAGCATGATAGGAATGAACAGTTATGCATGGATGACAAGGATGATAATGTGGCATGTTAACTAGCATGATAAACTAAAATTTCAAATTAAAATATTTTAACTAATTATGAAATGTAACTCAATTACAAAAGAGAATTTAAAAGTAAATAACTTTAATTTAAAACCTTTTCTCATTAATCCAATTACCATTTCCTTCTTACATTCCTTATTAGGAATAAAACCATTTATTCGGTTTAATCAAGAAGATATAATTTCACTTCATTAATTAAAACCTCCATCATTAATCATCATTTCCATTTTTATCTTTCCATTCCTTATCAGGAATATAATTTATATCAGGTACTCTTTATGGCACATATCTCAATCACATGCTCTTTGTGGCACGTATCCATTCTCTTAATGGCATTAATATCCATCAAGTCCCACTTGATGCAGAAAAGTTATATTCTCATACATATAACGATTCTAAGACCGCCCCTCCAAATTTCCTCACTGGGCGCGCCTCTAAATAACTATCATCTTCCAGGGCCTATCACATATAAGACAACCTGGGATCATAACGCAACGTCGGGAAACGACCATATGCCTGCGGGGTAGTCAAGACCACACCCAGAATCTCCTACCCATCGCAGAAAAATACATATATATAAAACAACGCTGATATGGCCCAGGACTATATCCACCCTGCGTTAATTTGTCAGGTGGCATCACCTCGCGTGCGGAATTCCCTTATGATAGTATTTAGAGAGGTGTGTTCCAGTAAATTAACAATTACTATTTTAAATCTCATTTTCATTATCAATTTTCATTTCCAAATTCCATTTCCATTATCCATGTATTTGGTTCATTTTATTCGAACCTAACATTATTAAACGATTGGGTTCATTTTATTTGAACCTATCATCATTAAACAATTGGGTTCATTTTATTTGAACCTATCACCATTGAATAGTTTGGTTCATTTTATTCGAACCTGTTCCCATCGAATATCGTCATTAATATTCCTCAAATTACAAGTCCCGACTTAGTCTCCAAATACAATCATCATGATTCTACAATTCCCAAAATTCATATAACTTCGATAAGCCCCTAAAGTCTCCAAGCATGGGCATTTAACTACCTAACTTCTAAAAATTCAATAAAAGAAGTAATGCCTTAACATTACTTTAAACCTCCCCGGAATAAACCCCAGATGACCCAATTCTAGTCTAGGGTGGCGACCAAAATCAACTACTACTCTAGGACTCTAAGTTTACTTCATTCAAGAAGTTTCCTAGGTCCTAAGCCTAACAAAAAAGATTAAAAATTAAACAAGAAAAATAACTCAAAACTGCAGGAACCGAATCGATTCGCCTTGGCGAATCGATTCGCTCTGAAAGCGAATCTGTTCGAAAAACAAACTCAACTTTCTGCAAATGCCGAATCGATTCGGCCTTAACTCGAATCGATTCGGGTACACAGACCTGGAAAACTACTTCTATGCGAATCGATTCGCCCCTGCGAAAAAGCCAAGTCTGGCTATGGAGTCTTGAACTCCAAATTTCTCCCAAACTCAAAACCAACCAAACCTAGATCATCTAATGGAACTATTACACCACAAATACATCTAACTACCATCATTTATAATATTTATCATCCAAATCCATTTCCAAGGGTTTTATAACCATAAATCCACAAAAAGCTTAGCTAAACTAAATCATAACAATCCACAACTATCAATGCTAATTAATCCACTTAAATCATATAGTAGCAAGTAGATAACTTGCCTTGATCTTGCAAATTCAGATTTGATTTGGTGAAGACAACCATCCAAGCTTGAATCCCCAAATCTCTCTCTTTCTCCAAAGTTCCTCTCTACTCTCTCTAGGGCTCAATTGTGTGTTAAGAGAAAATGGGGAAAATAATAAGGCTAGCAAGACTTAATCGGGACTTAAGTCTAAAATTCCCAACTTAAATGATCAATACGCGATATAATTACTTACAAATACACATTTAAGCCATAATCAGTTAAAAGTGTCCGAAATACCAAAATGCAATATGGCACTTATTTTGACTGTCTCGCACCTACCGGGACTAACTACACCCTCCAAATTATCATTTGGGAATTTTATAACTCATTTTAAGTTCCGGTTTCATATTAACCAAAAATGTCATTTTAATTCTTATGACACCATAAATCACAACATGAATACTTTTACCTACTCACAAGGTAATTATATAACAATTCAGTAAATATTAACCTTTTCCACATTAAATTAATATTTACTCCACATTCTGACATTTTATATAATTACTACACATAGTAAATAAATATAAAATAGGCTCTCAGAAGAGAGGGTTGTTACATCGAGCATTGGAAAGCTAAGTTTATTGACGGCCTTCCTACTTTCTTTGCTGAGAAAGTTAGAAAGAAGTTAAGAGAAGCTAATGATAGAATCTCTATCCCCTACCATCAATATACTTATGGTCAACTCATCAACGTCGTCATTCAAAAGAGCCTTTCTCTCTATAATGATCTTAAGCTACAAAGGCAACTTAAGAAGGAGAATCTTTCTGGAAAGAAAGAATTAGGAGAATTTTGTGATCAATTCGCTTACAATACCCAGGAGACATCTAAAATCTCCAAGAAGAACAAGAAAGTTCCTAAAAAACCCTATTATAAACGTAAAAATAAATATAATAATAATAAAAACGGTTTTAATAATCAAGGGGATAATTATAAAAATAAATTTTTTAGGAAAAGGAAAACTAACAAATCCAATCCTAAATGTTTCAAATGTGGTAAATATGGCCACTTTGCTAATAAATGCAAGATGGAAACTAAAATTAATAATCTTCAAATTGATGACCATTTGAAGATGCAATTAAGCAAGCTTTGGCATAATTCCAGCTCCTCTAAAGATCTAGAGGATTCATCTGAGAACGATGATGTGCTTTATTCTATACAAAGCTCTAGTGACTCTGATATCTCCGAGAAAGGAGATTGTCAGTGTAAACCCTTAACTTAGAGATGCAATCATCTCCAATCCGTTCTGCAGATGAATGGATTAAGTGTTAATGTCCTTACCAGTCATCAACAATCCATGATTGATGTCATCAATCAAGTTACTTAGCATGACATTAAGCTCAAATTAATTAAAACTTGCAATGCTTAGGAGAATATTCCTAATTCTTCAGATATCCTTTCTCAAAACCAACAGTACAACCTTATGGACGTACTTAAATAGGAAAAGGTGAAGAAGTTAATAAACTCGCCCGCATTAATGAACTAAGACATGAAGTCAATAATCTTAAAAATGAGTTAAAACAACTTAGGGATCAACATAATAACATGCAAATTGAGATTAATAATCTCAAGAATGCTCAAAAGCATTCTAATCCGGAAACCTAAAATCTCGAGGATTTAGTGGATTCTTTGGGTGTTATTAATCAGGTACCTAGCCAAAAGTGGTACACAACTGTCAACCTTGTTATCAACAATGAATTTACTCTGTGTAACATCACTGCCCTTGTTGACAGTGGAACTGATATGAATTGTATTCAAGAAGGAATTGTTCCTACTGAATACTTCGAGAATACAACTCAATCCTTGTTTAATGCTAGTGGTGATAGCATGGGCATTAAATATAAATTAACTAAGGTTACCATTTGTAACAATGGAATTTGTTTGGACAGTACCTTCTTGCTTATTAGCGATTTATCCCAACAGATAATTTTTTGCACTCCCTTTTTATTTTTGCTTATGCCTATAGATAAAATTGATTCCAGTGGAATATATGCCACCATTGAAAACCAAAAAATTGTTTTTTGAATTCATTACCCAACCTGAGATTAAGAAAATTAACTTTTTGACGAATAATATTATTTTCAAAGAAAACCATTTGAATTTTCTTTCTAAAAGAAATCTCTTTTTTAACTATCAAGTAGAAGCTGGATTTACCTAATGTACTGCAAAAAATTAATGTTGTTAAAAACCAATTAATAACTGAAGTTTGCAGTGATATCCCTAATGCTTTCTGGGATAGGAAGAAACATATTGTTTCTCTTCCGTATGAAACTGGTTTTAATGAAAAATCCATCCCTACTAAGGCCAGACCCAGTCAAATGAAAACTGAGTTTCTTGACCTTTGTAAGACTGAGATTAAGAGTCTTTTAGATAAAAAACTTATGACTAAAAGTTATTTTCCTTGGAGTTGTACAACTTTTTATGTTAATAAGGCTGATGAGAAGAAACGAGGTGCTCCTAGACTTGTAATTAATTATAAGCCTATTAACAATGTTTTGTAATGGATAAGATATCACTATCTTTTCCAAATTTGATTTAAAATCTGGATATTGGAAGAACCAAATTGCCCCACAAGATCGGTATAAAACTGCTTTTGTTGTTCCATTTGGCCATTATCAATGGAATGTTTTGCCTTTTGGGATCAATAATGCCCCCTCTGAAATTAAAAATATCATGAACGATATTTTTAATCCACAATATAATTTTTTTATTGTCTATATTTATGATATTCTTATCTTTTCACAATCGATTAATCAACACTTTAAGCATTTAAAATTTTCTAAAGATGTTATTAAAACTAATGGATTAGTTGTCTCAGCCCCTAAAATGAAAATTTTTCAAACTAATATTAGATTTTTAGGGCATAATATTGGAGAAGGGAAAATACTCCCTATTGATAGAAGTATTGAATTTGCTTCTAAATTCCCTGATGAGTTAAAGGAAAAAACTCAGCTCGAACAATTTCTTGGTAGTCTTAATTATATTGGTGATTATTATAGAAATCTTTCACAAGACAGTACAATCCTTTACACTAGGTTGAAAAAGAACTCTGATCCTTGGACTTCATATCACACTAAAGCTATTCAGAAAATTAAACTGAAAGTCAAGCAATTACCATGCCTAGCTTTAGCTAATCCTTCATTTTTAAAAATTTTTGAAACTGACGCCTCGAATATAGGTTATGGTGGAATTTTAAAACAAATTAATTCTTTAACTAAAAAAGAAGAATCAACATGATGTTGTTTATACTTTAATGCTTGCTATTATTCATCATTTTATTGGCAGTAGTGATTACAGTGGAGAACGTAATAGGGAATTATTACAAAACTTAAAATGTCCTACCCTTAACCAATTTAGGTGGTACAAGGATGTCTCCTTACTAGGGTCACTCAGAGAAGCAATGGCAATCATGAGCATTGGAAAGCTAAGTTTATTGATGGCCTTCTAACTTTTTTTGACCATTGATCAGGAAGCCGACGCATCAGGACAAAAGACTTGGCCTGCCTCAAATATGGAGGGTCCCAAGGGTCATTGTCTTAGGAATTATTTATTACTTTTATGTTGTATAAATTGGGGACTTCTCTTACTCATTTCTCACCTATTTATTTACTCTCTCTCTCTCTCTCTCTCTCCCCCTATTTTATTCATGTTGGTTTAATTCAAATTGCTTTTAAACCTTTGACCCTTTCTGGTATGAATGCCTGTTTGCAAGCCACTCTACGTGATGGTAGGTGTACTAATTTTAGACAATCTTTTATAGGAGCAATTGAAACTAGTCTTTGTAATGGACCTGTTTATTTTGATGTGTTTCCAAATATAACTTTGTCTTTGTTTGATATGCACCTTTGTAAAGCTTTGAGTCTTAGAGTTCAAACCAAAGGTTATAATTTGCTTTCATGGATTGGAAACTATTGGGATTATCTATAGGATTTATTACAAGGTAGTGAATATTATGGCTCCCAATATTAAACAATTTGGTCCTTTTGGTAAAATTGTGTTAATTGACACACACCTTATAGATTCTAATGTTCACACACCTAGAACTATAAGTTGGGACGAAATTGATTTTCTAGAGACTTGGGCTATAAAAAATGCATTTCCTCCCCAGCCACATCAAAATGAAGATATTGGGGATATTATTGAGGATAAAGATGGGGATATTTTCTCAAATTTGAAGAAATTTAATAGGTGTCAATATTCTAGAGGTCAGTCTTCTAGAGCCCCTTTTGTTACCTATCCTCCGCCTGCTTCACGAAACTCTGTTTGTGAAGAAAACCCTAGGAACCATCCATATAACGATGATATGAACCTTCATGGTATCTTTACCAATGAACAAATACCCCATGGTATTTATGAGAAGAAGGACACTTCTCAGCGTAGAGAATCCCCTACATTGTCTGAAATGAATGTCAAACTCTAAACCCTTTCCTTTTTATGGTTTTCACAATTAATATAAAAGAAATTAATGATGAATTTTATCTACCTGGTTATGCTAAATTATGTGCTTTGTATTTTGCCAAGTACAGCAGGGCTGAGTTAGATAATTATAAAAATGAATTTTATAAATGGATTGAAGATAACCAGCAGGTTACTTCTTTTGTGGTTTGGTTTCAAATGTTTTCAAAAGATAGGCATCTTTTTGTTCTTGAGGATAAACAGATTCCTAAAACTGAGGATAAACATTTGAAAAATTGGAAAACTTTGAATAACTAGATTATATCTGCTGTTCACCCTCATTCTGAACCCATTTCCTTAAATGTTAGCTCTGATACCATAAAATAAAGGATCAATATAAAAGGAATAATAACTTAAATATATTACAATAAGAAATTAAAACAAACTTAAAAACTTACAAACGGAATAAGAGTCCACCAGACATCTTTTTACAAAACCTGTTTTATAGCACTACAATCAATACGTAGTAAATATTTCTGATTTAACAAATCATGTTGAAATTTTGTAATGCATTTTACAACTTAAAGAATTTCTTTTTTAATGGTAGTATGATTTTTTCAGGAATCTTTCCAAGATCGAAAAGTAAAACGAACCAGTTTTTCTTTTTTAGTTAAAGAATTAATTTGTTTTAAAATTCCACCATAACCTATATGACTCATATTTTAATTTATTTTAAAATACTACTATCTCTATAATAAAAGATAGTTTGAAACACTACATGTCCATGGTAGAAGATTCACCCCCTCCAGCTGAGAAGATGATGCCAGGAGCCAATCCACTCAAGGATATGAAGTTTGCATTGAAGAAGCATGTCTCCAAAGCAACGGAGCAGGAGCTACTACAGAAGTTGATGGATTACACTCAAAGCCAATTCAGATCGGCTTTTGATTATCCTGGAGATAGGATTAGACCTTTTAATGAAGATTATAACCCTATTCCTCTTCCATTAGATGATGATACATCCATGGCTTCAGTCAAGAATGACAATCCCTTTTTCTGTCTTGCCGGAGAATCACATAACCCAGAAGACGATGAGTTTATTGGTGATATGTTCGCCACCAA
This sequence comes from Sambucus nigra, assembly GCA_949130495.1. NCBI lineage: Eukaryota > Viridiplantae > Streptophyta > Magnoliopsida > Dipsacales > Adoxaceae > Sambucus > Sambucus nigra. The sequence continues at coordinate 251,831,816 of OX422208.1, forward strand.
CATACCCACTGAGCCAATAATAGAGTCTTTCTTCAACTCACTGAGTTTAGCTTTTCCAACTCGAAGGTTTGACGGTACCTTTCCCAACCCGGATCCAACAGATGGACTAGATGACTTGAGATAGCTGGTGCACAACTGGTCCACCTAGCCCCAGTAATATGCTCGCTGACACATATGGACAAATTTGTCTCTATCTCGGCAACTCAAAGATTATGGAAGGAGTCATTGGAAGTAACCATTGGCCTAATAGCCGATGCCTCGTGACAAATGGTATGACCCATTGACCCAGCAGCCGACGCATCAGGACAAAAGACTTTGCCTGCCTCGAATATGGAGGGACCGAAGGGTCATTGTCTTAGGAATTATTTATTCCTTTTACGTTGTATAAATTAAGGACTTCTCTTCCTCATTTCGCACCTATTTCTTTAATCTCTCTCTCTCTCTCTCTCTAAATTTGTAATAAGATTGTGGACTTTCCGACCTTATTCCGTTTGCAAGTTTTTATGTTTGTTTTAATTTCTGTTTGTAATAAAAGTTTGTAATATATTTTAGTTATTATTACTTTTATACTGATCCTTTGTTTTATGGTATCAGAGCCATTATTGGATAAACTATGTGTTAATGTTTAGAGTAGTAATAATGGTCTGAAATTTATGTCGTAACAGTAAGTGACTATTAACCTAAATAGTAAATTATTGTTCACCGGCGTGAATAGTAATTTACTATTCACATTAAAAACCTAATTTAAATGATAATAATAAGGAGAAATAGAAATCTCATTTTGATATGGACTGGTATTTGTCGCGTAATGGGTTGTCGTGTTGTCGTATGAGGCATTGAGGCTTATTCCCGAGTAAATCGTTAACAACTGGGTATCAGAAGTGATTTCTAATTCGGCTTATTATATTCTTTTAAGCCTATATTTTTTTATTTGCATAATATTTTTCCTGTTTCAGATCATACGGTTATTACTATTCTAAATATTAACATTTGTATTATGGAATTAAACACCAAATATACACACACTTCACAAGAGTTCATGAAGAACTCTTCTTTAATTGAATTTGATGTTCAAAAGGATTTGAATAGGTGGACTATTCCTAAGGTCCAACCTAAAACTATTTATAACACTAACTGGTATAATTTTCGTAGCAAGTACGCTATAAAGACTATGGAACAAACCATTAGTCTGAACGAGCAAGATAAGTCTATCGAGCTCTTTAAATGGGATGATATTAAAGATCATATAAAAGATAAAAATTATCATTTTATTCATGTTGGTTTAATTCAAATTGTTTTTAAACCTTTGACCCTTTCTGGTATGAATGCTTGTTTGCAAGCCACTCTACGTGATGGTAGGTGTACTAATTTTAGACAATCTTTTATGGGAGCAATTGAAACTAGTCTTTTTAATGGGCCTGTTTATTTTGATGTGTTTCCAAATATAACATTTTCTTTGTTTGATATGCACCTTTGTACAGCTTTGAGTCTTAGAGTTCAAACCAAAGGTTATAATTTTCTTCCCGGATCAAAAACTATTGGGATTATCTAATAGGATTTCTTACAAGGTAATGAATACTATGGTTCCCAATATTAAATAATTTAGTCCTTTTGGTAAAACTGTGTTAATTGACATACACCTTATAGATTATAATATTCACACACCTAGAACTATAAGTTGTGACGAAATTGATTTCCCAGAGACTTGGGCTATAAAAAATGCGGTTCCTCCCCAGCCACGTCAAAATGAAGATAGTGGGTATATTATTGAGGATAAAGATGGAGATGTTTTCTTAAATTTTACGAAATTTAATAGGTGTCAATCTTCTCGAGGTCAATCTTCTAGAGCTCATTTTGTTACCTATACTCCGTCTGCTTCACGAAACTACATTTGTAAAGAAAATCCTAGGAACCATCCATATCACGATGATATGATCCTTCATGGTATCTTTACCAATGAACAAATACCCCATGGTATTTATGCAAAGAAGGAAACTTCTCAGCGTAGAGAATCCCCTGCGCTGTCTAAAATGAATGTCAGACTCTAAACCCTTTCCTTTTTATGGTTTTCACAATTAATAGGAAAGAAATTAATGATGAATTTTATCTACCTGGTTATGCTAAATTTCGTGCTTGGTATTTTGCCAAGTACAGTAGGGCTGAGTTAGATAATTATAAAAATGAATTTTATAAATGGATTGAAGTTAACCAGCAGGTTACTTCTTTTGTGGTTTGGTTTCAAATATTTTCAAAAGATAGGCATCGTTTTGTTCTTGAGGATAAGCAGATTATTAAAACTAAGGATAAACATTTGAAAAATTGGAAAACTTTGAATAATCAGATTAAATCTTTTGTTCACCCTCCTACATAACCCCTTTCCTTAGATGTTGGAAGCACCAGCCAAAGTGGTAGTTCACCTAGGATAGAAGCCAATGCCTTCCTTAACCTTGAAACTGAAGAAGGACTCATCACCCATAAGACTATGCTTAATCCTCTTTATAAGAAAGGTAATTACACCAATATCATCCTTAATACAATAAGGAATCAATTCAATAGGAGTGAGAACCTCGAGGTATATCTTACGATTAAGAAACCTAAAGATTTTAAGAAAAGTCTTGACCAACCTTTAGTACAACCTCCTATTGATGTTAATGGTTTTCAAATGGGTAATAAAATCGAATTTATATCCCAACTCAAAGAGATTGAGAATAATCTCAAAGGGTTCAAACTTAACACCTTAATCCACTATGATTTTGATTCAGAATTTGACGTTCCCTTCAAAGAAGCTCATGACTTTGAAAATTCTTTCAAAAATTCTGAAGATTATGTCAATAAAATTACTTATAGTAATAATATTGGCTATGTTGGTCCTGTGCGTAACTACTATCACAGACCAATCCCTCATGATCTTCTTTTCGAAGAAAACTCTGTGATGAACCCACAGTCCAACTTCCAAGGTAAGACCATTTACGACTGGAATATTGATGAAAAATCTGAACATCAAATCTATGAAATGATTCATTAGATATCCATGTATTCCACCATCTATAAATATAATGATGCCTCTGATCAGAGTATTTCTCAAATGATAATTGTTGGTTTTACTGGAACACTTCGAGGTTGGTGGGAAAATATTCTCACAGACAGTCAAAGAAATGATATTGTTAATGCTGTCAAAATTATCAAAGATGAACATATGCAAGACAGAGGCATACATGATGTTGTTTATACTTTAATGCTTTCTATTATTCATCATTTTATTGGAAGTAGTGATTACAGTGGAGAACGTAATAGGGAATTATTACAAAACTTAAAATGTCCTACCCTTAGCCAATTTAGGTGGTACAAGGATGTCTTCCTTGCTAGGGTCACTCAGGGAAACGATGGCAATCATTAGCATTGGAAAGCTAAGTTTATTGATAGTCTTCCTACTTTCTTTGCTGAGAAAGTTAGAAAGAAGTTAAGAGAACCTAATGATAGCATCTCTATCTCCTACCATCAATATACTTATGGTCAACTGATGAGCGTCATCATCCGAATCGATTCGCTATGTTGCAAAAGCCTCAGGTCTTTAGGGCCGAATCAATTCACCCCTAGCGAATCGATTCGGTAAGTAGCAGACTCGCAGGCCCCTTGGACCGAATCGATTCGGATGGGCCGAATCAATTCGCTGCTGGGCCGAATCGATTCGGAAACAGGGCATTTTGAGGTATTTTTCTCTATAGTGATTCCAAACCCTTTTTGGTTGGGTTTATTGATTTGGGGGCTTTCTCTTATGATGTAAGAGATATGTTCTTGGAGACATATAAGGAGTTTCTCACATATTAGGATTTTGGGGACTCCTTAGGGTAATTTGGGAGAAATGTATCCGTGTATGTATTGGAGTTGCATATGGAGATTGTGGGGAAACCTCATTGAGGTTGGGAATACCTATTATAGATAAAAAGGTATAAATATGATGTGAGGTTGAGAACTCTTAGAGAGTGAGGGGTCTCATATCCTTAGAAATGTTTAGACTAAGGAACAATCAATAACTCAATAGGAGTAAGGGTCCATAAGATTAATTGAACCATAGGTGAAATTGGGAACGATTCGGATCGTACTATCGACTAGAATAAGCGGTAGCATAAATTCTAGTTAGGATAGTTTACACGTAATTGTGGGGAAATAACCATTGAGATTCCAATACTTGAAACGAGGTTGGAATAATTTGAGGTTTTAGACTATAAAGTCATGTATGTGCCTATGGTTAAATAGTACTAAAGGTAATTATGTACTTTCGATTATGGATGAAATGTGTAGTGATGGATTCCTACACAAAATTTTGGGTGATAACCCTAAGGTTGAATATATATGTATATATAAGTACATATGATTTCGGGAGACTAGTCATCATAGGAAAAATGATTGAATATGTTTCAAGTGAGGGATTGTATTCACATATCGGGGTAAATTAAAGGAAATTGTGGTGACGGCTTGTATATTGAGGATTATGTATACTTATATCCGAGTTTATGTATCTTATACATATGAACGAGAATTAGTTTGTATATAAAGATATAACGATGTGTGAATATATGCGCATATATCTATATATAAATATGAATTTATGGATATATTTATGTGGTGGACATACATGGTATGGATATTTAAACCATATATAATGGTTTAAAGTTTGATCATATGATGGGATCATATGGATGTGTATATATTGCGCATGTGAGCGATATATATACTATTGTGGTTAAGCATACCCCGCTCATGCTATTATTGAGAAGTTTCTGCGCAGAGGGTGAGCATCCTGGCATATAGAGCAGGGTGTGGATATTCCCCAGGTCATAGTCGTCCCGTGTGTTATTATGCGATAGATATATTTTTGGGATGAGACGTGGTGGGTATGTTTCGTCTCATTGCCAGTTGGAGCTATGACCGCTTCCTAGGACGTCGTGTGTGTGAGTTATCACGAGGTGGGTGTCGTTGATCCCCACCAGGTGGTCCCCAGTTACTACGTGAGCCGGGCACTGGGAAGATGATAGCATTGATGCAGTTTTATCGGCGATATATATAGCCGGGTGGATTATGTGCATGTCCATTGTACATCAGATATGATATGTACACATGGTCATGGGTATGGATGATTGGTATATATATATATATATATGGTGAGAATAAAATGCCTGTATATATATTTATATATCCTATATATGAAAGGATATAGAATCTTTGTGGAGTACATCTTGGATGATTATGGTGTACTAGATTGATGGGGGTTGATGTATCGCATTTAAGGAATATTTCGGTTACATAATCCCAAGGATTTTAGTGGAGATGTTAGTTGTAGTAGTAGTATAATATTGTATGCATGGCATAATGGATCTCCAGGATCGACGTTGACAAGGAGTAGTGTAACGGGGTGGTTCCTTGTTTGGATTTCTCTTTGCGAGACACCCCACGCACGAAACGTAGTACATTATTGAGATTGGAGAAAATTTCTGCAAATTATGGTATGTATGGCATTATGGATCTCTAGGATCGACATTGTCAAGGAGTAGTGTAATGGGGTGGTTCCTTGTTTGGATTTCTCTTTGCGAGACACTCCACGCACGAAACGTAGTACATTGTTGAGATTAGAGAGAAGTTCTGTCGATATTTATGTGTGGCATAATGGATCTCTAGGATCGACGTTGACAAGGAGTAGTATAACGGGGTGGTTCCTTGTTTGGATTTCACTTTGCGAGACACCCCACGCATGAAACGCAACGCAACGTTGAAATTGAAGGGAAGTTGTGTCAATAATAATTTTGCATGCTTATTAATTAGAAATTAAATCATATGTTTCAACCCAAATGTATATTGGGTAACTTATTAAATTTATAATTGGTTAAATTATAAACCGGAATCCACTAAGCCTAATAAGGCATATATGTTTGAAAATAAATACTTATTTGTGTTTAGAAAAGGGGTGGATTCTTGGGTTATGATAGGAAGGTAGATCTCGTGGGTATAGGCTAGGCCTATGATAAGTTAGGTTGTCCTTACAAATGAGGGTAATTTAACTAAAACTTTAGGACGCGAATAGGTGCGCGCCTTTAGATGAGAGGTGAGTTAGGGTTTCACGAGAGTGCGATTCCACTTTAATTATGAAATAAGTGCACCGATATTTATTATGCACGGTTAACACACTTGCTAAATATTTTCACAATTCGGGCTCTGACCCGTTTACTTTTCTCTCCTGCCTGTATATATATAGGTGTCCTACTGCATGGATGCCAGATGACCTTCTATCCAGAGTCTTGGGAGCCGTGACAGGTGCGGACTGTTGCGGGATGTAGAATGTAGTCGCTTCCTCCTTTGGAAAAAAAAAATTCTAGGTAGGATTCATGTTGTATAACGGGTTCGTACCCAAGGGATATTTATATACATGTTTATATTTATTCCATTCCAGTTATTGTATTGGCTGTGACCCGACAGCTTATTTGGGTCTACTTTTTGTAGTATATTCAGTTGTAGTTATTTATTTCAGTTTATTCTAGCATTTCTTTTCTCATAGTTCTTTCATGCATCTTTCTTTCCTTTATTAGTAGTGTTAGTTTGTTATCTGTTGCATATTTTATTTAATTTTTACATCTCGCTTGTATGATACCGGGTAGTTAGTTCTATACTATATTGTATCGACAGTTGATGTTGAGACTGGACCATCTGAAATTCCTGATTTAATGTAGTATAGGGCTGGCCACCCGTTATTATTTTGAGCGGGGTGTTACATCAGATATCTTCGAGAAAGGAGATTGTGAGTGTAAACCCTTAACTGAGAGATGCAATCATCTCCAATACGTTCTATAGATGAATGGACTAAGTCTTAATGTCCTTACGAGTCAACAACAATCCATGATTGATGTCATCAATCAGGTTACTGACCCTGACATTAAGCTCAAATTAATTAAAACTTTCTATGCTCAAGGGAATACTCCTAATTCTTCAGATATCCTTTCTCAACACCAACAATACAACCTTATGGAGGTACTTAACCATTAAGGAAAATGTGAAGAAGTTAATAAACCCGCCAGTATTAATGACCTAAGACATAAAGTCAATAATCTTAAAAATGAGTTAAGACAACTTAAGGATCAGCATAATAACATGCAAATTGAGATTAATAATCTCAAGAATGCACCAAACAATTCTAGTTCGGAAACCTCAAATCTTGAGGATTTAGTGGATTCTTTGGGTGTTATTAATCAGGTGCCTAGCCAAAATTGGTACACAACTGTCAACCTTGTTATCGACAATGAATTTACTCTATGTAACATCATTGCCCATGTTGACAGTGGAGCTGATATGAATTTTATTCAAGAAGGAATTGTTCCTACTGAATACTTCGAGAAGACAACTCAATCATTGTTTAATCATAATGGTGATAGCATGGGCATTAAATATAAATTACTAAGGTTTCCATTTGTAACAATGGAATTTGTTTGGACAGTACCTTCTTGCTTATTAGAGATTTATCCCAACAGAAAATTTTAGGTACTCTCTTTTTATCTTTGCTTATGCCTATAGATAAAATTGATTCTAGTGGAATATATGCCACCATTCAAAGCCAAAAAATTGTTTTTGAATTCATTACCCAACCTAAGATTAAGAAAATCAACTCTTTGATGAATAATATTATTTTCAAAGAAAACCATTTGAATTTTTTTCAAAAAGAAATCTCTTTTTTAACTATCAAGCAAAAGCTGGATTTACCTAATGTACTGCAAAAAATTAATGTTGTTAAAAACCAATTAATAACTGAAGTTTGTAGTGATATCCCTAATGCTTTTTGGGATAGGAATAAATATATTGTTTCTCTTCCGTATGAAACTTGTTTTAGTGAAAAATCCATCCCTACTAGGGCCAGAACCAGTCAAATGAAAACTGATTTTCTTGACCTTTGTAAGAATTAGATTCAAAGTCTTTTAGATAAAAAGCTTATAACTAAAAGTTATTCTCCTTGGAGTTGTAGAGCTTTTTATGTTAATAAGGCTACTGAGAAGAAATGAGGTGTTACTAGGCTTGTAATTAATTATAAGCCTCTTAATATTGTTTTGCAATGGATAAGATATTCGGTCCCTAATAGAAAGGATTTACTTGATCGGCTTAACTTTGCCACTATCTTTTCCAAATTTGATGTAAAATCTGGATATTAGGAGATCCAAATTGCCCCACAAGATCGGTATAAAACTGCTTTTGTGGTTCCATTTGGCCATTATCAATGGAATGTTTTGCCTTTTGGGATCAAGAATGCCCCCTCTGAATTTCAAAATATCATGAACGATATTTTTAATCCTTATTCTCATTTCTCTATTGTCTATGTTGATGATATTATTATCGTTTAACAATCGATTGATCAACACTTTAAACATTTAAATTTTTTTAAAGATGTTATTAAAACTAATGGATTAGTTGTCTCGGCCCCTAAAATGAAAATTTTTCTAACTATCTTTTATTATAGAGATACTAGTATTGATATCAATACCACTCCACCATCGATAATAAAATATTCTTTCAAGTAGAGGAACATTGAGATGGTTAATTCTACATTGAAGATCCCATTTGGAGATCTAGGGATTGCTAATTTCGATAAAAAAATAGTAGGGTATTGAGTCCTACTGGGATCTTGGTTTTCCCTCTCAATTTTGGATGAAATTGAGTCCAAGGTAGAAAAAGGTTTTCCTTGGTAATTTCATCAAGGAACATATCAATTACTGGGCCAAATTTGTCCCACCAATTGATAACCCATCCTGGGTAACTATCTTTTAAAGAACTTGGGCACAATTTAAAAAACCAAGTGTGTTTATGCTCAGCATTTTGATAGTAAAATGCTTTAGTCCAAGCCTGGACGTAATCCCAACAATTATAAGTTCCAGTTTGCGAACTAAATTTTTGCGCTTTCAAAGGATGAATTCCCCATTATCGGTGAATAGTAAGTTATTATTACGACATAAATTTCAGACCATTATTATTACTACTCAAAACATTAACACACGGTTTAGCCAATCATGGCTCTGATACCATAAAACAAATGATCAATATAAAAGGAATAATAACTGAAATATATTACAAGCTTTTATTATAAATGAAAATTAAAACAAACTTAAAAACTTACAAACGGAATAACAGTCCACCGGAATAAGGCCAGAAAGTCCACAATTTTATTACATATTTAGAGAGAGAGAGAGAGAGAGAGAGGGAGAGAGAGAGAGTAAAGAAAGAGGTGAGAAATGAGGAAGAGAAGTCCTCAATTTATACAACGTAAAAGGAATAAATAATTTCTAAGAAAATGACCCGTGGGTCCCTCTATATACGAGGCAGGAAAAGTCTGGCTCAGTGGGTATGTTGGTGTCGAACATATCACCGATAAACTCATCGTCTTCTAGGTTATGTGATTCTTTGGCAAGACAAAATAAGGAATTGTCATTCTTGACTGAAGCTATGGATGTATCATTATCGAATGGAATAGGAATAGGAATAGGGTTAAAATCTTCATTAAAAGGTATAATCCTATCTCCAGGATAATCGAAAGTCGATCTGAATTGGCTTTGACTGTAATCCATCACCTTCTGCAATAGCTCCTGCTCCATTTCTTTGGGGAATTACTTCTTCGGTGCAAACTTCAAATCCTTGATTGGATTGGCTCTTGGCGTCATCTTCTCGGCTGGAGGGGGTGAATCTTCCACTATGGACATGTAGTGTTTCAAACTATCTTTTATTATAGAGATAGTGGTATTATTATCAATACCACTCCACCATCTATAATAAAAGATTCTTTCAAGTAGAGGAACATTGTGATGGTTAACTCTACATTGAAGATCCCATCGGGAGATCCAGGGAATGCTAGTTTTGGTAAAAAAAATAGTAGGGTATTGAGTCCTACTGGTATCTTGGTTTTCCCTCTCAATTTTGGATGAAATTTAGTCCAAGGTAGAAAAATTTTTTCCTTGGCAATTTCATTAGGGAACTTATCAATTCCTGGGCCGAATTTGTCCCACCAATTGATAACCCCTCCTGGGTAACTATCTTTTAAAGAATTTGGGCACAATTTGAAAAAACCAAGTGTGTTTGTGCTCATCATTTTGATAGTAAAATGCATTAGTCCAAGCCTAGACGTAATCCCAATAATTATAAGTTCCACTTTGCGAACTAAATTTTTGCGCTTTGAAAGGATGAATTCCCCATTCTCGGAGAGAGTTGAACTTCTTCAAAATCGCCTTGCTATAAGCAATAGGAGATTTGAAGTTATTTTGGTGTTTATTAGTATGATTAAACACCACAGATTCAGTTTCCTCGAGAATAGTCTCGTATACCGTCCGGTATTTGCCTTCCTGCACATCATAATTATGTGTATCAAGGTAAAGGGACTTAATTTCCCAGGGAGAAGACATCTGCTTCTCGTCCTCCTTATTGAGGATTAGTATTAATTCCGAAGTCCTTTGATTAGGAATGAAATCATTCTTGATAAGTTCCAAGACCTCTTTTGCAGATTTTTTTTTTGCTAAAAGGGTTAGGAGGGGAAGCTAGTTTTCCCCTATTCTGCGCACTTTGGCGAAGAAATTCTAAGTATTCCTGCATCGGAGGATATTGATCTTCATTGATCACCATCTTCTCTTTTCCAGGTCTTTAGTGGGATTGCCCACGCCCTCTAGAGGGGCCACTCATTGATTCTACAAAAACTCCCTGGTTATGAAATCAGGAAGAGAATTATTTTCACCTTTGATATGTTCAATATCAAAATCAAATGATGATAAATTTACTTGCCATCTGGCAAAAATCTATTTTGAAACAATATTTTCAACATCTTTTTGCAAAACCTGTTTTACAGCACAACCATCAATACGTAGTAAAAATTTCTAATTTAACAAATCATCTTGAAATTTTGTAGTGCATTTATGACTGGAAGAATTTCTTTTTTAATGGTAGAGTAATTTTTCTGGGCATCTTTCCAAGGTCCAGAAGTAAAACGAACTAGTTCTTCTTTTTTAGTTAAAGAATTATTTTGTTTTAAAATTCCACCATAACCTATATCCGAGGCGTCAGTTTCAACAATTTTTTAAAATAAAGGATTAGCTAAAGCTAGGCAAGGTAATTGCTTGACTTTCAGATCGGCTTTCGGTTATCCCGGAGGTGACTGATAATATAATAAAGCTAGGCAAGGTAATTCCACCATAACCTCATTCTTCATTATTGCAAGAGGAGGTGACTCATATTTTGTATTTAACGAGATGCCATTGACACTACGCACACCTCCAAAAAGGACTTTTTCATACACTTGAGTTAAAGCATCATCCTCAAGTGAGAGAGTGAGTACAGTAACTCTGGTACCTTGAGTTTAGACTTTAGCATTGACTTTTGCGTGCACAGTCAAGCAAAATAAATTTCAAATTAAGTCTACTTTCTATATATAAAAAATTTAGCAATTATGTAATTTACAAACCACTCATCTGTGCAATCCTTTCTAAAAAATGCATGTGTGATATAAACTAGATTAGTAGACATTGTTTTCTGAAAAATATTATAAAGAAAAACATTATAATCTCACAACTTTAAGTATAATATGTTATCGAAAATGATTTTTAATTATATTACAAATATTATGAAATTTGTAATTACAAAATAAATACAGAAAATTAGAGAATTTAAATGCAATGATATCAAAAAGTAGATTGAGACTAGTGTTAAACACTCTGATCTTAAGACGAAATTTTCCCCGAATTAGTGCTTCTCGGACGCAACGGCAATCGTTTCCCAGGATACAACAATCTTTACTTGCAAAAGTACCACCCCAATTTGCAAGTCTGTTTGAACCAACCGTTGATAACTCTCATATGAATTCACTGAATTTATGGACCGACTGTCTAAAATTTCATAACCTTTAGATAAGACCCCATGCCACTTATTTATACGAAAATAAGTGGCAGTTAAAAACGATTGGAAATCCCAACAGTCAACTGTTGGGAATAACCGAAATTAACTGTAAAAAAATGAAATAAACTAGACTTGGCCTGACCCAAAAAAATAAAAAGGAATAACCCACAAAAATAATGAAAAAAACTAAAAAAAATTGGCCGAAAAAAGTTTATACTTTAGCCAAGTTAAAGGCCCACAATGTCGAGTAAGCGTCGGCGACGCGCGTGAACTTGGAAGCCAAACCAAGCGCATGTAAGTCCTCCTTACTTCAAAGAGTTGGGATACCCTAAGTGCATCAAGACTTTAAGCCAAATTGGGTTATACTATACTACACTCATTTTAAACATTCTTCCTATGTGGGACAAGCTTTAACTTAAATACTTCAACCATTTTCCATGTTCCAAGTGAGTACTTTGAGATACAATTTCTCATTCAATAATTTATATTTTTTTGTATGTGAGTATACCACGTTATACTCCTTACGGAGGTAAACGAGTTACCACTTTGAGTTGTCTCAAAAGATCTATAAGTCCCATTAATAAATTGACCCCAAAGTTCACCAAAATCTAATTTTCTCAACATAACAAAACCCATAAATTCTAACATAATATTGTCTTATTTTATTACAATAATATTTATAACTATGCACCATATCAAACTCTACTAGGTAATTTGAATGAAGATCGTCGGTGTCAATAATCTTTGACTTTGATTTGTTTTCATTCTTTTTCTTTATAATCATCGTAGCTTTTGGATTAGCCTAATTTTTACAAAGCATTTCCAGTCCTTTAACTTAATTGTTAGAACGTTCTTCACTCTTTTATCCTTTGTAGATTAATCTATATTATTCCGTTAAGGATCTTTTGGTTCGAGATTTGGAAAGAAAATTTAAGATTCTTAAAATTTAGAATATCTTTCGTCTAGAATTACAATGTTTAGTTGGAATTTCGGAAGAACTTAAAAATCCTGGAATTTAGAATTTTCGCAAAACTGAAATTTTCATTTCCCCTCTAAAATGAGGAAAATTCTATATTTTTGGACATTCTAGCTTACTTTTGTGGTGAGACAAAATACCATCTTATGTAAACTCTCACACATATACACTCTCTCTCACACACATACACTCTCGCTCACACTCACCCACCCACCCATCCACACACACACACATAATCTCTCCCTCTCTCACACGCATATACATACACACACTCTACCTTTCTCTTTCTCACTCACATAATCTCTCTCTCTCTCTCTCTCTCTCTCTCTCTCTCTCACACACACACACACACACACACACACACACACATACACACACACACTCGTTCACAACATACTCACCCGCGCACACTCAAATCAAGTAGGAGGGTATTTTAGTTGAATGGTATTTATTCCTAATATGGGAAAGTAATTTAGATACCAGGAAAAAAGAATTATTGTTTAAACCAAACAACGGAAGGGAATTCAAGATTTCAGGAACTTAGAATTCCTAAAATTAAGGATTCACATTCCCTTTCCAAACCTCGAACCAAACGATCCCCTAATATGATAGTATTAGAGGCGTTAATGCTCCACCCTTGCAATTAATACTATTATTTTGGTTCCATCAAAATGTTTGGGTTCCATTCCAAGGACTCATCCATTCATTTTCCATTTACTCCTCTTCCGTCTTTTTCTCACCTTTACCCTTTCATCTTTTTCTCTCTTATTTTCCTTTTAGGGCCTTTTATTTGTTCTGATACATCTCAATGCCCCTATTAAAATATAAGAAGGTATTTATCTTTATTGATTTTGTTTTTTTGGTGTTTGTCTCTTGAATAATGTTAAGGTATAAGGTTTGTCTATTGATTGTTAATTTGAATTTTTTTGGATTATTGGATAATTTGCTTCCTTTCATTTTTTGAATAGGATAATGAAGAAAAAAATGGGTTTCACCTATTTAAAACCACATTTTGGAGGTTAATAATTTAATTTTCCCACTTGTTTCTTTCGTTTTTTCATTCACTAATCTTTCTTTAATTACATATATATATTCCCATGGTTTGTACTAGGTTTAAATTAAATTTTCATGTTGGATTCTTTTATTTTTTAGCAACTTCTCAAGTATGTTGGTATGTATTTTGATTAATTATCATTCATTTTTGCTCAAACGCATCTATTATATGAAATGGTAATATACAGTAATATTCCTCTCGATTATTTTTTAATATATTTTTTTGTTGTGGATTTTTTTAGGTACACATTACTACAGAACTTCAAAATGATTATAATATTAAGTCCCTTTAAAACTTCTATTTATTTTAATTTAATCTTTAGTGAAGAAATATCATTTATATCAAACACTCTCTTCATTTCAGGTGTGGATATAAATTTAGACCCACTTTTTGGGTTGCGTTTAAAAAAAATTTGTCCACTTCGATTCAAGTTTCACCAATATTTTTTTGGGTGCTCATATTTGTTTGTGACTAATTGGTGATGAGATGGATTGAGTTTTGTTACATGTTCATGTATTCTATAGATTGAGAATATTTTTCATAAATTCTTCGTACATTTCACGTCCCTTGAAGAATTTTTGGGAGTAAATCAGTTAAATATGCATATAATATTCTGACAGCATCGTGTTTGTCGCTTATTTGATTCTTTGTTATTATATTTTATATTAATTATCTGTAAGTCACCCGTCCATCGCATGGGTTGCATATGTGTGTTTTCATCTATGTGAGTATGCAAGAGAACCAACAGATCATAATGACACGAATGTTTGATAAAATGTATTCGCAATTCCTGAACTTTCTTATTTTTTTTTATTTTGATTGATTTACTTTATCTCCTTTTTATTATTGTTGTATATTCAACATTACTTGACTCTATGACAAAAAAAATTAGTTGACGAACATGATTGTATTATTAAACAATTTTTTGTTCCATCTGGTACATTGGACGGACATATCTATATGTATTTGTGCATCTCATTTTGGGTATGTAAGATGGATGATAAAATGTCTACGAGAATATTTTGTCACCGCTAAAGGGTATTTCATCCAAACAATTCTCTAAGAATTCTTTTTTTCTTTCATCTTCTTGCAATAAGAATTTTTAATTTTTTTTAGCTCATATTTAGTTTGGATGGAGGTCATGGCTGGATCGTCATATTTTTAACTAAAGATGTATAATCTTAATTATATAGATGTGTCTTGATGGAAACTTAAATCGTATATATAGTAATTTGCGTGTGTATGTTTTAACGATTAAATTTTTTAAATTCAAATAAAAATAAAATGCAAACCTCTATGAACATTATATTACATGAATTTTGGATCAAGTTTAATGTCTTTATCAAAACTGTAACTCTTTATTTTGTATACTACTCATATACCATAAAATATTAAGCACAACATATTTACAAATACTATCAATTATTAAATATTTATATTATTAAAACTATTTTAAATAAATTTAAGTGTTTTTTTTATAATTTACCCGCATATCACGCGGATTCCATGCTAGTATTATATTATAATAAATGAAGATTTCACTATATTCCCTTAATTAAATAGTGGAAACATTATCTTTTCTAATTGATTCCTATGGATATTTAGTATTTCAATCTCTCATCAACTAAAAGGACTATCAAATATATCTAACATGGAATGATGATATAATATCTCTAACATAGAATGATGATATAATATCTTACTTATTTGTGAAATAAATGATTGACTTATATATTTTGTACATGAAGTTCTTGTATACACCCACATAAACCTTCTTCACACCCCTATTTTCAAACACGTTCACCTCGCCCTATTAATTTTTTAGCAAATACATGCAACTCACCAACTACGTGGGGTAAGTTTTCCAATTGCATTCTCAACCAACTTTGGGCCAAAATTTCAATTTTGTCAATTTCTCATACACTCCAACAAAAAATTAGAACATTTCAATAGTTGGATTTTAAATTATACATGTGAGTGGAAATAATTACAATTAATGGTTCTAAGAAAAAAATAAATAATTAATGAGTACGACAATATCACGACATAAAGGATTTACGTAGTTCGGCAACTACATATGCCCACAGGGTGTTTCTCAGTGTGTATCAAGTTTTTTAAGAGTTTCGGAATAAAGGATTACATGCCCTTTTGCCTCGAGTAAGGTTTCTATTTATAATGATAGGAGTAGTTGAGCCGCATTCGAATTCTCCCAGCTGTTGATTGGCTCATTTTTTTATCCATATTAATATCCTCGGATATTATAGGTAATAAGAATTAACTTTCTATGTCTATCTTGTCTGACTTTAATCCTAGATTGAGCAATACGTTTTATATTTTAGGATTAGGCCTATTTAGGCTGCCAAATTTTGGGTCATTGTGGTTTGCACCACGTAATTGACCCTAAAATTCTTTGGTGATAATGAGCTGAAGATTTTAAATGCTTTCTTGGCCCAAATGATCAATTTATGAAAATTCAACTATTAATTTTTTGTGAGGGCATGCTTTGTAATTACCAAGTTATGGAGAGGCGTACACTCATCTTTGGTCCAAAATGAAACCCAATTGCACTAATTGCTTCGGACTCCATTCCATATGATTAGACTTTTGGGATTTTGCTTATGCTTATTCAAAGAGACTTTGCACCATCGTTTGTATACCTTTCTTATTTAAAAAAGATCATTAAAAGCATTCCTCCTCATAATCTCCAGTAAGATTTCCTTTCTCTTGTTTATTTTTTTCTTCATTTCCTCTTCTATGTTCTTATTGATTAGTCATTTTTCCAACCAATATGGTGTATACTATTAATGAGAGAATGGTAGGTGACTTTAGGAAAGTATATTTGATCCCCTCTTGAGTGACGATTGAGTATGCCCCGTTTCCAGAGATTGTGTTGGTGTTAAGGTTGGTTATTGGATTCACACCCTCTCAGTAGCCGAAGGGGGATTATACTTCCTCTAATCAATTATTTTTTGAATTTTGCGAGTTTTTGAGGTGATTACCGTCCAATGTGCCCCAATTACATGGCGTATTATCAACGGTGTTCATCATTTTAATAAGTTGTATGGGACCAATATTAGGATTTCAAAGATCAGTTATTGCTACTTCTGGTCCACACCAGATATGGTTTTTTATACTTGAGGGCAATGAAGGATGATAGGGGTTTGATCGTCAACCCCCCTGATTCCAATAAAGGCTATTAAGAACAAGGTTTTATTGCATGAAATTTGTAACACCCACCTCTTCTAGAGGGTGAACAATACAGGGAGTGTCTATGCCCGGAGAGGGGAAATGATATAGGTTAACCTATATTTCTCCTATATTGAGCTTCATTTAATTAAACTACTACTAATAATTTGTATTTTCTTTTGTCAAGCTCGATTAATGAAGAAATAACGTCTCCTTTTCATTTCAACAGAGAAGAGTTGATCAAGGCCTAGAATTTGAGAAAGCCGTAGGTCACTAGTGGTGATCATCCAAGGTCTGTGTCTTTACCTTTAAAGTAGAAGAATTTTACTAGTAGCTTTATATCTTATCCAATGGAAACAATACATGAGGTTTCCTTCCATTTTTCAAGTGAGGAAGCTTCTACCTCTTCTTCCTTTGATTCCCTGAACGTTGAGTATATTCCTCCTGCTAAGGAAGAATTAATGGCTCCTAGGAAAAGAATTATGCTAGTTTATAATAATGACATGGATCCCAACTCCCCTAAGGCCAAGGCCCCTAAGGGGACTGAGCATGAGGGCCCTTATTCTTCTATATCTTTATCAGAATCATCAGTCTGCGAAAAGAGAAAAAAGAAAAATACCCATTCTTCAACGTCTCTGGTGACTTACAAGAAGGTTGATGCCCATAACTTTGGGAGGATTCAAAAAGTGATGTCAGTGGACAATAATACCTCTTTTTCCTTTGATCTACTGAAGGGTTGAGTTCTCGTGCTTGATCGAGAGTAAGTCAACCAACTAACGCATGATTAGTTTTTAACTCATGCTGCTTAGGTGTTGTCTATGGTAAAGCGAAACTTTATCCCACTTCGTCTAGTGTGTTGAACCTTTTAGAATCCCGACATAACTTTTGTTATTATTTTTGCAAATTGTGGCGAATTTTATTGTTTTTTTGTAGAAGCGCATCGAATATCCCAAGTTAGACAACCTAAATGTTGCCTTGAAGAATTATCAATCTGCCTTGGCCGATGTACAGAAGACTTATGAGGCTGAAAGGTCATCCAACAACATATCTATGACAACCTTAAAGGATAATATTTCTCATCTCCAGGGTAACTTTAACAAGTTGAATACTGATCATGAGAAGTGGTGGTTGAGTGCGATTAATTGATGAAGGACCAGACTGAAGCTTTGGCTGCTACCAAGGATGTAGGTTTTGATATTAGTTTCAATGAGGCTTACACCGCTGCCAACTCTAGTTGGGATTTATTAGAAGGTCCAACTTTTAGAAAGGCAAGGATATTTCTCTGTTGAGGTTGGTATCCCAATTGATTCTAAACTTTTTGATGAGCACCATCTAAGCTCTCCACCATAGGATTTATTAGAAGGTCCAACTTTTAGAAAGGCAAGGATATTTCTCTTAGTGGACTTAAGGCTAGGGCCGTTCGAGGTTTTTTCCCATTGTGGGTTTTTACCTCGTACATCGCGGCGTAGTGGTTATTTTTTTATATTATCTTTTGCAAAACTCACCTTAGATGCATGTTTAGGTAAAAAGATAAAATTGGTCTAAATTTCTACTCATGTTTAATTTGGTACTACATAATTATATGGGTAAATGTTAATTTGATTCAAGTCATCATTTAATTTGTTAAAATTGGTTTGGTCTAAATTGGTAATATTGAAAATATGAATTAGGCAAATTTCTAGGACTTGGATTGAATTATGTTGTTGCCGCATTTCTTTAAAAGGAAATTGAACCATCTCGCTTCGTTATCTCAAAAAGGAAATTATCTTTTTATTGTAAGAATTTAAAATTGGGGGCCTCGTGTTCCAACAAGTGGTATCAGAGCCAAAACGACAAATTATTTTGTTAAGATCCTTTAAATATTTTTGGCTAAAATGGAATTTTCCCTATTTTCTATTTTCGATGGTTCCAATTATGTGTATTGGAAAGCGCGGATGAAATCGGCACAAAAATTATCGACGAGAGGGTTTGGTTATCTGTCGTTAATGGGTGGTCCCCACCCAAACCCACCGATAAATGGAGTGAGAACGAATTTAAACTTGCTAACTTTAATTCCGGAGGTTTAAATACCTTGTTTAGTGTTGTCACACCGGATAAATTTCGACGCATTATGACGTGTGAAACTGCTAAAGAAGCTTGGGATGTTTTACAACTCACTCATGAAGGAACTAGGGTCGTAAAAGATTCGAAACTCTAAAACCTCACCACTCAATTTGAAACCATCAAAATGAATGAAAAATAAACTTTTGATGAATTTTATACTAGACTTTCTGATATTGTTAATTCATCTTTTAATTTGGGAGAGAAAATACTCGACAACCGAGTAGTAAAGAAAATTTTAAGGTCCCTACCCGATAGATTTATCCCTAAGGTGGCCGTGTTATATTCTTTACCCACTTTAGCCTCTACGAAATTAGAAGAGCTCGTAGGTGATTTACAAACCATGAACTAGACATGTTACCCTCTAAAATTGAAAAGAAAATAGAAAAGGGCGTTCCTTTAAAAGCTCGAAAGGAGAAAAAACAAGTAGTAGAGAGTGAAAGTGATAGTGACTCGAAAAATATGGCTATGCTTGCTAAAAAGTTTCAAAATTTTGTTAAATTTAACAAAGATAAATTTAAAAATGATTTTCATAAATTTGAAAAATCTAATCATGACAAAGTCGAGAAGATCCCTAAAACTTATAATGAAAATGTAAATAGGGACAAGTCAGATAAGTGTTTCGGTTGTGAAGGATATGGCCAAAGGGATTTTGAGTGCCCAACTAAACTAAGGAGAGATGATAAGAAACTAATTTCTTATAATGAAACCCTTAGTGATAGTGATAAGGAAGAGGGACCCGATTCCCCCATTGAACGCAAATTTACCGCGTTCATTGCTAGTTATGTTAGTGATAGTGAGGAATCATCAAATGATGACATATTAATACATAACACTTCTGAGGCCTTTGTTTGTGAAGCTATGAAAGATGATGGTAATGAGAGTGGAGAAGAAAGAGAGAGTGAAAATTAAGAAGAGGTTGATGTGAGTGAAATTCAAATTGCTTTTCAAGAATTATATGAAGAATCTATGAAATTAAAAAGAGCTAATTTAAAGTTAGAAGCGTGTTTAAGAGAGCGTGTCAAGGTCGTTGATGATTGTGTGTTGGTTGAAGACCTTAGGACACGTGAGAGGACTCTTCGAGAGAAGCTTGAATATATAGAAGGTGAGAGATATTGACTTAGAGGTTTAATGGAATCAATAAAAAAGGAGATTCTCGAGTTTGAAGAGAAAAATGTCTTGTTAGAGTCTAGAATTTTAGAATTAGAAGAACAATTAAAAGACTCTAGTAAAGTCAAATTTGATTTGGAGTGTAGGTCCGAAAACTAGATAAAATCTTAGGTACGGTCCAAATAAAAAATGACACTTATGGTTTAGGCTTCGATACTTTTAATGAATCAACTCATAAATCCAAAACCAATGTTTTAAGAGAATCACCTAGGAAAGCCTTTAGAGATCAATCCTTAGGTTCCACTCTTCGACATTCTTTTATTTTTTCACATTGTGATCGAAAAGGTCATCTTAGGAACTTTTATTTTGATCTTAAACAAGGTCCTAGAAAATCCTTACATAAGGCAACCAAGGTAGCCAAGATTCCTACACCCCGTGATCGTCATTCGTCATTAGTTTGGGTTAGGAGATCCGACTTGGTATCTTTACAAGATAGGGTATTTGATTCTCATTTACTTTCGCATGCTTCCTCCCTTGCAAAATTTAAAGGTTGAATGTGTTAGTTTTATTTTCATACTTTAGCTTTTGTACTACATTCTATATTATCATGCTAATTGTATGCTTTTTAATCATGTTCTAGTCTATGCTCCATGCTCAATCACATGCTAGAATTATGATTTTTTGTTTATCTTTTGTATTATACTTCTTTCATTTTAGTTTGCATTAAATGAAAAATACAAAAAGATTTTTGTTTATCATTTGTGTTTTACTTTTTTAGTAATTTAAGATTAACGAAAAATACAAATGAATTTTGTGTGTCTTTTGAGTAAATATTTTTATTTTTGGTTAAAAATTTCAAAAACTCAAAAAGATTTTTGTGTGTATTTTAGTTTGACACACTCTATGTGGCATACACTTGTGTTAGAATCCCTTTTTTTTTGCTTCCATATGGCTAGAACTTTTGGTGTAGATTTTCAATCCTTATTATGTTCTTTACCATGCTTACATGGAGTGGTTGAATTTTATATTGTTATAATGGATTCTATTTTCATATGCCTCAATTCACACATGCACGAGGTCACTTGAAACTATAACTTCATATGTATATTTGAGCTTTGTGAGGTGTTCTCCTACTAATCTTGTCATCTACATACTATGACCTAGGAGGACTAGTGCATGTCAAAATCCGTTGCACGGGAGATTTGAGTGATATAAAAAAATAATATGTATAAATGTGCAAGGGGAAGGGCTCCTAACGGAAAAATATTATCCTTTGCGAGTAAGCCACCGTTTGGATTGGACCTAAAAGAAATACGTGGTCCAAAGGCCTAAAAGAAAATATGGCATTAAAAGAAAAATAATTTGCCAAGGCCTAATTTGTTTAGTTGATTTTGTCATTCAAAAGATTAAACTATATATGCTTCAATTGAGGGAGTTTGGATGGTATATCAATGATTTGCACAATGTCCGTTTATCCTAGTTGTCCTTTCAATGTCATGACTCTATTGGTTTGTAGAATCATCAAAAGTCTAGGCTTGTATGCATTGTGTATCTTTATTCATTGAGTTCAATCTATATTGTCACATGAGGTTATATTCAAATGTGATGAAGTTTGCAATCAATTGAGAACTCTGTGAACATGTTTTAAGTGATTGGGTCTAAATTTAATTGTTGTTAGTTCACACCCCAACACTTCCTTTTCCATATGACACATCTTCTCCATACGAGTGTGGAAAAGCTTATTTTATTTTGTGTTATGTGTGGTATGTATACCTATATATGTGAGTGTGCGTTAGTGATATTCATTATGTCTACACATATATGGTATTATTTTGTCTTTGCCTTGCTTTCTAGTCCATCTATATTTCTACTTCATGATTGGTATCTATATTGTTGTTTCTGTGTTGATATCACATGCTTATTCTTTATGTATCATATTGGTATCATTTTCTTGCATCTTAGTTGGTATCCGTTATTATTTGTTGGATTAGTTATAATTGTGTTGCCCATGTGCTTTAATGTTCTCATCACTTTATGCACAATTGCATTTTTAGCTTGTTATCCCATTCTTTTCATCCCTTGTTTAGTTTAGGGGGAGCATATGCTTTAATTGGGAGAGATAAGTTTAGTTTTGATTCTTTAGCCTTTGTCTATTCCTGAACAAAAAGGGGGAGAATGATAGGGAAGAAATGGTATCTAATCCTATTTTAATCGTATCTTAGTTTGGGAGATTTAACTTAGGGGGTGTCGCGACCTTCTTAGGTAGATCATAGTTGATAAAGGGGAGAATTAACTTAGGGGGAGTAATTATTTTAATTGCATTTAATATTTTGATATTACCTATGCATTTGATAGTTTGCTTAAGTGTGCAGGAATTCTTCTAAATGGCAACTTTCATCATCGGCAAAGATATTGATCCTTGGGTTGTTTTGAGTCAAGGTATTGTATTTTTATTTTGGGTGGGATATTTTTTAAGTCTAGTATATATTGACGACCCTTTAGGATTTTTGTTGGTTTTTGACCCAGAATAGCCTAAGGGGGAGATTTGTAAGGACACAAATTTCCAATTGAGTCCTTTGTTGTTTTGGCTCAATTCCGGACAAACAGGTTTGAGTCATAGGATAGAAGTTCTTAATCATCCTTCAAGCCTATGACATTATAAAGTTGAAGATGTAGCGGCCAAGTTCATAAAGCTTCATCAAATGCCGTGTTTGTAGTGCCTTGTTTTTACATCAACAACATTTGTTCCATTTGCTCCTAAGGTATGAATGCATTACATATTTATATAGGAGCTTGGAACAATTAATATTGGGTGTAAGTTTTGTTTAAAACTGTTGTTTATTTTTAGAAAGTTTCTTTAAAACTTCAAAATAAAGTTTCTGGGCTAAAAATAAATTTTTAAGCTTTCTGGTTTTTCGTTCGAACGAACATTTCATTCCAACGAGGTTTGCCAACGACTTGCCTCTGGAACTTCGTTCAATATTGTCATTCGAACGAGTTGGTTTGTTCCAATGAGAATGTCATTCAAATTAGTTTGGCAACAAAATTTCCCATCAGGCCACTGGAACTTTGTTAGAAGGGTCGTTTGAACGAAATCTCATTCGAACGAGATTTTTAGGGGGAAATTAAATTGGCAGTTTGGGGAAATTTTTTTACCTCTATCCCACTAATTTTCCCTACTAAACTTTAACTAACTTATCAAGTACGGAAACCAACTCTTTGGAACTAACTTTTTCATATACTACAATATCCAAGAGAGAATTTG
This sequence comes from Sambucus nigra, assembly GCA_949130495.1. Taxonomy (NCBI): domain Eukaryota; kingdom Viridiplantae; phylum Streptophyta; class Magnoliopsida; order Dipsacales; family Adoxaceae; genus Sambucus; species Sambucus nigra. The sequence goes on from OX422208.1 coordinate 251,855,411, forward strand.
AGAGTAAAATTCTAAAAAGAAAGAGTTCATGTTTTGAGTGTTTATTTTTCAAGGAAAAATCTATAAACACTTTTGTTTACACCCATAGTTTGTTTATTCCAAGTTTCCATATAAATATATTGCTTGGAGTGTTGGGCACCGGTTTATCTCTACACCTTGAAGAAGAGAAGTTTGGGTTTACTTCTATATCCCTCAAAGAAGAAGTCTCGTTGTTTTGTTGCGTCATTCTCATATGGTGAAAGGCACCATGTGTGGTTGACGGTGTTCCTAAAGTCTCATTGGTGAAGTCTAAGGTTCCGGTGGAGTTCCGGGGTTGTCGACTAGGCGGAGGTGTTTATAAGAAGACGCGTCAAGGCTTGAAAGGGGTCGAGTCGAGGAAGTAAATCATTGGTTTTGTAATTGTAAAACCATACTTAGTGGACTTATGGCTAGGATCGTCCGAGGTTTTTTCCCGTTGTGGGTTTTTCTTTGTACATCGCGGCATAGTGGTTATTTGTTTATTTTATCTTTTGCAAAAATCACCTTAGATGCATGCTTAGGTAAAAAGATAAAATTGATCTAAATCACTACTCATGTTTAATTTGGTACTATACAATTATTTGGGTAAATGTTAATTTGATTCAAGTCATCATTTAATTTGTTAAAATTGGTTTGGCCTAAATTGGTAATATTAAAAATATGACTCAGGCAAATTTCTAGGACTTGGATTGAATTATGTTGTTACCGTGTCTCTTTAAAAGGAAATTGAATTATCTCGATTCCGCATATCAAAAAGGAAATTATCTTTTTATTGTAAGAGTTTAAAATTGGGGGCCTCGTGTTCCAACATAAAGTAATACAAGAGAGACCCTTTTTTGTGACCCGATCAATGTGTCAAACACATAGAATGATGTTTCTAATTTATTTGAGTCCAATGGAAACATTTCCCAGTATGTATTGGCACAAAACCCATTTGAAACATTACCCATTTCCTGCTTATACAATACCCATTTGAAACATTACCCATTTCCTGCTAACACAATACCCATTTGAAACATTACCTAAAACCCTGCTACACAATACCACAAGTCAAGCCAAAGGGGAAACTAAAGGAAAAACCACTAACCAAAACAGGGGCAACCAAAGACAAACTCCAAATCCACCATCACACTTCAAACCCACTTTCCTCTTTCTCGATAACCAGAAAACATGCTCAAGATCAACCTCGTCCACTATCTTTCCTCCAAAGAATTCAACCAAATCAAAAACCACCAATCATCAGCAAAGATCAACAAAATCCAACATTGAACAAATTAAATAAGCCCAATGTTCCAATAGTTATTTGAATGTTGAAACTGAAACCGCGGATTCATTTGCAACAGTTCACGATTTGGATTTCAACATTTTGTGATTTTGGTCTAGTTTCGAAGGTGAAGCGTCAAAGCGAGGCTTGGGGGAAGGGTTGGGGGTGGTTTGGCCGAATTGTGTGACTAAGGTTGTACTATTTAACTAATTGTTGTTGGTAAAAAGCCAACTTTATAATGGAAGGTCCCAATTTCAAACTGTGTGTGGTTGTCCATAATGATTGTCCTAGGTACACCAAAACCTGTTATGATTTTTCTCTAGATGACTCTAATCGTATCGGTGTCCCTAATGTTCATCAGTGGTTCTTATTTAATTCACTTTGTGAAGTAATTTGTGCCGATCAACAGATATTTTCAATTTCATAGTGTTGTTAGGAGTGGAACCACAATATCCCATCCCTACTGGGAGAACGACCATGGGGTAGTTAGTGAATTCAAGTCACTACTCGGCTAATAAAGCATGGGGGAGAACTTTTGTCATTTTCACACTTCTAGACGTAAGAGCTTGCTTATTTCTGGATTTATGGACACTAGTACCCTTCTTTGACTGCTCGAAAAGTAAGAGACATTCGTCATATGTGGATTTCACAGATCCTATTGTGTAGTTCGTACAGAACTTGGTTGACATCACTTGGATGCACGCATTGGAGGTCCGGACCGATGAATGATCTTTTGTAGAGCTTTCCTTCGGGCACCAGATAAAATCGTGAAGCTTTAATCCTAACTTAGTAGGCTTACTTTTTATCGGATGACAGGCAGTCATTTTATAGATGAATTATTATCGGGTCCATCCAACTAGGATGTTTTTGTACAGAGCAAACATGCTCATCGAACATGGACTATATGATGCTAGGCTTGGAGAGGAATTCGACCTTAAATGTTCTTCTCATATTAGAGTCCACTGCTAAGCTTAAAGCTGCTAAAGCATGAATAGGGCTATTATAACCCAGGAGAACTGTTAAATGTGTATTTCCTCAAATTTTGACATCAAGTTAGGGCTGGCAATTTTTGACACGATAACCCGTTTATGGTAATAACCCGAAATGACCCGAACTTGACACGATTAACATGTATAGATTTAAGTGTACCCAAAACTTATACTTAAATAAAAATCAACGCGACCCGAAAATGACACGACTAACCCGAATCGCCACCCCTACATCAAGTCATGGGCCACCTATTGGTATGCCTCCATCTGTTCATCTATGGCATTGAAATCTCCCATTACTTAGTTGGATAACAGCTATGTATATCAATATACATTAAGATGACTTGTCCCTAATGAGTGAACTTTACATAGTCCTGCTATTACGACTTCATGTTCAACTTCACTGTTGGACGCCTCAAAGCCAAGCTTGATTCCTTACTCGATCATGATTTTCTCTGGTTTGACGAGCACTATTCCTACTCTCGCCCCCTTAGAGTTGGAGGCTCCATCCACACAATGTCCATTTTTAGGATTGGCCAATCTCGTAGCTCCTCAACTGATCGATAATTTGTTTATCACTTGGGCTATTTTCTCCCATAAATTTTGTGATAAAATCAACCAACACTTGTCCCTTGATCTCCGTCCTTTATTGATAATATATATCAAGTATCCTAAATTTTATTAACCATTTGGATATTTTTCCAGATAGGTTGGCCTTTCGAAGAATAGCTTTAAGGGGAAAAGATGTGACGACTATGATTGAGTGAGCTTCAAAGTAGTGTTTTAACTTGCATGATGCAAAGATTAAAGAATAGGCCAATTTTTTCAGTGGGGGTACTGTTGCTCGGCATCTAGGAGTGTCTTATTGACATAGTAAATGGGGAATTGACATCCTTATTTCTCGAAAACTAAGGCCAAACTAATTACATGACTTGACACTGTTAGGTAGAGATAAAAAAAACGGTCTCTTGAATCTGGGATGGTCAGTAGAGGAGGTTTGCTCAGATAGAATCTAATTTCCTCAAGGGCCTTGAGCATTCTTTATTCCAGGTGAGGCATTTTTCCTTCTTTAATAGCTAAAAAATAGTCGGCATCATTCATATGACTTTGAGGTGAAACGGTTTAGGGGTGATTAAATCCTTGTTAACTTTTGAATCTCGCGCAGTGTCTTTGAAGGAAGAACATTATTGATCATGATCATCTGGTTTGGGTTTGCCTCAATACCCCTTTTTCTGACCAAGAAGCCTATAAAAGTTTTGGACTGAACCCAAAGGAATATTTGGCTGCATTGAAATTCATTTGGTAATGCCTGAGGATTTTAAAGGTCTCCACTAAATCCTTCAGGTGATCGATTTTGAGCTTACTCTTGACGAGCATATCTTTAATGTATACCTCCATTATTTTTCACAACTATTTCTTGAACACCTTTGTGACCAATATTTTGTACAAGGATCCCATATTTTTAAGGCCAAAAGGCATGACCCTATAAAAATACAAGTCCAAAGGGGTTATGAATGAAGTTTTCTCTTGGTCAGAATTGAACAAAGGGATGTCATAGTACCCTGAGTATGCATTTAAAAAACTCATCCATTTGTGGTTGGCTGTGGCGTTGACCAACTGATCAATCTTTAGAAGAGGAAAATTATCTTTGGGATAGGTCTTAATGAGGTTGGTGAAGTCCACACACACTCTCTAGTTACAGTTAATCTTTCGTACCACCACTGGGTTTAAGAGCCATTTCTGGAATTGAACTTATCTAATGGATCTTACCTCCATAAGTTTCCCTACCTCTGTTTTTACTGCCTTTGATTTTTTTGGGGCAGTCTAGAGATCCTTTTGTATGATCGAAGTAAATGCGAGGTCAATGTGATATTTATGGCATGCGACTTTGGGATCAATCCCGCGCATATCAAATGGCTGCCATGCAAATGCATCTTGATTCTGCTTCATCACATAAATTAATTCTTGCCTTTCCTTATCGAATAGTGTGGTGTCGATCAGAAAGTTCTTTTCTCGTCATCAAAAGTTTTCTCCTCCAGTTTCTCAATAACCTTATCTGCGGGGTAAATTCTTATTTCTTCCACCCCTGGTCTTTTATACTTTAGTTACTATTTGGATGGTTCATCTCCATCGTGAGACGTTTCAGTGATGACTTTTTTATCTTTCTTCTCTTTCTATTTAGGCCTCATGACAATGATGAAACACTTTCGAGCAATGGCCTGATCACATATGATTTCCATTATTTCTTGCTCTGAAATGCACATGAGTTTTTAGTGATAAGTTGAGGGAATAACATGTAAGACATGCAACCACCATCTTCCAAGGATGGCATAATAGGGAGATTCAATGTCTACCACCATAAACTCAATCAATTTAAATATATAAGAGTCCTTAACTGGTAAGACCATCTTCCCCAATGGCATAATCATTTTTCCAGCCAATTTAACCAGACGAACAGTAGCTTCCTTTAAGTCTTCCATCTTCAGTTTGAGCTTATGCAAATCTCCAAGTACATGACTTCAGAGGAAATCTCTTGATCGACTAGTACCCTATTCACATCCTAGTTTACAAGCTTGAGGGTGGTTAGTAGCGCATCATAGTGTGGTTTTCTTACTCCAATTAAATTGTCTTCCGTGAAGACTATGTGTTTATTGTAATGCCGATCTTCTGGTTGCATGCACTTGCCAACTTGGTTTTTGGAAGGGTTAATTTGAAATACCTCCATAATCGCACTGACCTTCTTGAGTTCCATATGAACTGCATTGCCTTGGATCTATTTGGGATCTGAAGTAATGTGGATAATGGAAAAATCGTGTCCCATCTCGTCATCCAAAACATTATCCAGTTTTAGGTCAGTGTTGATGACGACTTGATCAACCTTTTTCTCAATGTATTCGTTCAAATGCCCCGCCAGGAATAACTCTTCTAGATGGGATTTAAAGGTCCTGTAGTTCTTTATCTTGTGTCCATTCTCCTTGTGGTAGGCACACCTGAGAGCATTACTTATCCTAATCGAATCACCACCATCTTCTTATGCCACTTGAATAATTTTTAGTCCTCGACATTGCTTAAGATCTTATAGATTTGTTCTTTAAAAACCGTGTTGATCTCCTAGAAAGACTTGGATAGGTCTGCCTTGCTTCCATTTTTGGATCCTCCATTCTGCTTTTTTCCCCTTTCTTGGAGTTGATTTCTTTATCATTTCCTTAGATTTCCTTTGTGCGACGATTCTAGCCTTGGCTAAGAATAACCACATCTTCCACCTTGGCATACTTTTTAATACGCGGAATAAGGTCATTGATGTAGTCTATCTCCTTATTGGTAAGGGACTGGTGCAACATAGTGTTGTGGGGCAGGCCTATTTTGAACGCTGCTACGACAATCTACTCCGAGCAATCTTTGACCTCATTAAAGGTTTCCCAATAGCTCCTGTCATAATCTAATAAGGTCTCATGGGGTTTCTTCCTCATAGTGAGGAGATAATTCATTCTCTTTGGGTGTGAACCACTCATTATGAAGCAAGTTGTGAAGGCCTTTAAGAGTGACTTAATGTTCTTGATCGACCTTTGAGACATCCTTTTGAACCATTTTTGGGTGACATCTCCTAGGATGGATGGGAATATATGACACACGAGGGTGTCATTATGTCTCCACAGTGTCATCATTTGCCTATATTGATGTAAATAATCTACGGGATTGGTCTTTTCATCATATATCTTGAACCTTAGGGTTATGAACTTCTTCAAGGGATCTTCCTCCTCAATTGTCCTTGAAAAGGGGGACTGAATTTGACTGATGAGTGACCTCCTAGCTATCTCATTAGTTGATCTATACCCACGATTAGCTAGGTGTTGGTCCATTTCTCTTCAAACCAGACTTCGTATATCGTGATTATGACGTACCTCGTCCGGTTTCGCCTTGTCAAACGGCTTTCATGCATTAAATGATCTTGCTCGCGACACGAACTCCTTCCTTGGCTGCTAGTTTTTCTCACTTGAGGGTTAAACATCCAACCACAATGTTTACGCTTGTCTGTGCAGAGCTCTCACTTCATTTTTTCACACGTCACTGGAGACGTGCTTTTTCTTGCAACTGGAGGCATGTTGCCTCCTCTTGTTTATGGATTCGTTCCTCATTGGTGTTAATCAATCACAATATCTGTGTTGATCTGGGTTAGTCATTAATTTACTCAAAAGTTTGCACCTGTCAGTAAAGTCGTGGATGGTTGGCGAGCTAATTTATGTCCCGATAAATCTCATAATTGACTCTAATTAATGGGAGCCCATTACTCAGATTTGGCTCCCATTAATTAGAGTCAAACCTGAGATTTATTGGGATAGAAATTAGCTCGCCAACCTTCCATGACTCAGATTTGACTCTACACCAATTGTGAGTGAAAATAATCAAAATTAATGGTGTAGAGCAAAAAAGGCATAATTAATGAGTAAAGAAATATCAAACACAAAGGTTTTACTTGGTTCAAAAACTGCCTACGTCCACAGGGTGTTTTTCAATATATATTAATTCTTTAACATGCCCTACTGTCCCGGGTAGGGGTATTATTTATAATAATAGGAGTAGTTGAGCCGCGTACAAATTCTCTCAGGTGCTGATTGGCTCGTTTTCTATTCTATATTGATCTCCTTAGAGATTATAGATAACAAAAATAAACCATTCATGTTTATCCCATATGACTTTAATTCTAGCTTGATCAACATGTTTTATATCTCTGGGTTGGGCCTATTTAGGCTATCGAAATTTAGGCCATTATGATTTGCACCCCACAATACATTATTCCTTAATCACATTTATTTTTCGTTATTAATACCATCATTTTAATACATAATCCAATATACATATCCAATTAACAAAATTGATACATTAATTAAGAAATACATTGAGATAAAATCAATGAAATCACATTCAAACTATCAAGGTAAATTTCTCTTTATTTACTTAAGACACTTTATTTTAATATATTAATTAAAATAGAACTCTTTATTAAACTTTTTTTTTTTACTTTTTTACAAAAATAAAAACAATTTTTAAAAAATAAAAACAATCATTTGTTTTAATTATTTTTTTCTCTTTTTCTTCCTTTTTTTAATTATTAAAATAAATAAATAAATGTTTTTGTTCTTTTCTTTGACCCAGTTTTCATGTGAAAAAAATTTATTCTTGTTTTTTGACCCAGTTTATTTATTGAAAAAATCCCAGGTTTTATTTATTCAAAAAATAAATAAATAAATTTGATACACTACAGAATAATGTTAGCTCGAATATTAAACAATTAATGGGATAATATCAGATAACTTATTTGTTAACACCAAGAAAAATCAAACAGTTGCAAAGAGAGAACTTTTAGCATCATATTATTACTTTTACTTTAAACAAGAATTAAGAACTTAGAAAAAAGTATGTTGTGGGATTTGAAACAAACAAAAAAAGTGAAAGCAGGTATGTTACAGGTCCGATCGTTTCTGTCATTTTTTTTACATGGGATTTCAATGGGTGGGGTAAGAAGAGCATTTACAAAAGGCTGTTGTAGGAAATGTATTTAGATTTGTTGGGTGAGTTTATTGAATTGGTGGGTGTCAAAAAAACTCTTTATGTATATCATTTCAATGAATTTAGATAAAATGGTGATATTTGAGTAAGGGTTATGCCAGCGCACCCTGTTTTTGCTTCTCGAAGCCACAAGATGCTTTAAAATAGTCGTATATTGTGTTTAAAAATGTTGTGATGTGACTACGAAATAAACAATTGGGGTGATTTTAACACAGCCCTTTGAATAATTTCTTTGGTGAAAATATAAAAAATAACCTAAAAATACTTCTCAGAGAGTTCGCCTCTTGTCCTTGTAAGGTTTTAAACCTTCAGCAAGTCTTATACTTTATCTAAGCGTGATATCTAGCTAGTCCTCCCATTACTTCACTCAATGGGGGCCATCATTTCCAACAGGTGATCCACGTATGTTAAAATCAACCTTAGTATGATCTTTAGACGATGCTCTCATGTTCTCATTTTAATGGGAATATAAATCACCAACTTCAGTCCTTAACACCATATTAACAAGCATGATTGTAATGAAAATATAAGACAACAATAAGCAAAGTAATGAAACTTATATATATATAAACACGTAAGGTAGGTTTAAACGAAGTACTAAGAAACTGCACAGAAACCTTTTGGGATACCATTCTTAATATCAACTTATTAGATTATCAAGATTAAATGATAAAGTTTTTAGAATTATGTACCGAAATCCATTGTGGTGATTGAGACTTGGGGATCATAGGTCTTTCATAAACTAATCCCTCTCTCTCAATGATGGGGAATGATGAGGAGAGTATGTGAGTACATTAGCCTTCGGGATCAGAACCGTCATTATATAGGCATTTAATTAGAACCCCATAAATTTGAATTAAGTGAATCTTAAGTAACCATGACTCTTGAGTAGCCAATAGGTGACACTTGGGTAACCAAACATTATAAAGCGCATACTCATTTTAGATGTCTTATTAGGCTCTATTAATTTGATCACTTAATTAGCCCAATCAAAATAGAAGCCCAAATACAATTTCTATTTAATATGTACACCCACATTATAATATTAAAATATTTAAACAATCTCCTACTTGGGCCACATATTAATTCCGAAGGCAGTTATATTCGATAACCTTAGGTGCGCACCATATTTGTTTGTTATTCTTAAAACATCTTTCAAATCAATCTGGTACATCTCTTATACTAGTATGAGACCAAAGTGACCTTTGTTACATTTATTTCATAATTTAATCCATCAATGATCAACATACCAAATATATTCAACGACATAGATCAAGTATGGATGTGTGGCTGGAAATTACATGTAGTGTGATCTTAGACATGCCTATTTCCAATTATTCCTAACTTTATTCCGTAGTGAGGTCAAAACTTAGTCTTTTAAACCTTATGGTATACCATAATTAAAAAACTTCACATTCAGAGTAAGCAATAAATACCATCAACTTTATTTTGCAGAAAACTCAAACATAAATAGTGTCAAAGAAAAGAACATTATGACAAGGACAGCCTACCACTAAAAATGCATATTATCAAGTAATACAACACCCATATGAGCAGTGTGCTCATGAAAGACCTTGGGTGGTAAGCCTTTATTAAAAGGATCCGTGAGTATGGAGTTTTTTCCTGTATGTTTAATATACAATATCTTACTCTAAACTCTTTCCTTAACAACATGTCTATGTGCTTAGGCTTCGACGAGCTTCTATTGTTATTCGAATATATAACTGCTGAATTGTTATCATAATATATCTTTGGTGGTCTTTCAATACTATCCACAATTCGCATCCCAGTGATAAAATTTCACAGCCATATCGTATGATTTGTTACCTCATAATAAGCTATGAACTCTGTTGCCATATTGTAAGGTGAAATGAGTGACTACTTATCACTCCTCTTAGATATAACACCTCTAGACAACATGTAGACATAGACAAAAGTGGATCTCTTAGTATCTTGGCAACCCGCAAAATAAGCATCAAAATATCCAATCACTTCTAAATTATCTGACTTTCAATAGATGATCATGTAATCTTTTGTTATCTATAAATACCTCATAACCCGTTTAGCTACTTTCCAATGATCCATCCCAGGGTTACTAAAACATCAGCCCAACATACCCACTATGTAAGCTAAATCTAGACGCGTCCATACTTAAGCATACATAATACTCCCTACAACTGAAGCATAAGGAACCTTTTTCATTTCGTTACTTTCAGTCTCATTCTTGGGGAATTTATGGAGACTAAGCTTGTCTCCCTTTGCAACAGGAGTATCTCTCTGTACATAATCTTTCATGATAAATCTAGTGAGTACCTTCTTGATATAGTTCTTTTGTGATAACCCAAGACAACCTGATAGCGATATCGGTGTATCAATAAAAAAGAGGCATCCCCAAGATCTTTCATTTCAAAATGCTGAGTTAGAAATATCTTGGTTTCGTGCAATAAACCTATATTGCTGCTAGCCAATTGTATATCATCGACATAGAGACCAAAGAAGACAAATTTACTCCCACTGAACTTATGATATACACAGTCATCAATTGCACTAACCTCAAAACCATATGAGACAATGACTTGGCGAAACTTGTGATACCATTGACGGGAAGCTTATTTGAGATCATAAATGGAGTTCTTGACTTTGCAAACCATAGACTTTGGATTACCCGAGTCAAATTTTTCTGGTTGCCCATATATATGGTTTTCTCAATTTTACCATTGAGAAAATCCGTATTAACATCCATCTAATGTATCTCTAAATCAAAACGAGCTACAGGTGCAATTATTGTCCTAAAAAAGTCTTCCGTCGAAACTGAAGAGAAAGTCTCCTTATAGTCAATGCCTTCCTTTTGAGTGAAACCCTTTGCGACTAGACAATCATGTTTGGTTTTAAATATCTATTTACATCTAATAGGCCTCGCATCTTCAGGAAACTTGATAAGATCCCAAATGTCGTTATCTCTCATAAATTTCATCTCATCATTTATGGCATCAATCCACTTTTGATAGTTGGCACTTTGTTTGATTTATTAGAAGTTGATTAGATCATCTTCCTTTGACCCTATAGTTCAAACTCGTGCTCTTGAAGAAACACAATGTAATCACTTAAAATTGCAAAAAAAATCTAGTGAATCGCCTTAGTGGAACTTCCTCATGAGGTTGTTGTGTTTTTTCTTCAAAAAATAACTCTTTAATTTTTAGTAGGGAAGTTCTTATTGTTGTCTTCTTAAACATTGTCAGCATCTTGAATAATGTTCGGAAGAGGAATCGATTCCTGTTGAAAGACAACATTTTTATTCTCAACCATATCTTCCTCCCCAAACTTAACATCCTCAAGAAATTTTGCATTTCCCATCCCAAAAAAGGACTTAGTTGAAGGATCATAAAACTTGAAACCCCTCGACCGTTTATCATACCCAACAAAATAGCAGTTAATAGTTCTTGAGTCAAGTTTCTTTTCATTTAGCCTATAAGGCCTTGCTTAACTGGACATCCCAAAATGTGTAAATGCTTAATGATAGGCTTTCTGCCTATCCATAGTTCATAAGGTATGTTAGCTACCGCTTTACTAGGTACTCTGTTTAGAATATATACTGCACTCTTAAATGCCTCTTTCCAGAGTGATTCTAGCAAAGAAGAACGATTAATCATACCGCTTACTATGTCCTTAAATGTTTTATTTCGTCTCTCAGCAAGACCATTCATGCTAGGCTACCCTACCATTATGTATTATGGGATGATACCGCAATCTTCTAGGAATTTGGTAAAAGGTCTAACACTGCCACAGTATTCACCACAATGATCATATTTGAGAAATTTGATTTTCTTGCCTAGTTGATTTTCAACTTTGGCTTTGAAGTCCTTAAAAATGTCCAAGGATTGTGACTTACCATAAATTATATATAACTACTCATAACGAGAATAATCGTCTCTAAAAGTGATAAATATTATTAACCATTCCAAAAAGCTGTAGAGAATGGACCGCAAATATTAGTATGTATCAATTCTAATATGTTAGAGACCCTTTTGGCACTTAAGTTCCTAATGTTTGTCTGTTTACCCTTTATACACCCAATACAAACATCAAAGTCTATTAAATCAAGGGGTTCAATAATTTCGTCTAAGACAGGCCTTTTAATTCTGCTTTGGGAGATATGATCTAAACTTTTGTGTTATAAGGCTGCAAAATTATCATTAGTCAATTTGCATTTTGTGCCTCTTGTTGTCTTTTGCAAGGTTTCATTAAATGAAGCATTTGTATTCAACATATTTATTTTATCAACTAATGAACCATTCACAAGAAGAGTAAAATTAAGAAAATGACTGCCTTTATTATTTCCAAATGAACAAGAAAAATAATATTTGTCCAAAACAGAAATTGAAACCAAATTCCGTCTGAAAGATGGTACTACATAAGTCTTTCTTAATTTAATAAAATTACCATATTCAAATGATAATCTAAAAGTCCCAATTGCTTAAACCACAAATATTTTTCCATCACCCACATAGATGAATCTTTCAGCATTATTTGGTGGTCGGCTCCATAAACGACCCTAAATAGACATACTTATATGAGTAGTATCACCATAATCTACCCACCAAGTATGAATAGGAAGAAAAGAAAAATTAACATTAAAATAAACCAAAGTGAGAAGTGTAGCTTTCTTTACACGCCATGCGGTGTACTTGGAATAATCCTTCTTCATATGCCCAGGTTTCTTACAAAAGAAACAAATAGATTTTGGATTCTGCTTTTTTTGTGGAATTTTGGGTTATAATGTTCCTACTATATTTTTCTTATTATTATTCCTTTTTCGCTTATTATTCTTTGAGGTAGATTCAATATGAGTACTTTCAATTGTATTTTCTTGCTTTAATCGGTCATTTTCTTGCACACGATGAGAAACGAGCTCATTAATAATCCATTTTTCCTTTTAAGTATTATAGCCAACTATAAACTCGTCATAGTGTGCAGGAAGGAAAATTAGTTCGGATGCATGAGCAAATCATCAGATAGCTTTAACTTTAGTGCCTTAAGTTGTTAAACAATATTAGACATCTCCATAATGTACTCATTTTATGTTTTCTTTACCTTTATACCTCATTTGGACAATGTTACCTAGAAGTGTACTTATTTTAACCTTTTCATTCTTTGCAAAACGATTTTCAATCTAGCAGGAAATCCTTAGCAGTTACCTCATCAGATATACCGCCCATGAATGCTTCTGGAACGCTGCACTTAAGCATCATTAGACTTAAGTGATTAGAACAATTCCACTTCTCAAAGTTCACTTTATCCTCATTGGAACTTTTCTCCATAAGAGGATCGGGTTGTTCTTTCCTTAGTGCATATTCTAAATCCATGCAGCCGAGAACTATCATAATGTTCTCTTTCCAGTTCTTGAAGTTTGTACTCTTAAGCATAGGAATTGAGTTAATATTTGAAGTGATATTAGTAACAAAAGCAGTAACTTAATCCAGAGAACAAATAAATAATATTACTCAAATTAAAATTCATGGCAAGATGAAAAATACATAAGACATAAATTTTATACAACTGTAATGGTGGGCCCTTTTAAGATACCTAGCACAGCATTAACGTTTAGTCTTTGGATAGAAACATCAACTTGTAAGTGTTACTCTTAGTCCAAAAATCAAATGTTAATGAAAAATTCGGTCAAACAACAACCTTCCTTTGGGCCAGTATATTGTCCACATGGAAGAATTATAATCGTCACACATTTATTCCCGCATGTATATTTATTATTTGTCTAATTAATAACCTTCCTTTGGGCCGATCACTAATCTCATAAATAATAAACACACACATCTTAATGTCTCAAAATAAATCAATCTAAGCAATGGAGGTTACTTTGGAACATATTACTTCAATTAATTCATTTTAATACATAAGACAAAAAGGTATTAATTAAATACCACAAATGGGAGCATGGCTTTGGTTCCCAAAAAAACATCCTAAATCCAAATCATTTAAAAAATATATTTCCCCTTAACGGGACTCTTCTTCCTCCCATCAACCATATGAAAACCATATCATATATCTAAATATTCAAAACTTTATATTGAACCTTTGGTCAATACCAAATAATACATAACATGAATATTAGATCAAACATTTAATCATAAAAAAATATATGTAGTGATTTATACCACAAATAATGGGAAAATAATTTATTTTTTCAAAAATGAAAAATTTTGAGTTATCACTACAGTAACATAAACAATCTCTTTAGGATCACTCTTCAATTTGTGAAATCCTAAAAACAATTTCTAAGCGAGAGTTATTAGTGTTGACATTATTACCGAAAATGGTAAAAACACATTTTTAGGGGTCTAAACGACATCAAATCAACGAGATATGGTGTTATCCGTTGTTCATAATGGGTTTTGTTTACTACAACGTTTTTGGATGACCATCAAAATTTCATAAAATTTTGAGCAACAAAATGAAATATGTCATTGAAAACGTCCCTCAAAATTATTTTACGATAGATTCAACCAAAATCATATCAATTAATGGGATTTATAATAGTTCATCAAGAATTATTCACTACCTTAATTCTAAATCAATATTTCAACAATTATCATATTAATCATACAAGATCATAACCTTTTAAATTAAATCATCCTTTAATCAATTTTGGGATTATGATTATTGAAAAAAATCAAAATTCATACATAAAATACTATATAGAATTTTCAAAGCCATATGGGTTTTCACCAGATTGAATGAATGAAAATAAAACAAAAAATATTCCTAAATCATAATCACAAAATAAATCCCAACAATCTAACATAAAGAAGCTCGAATACCACTTGTTGGGATATAATTCTTAATCCCAACATATTAGATTATCATGATTAAATGGTAAAGTTGTTAGAATTGTGTACCTGGATCCATAGTGTGATTAAGACTTGGGGGTTAGAAGTTTTCTATAGACTAATCACTCTCTCTATGAGGTCTTTCAATGATGGGAAATAAGGAGGAGAAATGTGAGTACATTAGTCTTGGGGACTAAAACCCTTCATTATGTAGTCATCTAATTATAACCCCATAAATTATAATTAGGTGACTCCTGAGTAACCAATAAGTGACTCTTGAGTAACTACGACTCTTGATTAACCAATAGGTGACTCTTGGGTAACCACACATTACAAGGCTCATACTCATTTTAGATGTCTTATTGGGCTCTACTAATTAGATCACTTAATTATCCCAATCAGAATAGAAGCCTATTATTGGCCAAATTATTCATGAAACGTAGACCTATGATACACGGACACCTGTTCTCATAAGTATACATTTTAGAGCTTCATTTATACTTGGTAGGCTCCAAAACTACTTGATTGGCATACTAACTGACCAACTTAAGAGGATGAACCATCAGGAAGAAGAAAGGTCATTCACATGGGAGTTATCAAGAGACATTCCTCATGTGCCTTAAAAGATAAATAGTCTCATTCATTATGTATAGGTGTAAATACCTGAATACATAAAGGAATTCCGCCCCTAATTTTTTGAACCATTATAAATATCTTATTTCCCTTAGCTCAAAGGATAAGTCCATTGCGCACAAGTAGAGCTACCCAAAATATATGTAATTACCCTCAATAGCAATACCATAACCGTGGACGTAGGCTTTTCCTAAGCTGAACCACGTTAAAAATCTTCGTTGTCCTTTATTATTTTCATTTCTCATCACTTAAATAATTATTTGTGGTTACAAATTGGTATCTCTTAGCTAAGATAAAATCTCTACCAATTTTGGATATCAATATATTGGTGTCGTCTGTGGGAACGAGTGTGGATCATCGTTCTCTACCCATCATATTTACTTGGTTCACTTTGGAAGTTTTTTAAGGGATAACGAATGTTCCTGACAGCGGCCTTGCAGCTACAGGCAATATTTCTGATTTATCTGCTCTCTTACTGTAGCATATCTTTAGGGAATCTTAATCTATCTTAGAAAAGGGAAGAAATAATGCAAGAGTCAGCTAGGAAGTTAGCTCAAATGTTGCAGCATAAGTCTACTACCACACCATCCCAGAGGGAAATGCCACCTGCTCCTATCAAAAATGAGAGAAGTAGTTATTCCAGGTCCTCTCGTGATAGATCTTATCGCCCACGAACAACATCATCCACTCTACCTACTAATTACTATGATGTTCAGTCTTTCACCACAGAGTGGTCGAACATGTTAAAATGATTAATCAAAGCTTATAATTTTGATCATCTTGGTCCCTGAGAAACCAGGGGTCATTATAGAGAATCAGTCCAGTCCCATGTGCATAGAGAATGCTTAGTTAGGTCCATAACAAGCATCAGAAAATCTGTGCGTGTCGAGCAGACTTCTCAAGAAGAGATTTCAGCATAAATGCATAGTAAGGCCACCAAAGCCACCTCAGCCAAATCCAAACCCGAAAAGCACTCGTAGAAGGGACCCATATAGAGATTGGAAGCCCGTTTAGGAGAAATGTCTAAGATCAAGAATCCTCAGAGAAGTTTTACGAAAGGATCTCCTTTCATCCAGGCCATTGTGGATTATCCCACACCATCCAAATTCAAACCACTTATGGTCACACCTAAGTATGATGTAAAGCTAATCCCGTTCTTCATGTTTAATAGTACCAGGATGCTGCTGATATTTATTATGTTCCCGACGAGATGAGATGCCAAGCTTTTTCAAGTATAATCGGTGGTCCAGCTTAGATATGGTACAAAAATTTACCCTGAGGACAAATTGTTAATTTTCATCAGCTCGTTGAACTATTCATCAACAATTTGTGCTTTGGAGAAAATCAAGTCAAGAGGGTATCCCATTTACTCAGAGTTTGCCAGCTAGCTGGTAATATATCACTCGCTTCAATAATGAGAAATTAAAAGTGGAAGATTATGAAGAGAAAATTGCTATCGCAACTTTAATGAGCAGGCTGCTTCTTGAAAAGCTGTATTATTTGTTATAAAAAGATCCTCCAAAAACCATAACTGAATTAATGGAAAAGGATGGTAAAATCATAAACATCGAAGAAGATATGGCCGCTAAGTAAACCTCTTGGACAAAATTTGATGGCCAGAAGGACTCTAATAAGAAGGAATAAAAAGATTAAAAAAAAAGTTAAAAAGTCTAATAAGTATGATGAATATCCCTTAAAGAACGTGGACATACCACTGATAACTATATTGCCCTGAAGAATGAAATTGAATCCCTTATTTGTTGAGAAAAAATGACTAAGTTTGTTGATCGGACTGAAGGTTAGGACTCGAGAAGAAGGTTAGATTCCCCTTGTAAAAATAAAGATAACGGTAAAAGAGGACAAGACAATGGTTATGAAGATGACCCTGACTTGCCGAATAAACCCACGAACCATGAACTTGAGGTAAGCATGATATCTTTTAGTTATCATTTCATTATAAGAGGGGATGCTGGAGGCGAAGATGAAGTTGTTGAGAGAAAGGCCTATTTAAATAAGGCCAAAGCTTGTTCCTACATCAAGCGAGTTTACTTATCAAATGAAGTCAATGGTCGGACTAGAAAGGTGAATAAGGATAAGCTGGTCATCGGCTTATCCAAGAATAACTTGTCAGGAGTACTTTACCCTCATGACAACCCTCTGATTGTTACCTACCGGGTGCATTATGCCAAGATAGCAAGTTCTTATGGATAATGATAGTTCAGCATATGTCATGCTTTATAATTTCATTCACAGTCTGGGGTACGAGATAATAAACTAGAACCCAATCATCGGACTCTAATTGGTCTCTCTAGAGAAAAGGTTTATCCTTTGGGAATTGTCAAATTATAAGTCTTTATCGCCACTTGGCTAGCAAGAAGAACAAAGAAGATTCACTTCTTTATCCTAGATAAGAATTCCCTCAGCCTATAATATAATCCTCGGCGTAGTTGGATTGAAGAAGTTCGAAGCAGTGCCATCCACAGTTCATAAGTGTATGAAGTTCCCCACTCACAATTGGGTTGGCGTGGTAAAAGGAAATTAGATGGAAACCAGAGAATGCGACTATACCTTTGTCGACTAGAAAAAAGTACGGAGGAGCACTGCCATTTACCAAATTAATACTTTGGATCCTCGTGAAGAAGTTGATTTAGTCAAAGGGAAAATAGTGGAAACCATGAAAACCATCGTACTAGATGATGAAAAGTCAGAGAAAACCACTCAAATTGGGTCAAACCTAGAACCATTCCTTAAACAAGAATTAATTGCACTCCTTAAAGAGCGAAAAAATGTGTTTGCTTGGAGCCATGAGGATATGCTTGAAATTGAACCTAACTTCATATGCCATGAACTGAATATCAATAAAGATGCTAAGCCAATCAAACAGAAACGCAGGGTATTTAGTTCCAAGAAAAATATGTCTATCCAAGAGGAAGTAGACAAATTACAGAAAACTCATTTCATTGAAGATGTCAAATACCCTAATTAGTTGGCCAATTTAGTGATGGTTAAAAAGAAGAATAACAAATGGTGAATGTGTGAATTTCACTGACCTTAATAAAGCATGCCCAAAAGATCATTTTTCTTTAATAAGGATTGATCAATTGGTAGATGCAGCAGCAGGTCATGAGTTGTCGAGTTTTATGGATGCATGCTCTGGTTATAAATAGATCAAAATAAAATTGGAGGATAACGAAAGTACATCTTTCTTCACCAGCCAAGGTACTTACTGTTACAACGTCATGCCTTTTGGGCTTGAAAACACTGAGGCAACATACCAAAGGCTGGTGAGCAAAGTTTTTAAAGAACTAATTGGGAAGAATATGGAAGTATATGTGGACAACATGCTTACCAAAATCAAGGTAGTTGTCGACCACATCAAAGACCCGAGTCATACGTTCAATCATCTAGAGAAACATCAAATGAAGCTTAACCCGATCAAGTATGTGTTCGGTGTACAGGAAGATATGTTCATGGGCTTCATTACGAATCAGATAGGAGTTGAAGCCAACCCAGATAAAATAAAGGCACTTATTGAGATGTAGCTTCCAACATACATTAAGGATGTACAAAAATTAACGGGAAGAGTGGTGACCCTCAATCGATTTGTGTCACGATCTACCAATAAATGCCTACCATTATTTAAAGTTCTCAGAACAACCTTTGAGTGGAATGAGGAATGCGAAAATGCCTTTTACGAGCTGAAGAAGCACTTGGGATATCCACCACTGCTCTCCCGACCAATTCCGGGTGAGAAATTTTATCTCTATTTGGCTATCTCAAACTTCGATGTTAGCTCAGCATTAGTCGGATTGAAAGATGGAGTTCAAAAACCAGTGTATTATACTAGCAAAGCATTTAGCGGAGGAGAAATCATACATCCCCATCCTTGATCTTATTAAAGCTTCAAAGAGGATGAAATCATACTTTCAAGCACACACCATTCTGGTTTATGTACATTTACCTTTGCACCAAGCGCTCAACAAAAAACAATTAGGGAGATTGATGTCCTGAGCAAAAAAGCTGGGAGAATATAAAATCCTTTAGGAGACAAGGATCACGCTGAAGGGACGGTCCGTAGAAGATTTTATTACTGAATTCACATATCCAAAAATGATAAATATCCCAAATTTTCCTGCTGAGCATACTTCTTTAGAAGAAATCTACGATCCAAAGAAAACTAAAATTGTTACCGATCTACTTGAAACATCAGTTTCCCAAGATATGGATCAAATGTAAAATGATCAAAGAAAGAAAATATTCCAACAAGGAGTACTATCTGAGGATGGTTTCAATGATGGTGTTCTAATTTGGAAGTTTTATATAGATGGATTCACATGTGCTACTGGCATCAATACTTCTAATGACATTGAACTGGAATATGAACTTCATTAAATTCCATGCCTCTAACAATGAATTAGAATGTAGCCGAGCAGGTTATGGCACATAGTGATTCTCAATTTATTATTAACCAAGTGCTTCAAATATATGGAGTTAAAGGAGATCTTATTATCAAGTATCTTTCCAAAGCTATGGAAGTTATCTATAAGTTTGTTGCAGTCAAAATGGTGAGGATACTAAGGATAGAGAATTCCCGAGTAGATACACTTCCTCGATTGGCTTCAGCGACTATAACAGAACTGAGGAGAACCATCCTTGTGGAAATTCTTACACATAAAAGTGTAGATACTAGACTATGATCAGTTTTATTGCAATGGATTAAGGACCCTCTTGGATGGATCCTATTAGAAGCGACATTGATAAAGTTATATTACCTAATGACCAAAAAGAACCCTAGAAATTAAGGTTTAAGGAAACCAGTTATGTGTTAGAGCGAAGGGTCCTATATAAAAGGGGATATATTGTTTCACTACTTCATTGTGTTCACCCCCACCGAGGTACCAAACTTGATTAGAGAGGTAAATGAAGGTTCCTGTGGAGCTCATTCAGTTGTTCGATCATTGGTGAGAAGGCTAGCTATGCAAGGATACTATTAGCCGACTACAAAAGCATACTGTATTTTCTTTGCAAATAAGTGTGATAAATGTCAGAAGTTTGACGCAATTCATAAAAGACCGGGGGCTGCCTTAACTCCCATTACTTCTCTTTAAACTTTTGCTATCGATGGAATTGATTTGGTCAGCCCATTATTAAGGACCAAAGGAAGGTTCAAATACCCCGTAATGGCAATAGATTACGTCACAAAATGGGTGAAGGCTGAACCGTTAATTGAATTGTCGTATGAGAGAGTTTCTAGTTCATTTGGAAACAAATCATATACAGGTTTGGAATGACATATGCCTTCATCACTAATCATGACACTCAGTTCAACAACGAAGAATTTGAAAAGTACTGCATTTAGTCCAAGATCCAAAAACTTCACTCTGCACTTGGACACACGGAGTGTAATGGTCAAACAGATGTCACAATAAAAATACACTCGATAGGTTAAAGAAAAGTTCGGATGATGATAAGGGAAATTGGATAAATGAGTTGCACAGTATTCTTTGAGCATATAAAACTACGATAAGAAAAACCATAGGTGAGACTCTTAACATGCTTGATTTTGGAATTGATGCAATAGTACCAGCCAAGATAGGTTTTTCGACTCATAGGGTGTTGACCTTTGGTTCCCATAAAAGTGATCTCATGAGGAGGTTAGATTTATACTTGATTGAGTAAGTCAGGGAGGAGGATGCACTCCGAGAAGTCGCTTATTAATAAAGAACTACTAAATTTCGCAATAGGAGGGTTAAGTCGACCAACTTGAAAGATGGAGACTATGTCCTTAAAAAGTTCATCTAGAAAAGAAACAAGTTGGAAGTAAACTGTCATGGTCCTTATCACATCTCAATAGTGGTCTGACTAGGAACTTATCATTTGAAAACACTTGAAATTCAAGAATCCACGGAACGCAAATCATTTCAAAAAATATTATTTTATGTAATTGTTTCATCCATTTTAATAACGTTGTGATTTTCAACCAATTATGCTTCCTTTTTGTGTTTTTTTGGAGTATAGCGATGATATACATCCCCTAACAAACTTTTCCAACTTTAAAAAAGATAGAATTCATGTATGACTTCATCTTTGACATGTCACGAACAAGAAGTCCTAACAAATCCAACAAAATTTTCTAACTTTAAAAAAGCAAAAGTCTTGTAGATTTTATGTATGACTTTGTCTTTGAGAAGTCACGAAAGAGAATTCCCTGAAATTTCGTGTATGGATTTAAGTTAAGAATAAGAAGTTTTTCCCGACCAAGTTAAATTTAGGAAATACCTATATTCCAAATATATTTGGTCGCCAATGATAACTAATGCCAACACTTAGCCCTAAAAATGTTTTACCTAAGTACATTAGTAGAACCTAAGGCCTAATAATTCAAGATCAATTAAGTATGTTAGTTGGTTACATAGCCAATAAACTAATCAAAAAGCTTGATTATGAATCAAAGAGTAAAATACATAAACAAACATGTATTCAAAAGATAGTCCTTTTATTTTAATAAACCACTATAGAATACGGACATATAAATGGAAACAAACCAGAAAAATAAAATTATTCCATAGGACGTTTCCTTTAAGCTTTGTCGATCCAAGCCGGAGGAACATCAAGAATACTAGGTAGAGTTATAGTCCTAAAATATCTCAACCAATTATGGCCACTGGTGCACGACTGATCCAATAAAATAAGGGGACAAATGTAAGTATCTTCACTATGAAGACCGTAATCTCCTAGGTACTTTCTCACTAAGCTCTGGGGGATAGAATCTGTCAAAATCCACTCGGCATCCATTTTGAATGGAGGTCAGGATAATCCAACATGCACGAATCATGATAATGCCACAATTCATTCTTTTTGTCCACCTTTAACAGCGTTAGTACGTTCAACCACCCCCACTTGTACGCTTGTCGATGAGATTGCTCCAGTTGATCTTTTATATGAGTTATCTCTTCATCATAACCATCCATCTAGACAGTTTTGGGTTGCTTATGGAAGTGAAAATTCAATTGATCCACTTGTCTTGGAGCTTTTTAATGATTTTATTTTTATCCTTTAGCAAAGTTGCCTAGTCGGTCAGGGTTTTCTTGGTCTTTTCTTCATCCTCAGTTAGCCAAGCAACAACCACTTGTCTAGAAGAATGGTCGAATTTGGTCCCCTTATTCTTCAAGATTTCCAACTCTTCCAATAGTCTGTCATTCTCAAGCTCTAATAAAGAAACACCTTCGCTCAGCACAACCTCAACTAATTTTTTCAAGATCTCTAACTCATTCCTTAAATTTTTATTCTCTTTTTCAAAAAGAGTAGCAATGTTCCAGTCACTTTCCACCTCCCTATTCAACATGAACTCTTTCTTCCTAAAGGAAAATATAATCTATTGAAGTTTCTTGTCAAAACCCCAACCAGCACTCAAAGCCTAAAATTTAGCCTCAGAGTCAAAATGAAGTAAATCTTGAGAAAGATTGTGATCATCTTGAAGTTGCTTGATCATCTCATAGTATTTCGTATTATTCACCATAACGTTGTTAAAGAGACAATATAGATGAATATAGGCTTCCTTTTCTTGATCTTAGGCATCCCTATCGAGCAACCCTTCCATTTCAGTCTCGGTTAAACTTACATGGCCAACACTAAACAAGCTATTGCTACGTCTTAATAGGTCAATCTCGACATAGATAATGGCATTTTTCATAATAGTAAACTGAAAAGCAACGGTATAAGAACAACAAGTCTGACCAAGTAAAATGAACAAGCATAATTAAAGGTAAAACCCAACAAGTTGACTAAAGAAAAATTTTCATTCATCACCAAGTAATGTGTTACTAAGGATTGTTCCATTACAAAGTAAAAGGATAAAAACATCAAAGAAAACATCAAAGAAAGGGGGCACAAGATAAGAACAGTTTATCAGACTGGAAGAGATTTACACCTTCTTGGTGTCCTTTGTTGATGTTTCTGGGAGGATGGACTCATTCCCAATCATAGTTCCAAGGAGGATTCATTTGTCCCCTCTTTATCCTCATCCAAGTTAGGAGGGGTACCAGGATCATGCCTTTTAAATAAACCAAAGTCGACAGAAGTGCCAACCATCTTCAAGACAGAAGTCCATCCATTTTTTAATAACACCTTCTTTATGTACTTAATCTGGATAGTAGCTACTGTAAAGGCTTTGTCCCATCACATGTTAAAGTCATATTCCTCATTTTTCTTATTCTATAGCTTCATCTCTAGGGACTTAATCTTTTTAGCAGCTGCCTCACCAGCCGAGCTAGATGCCTTGTCCTTAGCAACCTTTACCTTGTTTTCAACGGTCTTTACCTTGTCCTCGATTGCTATCGACCTATCAACAGCTTGCTTCATCTTCTTTTGCCACTATTTTTAGTCCTTCTCATGAGCCTCCTCTGAGTCCTTCAAATATTTCTTTAAGCTTTTTAAAGGACTCTTCCACATCAGCTGATGATGACATTAGTTGATCATCTCTTATCAATAACTGGTTGTAGTCCGCCAAAAACTACAAGACAAGAAAAAAACTAAATCATTATTACATATACTCAAAGGAAAATTATTGAAATCATGCAAAGGATCAAGAAATTTACCAAAGATAAATTTGAATTCACCCTCTCCACAAGACGAGCTCTGAATAAAAGGGCAACTGTCGACCTATTTGGCGGAAGAACTCCAGCACCAATTAATCCACTGGCTAGCCCAGGGTTCACTTCCACTGAGGCATACTCAACAGCATCTTGGTCAGCTGATCCTTTTTTAATCAATTATGTTGGTCAGTTGGTCCTCCCTTCAATCCCTTAAACTTAAGCTCTATGGTTTTAGCCACCTCAACATTAAGGATAAGGGGTCTCTTAGCGATAACAGTGGTCTTTTTGGGTGGTGGAGAAGACAGAACAGTCAGCAAGTTTGGAAATATTCCTTTTCCTATCTCAACAGTGGGAGAAATTTGGACAGTAGTTGACACGACTCAGAATGTGTCTCTAAGGTGTGTACTCTCTAGGCTCAAGTGCAAGCCTGTCGCTCAAGTAATAATCCGACAAGTCAGGTATCGATCCTCAGGGAAAAAGGACAACGGAGTTGTGACGACGGGATAAGACGGAGGAATCCTAACGATGACTCTAAGAAGGAATGAAAAGATTGATTTTTGGTTTTTGGGATTGATTAAACTAAATGCAATTATGAAATTATGATGAAATATGCAACTACTAAATTATCTAAATGAGGAATGAAGAGTTGAATCAAAAAAATTTTGGACCTAAATGATGAGAAAACAGGATGGGAATACAATCCCCCAACCCTAGTGTAGTGTAGTGACAACGTCAATCATAAATTTATCCGATTAATTCAAACCCGGAATTTAGTACTCCCAAGCATTATGTATATGAGGTTCAAGCCCGCGTCATACCTAATCTGAGGATGAGTAAATCGGTATCGCGGTAATTACACTCAAATTGTACTCTAAATCATCACAAGTACCCCGGGGCAAACGAGATATAAAGATCCACAATTATTATGAAATTACGCGATACGATCAAAATTAATCATTAAATTCATCGGATTGACGTTATACACATGCACTAACACATCAGGTTGGGTTCATGCACCCCAACCTTTAAAACCTAGCCGGACATGTTAAATGGACTAATGCATGAAATAATAACGTTGCATGTGTATGAATTCATGATGAAACTAGATTTAAACATGTAAATATATATTATGAACGCAGCAATGAATTGAATCAACTACGGAAAATACGCATGCAAGAACAATAACAAGAATCTTGAATTAAAACGTGAAAACAAACCCGAAACAATGAAATCTTGAAGCAATATAATCCCTTGATGTTCCTAGATGTTCCTACTTGTTATGGAGCTTTTACATGAATGAAATTTGAATAAAAAGAGTCCTAATGGCTAAATATATAGGCTAAGGGTCGTTTAGAAGAGTCCCCAAAACATAAAACTCTTTTGGCTAAAAGATAAGCACAAAATAAAAATCCCGTATCTGCCAATTTATCACACTTAGAAAGCGTGACTAATTTAGTAACGGATCTGGAGCGTGACTAATTTAGTAACGGATCTTGTGCCTGGCAAATGGGCGGACCGGTTTTTTTCTCAGCTTCGGTTCGGTTTGGGTCTAACAGCTTTTTTTCTTGAATTTCTTCTCAACTTCAAATGGGAATAACTTCTTCACCGTAACTCGGATTGAGGTGCCGTTTTTTCCAGTGTTCTTGTAATTGAAAACTCTTAAACTTTCTAGTTGGCCCCACTTCTGGACTAAGGCTGCAAAATTACAAGAATGCCCTTCAACTCCCCGATTCTTGGTTTCTTTCACTATTTTGAGTTCTCTTTGGCACTAACTTGCATGAAATATTTGTAAAACACATAGAAGATACACAAAATACGAAATACTTGCCAAAAAGGGTTAGTATCATAAATATGAGACAAATCCAATCTATTTACACCGCACGGGATCATAAAAATACCGAAATTAAGGGGATAAATATGAAGAATTTATGCCTAATCAAACCCCCCTAACTTAGAACTTTGCGCGTCCCGAGCAATGTAAAAGAATGAGAGTATGAGTTAAGGACCCTTCAAAAACTTTATTGGGATAGAGCACCTCTTTCGCGGGCAAGCGATTGCATTTAGCGCATGCAACAAGCCTTTAAACCTCTAGGTTACCCTAGTAGGACGAGTTGTGTCTCGTGAGGGTTTGCAGTGAATATACCCACAAAATTCGACTCAAAGAAAATTCAAAATATGCAAAAATTGTGCAATTCAAACTTTTCCAGAAAATAGCCATCATCAAGTCATATTTATGAGTCTCAAACCGTAGTGTGTGTGTGCGTAGCCAGAAATATAACCGCCAATTTCCACTGATTGATCATTACGCTACTTATCCGAAAATTCATTTTGATTTCAAGTTCTCACAAAATGCTCTCTCAAACGAATCACTCAGAATGTGGCTATTCTCTCGGTATGCGTGATATAAAGAGTAAATGTAATGGACGCAAAGTCACGCATACAAGTAGAAAGACGGAAATTTCATAGTGATAGGATCTCATCAATGGATTACGGTTTTAAAAACGGGAACATTGCCTCTTTTTCGCACATTTAATCTCTTATATTATCTTTTGGTGTCTTAGCTCTCCACGCGATAATCAATTTCGCAATTTGGACTCGGTTAGGATTTTTTCGGGGTTTAAGGTATATTGGGTAACATGGAAATGGTCGGAAAATTCGGAATTGGAAAAGTTATTTAGGATGTCCATTTGTGCTTTTTTTCCGGGCTATTGCTCATTTTTTTTTCTTTTTTTTTTCACTTCTTTTCTTTTCTTGCTATTTTTTTGTTGAGCATTCTTCTATTTTTTCTTCTCCTTTTTTGTTGCACTTTTCGGACTTAAATTCTGATTTTTTTTTTCATTTTTCGCAATTCCGGGTTATTTGGGTTTTTCGGGTTGTCAAACGAAAAGGATAATTTTTATTGGCTCAATCTGGGTTACAAAAGGGATAATTTTTCGTTACTTTTTCTGGACAATATTTTTGGGGTGACAAACGATGGCCTACTTCATTGTTCGAATTGCCAATTGCTTACCATATGCGTTTCGAGGTGAATTTAAGTTTAGAGACGTTTTTCAAGGCAATATTGCACACATTTTTCAAAACCGATCAAAATGAAAGAATTGAGATCCTTGACAACTTATTAGCTGCTAAAAAGAACTTTGAGTTAACAATTAACTCGGATTGATTTAAAAACTCGCAAAAAGTGATAGGCTCGAATCTCACCGGGTTTGTTAATCTCCACATTTATTCGTTAAGTCGTCAATTTTCGCTCAATTTCCATCTTTGGTCAATTTCGGCTTTGTGTCTGTTGGATGTTTACAATTTGAGACTCCAATTTGACTTTTAATGATATTTTTGAAAAATTTGAATTCCAATTTTTATTTATTTTGAACAAAAATATTTTTGGGTTTTTCAAAATTTTATGATTTTTTTTTTTGACATTTTTTTGGGCATTTTTGAAAATTTGTGAAGTTTTAGAAATACGCACTTGTGACCCCCCCTAACTTAGACTTTTGCATTGTCCTCAAGCAAAAAGGACGAAAATCTAACTCAAAGCGAATAATAAGTGCGGAAAAATAAAACAAACAAATATGAAAAATGCAACAAGACACTATATGACACTCATGCATGACTCAAAAATACAACAACAATCACCCCATACATGTCGGGGGTGCGACGACCTCTCATATCTCCACAAACTCACCCGACCCCACTCACGGGGTTTGATGTTCTCCTTGTCTCTCCCATCCTAGGATTATAAGCTAACAATCGGAACAAGTTGGGACCTCGCCAATAGATAAAGGATAGACCGGGAGACTCATCGTGACTAACTGGAAAGGGATCCTCGTGATGCTGGCTCAAAGTGTGATCTGCGTGCACTGACTCGGAGGGAACACCTAGGTTTCGTTCAATTTTTAAGATGCATGGGTCGGGCTCTAAGTCAGATGAACCACAACTTTTCTCCTCACTTGCCTTCGGGGCCTCTAGTGTTGTGGGTGGATTGTCACAACGAAGGAATTCATCAATTTTTGCTTTTAATTCACTGTCGTCTAAGTGACTACATGAATCCAATAGGGATTGGCCTTCAATAGTAATACTTTCATCCACCTTCCCGAATTCTCTTTCAAAATCTTCCATGCTCATGTCGCCTAGTTCTCCCTCTCTAGTAGTGCCTACATCCTCTCTTACTTGCTCGATCTCCAACTCCACCAGTTTTCTCTCTTCTACCCCCTCTCTCTCTCTTTCAATTGCGGTCACAACACACCTCTGCCCCTCTTTGCTCTCATCGTCACATCTACCACTATTACCTGATGAAATAGGGCACACCCCTAACGACTCTCTCTTGTGGGACCTCTCATTCTCATGGCTCGACACTAAGAAGGACCCCGAAGCATCTCCACAATCATTTTCCTCAAAGTACTCCCCTACAACCTCGTCTATGAAACTCACCTCGTGAAGGTCATCTTCTTCCCCCGTATGTTGAGCGACATGGAAGATGTTTGTCTCTAAGGTCATGTTCCCAAAGGTGAGTTGCATTCGCCCATTCCGAGTATTGATGATTGCGTTAGCCGTTGCTAAGAAAGGGCGCCCAAGGATGATGGGAACATGATTGCTCGAGTTGAAGGAGGGTTCCGTGTCCCAAATGATAAAATCTACCGGAAAGTAGAAAGTGTCAACTTGGACGATCACGTCATCAATTATGCCTCGTGGAACCTTCACGGTTCGATCCGCTAATTGGAGAGTGACCTTTGTGGGCTTGAGGTCCCCCAAGTCAAGTTGCCTATATATGGAGTAAGGGAGGATATTGACACTTGCTCCCAAATCAAGTAAGGCTTTTTCGATTTTGTTTTCTCCAATGATGCAGGAAATGGTGGGTGCACCTGGATCTTTGAATTTAGGTGGGAGATCATTAATTAGAATGGAGCTTACATTCTGTGCTAGAAAGACATTCTTCTTTGCCTTCATCTTCCTTTTTACCGTCAATAAGTCTTTGATAACTTTGCCGTAAGCTGGGATTTGCTTAATGGCATCGAGGAACGGTAAATTCAGCTTTACTTGCTTTAGCACGTCTAACACTTCATCACGTGGGGTCCCCTTTTGAGCGAGAATTAGCCTTTGAGGAAATGGTGCCGCGGTGGGTGGTTTCGCTACTACCTCAGGCTCACTAGTGTCGTTTTCATCACCTTCATTCAAGGGGACATCTTCATCCTCTTTCGTGCTGGGCGAAATCTCCTTGTCTTTAAGTATGTCTCGTGGGGGAGGTGACAAGTCAACTACCCTCCCACTACGTAGAGTGGTAATTGCGCTACATTGCTCAGGATGGTCATGGAGTGTCGACCTACACTAGTTTGACCTTGGAGAGGTCTTTGGCCTTGGGCAGGGAATTTGCCCTTCTCTTGAACACTTAACGAGGATTGTATTTTAGACAGATTCGCATTTATGTCGCCGATCAGACGATCATATTTGGCATTGGTTGCGGTCTGGTTTGCAATGAATTGATTCACAGTATCCTCGAAAGTTTTCCGCTGTGGCGGGATATAATTTCCATGAGGTGGTGGTACTTGCATATGTCCCTGCATGTGCGGAGCTTGTTGAAATTTTTGTGGAGGAGGAGGGGCAACATGTGAAGGAGGGTTCATTGCGGCATGTTGTTGCCCGTAGCTAAAACCGGGATGGTTTTTCCACGAAGGGTTGTATGAATTCCCGTGCGGGGCACCGAAATTACCCTTAAAGCCTCCTATCCCACTAACTTGCTCTTGCAACATTACTTTGTAGGCGGGTATCGTCGGACACTCCTCAGTTGAATGTCCCGCCTCACAAATCGCACACACCGTTACGATAGGATTTTTGATAGATCCAACTACCTCACATAAGTCTCGCAGTCCTTTCTCAATGGTGTCCAACCGACAGTCCGACATAGAATTCTTATCTACGTGGAATAGACCGGACGCCGACGGAGCAGTGGTGGTTTGTCGATTTCGGTTTTGAGCATTCGGATCAGAGGTATCCCAGGATTGGGTAGTCTCGGCGACATACCTCATGTGAAGATCAGCGTCATGGGCATCTAGATCGACAAATGGACCACTTCCCATGGTTTCAACAAGCTGTTTAGAATTAAGATTTAACCCATTATAGATAAAGGAGATGATTTGCGATGGATCAAATCCATGATGGGGGCATGAAGCCACTAACTCGTTGAAACGTTCATAACATCGATGGAATGGCTCATTTTCTTGTTGCCTAAATGCTTGAATTTGAGCCTTTATAGAGATTGTTCGATGTGTTGGGAAGAATTTCTTGAGAAATTTAGACTGTAGCTCATTCCAGGATGGAATCGAGCTTGGAGGTAAAGACCATAGCCAAGCTTTAGCTTTATCTTTAAGCGAGAAGGGGAAGAGTTTGAGGCTGATTACCTCTTGTGTGCAGGTTTAATCGTTGAGAGTATCACACACGTCCTCAAATTCCCTTATGTGGAGGTATAACTTTTCAGAATCCATACCGTGATAATGTGGTAGTGTCAGGATCATCCCATTTTTGAAACGAAACTGTCCGGCATTATACGGGAGTATAATGCATCCCGGAGTGACAATGCGCTCGGGATATAAGAATTCTCTCAACGGGCGGTACGGGGGCTCGTCCTCACCGGTAGGTGCATTACTGTGTTGCGACATCTCTCTCTCACTTGATGACTCGGCGATCTCACTGGGTGTGCTCGAAGTGTGTCCTACGAAGGAGAAGGGAGTGTTGCTAGAGATTGAGTGTGACGGAGTGGGAGGTGGGATCCAGAACTGTGGGGCGTTCGAAGTGTGGAGACTATCAGGATTATACTCAACAAGTGGATTTTCGTGAATGCTGGTTGGAGTATTATGGGGTGTGGGAGTGGTTTCAGAATTTTGCATTAAAGCTTAGGAGAGAGGAAAGTTGTGAATCTTTTTTTTATTTTTTATTTTTTATTTTTTTATTTTTTATTTTTTTATTTTTTATTTTTTTTGGTCAAAGCTTTGGATTAACTCGATCTAATCCTAGTCTACCTAGATCCCCGGCAACGGCGCCAAAAACTTGACACGACTCAGAATGTGTCTCTAAGGTGTGTACTCTCTAGGCTCAAGTGCAAGCCTGTCGCTCAAGTAATAATCCGACAAGTCGGGTATCGATCCTCAGGGAAAAAGGACAACGGAGTTGTGACGACGGGATAAGACGGAGGAATCCTAACGATGACTCTAAGAAGGAATGAAAAGATTGATTTTTGGTTTTTGGGATTGATTAAACTAAATGCAATTATGAAATTATGATGAAATATGCAACTACTAAATTATCTAAATGAGGAATGAAGAGTTGAATCAAAAAAAATTTGGACCTAAATGATGAGAAAACATGATGGGAATACAATCCCCCAACCCTAGTGTAGTGTAGTGACAACGTCAATCATAAATTTATCCGATTAATTCAAACCCGGAATTTAGTACTCCCAAGCATTATGTATACGAGGTTCAAGCCCGCGTCATACCTAATCTGAGGATGAGTAAATCGGTATCGCAGTAATTACACTCAAATTGTACTCTAAATCATCACAAGTACCCCGGGGCAAACGAGATATAAAGATCCACAATTATTATGAAATTACGCGATACGATCAAAATTAATCATTAAATTCATCGGATTGACATTATACACATGCACTAACACATCAGGTTGTGTTCATGCACCCCAACCTTTAAAACCTAGCCAAACATGTTAAATGGACTAATGCATGAAATAATAACGTTGCATGTGTATGAATTCATGATGAAACTAGATTTAAACATGTAAATATATATTATGAATGCAGCAATGAATTGAATCAACTACGAAAAATACGCATGCAAGAACAATAACAAGAATCTTGAATTAAAACGTGAAAACAAACCCGAAACAATGAAATCTTGAAGCAATATAATCCCTTGATGTTCCTAGATGTTCCTACTTGTTATGGAGCTTTTACATGAATGAAATCTGAATAAAAAGAGTCCTAATGGCTAAATATATAGGCTAAGGGTCGTTTAGAAGAGTCCCCAAAACATAAAACTCTTTTGGCTAAAAGATAAGCACAAAATAAAAATCCCGTATCTGCCAATTTGTCACACTTAGAAAGCGTGACTAATTTAGTAACGGATCTGGAGCGTGACTAGGGCCGGCAATATGGGCTCTTGAGGATGAAACCACCCATAATCCACCCAAAATAATGTGTGTGGATCCCATTAATTATGTTTGTGGGTCAAAATGGTTTGAACGATCCAATAAGATGGTTTGTTGGCGGGTCATTAGCGGGTCAAAATGGTTTTGGACTCTCACAAAAATAAAACTCAAATTACTAAAGAGTTAAAAGATTTTTTTATTCAAGTATTTACTTGTATATTTTTTTTTTCAAAATTATTATGTCATATTTATTTGTATATGGTATAATAATTGTTTTTTCAAAAAAAAAAGCGGGTCAACCCGGCCTGATCCGGGTTTGACCCGACCCGACCCGAATTTAACCCGCCCAAACCCGCCCAAATTATTATGTTCGACTCGCTTTTGACCCGTCCAAATTTATCCATATTCATTTTTGACCCGTCCATAACCGCCCATAACCGCCCATTTGCCACTACTAAGCGTGACTAATTTAGTAATGGATCTGGTGCCTGGCAAATGGGCGGACCGGTTTTTTTCTCAGCTTCGGTTCGGTTTGGGTCTAACAGCTTTTTTTCTTGAATTTCTTCTCAACTTCAAATGGGAATAACTTCTTCACCGTAACTCGGATTGAGGTGCCGTTTTTTCCAGTGTTCTTGTAATTGAAAGATCTTCAACTTTCTAGTTGGCCCCACTTCCGAACTAAGGCTGTAAAATTACGAGAATGTCCTTCAACTCCCCGATTCTTGGTTTCTTTCACTATTTTGAGTTCTCTTTGGCACTAACTTGCATGAAATATCTGTAAAACACATAGAAGATACACAAAATACGAAATACTTTCCAAAAAGGATTAGTATCATAAATATGAGACAAATCCAATCTATTTACACCGCACGGGATCATAAAAATACCGAAATTAAGGGGATAAATATGAAGAATTTATGCCTAATCAGTAGTAATGTCAAAAGATTTAATATAGGATGAAGTCTCTCATAGTGTCACTTCCTTATCTACTCCAAAAGACTCGGCAGCAAAAGAAGTTAAAATGGGCTGCTCATCCAAGTTAATTGGGAATTGGGGAACAACTTCGTTTGGTCGGGACAAAAAAGATATAATAGAGCTTTTATAATCCAACAAGACAGAAGCAGTTGTGCTCTTCCCCTATTCTTTGGTGAACTCACCATAGAAACTTCTACTCATCAAAGTTCACCTCACCCTCCTTGGGACACCTTTCTTCCTTTCCTCTGCAAAAAAAAACTAGGGATTGTTTATTGGTATATCATTAAACAGTTAGTAAGAATTGAAGAAAAATAAAATTCAACGTGTTATATGACCTATGCCACGCCCTTCCTTGGGGCCTTTAGGACCAGTGTTTTTTACCCCCCCCCCTCTGGAAGGGGTCATACTACCAGTTCTTCACCGCTACTCCATAATCCCAATAATCCTTGTTGGAAATATGGAAGTTAACTACTAATGCCCTATTGGCCTGCCTAGTCTTTAGATAATTGGTAATATCTCATGTTATTCCCCACGTGTAAAATTACATCAATTTACTATTCCCAATGTTGGTCCCATGAAGTTCATTAATACCATCCAAGTATTAGGACCTACTCTTATAGGGACCATGTCAAAATACTGACAAAATTTTAGGAATAAATGATTTGGAGGGAAAGTTATCCCACTCTACAATAAATAAAGTGATGATACAATGACCATCATCTAACGACAAATCATCTACAGGACATTCCGCTAATTCTAAAGATACCTAATTGGGGATTTTTTTTCATTTTCCCCTAAAGTTTGTTAAGGAATCCTCATCCACGATGTACACCATTGTCGAAATAAAATAAAAGAATGGGATAAAAAACAAATCTTACAGAGCTCACTACAGAACAGTAAGGAAGAAATTACAAAGGAAATCTTGAAGGAAAAAAGATTGCTTAAGTGTGAAGGTTGGAGGTAAAATGAAATGGGGGGAAAAGTTTTGCCCTTTTATAGATTGACCTAGAAAGTTGAAAATTAATCATCAACTGAACCAATGATTGAACTCTTGACGGCCGCATGGTTCTCAAATGTGAAAAAAGACTAGTGTAACCTTTGGTGATTTGCCATTTTTCAAATTATTCATAAAATGCCACCACCTTATGTATCGATGAAAAATTTACAAGTCCAGAAGGTCAGCTATCGACCACTGTCATACTGGAGCACCGAGCAATTTTTTAACAAATCCACCATCCTTTCAATAAATCATCAAGCATGGAGAATTGGGGAATTTTGTTGTGGGTTAAATTATCCATGCCACATGGACTTATTATATTGGGAAACATGTCATCAAAAGTATACATCTAAGCGCTTCACTTATACTTGGTCAATTCCATAACTACTTGGTCGACACACCAGCTGTCCAGCTTAAGAAGATGAACTATCGGGAAGAAGAAAGGTCATTCGCATAGGATTTATCAATGCATTCCACATATGCCTTAACAGATCAATTATGTACAGGTGTAAATGCCTGAATATATAAAGGCATTCCACCCTTGGTTTTCGGGACCACTATAAATATCTTATTTCCCTTACCTCAAGGAACAAGTCCATTGTGCACAAGCAGGGCTACCCGTAAATCTAAGTAATTACCCTCAATAATAATACCATAACTGTGGACGTAGGCTTTCCCTAAGCTGAACCACGTTAAAAATCTTTGTTGTCCTTTATTATTTTCATTTCTCATCACTTAAATAATTATTTGTGGTTAAACAATTGGTAACTCCTAGCTAAGATAAAATCTCTACCAATTTTGGACATCAACAAATCCCAAATACAATTTCTATATAATATGTAAACCCACATTAGAATATTAAATTATTCCAAAATAACCGTCGAAAGGGATATTAAAGGAAAAGGATAATGTGTAACTTTTCATTTGTATCAATAGAATTAGTCTAAAAGTTAAGTTCATGTTAGCCTATTACTCAACCCAGTAATTCATTATAAAACCAAAATTTTGCACCCATATTATTGCTCATGATCCCAGTAATTCATTATAAACCTTAATGGAAGAAATATTGATTGATAAATTGAAAACGACATGAGAAAGCATAGATGGGGAAAGGTTAAAACAATAAATTAGGATTATCATAAATCAAAGCGGATATTTAGCACATGGGGTGGCCAAAGTTTAAATGGAAACGAGGGTGTAATGTTGTGAAAAGATAAATAAATTCTATTATACTAATATAGGATTTAATAGCATGTTTGACCATAACTTATCATTATTTATATTCTAAGGCTAGTTCTAGTGTGTAAATTTTATATGGACATCTTAGTAATTTGGGAAGTAACACATGTTCAAGACTAGAATAAAAAATTTGGACAACGCTACAAGTCGGCTAGCTGATGACAAGCACCAAGGCAACTAGCTGACAGCCAGTGGTATTGCACGTTGGCCAGCTATCTCCAAGACAACGACGCACTTTGGTCAACCGATTCTTATCACTAAGGCAACGTCGGGCAGTAGACCTGAGCGACGTTTCACCAATTTCTCTGTTTATGCCTTAGTTTCATTTTTTGAAATTCTTTATTTCTTTTTTTATTGCTCTAAAAAATATGTACGACTTAGAATTGTGTACAATAAAAGGCCTCCAATAATTTTAATGGGTATTGACATTATTAAAATCATTAAATCATATAACTAAAATATCTAAAGCCTATATATACTTCCATTAGCTGTAACAAAAAATAATTTGTTTAAAAGCCTAATCACATAGATATCAATTGGATGCACTAAATGCCTTACATGCGTGTTATAGTATCCAAACTATTATTATATCACTTAGATTTATGGTCAAAGTTTCCTATGGAATTAATTTTCAAACAATCTTTCTCTGCACCTTTTACTTAGTTTCTTAAAAGAATATTTTTTTTTTTGTTTTTTCTAATCATTTTAGAACAATTGGAAAATTTTGTGTTTCGTCTAGTAATAGACATTAAAGTTGTAGCCTACCCCATCTCATATTTTACCAACCTTGTCTCCACGTTCGGTTAATCACCACTGATCATAATTCAAAATCCCTTGATTTACAGTTCCCTTTCAAAATTTTGGTAGAAAATAACTTAAAAAGCTAATATGGAAGAATAAAAAAGCGAACCAAGATATATCACTTAGGCCCCGTTTGATGGGCCGTATAAGGGGGTCAGATAAGATAGGATAGGATAGGATAAGAGCCAAATTGGATAGGATAAAGATGGTCCGGATATGACTTATTCCACTACTACGTTCAGAACATATCCGAATAAGAAAACGGGATGGGATATAATAATAAAATCTTGTGTTTGAAATGCTCCGGATAAGATTAATTTGTCTCCAATTTTTTGAAAATGCCCTTATTTTATATTTAATATTTTAAAAAGTATAACAAAATATCGTTATCACTTATTTTACATAATAACATATTTTTAAGTACCTCAATAATCAAGCAAACTAAAATTTAAATTGAAAAATCAATATAGTAACCAAACTATATTGCATGCAAGAAGAAAGAAACCGATTACTAATTATGATAAATAATAACCATTTAAACTTCAACATAAAAAATACCAACATATAATCATCCAAATTATTCTGGTAGTCGAAATAAGCAATTATTGAAATTAATCCATTGAAATCAAAACGTTATAAATTTAAATTTCTAAAAACCCTCCTCAAGTAGTTGGGAAACAAACTCTAGTCTTCGTTTGACATCAAAAGAAATATGTCCACATAATTTGTTCGCTCGATAATTTTTCGGGTTAGATAAACGCGATCCCTTGCATTCAGATTGGCCATATTGTTAAGCACCTCAAGCATTTTTTTTCCTTTTCTTTCCTATTTTATCTTCACCAAACTTTTTACTAAGTGTTTTAAAATTTTCATTCAAATTTTCTAAAAATGAAGTCAAAGTTTTTTCCATATTTTGCATGCCCACACTCCAAGTATCTCTTTTTCTTTCCCTCCTTCTCTGACTTGGGTTAAGAACATTGGACGAAGGTTGCACAATAGGTTTTGGAGCAGCACCATCTAAGTCAATATTCTCCTTGTCCTAACCATCTATATCATCCATGGCATTGACAAGAGACTCATCTGCAGCTCCAGTAGCACAATCCTTCCCAAACACATATCCCAACTGATCATATAATGGAAATGGTTTATGTCTCAATCCCTTTACATCAGGCACTCTCTGTAATAAATATATAAAATTAAGTTAAGTCAAATAGTTAAAAGTATTATTAGTAAATAAAGAGATAAACAATAAAGTTAACCTATAACCCGTAAGTACCCTTCCCATTGATCATTTCAATAAACCTCAACACATTTCAAAGTTTTGTTCCATTTAAAGCCACTACGACCCAACATTCTAGTCAATAAATTAAAGCGTCTCTTCAAGACTCTCATCTTTAACTCTACGTGTGGGTTTGATTTAATACCACACCCGGGCATATTTTTTTCAAATTTTTTCTCCAGTTCCAATGTCTTTCCGGTATTAAATCCATTGTCATGGCTGTACCCATGTCTCACAAGCTCCTCGAGCAATTGTCATAAGATATTCTTCCTCGGTCCTACTCCATATGCTTCGAACTCAAACTTTTCCCTTGCCCATACTTTGTACAAAAAAGCTACCTTCCATTCCTGACATAGAAATATATGTTCCTATTTCATAATAATAAATTAGTGACAAGAGAACACATATTTTAACAGCATTACACAAATAAAAAATAATTGCAACAAGTAAAGAGAATTTATTGTTTGCATAATGGATGTACAACATAAAATGATAAACAACAGTCTCATATATAAAAATGTCTCATCATGTCCTCCATGCGTTAAACATTTTTTCAGCTAAATTCTCCTCCATTCAGACCATCGGTTGGATGTTTCAACTTGGCTAATTCAATCATCCAATGGAAAACTACACCCCTTAACCTGTTGTTGTTGTTGTTCTTCTTCTTCTTCTTCTTCTTCTTCTTCTTCTTCTTCTTCTTCAGGGACCTATTCCATTAGATCTAC
Source organism: Sambucus nigra (assembly GCA_949130495.1). Lineage (NCBI taxonomy): Eukaryota > Viridiplantae > Streptophyta > Magnoliopsida > Dipsacales > Adoxaceae > Sambucus > Sambucus nigra. The sequence continues at coordinate 251,893,489 of OX422208.1, forward strand.
TGATTATGAATAAGATAATATGACATTGTGTTTTAATAGGGTAATACGCTGGGCTCCTAAGAGCATCCCACCACATATTAAGGATCCCAAAACACCGTTCTATACAATTTCTAGCTTTCGAATGATTTTTATTAAAGTTCTATTGAGGGGTGGCTGGTGCTAATGTACCCTTCCAGTATTCAAACAAATGATATCGTGTTGCTCTATATGGGGCTATAAATCCTTCACCATTTGTATACCCAACATCGATAAGATAATAGTAACCTACGATAACAAACAACAACCTTAAGATTATATAAACGAAATTATTACTGTGGATAAATACTGAGGCAAAAAATTACTCACTGATAGATACTACTAGTCCATTTCTACTAGAAATTACATCTCACAAAACTCTCGAATCAGCAGTTGAACCTTCATGTCCTGGAAACACATATATAAACTTCATATCACGTCCACACACTCCTAAGACATTAGTTGCAATATCCCCTTTCCTGTTTCGATATCTAGGTTTTTTTAACTTCTAGGATGTTCACACGAATATATGTTCCATCTAGAGCACCTAAGCACCCCTAAACAATTAAATTATTAAAATTGGTATCCATTTAAATTTAATATTGTAGCTCAATATTGTTGTATTAAATAAATATATATGTACCTTAAACCATTTCCACCTTTCTTCAATACAATCCTCTGGTACTGGTTCAGATGCTCTAAGTAATAGGTCTTGTACTCATAGCAACGAATTTAAGACTTCATTAAAATACCTACTAATTGTCTCTCCCGACCTTCGATATCGAAATTTTATCACACGATTCTTCATGTGATGGGCATGTATATTTAGGAACATCTCCATCTTTTCTTATATTAAAAAATTTTCAGTTTCTTCTAACTCACCAGTCGTATGAAGAAGTTCACATAAAATACCAAAATCTCACTTATCCATTTTAAGTTGATCTATACATGCCACATCACTCTCACGTACAAGGCAATCTATATTCTATACTCATGTAACAACGTTCTTTTCTTTAACTTATATTTTTGGCAGTTCCTATTTGCACTACCATACATTATCATAGAAAACATATACCCAACAACCAATAAATTGATCAACTCTTGAAACACCATAAATGTGATGACCTCATCTTTGTTAATATCCATATATAAAAAAATTCAAAAAGTTGTATGAGCACCATTTTAAGTACAACAAATATATTTATTTAATATTTAGATATTTACCCAACACATTATCCAAAAAATGAATTGTCACTCCTACTTTTGAATAATAAAATAACATCAAACATTTATAATCGATAACAAATTAATAAAATAATGATATTTATCATTTTTGGTTCAAAAAAATAATAGTAGTAGCATTAGATACATACAAACACAACATACATAAAATTCTTTTGATGTTTGACATTCATATCAATTTACTTTTTTTACCAACAAAAATAACATTAGTTGGAGCAATACTGAAGGCCATAATAAGAAAGTTTATGAAAAAAAATTTATTATCAATGTTGTCACATTTTTAAGTAGAAGGGAACTACTTCAAATGATTAAAAAAAGTACCTTTCTCAATTTTATGTTTAAAGCAATGGTGTTTTGGTCACTGAACATTGAACTATAATTCGTCAAAGGGTGTTCTTTTTGTTTGCTTTGTTTTTTTCTATTTAGTAATATCTTTTTATCTTCTTATTGAGATTTTTTGTTATTTTGATGCAGACAAGAGCTATATTAGGGTTTCACTTTCATACAGCTTATCTTTCAATGTACTTCAATCGCTTTCTATCAAGGATATATATATATATATATATATATATATATATATATATATATATATATATATATATATATATATATATATGTATATAGCCTTAAGGCGATGAAAGTACTGGAATGGGAGTTATGGGTAGGAACTCCAACAATGAGAAAGACATACTTCATGGTGGTGATGAAAAATACCCACAATTATTGTTGTCAATGGAAAAAATGTAGGTATATTTATAACGTTGACAATCGAATTTATTTTGGTCTCTATAACTTAATTAGGGCACTCTTATAAATTTATTTGAATCTTTGATACCGAATGATTTTATACAACCTTAGCGGTGGGATTTGTTTATCCCACTCCTTATAGGATAAGGAGGTCACTTGGGATAATTTATCCATTAACATATCTCATCCTAAACTACACCAAACAATGGATAGGATAATTTAATTCAATACGACTGTCTTACACGGTGCATCAAATGAGGCCTAGTTGTGCGTGTGTGTGTGTGTGTGTGTGTGTGTGTGTGTATATAAAATAAGATAATTCATTGATCAAGTAATTGTTATTTCTACCCCTCCCACCCAATCACCAATTCTCCTACCACTTAATAAGTATATACATAAGGACCGATTTCCAACATAATATGATATACTAGCATGCAACCTGCGCGATGCATGGGCACATATAATTTTTTGTTGCTATTACAATTCAATAAGTAAATGTAGAAAGCCCTATTCTAATGAGCATATACTTTTAATAGGAAATTTAAAGTCAACACTTGCTTAAAAGACAAAAATTTCAATTTAAATAGTAAACTCATTTGATAAATTAATGTAGCCATTAATGCAAGTAAATTGATCAAATTATGAAATAATATATAAAGCTTCGTAATAGTCAAATATTGGATTTGTTGAGTAAGTCCCAACATCTCGTAGTGTTTGACACTAATTCTCATTATTTTTCATACAAAACAATACATAAACATAAAATTGTCATCTTAAACTAATAGCCACTGTGATTTTAATGTGGTCATTAATTCTCAAATGAAATTTATTTCAACAATGGTTGACTCATATATGATTTTTCGTTGATCACCAATGGTGCGAGCTGCATGGAAATTAACGATTTTTCATTCTAAATTTACATGGTTCGATTAATATTTTCCAACAAATTACTGAAAACTTGGAATAAAATATCGCATTTTCACAAAACTATGTAAGGAAAAGAGCATGTCGTATTTCGAGACCGAGGAAGAAGGCCCTTAAGTTCATACTATCCTGCATGAAGAAGGTATACTACGACATGGATATTACATAAATATAAAAGGAAAAATTATATAGAAAATCCCAAATCAACATTAAAGTTTCAAGCATATTAATCAAGTTTCCTTTTCTTTGGAGTAAACAAATAAGGAACTATGTCAATAATTTAAAGTCCACAGTATAGACACCACATTTTATCCCCCCCCCCCCCCCCCCCCAACCCAAGTCCTTCCTTAGGTCCCTAGAACCTCCACGTACACCACAAACCCTAGGTCATACTCTGAAAACCGATCTGGAGGCCACCGGGCACTCCCAGACCCCGTTTTGACCCCAATCAACTTCATCGTCAGAGAAAAATATCAATGAATATTCTAAGGGCACTCAATAACATTTCTAACGGTCCACTCCGAGCATAAATTGGCATAACGGTTCGGATGAACGGACCATTTTACTACATAAAAATGATCTAGAGTTCACCACATGCTCCTGATCCCCATTTGACTCCGGCCAACTTCATCATCAGAGCGAAAGCACAATGAATCTTCAAATGGCACTAAAACCCCTTTCCAACATTCTACCCCGTGCATGAAATGGCATAACCGTTCGGATGAACGATTCATTTTCCCAAAAAAAATTTATTTGAAGGCCACCGGGCGCTCTCAAACTTAGTTTGACCAAAGTCAACTCTTCATATTGAAAGATACTAAATGAATCTTTTAAGGGAACTGAATACCCTTTCCAGTGGTTCACTCTGTGCACAAATCAGCCTTACGGTACGGCCAAATGACCCGTTTTACTCCGAAAGTTCCCCGGCCGCTTTCGAGCCCCGTTTGACCCAAGTCAACTCTCCAAATCAAGCAAAACTCTTTTTAAACATCAAATTTACTCACATAACCTTTCCAACGGTCCGCCCCATGCACAATTCAAACTTACGATTTGGACGACTGATTCACTATCGTCCGACGATCTCCTATCTAAAGGATTGACGGGATATTTTGAGCCCCGTTTGACCCAAACTCAACTCCAAACCCGGGAGCGGCCCAAGGATTATCCAAGGTCTCTGAATAACCTTTCCAACCGTATGCCCTGTGCATGATTTGGACTTATGGATTGCGTTTTACGACCGTTTTTCTAAAAAATCTGCACGAGACTAGCAATTAGCAGGTCAATTTCCCTCTCTATCGACAATGTGTCTATGATCACTTGCTGACAAGTAGGGAAAGGACAATGTCGATCGAAAGTCCCTTAAACCTATATAAGGGTGACATGAGCTCACCCTGAAGGGCCCCTCAGAAACATCAACTTCAATGATCTCAACAACATTCTTCTTAAGTCAGGGAGGTCTCATTGTATGAAACCTTTCTCCACCTTTCATTTCCATCACTTTCACACCCAATTTAGAAAAATCCCTCTATATTCTTCACTGACTTGCAAGTAAGCTCACCATCAATCAAGATCAATCTCCAAGTCTCCAAAGAAATTCCAAATATTATTCTCTCTCTTTAAATTTCTTTATTTTCGCATTAGTTATATAAGTTCTTAATTTAGCTTTTACTTCAGATCATACACATATTAATCTTCAATCCTTTATTAGTAATATTTCACATAATATATATATAAAAACAAAATAAGATAAAGAGGTTTACACCTTTAAATTCCAACGGGATTTTTCATCACATTTTTTCAAAACTAAAAACACCTTTTTCTTACACACACATGTAATAAAATCCCCGTTTGAATTTATGGGATTGATGCATTCTAAATAAAGCTTGTGATTCAAGTGAAAATCTATCGCAACAAGTAATATCCGGTAAGTACGAAATCGTGATCCACAGGGATTGAAACACTCCTAAGAGAACAGGATTGGGGTAAAGGGATTCTCTAAACGTCACAAAAGTGAAAGTGTAAAAGATGATTTAATAGTTTGGAAAAGTGATTGAGATTAATCTCTAAACTAACATACTATTGATGATCAGTCAATTAATTAATAATTACGGAACTATGAAAAGAACTAAGATAAGCTTGAGTTCAAGAAATTAAAGGGATCGAGGATCATTCTCCCACCTCGGATTCACAAAGAAGGGTATTATAGGGCTTGGTTGAAATTAATTCTAATCGAGAATAACTAATCAAGTCTGAACATCAACCATGTAGAGACTAAACTCAACAATGGAGGATTAGGGGTTAGTTAGTTATTGCTAGATGGGTTGGGTTTGTAGTAAAGATTCAAACACTAACCCTTGCATGACAAGAGAAGTTACGAAACTATGATACTCCAAAACCAACACATGAAGTTCCATTAGAACAATTATAAACCAAACCCTAAATATGAAGTTCAAGCATCCAAGGTGGGATTATGATCCCCAATCATAAGTCTAGCTACTCATAATTGAAACTAAACTACACATGCTAGTTACCAACATAGTTAAGTTAGTTATCTAGTTTAAACACAAACCAATACAAGAGATGGAATTAAATGCAAATTAAAGCTAGTAGAACAAGTAGAGAAGAAGTAAATGAACCTTTCTTGCATTAATAACACCAATTTAACTAGTAATCAAAGCTTTACAAGTTGGTAATAACCATAAATGAACTTGACCTAGGAGAGAGAAGAGAGTGTTTTTCTATATCACCAAAATATCCAACCAAAGTAATCTCACCTCACCAAAGAGGAAAAACAAGGGATAAATGCCCAAAAATCCAACCAAAATGGAAAACTAGTAATAAGAAGAAAGCTGGAAATGCAGGGCCGAATCGATTCGGTGGCAAATTCGAATCGATTCGGAAGTGTAGAGATTTTTCCCCTGTATGAAACCGAATCGATTCGGCATTAATTGCGAATCGATTCGAGCCTGCTGGAGAAGGAAAGTTGCCTATATTGGCATAATTTCTCCCATGCTTCACCGAAACTTCCGTAACTTCTTCATTCAAGGTCGGATTCAAGCACCGTCGGAGGCCACGCAAAGATAAGAAGAAGGTCTACAACTTCCGTGAAGAAATTGGAATCAAAACCCGAGTGCTAAAATTACCAAAATGCCCCCGACTGTGCAAGCGTCAACGAAACTTTTCCGGATCACCACCAAACTTCCCAAAATGCATTCCCGAGACCTATAAAAGCTCAACAAAGACACATACAAAGTATATATGATGAATTCAGGAGTTAGTCAATAAATGAGTATAAGAACCGGGAAATACATGCACGGGAACGCTAGAATGTACAAATTAACGGGGTATAAAATACAATAAAAGTGACGAATCACACCCCATAACTTATACATTGCTAGTCCCGAGCAATGAAGTATGAAGAAACAAGGGCCAACAACGCAACCAAAATAGAAGAAATATGTACAACGAAGGAAAATGCCACTTTCGCGGGCTCACGATTGCATTTAGCGTATGCAATAAGCCGTTTTAAACCCCTAGGTGGCCCTAGGGGACGAGTGAGGTCTCGTGAGGGTTTCCATGGATTACACCCACAAACATCAAATCAACTCATACTATGATACGACAAAATCCAATGCGTAGCTCAACAAATATCTAAGAAGCGCAATTTATCAACAAAGTGAACGAAGCTCACACAAAAGACGGCAATTATCGGCATTAAACAAATAACTTCAATAAAAATCGAAACCATGGAAATGCGAAATAAGCGGACACATGTGGTAATTTAGATTTGGCAAAACTTTCAAAATCCATATAAATGCTAAGGCATGCATACTCAAGTTCTCTCCGGTTGTTACACTCAACAAATGAAACACTTAGAAATGGGATGTAACACACACGGGACATGCGGGCATAAAGAGTAATTGTAAAGGGAAACTAGGCCACACACATGTCATCAATGAAGAACGCAATATAAAAGTGAAAAATACAATCTCATGAAAGGATACCGCATATTAACCAAGAGAAAAGCATTTAAACAGATTATCGCTAATGTTCGATCCTTGAATCACATCACCCTGGGATCAAATAGAACTTTGGGGGGTATAGAATTTAGGCTAGGTTAGGGTTAGGAAAAGAAAGGGATGTGTGTAGGATCAAAGGAGATTCGGGAATAACGCGCGGGATAATGGATTTAATGGGCAATTTAGGAATCGATGGTAAAATTCCACAAGCAATGTATTCATGAGAGTGAGACTTTGATATTCATGCACATGGTGAAATGGGAAACAACTAGGACCCATTTTATTCGATACTTATTATTTCTTTGCTTTTCTTTTCTTTGCTTTCCTTTTCTTTTCTTTGATTTGATTTTATTTTCTTTGATTTTCTTTTATTTTCTTTGCTTGCAATCCATATAAACAACATCATTCAATCCCGGGAACAATCCCTAATCAAGGTACGGGAGGAGTAAATAAGGGTTTAGGACTCCAATGTGGAGCTGGACAAGGGATTTGGGGTTGAAACGAAAGGAATAATAAGGCTCGAGGGGGTTGACTAGGGAAAACTTTTAAGGGTAAGGTCAAGGTCATATGGGATAAACAAAAACAAGGGCCTATAATCCTTTCCTAGAGTTTCATGTGATTCGCGGAACTCAACACCATTGAAAATCATGCTCAAGTGATAAATCAGTTAGTATGCAATCAAATGAAAAGAAAATGAGATTGACAACGAGTTCATTGACAAGAAAGAGATAGAGTGGGTGTATACGCTCACAAATGATGATAAGTCTCAATTTTCACTTTTGTAAGGGTATAGCATGCGCCTTAGAATAACGAATTTGAAACACTTTAAACCAAATCATAAATAATTAAATGTGTATATGCTCCAAGCCTCACAGTTTAATTTTATGATGCTATTCACAATGCAAACAATAACGGGCTAAAGGGTAATAAATCAATGACTCAAAGCATGCTTCATAGTTATACAATAGGATATGTCGATCATCTAAGTAATCATAGTAGATATGAGAGAAAAAGAAAAAAATTATATATTTTTTTTTATTTTTTTTTATTTTTTTTTATTTTTTTTTTATTTTTTTATTTTTTATTTTTTTATAAAAGTAAATAAATACTCACGTGATAACCGGCATCACAATTGTAATCCATACCCCCTAACTTGAATGAAACATTGTCCCCAATGTTAGTAGGGATAAAAAGGGAAAAGGGGTTAGAAAATAGTCACCCCGTATGGAGTAACTCGAGAAACGCGCAACGGCATGCCTGTTACAAGTTAGTACCAAAAACAATAATATATACAAAAGAGATATACACAAGAACAAATATGAAACTGAAAATGAGTAACTTCATTAATAATCACGAGTTGTGTACATGGGGCACAAAAACCAAAATTAGAAAATACAGTCAATGTACTCTCTCTTCCCCACACCGAAACACAACTTAAAAAGTTACAAACTAAAAATGAAAATAAGAACCATAATACTCAGCAGCAGCGAGAACGGTATGACAGCGGCCTACATATCGTCCGGATGGCGGCTCGGGGACTCGGGCGTGGTGGGGTCATGGGGGGAATAGGGGTCATAAAGGTACGGAGGCACAGGAGCCTCGCCCCCGCGTAGGTGTGAAAATAGGTCCATTTGCGCCCGAGTAATCATCGAGATATCGCGCTCGTAAGCGCCCCGATACGCTGTTAAAATCAACCTGGAACGACCCGAAGCTCGACATGTAAGTGCCCCGAAACTCGGAAAAATCCGCCTGTAACTCATCCATCCGCACCCCGAGATATGTGATGGGGTCAACAATAGATGGAGCTGGTAGTGGGACAGGATGAGGCACATCCGGAATATCCGGCATAGGGGCATCGGGGGCATCGGGAGCTTCAGGAGCTTCGGGGGCACCAGGGGCATCAAAGGCACGCTTCTTCCTCCTCTCCCAATAGTCTTGCCCCAAGCTTTTAGCAATGGTCTTATCATTAAACACCTTGGGCAGCGTAGGTATCTTGTCACTGCCCAAAACCTCACACCCGGCATCCCTACAAATCCGGGAAATCAGACACGCGAAAGGAAGAGTTGTGGTTCCCTTCTCGCTATAGGCAACGTTCACTATTTGATGCAATATGAGGGAGGGAAGACTGCTGACCATGTCATCCGTTAAGAGACTATATAAGAAGAGGGTCTGCTTGTAGCGGAGGACTGCCTTGGTCTGAGTGGGAATGATGGAGTTAACTGCGATGAGATGGAGGATACGATGTACATCGGGCATGCCCGAAGTGGGGAAAGTTTCCCCCGCCCAAATCTTGCCGGGTGCAAGACGCGCAATGAGTTGGTCTTGTGGAAGCTGAGGCGCGTCTGCAAGGAACAGGTAATGATATATCTCGGGGTTAGAAGCCCCGCTAAGGTGCGTAGCCAAGATGGGCTTAGAAATAGTGATCCGCCTCCCTCTCACATACGCTTCATATGCGCCGCCGCGCACAGATACCAGAGAAGCATAGAAACGGCGCACGTGGTCCTCGTTGACCTCACCTCTCATGGACAGATGGGCCTCCCAATTGAATTTGGCCAAAAATCGCCTCACAGAAGCCGGCATCTCCTCAACAATCACCTCCTTCTCAATAGCGATCGGGCGACTGGTTTTGAACATGGACCGATACCACTCCAACTCTTCCTTGGAACGAAAAGAGTCAAAACCAGCCCCTCCCCGTCCAGTAACCACATAGGAGGTTGTCTTGGTGATCGAAGGAACCTACAAAACATTAATTCAATACACACACGATAAGTGCGATGCATAAAATCAAAGTGATCGTGAAATTTGGGGAAACTAGGTTCGGAGGGTGCCCGTTGGGAAAAATGGTCGAGTAGACGTAACCTACGCACACCACACTCAAACAAAGACAATTCAACAGGAATGTGCGATAAAAGGTGCGAAGATAGAGCATTTGTGCACAAGCACAAAATCTTCACAGAGGCAATTTATCGAACACTTAGTGTGCAATGTATAGAGAGTAGGGTGAAAATAACATGTTTAATGTGAAACAACCTCAACAAATAGAACTGAATCATCAAAGCAACATAAACAAGTTGTATTTGTTGGATTCATAAAACAAACAATGAGAAAAAATGGAGCAATTGGCATAAAATATGAATTTTTAAAATACCCCAATTAACCCTACTTTCTATACCAAGAACACTAAATAAGAATTGAAATTAATTTAAGTGGATTGAAGTAGTTACCTTGGATGAGGAAGCCATGAGGTTGAATAAGATTGGAGGAATGGAAATGACAAGGGAGAGGGAGAGTTCGCAGGCAAGGGAGAAGAGAGAATTAGAGGATGATGTTTAACAAATAAGAAATTTTAAGTGACCAATGGGACCGAATCGATTCGGTAGTTAAAACGAATCGATTCGCAAATCTCGAATTCAACACTGGAAGGGGTCCGAATCGATTCAGTGGTTAACCGAATCGATTCGCTTTTAGAGACCTGACACTTTTGGTCTACCGAATCGATTCGCCAGAATTGCGAATCGATTCGCAAACCCTTAATTGGCTACTAGAAGGGGCCGAATCGATTCGGTGGTTAACCGAATCGATTCGGCTGCTGGGATCCAAGTTTTTGCTTAGCTGAAACACCATTTTTTCGAGGGTGGCTGGATTGGGCTGCTAAGGGGTGGATTTTTGGACCCTAAAGATGGAGTTTAATATGTACAAAGGGCCCGGGATAAAAATTTTGCACCCCACACATGCCGGGGGATGGTCGGCACAAAAAAATCACAATTCCGAAGTCCTATAGAGCCCCATAAACGGGGTCGGACAATGGAATCGTGTCCGAACATGGGTCCAATGGTTCTAGGAAAGGCTTGAGATGCTGACCATTGACCTTGAACAACTTCCCATCAGATGGGTTCTCAATCTCAATTGCACTGTGATGATGGACGGTCTTAACGACAAACGGACCCGTCCACCTAGACCTTAGCTTACCCGGGAACAAATGCAACCTAGAGTCGTATAAGAGAACTTTTTAAAGAGGGTGAAATGTTTTACGAGGTATGTGCTTGTCGCGCCTCTCTTTCACCCTTTGCTTATAGATTCTCGCGCTCTCGTACGAATCATTACGGAGTTCCTCCAACTCATTGAGTTGGAGCATGCGCTTCTTTCTGGCCTTGTCTAGATCAAAATTCAATTTTTTTATCGCCCAATAGGTCTTGTGCTCGATTTCAACTGGTAAATGACATGGTTTTCCGTACACAAGTCTAAAGGGCGACATACCCAAGGAAGTCTTGTAGGCCGTACGATATGCCCATAATGCGTCAGGAAGCCGAAGAGAGCAATCCTTGCGGTATGGATTGACCGTCTTCTCTAGGATGTGCTTTATCTCTCGATTGGCCAATTCATCTTGGCCATTTGTTTGCGGGTGGTAGGTAGTTCCAACTTTATGAGTTACCCCATACTTTCGCATAAGATTAGCAAACGGAGAATTACAAAAATGAGTTCCGTTATCGCTTATGATCGCCTTCGGAGTTCCGAAACGCGAAAGCATGTGTTCCTTAAGGAACTTCAACACCACCCTATGATCATTGGTTTTGGATGCAATGGCCTCTACCCACTTTGATACATAATCTGCGGCCACAAGGATGTAAAGGTTACCAAAAGACGGCGGGAATGGGCCCATGAAATCAATTCCCCAACAGTCAAAGACTTCAATTTCTAGAATGGGGGACATTGGCATCATGTTTCGACGGGTTATAGCACCTAATTTTTGGCAACGATCACACGAAACGCAGAATTCGTGTGCATCCTTAAAAAGTGTGGGCCAATAAAGCCCGCATTGCAAGATTTTTGCGGCGGTTTTCTTGGAAGAAAAGTGGCCCCCACATGCCTCCGTGTGGGAGAAACGAATTACGCTCTCATACTCATCATCCGGGACACATTTCCGGATGATCTGGTCGGGGCAATACTTGAACAGATACGGATCATCGAAAAAGAACCTCCGCACCCAATTAAAGAATTTCCTCTTCTCTTGAGGGGTCCAATGAGATGGAATTGAACTCGTCACGAGGTAGTTCACGATATCAGCGAACCACGACAGAGAGGAAGTGGAGAACAGTTGTTCATCCGGAAAGAATTCAACAATGGGGAGTTGGTCCTTGGGTGCCTCAAACGTTAAACGCGACAAGTGATCCGCGACAACATTTTCTACTCCTTTTTTATCTTTAATAGTTAAATTAAACTCTTGGAGTAAGAGCACCCACCTAATCAAGCGCGGCTTGGCGTCCTTCTTAGACAGAAGGTATTTGAGCGCGGCATGATCCGTAAAACAAACTATGGGGGATCCCACGAGGTATGCCCGGAATTTATCCAAAGCGTAGACAACCGCTAATAACTCTTTCTCGGTGGTTGAATAGTTCAACTGAGCACCGTAAGAGTTCGACTTGCATAGTAAATGACATGGGGTTTCTTGTCACTTCTCTGTCCTAAAATAGCCCCAACCGCGAAGTCGCTAGCGTCACACATCAATTCGAAGGGTAGGGTCCAATCAGGAGCTTGAATTATGGGAGCGGTGGTAAGCATACTTTTCAAAGTCTCAAAAGCTGCTTGACACTCATCGCTCCATTCGAACGGGGTTTCCTTGGAGAGGAGACTACACAAGGGTCTAGCAATCGAGCTAAAGTCCTTTATGAAACGACAATAAAATCCTGCATGCCCAAGGAAAGACCGTACATCTTTCAGAGATTTAGGGGCGGGTAAGTTGGCAATGACCTCAACCTTTGCCTTGTCTACCTCAATACCATCTGAGGAGACGATGTGACCTAAAATAATCCCCTTAGTGACCATAAAATGGCACTTCTCCCAGTTTAACACGAGCTTTTTCTCGACACATCTAGACAAAACCTTCTCTAGCAAAGAAAGACAATGGTCATAGGAGTTGCCAAAGATGCTGAAATCGTCCATGAACACCTCTAGACCACGTTCTACCATATCACTAAACATGCTCAACATGCACCTTTGGAACGTATCAGGCGCATTACATAACCCGAAGGACATCCTTTTGTAAGCAAATGTCCCAAAAGGGAATGTGAAGGTAGTTTTGTCATGATCCTTGAGATCAAGTTCGATTTGGTTGTAACCCGAGTACCCATCGAGAAAACAATAGTAAGGATGGCCGGACACGCGTTCCAACATTTGGTCAATGAATGGAAGGGGAAAATGATCCTTCAATGTCATTGCATTAAGTTTTCTATAGTCGATGCACACACGCCACCCAATGGAGGTGCGTTTAGTGATCGATTCCCCTTTCATGTTTTCTACAACGGTGACACCTGATTTCTTTGGAAAAACGTGAATTGGACTGACCCATTTGCTATCGGATATATGATATCAGCATATAAAAGCTTAATTACCTCCGCCCTCACAACTTCCTTCATCACTGGATTCAATCTCCTTTGCATCTCACGAGAGGGTTTTGCATCCTCTTTAAGATTAATTTTGTGAGTGCAAATCAAGGGACTAATTCCCTTCAAATCTGCAATTGTCCACCCAAACGCACCCTTGTATCTCCTTAACAAGTCTATCAGTATTTGTTCTTCACTCGCCTCGAGGCTTGATGAGACAACAACAGGATATGTCTCATTTTTGCCTAAATAAGCATATTTTAACTCGGAAGGCAATTGCTTTAATTCAAGTTTGGGGAATCGCACATCCGAGGGAACTTCATACGAATCACGAGGGGGTAAGTCCTCAAAAACACTACACCAATTAACATCATCAACACTCTCGTCCTCGTCTAACAACAAGCTCATGCACTTGACCTCTTCATCAAAAGGAGAATAGCTATTATCCAAGTAAATCGGGTTCACAAGACATCCCTCTAAGGGGTCCGAAAAATATGTAGCATCAAAATGCTCCTGTACCACCTCCTCTAAAAAGTCCACTTTATGGACCTCATCATCATAATCTCCCACTTGGTTCGAAACATTGAAGATGTTCATTTCCAAGGTCATATTCCCAAATGTCAGGTTCATTTGGCCATTCCTAGTATTAATTAATGCATTGGAAGTGGCTAGGAAAGGACGACCAAGGATAATGGGGGTAGTTCTACTGCTAGGAGAAGTATGATGGGTGTCAAGCACCACAAAGTCCACAGGAAAATAGAATTTGTCAACTTGTATAATGACATCTTCTACAACACCCCTCGGAACCTTAACGGAGCAATCCGCTAATTGGAGGGTTATTTTTGTGGGCTTGAGGTCCCCTAGACCGAGCTGTTCATAGACATGGTAAGGTAACAAATTGACACTTGCTCCTAGGTCTAGCAAAGCCTGCTCAATTTTATAGTCCCCTATCACACATGAAATGGTGGGACATCCGGGATCTTTATATTTGGGTGGTAATTCAGATTGAATTATTGAGCTAATGTTTTCGACCAAGGAGGCTTTCTTCCTTACAAACAATTTCCACTTAACAGTAATTAAGTCCTTTAAGAACTTAGCATAAGCGGGGACTTGCTTGATTGCATCCAAAAGAGGGATGTTAATTTTGACCTGTTTGAACATCTCTAGTATGTCAGCGTTATTAACATTCCCTTTTTGCGACAGGAGCCTTTGAGGGTAAGGTACGGGGCTAGGAAGCTTCGAAACCACATCCGACTCTAACGGAGCTTTCCCTTTTCTCTGCCTTAAGGAGGCATCTTCGACCTCTAATGGGTCGGGCGAAACCTCCTTAACGACGGTGGGGACACTAGGAGGGGTGGGCTTATCAATGACTTTCCCGCTCCTTACAACGGTCACAGCCTTTGCACTATCAGGAGGGGGATTCGAAGTGTTAGTGACACTATTTTGCCCCATGGCCTTTTGAGGTTGGGAAGGGAATTTTCCCTTCTCTTGGATACTCAAAGCCGAAGTCAACTTGGATATTTCCTTTTCAAGCCTAGAATTCGTGGCTTGTTGAGAGGTTATGAAAGATTGAAGAGTCTCTTCGAGGCTCCTCTTGTTCGGGTGAGCATACAACGGTATAACCGGAGGAGGTGGTCCCTGAGGGGGACCTTGAATTTGAGCTTGGAGTGGAGGAACTTGATTATATGGTTGCTGAAAATTATGAGGTGGGGGAAGATTTTGATAATTCGGGGGAGGTGGATTTTGAGAATGTTGGGGTTGCCCATAGGAGAAACCCGGATGGTTTCTCCACGAAGGATTATAGCCCTCACCTAAAGGAGTCATGTACTGTTTCTTGTAAGTGTCCATCGCGCTGGCTTGATCGTGAAGCATCACTTTATATGCCGGGATTATTGGACAATCCCTCGTTGAGTGATCTTCAACGTCGCAAATGGCACAAGACTCCTCTACATGTGAGGGAGAAGGATGGGATGGTTCCCGAGCTTTGGCATCCATTGCCTCTATACGCTTAGAAAGTTGGGCTACTCTTAATGACATATCATCTCCTTCGGCAAGGTGATATATCCCATGGCTAGAGGAAGGTGGATTGGATGACCGGGCATTGGTTTTGCTAGGGTCCGAAGTGTCCCACGCTTGGGTGGTCTCGGCACAATATTTGAAATGTGCCCACGCATCATCAGGATCTAAACCAAAAAACTCGCCGGAGCACATTGTCTCCACCATTTGTTTTGCATTGAGGGTAAACCCATTGTGGAAAAATGAGATTAATCTCCACTTTTCGAACCCGTGATGAGGGCACTTATAAAGTACCTCATTAAATCTCTCCCAACATCTCTCGAATGATTCACCTTCGGCTTGAGCGAAGGTTTGGATTTGACCCTTTAAAGAGTTGGTGCGATGAGTAGGAAAGAATTTCTTCAAAAATTACGCTTGCATTTCGCGCCAACTCCCGATGGAATTAGGAGCCAAGGACCAAAGCCAAGTTTTGGCTTTGTCCTCCAAGGAAAATGGGAAGAGTTTGAGACGTGTGACATCCGGAGGACAGTTTTGATCGCTAAAAGTAGCGCACACCTCCTCAAACTCTCTAACATGAAGGTACGGTTGTTCACTTTCCATGCCGTGGAAAGTAGGAAGTAATTGGATCATTCCGTTACGAAAATGGAATTGAGCGGCATTGTAGGGAAAAATGATACAAGACGGAGAGGTGGTCCTCTCCGGTTACAAATAATCACGCATGGTCCTATACAGGGGTTCGGGTACAACCCCCTGACTTCCATGCTCAATAACATTGTCGGCCATGGTTGTGGGATCGGAGTGAGCCCAGGTATACGAAGAAGACGAGACCGAACTAGAATGAGAAATTGTTGGTAAAGGTCTCTAATAATCCGAGGGTTCACTAGACGATGGTTCACGAATAGGATTCAAATTGTTACAACTCGAGTCTTGCATTTACGGAATTTTGGATGGATTTTTGGAAACCGTAATGTCACGGTGACCACAGGGAACGATAGTGTAAAGAGAATTTCTAACCCCTAAGATAGTTGCCAATCCCCGGCAACGGCGCCAAAAACTTGATGCATTCTAAATAAAGCTTGTGATTCAAGTGCAAATCTATCGCAACAAGTAATATCCGGTAAGTACGGAATCGTGATCCACAGGGATTGAAACACTCCTAAGAGAACAGGATTGGGGTAAAGGGATTCTCTAAACGTCACAAAAGTGAAAGTGTAAAAGATGATTTAATAGTTTGGAAAAGTGATTGAGATTAATCTCTAAACTAACATACTATTGATGATCAGTTAATTAATTAATAATTACGGAACTATGAAAAGAAATAAGATAAGCTTGAGTTCAAGAAATTAAAGGGATCGAGGATCATTCTCCCACCTCGGATTCACAAAGAAGGGGATTATAGGGCTTGGTTGAAATTAATTCTAATCGAGCATAACTAATCAAGTCCGAACATCAACCATGTAGAGACTAAACTCAATAATGGAGGATTAGGGGTTAGTTAGTTATTGCTAGATTGGTTGGGTTTGTAGTAAAGCTTCAAACACTAACCCTTGCATGACAAGAGAAGTTAAGAAACTATGATACTCCAAAACCAACTCATGAAGTTCCATTAGAACAATTATAAACCAAACCCTAAATATGAAGTTTAAGCATCCAAGGTGGGATTATGATCCCCAATCATAAGTCTAGCTACTCATAATTGAAACTAAACTACACATGCTAGTTAACAACATAGTTAAGTTAGTTATCTAGTTTAAACACAAACCAATACAAGAGATGGAATTAAATGCAAATTAAAGCTAGTAGAACAAGTAGAGAAGAAGTAAATGAACCTTTCTTGCATTAATAACAACAATTCAACTAGTAATCAAAGCTTTACAAGTTGGTAATAACCATAAATGAACTTGACCTAGGAGAGAGAAGAGAGTGTTTTTCTATATCACCAAAATATCCAACCAAAGTAATCTCACCTCACCAAAGAGGAAAAACAAGGGATAAATCCCCAAAAATCCAACCAAAATGGCAAACTAGTAATAAAAAGAAAGCTGGAAATGCAGGGCCGAATCGATTCGGTGGAAAATCCGAATCGATTCGGAAGTGTAGAGATTTTTCCCCTGTATGAAACCGAATCGATTCGGCATTAATTGCGAATCGATTCGGGCCTGCTGGAGAAGGAAAGTTGCCTATATTGGCATAATTTCTCCCATGGTTCACCGATACTTCCGTAACTTCTGCGTTCGAGGTCGGATTCAAGCACCGTCGGAGGCCACACGAAGATAAGAAGAAGGTCTACAACTTCCGTGAAGAAATCGGGATCAAAACCCGAGTGCTAAAATTACCAAAATGCCCCCGACTGTGCAAGCGACAACGAAACTTTTTCGGATCACCACCAAACTTCCCAAAATGCATTCTCGAGACCTATAAAAGCTCAATAAAGACACATAAAAAGTATATATTATGAATTAAGGGGTTAGTCAATAAATGAGTATAAGAACCGGTAAATACATGCACGGGAACGCTAGAATGTACAAATTAACGGGGTATAAAATACAATAAAAGTGACGAATCAGGGATAAACCCAATCCTCGTGTCGCATGCGAACTACGTGGACTTTGATTCCTTTATAGGCTATGTAGGCATCTCAGGCTAAAACTCGATACTCGAGTCCTGTTTTCTTACTTTTCTCTTTTTCCTGTTTTATCCATATATTATTCATATATATCATCTTGTGATTCATAATTGCATATTATCTAACACATATTATCGTTCCATCATAACGATCAATATCTTAATATGCACACAAATTATATTTTTAATTATTATTTTCGGAACATTCCTATATATGACCTCACTTCGTCTTTTCCATGATGCGAGTTGAGCGATTCTGATCTCCACTTATATATACATGCACACTCTTCACAAAAAAAAATAATAAAAATAGTACCATAAACACATAAGATATCACCTCTCGCTCACTTTTCACTTCACACACTAGTAAATACTCTCCATGTACACCTCACATTACCGACACTTGTACATAAGTTCACTTATAGCCACATGTTTCACCCACCACTTAGAATATCCATACTTAGATGTCACTAGCACACACCTCCACTTATCACACTTTTATGTATCCATTCTCACTAATACTTATCACACACCACTTGTAGTTTACCTATGCTTAATTCACTGTCAGACACTCACTTATATTCACACACCACTCACTCTTATGTATCCATGGTTCTTCATGCTCCATGCTAGATTAACATTTCATGATACTTGTACATTCTCTCTTATTAGTATAGTGATCATCATAGCAAATAAAATACAATCTCCATAATACACTAATCAAGATTTATGCATTTTACACACTACATCACCAAGAGCATTGCTATATTGACCAAAAATTCAACCGTACTAGGGGGGTCACTTTGTGATGGGCACTGGTCCGACAGGACGTTGTTAGCTTAAGCAATATGACTCTCACCTTCCATTGACCTAGTAGCTTTGACGTATATCAAATGGCATCGTACCGCTTAATTGAACTCACGATGGGAGGTATATATCAAGGAACCCATTCACGTACATCGAGTATATCAAATTCGCTCTCACGCGTACTGTCCTCACGAGGAATATAGTGAGGCAATTCACGTACACTTAGGTATATCAAATGGCTTTCCACCGATTACCATCAAAAGCAAGATGTATATTGTGGAAGTCGTGCCAAAGGATAAATGTTTCCACTAACCCAACAACTGCATACCCTCTTACAGACATCAAACCTAGGTCACTCATATTTAGTTTGCCGATTACTACACGAAACTCTGTCGAAATGTCGGGTCGGCATGCTGCCCAAACATTCACACGATTTCATTTTTTTCAAAACGGGATCCTATCCATGAGCTTGGCAACAAGTCAAACCATGTTTTACAAATTTTTAAAACCAATTTTTCCCAAGCTCGAGTCTCGTTCGGCATTTCTTTTGCATTTAGGTAAACTTAATACAAGTGAAAACATAAACATAATAATAATCATGCTGAGACACTTCTCTCACTTTTCCCCTCCTTTTTTACTAAAAGTACAAAAACACTTTTTCCCTCCTTTTATTAAAATACCAAAAAAAAAATTCCTCCTTCTCATCAAAATGTCAAAAACATTTTCCTCTTCTTCAAAATAATCCTTCCTTTTCTCTTTTCAAAAATAAATTCGAATCTCTTTTCTTCTCAGGTCGATCGCATACCTGACCCTTGACCTAGCTCCCTATCACTACACCAAAACACGCCATTAGTAACACAATTTTACCATTACTAATAATTTTAGTAACACAATCTTTCTGTTAGAAAAAAGGCGTGGGGCACGAAGCTAGTAACGATAAAATTCTGTTACTAATAGTAACGGAAAATTTAGGATTAGTAACGGTAAAATTCTGTTACTAATAGTAACGGTAATTCAGAATTTGTAACGGTAAAATTCTGTTACTAATAGTAACGGTAAATTTCAGAATTAGTAACGGTAAAATTTTGTTGCTAATAGTAACGATAATTCAAAATTTGTAACGGTAAAGTTCTGTCACTAATAGTAACGGTAAAATTCAGAATTAGTAATGATAAAGTTGTGTTACTAATAGTAACGGTAAAATTCAGAATTAGTAACGCTAAAGTTGTGTTACTAATAGTAACGGTAAAGTTATGTTACTAATATTAATACATATTTTAAAAAAATTAAGATCCAATATCCTGATTATTATTACCACTATTTAAATCCTAAGAACATATAAAACAATAGTCTACAAAAACAAGGGCATTATATTCAACATTTATATTTATATAAGCCTTAGTTATATGCTGGATCTCATAGGGTTTAGGCTACAGATTTGGGGTTTTGATGATATAGAGATGTTTGCTCTCTCTCTCGAACGCGAACTAGAGTACTTGTGTTTTCGTCCCATCAGTTCACATGCTCTCCGAATCTCTCATTTGTGACATATATCTCTCTCCTCTTCTCTTTGGAAATGGGTTACATCTCAGTTCACTCACAGTTATAACCATATAACTAACATGAGAATGTTACAACAAAAGATAAGATTGACTAGAAGAGACAAAATTAACAACCACCAAGTAAAAATATAATTTAGGAGCAACACCTACGAGTTATAAGAAAGTACACTTAGACCGTATGCACATATAAGATGTATTAAACACACAAATAAGAAAAAAGGAAGATTACTTGAAATAAGACATGAAAGGAAAAAGAGGCCGAGGAAAACTAACATGGGAGGAAGTTATAAGAATAGAACTTGAGAAAGTAGAGAAGGAAAAAAGAGAATTAATGTGCCCAACCCCATTTGATTGGAGAGGGCAAGAATGTGATTAACAAATGGACAACTAGGCATTTTTTAAACATTCTCCCTCGTGATTACTGGTTACACTAACAACAAAAGGCCCTAGATCCAAGTGACCTCTAAAAAGAAACTTCAGTTGACCCAAGATTAAAATGAAAAAACTCCAAAACAAGCACAATTACAGGAGAATGAAGAGTAACCTTGTTGAGGTCTTTTCTCCAAATTCCAACTATTTTTGAAACTTTTCTTGGAAGATATGATCATTCCATCAAATCAGCCTCAGGTATTTGATTGCTGCAAGGAGATTATAGTTCAGAATATCATCCAATGAAAACAAAATACAAGCACAGGATCTATGTTCAGTGAGGACTAACCGGTCAACCAACAATTGTAGGCACTCTTCTAATTTACGCAACATGAACAGATAAAGGAATGCAACATTATTTTTCCATGCTCTCTAGCAAGAGATGCAAGTTTCAATATTTCTTCAGCATCTCCTAAAGATGAATAAAGTAGCAACAAGACACTCAAGTCATTTGCATTCTTTAAACATTCCTCAGCCATCTCTATCTACAATTTAAAAGAATAGTCTCAATAATCAACATGGAAGAAATGAAAAAACAAAACCTTCAACTCAGAACAATAAAAAACGAAAACACACACAATCAGCTCAGAACAATTAAGAATAGTGTTGATATTATTGCTCTTTTATGATAATAAAAAAAATGAAAAAACACATAATCAATATTATTTGTCCATGTCTAATCTATATCATGGGGATTCGCCGCTAGTAAATAAATAAAACCCATAACAAACCGTAGAGTATATATGATTTGGAGTAATTATATATACTAAATACATGTGCCCGTAAAAGAACTACAGAATAGCTTGGCTTCGTATCAATAGACATACAGAAGTCCCAATAAACCAATAGCAAGAACCGATTAATATTACACACTTGAGTACAATATATTAAGAGCTAAGGGAAAAAATGATATGGAAATACTATTGCCTAATCTCAAACTTATATTTTTGAGGAAAAAGTGGCAAGTTTTTGTGAGAGATGTTTGCTATGGCATAGTAGGTGGGAAAAAAACCATTTTAAACTTGTGGTAATATTAAAAAATAAATGTTTTGGTATTCTTAGCAACCGCCTACATTTTCTTCCTACAATATATATTTACTAGTTGTAATTACTAGTAACAAATGAGGTTACTGTGACACCATCCTTTATATTCATTATTATTTGTGCCAACATATCATATAATTTTCAGATTCTTTCAAACAATGGCCAACTGTGCCAGTAACAACTTTAAGGTCATATTTAAGTCATATTAGCATAGTAACATGTGTCAAAATATTTCCCCTCTACAATTTAGATGACTGTTTAGTTTAGTTTCCCAAAGATTTCTTTATATGCTTGAGATTTCTTCTTCTTAGAATAGTTTGTGTCTATTGGCTCTAGACTCAATTTGGGTTTGCGTTGCTCTATAGGCACTCTATGTACAAGTATTACAGAAAGAATACATAGTGCTTTACTTTTAGGACAACCAAACCTGAACTTTAGACAACTTGAATTTTCACAGGTAGGGCAGGGGACTTACAACAATGTATATAAAGCTCGAGATAGAGACACTAGAAATATCGTTTCTCTCAAGAAAGTTCATTTTGATATATAAGAACCCGAGAGTCTGACATTTATGTCTTGAGAGATCACAATTTTAAGTAAGTTAGATCATCCCAATATTGTAAAACTTGAAGGGTTAGCTACATCTAAAATGCAATAGAAACTTGTAGAAACATGGATCACAAATTACCAAATGGTTTTATAAAATTAGAAAGCGCAATAGTAACTGTAACATCATTTCTCATGCTCAACCATCACTTTAGATCAAAGAAATATGAATTGAAAGTTCATAACAATTGAATATAACTAGCTATAACTCTCATTTGAGTCATATTAATCAATTATTTGGTAAAATAATGAATACCAAACCCTTTAAGGTAAATAAATACTGAAAATACCTTCCGGAGTTTATGTCGGTGATCTATCGGACTTGAATGAACAGAATGGGAGGCACTTGAGGCGCTCTCTAACTTGTCATACTGAAAAGGATCAAAAAACAAATAGCAACAATTGGATTAAACCAACAAATCTCGTAAACAACTGTGAACCTCAGGCTAAGGTATAACACAAGATCATAAAAAAATCCAAAATGGAGTCTCAAAACCTTAGATCAACTGTTTTAAATCCTTAAAGATATAAGGAATCAACCTAAAATAGCTAATGAATTAAAACTTAGAATAAATCTCCACAAATGAAAATTAGGGCACAATATCAACAAAATAACCCTCAAAATGATGACCAAATAAGAAAGCAACTTCAAAAATTGGTTTAGGATTGAAAATTACCTAGGATTTTTTGCTCGGGGTGAACCTTTTAAAATCCCCAACACCGTTTCGATAGACAGACAATCGTTCTCACATAGATTGGTTTATGCCTTGGCCGGAGACAGAGTGAGATCTCAACGGAGAGAGTGAGATCGGGCCATAGTTTATGCCTTGGACAGATCTGAGAGAAAGAGGGGAAAGAAATTTTGGGGGTGAAGTTATTCTAAGAGAGTGCGTGTGTTTGAGCGGGGTTTTGAAGTTTAGGGGTCAATATTTTCTTAAAAAATGTCATATTAATAAAATATTATACTAGTAACGGTATTTTATTGTGAGAAATAGTAATGGTATATTATTGTTAGTAATATACAAAATGGTGTGTTACTAAAAGAGTGTTTTGGTGTAGTATATTAGACTCGATCTTTCGTCAAATATCCTCAAAGCCCGTCAGTTCTCCTACTACTTCCTCTAAGTTTGAAATCCACCTTCACCAACCCTTCATGGAGAATGCAGACTAAGTACCGAATATGCGACCTGATTTGATGACAGTCCTAGTCTAACATACCACCGAGATTGAAAACCTTGAAACTAAGGTTCATTAGATGCAGCGAAACCAAATCCCAGTTCCTAAGGAGACCAAGGTCCTCTTACCTCGTGCTTTGGGTCCACCCGTACCTGAGCCTGTTTGGGTCCTAAAAAAACATCAGCACACTCCACGTGCCCCTCCGTCTAATGGGCCCCCACCAGCTCAAATTCTTATGTTGAATCTTGCCCATCCAGGGACTAACCTAAAAGTCGATCTGAGGGAAAAAGAGTTAAACAAGGTAAAGGAGTACCTTAAGTTGTTAACCAAGAAATTTTACTTGGTCAGAATCTCCGGTAACTACATGGATTACACCAATATGTCTCCTTACCCTAAAGCAAGACTGCCAAAAAAGTTAAATGTGGCTAATATTAAGAAGTTTGGGGGTAGCGAACCCCCCAATTGTTCATATCTGAAGCTACCACCGAGCCATGACTCCCATAGGAGCCTCCAATAAAATAATGGCCCAGATATTCCAGCAGACTTTGAATGACAACACTCTTCATTGGTTTCTATCCCTCGAGGAATTCAAAATTCGTAGTTGGGAGGATGTTGCTCATGAATTCACGTCTTAGTACAAATATAACGAGGAGTTGGAGGTTTTAATCCATGATATATTACTTCTCAAGCATAACCCCGAAGAAACTGTCAGTAATTTTATAGCAAGGTGGAGAGAGAAAACGGCCACTAAAACAAACTGGACTTTCGAAAAGGAGAAAGTTTGTATTGTGGAGAAAACTTCTTATCGCATATCCGAGCAATGATGGGAGTACAGTATTACCCATATTTTCAAGCCCTCTGAGAAGTGGGAGTGGAGATTGAGGAAAGTATTGCCAAGACAGAAGTTGAGCCATAGAAAGTATCCAGACAGTTCACTCCAAAAAAATATGAGAAGCCTGCTACAGTGTAACCATCAACAACATCTTTCAACCCGCTACCTCTTGGGTGCCAAATATTCGTTCTAGTCCAATCAGAACATAATACAATGAGCTGCATAATCCCCTCTCAAAAGTATACCAAGCCTTTCTGAGTCAAAATCTCATCAAACCTTTGGACCCTCGTCCACTACTAAACCCACTTCCAAAAAATTTCTAACCTGATGCCCATTATGATTTTCAGCAAACTGTCGGTCATACCACTGATCAGTGATTCCATCTTTGGAATGTAATCCCAGGTTTAATTGAACGGGGTGTCATCTCCTCACTTCCCAATTTTGAACCAAACACCACTCGCAATCCACTTCCAAACCATACAAATGCCATCTTCCTAGAGAATGACCGGGAATTCCATCCATCTACCCAGATTGTACCCAGTAAAGCACCCGTAATTCCCATACTTTCACCCAAACCACTTATAATCATCCGATATTTTCTCCTACACCCTACCTATTTTTTCGACCAAACCCTGTCACTTCTCACAAGAGCATGTATAATCGTTTGTACCCGATCTGGAGGGAAAGATATGGAACTACCCATAGTATTGAACCATCTTTTAGATGTTGGGATGAAATGGCCATTGACTAACAGAAGTTCATCATCCTATTCATGGAAGCCTAGAAGTGGGATCAAGAATTAGATAATTTGGTGGTACCCTTGACAAATTCAGTTTAGATGATGCAATATAGATTATTGCGGGCTTGTTCTAACAGACCATTGAGATTTGCAATATATTCAAGTTACCCTATGCCTTAAACCTACAAGGGAAATTGGTCCCTTAACGTTTTCACCTCCCCATCGAGTGGGAGAATTTGTATGAAGAAGTCGTTGATGTTGTGGAATGCATTGATTTTTCATGGAAAGATGACATCGTTGTCACCGAATGGGGGGATGAGTTTGGTATCTCGGATGACGAACTAAGCCAAGAAAATGTTAGTCCGGTAATCAGTTTATGTGGGATGATATATTTTCTAGGGGAAATCAATAAAGTGGTCGAACGACTCGAAATAAATGAAGAAATGGGGTTTCTATTCTTACCTTCCTCCGTAAGCCATATAACAAGATCAGGGATACATTACAAGAGTTAGAATCCTCAGTCAACAGGGATAGATGAAGGAAAGGAAGTTATTGAGAAACTTCCCATGCCAGAAACGACCATCGAGGAAAGCAAGATCCTCAACCAACTCAAAAAAACTCAGGCCAACATCACCTTGTGGGGAGTATTTATATCTTTCCAGTTACACCGAAATACTTTGATAGAAATGCTTATCGGGCCCACAGTCTCTCCTTCCACCACTCCAAAAGAAGCTGTGAACCTGGTTGGGTCCTTAACCTCTACTAGATTGATTTATTTCTCTGGAGAAGAAATTCTAAAGTTTGGTCTTAATCATAACTATGCTCTCAACATCTCTGTTGAGGTAATGGAGTAGACAGTCCTACTCTCACTCATCGACAATGGATCGGCACTCAATGTTTTCCCATTAAAAACCTTTAAATACCTGGGTTTGAAAGTAATCGACATTGCTCCAACTTTTCTCCCAGTGCGTGCCTATGACAACACTCGCCGAGAAGTGATGGGATCCATAACACTCATAATAGGGGTTGGCCTTAAAAATCCTATTATCGAGTTCCAAGTTATCGACATGCCTACTTATTTCAATATATTGCTTGATCGACTATGGATTCATAGCATCAAGGGGGTATATTCCTCTCTCCATTAGAAACTGAAGTTCTTCGCCTAGGGGCATGTCATCACCATCTTGGGTGATGATAATAATACTGAGAATGCAAGCACTAGTAATTCGATATTATAAATACAGCATGGGGTGAATGACATGCTTCTTTATGGATTTTGAGGCGAACCCCTTCCACTCCCAGTAGGGGATGATTTCAAAGATCGAGTCTATCCAGAGCATAAACCTCATGGCAATGGCAATGTAATACAGATGTTCAAGATTATGCACTTCGTGCTCGGACTGGGGCTGGGATGATGACAATAGGGGATACTAGAACCCACAGTCTTAAAGAAGGTCATTCCTCCATATGGCCTGGGTTATCAACCGTCATCAGTGGAACTCATAATGCTCTATTAAACTTGGTTAAAGAGATGTTTAGAAAGTGCTAACACTGTGTCGAGGGATTCATTAAATGAAACATTTGTCAGAGAGGGTGAAGATTTTCCCTTTTTTGGCTTTCCCTAACTATGGTATGATCATGTAGATAAGAAGATGAAGCCAAGGATAGAGATCTTCTTTCAAGACAGTTAAAGCTGGGCCAAGGACTCACAGCATCATGTACAACCTCTCATTGAGAAAGCTATAGTTATTAGCGAGGTTTTCGAGGGAAATGACTCTGAGGCCTCGTCCAATCTGCAAACAATAGGGCCAACACTCTGTATGATCCCCAGGTGTTACATCATCGGATCCATCCATCTTAATGAAGGTTTCTAATGAACCCCTCCTCAACTGGAATGTTATACCAGCTCCACCTATTGAAATGTAACCCAATCCTGATGTTTATCCTATCTCTTACTCTTTTGTTATTCCCCCTTATTCTGATAATTATGTAATTGAGACCTTCTTTAACGAGGTTCTCAACGTTTTTTTCCTGAGAATGAAATAAACAAAGATTTTGAGTATCTTGTTGTACCTTACATTAATTGTCTTGATTCTAATCAAAATCTTGATGGTGATGATTTTGCAAATGAATAATTATTAAATCATCATAATAAGGTTAATAACAAACATAATCAGGTTCAAATTAATGGGAATAAAGCTATTGTTATCAATATTGATTCTAGTAGATAACTGCTCGAGATTAGGATTGGGTCCACCCTTAACGAGCATGAGCGCGCATAACTAGAAAAACTAATGAAGGAATTCGTGGACATCTTTCCATGGTCATATGATGACATGCCCGACATCGATCTCGAGATAGCTCAGCAAGGGATTTTAACTCTCCTAGAATATAAACCGGTCAAATGAAAACTGCAAAAGATCCGCATCAAATGGTCACTCAAGCTTAAAGAAGAGGTGATCAAACAATTGAACGTAGGCTTTATCTGGGTGATCGAATATCCCACGTGGCTAGTGATGTGACCACAAATATGTCTAGCGTGCGTGCTATGTAGGCTCAAGTGCAAGTCTATCGCTCAAGTAATATCCCGATAAGTCGGGTATCGATCCTCAGGGAAAAAGGATAAACGAATTCGTGACGATGTTAGAAAGAGGAAGGAATCCTAACTTTTACTCTAAAAGGAACGAAAAAATAATTTGGGGGATGAAATAACTACGACTAGATGCAAATTTTAGAGTGACAACAAATAAAACTAAGAACTAACAAAATGAAACTACGCTAATTAAACGAAATGTTGATGATAAATGGATTAAAGATTTAACTATGAGATGTGAACAAGAGGTTGGGTTACAATACCCCACACCCTAGTAGTTCACTTCATAGGATACTAGATTCGAAAGTAAGATTTTAAATGAACCCAGTCTCACTACACCAAAAACAGGAATCTGGCCCGATTTAAAACTGTGCCAGATTAAATCTGGTACGATTTTGAACTGTGCCAGAATCAGGTGTTCCAAAATGGCCATTTTTTTCTGGCACGATTTAAAAGTGTGCTAGATTTGACCAAACAGGAACACTTCTGGCACACTTTTAAACCGTGCCAGAATTTGATATATCTAGGACAGTTTTGGCATAATTTTGAACTCTGCCAGATTAAGCACAGTTTGAAAAACCTTTGGCACAGTTCAAAATCATGCCAAAATTTGATACATTTTTGGCGTGGTTTTGAACTGTACCAAATTTTTGATTAAAAGAAAAAAAAATTATTTGAAAACAAGAAAATTCACAAATTGCAAATCTTGCACGTTGTTGATAAACTAATATACATAAAAACTTCAAAATATTACAAGTCTTTAGTAGTTCACAAACCAAAAAAAATTGCGCAGATTTTCCTCTATTTTCTGGACATTCTAAAACTGGCTAAAATAAAACCTACGTAACATAAAGCCCGCACGGCCACAAAATATAACAATAAACTTACAAAAGCCCGCACGACCATAAAAGTTAACAATAAAACTACAAAATCCCGCACGGTCATAACACAAAAAAATAAAATCATGAATAAATCCCTTTTTTTAAACCATTGAGTTCTCAGTGTGTTCCACGTGAATAAATGTTAACGATAAAATATTATCCTGCAAAAAAAATAGGATACAAAAAAGAGACGATATTAGTAACCAAGTAATTTATAAAAAAAGCTTACTCAAGCTAAAAAATTACATATAGGAGTTCCAATTATTATTATATTCTAAAATAGCTTTTTTCCCTCAAATAGATTTTTTCAAGCCTAATCTACTTATTTTGAATTTATCATCATATTCTCAAACCGGGAGACCCGGGACTACGCGGTCAGTTCGTACAAGTTACATTGGTCCCGTGCGAGGTGTTTGTGCCTCTTATGGGGCTGGTTTAGGTTTTCACACTTAAACGGCTTATTTTCAAGCCTAATCTACGTATTTTGAAATTATCATCATATTCTCAAACCGGGAGACCCAAGACTACGCGGTCAGTTCGTACAAGTTACATTGGTCCCATGCGAGGTGTTCGTACCTCTTACGAGGCTGTTTGGAGGCTGGTTTGGGTTTTCACACTCAAACGGCTTGTAATTGAGGTCGAGCTTTCCCCACTAGGAAAGAATGATTTTCTATTCACCTCAGGGTGTGCCAAATTGATGTTTTTTGTGTAGTGTCTTTATTAATCCAAAGCATTCCATGTACGAGGGATCGTAGCCCGAACCATATGAAATCAAAGGCAAGAATAAAATGGTGTCGCATAAACCGATACGCTCATCGCACTCTTAAGCATCCCGGTTACCTAGGGAAAACGAGATCAAAAGTCTTACGACCGTTGAAATAATTATGCAACATAATTCATCTAAGATTTTAATTCAAAAGTCTATTTCCCATTATGGTGAATTACATCGGGTGGGGTTCATGCACCCTAATCCTAAAGAAATTAGCCAGACATAACTAGGTGAAGAAAAACATTAATTATAGAATTAAAAGAAATCATGATTCGCAAGAATATTTTTTTATTGGAGATAGAAACTAAGAATTGAGAATTAATTAACAAAGTAAAAGAGATAATAAATTAAATGAAACGAAATTACTTGCATTCACTGAATCTGAAATCCTCTAATTAATCTATGCAACAATGATGAGAGAGCTTTCTCCCTCCAAAAAAAACTAACTAAAAAAAAATTAAAAGTTCGAACCCCTTGTCTAACAATAACTAGAAGTTAAATACATCACGAAAAATCTGGAGTTATAGCTGACTCAAACTCTAAAATCGAAACAAGAAAATCAGGTTTATCTTCGGTTGATCGGTCCGGGCCTTCAGTAGTGGATCGGTCCTCATTCAAATCCGGATCAGTCCATTTTTCTGGGAAATAGGATCGGGACGCTATGCAAAATTTTCCAGTGGGTGATAGGACTTTGGACCAGTCCTTTTTCTGGAAAATAGGATCAGTCCGCTAAGGGAATTTGGCCAGTGGGTTGTAAGGGACCGGATTAGTCCTTTTTGGGGGAAATAGGATTGTTCCGCCTTCAATTTTTAGTTTCTCCTCAATATCTCCTCATTTTCTCTCATCTTCAGAACCTTGTAACTTCTGCTCCGGAACTCGGATTTGGACTCCGTTTCTTCCTACGCACTCGTAGACTCAAGATCTTCAACTTTCATTATGGGCTTTCATCATATTCCTGATGGAAATTACGCTTTTTCCCTTTTGACTTTTCTTCCTTGATTCATTCTTCTGCTTTGGCTTTTTCTTTCTTCACTTAGCAATTAATACCTGTAAATATCATGGAAAAGGCACAAAACTCGAGACACTATGTAGCAATGTTAATAGCATATAAATGAGATAAATCGAGATGAATTACATTATCCGAGGTGATGAAAGCCCTAAATTAAGCGGATAAATTCGAAAGAATTTACGCCTAATCAAAACCCCCTAACTTAGAACTTTGCGCGTACCGATCAATGTAAAAGAATCCAACTAAGTCTCAACTCTCAAGATTCACTTTATTTGGATAAAATACCCCTTTCGCAGGCAAGCGATTGCATTTAGCGTATGCAATAAGCCTTTAAACCCCTAGGTTACCCTAGTAGGATGAGTTGTGTCTCGTGAGGGTTTGCAGAGAATATTCCCACAAAATTCGACTCAAAGTAAATTCAAAATACTCAAAAAATGTATAATTTAAAGTTTTCCAGAAAATAGTCATCATCCATTCATGTTCAAGAGTCTCAAATCATAGTGCGTGTGTGCGAAGCCATAAATTTAACCACAGATTTCCACCGATTGACTATTACGTTACTTTTTTGAAATTTCATTTTGATTCAAATGCTCACGGAATACTCTCACAAATGAATCTCTCGGAACTGTGGCTACATTCTCTCGGTGTGCGTGATATAAAGAGTAAATGCAATGGAATACAAATTCACACACACAAGATTGAAAAGATGGAAATTTATGGTAAATGGATCTCATCATCGGATTACGGTTATGAGGAAACGGAAATATCGCCTCTAATTCACACATTTAATCTCTTTTATTATCTTTCGTGTCTTAACTCTCTGTGCAGTAACCAATTTTTCAGTTTGGACTCGGTTAGGACTTTATCAGGTTATGAGGTGTAATGGGAAATGATTTGGGACATTTGGAATAGGAAAATAATCTTAAAATTCCCATTGGTACTTTTTCGGGCAATTGATCATTTTCTCTTCTTTTTTTTCTATTTTTATTTTTCACACTTTTCTTTTTCTTGCTATTTTTCTTGAGCATTTTCTATTTTTCTTGCCCCTTTTTATCACACCGTTGGAACTAAATTTATGGATTTCAAATCTTCCCAATTCATGGTTATTTGGGTGTTTTTGAGTTGTTAAACGAAAAGGGAAAATTTTTATTCGGCTCAAAATGGGTTGCAAAAGGGATAATTTTTCACGACTTTTTCTGGCCAATATTTTTGGGTGACAAATGAGGGCCTACTTCATTGCCCAAATTATTAATCGCGTTACCATATGCGTCTCGAGGTGGATTAAATTTATAGATTTATTAAATGCATTTTTCGAGGCAATATCTCACACATTTCCATAACCGATCAAAACAGGGGTATTTAGATCACAACGACTTACTTTAAACGCTGAATGGAACGTTGAGTTAATCATTAACTCGAATTGATTGGAAAAAAACTCTTAAAAAGTGATAGGATCGAATCTCATCGGGTTTGTTAATCTTCACACTTATTCGTAAAGTCGTCAATTTTCTTTCAATTTCCATCTTTGGTCAATTTCAGCTTTCTGCAATTTAGTTTTACAATTTGAGACTTTAAACCGAATTTTAATGATATTTTTGAAAATTTTAAATTCCAATTTTGTTTACTTTGAAGAAAAATATTTTTGGTTTTTTAATTTTTTTTGGTGCATTTGGACTTTGTGAAATGTAAACACGCGTGCGTACCTCCCCCCCCCCCCCCCCCCAACATAGGCTTTTGCGTTTAACAACCAATGAACAAAGTACACAAATGCAAGAATTTAAAAATAAGCACAAGACACACGTGATAAGTAGTCCAATTTCTATTGAAATATGATAAAAGTTACATAACTATGGAAATTGGACAGAAAAGAGGTCCTAAACATCCGCACAACAAGGAAACTAAAACGGGGGCTGATTGGAGGGTCCGGGGATGTTGGGGTCATAGGGATCATAAAACTAGGATGGGGGAGGGGCATTGAAAGACATTTTGAACATTTGAGCTTGAAGATGGTGCATCATGCTCATATCGCGCCGATATGCGCATTGATCATCCTCCCTATGAGAGTCGTAGAGCACTATGAACCCCGAAAGTTATGTTTTAAGCGCAGAGATGCGCGCATCAAGGTTGCCACCCGAAAGCACAAAGTCAGAGTCCTCCTCCTCCACATACTCGGGCTCCTCTTCCTCGGCCATACACGCGTCATCCGCTTTCACCTCATCTGTTGAGGACTCGTTGGTGGACTCCTCCTCATCGCTATCGTCACTATCAACGGCGGCCTGTCTAGCTTGGTAAATGTCCCTTTACTATGAGCTTTCGATGTGGGTAAGCTGTTCAAAAGGATTTGGCAGACGAGGAAACCCGGTGGGTGACTGAATGCCAGCGTCGGAGAGAAGAGATGAGATGAGCCTAGCATAAGGGAGCGGGGCCGCTCCTTTTTCATCCGTGGATGCATGGAAAATGTCTCGGTACATTGTGCTGGCCAAGTGGATGGTGGAGTTTGGGTCATAGAGATGGTAGACAAGGGTATCTTGCCGAGGGTGCATAATGGAATCGTTTGAAACTTGGAGAATATTGGCGCAAACGATTTGGAAGGTGATGTGCGCTTTGTCATCCAGTTGGACGACAGGAAAAGGGTCCTGGAGCCACTGTTGTCCAGGAGCGATACGGGTAATGCAGACATCTTTGTATAGGGGTTGGATATTGTTGGGGTATTGGAATAGGGATGGGTGAGGGACATCTTTCTCCGTCAACTGATGAATGAGGATGTCGAGTGAGAATGGGACGGGGTTTTGGACAACGTATGCCTCGGCTTGAAAATTACCAGTGCACACGAAGGACCCATAGAAGGAACGCACTTCGTTGGCCCAGATGGAATCGAATGGTTTATTGAAGAAACAACAACACCCCTTTGTGATGAAGAGGTTAATGACGCTGGTGGGTAGCTCCTCCCACAGAACCTACCTCTCAATGTGCACCTTACGGGCGTGACTGAAGAAGTGACGACACCAACGTTACTCCTCGTAGGAAAGGAACGGGTGTGGCCTATTTTTAGCAATGACCGTGGAGTTGTATTTTTCTGGGGGTGTTTGGTTGGACATGAAGGGGGATGGTGTTGGAAATAGAGGGTGGAATAGAGAGGGAGAGAGTTTGGGTAATTGAAAGTTGTGGTTAAAAAGGGTGGGAGAGGGGTGTATTTATAGGTGGGGGAAGGGGAAGGGGAAGGTTTTTAGAGGGAATGGTTTGGGAGGGAAAGGGATGGGTTTTTGGGAGGGAAAATGAGTTGGGAAGATGTAAAAGATAAAATGGAGGGAGATGAATGGATTGGGGGTTTGATTCTATGGAGTTGTAGAGTTACAGGACCGGTCCGCGTGTCCAGGGGTGGATCGGTCCGTGTCCCTTTTTTTCAAATTTCTCCCTTGCGAACCGATCCGCGTGCCCAGGGGAGGATCGGATCGTGTTCCCAAAATTTCTAGAAGTCCTCTTTAAATGAAAAAATGCTCTCCTCTTTCAACTAGGGGGTGACCCCACTCATTTATCTTCATGAATACCCTATAACCTTCCACAAACTCCAATTCTACTGCGGATGCTCCTTCGAAATTTGTACTTAGTGCTTACCCTTAACTTCTCAAAATGCAAACCTACAAACTCTAATGACCCTAATTGAATCACAAATATTATACACAAGATTTCACCCCAAATGCATTGGGGGTGCGACGACCTCTCAATTTCAGCTCACTCTACCCCGTAAACGGGGTCCGATAACCAAATGGTGTCGATCTCTTCTACGCACGCCTCTAAATATGGCTTTTGGCATTGACCATTGACTTTGAACGTATTTCCCCTTTTTGGATTTTCTAATTCCACATCCCCGTGGGAGAATACGCTCTTCACAACGAATGGGCTTGTCCAAGGAGACAGCAACTTACTTGAAAAAAGATGAAGTCGAGAGTTATAAAGGAGCACTTTTTGCCCGAGATTAAACTCCTTGTGTCGAATGATCTTGTCGTGTGCGAGTTTCATCCTTTCTTTGGATATCTTGGCATTTCCATACGCGTCATTGCGTATCTCCTCTAACTCATTTGATTGAAGCTTGCGAGCTTCACCGACTTTGTCCATGTCGTAGTTCACCCTCTTAATGGCCCAATACGCTTTGTGCTCCAACTCAATGGGAAGATGGAAAGATTTTCCATACACAAAGCGTAATGGGGACATTTCGAGTGGGTTCTTTTATGCGGTACTGTAGGCCCATAGCGAATCATTCAATCAAAGGGACCAATCTTTTCGGTTAGGATCGATGGTCTTCTCGAGGATGTTTCTTATCTCACAATTCGCCAACTCGGCCTACCCATTCGTTTATGGGTGATAGGTCATTCCAACCTTGTGAACGACACCATAATTTTTCATAAGATTCTCAAACGGCTTGTTACAAAAGTGCATGCCATTATCACTGATTATTGTTTTCCGCGAACCGAAGCGAGAAAGTATGTGTTCCTATAGGAACCTAATCACCACTTTTTTATCATTAGTTTTGCTAGCTATAGCTTCCACCCATATAAAAACATAGTCTACTGAGACTAGGATGTATAGGTAGCCAAAGGACGGGGTAAAAGAGCCCATAAAGTCAATACCCCGGCAGTCGAAAACCTCAATGATGAGAATCGGGGTTAGTGGCATCATGTCTCGTCGGGTTATCGCCCCCATTCGCTGATACCTGTCACAAGATTCGCAACAATTGTTTACATCCCGGAACATTGTGGGCCAGTATAAGTCGCTTTGGAGAATCTTAGCGGTTGTCTTTTTCATAGAAAAGTGGCCTCCACATGCCTTCGAATGACAAAATTAGATGACATTTGGAATCTCGTCATTCGGTTAGCATAGTTCGATGATTTAGTCGGTGCAATATTTAAAAAGGAGTGGATCGTCATAGAAAACATGCATGAATAAGTAATGAACCTCTTCTTATCTTGCGGTGTCCACTCGGGAGGGACGGCTCCCGTGACAAGATAGTTCACTATATCCGCAAACCAAGAAAAAGAACAGGTGGCAAAGAGTTGGTCATCTGGGAATTACTCATCTATAGGTGTAGGATCACTAGGTACATCGGACCAAAACCGTGATAAGTGATCAGCTACGACATTTTTTACTCCTTTTTTATCTCTAATGGAGAGATTAGTCTCTTGTAGGAGTAGGATCCACCTTATGAGGCGCGAATTTGCATCTTTCTTTACAAGGAGATATTTTAAAGCCGCGTGGTCAGTGAAATAGGTGATGGGGGAGCCAATGAGATAGGATCGAAATTTATCTAGAGCAAGGACAACCGCTAGCAATTCCTTCTCCGTGGTGGAGTAGTTGAGTTGTGGTCCGGTAAGAGTCTGACTAGCGTAGTAGATGACATGAGCCTTTTTGTCTTTCCTTTGGCCCAAAACAACCCCTATCACAAAATCTCTAGCATCACACATGAGCTCGAATGGTAAGGACAAATCCGAGGTTTTCATGATGGGAATGGAAACAAGCATGCTTTTAAATTTTTAAAAAGCACTTTGCATGCTTCATTCCACTCGAATGGGGTATCCTTCATAAGAATGTTTCTTAAGGGTCTATCAATGGCGCTAAAGTCCTTAATAAACCTTCTATAGAACCCCGCGTGGACCAAGAAAGAGCGCAGGTCTTTTAGCGATTTTTGTGGGGGTAGGTCAGCTATGACATCAATTTTTACTTTATCCATCTCTATCCCTTTGGATGACACTATGTGGCCAAGAACTATGCCCTCAGTTACCATGAAATGGCATTTCTCCCAATTCAGCACTAAAATCTTCTCCACACATCGGGCTATTACTTTCTCAAGATTAGCTAAACATAGATCGAAAAAGGTGCCAAAAATTCTAAAGTCGTCCATGAACACCTCCATCCCTCTCTCAATGATGTCACTGAATAAGCTCAACATGCACCATTGAAAGGTCACTGGTGCATTACACAAGCCGAATGGCATACCTTTGTAGGCACACGTACCAAAGGGGCAAGTAAAAGTTGTCTTTTCCTGATCAAGTACATCTACCTCAATCTGATTATATCCAAAATGACCTTCTAGGAATCAGTAGTAAAGGTGGCCCGCTACTATTTCAAACATTTGATCGATAAATGGCAAGGGGAAATGGTCTTTCCTAGTTCCTGCATTGAGATTTCGATAATCAATGAAAATGCGCCACCCAGTGGTACGTTGGGAAACTAACTCTCCCTTGGCATTTTCAATCACTCTCATGGCCGACTTCTTCGGGACAACTTGAATGGGGCTCACCCACTTGCTATCCGAGATTGGGTAGATAATCTCGGCATCCAATAATTTGATGATTTCGGCTCTCACCACGTCTTTCATAGTGGGGTTTAGCCTTCTTTGCATTTCTCTCAAAGGCTTCATATCCTCCTCGAGGCGAATCTTATGAGTGAAAATTAGAGGGCTTATCCCCTTTAGATCAGATATACACCAACCAAAATCACGTTGGTGCTTCCTGAAGATCTTTAATAGCTTACCCTCCTGCTCTTCATCTTAGCTAGAGGAGACAATAACAGGAAATGTCTCACCCTCTCCTAGGAAAGCATATTTAACGTTGGAGGGTAGTTTCTTCAACTCGAGAGTCAGGAATGTGTCGCTAGAGGACACCATGCGTTCTTCCCTCGGTGGTAACTCTTCAAATCAACAAACTCAACTTACATTTGTTGCGTCCTCTTCCGACGCTCTCTCATCAAGTAGCTCACCCAACTCCTAAACTTCTCTCTCAAACTCGGTATAAGTTCCCTCTCTCTCATGACTAGACACTAAGCAAGCTTCTAAGGTGTCTCCACAAAAAATTTCCTCAATGTGCTCTTCTACGATCTCATTAATTAATCTCACCATGTGAAGATCATCTTCTTCCCCTGCCTATTGGGCTATGTTAAAGATGTAGTCTCTAATGTCATGTTCCCAAAGGTGAGTTGTATCTGCCCATTTTGAGTATTAATTAGTGCATTCGTCGTAGCTAAGAATGGACGCCAAAGAATGATGGGGACATGGTTACTCGAGGCGAAGGAAGGCTCTGTGTCCCAAATGATAAAATCTACGGGGAACTAGAAAGTGTCCACCTGAACTATAACATCCTCTACTATGCCTCTCGGTATCTTAACGGTTCTATCCGCCAATTGGAGAGTGATCCTTGTGGGATTAAGGTCGCCTAGATCAAGTTTCCTATAAATGGAATAGGGGAGGATATTAACGCTTGCCCCCAAGTTGCGTAAGACCTTTCCAATTTTACTCTCTCCAATGGTGCAGGAAATGGTGGGTGCACCGAGATCTTTAAATTCAGGTGGGAGATCGTTAAGAAGAATTGAGCTCACTTTATGTGCTAGAAACACATTTTTCTTTACCTTCATCCTCCTCTTGACTGTCAATAAGTCGTTTATGACTTTTTCATAAGCTGGAATTTGATTTATTGCATCGAGGAAAGGTAAGTTTACTTTCACGTTTTTAATCACTTCTAGCACTTCATCACGGGGGGTCCCTTTGTGGGGAGAACCAATATTTAAGGGAATGGCGCGACGGAGGGTGGCTTGATAATTATCGTGGACTCACTAGTGTCTTCTTTGTCACTCTCATTCAAGGGGATATCTTCGGCCTCTTTCGTGTCGAGCAAAGTCTCCTTGTCTTTTGATGCATCGTGTGGGGGAGGTGATAAATTAACAACTCTCCCATTACGAAGAGTGGTTACAGATTGGCTATGCTCCTGATGTTCTGTAGAGGTGGAGCTAACATTAGGTTGACCTTGGGGAGGTTTTAGGCCCTGGACAGGAAACTTACCCTTCTCTTGGATACTCAATGAAGATTGTAACTTTGAGATGTTCGCGTTCATGTCGGCAAACATGCGATCATATCTAGCGTTGGCTGCATTTTGGGAGTTAATAAACTGGTTTATTGTATCTTTGAGGTTCCTCCACGGTGGAGTAATATATGGAGCTGGAGGAGGTGGTGCTTGCTGAAATTGAGGAGGGGGTGGAGGTGGGACAACCTGTGAATGTAGGTTCATCACAGCTTGTGGTTGGCCGTAGTGAAAACCTGGGTGGTTTATCCATGAAGGGTTATACGAGTTCCCATGCGGGGCATTAAAATTTCCCTTGAATCCTCCTATAGCATCCACCTGCTCGGTGTGCATGGCTTTGTAGGCAAAAATCATCGGGCACGCCTTTGTGGAATGACTCACCTCACAGATAGCGCACACCTTTTCTTTCACGACATGGCTGGATCCAAAGATATCTCTCATCGGCTATCAATTAAATCTTTCATATCTCTCTAAAACTAATCCAATCGACGGTCTATTAAGGTATTACTATCCAATTGGTATAGACCGGATGTAGTCGAAGCAATAGATGCTTATCTAGGTCAGACTTGGGTATTAGGATCAAATGTGTCCCATGCTTGAGAAGTCTCTAAAACATACTTAATATGGGCCTCAGCATCACTAGTGTCTAATTCCCAAAATGGTCGTCCACACATAGTTTGCATAATTTTTTGGAAGTCACTGTCAACCCATTATGGAAGAAAGAGATCAATTGGTGTTTTTCAAATCCATGTTAGGGGCATGCGCTTACCAACTCTTGAAATCTTTCCCAACACTTGTCAAGAGGCTCATTATCTTGTTGTTGTAAAGCTTGAATTTGAGTCTTAACAGAGTTAGTCTTGTGCAGTGGGTAGAATTTTAAGAGAAATTTGGATTGCATATCCCTTCAGGAAATAATGGAGTTCGAGGTTAGAGACCATAGCCAGGTCTTAGCTTTATCCTTTAAGGAAAAAGGGAAAAGCGAACGACATCCTGCGTGCAAGCTTGATCACTAAATGTCTCTTACGCCTCTTCGAAATCTCTTATGTGAAGGTGTGGTTTCTCCGAATCCATGCCATGGAAAGTAGCAGAATCTGTATCATCCCATTGTGGAAGTGGAACTGACCGTCATTATATGAAAGTAAAATGAAACCAGGGGTGACAGTTCATCCAGGAAAGAGTAAGTCTTTCATGGGACGATAGGGTAGATTTCCCTCTCCAGTGCCGAAACTGGCGGCGTCAGACATCGCTCTCTCTTAAAATGACTCGGAATCCTCACTCAGTGTCCTATATGTGTGGCTCAAGGATTGACTCAGGGTGTAACTAGCAATAGAGTTATTAAGAGTAGGAAGTTGAACCCAAAACTATGGAATGCGAGGCATGTGGAGACTGTTAGAATTATACTCAACAATTGGATTTTCGTGAATTCTGGTTGGACTATTTTGAGGAGTTTGAGTATGTTCAGGATTTTGTATTAAAGGCTTTTGAGAGATGACGTTTTTTTTTTGGATTTTTTTTTTTTTGAATTTTTGGTATAAGCTTTAGATTGACTCGATCTAACCTAAGTCTACCTAATTCCACGGTAACGGCGCCAAAAACTTGATGCGACCACAAATGTGTCTAGTGTGCGTGCTATATAGGCTCAAGTGCAAGCCTGTCGCTCAAGTAATATCCCGATAAGTCGGGTATCGATCCTCAGGGGAAAAGGACGAACGAATTTATGACGGCGTTGGAAAGATGAAGGAATCTTAGCTTTGACTCTAAAAGGAACGAAAAGATGATTTGGGGATGAAACAACTACGACTAGATGCACATTTTAGAGTGACAACTAATGAAACTAAGAACTAGAAAAATGCAACTACGCTAATTAAACAAAATGCTCATAATAAATGGATTAAATATTTAACTCTAAGATGAGAACAAAAGGTTGGGTTACAATCCCCCACACCCTAGTAGTTCACTGCATAGGATACTAGATTCGGAATAAGATTTTAAACGAACCCAGTCTTTATTAATCCTAAGCATTCCATATATGAGGGATCGTAGCACGCACCACATGAAATCAAAGGAAAGAATAAAGTGGTGTTGCATTAACCGATACGCGCATCGCACTCTTAAGTATCCCGGTTACCTAGGGTAAATGAGATCAAAATTCCTACGACGCTTGTAATAATTACGCAACACGATTCATCTAAGATTTTAATTTAAACTAATATTTCCCATTACGGTGAATTACATCGGGTGGGGTTCGTGCACCCCAACCCTAAGAAATTAGTCAGACATAATTAGGTGAAGAAAAACATTAATTCTAGAATTAAAAGAAATCATGATTGGCAAGAACAATTTTTTTATTGGAGATAGCAACTAAGAATTGAGAATTAATTAACTAAGTAAAAGAGAGAATAAATTAAATGAAATGAAATTACTTGCATTCACTGAATCTGAAATCCTCTAATCAATTTTCAAAACTAGGGTTTGCAACACAAGTGAGAGAGCTTTCTCCCTCCAAAAAAAACTAACAACAAAAAATTAAAAGTTCGAACCCCTTGTCTAACAATAACTAGAAGTTAAATACATGACGAAAAATCCGAAGTTATTGCTGAATCAAACTCTAAAATCGGAACAAGAAAATCAGGTTTATCTTCGGCGGACCGGTCCGGGCCTTCAATAGCGGATCGGTCCTCATTCAAATCCATATAGGTCCCTTATTCTTGGAAATAGGATTGGTCCGCTATGTAAAATTTTCCAGTTGGTGATAGGACTTCGGACCGGTCCTTTTTTCTGGAAAATAGGATCGGTCCGCTAAGGGAATTTGTCTAGTGAGTTGTAAGGGACCGGATCGGTCCTTTTTTGGGAGAAATAGGATCGGGTCTGCCTTCAATTTTTAGTTTCTCCTCAATATCTCCTCATTTTCTCTCATCTTCAGAACCTCGTAACTTCTGCTCTGAAACTTATATTTGGACGTCGTTTCTTCCTACGCACTCGTAGACTCGAGATCTTCAACTTTCATTTTGGGCTCTCATCCATATTCCTGATGGAATTTATGCTTTTGCCCTTTTTACTTTTCTTCCGTCATTCATTCTCCTGCTTTGGCTTTTTCCTTTCTTCACTTAGCAATAAATACGTGTAAATATCATGAAAAAGGCACAAAACTCGAGATACTATGTAGAAAGTTCAGTAGCATATAAATGAGTTAAATCAAGATTAATTACATTATCCGATGCGATAAAAATCCCTAAATTGAGGGGATAAATTCAGAAGAATTTATGCCTAATCAGCTAGCCAATATTATACCCATGACAAAATCAGGAGGAAAAGTCTGCATATGCGTTGACTATCGGGCTTTGAACAAGGCATCTCCGAAAGATTATTACCTACTGTCCAATATTGACATGATTGTGGACAACACGGTCGGTCACGCTCTCAAGTCATTTATTGACAGGTTTGTCGGAAATAATCAGATCAAGATGCACCCTGATCATCATGAAAAAATTGCATTCATCACCCGTGGGGGAACCTTCTGTTACACAGTTATGCCAAATGATCATAAAATTTTCTAGGGCTACTAACTAAAGTGCTGCCACAACCATCTTGCATTATTTGATACACAAATAAGTAGAGGTCTACGTGGACGATATGATCATTAAGTCTAAGACACAAGAAGGTCATATTCCCGTCCCTCAAAAGTTTTTCCAATGGATACGGCGATATCAGATGCGATTTAACCCATAGAAATGTATTTTTGGCTTCACCAAAAGGAATCTCTTGGGATTCATGGTTAGCGAGAAGGGAATTGAAGAAAACCCTGCCCAATTAAAAGGCATACTTAAAATGCCACCTCCCTAACAGAGATGGAAGTCTGGGGATTCGTGGGAAAATTATAATATACCAGCCGGTTCATCAGCCAATTGACTTCTATTTGTGAAACTCCTCCGAAAGGATTCCACCAAGATCTGGAATGAGGCCGCTCAGGATCAAGGATTATCTTACCTAACCTCCAGTACTCATGCCACCGCATCCTAGTCTCCCTCTACTCTTGTACTTGACCGTAATAGACACCGCTACTGGGGCTTTGCTAGCCCAATACCTTTAAGAATCCCACAAAGAAAGGACCATCTACTATTTTAGTTACAAATTGATCGGGTATGAAGTAAACTACACTGCCATGGAGAAAGCATGTGTCATCCTTATTTGGTTCACTCATAAATTACGGCACTACATGCTCATTTTTCCCCTCAAACTTGCATCCCGGATGGATCCAATAAAATACCTGATGGATAAACTCTTCCTGTCTAGTCGAATGGCCCGATGGTTGATGTTGCTAGTTGGGTTCGATATTGTGTATGTCACGCAAAAATCTATGAAAGTAAGAGCCATCTCTGAATACCTTATTGACTACCCCATGGAAGAAATTGACATTTAGTTCTCCGAGTTCCCGAATGAGGATATCTTCTGCATCTCGCAGGAAGTCCTCCGATGTCCGATGTTCTTTAACAGCACTGCCAATAAAAAAGGATGCCGTATTAGGATGCTCCTTATCGCCCCTGATGATTCTCACACTCCTATATCCATCACGCTGCATTTTCCTTGCACCAACAATATGACCAAATACGAGGCATGCACCGTAGGGCTCAAAGTCGCTCTCAAGAAAGGTATTTAGTGCCTATATGTCTACGGGGACTCTACCCTCATCATCAGCCAGGTGATCCTTTGAAGATGGAGAGTCAAAGATAAAAAGCTCTTACTTGTAACACCCTGCCTAATTAAATACCGGGTGATGAGTCCCATACCCAATTAAATCAGAATATAAATTTGGTTCATTCTTAACATCACTGTCGAAAATATTTTCCAATCACCTAATACTCAATTAAGTTGGTGTTAAAAACTTTCCAATAAAAATTTCATTTTACCATTTCGAACAATTCTCCGCATTCCATTCCACAACAACAATAAATTGAATAGATATCACAATAGAATTTAAATGCAACTGGAATAAACTTTCCAGAAAATATCTCAATACATAAATCCCAACAATAGTAAATGTAACACAACGACACGAGTATAAAATCCTGACTCAAGTAGAAAAGAAACAGTTGAAATCCTCTTGGGTGACATGGCCTAAATGAAATATCACTACAAAGTATGAATCAAATAAATGAAGGCGTCTAAACAATACTCCATAGCTCCATAGCTCGTCAACCATCATAATCCTCTATGGCTGGTGTCCCTGCGGACACCTGATATAGAAGATACAAGAGAGAAAAGAGAATATGCAAGGAAATGGGTCAGAGCCCGATGGTAAAAATAGTTTTGAAAACAGCAAGTGAATAATTACAATATTTATCAATTATAATATACATGTTAGATTATCGGACTCTCTCTTGAGATTCTCACCTCTCATCTAGAGTGCCCACCTAGCGTACCTCTAAATCATACTAGTTACTATTCTCCATTCTAACTAGTTCATAATTGTATCAACTAATCATAGCCCATATCTATCCAGCATAATTTATATATATCCAATAAGATTCAACATGGATAAGCCTTTTTATTTATTTAAAATAATTAAGCATTATCATACTTAGTTAATTACATACTATTATATTTCAATTTTACTTAATTCACACAGAAGATAGATCTAACCAGTATATACATATTCATTCAATTCATTATATATATATACATATATATAATACAGTATGGCACCCCGAGACACAGCTGCGGTGCATGCATTACTTTGCTATCATGTCCCAGTATAGCTTGTCGCCGTATAGGGGACTATAGGTTCGGTAAAGATTCCTTGAACCACAAATATCAAATCACAAATAATGGAGGCGAACATAGTCCCAAGCCTTTGGGCTACACATATACCTACGCACCCAAATGACCATTTTATACCATTGTTCTCACTAATGGTAATTGACCTAAGTCCTATGTTCTCGAGCGACTAGTCAAAAATCCCATGGATTCATCAGGATATGACTGCCCTCACGCGAACCTCCCATTGATAGCAAGTAAACTAGGTATGTCATACACATAAATTATCAATCAATCAAATAGGCATTATAATCTACCTATATAAAATTAGGTACTTACACTACATATATCATATTAGGAATTTATCCTATCACAAGTAACCGTCGTATTTATTGAATATTATCCACACTTTTAATCATGATTATCATCATATCTTTTTTATGTAGTTATCACTCACATAATATTTTATCCGACCCAAGTACCCGTAAATATATCATTAATAT
This sequence comes from Sambucus nigra, assembly GCA_949130495.1. Lineage (NCBI taxonomy): Eukaryota > Viridiplantae > Streptophyta > Magnoliopsida > Dipsacales > Adoxaceae > Sambucus > Sambucus nigra. The sequence continues at coordinate 251,938,008 of OX422208.1, forward strand.
TACCCTTGCTTGATATAACGATTATTCTCCTCTAAATCGTAATATAATTATATAGATATCTCTCACAAAAATTTAATCCTCAAATCCAAATAATTTTTCAACATTAATCCAAGTCCCTCGCTCCTTGTTAATGTACCAAAATTAATAAAATCTCACCATAGTCCAAATTACCATTTTCCAATTATTTTATTTTTTTCCGATAAAGGTAAATTCTGCGAGAAATATAAAATTACAAATTTTAGGCTTTTATTCTCCGATTTTGAAAAAACTTAAAACTGCAAAGTTGTGCAGAACGTGATTTTATATAAAAACTATCGTGCACACTGCCAATTTCCTCTTAAAACAGACCTAAAATTATCATATAATGTTCGTCCTTTTCAACAAAAAAATTTCATGCGTTTTATCCATTTTCTTTCTCATCAAAACCAACACAAATCAATCCAAAACTTCTCGTAATTAACCTCAATTGATATAGAAAGATATATGATCATATTCTAATAATACAAACTAAAATCATCAAATAGTTTGGATTAAATCCTATTATTCCCAGAATTCTCATAGGTTCTTATTTCTCCAAAAATCATAATAACTCAGACTTCTTCTATCATTTGAAACCCAAAATTCGTAGATTAAATCATTTAAACAGAAAGAGATTTATTCTATCTAATTTTCATATCAAGAACAAATTCTAAAAACTCTATAGTTCATCCTTAAATCATGTAAGTTCATACTTCTTACTTAACCTATCTAGCATGGATATTGTAAGCAATAAAATAAAGAAAGAATTACACTTGCCTTAATTATGTAGGTCTGAACCTTTAGTGATGATGGTTTAGAATCCTTTCCTTATTTTCCAGTGACTTTTCGGTGCTGGTGCTGGTGGTAGAAGGTGATTAATCCCCTTTCGCTTGCCCCAAAAGTCTTTCCTCCTTCCTAAGCAACCTCTTCTCCTCCAAAGAAACTCTTCACTTTCTCTCACACTAATACCTCTCAAGTGTTTTGTGATCAAATGAAATGAACCTACGTTCCTCTAATCCATTACCTTTATAATAAGACAAAACCCAAAATTACTATTCATCTACTAAGTATTGGTATTACGATATTTGGCGCATCCTCAAGCACGGTAGGTACACGCAAGATTCTAACAAGAAAGACTGAGCAACCCTCCGAAAACTGGTTGCCTAGTACATTATCTGCAATAAAGCACTGTTCAAAAAAAACTTCGATGGAACCTAATTGCACTGCATCGCGGGGGCTGACATTGAAGAAATAATGCAGAAAATTCATAGCGAGGAATGCGAACCCCACATGAACGGTTATATGCTCGCTAAGAAGATTGTCTAATGGGGTTACTATTGGACCACCATGGTTCATGATTTCACCGCCTATGTTCGGAGATACCTCAAATGCCAAAAGTTTGCAAATCTCTAACACTTACCTCCGTAGAAATTATACAAAATGACTTCTCCTTGGGCACGAGTTCATCCTGGTTGTCATTGATTACTTCACCAAATGGGTCGAAGTTGAGTCATACATAGTGCTGACTACCAAAAAGGTAGCCAAGTTAATCTGAAAGAACATCATCTGCTGATACAGGGTTTCGGATGAGCTAGTGTCAGATAACGGGTTACATTTTGAGGCAGAAGTCACAAAATTGGTTGACGAGTACGGGATTTAGAGATACAAATATTCTCCCTACCGACCACAAACCAACGGTGCAGTTGAAGCCGGGAATAAAAACATTTAAATAATGATCGAAAGTTGTCAAGACTGGGTCAATCAGATCCCTTACGGCCTCTGGGGATACCACACTTCAGTCGGGCATCTATTGGGGCTACCCCTTACTCTTTGGTAGGCATGGAAGCAGTCCTAACTATTGAACTAAAATACCTTCATTACTCATTATGATTGAGAGCAAAGTCAACGAGGTAGACTAGCATCAGAGCCGTTTCAAGGAGTTATCACTCTTAGACGAAAGGAGGCTATAGGCACTATATCATATACAGGGGTACCATCACTGGATAGTGCAATCGTTCAACCATAGAGTCAAGGATCATGGTGTAAGATAAGGGGACTTAACCCTCAAAGAAATTATTGAACCCGTTTGGTACCCCAGAGGGAAATTCAAGACAAACTGGAGTGGTCCTAACGTTGTGAAGAAGATCATGTCTGGTGACGCCGCTATGCTCACAGACTTGACAGAGAAGATATGGTGTGTCCAATCAACCTGGACCATCTCAAGAATTTTTACCCTTAGTTCGAAATCTCGGCGCGCTATGATTCATCTCATCCCCCTTTTATTCAAAAAAAATCTTTATTTCCCTTTACTCAGAACTAAGTGGGGACAGATCCTCTAAACAACTTTTTTCTTTCAAAATGAAACTGAGAAAAAATTTCAAATATCCCATAGGTACGTAGGCAGATCATACGCTTTACATGGGCACGATCCCCATCTTTTTCACAAAATGCTATTCTTTTCTTACCTTCGAGAATGATAATTCATTTTATCATTTACATGAACAAAAGTATTATGTATGCCTTAGCGATTAGTATAGATAATTCAAATGTAAAACTCATCAAGAGGCACAATAATATAATTAAAATCATTTTTATTCCATAAAGGTAAAATTCAGCAAAATTACATGTATAATTAGCATAAGGAGTCAAATAACTACCCCCCCCCCCCCCCCCAACCTCTAAGCTACCCCTAAAAATAAAACAAATCAAACCTTCCCAAATTTATTACCAAGAACCAAAAACAACCAAACACGTCTCCATCACAAAAGCTTCATAAGAAACAAACACCATTTTCCTTATCCGTAGCTGTCGGAAGACCCATCCATATCATCATTTGCTCCTTGGGGGGGCCAAACTTCCCTTGCTTTATTGGTATGTCGAAGGCACTCCATGGAGAAATAAGCCTAAACCATCCTAGAGAAAACCACTACGCCCTCTTCCATAGATTCAAACATGACAAACCATCTCTTTTCGGTCTCCTCTGCCAAGATCTTAGCCACTACTCTCTTCCATGGCCATTTCACATAATCTCCATAAACATGCCAAACCCTGCCAATAGATTGAGAAGGATGGGTCGACGGGCGATGATTCTCCCATAGGGAACTCAACCGCATGCGCAAGCCTTCAGTCAAATCCACTACAGGAAAGAAATATAGGGTATGGGAAGGCAAAATTTTCTCCCATCCGACTTGACGCAGGAGCTGCCACGGGAAATAGAATGAGATCTATTAGAGGCTAACTAATCGAACGTACCGATATACAGTTCCAAAATGGGCTTCAACTCCTCCAATAGCACCAACCAGCACAGACATCGAGCTCCGTGCTCCATGAACTAGTTTACCCAATTCTCTATGGACAGGCCAAAGCTAATGAAATAACAAGGGAAGAAATTCGACACATATATCAAAGGATATTCAAGGGGAACTGCCAAATGGAATCTCTCATCCAACCACATGAACTGCATAACCGGGCTTCCTCTCAGAAAATCATAACAGCCTTTTCGACAAGCATCTCTACTATTCAGGGTCTCCATTAGTATCATCGTCACATGATTGTGATGATAGTGTGACACCCCGCAAAATTAAATACCGGATGATCAGTCCTTTATTAAATAAAAATAGAATATCCAGGTGGTTCATACTTAGCTTCACTGTCAAAAACTGCTAATTACTAATCACCTACATTAGTTAATTAAGCTAGTGCCAAATTTTAATCATTTATTTTAACATGTAATGATTTGAAAAAAAATCACCATACCAATTAACCAAGATCATAAATAATGAAACTACTGAATCAAATAAGATATGACTGGAATAAACATTCCAGCCTAAAACTCTAAAACAATAATCCATATCTAAAATTGAGTCTAACCACAGAAAATAAATAAAGTACAGTATCTCTGGAAATAACTACTAGTAGAAGGTGGGCGACATGCCCTACTGAGATAAATAAAAAGATGCATCAGATCTGAAAGAAATGGAGGCATCTACTACCAAGTCCTGCAATCGTCCACAACAACTGCAGCACGTCAAATGATAGGGTGTCCTTGTGGCTGGGCACCTAAAATGGTTTTTACAAAATAGATTTGGAAAACGGATCAGAGCCCAAGTAAAATAATTTAAAAATATTTGCAAGTATTTAAAATGCATAATCAGCAGATATTATATACATGTTAGTTTCACGTGCTCTCACTTGAGGTCCTCACCCTCAACTATTGTGCACGCCTAATGTATTCAACTAACCCATCTTAGTTATGTTACCTTGCCTAACTAGTCCAAGTTTATTATCTTACTACACATACTTACTCATGGTGCCCACACGTAATTACCCATAAAATAAGTTATTGATTTACTCTCCCACATCATTTAAATCAATTAAGAATTTACTGCATAGGTATTAAGTTTCCACATTCTTAGTTTATTTTAGATGTCACGATATTTCTCATCTACTAAGCATACAGAGTAGGATAAACCACAAGTATATATATTTATCACTATATATATACACTAATACACCACCCCTAGGCTAAGACCTGCGGTGCATGCATACTCTACTATCAAGTCACGATATATTGTGTACTAATCAAAGGACTGTCGGTTCGAAATCACTCTCGAACCACAATATAAAATTCACACATAGTTGGATGCAAACATAGTTCTAGGCCTTTGGGTTATGCACATACTTACACACCCAAATGACTGGGCACACCTCATTCACACAAGCGGTGCTCATCCCTAAGTTCTATGCTCTGAGGTACAAATCAAAATCCCCAAGGATGTCTCATCAAGATAAGACTGTCCCCTTTTCAAACCTCCCGCAATAGCAAGCAGTGTAGGTATGTCATACACATAATAAGTCACACATTAGGCATTCACAAAGCCTATGTATATATATTCAATAAAGGTAAGCATGTACCCCGTCATATATTTTTGTGCGTAGTCTACATAACTCTCATATAGCCTAAGTATTATTAACATACCGCTAAACTTCTTATTCGTATGAACCCAAGCGTTTACCATCACTTGAAGGGTTGTCGATTATCCCTTAAGTCTATTTAGTAGCTATCTCACTCATTCCCTGTTGGTTTAGGTCCCCGTTTCTATCGAATTATAGTGACGCGATATCAGTCTCCGAATTAGATTTTTATTCCTCAATTAAGCCTAATTAATCTTAGCCCTTAAGTTTCTATCATGTGACTAAGTCTCAAAACCAATATTAACCTACTGATATTTTAAAATAACTCTCTTTATATTTGAAAATTATCTCAAACGTTAATTCGATCATTTCCCGTGAGTTCTAAATAAAAAGGGAAGAAATTATCAAACACTGGGTAGCCGAATCGATTCCGCCTTGAACCGAATCAATTCGCCTGGATGAATCATTTCGCTTGCCGAATTGATTCGGACAGGGTGTTGAATCGATTCGCTTGTTGAATCAATTCGTCAAGGGAGCCAAATCGATTCGCCTGTCGAATCGATTCGGCCAGGGAGTCGAATCGGTTTGCCCGCTACATATTGTCATCTTCTTCCTTAAACAGTTACGGATTTCACCATTTTTAATCATCCAAACCTTCATTACATAATCCTATACTCCCAACCAAACTTACCAAAGATCATTCCAACCTATATACATGATTTCTAACCTTTTATAAACATCAAATCATCAAAGAACATCAATTAATTCAAGATTAATGTCTAAAAAACATAGTTCACCATTTTTCATCAAGAACCTCTATAGAACTAAGATTTCTTCATATTTTGATTATCAGTAGTTCATCAATTTAGTCTTCTTACATAAGGATTCAAATCTAACATTAATTCAACCCAAAACATGATCTAAATTTCCCAATTTTGTCATCAACATTGATGAAATCAAGATAATAAACATCCTACTCTAACATGGATGGTGTATCTTTCATAAATTAAGAAAAATAAATACTTGCCTATGTTTGAAGTTCTGATTCGCTGTAAAAGAGTGGTATATTTTCGATCCTCTCCTCACGATCTACGCATTTGTGGTGTTTATGGTGCAAGAATGGTGTATTATGGCCTTAGGGTCTTCTCTCTCATTCCTCCTATGGCCTCTCTGTAACTTTGAAACTTCTAACCCTAGAAGACACATATGATCGGTTGGTATAAACGTAGGAATTCTGTGGGTCTCCCTTTTCTAAAATTTTAAAAGATCGAAATACCCTCCTGGAGTGCTAGCTTGGCCTAAAAACGCCCCGGGACCCAAACTAAACCCCTGAGTACACTTTTCTGACTATCTCAACCCTTCTGGACACATTGGCGCACTCAAAATGACCATTTGAATATTACAACTAAATTTTTATTTTATTTCCCAAATTAAGTTTCAATACGACTGACATGCGTCCCGACTAAATTTATGGTAACTACCGTATTTTTCACTCACGACAATTATATTATTTTGCTTATCATTATTATTACTCATTCACTAAGTAACATTCAATATAAATAAATATTAACCCTTATCTCGCTAATTAATACTTATTTTATCGGATTAATCTTCCAAATATAATTTAATTAATCCCAATTAATTCCCAATATAAAAGTCATTAAAAATACGGGATGTTACATACTTCCCCCCAAATAGCAGAATTTCGTCCCGAAATGCAAAAAAAGAAAATACCTGGTACGAATTATTCTGGATACTTTTCGCGCATCTCATCCTCGTACTCCCAAGTGGACTCATCAGCATTATGATGCCCCAATTGTACCCGCACTAGTGGAACTACCTTCGACCTGAGTCTCCTCTCGCTATAGGCTAAGATAGAAATCGATCTCTCCTCATATGAAATGCTCAGTTGAAAATCGATATCCAACAAGGCAGTGTGAATCATCCCAAAGATATCTCCTTAGCGAAGAAATATGAAAGACTTCATGAATCCGATGCAGGTGCTCCGGCAACCTAAGTTTGTAAGAAACTGTCCAAATCCTCTCTATGATAGGGAATGGTCCCACATATCTCGGTGCCAACGTCCCTTTCTTTCTGAACCTCATTATCCCTTTCATAGCAGATGCACGTAGAAGCACCTGATCCCCCACATTAAACTCGAGGAAGTACCATTTAGCATACGCATAACTCTTCTATCGGTCTTGGGTTATCTGTATACGGCTCCGAATCAACTCGATCTTGGTTGACGTATCCTGAATCAACTCCGACCTGAGATTCTTGTTGTCTCCCACCTCCAACCAACAAGTGAGTGAACAAATAAGGTCTACCGTACAATGCCTCGAATGGTGACATGCAAATCGTTAACTAGTATGAGTTATTATACACGAACTGCACTAGTGGAAGATGATGCTCCTAACCTCCACCAAGTGAAGGATACACATCCATAGCATATCTTCCAATATCAAATTAGTCCTCTCCATATGCCCATTCGTCTGTGGGTAATAAACCGTACTCAACCTTAACTCAGTACCCACAGCCTCCTGGAAACTCTCCTAAAATAGAGATACGAAAATCTTGTCCCTGTCGGACACAATGTCGAATGGCACCCCATGCAATCTCACTATCTCAGTAATATAAATCTGGGCATACAGTCCCGTATTTTAATAAGTCTGAACAGGTAGTAATTGAGCGACCTTAGTTAAGCGATCCACTATCACCCATATGGAATCGCGACCTCTCTTAGAAGTAGGTAACCCAATAATAAAATCCATGGAAATGCTCTCCCATTTCCACATTAAAAGACAACTGACAAATGGCATCCCAAACAAAAGGTACACATTTGTGAGTCAAATTAGGTAATGGACCCACAATCTTCGAGAATCCCCTGATAAACCATCTTTAGTACCCGGTTAAAGCCATGAAACTGCGCACCTCCATCGGTGTCGTAGATTATTCCCACTCCTTTACCGCTGACACCTTACTCGAGTCCACCAATATCCCTAATTCAGAAACGATATGCACCAAAATTTGCACTTCATTAAACCTGAATCCACATTTTTCTAACTTTGCATGCAGTTGATGCTCACGTAGCCTCTGTAAGACTCGATGTAAGTGTTCAGCATGCTCTTCCTTGATCCGAGAATAAATCAGAATGTCATCAATGAAGATGATAACAAACTGATCTAAGAACTCTCTGAACACCCTATTCATCAAGTCCATAAATACGATCGGTGCATTGGTTAGCCCAAATGGCATAAACTAAAACTCGTAGGACCCATATCTCATCAAGAAGGCAGTTTTAGACACATCCTTCCCAAATGTGAAGCTAGTGATACCAGAGTCTCAAATCTATCTTAGAGAAGTAGGAGGATCCTCTCAACTTATCGAATAAGTCATTGATCCGGGCCAATGAATAGGTATTCTGTATCGTGACTTTATTCAGCTCCTGGTAATCCACAGACAAGCGTAAAGACCCATATCTCTTATTCATAAACAATATTGGGACATTCCATGGTGACGTACTACGACATATAAAACTCTACCCCAATAGCTTCTCAATCAAATTTTGTAGCTCCATCATCTTTATAGGAGCCATACGATAAGGTGCACGAGCTATTGGTCGAGTACCCAACTCCAAATCAATGACGAAGTCAATCTCTCTACTAAGGGCAGTCCCGGTATCTCCTGAAACACATCGACAAACTCACATAAGACTAGGATCGAATAAAGGGAAAAAACCACCCCCTGAGAGGTATCCTCCTCTATGTAGTACGACAATCCTCCCTCGGGACAAGGCATCACCACTAATAATGTAACAACCCAGATATAATTATGATAAATTATATTTAAATCATGCTTAACTTATGTGATATAAATAATGTGTTATTATTATATCAAATGTTAAGTTATTATGTTTAGTCGAATCCTACTTTCATAAATCATGAAATGTCATAATATTTACAAACACAAAATTTTGTTGTTTTTGGTAGAAATGTTCCTGTTAGAGACTAGTTTTGACCCTTAAAATGTAAAAATTCACTCAAGGTAAAAACTATATAGTTGTAGATATATGAGTTAGGTTTGTGACACAACAAACGGATGTCCGAGAAAGGAGTTATACCGAATTTACGAACAGAGGGAAAATTTGACCATTTCCCCATAAGTCGTAATTTGTCTTTTACAAAACCAAATGTTTTAATTTGATTGGTTGGCATGGGAGGAAGCCTTGGTTGACTTAAAACACTTCTTCTAACCTATTTCTTCAGAAAATTTAAGCCTAGGTTCAGTTTGAAGGGTTTTTATGCTTGAGGAAATAGAAAGTAGAAGTTAAGGAAGAAAGGGTTACATTAAAGGCTAGGAAAAATTCCAACAAAAATCTTAAGGTGTTTCCAAGGTAAAATTATGTGTTAATATTATTTTAATATTGTGTTATACTTATTTAAAAGTATATAAATCATGAATTATTCATTAAAATTCAATTATCCTTTGTGATAATATGTATTGGATCATATGTGAGATAAGTAGGGTTTATAGGCCATATTGTTTTGTATTGAAACCCCTTTTATTCAAACTTGCATATGTTTTTGTGTGCCTACTGTAATTGAAAAATTCCAATTGCATATTAAACTAGACTAACATATTCATATCGTATTCGAAAATTAGAATTTATCTCCTTGTGGTTATGCCTTAATGACGATTTCAAGTTGGTATATAATTGTTATTTGTATATTTCATTTCGGTATTCCCTGAGTTTGGTTAAGCTTTTGACATAGCAAATGAAGTCAAAAAATTATGAAACTTTAATTCTGTACTATTTATTATGCGTACTAAAAATTGGTACAAAATAATATAAATTTATTTTGTAGAAAAATTATGAAAATTCTTGGAAGTTGAAGGAACAATAGAGGAGCTTGTAGGGAAGATTTCTTGTGTTATAAAGAAATGGTCATAACTTGATCTAGAAAGCTTGAAAAATTACATCGTCACTTCTAATGGAAAGTATATTCAGATATGATTTCATATTGATAATCTTGGATACATGTAGTTGTGCAATTGATGAATATAGGATGGTTAAGTATGTAGGACAATAATTTGAGGCCATAGTGGATACCCCATGAAAGAATATGGTTATATCCTATTTCCAAAGAGTATTTTGAGTACATGTTTCATGTGTATATACATTGAGAGGTATGCTTTTATATTTACTTGGGTTTAGTTATAAATACCTTATGAGGTATTTTCTACGGTTGAATGTTCATAACTTTATCAACATGTGTACCATTGTTTTGTCTTTACTCATGTTTCATGGAATGTGACTTAAGTGGAATTATATTGTTGTTGTATAGTCATTGAAAGTTACATAATTATGTTAGGATAATACTTATAATTGATATTCAGTACTGATTTAGTTGGATTGACAGGTGTAAGGTCTAATCAACCTAGTTCAGCTCCAACCGAAGGAAACATAAATACATAGTTGACAACCCAAGGTGAGTGTACTCACTGGAATGATGTATTTGTATACTGTTACGAATATGATCATAATGTTATGAATATAAAAAATTTCATTTCGGTTTATCGAAATGGTAGGTTACTCCCCGACCCGAAATGGGGAGATTTGTCTATTAATGATAAGGGGTTAGTCCTCGACCAGGAATGGGGGAGAATTGTCTATTTAGACAGGATATGTGAACCATGATTCGAAAAAGTTAGTCATTCTTATGAATGAGACGGATAAATATCTATATATCTATTATTACAGGAATATGATTTGTTGCATTTAAAATTTATGCAGTAGTGTAGTAGTGGTGCATTCACTGAGTTGTGTTGTTCACGATTCCAATATTTATATTTTTCAGGTAATGCGAGGTCACTACCAAATCTAGGAAGTCGAGTTAGGTTAGCCAAGAATGGGAGAAAAAAAGATTTGGTTTAATGTAAATGATGTAATTAAGTTAACTTATCCTTCAAGCAAGTTTTTATGGGCATGACTACTGTGATGTTGTAAAAAGATTTCCAGTTATATGGATTTACAGTGATGACTCTAAAATTAAAACTCGTGTTTATGGTTTTGTTAAATTAATCATGGTTTTACTCACTTTGACTTTCAAACTTAATTATAAGTAACTGGGTTGGGGTGTGTCATCTTTTGGTATCAGAGCCTAGGTTTTAGAGGTTCTGGAGTTAAAAGAGTCTAGATTTGGAAGTGAATGTAAGAAATATGTTTTGTTTTGTACTAACAATTATGTTGGGAAATATATGTATATCTGCATATTGTTATATCTTTGATCCATTTCAGATATAAAAGAATGGAAGGAGGGAATGTGAATGTGGGAATATAAGATGAGGCTTCAAATATGGAAGTAGAGGCGGAGGTTGAGCGACATGTTCATGAAAACCCGAAACAATTGACAGACATGGAAAAAATGGCATACGCTATGACTTTAATAATAGAGCACCAAGCTAGATTTTTATGGTTCAGATGGAAGAACAACAAGCTAGGCAACTGGAAGCACAAGAATTGGCCAGGGATGAGGAGGCGATACACCGAGAAGAAAGGAGTACTTCACACGAGAAATTTATTAAAATGAATCCACCCTCATTTGAAGGAGCAGTTGATCCAGAAGAAGCATAAGTATGGGTTAAAAAGATTGAACTTATTTTGGGGGTAATGAGAATGGCTGAAAATCAACGAGTGACCTTGGTGACGTATATGCTGAAAGGAGAGGCTAAGTATTGGTGGGATGCCACAAAACATTTGTTGATTACTCCAGGAGGTGGGAACGTGATCTCATGGGATACTTTTGTTAAAGCCTTGTATGACAAGTATTTCCCCCCAATGTATCGAAAATAAAAGGAGAAATAATATTTCATGTTGAATCAGGGAAGCATGACTATTAGAGAATACGAAGCTAAGCTTATAGCCTTACCTCAGATTGCTTCGAGGTTTATACAGAATAAAGAAGATATGTGCAGCCGATTTCTCAGTGGACTAGAGTTAGTTATTGAATCAAGGTTGCCGGCTTTAGAGACTGTTAATTATTCAGCCTTGGTAAACAAAGCCATGCCGGTAGAAAAGGATGTGAATGAAGCAAGAGGAAAATGAGAACGAAGCGCAAAGAGAAGTAGATTCGATCCAAACTATCAAAAGGGTAGCGATACCGAATATTCAAGGTTTGGAGGGCAGAAATTCCAACAAGGTAGAGGTGGAAGTAGTTTGCAAAAGGGTGAAGCTAGTGGTGGGAGAGGTTCAGGAGTTTCAGCACAAGGAGATCCGAATGTCTGTTTCTTTTGTGGGACATCGGGAAACATAAATAGAAATTGCCCAAAGATACTGAATATAGAATGTTTTAACTGTCACCAGAAGGGTCATCTAAGAAAGAATTATCCCATATTATCAAGAGCTATTTCAGTTAGTAGTGTAGGGCCTTATAAAGGATCCTCTCCAGGAAGTGCGACCATAGGAAGAGTTATAGAACAAGCAACTAGATCGAGGGAAAGAGGAAGAGTGTTTGTGATGACGTTGCAAGATGCCCATTCTACACCGGAAGTGGTTACAGGTAAACTTTCTATTGAAAATAAAGATTTATATGCACTCATTGATCCTGGATCTACGCATTCATTTGTGGCATTACAGATTGTTTCATATTTGGGTAGACCATGTACATTTCTCAATTGTGCCTTATATATATTTACCCGAATGGAAAGTGTAATTCTGATTGAGCATGTTTATAAATATTGTGTCTTACGAATCGAGGAACGAGATTTATATGTTAATTTGATGTCGTTGGCCATTCGGGATTTTGATATTATATTCGGTATGGATTGGTTATTGTCATATCATGCTTCCATTGATTGTTTTCGAAAATAAGTTAGATTTCATCTACCTGGTGAACCCGAGTTCTAGTTTACAGGAGAAAGGAATGTTGTCCCTAATTGTCTTATCTCAGCAATTAAGAGAAGAAAGTTATTGAGTAAAGGTTGTACAAGGTATTTAGCTTATGTTGTTGATACTAGTAAAGAGACAGTTACAATTCAAGATATACTAGTGGTTAGATAATTTTTTGATATCTTCCCAAAAGAATTTCCAGGATTGTCGCCCAATATTGTCGCCCGATAGGGAAGTAGAGTTTTCCATTGAATCAATTCCAGATACTGGTCCAATTTACCTTGCTCCATATAGAATGGCACCGACAGAATTAAAAGAATTGAAAGTGCAATTACGAGATTTGATAAGCAGAGGTTTCATTCGGCCTAGTGTTTCACTATTGGGAGCACTGGTGTTATTTGTGAAAAAGAAAGACGGGACAATGAAATTATGTATTGATTATCGATAATTGAATAAGGTGACCATTAGAAACAAGTACCTTCTACCTCATATCGATGATTTATTTGATCAATTACAAGGGGCCACAGTATTTTCTAAGATTGATTTGAGATCGGGTTACCCCTAACTAAAAGTGAAGGATAGTGATATTTCCAATACAGCTTTCCAAACTTGATATGGGCATTGTGAGTTTTTAGTGATGCCATTTGGATTAACAAATGCTCCAGTAATTTTTATGGATTTGATGAACCGAGTATTCCACCCTTTCATTAATTCATTTGTGATTGTATTCATAGACGGTGTGTTGATTTACTCGCGTAGCATAGAGGAACATGAGAAACAATTGAGACTTGTATTGCAGATTTTGAGAGAGAAGAAATTATTTGCTAAATTCAGTAAGTGTGAGTTTTGGTTGAATGAAATTGTGTTTTTAGGGCATGTTGTCTCGGGAAATGGGATATATGTTTATCCAAACAAGGTAGAAGAAATCGTTGAATGGGAGAGTCCAAAGAATGTGATAGAAATTAGGAGTTTCCTAGGATTGGCAGGTTACTGTCGCAGATTCATTAAGGGATTTTCAGCAATTGCACTACCATTGACAAAGTTGAATCGTAAAGAAGTGAAGTTTGTATGGGATGAAGAATACGAGAGGAGTTTTAAAGAATTAAAGAATCGGTTAGTTTCGGCCCCTATACTTACTATTCCTTGTGGGAATGAGTATTTTGTGATCTATACAGATGCTTCATTTTAGTGGTTAGGATGTGTTCTTATGCTGAATGGGAAAGTAATAGCATATGTTTCCAAAAAATTAAAGACGCATGAACGAAACTACCCTACGCTTGATTTGGAGTTAGCAGCTATTATTTTTGCTTTGAAGTTATGGAGACATTACTTGTATGGAGAAACTTGTGAGTTATATACGGATCATCAAAGCTTGAAATACTTGTTTACATAAAAAGAATTGAATTTGAGACAGAGGCATTGGATAGAGCTGATTAAAGACTACGACTGTACCATTCATCATCATCCTGGTAAGGCCAATGTAATAGCAGATGATTTGATTCAAAAATCCTCGGGGATTCTAGGTTGCATACAGTGTGCACATGTAGGAAATATCCTTAACTTGGCGTCGATGAGTATTAAATTAAGGTTTTCAAAAAGGGGAGGCTTATTAGCACATGTCACAGTGAGACCTTTATTGGCAGAATGCGTAAAAAATTTCCAGATCAGTGATCCATTCCTTGAGAAGAAGAAACGATATGTCCTGGATGGCAAAGAGAGTGACTTTGAGATTAAAAATGATGAATCGTTGTGTTATAAAAATAGGATTTGTGTACCGAATGATCCACCCTTAAAGAAGTATATATTGGAAGAGGCACATAGTTCTATTTACTCTATGCATACGGGAGGTACCAAAATGTACAGAGATTTGAAAGAGCATTACTGGTGGAATAATATGAAACATGAGATTGCAGAGTTCATAGCTAAATGTTTAGTATGCCATCAAGTAAAGGCGGAGCATCAGAAGCCGGCGGGATTATTACAGTCATTGCCTATTCTGAAATGAAAGTGGGAACATATAATGATGGACTTTGTTATAGGATTACCCTGGTCACCAAAGGGCCATGATTCTATTTGTTTAATTGTAGACCGATTGACGAAGTCATCTCATTTTCTTCCAGTTAAGACCACCTACATTGTTGACAAGTATGCACGTATGTACGTTGATGAGATTATCCGTTTACATGGGGCACCAATGTCAATATTATGAAATAGAGATCCAACGTTCTCTTCTAAGTTTTGGCCTCGTCTACAGAATGCCATGGGCACAATTTTGAAGTTCAGTACTGCATTTCACCCACAAACTGATGGGCAATCAGAAAGGACGATTCAAATATTAGAATACATGTTACGAGTTTATGTATTTGACTTCAAAGGTTGTTGGGATGATCATTTACCGTTGATGGAATTCTCGTATAATAATAATTATCAGTCCATCATTGGTATGGCTCCGTATGAAGCTTTATATGGGAGAATATGTAGAATGCCTTTGTGTTAGGATGAAGTAGGTGAAAGGAAACTTTTGGGTCTTAAATTGATAGATATGACAATAGAAAAGATTAAAATGATTCGGGAACGGATAAAGATAATGCAAAGCATGCAGAAATTTTAAGCAGAAAAAAAAAGTATCCATTGGAATTTTAGAAGGGAGATTTTGTATTCCTACGTATTTCACCATGGAAGGGCATCATGAGATTTGGAAAAAAGGGAAAACTAAGTCCAAGATACATTGGACCATATGAAGTGCTGGAAAGAATTGGGACCCTGGCGTATAGATTAGATTTACCTCCAGATTTATTCCGTTTACATGATGTATTTCACGTACTATGCTTCGTAAGTATTTGGCGGATCCATATCATCAGTTGAAAACTCAACCAATTGAACTGAAGGAAGACTTATCGTACATTGAGGAACCATTGGAAATTATTGATCGTAAGGAGTGAGTATTGAGGAATAAACTTATTTCCTTAGTTAAAGTTATCTGGATGAGTGATGAAGTTAAACGAGTAACTTGGGAAACGGAGGATAGCATGAATAAACAGTATCCCCATTTGTTGGGTAAGTGATCTTCATATTAAATTTCGGGGACGAAATTTTCTAAGGGGGGAACTTGTGACAACCCGGATATAATTATGATAAATTATATTTAAATCATGCTTAACTTATGTGATATGAATAATGTGTTATTATTATATCTAATTTTAAGTGATTATGTTTAATCAAATCCTACTTTCATAAATCATGAAATGTCGAATTATTTATAAACACAAAATTTTGTTATTTTCGGTAGAAATGTTCCTGTTAGAGACTAGTTTTGACCCTTATAATGTAACAATTGACTCAAGGTAAAAACTATATAGTTGTAGATATATGAGTTAGATTTTTGAAACAACAAATGGAGAATCAAACGGATGTCTGAGTAAGGAGTTATACCAAATTTATGAACAAAGGGTAAATATGTCCATTCCCTTTAAGTGGTAATTTGTCTTTTACAAAACCAAATGTTTTAATTTGATTGGTTGGCATGGGAGGCAGCCTTGGCCGACTTAAAACTCTTCTTATAAACTATTTCTTCAGCAAATTTAAGCCTAGTTTCAGTTTCAAGGGTTTTTATACTTGAGGAAAGAGAAAGTAGAAGTTAAGGAAGAAAGGGTTACATTAAAAGCTAGGAAAAATTCCAACAAAAATCTTAAGGTGTTTCCAAGGTAAAATTACGTGTTAATATTGTTTTAATCTTGTGTTATACTTATTTCAAAGTATATAAATCGTGAATTATTGAATAAAATTCTATTATCCTTTGTGATAATATGTATTGGATCATATGTGAGATAAGTAGGGTTTATAGGCCATATTGCTTTGTATTGAAACCCCTTGTATTCAAACATGCATATGTTTTTGTGTGCTTAATATAATTGAGAAATTACAATTGGATATGAAACTAGACTCATATATTAATATAATATCCAAAAATTAGAATTTATTGCCTGGTGGTTATTCCTTAATGACGATTTCAATTTGGTACATAATTGTTGTTTGTATATTTCATTTCGGTATGCCCTGAGTTTGGTAAAGTTTTTGACATAGCAAATGAAGTCAAAAAATTATGAAACTTTAATTATGTACTATTAAATTTGTGTACTGAAAATTGGTAGAAATTAATGGAAATTTATGTTGTAGAAAAATTGTGAAAATTCTTGGAAATTAAAGGAACGGTAGAGGATCTTGTAGGGAATATTTCTTGTGTTATAAAGAAATGGTCATAACTTGCTCTAGAAAGCTTGAAAAATTACATCATCACTTGTAATGGAAATTATATTCTGATATGATTTCATATTGATAAGCTTGGAAACCTGTAGTTGTGCAATTTATGAATATAGGATGGTTAAGTATGTAGGACAATAATTTGAGGCCATACTGGATACCCCATGAAAGAATATGGTTATCTCCTATTTCCAAAGAGTATTTTGAGTACATGTTTCATGTGTATATACATTGAGAAGTATGCTTTCATATTTACATGGATTTAGTTATAAATATCTTATGCGGTATTTCCTATGGTTGAATGTTCATAACTTTATCAACTTGTGTACCATTGTTTTGCCTTTACTCATGTTTCATGGAATGTGACTTAAGTGGGATTATATTGTTGTTGTATAGTCATTGAAAGTTACATAATTATGTTAGGATAATACTTATGATTGAGATTTAGTAATGATTTAGTTGGATTGACAGGTGTAAGGTCAAATCAACCTAGTTCAGCTCCAACCGAAGGAAACATAAATACATAGTTGACAACCCAAGGGGAGTGTACTCACTGGAATGATGTATTTGTATACTGTTACGAATATGATCATAATGTTATGAATATAAAAATTTTCATTTCGGTTTACCGAAATGGGAGGTTACTCCCCGACCCGAAATGGGGGAGATTTGTCTATTAATGATAAGGGGTTACTCCTCGACCAGGAATGGGGGAGAATTGTCTATTTAGACAGGATATGTGAATCATGATCGAAAAAGTTAGTCATTCTTATGAATGAGCCGGATAAATATCTATATATCTATTATTACAGGAATATGATTTGTTGCATTTAAATTTATGCAGTAGTGTAGTAGTGGTGCATTCACTGAGCTATGTTGTTCACAATTCCAATATTTATATTTTTCAGGTAATGCGAGGTCACTACCAAATCTAGGATAGTTCGGTTAGGTTAGGCAGGAATGGGAGAAACAAAGATTTGGTTTAATGTAAATGAGGTAATTAATTTAACTTGTCCTTCAACTCATTAAAAGCCAACTGACAAATGGCATCCCAAACAAAAGGTACACGTTTGTGAGTCAAATTAGGTAATGGACCCACAATCTTCGAGAATCCCCTGAAAAACC
The DNA here is from genome assembly GCA_949130495.1 of Sambucus nigra. Classification (NCBI taxonomy): domain Eukaryota; kingdom Viridiplantae; phylum Streptophyta; class Magnoliopsida; order Dipsacales; family Adoxaceae; genus Sambucus; species Sambucus nigra. Next base: position 251,956,213 of record OX422208.1, read on the forward strand.
ATCTTTAGTACCCGGTTAAAGCCATGAAACTGCGAACCTCCATCGGTGTCGTAGATTATCCCCACTCCCTTACCGCTGAAACCTTACTCGAGTCCACCAATATCCCTAATTCAGAAACGATATGCACCAAAATTTGCACTTCATGTAACCTGAATCCATATTTTTCAAACTTTGCATGCAGTTGATGCTCACGTAGCCTCTGTAAGACTCGACGTAAGTGCTCGGCATGCTCTTCCTTGATCCGAGAATAAATCAGAATGTCATCAATGAAGATGATAACAAACTGATCTAAGAACTCTCTGAACACCCTATTCAACAAGTCCATAAATATGATCGGTGCATTGGTTAGCCCAAATGGGATAAACTAAAACTCGTAGGACCCATATCTCATCAAGAAGGCAGTCTTAGACACCTCCTTCTCCTGAATGTGCAGCTAGTGATACCAGAGTCTCAAATCTATCTTAGAGAAGTAGGAGGATCCTCTCAACTTATCGAATAAGTCATTGATCCGGGCCAACGGATAGGTATTCTGTATCGTGACTTTATTCAGCTCCTGGTAATCCACACACAAGCGTAAAGACCCATATCTCTTCTTCATAAACAATATTGGGACATTCCATGGTGAATTACTACGACATATAAAACCCTACCCCAATAGCTTCTCAATCAAATTTTGTAGCTCCTTCATCTTTATAGGAGCCATACGATAAGGTGCACGAGCTATTGGTCGAGTACCCAGCGCCAAATCAATGACGAAGTCAATCTCTCTACTAGGGGGCAGTCCCGGTATCTTATGAAACACATAAAAAAACTCACATACGACTAGGATCGAATAAAGTGAAAAAACCACCCCCTGAGAGGTATCCTCCTCTATGTAGTACGACAATCCTCCCTCGGGACAAGGCATCGCCACTAATAATGTAACAACCCAGATATAATTATGATAAATTATATTTAAATCATGCTTAACTTATGTGATATAAATAATGTGTTATTATTATATCTAATGTTAAGTTATTGTGTTTAGTCGAATCCTACTTTCATAAATCATGAAATGTCATAATATTTACAAACACAAAATTTTGTTATTTTCGGTAGAAATGTTCCTGTTAGAGACTAGTTTTGACCCTTAAAATGTAAAAATTGACTCAAGGTAAAAACTAGATAGTTGTAGATATATGAGTTAGGTTTGTGACACAACAAACGGATGTCCGAGAAAGGAGTTATACCGAATTTACGAATAGAGGGCAAATTTGTCCATTTCCCCATAAGTCGTAATTTGTCTTTTACTAAACCAAATGTTTTAATTTGATTGGTTGGCATGGGAGGAAGCCTTGGCCGACTTAAAACACTTCTTCTAACCTATTTCTTCAGCAAATTTAAGCCTAGGTTCAGTTTGAAGGGTTTTTATGCTTGAGGAAATAGAAAGTAGAAGTTAAGGAAGAAAGGGTTACATTAAAATCTAGGAAAAATTCCAACAAAAATCTTAAGGTGTTTCCAAGGTAAAATTATGTGTTAATATTATTTTAATCTTGTGTTATACTTATTTCAAAGTATATAAATCGTGAATTATTGATTAAAATTCAAAATATTCTTTGTGATAATATGTATTGGATCATATGTGAGATAAGTAGGGTTTATAGGCCATATTGTTTTGTATTGAAACCCCTTTTATTCAAACTTGCATATGTTTTTGTGTGCTTACTGTAATTGAAAAATTCCAATTGCATATTAAACTAGACTAATATATTCATATCGTATCCGAAAATTAGAATTTATCTCATTGTGGTTATGCCTTAATGACGATTTCAAGTTGGTATATAATTGTTATTTGTATATTTCATTTCGGTATGCCCTCAGTTTGGTTAAGCTTTTGACATAGAAAATGAAGTCAAAAAATTATGAACCTTTAATTCTGTACTATTTATTATGCGTACTAAAAATTCGTACAAAATAATATAAATTTATTTTGTAGAAAAATTATGAAAATTCTTGGAAGTTGAAGGAACAATAGAGGAGCTTGTAGGGAAGATTTCTTGTGTTATAAAGAAATGGTCATAACTTGATCTAGAAAGCTTGAAAAATTACATCGTCACTTCTAATGGAAAGTATATTCAGATATGATTTCATATTGATAATCTTGGATACATGTAGTTGTGCAATTTATGAATATAGGATGGTTAAGTATGTAGGACAATAATTTGAGGCCATAGTGAATACCCCATGAAAGAATATGGTTATATCCTATTTCCAAAGAGTATTTTGAGTTTTACTTGGGTTTAGTTATAAATACCTTATGAGGTATTTTCTACGGTTGAATGTTCATAACTTTATCAACATGTGTACCATTGTTTTGTCTTTACTCGTGTTTCATGGAATGTGACTTAAGTGGAATTATATTGTTGTTGTATAGTCATTGAAAGTTACATAATTATGTTAGGATAATACTTATAATTGATATTCAGTACTGATTTAGTTGGATTGATAGGTGTAAGGTCTAATCAACCTAGTTCAGCTCCAACCGAAGGAAACATAAATACATAGTTGACAACCCAAGGTGAGTGTACTCACTGGAATGATGTATTTGTATACTGTTACGAATATGATCATAATGTTATGAATATAAAAATTTTCATTTAGGTTTACCGAAATGGGAGGTTACTCCCCGACCCGAAATGGGGGAGATTTGTCTATTAATGATAAGGGGTTACTCCTCGACCAGGAATGGGGGAGAATTGTCTATTTAGACAGGATATGTGAATCATGATCGAAAAAGTTAGTCATTCTTGTGAATGAGCCGGATAAATATCTATATATCTATTATTACAGGAATATGATTTGTTGCATTTAAATTTATGCAGTAGTGTAGTAGTGGTGCATTCACTGAGCTATGTTGTTCACAATTCCAATATTTATATTTTTCAGGTAATGCGAGGTCACTACCAAATCTAGGAAGTCGAGTTAGGTTAGCCAAGAATGGGAGAAACAAAGATTTGGTTTAATGTAAATGATGTAATTAAGTTAACTTATCCTTCAAGCAAGTTTTTATGGGCATTACTACTCTGATGTTGTAAAAAGGTTTTCAGTTATATGGATTTACAATGATGACTCTGAAATTAAAACTCGTGTTTATGGTTTGGTTAAATTAATCATGGTTTGACTCACTTTGACTTTCAAACTTAATTATAAGTAACTTGGTTGGGGTGTGTCAAATAACATCTCCTGGTCAGGGATCACAAAAACTATAGTCCTATTATAACAGTCAATCATGTCCCTATACTCAACTAGCCAATCCATGCCTATGATGGCGTTGTACTCTGACATATATAATACAAGCATATACGAAGTCAAAACTAATCTCCAAATATCTATACTCACTCCCCGACAGATAAAGAATTTCAACGTCCCATTACCCATGGCGAATCTACACATGTAACTATATTGTCTGTCGTGTCTAACAACCATGCGGCCCGTGAAAATCTAGTAGCTATGAACGGTTTGAGGCCCCAGTGTCAAATAAAATACGCTCAAAAATGCCATGAATAAAAAACATTTCCTTAACCACCGGTGGAGCCTGTGGAGCGTTAGCCTGGTGGACGTGATTCACCGCCCATACTATAACTTCCCCTACTCGGGTGGGGCTGTTAGAATGGCTGGTGCTGGAGGCAATGTTGGTACGGGTGTTGGTGCTGGGAGGGCGACGGGGAAGACAAGTCTCTTAGTCTCCTGACGGCCTCCCTGCTGCTAATCCCTGCCCTTATCAGGCAATCCTATCGCTTATGGTCAGTCCTGCCACAAATGAAACACCTGCAAGTAAAGTTACCTCCCCTCTAGCCCTACTGGCCTCACCCTTGCTATACATTCCCATCCCTACCCCGACCCTGCTAGCCCTAATGAAATTGCTACTGGCCCGACTGACCCTGGTGACCCTGCTTGAATCCACCTGGTCCTTGTCGATAATCCCCAGAATGGAACCTCTTAGTAGCAGCTCCCTGGTGGGGACCCTACTCACCCTGTAGTCGTTTGTGCCCCGCCGGCACTACTACCCCCAGTCCTGCCCTACTGTCTAGATGCACCTACCCGTTTGCTCCCCTTAACATGGAACCGGTGGTCCAGACAATGTAGTAGAGCAGCATTCAACACCTCAGTGTATGTCTTCAAAGCAGGATTACCCAACGGGTGCTTTCGCATCCTCCAAGTAAGTCCATTTGTAAATAGTTGTATCTTCTTCTCCTCAGTAGGTGTTGATAGATTAGGTTTTACCATGGCGCGAGCGTCACCTACGCGCCGGTCGTGTTTTATATTCGGCTCACCAACTCTATACAAAAACCTAAACTTATAACTACACTCAACAGGCGAGTATAGCGGCCAAGTCCAGGTATCGAAATCCACAAAGACGAGTTACTAGAATTGATAAGGTTTAACATTCCTAAAATAAAAGTGTAAAAGATGTTTATAAACAAAAAGTAAAAGATGCAAAAAAGGAAAGATTAATCTGGGCGAGTGTATTTAAACTAGATTAACAAAGAAGATAAAACTATAGATTGTGTCGACTATCCCTCAACCGAGTTAATTAGTATAAAATGGTTACATGGGTCGACGAGTTATTAAGATTGTGTCTCGTTTCGACAGTTAATTAAATCAAGAGTTGTCACACCCGTAGATTCTCATAAAAGTCTAATGAGATTTTGGCGTCAACAAATACTCCGAAAATTACGCATGCAAGGTCGTAAGCACAGAGCATACATGATATACCCCGTCAAATTTCCTAGGAATAATAACTAAGACAACCACTCGAAATAGACCTGAAAACTCCATTACCAAAGCAAAGCAACATGTCAACCCAAGCTGAGCAATCCGACACAACCTAGACTAATTTAGCTAGAAAGCGTGATAAAAACGTAGTAAATAAACGCGATAAATCTACACTAGAAAGCAACTAAAGAAAGCATGTAAATCTAATTAACAAAGCAAGAATTAAGCTAAAACAACTACATTAATGGAGAGGGTAAAGAAAAGTACAACTTACAAACCCAAATGGGTGTCACACCAAATGAGGAAGAAGAAAGATCTCTCAAAACCCTAACCCTAAGCTAAACTATCTAAAAACTAATTGTCCCTCTTATTACAACAAAAATGGGTTATATAGTAAGTTGGAATTAAAATAGAGAAGAAAAAGGAAAAAGAAAAGAAAAGGAACAAAGTGGCAAATATCTGGTAGGATCGATCGATCGACCCAAACTGTCAATTGATCGATCGAGCAGGTAAAAACCCACTGTCTTCGATCCAAGGAAAAATCTCAACCCACAGTCGACCGGGGTCCCAAGGCCGGTCGACTGGCACTCTGTTTCTTGGCCTTCTTGGTCCATAAAGAGGGGGAAAGGGTTGCAAACGAAAATGTACATAACTCCACCATCCGGACTCCAAACAACGCGCTGTTTGCGGCCACGCGACGCTAACTCAAAGAACTACACATCTGTGGAATTATGATGACCTGGGGATGAAATGTGAATTGACTAAAATTCCCTTGAAGTAGTGTCTGGAGACGAAACTTCTCCAAAACTCAACGGATCCTCACTTTTAGCATTCCAATACCTACAAAATCACAATTAACCCCTGCAAAACATGTATATATCCAAATCCATGGTTTTCTGGTTAATGAGCATAAATATAGGCATTTAGGATCGTAAAAGTACTAGAATGCATAGAGATATAGGAAGAAAATATGCAATATTCGATACGAATCACACCCCCTAACTTAAACATTACTTGTCCTTAGTGATGAAACAAACAAAATCAGTCCACAGAAGGCAGTACAAGACGTATATATGCATCAAAATATAAATGCCACTTTCGTACCGAACACAATTGAATTTAGCATCTGCAATAAGTCATTAAACTCCTAGGTTACCCTAGTGGACGAGTGTCGTCTCGTGAGGGTTTTCAGGGAGGAAAACCACAAACATCATATGGTTTCCTCAAAATATACCCAATCACTTGCGACAATCCCAACAATAGCGAAAACGATTTCATACACATTATTTGCAAAGTGAACTAATTCACACAACTCTCCATATTATTAACATTATACAATGCACCTCATAGAATTGAAACCTTAAAATGTGGGAGGGGAGCAAGCACATGCAAATGTATGATTTGGCAAAAACTTATACAAACCGGATAAAAAATAAAGCAAGCATATGTTCAATCCTCATGGGCATTACACTCATCAAGTGAATTCACTCGAAACAGGGAGTTAACGTACGATACATGCGGGAATAAAGAGTAAATGTAAATAAAAATAGGCCGTGCACATGTCACAAATGAAGAACGGTGTGTATAAAATGAAAAATTATAATCTCAATGTAAGATTCCTCTCATTAAAGGAGGCAAAATGCATTTTCACATATTATCAATACTATTTCAACTTTTAAATTAAATTCCCCTTAAGATCACATAGGACTTGAATAGGGTTGTAATGTAGGCTAGGCTAGGGTATGAAATGAATGGTATATGTACGGATTTAAAGTGTTCGGGGATAAAAAAACTCGAGATAATGGAAAAATGCGGGCAGTTTTAAAAATTGGACAAACAACTTCCATAAAAGGCATTAGATATACAAATGGGGAGAGTAATCAAAGCTTATTGAACAATATACAACATTTACAACTTTCTCTTTCTTTTATTTTCTTCTTTTTCCCATTTTTCTCTTTTGTTTTCTTTTGCTTTTCACTTCTCTTTTTCTTATCTTTTTCACTTCTTTATTTTTCTTTACTTTTCACACTTACACGTGCCTAAATTGCAACCACAACACAACAACATCATTCAATCCTAAGTAACATTCCAAACAAAGGTAAGGAAGGTGACGCGACTAAGAATGTGTCTCATAAGTGCGTACTCTCTAAGCTCAAGTGCAAGCCTGTCGCGTTAGTAATAAACCCGGTAAGTCGGGATCATATCCACAGGAAAATAGGACAACGGAGTTGTGACGACGTTGGACAGACGAAGGAAACCTAACCTTGACTCTAAAAAGGAAAAGGAAAGATGATTGGTTTTGGGAATGGACTACAACTAACTACAATTGTGAAATTATGAAAAAAATGCAACTATTCTAAATTACCTAAAATGCTGATGAAGAATGAGGTTCAAGCCCGCATCATACTTAATCAGAGGACGAGTAAATCGGTATTTCAATAGTTACACTTGAATTGTATTCTAAAGCATCCCGGTTATTCGGAAGCAAACGAGATCTAAAGATCTACAATTATCGCGTTCCTACGCAATACGGTCATAATCAAACCATTAAATTTAGAGGATTAATTTTATGTACATACAACTACCACATCAGGTTGGGTTCATGCATTCCGACCTTTAAAAGTCTAGCCTACCATGATGAACTCAATGAAAACAATTTTGGAATTGCAGGAAATCATGATTAAACTAAGAACAATTTGAAGAAAGATGTAAATAGGAAATTAAACAGAGGAAATTACTCACTAATCTTACCAAAGCACACAAAGCACTAACTACAATTACTGAAATCTGAATAATCTTCAATCTTGGAATTAAAATACTAAGCTATCTCCAAACTAAGGTTTTTCTAAAAAGAATGGAAAATTAGCTAAATTCTCCGTACTAAGAATGATAATAAATCGAGTTTTTATACCCTACAAAACTTCAAGAGTTTTAGCTGCACTAGGACTCTCCATTAGAGAAGGATAAAAAATTAAAACTCGAGAGTCGGACCGGTCCAGTCCTCCTACGGTTCGGTCTGCCTGGAATCCGAATCGGTTCTTTTAATTCTTCGACGGATCGATCCAAGGCGAATCGGTTATTTTAATTTCTTTCAGCTTCGGTTTGTCTTCGGTCCGGGGTTCTCTAGAAATTGGCAATGCGGACCGGTCCGGGGCGAATCGGTCCGGGATTCCTTTGACTTTTTTTCTTCAGACTTTGACTGCTCATAACTTTCACACCGGGACTCCGATTGAGGTGCCGTTTCTTCCTATGTGCTCATGAACTTGATATTTTCAACTTCTCTTTAGGTGCATCATCCGAATTCCAGGTAGAAATTATAGTTTTTCCCTTTGGACTTTCCTTCTTTTCTTTCTCCATTCTTTCGGTTTCTTTCTTTCTTTAATTGACATCAAATACCTGTAAAATCAATACGAAATACCAGAAACTCGGTGTACTTGTTAGGAAAAGTCAGTATCAAGATTATGAGATAAAGTCGAACCGATTACGTTGCTCGAGGTACTAAAAGTAACAAAATTAAAGGGATAAATTGGGAAGAATTTATGCCTAATCAGAAGGTAATAAGTATGATCTAAAACTCCAATTCGGAGATGGTTATGAGATTTTGGGTAATGAAACGAAAGGCTTGTATTTAAGCTCAAATGGGTTGACTAGGGAACATATAAAAAGTGAGGTCAAGGTCATATGGGTGATATACATAGATGGCCTATGATCGTTTCATAAAGTTTACGCAATTCTCGAGTCAAAATAAACTTTGAAAATCATGCTCAAGTAATACATTTCATATATAAACTCAATTAATGACCGATCAAATGAAAGAATAGTGATATTACCAATGAATTCAACGTTTTCAAATAGGAAAGAAAAGTGTATACACTCACAAAAGAAAGAAAATCCCAAATCTCACTTCGTGTAAGTATACACAATGCAACAAAAGATTACCGAGTTATAAAAATATTGAACCAAATCAATAGAACAAGAAAAGTTCTTGTGCTCATGGGATTAAATTTTAATTCATGAAGTTATTCATAATCTCAATAATTTGAGGACTAAAGTCTAATAACTTCTAAAATCAAGAACATGCATCGTTGAGCTGTCTATTGGATCGGGAAATTATTGAAATTTATCATCGGAAACAAAGGAAAAATGCCCAATAAATGAGAAAAAAGAAAGAAAATCTTTTTAAATTTTTTTTAATTTTTCTAACAAAAGCATACTAAATAACTAACATGTGAGCAAAAACATGGACTAAATAAAGAAATGGATAGAATACCCGACACCCCCTAACTTAAAACCTGACATTTTCCTCAATGTGAATTAAGAACCAAGTTAAAGAGAGGAAAAGAGCGATATTACCCAAAATTGGAGCGATCCCCATAAGAACAAGTCCAAAGAGTCTACAAAACAAGTTAGTACCGAGCATAACAAAAACAAATAACAAAAAGTTAACTAATTACAAGAGACTAAATTAAAAGAAAGAAAAACTAAAGAAAGAAATGATAAAAAGCTAACTATATAAAACCTATTATTTAGGCTTCACACTAACTATACACTAGAATTCTAAATAGTTGAGGGTCCATCATGGAAACGATTAGACTTAGGAGGGTGACCGATGTACCCTCACTCTCAAGCATGCCTTCTGAAAAATATGAATTTCGTTTGAACAGCGGAAGGTATGTGTAAGGGGTAATAAAGGAACCATCGTCAATTAAAATTTTTGGAGAGACGATGGGGGATTTGTATTGAACGGGAGCCAAAAACATGTGGGGACAGAGAAAAGAAGAATATCCTCCCAAGGATTTTGAAATTGGAATGGGAGGTGGTGCACATGAGGGCCAAGATGCCTTTATGGAAGGCAACTGAGCAAGTACTCCTCATCGGTGAAAAGGTTTAACACATTAAAGTTTGAAACCAATTCATCGAGTACTTGTGATGGTGTGATAGAAGAGAATGAAAATGGGGAGGAAAGAAATTAAAACTCAAGAGATGAGTCATCATCGTTTGAAGATTGAGTTTCGAAGAAAATAAGATCATTTTCAATGAATTGTTCTTCTTTGGGGGCCAAAGAAGAAATCATTTCATTGTAAATGGATATTACTTCCATTTCATCCTCACTTTCAATATCTATTATGTGATGGGAAAAGTTAACAATGGTTTGTTCCAAAGTAGGCACAAAGTCGTCATTTGGTTCAAAACATTCCTCGACCTCAAAAGTCTTGGAAGAAAAATCGTCGTCAAATTCAAAAAATAAATCCAATTCATACTCCCACAAACGTTTTTCTTCCCGATAACGGTTTTCAAGCATGCGCAAACCCTCACTGAAAGTCATAGGCCGAGGCACGGATTCTCTAAAATGCGAACTTTGAAAATTACCATCGGACTTAAACTTAAACTCATTATTATAAGAATTTTGAAAACTATTGCAATTCATTTCAAAATTCCTATTATAAGGAATTAGAGGCCCAAAATCGTTATCATCATCCTCAAAATTCCAATAACCCAAGTTTTGACTTTCGTTATACTCGCCCAAAGTCATTTTTGAATTTGTAATTTTTTGGGACTCTAAGTATTGATCGAAAGTCATAGGATTACGGGAATTTTGAGAATTATAATAATGATTACTGAAAGAATTGGAATAAGACATGCTTACCCCAAAAATGGCTCGAAGTGGCGAATTCCACAAAGGAGATGCGCGCGAGAAATTCAAGCATTTCTTGGCGCTCAAATGTAGAAGTCCTACAAAAATGTTAGGCAAAAAATACAAATAGAAAGAAAATACTACGAACTACTAAATCAAACAAATTCTAAAATAAAATCATCCCCAATAACGGCGCCATTTGATAGGAAGGGTTTTACCGCGGCGCGAGCGTCACCTACGCGTCGGTCGTGTTTTATATTCGGCTCACCAACTCAATACAAAAACCTAAACTTATGACTACACTCAACAAGTGAGTATAGCGGCCAAGTCCGGGTATCGAAATCCACAAAGACGAGTTGCTAGAATTTATAAGGTTTAATATTCCTAAAATAAAAGTGTAAAAGATGTTTATAAACAAAAAGGAAAAGATGCAAAAAAGGAAAGATTAATCTAGGCGAGTGTATTTAAACTAGATTAACAAAGCGGATAAAACTATAGGTTGCGTAGAATATCCCGCACCCGAGTTAATTAGTATAAAATGGTTACATGGGTCGACGAGTTATTAAGACTGCGTCTCGTTTTGACAGTTAATTAAATCAAGAGTTGTCACACCCCCAAATTCACATAACAGTGTAATAAGATTTTGGCTTCAACAACTACCCCGAAAATTACGCACGCAAGGTCGTAAGTACGGAGCATACATGATATACCCCGTCAAATCTCATAGGCATAATAACTAGGACAACGCACTCAAAATAGACCCGTAAAGCTCCATCACCAAAGCAAAGCAACATGTCAACCCATAGTGAGTTCAATCCGACACAACCTAGACTAATTTAGCTAGAAAGCATGATAAAAATGCGGTAAATAAACGCGATAAATACACACTATAAAGAAACTAAAGAAAGCATGTAAATCTAATTAACAAAGCAAGAATTAAGCTAAAATAACTATATTAATGGAGAGGGTAAAGAAAAGTATAACTTACAAACCCAAATGGGTGTCACGCCAAATGAGGAAGAAGAAAGAGCTCTCAAAACCCTAACACTAAGCTAAACTATCTAAAAACTAATCGTGCCTCTTATTACAACAAAAATGGATTATATAGTAAGTTGGAATTAAAATACAAAAGAAAAAGGAAAAAGAAAAGAAAAGGAGCGAAGTGGCAAATATCTGGTAGGATCGATCGAGTAGGGAAAAACCCACTATCTTCGATCCAAGGCAAAATCTCAACCCGCGGTCAACCAGGGTCCCAAGGCCGATCGCCCGGCACTCTGTTTCTTGTCCTTCTTGGACCATAAAGAGGGGGAAAGGGTTGCAAATGGAAATGGCCATAACTCCGCCAATCGGACTCCAAACAACTCGTCGTTTGCGACCACGCGACACTAACTCAACGAGCTACGCATCCGTGGAATTCCCATGAGTTGGAGATGAAATGTGAATTGACTAAAATTCCCTTAGAGTAGCATCCGGCGATGAAACTTCTCTGAAATACAATGAATCCTCACTTTTAGCGTTCCAATACCTACAAAAGCATAATTAACCCCTGCAAAACATGTATATTTCCAAATCCATGGTTGTCTGGTTAATGGGCATAAATTTAGGCATTTAAGACCGTAAAAGTGCTAGAATGCATAGAGATTTCGGGCGAAAATATGTAATATTCGATACGAATCAGGTACCTCTCCTGGAACGAAGTTAGCTAACCTCATGAATTCTTCCCCATACTATGCAACGGTCTTCCTCTCCTGGGATAGATCTAGTAGTTTTTGCCTCATCTCTGTCTGGATGGTGGATGCAAAATATGTGCAGTTAAATCACTCCCATAACTCGTATATCGGCATATTGTCTCTCTCCTCTACGGTGGTAACAGACTCACACCACTACAATGATGCCCCTACTAGCTTAAACGTAGATAAAATATTCCATTGTAGTGCCTCTACGTGCACTCGTACATCCTCAAATGCCTCTTGATGTCTTTATTCTATTGGTTAGCAACCACCACGGTTGAACTCTCATAAAACTCGAGAGGATGTGCCTTCTGGAAGGAATCTCTAACTCGCTCCCAAGTAGAAGGGAATGCCTGTATCTGAGTTAAGTCCATGACCTGGGCCTGGGGTGGTGCCTATTCTACTGTAGCTAAAGCTGCATTAACCTCGTGTTCAACTATGGAGGCAACCTCTGCAACATTCATGGTACCCTAGGTCGTAGTTGGCTGACGCTCTGGCTATGCCACTAGATTGGCTCGTGTGGCACGTCGAGGAGGCATCTGAAACGAGAGTGAATTTTCCATCAGTCTACAATTCAATATGTTTTGAATAGCTGAAGACGTAAATGCATAACAAACAATATAACAGTCTGAATAATAGGGATCTATATCAAAGAACTCTACGCTGAAAACCATTGTAAGCAGCATAGATCCTAAAGGCACTAGAACCTGGTGCTCTGATACTATTTGTGACACCCCGCCCAGTTAAATACCAGGTGATAAATCCTTTATTAAATTAAAATAGTATATCCAGGTGGTCATACTTAGCATCACTGTCAAAAACTATTAATTACTAATCACCTACATTAGTTAATTAAGTTGGTGCCAAATTTTAATCTTTTATTTTAACATGTAACGATCTGGAAAAAAATAAACCATATTCACCATTCCAATTAACCAACATAATAAACAACGAAACAATTGAATCAAATAAGATATGACTCGAATAAACACTTCAGCCTGAAACTCTAATACAATAATCCATATCTAAAACTGAGTCTAACCATTGAAAATAAATGAAGTACAGTATCTATGGAAATAACTACTAGTAAAAGGTGGGAAACATGCCTGTAGACACCCCATTCTAATACCCCCCCCCCCCCCACCTCTCCTAAGGTCCCTAGCACCTCCCTTCACCATTGCAAACCCAAGTCATACCCCGGGTACTGACCTAAAGGCCATCGGGCACTCCTAGACTCCATTTGACCAAAAGTCAAACTCTTCATCTTGAATGAGGCTAAATGATTCTTTGAAGGGAACTGAATCCCCTTTCCAATGGTCCATCGCATGCGCGATTCTGACTTACGGTGCGGACGAACGACTCATTTTTCCTCGAAACTCGATCAGAGGGTCACCATACGCTCCCAGGCCCCGTTTGACTGAAGTCGACTCTTCAGCTCGACCGAGACTGAATGAATCTTCAAAGTTCATGGAAACCCCTTTCCAACGGTACGCCCCATGCGCGATTCTGATTTACAGTGTGGACGAACGATCCGTTTTACTCTGAAAGGTCATCGAACGCTTCCAGCCCCGGTTGACCAAAGTCAACTACCCGAACTAGGTCAAACTCTTTGGAATGTCAAATTAAATCTCCTATCCATTCTAACGATCCACCCCGTGTACTATTCTGACTTACCATGTGGACGAACGATCCGTTTGAGTCCGAAGTTTCCTCATCCAAAGGACCGACGAGCTCTTTCGAGCCACATTTGACCCAAAGTCAATAACCAAACCCGGGAGCAGTCCAAGGACTTTCAAATTTATCTAAAATACTTTTCCAATAGTTTGCCTCGTGTACGATTCGGATCAACAGTTCGCGCTCTACGACCAATTTTCTAAAGGAACCTGAAACACACTGCCAAACGGCAGGTTCCAAGCCCTGCCTATCAGCAGTGGGCCTAAACACACCTGCCGATTGGAAGGACCAGGGCTATGCCAATTTTCAATGCCCTAGGCCTAGAAAAATGAGTTCCTAACCACATTTCAAAAAAAGGGAGAAAAATCAGAGATCCATCACTCTCAGCAAGCTCAGAAAACCCCTCTCGAAGTCAGCGTAATTTCCACATCCAAATCCCTTTTCAACCTTCACCTTTCATCACCTTTTTCATCAAACATGGTGAATTAAGTACTATCCATCATCATCCAAATGCAAGGGATTCTCTCCAACATCCAAGATCAAGCTCAAGATCTTTAAGAAGGTCCAATTTTCTCAACTCTCTCTTTTTCCCCTAAATTCTCATTAGTTTGTTTTGTTACTTAGTAATTTTATTCTCTTATCTCACATATCTTAATATACTTTTTATCTAGTATTATCGCACATCTCTTATTTTCATATAAATAAAACCCAAAAAAAACAAGAAAAAGTGGATTTGCTCATAAATTCCAAACGGGAATTCTCACACTTTTCTCACAACTAAAACACATTTTTACACACACACCCATATAAGAGAAGTCCCCGATTGGATTTATGGAATAAATCCCACCCCTCATTTTGTATACGAACTACGTGGACTTTGATGACTCTATAGGCTACGTAGGCGTCTCGGGGTAAAATCCGAGACTCGAGTCCTTTTTCTATTCTTTTCCTATTTTTCTATATTCTTTAAACTTAATTCTCTTAAATTATATGTATTTACATATATATATATATATATATATATATATATATATATTTGTTCTCAATGGCGTATTATTCCACATGTGTTATCATTCCCCTATAATGATCGATGCTAGGATAATCGCATAAATCATATTTTCTAATATTACTTTTAGGAACATTCCTATGGATAACTGGCTTTATCTCTTCCATGATACAAGTCGATGATTCCTATCTACACTATATATACACATGCACACATATCACGGGGAAATAAAAGAAATAGCAGCAACCCATAAGAGACCGTAAGGGCGGAATGGGTGCCTAACACCTTCCCATTTCGTAACTTAGCCTCCAGACCCTTTTCGAATCATTTTGGTTTCGTATGTATCAGTATGTCTTTGGATGTTTTCCTTCGGGATGGCTCCCTTTTCTTTTGTCTGTTTTGAGTAAAATAGACTGGCAACTCTATCTCTCTATATTTTTCACCTCATTCACCGACGCCCGTCGAAGCGCTCCTGAGAGGGACGCCCGAGACCTAGAGGGATCCTCTCCCGCCACAGGGGGTATATCCGGGGATGGCCACAATGCCCAATCGGGATAAATAAAATTATGCATCAAATCTGAAAGAAATGGAGGCGTCTACTACAAAGTCCTGTAATCGTCCACAACAACTGCAGCACGCCAAACGAGAATGAACTCCTAAGATGGGCGTCCCTGTGGTTGGGCACCTAAAATGGTTTTTTCAAAATAGATTTGGAAAATGGGTCAGAGCCTTAGTAAAACAGTTTAAAAATATTTGCAAGTATTTAAAATGCATAATCAACATGTTAGTTTCACGTGCTCCCACTTGAGATCCTCACCCCTCAACTATTGTGCACGCCTAACGTATTCTACTAACATGTCCTCGTTATGTTACCGTGCCTAACTGGTTCAAGTTCATCATCTTACTACACATACTTACTCGTGGTGCCCACTCGTAATTATCCATAAAATACGTTATTCATTTAATTTCCCATATCATTTAAATCATTTAAGAACTTACCACATAGGTGTTAACTATCCACATTCTTAGTTTATTTTAGATGTCACTGTCTTTCACATCTACTAAGCATACACAGTAGGATAAACCACAAGTATACATATTCATCACTATATATATATATATAGCAATACATCACCCCTAGGTTGAGACCTGTGGTGCATGCATACTCTGCTAACAAGTCCCGGTGCATCACGTACTAATTAAAGGACTGTCGATCCGGAATCACTCTCGAACCACAATATACAATTCACACATAGTTGGAGGTGAACATAGTTCTAGGCCTTTGGGCTAAGCATATACCTATGAACCCAAATGATCAGGCACACCTTCATTCACAGAAGCGGTGCTCATCCTTAAGTTATATGCTCTAAGGTACAAGTCAAAATCCCCAACTTGGCTCATCAAGATGAGATTGTTCCCTTTTCAAACCTTCCGCAATATTAAGAAGTGTAGGTATGTCATACACATAATAAATCACAAATTAGGCATTCACAAAACCTATGTATATATATTCAATAAAAGTAAGAACGTACCCCGTGATATATTTCCGTACGTAATCTAAATAACTCTCGTATAGCCTACGTATTATTAACATACCGCTAAACTTCATATTCGTATAAACCAGAGTGTTTCCCATCACTTGGAGGGTTATCGATTATCCCTTAAGTCTATTCAGTAGCTATCTCACTCATTCCCTACTAGTCTAAGTCACCGTTACTACCAAATTCCCGTAACATGATATCATTCTACAAATTAGGTTTTTATTCCTCAAATAAGCCTATTTAATCTTAGCCTTAAGTTCCTCTCCTGTGACTAAATCTCAAACCCCATATTAACCTACTGATATTTTAAAATAACTCTCTTTATATTTAAAAATTATCTTAAGGTTAATTTGATCGTTTGCCACGATTTTCAGTCCAATCGATTCGGCCTTGGACCGAATCGATTCGCTTAGCAAATCGAATTGGCCAGGGTACCGAATCATTCGCCTGCTACAGGTCATCATCTTCTTCCTTAAACAGTTACAGGTTTCACCATTTTTAATCATCCGAACCTTCATTACATGATCCCATAATCCCAACCAAACTTACCAAACATCATTCCAACCTATATACATGATTTCTAACGTTTTATAATCATAAAATCATCAAAGAACATGAATTAATTCGAATTAATTCAAGATTACCTCTAAAAATCCGAGTTCACCATTTTTCATCAAGAACCTCTATAGAACTCAAATTTTTTTATATTTTGATTATAAGTAGTTCATCAATTTCGTCTTCTTACACAAGGATTCAAATCTAACATTAATTCAACCCAAAACATGATCTAAATTTTCCAATTTTGTCGTCAACATTCATGAAATCAAGATAATAAACATCATACTCTAACATGGATGGCATATCTTTAATAAATTAAGCGAGATAAATACTTGCCTCTATTTTAAGTTCTAATCTGCTATAAAAGAGTGGTATATTTGCGATCCTCTCCTCTCGATCTGTGTGTTGGTGGTGTTTATAGTGCAAGAATCGTGTGTTATGGCCTTGGGATGTCCTCCCTCATTCCTCCTATGGCCTCTCTGTAACTTTGTAACTTCTAACCCTAAAAGACTCATTTGATTGGCTGATATAAACTTAGGAATTTCGTGGGTCTCCATACTCTAAAATTTTAAAAGATTAAAATACCCTCCCGGAGTGTCGGTTTGGCCTAAAAATGCCCCAGGATCCAAACCAAACCCCCGAGTACACTTTTCTGATTATCTCGACCTTTCTGAACATATTGGCGCTCTCAAAATGACTATTTGGAATATGAAAAGTAAATTTATATTTTTATTTCCCAAATTAAGTCTCGTTCCGACTAAATTTATCGTAACTGCCGTATTTTTCACTCACGATAATTATAATATTTCCTTATCGTTATTAGTACTCATTCACTAAGTAATATTTAATATAAATAAATATTAACCCTTATCTTGCTAATTAATATTTATTTTACCGTATTAATCTTCAAAATATAATTTAATTAAACCCAATTAATTCCCAATATAATTTTTTTTTTAAATATGGGGTTTTATAGATATGACATCCACGCTGTAATGGCAGCCAATTGAGGGTCCACGTCAGGTCCCCTGTCATCAGCAAGAGCCTCGAAGTTAGGCCCAAAGCATCATCTCTAGCAAAACCAGCGTCATTACAGTCTGTTTAATGCACTTTATTCAGCACAATAAAATAAAGGAAACAAGCCCCACTTTACAACCAAGTTTTCTACCCCCTAATCCATATACCAGCCAAGCCTCCAAGGACTTCCTCTACTCAAAAATTCTAAAAAAACTCATATTTTCTACGTTTTCTCAAAATAAATCCCTTAAAAAGGGAAGCTCTTTATCAACCAAGCTGATGCCATCTCCTACTCAAACATACTCAAAAATTCCAAAAAAATACAATTCTCCTACTTTTTCTCAAAGAAAAACCTCAATAGCAAATTAATGTGCAAGTAGAGTAAGCCACTAAATTAAGATAACCAAACAAAATATGCTTCTATTTTTGCCTTATTTAGTCTCTTTTCAAGTACAAAGCCGTCAAATCATGCATGGTCAGTGCCAAACTCCTCCAGTCACAACGACAGATTTTCAAAAAAATTCTGAAAGTGAAAGAACCAGAATTGAATGTCACCTCATCTGCCCCACAACCCTCTACCAGGTACAAGATATACCCAAACTCATGCACCATCAACCGTTGCATCTGCGCATGCTGACCTGTCACCCCGCATGCCGAGGAGCTATCCTCCAAGGGTAAAAGGTCACCTACATCCCCAATAAAGATTCAACAATCCTACCCAATGCACTCATGCACCGCCTCCGGCATCACCCTCAGCATGTGATCCACCTCTATCAGAAAACCCTAGCAATCCCTCCCTAACAGCTGCTGAATCCCATACCGATCGGCACCTGCCTCTTCCCCTTCCCAAGGCAGTCTAAAATATTGTGCCATTATCGAACGGCAACCTTTGTCACCCACCAATAGCAGTCTCCTTGAACATTTTGTATAAAAAATCCCAGAAAATTCCAAAAATTCTTTGAAAAATTCCTAAAATTGCCAAATAAATATTAAAACATTTCTTCATTAAGAAAACCATTTTTCAAGCTCTCAAAATTCCCCGCCATATTAAAACTACACTCTTATCCTCATTTTAAATCCTAAAATGGCGCACCCACATCCCCAGAGTCCACTATAATTCCACAAAGAAACTTCCAAATCCAACTTCCCCAGTGGAGCTATAAGCTAGTTAGATATCCCTCCTAAATAGTGTCTCAGAGAAAAACATTCCCTAGAGAAATCCTAAAACCTCAAATCATCAACTGTTTCCCCAACAGAATTTCCAGACTAAGCTTTATCCCGATCCATCCACCATAAGAATTTCAGCTTCCCTAGCAAAGTTATCTCCTCTCAAAAGGACATAATCCCCAACCATATGTCTCTTCCCCAGTAGAGTATCAAAAGAAGTAAATTAAAGAATCTCTAGATGGCACCCCCCTCGAAGTTACAACTTTACGTTCTAAGAATTAATCTCGACCCGCAGAATTGGTCTCCCCTACTTTAGGTCCTCAAAATTGACCTCGATCCACAGAATTGGTCACATGTGTGACACCCCGCCTAATTAAATACCGGGCGATCACTCCTTTATTAAATTAAATCAAGGTAAACAGTTGGTTCATTCTAAGCATCACTGTCGATAAAAATAATTTTTCCAATTTAACACCCTAAATAATTAAGCTAAGTGTCAAAACATTTTCATACATAACTTTCCAAATTTTATTTAAAGAAAAAGATTTATTTATTTTATTCACAACATACCAACAATTAAGAATCGCATCACAATAACCTAGAACACAAAATTCAATGAATATAATACATTCGTCAATCGAATGTCCACATACGAAAACTAAAGTCACGAATCCAAACTGAATAAAACCCATAGTAACAATACTGGAATTAACTGAAATACAAATATCCCAACACTAATGAAATAATGGAAAGGGCAACACATGCCCAATAAATGAAAATGCTAGAAGTGGAGTCAATAAAGGAAGTCGTCTACGCAAGTGATCAGCAACTCCCACCTAAGCTGCAGCACATTCCTCTCAAGGGATCCTAAGCAAGACGCCCATGTGGCTAGGCACCTGAAATATATACATATATATACAAGAGAGAGAGAAGAAGAAACGGGTCAGAGCCCGAAAGTGTGTTTGATTTTAAGATACGTTTAGCAAGTATTTAAATTGATACAGGCCAATGCAACAACATATTAGAGCGTCACTCTCTTGAGAAATACTCACCTCTCTTCTAATGTGCACATCTATCGCACTAACCTTCCCAAGGGTTTATCTTATCATTTTTATCATACTAACCTTCCCAATAATTTAACGTATCTTAACTTACTCATAAGATTTCAAAACCGAACAATATTATTGTTTAGAAAGAATACTTCCAATTAGCAGCACAACTCTCGTTTTAACTTTTATTAATTTATAAAGTTTTCCAGTGACATTTTATACTTTCACAAAACAAGTATTTACTATACGAGTCATCAACCATGTCCTACTTATCAAATCACAGTAGGCAGTTTCAAATTTCCAAATCTTATATATATATTAACTACTCGTATAATATATATAAAATAACAGCACCCCACATAAAACTATGGTGCGTGCATACTTCTACTATCCAAACCCCATACCACTCATATCAAGGGGAATACAAGTTCGGAATCACTCTCGAACTGTATTAACACATACACAAACAATATAGAGGCGAAGCATAGATTCCAAGTCTCTAAGAGGATGGCACATACTCGCGTCTCTTAGGACCGTCTGAACTATCAATTTGATAGCCTGTACCAAGGATATCTATCTTCTAGGGTACAAGTCAATATCCCCCATAAAGGTCCCATCGAGATAAGACTGTCCCAGCGCGGTAACCTCAAGGATAGTAAGTAGCGCGGTATGTTTTTCACATATATATAATATATGTACACACAATCATATAAATATACCACTTTTATCATATTAATATGGGTTCCTCTCGTTACCCATAATTACAACATTTATCCTTAATTTCACATTATTAGTATTACGTATAAGGTTTCATCTCTAACCTTAACTCGAAGGGTTTTCTCACTTATTTCGTGACACTCGTGGACTATATTCTTCCAAGTAAAAATTCAGTAGGTGTCACATTTACATTTCATCGTAACTCTCTTACGCGCCTCACACTTTAACATATCAATTTACTAACCCTAAAGTAAACTTCCCATAAATACCATTCTCGTCGAATATTAATGATCCCAACATTTATTTATACGCCCTACTGGTTCTCTATGTCTCCCAAATCATTATACTAAGAACGCCCAAGAGTTATATCACGACAATTCGATTTTTAAACCATTTACAAAGGGAAATAGTAGTCTTCCAGGAGGGGTCGATCGATCGAGGTTTGGGGCTCGATCGATCGAACCTTCAATCGATCGAAGCTCTAGGCTCGATCGATCGATCAAGCAGGTTTGCGAAAATTCTGCAGAAATGCAGTTACGGGTTCTACCAAATTTCTTCATCCAAAACCATGTTTTTCCATTCTAAACGTCCCAAAAATCCTACTACTATCATTACAACAATATACCAGATGTTTTCAACGTAAAGCATGTGTATATTTAATATTCAACATGAATAATTAACCCAAAATCCCATCTAATCATCAAGAACCCTAGAGTTTTTCTTAATCAAGGTTCTAATCTGTTTTTACCAGAAATTCCTTCTCATATTTTATCAAAATTTCGTGGGTTATATTCCTCTACATGGCAAGGGTTCCAGAATTTCCATATAATCAATACTACATGCATTTTCCTAACACAAATTGGGTTTTCTTCCATAGTTTTCATCTCTAATCAATCCTAAACTAATATGAGATTGCACTAACGAAAATACGCAAGTTAAATACTTGCCTGGGATTTTCAGAAGTCTGGTTTGCAGATGAATCCAGTGTGGTTGCATTCCCCTTCTCACGATCTACGAGTTGGTGGTGGCGGCGGTGCAAACCGGTGACTTTTTGGCCTTGGATTGCCTTGGAGCTCTCTCCTCTCTTCTCCAATGGCCGTCACTTGTGTTCTGAATATTCTAACCCTAAAAGAATAACCTAAATGGCTGATATAGGTTGCTGAAATTCGTGGGTTTAATTACCCAAAAAGGTGAAATGACTAAATTGCCCTCCCGGGGTACCAATTAGACCTAAAAACGCCCCGAGACCCAAACTAAACCCCCGGGTACACTTTTCTGACTATCTCGACCCTTTTGGACACGTTGGCACACTCAAAACGACCATACGAACAACTTATAAAATATTCACTTTTTAATTAACAAAATTAGTCCCGACGTGACACGGGCACGTCCCGACTTAAATTTCCGAAATTGTCATTTAATTCACTCGTTGACATTCAATATAATCAATATCATATATTACTTTGCTCATTAGTAATATTCAACAAATTTCCCATAATTACTAACTCTCGTCATGTTAATAATTATAACATAATTAATTTCTGAGTTTTTATTAAATAAATCATTCACGTTAAATTTTACAAATCCCCAAATTAATATAGCATAAAAATACGGGGTATTACATACTTCCCTCCTAATAACGGAATTTCGTCCCGAAATTCAGAAAATAAGGCATACCTGGTGAAAACAACTCTGGATATCTCTCGCGCATATCTGCCTCACGCTCCCAAGTGGATTCCTCCACATTATGATGCTCCCACTGGACTCGCACAAGTGGAACTATCTTCGACCTCAATCTCCTCTCACTATAGTCTAGAATAGCCACTGGTGTCTCCTCGTAAGAGCTATCATACTATAAGTCTATCTCATCTATCGCAATGTGAGTATGGGCCATATCATCCCGAAGATATCGTCTCAACGACGAGATATGGAATACATCATGGATGCGATGTAAATGTTCTGGCAGTCCCAACCTGTATGCAACCGGCCCAATCCTCTCGATGATGGGAAATGATCCCACGTACCTCGGAGCCAACTTCCCCTTCTTCCCGAACCTCATCACTCCCTTCATAGGAGATACACGCAATAACACTTGATCTCCCACATTAAACTCCCGAAAGAACCATTTTGCATCGGCGTAGCTCTTCTGCCTGTCCTGGGCTACCCGAATACGACTCCTGATTATCTCAATCCTCACAGAGGTCTCCTGAATCACTTCTGGTCCTAGCAATTTGTTGTCCCCCACCTCGAGCCAACAAGTTGGAGAACGACAAGGCCTTCCATACAAAGCCTCAAATGGAGCCATACCAATCGTAAACTGATAAGAGTTATTATAAGCAAACTCTACCAGTGGAAGATGTGGCTCCCAACCTCCTCCAAAATCGAGAACACACATGCGTAGCATATCCTCTAACATCTGATTAGTACGCTCTGTCTGTCCGTCTGTCTGTGGGTGGTAAGCTGAACTCAACCTCAACTCAGTACCCATAGCCTCCTGAAAGCTTTCCCAAAAATGAGACACGAAAATCTTGTCTCTATCTGACACAATATTCAGGGGCACCCCATGTAATCTGACAATCTCCGCAATGAACAATTGGGCATACTGACCCGTAGTATAATATGTCTGCACTGGCAGAAAATGAGCCACCTTGGTCAAACGGTCTACAATCACCCAGATAGAGTCGTGGCCCCGCTGTGATGTAGGCAACCCTGTAATAAAATCCATGGAAATACTCTCCCACTTCCACGCGGGTACTTCCAATGGCTGAAGCAATCCTGACGGTTTCTGATGGTCCACCTTCACCAGCTAGCAGGTAGAACACTTGGACATGAATTCAACAATGTCCCTCTTCATCCCACTCCACTAGTATTGCCTCCTCATATCCTGGTACATCTTATCTCCTCCAGGATGTACTGTAAATCGGGACCCATGAGAGTGAGTCATCACTGCATGACGTAATTTTGCTCCTTCTGGAACCACCAATCTCCCATTAAACCGCAAACCTCCATCAGAACTAACAGAATAGGACTCAACACCCTCGGCTAGAAGTCGCACAATCTGCTCCTGGAAAAACGGGTCTGTGGTCTGTGCCTGTATCACCTTCGTAACAATCTCGGGTGTGACTGACATCACGGATATGAAAGATCGTGCCACTGCGTCCTGGTGACCCAACTCCTTCCACTTTGCTTTCCAGACGTCCGCTACATCGTCTACCGATCTACGGCTCAACGCATCAGCAACTACGTTGGCCTTCCCCGGATGATACTGTATATCGAACTGGTAGTCTTTCACAAACTCTAGCCATCTGCGCTGACGCATATTCAGCTCTCGCTGAGTGAACAGGTACTGCAGTGACTTATGGTCTGTGAACAAACGGAATTTCTCCCCCAATAAATAGTGCCTCCATATCCTCAATGCAAAGACGACCGCTGCTAACTCAAGGTTGTGGGTGGGGTAATTCTTCTCATGCGGCTTAAGCTTGCGGGAGGCAAAAGCTATAGCCTTCTCTTCCTGCTGAAGTACTCCCCCAAGTCCTCGTAAGGACGCATCGGTGTAAACCAGGTACTCCATACCCGGCTTCGATAACGCAAGGACTGGCGCTGAAGTAAGCTTGTCTTTCAGCTCGTCGAAAGCCAACTGACAAGCGTCATCCCAAACATATGGTACCCCCTTGCGAGTCAGATTGGTCAATGGACCCGCTATTTTGGAGAATCCCCAAATGAATCTCCTGTAGTAACCAGCTAACCCCAAGAAACTACGTACTTCCGTCGGTGTCGTGGGCTGTCCCCACTCCCTCACCGCTGATACTTTACTCGGGTCAACTGCTATCCCCTGCTCAGAAACAACATGCCCCAAGAACTGTACCTCTCGCAGCCAGAATCCACACTTCTCGTACTTAGCATACAACTGATGCTCTCGTAGAGTCTGAAGAACCTGTCTCAAGTGCTCGGCATGCTCCTCCTCGGAGTGTGAATATATCAAGATGTCATCTATGAAGACGATGATAAACTGATCCAAGAACTCTCTGAATACTCGGTTCATCAAGTCCATGAAAACGGCTGGGGCATTTGTGAGTCCGAACGGCATCACCCTGAACTCGTAGGACCCATATCTCGACAAAAAGGCAGTCTTTGAAACATCCTGCTCTCTAATACGTAACTGATGGTACCCCGACCTCAGATCTATCTTCGAAAAGAAAGTTGCTCCCCTCAACTGGTCGAACAGATCATCGATTCGAGGCAACGGATACTTATTCCGTATCGTGACCTTGTTCAGCTCCCGCTAGTCCACACACAATCTCAGCGAACCATCTCTCTTCTTCACAAATAAGACTGGAGCTCCCCAAGGTGAGGTACTCCTACGAATGAAGCCCTGACCTAACAGCTGCTCTATCTGATCTCATAGTTCTCGCATCTCTGTCGGAGCCATACGGTACGGTGCGCGTGCTATAGGTCTCGTATCTGGCAATAAATCTATAACAAAGTCTATCTCTCGACTGGGCGGTAGGCCTGGTATTTCCTGAAACACATCGAAATACTCCCTGACAACAGGGATCGAATCTAAGGGAATCACAACCTCCTTAGAGGTATCCTCCTCTATGTAATACAAATGAGCGATCGAACCTCCCTCTGGGCGAGGCATCGCCACTACAAACATCTCTTTCCCCAGAATGGCAAAAACAATGCTCCCACCAAAGAAATCAATCATGTCTCTATAAGCTGCGAGCCAATCCATACCAATAATCACATCATGCTCGTGCATGTCCAAGACTAACATGTCCGCAGGTAATACCAAAATACCGATCTCTACCCCCACTCCCCGGCATATAAAGAAAATAAGTGACCCACTCCCCAGTGGTGAGTCTACACACGTCACGGTGCTCTCTGCTGTGGCTAACAACCCTAAGGCCTTCGCAAAATGCGTAGCTATAAAACAATGTGTTGACCCCGTATCAAACAAAACCCGACCCATAATACCATGGATAGGAAACATACCCTCAATCGTGGGTGGTGCCTGTGGAGCTGCTGCCTGGTGGACGTTATAGACACGTCCATACTGTAATTGCCCCTACTGCACTGGAGCTACTGGAATGGCTGGTAGGGCTAGCACCTGGGCTGGAGCTGGGAGGGCAGGTGGAAAAAGTGGTCTCTGCGGCTCATTACGGGCTCCCTGCTGCTGTGGGGCCCTATCGCCCTCTGGGCAATCCTGGCGCCTATGGCCATGTTTACCGCACCCAAAGCATCGGCCTTTGAAGTTACCTCCCCTTTGACCCTGCTGTCCACGGCCCTGTTGGCCGTTACCTCCACGCCACTGGCCCTTTTGGCCCTGATGTGCATGCTGTTGGCCCTGCTGCTGTCCCTGCGATCGGTGTTGGCCCTGCTGGCCCTGCTGATTAGGCTGGCCCTGATGGCCCTGCCTGAAACCCCCGAATCCTTGCCTAGAATCACCTGAACGGAATCGCTTAGTAGGGTCCCCCTGATGGGAACTCTGCTCGTGCTGACGAGTCTGTCCATGAGTGGGTGCCCCACTGGCACTATTACCCCCGGTCCTGCCCTGCTGGATGGACTCTCCTGCTCTCTTGCTTCCCTGCAGATGGAAGCGGTGATCCTAGCAATGTAGCAATGCGGCATTGAGTACATCAGTAAAAGTACTCAGGGATAAATTCCCAATAAGGTGATGACGGATCCTCCAAGCTAACCCGTCGACAAACAGCTTAATCTTCTTGCTCTCAGTAGGTGCCTCATCTGGCACAATGGTGAGAAGTCTCATAAACTCCTCCTCATACTCAGCTACAGTAAGGTTCTCCTGCTTCAGATTTAGTAATTTCCGCCTCATCTCAGTCTGCACTGCGGGTGGAAAATATTTGCGGTCAAACCGCTCCCAGAACAACTGAATGGGGATCGTTTCCCTCTCCTCCAAGGTAGTAGTGGACTCCCACCACTGTAAGGCGGCTCCCACCAGCTTAAAGGAAGTCAATAACTGCTTTTGCACATCAGTGAACTCATACATACGGAGATGCCGCTGGATGTCCTTCTTCCATTGGCTAACTGTAACAATATCGGAGCTACCAGAAAACTCAGGGGGATGCGCTTTCTGAAAAGCATCCCGAACACTCTCCCATGCAGATGGAAGTTGTGCTGGTACTGGCGCCACTGCCTGAACCTGGGGTGGATCCTACTGAATCACCGCTATCGCGGCATTCACCGTCTGAGCAACAATGGCGGCTACTTCGTTTGCATTCATTGTGCCTGGTGCCGGAGCTGCTGGCTACTCGGCTTGGGCACGCCTATCTTTCGGAGCACATCTCGTAGGCATCTGAAACGTGAACAAGTTTATTCGTCTACAGTTATTATCAAATCTCAATAGCTGAAGAGTTAAACGTAAAAGCAAGAATACAACAATCCTAAAAATAGAGCTCTATAGAAATAACGTTAAGCTGAAAGCGAAATAAGCCGTACAGATCCTATGGACACTAGAACCTGATGCTCTGATACCACTTGTGACACCCCGCCTAATTAAATACCAGGCGATCACGCCTTTATTAAATTAAATCAAGGTAAATAGTTGGTTCATTCTCAGCATCACTGTCGATAAAAATAATTTTTCCAATTTAACACCCTAAATAATTAAGCTAAGTGTCAAAACATTTTCATACATAACTTTCCAAATTTTATTTAAAGAAAAAGATTAATTTATTTTATTCACAACATACCAACAATTAAGAATCACATCACAATAACCTAGAACACAAAATTCAATGAATATAATACATTCGTCAATCGAATGTCCACATACGAAAACTAAAGTCATGAATCCAAACTGAATAAAACCCATAGTAACAATACTGGAATTAACTGAAATACAAATATCCCAACAATAATGAAATAATGGAAAGGGCGACACATGCCCAATAAATGAAAATGCTAGAAGTGGAGTCAATAAAGGAAGTCGTCTACGCAAGTGACCTGCAACTCCCACCTAAGCTGCAGCACGTTCCTCTCAAGGGATCCTAAGCAAGATGCCCCTGTGGCTGGGCACCTGAAATATATACATATATATACAAGAGAGAGAGAAGAAGAAACGGGTCAGAGCCCGAAAGTGTGTTTGATTTTAAGATACGTTTAGCAAGTATTTAAATTGATACAGGCCAATGCAACAACATATTAGAGCGTCACTCTCTTTAGAAATACTCACCTCTCTTCTAATGTGCACACCTATCGTACTAACCTTCCCAAGGGTTTATCTTATCATTTTTATCATACTAACCTTCCCAATAATTTAACGTATCTTAACTTACTCATAAGATTTCAAAACCGAACAATATTATTATTTAGAAAGAATACTTCCAATTAGCAGCACAACTCTCGTTTTAACTTTTATTAATTTATAAAGTTTTCCAGTGACATTTTATACTTTCACAAAACAAGTATTTACTATACGAGTCATCAACCATGTCCTACTTATCAAATCACAGTAGGCAGTTTCAAATTTCCAAATCTTATATATATATTAACTACTCGCATAATATATATAAAATAACAGCACCCCACATAAAACTATGGTGCGTGCATACTTCTACTATCCAAACCCCATACCACTCATATCAAGGGGAATACAAGTTCGG